>OY992536.1:286201375-287667973 GCA_963921195.1 Pegoplata infirma | reverse complement strand
AAATAAATAAATAAATAAATAAATAAATAAATAAATAAATAAATAAATAAATAAATAAATAAATAAATAAATAAATAAATAAATAAATAAATAAATAAATAAATAAATAAATAAATAAATAAATAAATAAATAAATAAATAAATAAATAAATAAATAAATAAATAAATAAATAAATAAATAAATAAATAAATAAATAAATAAATAAATAAATAAATAAATAAATAAATAAATAAATAAATAAATAAATAAATAAATAAATAAATAAATAAATAAATAAATAAATAAATAAATAAATAAATAAATAAATAAATAAATAAATAAATAAATAAATAAATAAATAAATAAATAAATAAATAAATAAATAAATAAATAAATAAATAAATAAATAAATAAATAAATAAATAAATAAATAAATAAATAAATAAATAAATAAATAAATAAATAAATAAATAAATAAATAAATAAATAAATAAATAAATAAATAAATAAATAAATAAATAAATAAATAAATAAATAAATAAATAAATAAATAAATAAATAAATAAATAAATAAATAAATAAATAAATAAATAAATAAATAAATAAATAAATAAATAAATAAATAAATAAATAAATAAATAAATAAATAAATAAATAAATAAATAAATAAATAAATAAATAAATAAATAAATAAATAAATAAATAAATAAATAAATAAATAAATAAATAAATAAATAAATAAATAAATAAATAAATAAATAAATAAATAAATAAATAAATAAATAAATAAATAAATAAATAAATAAATAAATAAATAAATAAATAAATAAATAAATAAATAAATAAATAAATAAATAAATAAATAAATAAATAAATAAATAAATAAATAAATAAATAAATAAATAAATAAATAAATAAATAAATAAATAAATAAATAAATAAATAAATAAATAAATAAATAAATAAATAAATAAATAAATAAATAAATAAATAAATAAATAAATAAATAAATAAATAAATAAATAAATAAATAAATAAATAAATAAATAAATAAATAAATAAATAAATAAATAAATAAATAAATAAATAAATAAATAAATAAATAAATAAATAAATAAATAAATAAATAAATAAATAAATAAATAAATAAATAAATAAATAAATAAATAAATAAATAAATAAATAAATAAATAAATAAATAAATAAATAAATAAATAAATAAATAAATAAATAAATAAATAAATAAATAAATAAATAAATAAATAAATAAATAAATAAATAAATAAATAAATAAATAAATAAATAAATAAATAAATAAATAAATAAATAAATAAATAAATAAATAAATAAATAAATAAATAAATAAATAAATAAATAAATAAATAAATAAATAAATAAATAAATAAATAAATAAATAAATAAATAAATAAATAAATAAATAAATAAATAAATAAATAAATAAATAAATAAATAAATAAATAAATAAATAAATAAATAAATAAATAAATAAATAAATAAATAAATAAATAAATAAATAAATAAATAAATAAATAAATAAATAAATAAATAAATAAATAAATAAATAAATAAATAAATAAATAAATAAATAAATAAATAAATAAATAAATAAATAAATAAATAAATAAATAAATAAATAAATAAATAAATAAATAAATAAATAAATAAATAAATAAATAAATAAATAAATAAATAAATAAATAAATAAATAAATAAATAAATAAATAAATAAATAAATAAATAAATAAATAAATAAATAAATAAATAAATAAATAAATAAATAAATAAATAAATAAATAAATAAATAAATAAATAAATAAATAAATAAATAAATAAATAAATAAATAAATAAATAAATAAATAAATAAATAAATAAATAAATAAATAAATAAATAAATAAATAAATAAATAAATAAATAAATAAATAAATAAATAAATAAATAAATAAATAAATAAATAAATAAATAAATAAATAAATAAATAAATAAATAAATAAATAAATAAATAAATAAATAAATAAATAAATAAATAAATAAATAAATAAATAAATAAATAAATAAATAAATAAATAAATAAATAAATAAATAAATAAATAAATAAATAAATAAATAAATAAATAAATAAATAAATAAATAAATAAATAAATAAATAAATAAATAAATAAATAAATAAATAAATAAATAAATAAATAAATAAATAAATAAATAAATAAATAAATAAATAAATAAATAAATAAATAAATAAATAAATAAATAAATAAATAAATAAATAAATAAATAAATAAATAAATAAATAAATAAATAAATAAATAAATAAATAAATAAATAAATAAATAAATAAATAAATAAATAAATAAATAAATAAATAAATAAATAAATAAATAAATAAATAAATAAATAAATAAATAAATAAATAAATAAATAAATAAATAAATAAATAAATAAATAAATAAATAAATAAATAAATAAATAAATAAATAAATAAATAAATAAATAAATAAATAAATAAATAAATAAATAAATAAATAAATAAATAAATAAATAAATAAATAAATAAATAAATAAATAAATAAATAAATAAATAAATAAATAAATAAATAAATAAATAAATAAATAAATAAATAAATAAATAAATAAATAAATAAATAAATAAATAAATAAATAAATAAATAAATAAATAAATAAATAAATAAATAAATAAATAAATAAATAAATAAATAAATAAATAAATAAATAAATAAATAAATAAATAAATAAATAAATAAATAAATAAATAAATAAATAAATAAATAAATAAATAAATAAATAAATAAATAAATAAATAAATAAATAAATAAATAAATAAATAAATAAATAAATAAATAAATAAATAAATAAATAAATAAATAAATAAATAAATAAATAAATAAATAAATAAATAAATAAATAAATAAATAAATAAATAAATAAATAAATAAATAAATAAATAAATAAATAAATAAATAAATAAATAAATAAATAAATAAATAAATAAATAAATAAATAAATAAATAAATAAATAAATAAATAAATAAATAAATAAATAAATAAATAAATAAATAAATAAATAAATAAATAAATAAATAAATAAATAAATAAATAAATAAATACTCTACTGAGATGGCCTACCCTGGTCTCAGTATTGACATGCTACAGGGACATGATGAGGAATTATCCATGGATAATTTTTCATCACAAGGCACTTTGACAATGTCATTGGAGAGCCTACTGCTGTGCGGTCCAGATGAGATCGGAGTTTGCGAGGCGATGCCGGGTACACTCGATGCACAGGTAACCCCTGTGTCTCCTGTGTGCTGGGCAATTAATCGTAACGTCGGCACATCTGTATCACCAGACAATACGGTGGAATCTGAGGTGAAAACGGTTGATTCTGTGTCAAATCAGAAGAAAATCGGTAAACCAGAAGATGAAACCAAAACCATAAATGATCAGCTGACTAAAAGGCAGCGGAAAAGGCTGAAGCTGAGAGCAAAGCAATCTTCTGAAAGGCAACTTTCAGCTGATGCTAGGCGATTATCTTCAGCCTTTTCTCGAGCCAAAGAGGAAGAACACCCCAGAGGTGATAATGATTTATCCCAATTGGAATGCTCCTCTGTTGCAAGACAAGGTATTGATACCCCGAATGCAACAGGAAAGCGGACCAGGCAGGATGAATCATCTTCGCTTATGGAAGACTCTTCCACTTTGGGTCAAGCCGCTGCAGCAGGGGGAAAGAAGAGGAAGAAGAGAAAGACTAAAAAATCGGACTCCACTTCCTCCTCCTTTTCCCTGCTGACCACGCCAGCTGCATCAAACGGGAACCCAGCTGAAAAGGACAAGGTGCCATCACGAAAGGAAAGTACACCTTTGAAAGGTGTACAGACCAAGACTGGTGAAACTGAGTTCAAACAGGCTGGGAACTCTACAGTGGGTGGGAGGAAGGGTAATAGTAAGAGAAAGGATACAAATCTGGACTCGAGCTCTTCTTCTTCATCCCGTCCTCGGTTGAATGATGGACCTGTCAGAATTGACATGACTGGCTGCCCTTCACAGGGCGCCCCCGGTGCAAATCAGGCAGGTTCAACATCAACCAAAACTACGCAGCTATTGCAACAAGCAGGACCCCAAAGCTACTCTAATGTAGTAAATAGGGAATTGAAGGTAGCAATAGTTGCTTTAAATAAGCGGGATCCATTGTCTCAGAGGCAAACGGATCATATTAGTGGTCACATTTGGAAAGCCATGGGTTCACTAACATGTAAACCCAATTTTGAGGGAATGAGGGTGGAAGAGGGAATGATTAAGATTCACTGTTCCAACCAACTTTCCCTCGAATGGCTTACCAAAACTGTGGCCACTATACCAAGCTGTGAAGATTGCACATTTACAATCGTAAATTGTGGCAGCCTACGCAGGCTAGTGCGAGCAGCGACTTGGATTCCTGGTAATCCCAAGATCCATGAAGTGCTCGCACGTTTACGTATGCAGAACGAGGGACTTGAAACCGGAAATTGGAGGGTCTGGTCCTACAAACGGGAGGAGGGTCATCCTGACTCACTTCTTGTTGTAGGAGTGGACCTACAATCTCTGGAGGTCCTCCGTTCAACATACGGAATGCGTCCTTATCTTAACCTCGGACGGATTTATTTCCGTATCCGTGGCAATGATAAGGATTAGGGGTAATATAAATGTTTTTCAATGTCTCACATGACAACGAAGTTCGACATTTCTTTCACCCAAATAAACTTGCAACACAGCAAAGCGGCTTCTGCTCTTCTATGCAGTAGTTATGCTAAGTTGCATACAGATCCACAAATAATCTTAATACAAGAACCATGGGCAGTCAAAGGACGAGTTTGTGGTTTAAGTATGATTAGATGGGGATCAATCTTGTATGACACAAGATCACTGCGGCCACGGGCCTGTATGGTTGTCCCTAGGACAATCGAGAGCTCGGTGTTGAGGCAATTTTGTTGCCAAGACGTCGTTGCAATTAGTGTGCGATTTCGTATAGAGGGTAAAGTGGTAGAGACTATTGTTGTATCTGCCTATCTGCCCTATGATTCTATTTATCCCCCGCCTTCTGAGGAGTTAATTAGAGTCATACGATACGCGGAGGCCAACAACTTTGGGTTGATTATTGGATGCGATGCCAATTCTCAGCATATCATCTGGGGTAGCACAAAGTGCAATTCTAGAGGTAACAAATTGTTGGACTTCATCTTGTCTTCAAATCTGGTGATTCAAAATGTTGGAAATTCTCCAACGTTTGTCACTCAACGAAGACAACAGGTCATTGATCTTACCTTATCTAACAATAAGGCGAGTACAATGATAAGGGATTGGCGTGTTCTGGATGTGGTATCCTTGTCGGACCACCGCTACATCGAGTTTAGGCTTGGGATTGATAAACCAACAATCCCACAGGGCCGAAACCCTCGAAAAGCGGATTGGAAAAGATTTGAGGAACTACTACATCAAAGATTACGTCCCATCCCAATTCCTAGTTGTATAGGGTCGGTTGAAGTGGAGTCTGAGAAATTGGGTAAAACTTTAACTGACTGCTATGAGACTGTTTGTCCGTTAAGGAAAAGCAGACCAGGTAACTCTGTCCCTTGGTGGAACGTGGAACTTGGTAAGCTGAGAAAAAGTTCAAGAAAGCTTCTGAATAGAGCCTTAAAATCTCGAAAGGATGCTGACTGGAACAATTACCACCTCATGCAAAAGGAATATAAGAAAAAAGTGCGGGAAGCCAAACTTGAGTCTTATAGGACTTTCTGTGAGGAGGTAAATGGTACGAGGGATACGGCAAGGCTCTGTAAAATCTTTCAAAAAGATAGTTCAGCGAAGCTTGATTCCCTCAGAAAGCCAGATGGTACCTACACAAAAAACCAACAGGAGGTCAATGATATTCTGTTATCTACTCACTTTCCAGGATGCAAAGTGACAACGATAAATACAGATATTATTGAGAGTCCTGTTGGTAATACTACTTGTAGGAACTGGTATATAGCATCTAGGGTAGTTTCTGAGGAATCGATCAGGTACGCCTTATCTTCCTTTGATAACTATAAATCCCCTGGACCAGATGGTATATATCCTATGATGTTGAAGAGTGGTGGAGATACCCTAGTGAAGGTACTTAAAAATATCTTCAGAGCCAGCCTGGCTTATGGGTATGTTCCATCATCTTGGTGCGATGTCAAGGTTGTTTTTATTCCCAAACCTGAGAAGGAGGACTACACCTTGGCAAAAAGTTTTAGACCAATCAGTTTATCATCCTTTCTACTGAAAAGTCTTGAGCGAATGGTTGAGAAATTCATTAGGTCAGTAGCATTAATCGAATGCCCCCTAAATAGTCAGCAACACGCGTATCAGAGTGGTAGATCTTGTGAGTCGGCACTTCACGATCTTGTGGTCAATATTGAGAAGGGCATTGACAAACAAGACTATACTCTGGGTGTTTTTGTTGATATTGAGGGCGCTTTTGATAATGCTACTTTCGACTCTATGAAAACTTCGGCTGAATTGCATGGCGTGGATCCAGTTCTAGTCAAGTGGATTCATTTTATGCTCTCCCGGAGATTGTTGACGGCTGAAGATGAGTGGGGCACAAAAGTAACGGTTGAGGTTAGTAGAGGTTGCCCCCAAGGGGGTGTTCTCTCTCCTTTGCTGTGGTGTTTTGTGGTAAACTCACTCTTGGTTGAAATACAAGCTCTAGGTGTACACATACAGGCATACGCTGACGATGTGTGCGCATTAGTATCCGGAAAGTCACTTAACTTGGTATGCAAGAAAATGCAGACCGTTATTGACTTGATGGACAACTGGTGCAATCGACATGGATTGTCTGTCAATCCAAATAAGACAACACTCGTGTTGTTCACGCGAAGAACCAAACATAAGGGTCTTCAGCTTCCTACGTTGAAGGGCATAACTCTTCAACTGTCCACAGAAGTTAAGTATTTAGGGGTTACCCTAGATAGTAAACTAATGTGGACTAAACATGTTGAACAAAAAATTTCACGGGCACTTCGGATTTTCTGGCAGTGTCGACGAGCTTTTGGAAAGACATGGGGTCTAAGACCTTCTAATGTACATTGGATGTACATAGCTGTAATTAGACCTATTGTGACGTATGCGGCGGTAGTCTGGTGGCCGAGAACGATGGTGAAGACTATTCGATCCAAGCTAAACGGACTACAAAGAGCGGCTGCCTTGGGAATTACTGGTGCCATGAGCACCACCCCAGGCGCAGCTCTGGACGCTATGTTGGATATGCTTCCCTTGGACTTACATATTCAAGGGGAAGCCATGAAATCTTTGTGCAGGCTCCGCAAAAGCGGAACATGGCATGGGGAGTACAATGTGGGACATGGTCGTCTGTTCAATAGGCTATCGGAACTTTGTCCGATGTTTTCTATGCCTTTGGACAGTACAACCTCTTGCATCGAGTTTGGTAGGAAGTTTACTGTAATATTTCCGAGTAGGGAAGACTGGGGAAACCCAGCAGACCTACTGGAAAATTACACGGATACTTTCTACACGGATGGATCCAGTAACTTAAATGGCTCTGGGTCTGGCTGGTATTTGGACGATGCGACCAAATGCTATATTGCTATGGGAAAAATGGCTACAGTATTTCAGACTGAAATATTTGCTATTTTGGACGTAGCGACCTGGATAATTGGGAACGGATGGATTAATAGGAGAATCAGTATTTGCAGTGACAGCCAGGCTGCGCTCATTGCACTTGAATCTCCAGTCACTTCATCCAAAATTGTCCAGGAATGTAGACGCAGACTCAATGAGGTCTCATGTGGGAATAGCGTCAGTCTTCTGTGGGTTCCGGGTCATAGGGGAATACGGGGAAACGAGATTGCCGACTCTTTGGCAAATCTTGGCTCTGATACAATTCCTTACAATCCGGAACCTCAAATTGGTATTGGCTTGACATGGCTGATGCGTTGGATCAACTCTCATATGAAAGAAACTTTCATGGAAAGATGGTCAAATGAGTTGGCATGCAAGAATACCAAACGTTTTGTGATTAAGCCAGACAGGAAAGTGGCTAACTATCTACTCAGCCTCAGTAGAATAGACTGTCGCAGACTTACTGGCTTAATTACGGGACACAATGCCTGTGCTCGTCATATGACGAGATTAGGTGTCTTATCAGACCCATTATGCGTGGCTTGTCTTGAGGATGATGACACAACTGAACATTACGTCTGTTGTTGTCCAGCGTTCTCAAGGGCTAGACTGCGGATATTGGGTTCTGATATTCTGTCTATGGACACGGTCCATGGACTTCCCTTGTCTGATTTTCTCAAGTTTGTGAAAGCAACTGAGAAATTCTGAACAAGCACTTTTCTTTCTTTTTCTTCTCAACCTTTTATCACCTTTACTTAATCTTTCTTTTCAGGGTACGGTACAATGGACTATTTTAAGTCTGAGCGCCATGGACTTGCCTAGAAAAATTTACTTATTTTTAGGCTTGTACAACCCACCCTCAACTCAACTCAACTCAACAAAGGAACAAACTACCAATTTTTAAAAATTCGATATCTTTTGAACGGGTCATCAAAAAAATCTGAAAATTTACCACCAAGGAGTTTTCGAAGGGTACTAAAAACTGTAAGCAAATTAGGAAAATCTAAAAAAAAAAGTTTTTCAAAGTGTCCGATTTCACATGGAATGCCCCATATGTATATTATACATATTACGAATATCATTTCTATGTTAACAATATGTTACATTCTTAAATATTTCTATGCAATTTTTGGTCATTCAAAATCAGTGCCGAAACATTTAGAAGGATCCAAGCAAACAAACTTAGGACAAATTTGATAAAGCTGTGAAAAAGATTTTTGAGATAAGTGACAAAAACAAACACCAAATACATGATTTTAGTAAAATATTCCTGCAGAAAATTATTTTAAAACTTTTTGTTGCATAATTTAGGGGTTTTGATTTAATATAAATGTAATTAAAACTTTTCTTGCGATTACAATTGTATTAGCATGTCCGCTAGGATGCCAGCGAATTTTATGGTGCAAAATTTTTTTTTTTTTTATTGAATATCAGTATCGGATGAGCCGGATTTGATAACTTTAACCCGTGCCCCTTTGTGGTCAAGTTCACAAGGTAATAAAAAAATAAAAAATCGAAACATTTGTTTTGCTTGTATGGATTTTTTTTACCTTGTGAGCTTTGTCCTCAAATTTTCTCTACACCAGTTTAAAACCATGTGGCACAATATTACCTCCGGAAGAAGGAGAAAACTCAAAGTTGAAATTTCGATGCCACCCTAATGTCCGCTGGTTCTTTGTTACCGGTTATATTAAAATACCCATACCTGGAATACTCCCCTACGGAATTTTAACTTAAAACAACTGTAGTCGTTTAAGTCCTTCGCAAAAAATTTTAAGAATGATTTCAACTAGAGATGCGTGCGTGACACGAATTTTTCGTGATCCACGCGTGAATCACGCGTGATCGTGAGTGAGATTTATTTCTACTCGCGTGATCGTGAATGCGCGTGATTATAAAAAATAGTTTTATGCGTTATGCGTGATTTTTTTGTGCTGTTTAAAACAGATCGAAAGAGGTGAAATAACAATTTTCTAATTTTAATTACGTAAGTCTTCGTGAGCCTGATTTTTTCGTGAGCGTGAGAAAAATTTTAATTATTCACGTAAACGTGCGTGATCGTGATCAGAAAAAAGAATTTCGTGCGTGATAATTTCAACAATGAAATTAAAATTACCACATTTAGGGGCATGTCACAGACTCAATTCCGTTCCGAACTCGTTTACTCGTAAAACGCAAAGCGAATATTTTTTTTCGGAATGAAACCACTTTTATGCAATACAATTCCACTTTGATTTTTGAAAGTGATTTCATTCCGAAAAAAATAATATTCGTTTTGCGTTTTACGAGTAAACTACTTTTTTCAAATCCAAACGGAATTGAGTCTGTGACATGCCCCCTAGTCCGAAATCGTGTTTATTCCGGTGAAAAAAAGCATTTGAAAACTTATTGTAAAAACATATGCTGTAAGAAAAATTTCCACAAACATAGGAAATTAACTGGATCTCGAAAAAAATTGAGTGGTAAATTTTAGTCACAAAAGGAAGTTCGAATGCACAGAGTTTCAGTGATGCAAAAATATGAAAAATAAATGAGAGTGTTAAATTCGGCTGTGCCGAATCTTTTATGCCCTCCAACACGTAAAAAAACAGGAGCGTCATTTTCTTTGGGGGGGGGGCGGCGGTAGACAACCTTCCCGGATCCAACTGCAAGACTTTGAACTTCTTCTGACATAAAAATGTTTCGTTTGCTTAGCAAAATTACAAAAAAACCTTAAAAAATAGCGTTTTTCAGACGTTTGTTTAGTTTTTAAAGGGGGAACTTGTTTCCTCCTGTTCCGATTTTGCCCATGTTCGAACTTAGCCAGCCCAATACTATAAGACATATTCATGCTAAACGTCCGTAGTCTAGCTCTTTTATTTTGGACTGTATCGTGTCTTCCACAGACGGACGGACAGACGGACATCGCTAGAATGTCTTAGAATCGATCACTGATCAATAATATATGGGGTCTTAGACCAATATTTCGATGCGTTACACACGGAATGACAAAGTGAGTATACCCCTATACTGTGGTTGGAGGGTATAAACAATTAAATAAGGAAAAGAAAAAGTTATTTAATATTTTCTTGAAAATAATAAGAAAAATCTATTTAATATTATACACATTGAACTAGAAAATGGGAAAACAAATTTTTGAATCAATTTAGTTTATATACATTTGAGGACGCGAATGGGTGAGAACCCATTGGGTTTTGGACTCGATGGTTCCAGATTCCGATGGGCCCGAACCCAGTTGTATCCCACAAGGATCGTCACAAAGTCTGATTAAAAATATTTGTCCGTTTCCCTCAAATTTGCTTAATTTTTGAAAATCGTGAATTTAAGGTCTTGAAAATCGATCAACAAAAACTGCTGTGTCATCTATTTTAACCGAAATACGCGCATTTTTAAACTTTCTTCCCCAAAACTTATTTAAACTTAAATTTATTGCCTATTTGGATCTACACATCTAAAGAGGACCGCCAATAATATGGCGATGCAAAGAATTAAACATGGCCAGTTTTTTGAAAAAAGGTTTTTCATCAAGTTATGAAAAATTTACTAAAACAGCGGAAAAATCTTGCTCAAATCTACGAAGATAAATATGATGAACTAATTGGTAGCAAATTACGTCCTTACAGTAAAGAAGAGGCATATGCCTTAAAAATAAAAATTTGTTTCTAATATTTAGCGAAAATGTTTTTGATGGTAAGAATTTCTTAGTTTTGAAAACTAAAACTAACTTAATTAAATTTTCAAAATAGTGGGAAAATTTATGAAATATAAATTCGAAATCAGAGTCCTAACAAACCCCCTGATAACATATTTCAGAAAATCCGATAACTCCCAATTAGTTTCTAGCTATTTCGTGCCGCCATATTGGCTCTATCATTAATTTAAACTTCTTCCAATCAGCCCTTAAAAGTCGAGATCATTAGCTAAATTTCAAGCCATTCTTTACGGTAGACATTTGAGGGCGAGAGGGATCTCCCGTTGACGTAAAATAACCACCCATAAAAATAAAATATATACTCGAAAATGAAACTGGTGTATGGAACCTTTATAAACCCCCGATTGTTGCATTTATATACGTTTTAAACGCTCCTGAATTTAATCAAATATAACTAAAAGCTTATAAGTAAAAAGTACCCCTTTATACTCTCTTGCATTAGAGAATTTTTGGAACATAATGAAATTTTCTTGTCACAATAAAACAAATACAATAATACAACCTACATGCACATTAGAGTGACATTTTTCTTTATCTTTTGATTTTTCCACGGGCAATTTTTGTACCGGCATTTTTTTATTTTACAAGACCTTAAAAACATGTGGTACTAATTTAAAGCCAATCGGTTTAGATTAGTTCGTGGCGCCAGGGGTTCAAAGTTGTGGATTTTAAAAACTTTTTTGAAAAAAAAATTTTCTTGTTCGAGTCCCAAAAAATTTAGAATTTTTGCTACGGTAAACAAATTTAAAAAAAAGTCATAAATGCACTAAGAAAATTATGACATTAACTGTTTGTAGGTTATTTTAAAAAGTAATCAGTAAAGTTATTTTAAAAGAAAAATCATTAATTTTATTATGGATTTCTTGTTTTCTACTGTTTCTGTAGTTTAAAAAAAATAATTTACTGTATTAAAAACGAATTTTCTGTTACATTTAATTTCGGCAGTAAAAAATTTCTTCTATAGTTTTACTGTTTTTCAATACAAAATAACTGAATATTCACTAGTTTTTTAATGTTTTGGTTAGTCATTAAATTAACATTTGAAATTGACTGTAATATGTTTTTATTTTAAATGAAAAAACCGTGGAATGTTTTTTAAATAAAATTTCATTTGTTTTAAGTGAATATTCACTGGAATTTACCTACATAATTTTTTGAGTGTGTGTTTTGCTGTCAATCATAGAGTTTGAGACAAACTTTCGTTTAATATTAATTTGTGTCAAATCATTTTAACCCGTTTTTGTATATTTTAAGAAAATTTTTTTGACAAATTTCAAAGGGCAATGCCTTGAAAACCGCTTGTCCGATTTCCGAAATGCTAAAATTAAAAAATGTTTACCAAAATATTATTTTTAATTTTTCAAAAATTGAAAATTTTAATCGAAAATTTAAAAAAATGTAAAACTTTGATCTAAGGGCCCACGGGTTAAAATTATCGGATTTGGCTCAAATTAAGTTTGATGATTGGTTTGCTCAAGCTTTATGAAAGGTTCAATGTCAAGAAATTTTGAGAGTTGTTTTTTTAATTATTGAAATCTTATAAATATGATTTTTTTTAAAAAAAAAACTTTGATCTCCGTGCGGAACAGGTTAATTTAATCCGATTGTCTTCAAATTTGGACTACATAAGTTTTGGACCTAGGAGAATAAAAATTTCCCCTGACGTTCAAAATCGGAAGAAAAACTTTTTTGCCATACAAAAAACTGCTGGTCTAATGCACATACATACATACATCAAGTCTTTAATGCAACACAAACTAAACAACTAACAAGAAGACTCTTGTTGTTTTGATGCTAAACAACTCATACCTCAACTTCCGACGGAAGGTCATAGCAATGAAAATTTTTGAAATTTTACAAGTTTTATTCTTCAAAAGAAAAACTAAATAGTTGTTTTGTTTGTATGAAATATAAAATGCATTTCATTGTAACGACATTGTATAAACAAACTGACATATGAGATATAAACTACTCTACTCTATCTACATTTGTACGATGTACTGCAATTTCTTCAATGTAACTACATTTAACTATGAAATTTCATTTCTATTCGGTATATACAAATGTAAAAATGTAAATATTAAATGACAAAAGGAGGACAATATCTAAAATAGGAAAGAAAGAATACAAACAGCAACAAAATCTTAAAACTTAAATTAATGTTAGAAATAAAATAGGAAGAACAACGCAACTGTGTGTATAAAATGACATGTAAGAAATAATTTTTGTTAATTTCAAAATTTCGATACCCTAACCTAAGATTTCCCGAAGGTACGACCGCATCAAGGTTGATACAATTTCAACCAATTATTAAATTGTTTCAACCAAAAGCCCAATTTATATTCGAAAACCCAAATTGAAATTCTGAAAAGTTCAATTAAAATTTATAAAACTTCAGTGAAATTTTAGAAAAGCACAAAAGAAATTAAAAAAATTTTATAATCCACTTTTCTTAATTCCCTGTAAGTTTTTATCAGAGTTTCCTAAATAAAAATAATCAAAAGGTGGCAACCCTGTGACCTTAATGAAAATAAAGATTCAAATAAATACGAAACATTCGCATTTTTAAATTCTGATTAATTTTTTTATTTGACCTCTAAAATATTATATTTTAAATAGGTTTATTCTAGCTCGAGGTCAATATTTCCTTTATTAATGAAAACTTTGATATTCTAAAATAATTTTCAAGAAAATTGTTTTAAATTTATTTATGTTGGTTGATTTTTAACTCACACTCACTCACGCTCACGACAGGAATTCTTGAATCACACACACTTACTCACATGCATACTTTTTCTACTCACACTCACTCACAATCATGTTTGTAAATTCAATACAATTCACACTCACGTTGACTCACACTCTCGAAATTCTTATTTATACACTCAAAATAATACATTAGTAAATTTATTAATTTTTTTTGCTAATGCTGGTTAGCTGACTTTTAGCAAATTTTTAGTTGAGATTAGCATGTTAGCAAAAATATCTTGTAAACTTCATTTAGCGCATTAGAAATATTAAACAAAATTTGAACTAATCTTTTTTGCAAAATTTAAAATTGAGTTGAACAAATTTTTACAAGCTTTTTTGCTAATATTAGCAAAAATAAAAGGTACATTTTTTTTTATTTTCAGCAAACTAAAAATGGCGCTATCTCGGAAACTAAGCCAGATAGAGCAAAATGGAGGCCATTTTTGGTTCTCGGGCTCACCATAGTATCGCCGGTCCTCTTCACATGTTAGGACTCTAATGGGTCCTAACTTTCCAAAAAAGTAAGCATTCCCGAAAATTTTAAAATGCTCATATCTCGGTAAATATTGCCGACACAACAAAAAGTCCAAAAGCATTTTTGTAGCTCTCAACACGTAGAACAAGACCGTAGAATAAGCAAGGTAGAGCAAAACGGACACACATTTTGGATCAAAACCTATGATGATTTTTAAGGAACCCAAGTAGGTCTAGGCTCATCGGGGTCCTCAAATGTGTATGAGCTAAGTTGAAATAAAAAAAAATTTCAGTTAACTAATTATTGGCCAACCATTTTTGCTAACTTTACCAAAAAAATTGTGGGTTCAAAATCAGCAAATTTTCTTGTAGGTTTACAAGCTTTTTTTGCTAACATTACAGTTTTTTTTTTTTGAGTGTACAAAAAAATTCAAAAACTAAAATTTCAAAAATCTTACAAAATTCACAATGAAATTCGAATTTAACGGGGAAATATAAGAGCGTCAAAAAGTAAACATTTTACGGGCGCACTCATCCGGGCTATACATTCATTTATTGTTTTTGAAATGAAAATGTCCAACACTTGTAAGCAATTTTAGTAAAGAAAAAAAAAATATATGAAATGTTCGTTAATAAAAAAATATGATTTTTTACATATTTCTATTCATATGCATGAATTTTATACAAATATTTCAGTTAAAATTTAATGTTTAAGTAGGTGTGGTTTAGTCCATAAAATAACCATAAAATGTAAATGAACATGTTTTGTTTTATGTATTTCCATAAGAATTAAAATTATTTTTATATTTAATATTTTATTTTTTATAAATCATTAATAACATTAAGATAAAAGAATTAAGTATTAAGAATATTATGTACACTAGCGCGTCCCGAATTCGGCTCTTTTTCGAATTTGAAAATGCTTGCCTCCTTAAACGATGGGGATTTAGGACCCTTTTACGGGAAAAATAACAAAAAAAGTTTTGGACAAAAAACCAGTTGGCTACCAGCGGCTAAAGATTGCAATCTTAGTGCATTTTGAAAAAAATTTTTTTTTTTTGTTTTTTAAAAAAGGTATGCCAAAAGTTGCGCAATATAGAGTACATTCCTGGAAAAATATTAATAAAATTTCCATGGAGTAATTTTGGTGCAGCGTTGCATCTTAAAGATGAAAAGTGTGACTTAAAATTTTTTTATTTGTTCTTTTAAGCTAAATTGGTCTCAAAACCTGCGCAAAAAAGATCACATTCGTTAAAACTGTGTCAAAGCAGATTTTGAGACTAATTTAGCTTAAAAGAAAGAAAAAGTAAAAATTAAGCACACCTTTTGATCTTTGAGATGCAACGCTGTACCAAAATTACTCCATGGAAATTTTATTAATATTTTTCCTCAAATGTACTCTGTATTGCGCAACTTTTGGCGTCAAAATTTTGGACAACAAAAAAAAAAAAAAGTTTTTTCAAAATGCACTAAGATTGCAATCTTTAGCTGCTGGTAGCCAACTGGTTTTTCGTCCAAACATTTTTTTGTTATTTTTCCCGTAAAAGGGTCCTAAATCCCCATCGTTTAAGGGGGCAAGCTAAAAAAAATTGAATTCGGGACGCGCTAATGTACACGTATTAAAATTTAACTATAAAAGGAAGTTAGAATCAGAGTTGTGCAAAAAAAAAGTGAAAGGGGGATTAAAATTTCATTGATAAGGTGGTAATAGAAACTATTGAAAATTAAGTAACAGAAAATTAATTGGACTTGGCAGAATTTATGAATGCCATAAAAATATTGTAAAAAAATTTTGGAATGCAAATTTTTTATCTATTTTGATTAAAAAACTTTTTAAGTAATTTTTGTAAAAAAATAAAATTTTTTGAGTGTAACATTTTTTTGTTGTAAAATATTTTTTGGGTGTAAAGTTTTTTTGAGTGTATTTTTTTTAGAATACTTGTTTTTTAATTCTTTTTAGTTTTAAAAAAATTTTTAAGTCTTAAACAACGTTGTCGTTTGAAAGTTAACGAGATTCGAACAGACAGACAGAATAAAAATAAGTTTGAGTGAAAAAACATATAGAGAGCAAAAAAATATTGAGTAAAAAAGTTAAATACGAAAAATTTGAGTAAAAGGTTCCATATTATTCCCTGTTCCATTTCGCTTCCCGTTCTAAAATTTTAAATTTTAAAATATGTATGTCCTTCTCTTGGGTGTTATTTTTGGGGCTTTTGGTTTAATGTTAGATAGGTAAAATAACCATTTGCCCCCTATTCCCTTTAAAATTAAATTTTCTAAAAACTGTTTTTTTTGTGCTAGGTGATCCATTATTTAAAATATCAAGTTTCTGGACCAGCGGTTACCAACCTATGGTACGCGTACCACTAGGGGGTACGCGAAACTGGCCGCGGGGGTACGCAAAAATTTGGACATTTGTTTTAGATAAACCTTTCAATGCTGGTTCCGCATCTGGCTTCCAACGTTTTCCACAACTTTAGGTTTTAAAGAAAGTTTAGGGCAAAGTTTACAAAAAACTTATTTTTGTGCAATTTAGAGAACATTTTTTGCGATATTTTGAAATCTGACCACTTGCTTTCGATTAACCTTTCGATGCTGATTCCGAATATCGTTCCCAAATTTTTCTAAGATGTCAGGTTTTTAAGAAAATGTATGTCAAAGTTCGTAAGAATCGTGTTTTTGGGCATTTTTGAGACGGTTTCTTGTATTAAAAAAAACATTTAAAAAAAACATTATATTTCTGCCCTCTGTGATGTGTTTATGGAACTTTTTTTAAGAGTTCAAAAATTGTCCGTTGTTTAAAATTTTGGTGTAGAATCGACTGGTGAAATCAGATTTGCAATATTTTCAGCTGTTTTTGCTCTGCAGAAAAATCAGCTCAAAATCCGCGTTTTCAGATGCATTGAACCACCCCAAGGAGCGAAAATTTTCCCAAAAAATACCACCATTATTTTGATCTCCCCTAAATCCTTCAAAAACATGATAATACCCGCAGATCAAAAATTTCAAAATTAACTCTAATATTTATAAGAGAAGTTTTTTAACGAATTCAAAAAACTCGTTAGGGGGTACGCGGCTGACAAAATTTAAAATTAGGGGTACGCGAGCCAAACGGTTGGTAACCGCTGTTCTGGACCATTATTTCAAGAAATATAAGAATAACCAAAATATACACTTTTTCATTATTATAGGAACAAAAAAAAAGTACCAAGAGTACACATTCTTACCCCCGTTAGAAACGTAATTTCTAAAAAGAACCTTTTACAGATTTTTTTTTTCTTAACCGAAGGATCCTCTTTTGCATATTTCAATTTTCTAGGATCGTTGTTTTAGCAAATATTAAAATTAAAAAAAGGATTTTACATTCCTAATTACCATTACGCCAAAGGTACCGAAAATACACTATTTTAGTCATTTTACCCCACTAAGAAGCGGAATTTTAAAAACGTATTTTTTCCAGAATTTTTTTTTTACCGAATTCTCCCACATTAAAAATTTTAAGATTCTAGGAAATATAAAAAAATTTCTATAAAGATATTTTTAGGAAATAAAAATGTACCAAAAAGTGTACTTACGGTACATTTAATAAAAGGTACTTTTTATAAAATGTGCTTTTTATAAAAGTTACTTTTTATAAAAGGTAATTTTTATTAAAGGTACTTTTTACAAAGGGTACTTTTTATAAAAGGTACTTTTAATGAAAGGTACTTTTAATAAAAGAAACTTTTTATAAAAGGTACTTTTTATAAATGGTACTTTTTATAAAAAGCGCTTTTTATAAATGGTAATTTTTATACAAGGTACTTTTAATAAAACGGGACTTTTTATAAAAGGTACTTTTAATGAAAGGTAATTTTTATAAAAGGTACTTTTTTTAAAAGCTTATTTTTAAAAGAAAGTACTTTTTATAAAAGGTAGTTTTTATAAAAGGTACTTTTTATAAAAGGTACTTTTTATAAAAGGTACTTTTTATAAAAGGTACTTTTTATAAAAGGTACTTTTTATAAAAAGTACCTTTTATAAAAAGTACCTTTTATAAAAAGTACCTTTTATAAAAAGTACCTTTTATAAAAAGTACCTTTTATAAAAAGTACCTTTTATATAAAGTACCTTTTATAAAAAGTACCTTTTATAAAAAGTACCTTTTATAAAAAGTACCTTTTATAAAAAGTACCTTTTATAAAAAGTACCTTTTATAAAAAGTACCTTTTATAAAAAGTACCTTTTATAAAAAGTACCTTTTATTAAAAGTACCTTTTATAAAAAGTACCTTTTATAAAAAGTACCTTTTATAAAAAGTACCTTTTATAAAAAGTACCTTTTATAAAAAGTACCTTTTATATAAAGTACCTTTTATAAAAAGTACCTTTTATAAAAAGTACCTTTTATCAACATATCAACATTGGGGAAAACACAGCCCTAGTGATTCTTTTTTCCAGGAAGTGAACCGACGTTGCAAATTTCAAGGTTCTGGTACCATTATTTAAGGAAATATAAAATGTACCAAAAGTACATATTTTTACCTCCTTGGAGTCATCATTGGCAAAAATTCAGCCTTAGGGGATCTATATTCCGGGAGGTGAACGTACATGCCAAATTTCAAGTCTCTGTGACTATTTTTTAAGGATATATAGAAGGTACCAAAAGTACATATTTTTACCCTTTTTACCCCCTTAGCATCAACATTGGCAAAAATCCAGCCTTACTGGATCTATATTTGAGGATGTAACAATACAGTCCAAATTTCAAGTCTCTTTGACCATTATTTCAGGAGATATAAAAAGTACCAAAAGTACAGTTTTTTGCACTTTTTACCCCCTTAGAATCAACATTGGCAAAAATCTAGCCTTAGTGGATCTATATTCCGGGAGGTGAACCTACGTTGGGCTGGGCGATGATGAATGATTATGTCAGTCAGTCACGTTACTCTTTCATATATATATATTGGATGTAGATACAGAAAAAAAAAATTGGACTTGATTTGACCCATTTTTTAACTAAAAACAGTTAATCCTAATCTTAATCCGGTCTGCAAAAACAAGCCTAATAATTTAATATACTTAGTTGATTTTAAGGTTATTTTTGGTTTAGGTATATCAGATTACGGTGCGTATTATTAATGCAAAGTATACTTGATATAATTACTAATACGCTCCGTATACTCAAGTAATGAATCAAATGAAAAAATATAATTATCGATTTCAGTTTTATAACCTCCATAAAAAAATGTGTATATTACTTTTGACATTACGTATGTTACACAACGAAATATCAGTTAAGGACCCCAAAAGTAATAATATTAATGACATGTCAATTGCCACCGGGAGTAAATATATTGCCAAATTGATTTATAATAAGAAGTTGCTACAAAATCTCTCGTACATTACGGGAAAAGAATATATCCCCCTTTCTAATTCATTTCTCTTAGATATTTCCCTGCAATAAAAACTTGAAATAATTCCAGATTTGTGTATTTCTGTTCAATTTTCATATCTCTGCCCCTCCAAAACTTGCCACTTATATAGCACATCACTGACTTTAAAAACTGCATAAAATATAAAAACTGCATGTTTGCAACTAATTGAATTTTACATTAGGTTATGGTGGCCGGTATCTTAGATAAGCATGCGTAATTTTTCTTTAAGATATGCATTTAAGACCAACACACCACATACATAAAATAAGTTCATATATGAACTAAAAACTACTTGCCACACTAACTAGTAGTATGGAGTGTTGTATGGAGGACATTAAAACGTACCACATACAATAATGTGTATCATTAATTACATGAAGGGGTAATAAACTTATCACAATAAAGAATTAGCACACATCTTAAAAAAGTCATAAAAACGCATTAAAATTCACTCTCTGAAGGTGACTCCCCTCGGGGGAAATCCAAAAGGTAACTATGAAATGAATTCAGAAAAAAAATGCAATTTAAACAATTTCATAATTAAAAATGTTAAACTAAATATAGGATTCTTACTATATTTTCTTTTAAATTCTTGCTGCAAAATCGCCGCAACAATTAATTTCGTTTTTTTTTGTCTTGTATTCTTTTTTTCAACATTTAAATGATATACGTAAGCTTAGAACTGTATTTAATGCCACTACCGCTCAACGAAATATTTAATTGTCAGTTAAATGTTGAATTTTTGAACAGTGGTTTGGAAGAGAAAAATAAGAAAACTTCTACATCATTTTGGAATTTTTGAAAAAATTGAATTTTTGCTCAAAATTCATGATCATACTTTTTGACTAAATTTGAATATTTAAGAAATTTTTAATATTTTATGGCAAGACAAAAAAAATCTTGTTGAAATTTTGGTTCAAACATAAACTAATTTTGAGTGAGTCAGACAAATATAAAATTCTCTAATAGCAATTTTTGATCATGGTGAATTTTGTTGATAACCTACACAAAAAGAATTAAAACAATTTCAATCACGAAAAGCGCGGGTTCCATCAGTTTTTTGATTGAAACTCCTCCGATGTAGAAAATTGTTATACCAATAACCAAATTAATAGGTGATTAATTGAATATATTTTTAGGGGAAATTCCCCCCAGACCAATTTTAGAAGAGAAAAAAAAGGAAAAAAAGAGAAAAATTCAGCTGTGCCGAATCTTTTATACCCTCCAAAATGTATAAAAAAAAATAAAAAATAAAATGTCAGGGGCGTTTGTTTTTCGGGGGATGGGGTGATAGGGGTCAGTGGGGGGATGTTGAGAGCACCTTCCCATTGCGATAAATATACCAAATGTTTCATTTTTTTATCAAAAATAAAAAAAAGTGTAAAAAAAGTGTTTTTATTCAGAGGTTGGTTCAGTTCTTTAGGGGGGAACTTTTTTCCCCCTTGTCCGATTTTCCCCATTTCCGAACTTAACCTGCCTAGGACCATAAGACATACTCGTGCCAAATTTCAGGATGATAGCTCTTTTATTTTGGACTGCATCGTGCCATCTACAGACAGACGGACGGACGGACATACGGACATTTACAGAATGTCTTAGAATCGATCATGTATCAATAATATATGGGGCATTCCATGTCAATTCGGACACTTTGAATTTTTTTTTTTTAGATTTTCTCAATTTGTTTACAGTTTTTTGTACCCTTCGAAAACGCCTTCGTGGTAAATTTTCAGATTTTTTTGATAACCCGTTCAAAAGATATCAAATTTTAAAAAATTGGTAGTTTGTTCCTTTACTCATAACTTCTTCAATAAAGGTCTAAATTTCAATATTTTTTTTCAAAAATTTTTTTTTGCGTACTTTTTAAAAAAAAATCCCAAAAAATTCTTAACAGCGCTCTAGGATGCGATTTTTAAGTTTTTAAATTTAAATTTCATTTTTTTAAAAAGTTTGTACTCTTCGATTTTTTTTGAAATTTTTTTGTGTAAAACTTCTATCGATTCTACAAATTTTTTGTCCAAGAGGATCGTGGGATAACGATTATTACTATTTTTTAAGATTTTTTGAAAAAATATTATTGTAATTTTCCAATCTTAAAATCATTTCTACTGCTCCAATGGTGCGTCATAGAGGGGTCATCTATAAGACCGACCCCCATTAATTTTTACATCTTAACATTTCTTTGGAATAAACTAATACCCTATCTCAAATTTCTAAGGGGGCTCCCACACAAAACGAAATTTTTTGAAATTTGCTCCAACCGCTCTAACTGCCCTAATAGTGCCCTTAGAGCAACAAAATGTATGACAGACCCACAATTTTTTTTTAGTCCAAACATTTTCTATGAACAGACCTACCCTCTATCTTTAACTGTTAAGGCGGTCCCCATACATTTTTTTTTTTATTTTTTTGTAAATTTGTTTTATTTAATCAGCTTCAATTGTGTGTTCGAGAGGGGTCATTAGTGAAACCGATCCCCATTCATTTTTACTCTCCAACATTTTTGTAAAACATACTTACGCCCTATCTCCACTCCCTAAGTAGGCTCCCATACAAATAACAGTTGGAGCAAATTTTATAAAAATGTAATTTTGAATGGAAGCCTACTTAGCGAGATAGGGCTGTGGTATGTTTTACAAAAATGTTGGAGGGTAAAAATTAATGGGGGTCGGTCTCACTAATGACCCCTCTCGTAAGCACCATTGGACCGGTAGAAGCTGATTAAATAAAACAAATTTACAAAAAATAAAAAAGTTGTATGGGGACCGCCTTAACATAAATATTGTTGGTCGGTCATACATTTTGTTGCTCTAAGGGCACTATTAGGGCAGTTAGAGCGGTTGGAGCAAATTTTAAAAATGTCGTTTTGTGTGGGAGCCCCCTTAGAAATTGGAGATAGGGTATTAGTTTGTTCCAAAGAAATGTTAAGACGTAAAAATTAATTGGGTCGGTCTTATAAATGACCCCTCTATGCCGCACCATTGGAGCAGTAGAAATGATTTTAAGATTGGAAAATTACAATAATTTTTTTTAAAAAAATTTAAAAAAATAGTAATAATCGTTATCCCACGATTCTTCTAGGCAAAAAATTTGTAGAATCGATAGAAGTTTTACACAAAAAAATTTCAAAAAAATTGAAGAGTACAAACATTTTCAAAAAAGAGATTTAAATTTAAAAACTTAAAAATCGCATACTAGAGCGCTTTTAAGGGTCATCCAAAAAATCTGAAAATTTACAACGAAGCTGTTTTCGAACGCTACTAAAAACTGTAAACAAATTGGGAAAATCTAAAAAAAAAAATTTTCAAAGTGTCCAATTTCACATGGAATGTCCCATATATACTTTATGGGGTCCCCGACCGATATTTCGATGCGTTATAAACGGAATGACAAAGTTAGTATACCCCCATACTGTGGTTGAAGGGTATAAAAAGAAAAGAAGAAATAATAAAACTTTCTAAAAAATTTTCCAAATGAAAAAAATTTTGAAATTTTGCATAGAAAAAAATCTGAACATTTTAAAATTTTTATATGGAAAGTCTGAACATTTTTAAAGGAAAAATGTGACTAAATCCGAAAATATTTTGTTAAAAAATTATCTGTCAATCTAAAAGTTCTTGTTATGAAGATAAATTTTCTTTGGGAAAAATTGTTGTGAACGTTACAATTTAGGTATAAAAAAATGTTCACACAAAAGACCCATAAGGGTCGCAGTGCCGGCCGTTAGGGCTAGATCACCCCTTGAAAGATAAAAAATGACTTATTGTTAGACTTTTCCTATAGGAAAAATGTCTTAAAATCTGAGACTTTTTCTATAGGAAAAATATGTCACAATCTGAGACTTTTTCTATAGGATAAATGTCTCAGAATCTTAGACTTTTTGCACAGGAAAAATGTCTCAGAATCGTAGACTTTTTCTGTAGAAAAAATGTCTCAGAATCTGAGACTTTTTCTGTAGGAAAAATGTTTCAGAATCTGAGACTTTTTCTATAGGCAAAATGTTTCTGAATATAAGCCTTTTTCTATAGGATAAATGTCTCAGAATCTGAGACTTTTTCTATAGGAAAATGTCTCAGAATCTGAGACTTTTCTATTGGAAAAATGTCTCAGAATCTGAGACTTTTTCTATAGGAAAAATGTCTCAGAATCTGAGACTTTTTCTATAGGCAAAATGTTTCTGAATATAAGCCTTTTTCTATAGGATAAATGTCTCAGAATCTGAGACTTTTTCTATAGGAAAATGTCTCAGAATCTGAGACTTTTTCTATTGGAAAAATGTCTCAGAATCTGAGACTTTTTCTATAGGAAAAATGTCTCAAAATCTGGGACTTTTTCTATAGGAAAAATGTCTCAGAATCTGATACTTTTTCTACAGAAAAAATATCTCAGAATCTGACACTTTTTCTGTAGGAAAAATGTCTCAGAATTTGAGACTTTTTCTTTAGGAAAAATATCTCAGAATCTGACACTTTTTCTATAGGAAAAATGTCTCAGACTCCGAGACTTTTTATAGGAAAAATTTCTCAGAATCTGATACTTTTTCACTGTGCATTACTGCTATTATTTTCAAGATCATTCGTTTGGTCAGTTATTTAGTTGGTGGCTTGGCTTGTGTTACCCATGTGTTTCTTCTTGGCAATTTTGAGAAGGTTTAATTTTGCATTTGTTATTTGTTGCAACAAACTTGGTCTCCTCAAGCTAGTTATTATGATATTATAAACCTGCCAGCCATGCCTGTTTTTTTTGTGTTTTTTTCTTATTTTGTTTCAATTTTAAATATCTTTCTGCAGCAACATTTGCTTCATTTCTTGCACTGGCAATTTTAACCGGAAGCCTAATTACAATTACCTTTAGGCTCTACCCACTTTTTACGTTTTTTTGTATTCCTTCCAAACAGCCATAACAATTTTGTGCTGTTTTTCTTTTTTTAATATTTCAACTTAGATGCCATTTTTATTTCAATTTTTTTAATCGTTGTTACTCATGTTTGCCATTTGATTCCATGCAATTTTTATTCTTTTCATTTTAATCGTACACTGTTTTTTTTTTTTTTTTTTTAATGGTCAATTGCTTTTCAAGTTCTTGTCTTGTAAAATATATTTTGATAGCTACTGTTTGGCGGGTTATAATTTGTTCTGTTTTTTTGGTTTTTCAAGGCAGGGAGGGGTTTTTCACTATAAGTCCATAGACTATAAATTAAAAAATCATTTTCATGTTAAATGCTGAAATTTATACGAGCTTTGGGTTTTTTGTTTTTTGTGCAACATGATAAATTTTCAAATAAAATTCTTGGAAAATGTTTAGGAATTTTAATTTGTTTGAAACTATTCTGGGAATAGTTTTATTATGACTTGAAAGTGTTATGGAATTGAAGATTGTCATAGGAAGAAATTGAGTGATTTGTTAGAAAAAAAAAATGATAAGTTTTGTATTTTAAAAGAATTTTAATTGTTTTTTTAACTCTAACAAGGGAAGTATCTCAACCCTTATGAACCGATTTGCCTGAAACTTAAAATATATATTAAAGAGACGATTTTAAGGTTGGGGTGTCTCGGCTTATCGGCCATATCGGTGTTTAAAAATTTCGTTGTCCCCTTATGAAGCCATGTGGACCTTCGGGAAAATTTTGATAACTTCCGAACTAACAGGAATATCGTCTAGGGCAAAAATACGTGTCGACTTAAATTTAATAAAGATTATTTCTTATTCATATGGATATCGTAGGTATATGTCTTCACATAAATACCCCCCAAAATTTACACATTTTCCTGAAAAAAATATTTAAAGAAGCCGAATTTTTACAAGATTATGCCACCATTGGATAGGCATTAAAAAAAACTTTCTTCTCATATGAAAACATCATACAGTTTCTTAAAAAGAAATGGCTGAAAAATCCAAAAAACGATTTTTTTGCCATTTTTTGACCCATGTTTTGAACCCCTAAATCCACGATATGGCCGATAAGCCGAGACACCCCAACCTTAGAATTGTCTTTTTTATATATATTTTAAGTTTCAGGCAAATCGGTTCATAAGGGTTGAGATACTTCCCTTGTAAGCCTAGGTTTTTGAGAACACAGTTAAACTAGGTTTAGTTAATCTTAAAATTGGTTTGTAATGCCATTAACAGGTTTGTAAACAAAATTTCTTCGGAACAGCTTGGTTTTGCTTAAAATGTTGGTCTTTAATGAAATAAAAAAAAAAATTACATTTCGCCGGAAAAATACGAGTAACAGACTACGTTAAACTAGGTTTAAACTTAATCTAGATCTCATAAACCCGGCCTTAGTGGCAGTTCACAACTTTACCTATGTTATGCTGAATTTCAATTGATATTTTCTGAGTTTCTAGTTTGGATTTTCTAAATATAAATAAAAATAAATCAAAAAATGTTTTTGAAAATTTTATTATTTTTTAGTAGTATTATGCATTTCTAAGTTTTATAAGTCTCTTGTGAATTCTATTAAAGTTATTCTGAATTTCCCTTGACATTCTCTGATTTAGCGCTATTCCAAATATCAATTGAAATTTTTCTTAATTTAGGTTAGGTTGTAACGGGCTGCTAAAGTTATACGTCAGCACACATAGACTTCGAGGTCCATTGTGATAACACTACACTGTAATAGGTGTCCCTACTAGTCCCTGCCGTTAAACCAATTAGAGCTCCTTATGAAACTCCTAACATATTAAATTTTGACATCCGACAAATCAAGAAGCAAGTCTCTGACCAGAAAGTGCCGGACAATGGCAGATAAAACGTTTAATAGTTTCCAAATACTCCTTATCCATGCAACTGTGGCAAAAATCATTTGATGGTACATTTAACAGCTCTGCGGTTAAATGACAGTGTCTGGTTAATACACTGTACTTTTAAGACAGTGTCCGGTAATTACAGGAACCACTATCGAAATCTCTCCTCTTGGAAGCGATATCAGCTCACTTTTGCGCTTTTGATTATGAGAAGGCAAAAACAATGGTGTAGTCCCACAGGTCCGACTATTTGGTCTTGTCTGATTAGTCTCCGTCGCGAAACAAAGCCGCAGACTTTGCTTGCAAGTTTCTTGAGGCACACCAACACATTCCAGTTCTGTTGGAATCTGCAAGGTAGTTCCCAGTCTTGCAAGCTCATTGGCTTTGCAATTCCCAATAATGGCACAGCGGCAGTTAAGGGCAGATCTTATTTTTAGAAACATTGATTCCAGGGACTTGACCGCAGCTTGACTGTAAGACTGGGGTTCTAGACAAGACATTGTAACTCAACCAGTCAGCCACCTCGTTTATTGCCAGCATTTCTGTCTGGTAAACACTGCAATAATCTGGCAATCTTCCATCCAGGCTCAAACCAGCTCTTCCGAATAGATTCCAAAGCCTACCTGTTCGTGTTGCTTTAGGCCATTTGTTTAAAAATGTATGGAGGCCACTCTATCCGGGATGACCCTCATTCAAGACCCACTGGGTGGTATCATAGTAGTAAATGGGCGCTCAATTTTGTCCACAGTCAGAGATATCGAAGCCCTGGAGGAATACTTAAGGGCTATCTGCCAATACTGCACGACTTTTTGGTAGACAGGAAGCTCGAACTCCCTAGTCGAGGGCCACACTCTTCACAACCTGGATTGAAGAGGCTACCAGGTAATTCAATGTCCACATAAGTGGACATCATAACTTTCTGTCCACATAAGTGGATAGAGAGTTCCCATGGTGAAATCCCCAAGATTCTTGGGGTTCACTTTGATAGCCTCTTTATTTTCGCGAGGTATGCTGAAGAGATGACCAGGCGATTGAAAGGGAAGAACTCCATTTTGAAACCGCTAACGGGCAGCACCTGGGGAAAAGACAAGGAGACGATCTTGACTACATACAAAGCCATAGGTCGTCCCCTTATCGACTATGCCTCCCGGTATGGTCGCCGTCTGTTAGCGACACACAATGCGCCAAACGGCGCAGAACACGGTTCTAAGGAAGGTAACACGGTGTCATTCTATGGCATCGAAGACCACCTACATGAGGAGACCAAAACCCTAACCCTTTCGGAGCCATTGCTCCCTTCTCAACCGCCAATTTGTGCTTGGGTGTTCTATGATTAAGCACCTCAACTACGCTAGAGTCGTAGGTACGTCGGCACCGAAGGTGTGACAGGTGAGGTCGGACCTACGTCCGAGAAATCGGCCGAAGGTCACCTCTCCAATCTTGTGCAGAAAGCAAACTTAAAAGAGGAGCAGGCCCGTCTCCATTCCGAGATCGTCTTGGAGTCCATTGGGAGGATGAGAGACGATGTCGTATTAGGTGGCAGGCCCATCCACTTTCCGAAACCAAGAAGAGCCTGCCACGTAAGGTCCGTAAGCTTAATTAGGATATGGTCTACCTTTTGTGAGTTCCGGGTCATAGGGAATTACCGTGAAATGAGATTGCCGATTCTTTGGCAAACATTGGCCCCGATACAATCCTCACAATCCGGAGTCTCATATTGGTATAGGCTTGACGTGGATAATGCTTTGAATCAACTCTCACATGAAATCAATTTTCATGGAAAGATGGTCTAATGAGTTGACATGTAAAAATACTAAATGTTTTGTGATTAGGCCAGACAAGAAAGTGGCAAACTATTTACTCAGTCCGAGTAGAAGAGACTGTCGCAAACTTACTGGCCAAATTACGGGACACAATGCCTTTGCTCGTCATATGTCGAGATTGGGTGTCTTATCAGACCCTCTTTGTGCAGCTTGTCTTGAGGATGAGGACACAACAGAACACTACGTCTGTTGTTGGCCAGATCTCTCAAGAGCAAGACTGCGGATAATGGGCTCTGATATTTTGTCAATGGACATGGTCCATTGACTTCCCTTGCTTACTTTTTGTGAAATCAACTGAGAAGTTCTGAGCAAGCACCTTTCACTCTCTTTGAACTTCCTCTCATTCTTTACAAGTCTTTCATTTTATCACACTATTTTAAGTCTGAGCGCCATGGACCCGCCTAACATTCTTGAAGGCTTCTACAACCCACCATCAACTCAACTCAAGGTCCGTACGACATTACCCAACTCAGGTCAGGTTTCTCTAGAAGGTTAAACGGTTACTTGGGCAGAGTCAACACGGACGTTTTGGATACCTGCCCTCTTTGTAACTCTGCAATACCAATCACCTTTTCGAGTGAACACTCCAGCCTACGACACCAACACCCAGGTCATTATGGACCAATCCAGTCGAGGCAGCTCGCTTCCTTGAACTGGAAGGGTAACCTGTTCCATGTCTCTGATCGTGATTTCCCTTCCCATTCCCATCCCTTAAACCTTTAAAGGAATTATATAAATAACTACTACTCTCTTTTGTACTTTTATATGAAAACTCCAGTGGACGTTACAACAACAACATGACATCCACGTGCTTCTAGAGAAAGCGGCATTGAGTTCAGTGTTAGGTTCCAAAGAAGCGGCAAAAGAACACCTCCCTGTGGTGGTCCTCTATTGACAATTCAAGATATGACAGAGGCTCCCAATTCAAACGTTAAACGTATATTAGCAGATAGATTTTCAACCATTAAAACGATATCACGCTTTATTCCCGGACCAGCCAATGCCTCAGTTATCGATTATTTAAAATTTGTTATCTTACGTTTCTGAATTTTAAATGAGCTTTTCTGCATATTCCGGTTAGGTTAGATGTAGTGGAGTAAAAGACTTCGCTACGTCTAACCGAAACCACAATCATTTATATTCTGTATTTCTTAGATTTTTGTAACACTTCCCTAATATTAACATAGTTGTCATTCGATATATAAATGTATGTACCTACCACCATCACATTTCACCAATAATTACATTAACATTCATTGTTATTCAGTGACAATTGGCATTTCAACTCAAATTAGTTACAAGACATTAACTGATCTTTAATTTTCTACTATTTTTTTTTTTTTTGTATTTTTTTACTACTGCCGATCGTATGTAATTAAAGCAGTTAAACTTACCATGTCACTGGGAGCACACATGTACACACCTTGCCAGATTTTTTTTATTTATTTTTTTTCATTAAACGTTGGCATTTGGCAATGTCAGAGCAATTATAACAAAAATAGTCAAAGCGACTCAACCCTATTTGAATGAACGAACACATGCTCCAAAATCATTTGGGCGCATGGTAAAAGTATTTTTTTTTTAAATGTGTTCTGTTGTTTAATCCAACTAATCTCATTAAGAACGCCTTTCAAAGTTTTAAGACAAAAATAAAAGCAGAAATTCCAATGTTCACATATGTGTACCTTTATTATTATTAGCAATGGACTTGTAGTGTTTTCTTGATCTTAAACCAGAAGAGAAAAAAATACAAAAAAAAAACGAACTAAAAGTTATTCACGCTTTGTTAAACTACAAAATTCTACAAAGAATTAAATGCCTATTCTTACAATATTATCCGTTCACTCACTCAATATAACAGCCATTTGGGTTTGGGTTTAATCTTTATCTTACTAGCTTTTTTTTTGTTTTTTACATATGGATACAACATATTCTTGTATACTTAAACTCCTTCGACTCTATGAACTAAAAGCTACACTGTGATTTAAGAGAACACGGAATTTTTAAGAATGTATGCAGGTGGGTGATTAAAGGTTTGCTTTTAAAAATTCTTTGAAAGAGCTTTAAAGCCTTAAAATTAAGCTCCAGCCATAGTTGTATCTTTATTATACTCGAATTTATAATTAGATTCTCAGAGCTTATAAGCTTCAGGCATTTTTATCCCTTAATCAGATTCTCACAGCTTTAACCCACGGTTGTTTGTAAAGCTTGTCAATTTTTTTTAACATTCAAGACCTTGAATTATTGTATACGATTCTCGGAAATTTTAAATCTTAAAAACCTGCAATTGCTGAAAAAGTTTTCAAAAGTATTTTTACTCTCAAAAGTTATGGACCAGGTTCGATTTAAGGAATTGCCCATCGAAGGATTAGTATACATTAGGGTGGCTCGTTTTTGGCCTTTTCTCTCAGATCAAATTCTAATACCCGCAAAAAGTGTCGACTCACACTTAAAATATCACTCCGATCGAAGTTTATCTTCTATCACTCCGATCGGAGTTTATCTTCTGTCCCCACTTTGAGCCTCAAAATTGAGATTTTTTCAAAAAGGACTTAAAAAAAAAATTTAATTTAACATATTTTTATTAGTTTCAGTTAATGATCAGTTTTTATTTATTCTTCCAATTTTTATTTACAACTTATTTTAAATAATTTTAACCTAACCGAGAACTGGTAACAATGACCGTCGTCTCGTTGTAGCGAAATCGATCAAGGGTTTTGGTGGGAATCGAACCCACGACCCCCTGTTTCATAGGCTAGCACGCTACCAACTAGCCTACAGGGCTACACACAGAAAACGGATTCGTTGTGCCAACCAAATTTAGAACCAACCAAATTATTGTAGTCCAGCCAACTATCACTTTTATCAGTTGTAATTACTAATATTTTCGATTCAGTCAATTGGTATATATATCGAATTTCAGTAAGAGCAACTGAATATATCTGTTGAAGCAACGAAAAATTATAAGATTAGAATGGTTGTTGTGACCGATATAACAGCACCACGACTAAAATATTTTATTAATTGGGTCCTTCAACCGTAAAATAAAAGACAAAAAATGTTTTTTGTAATATATTTATTAAATAAGTTAATTTTACAAAAAGATATACATAAGTTGATATTTAGTACAATTTTTAAACATATTTTTTTTTTTTAATTCTCAAAAAACGTCTCAGCACCTGAGACTTTTTCTATAGAAAATATATCTTCCAATCTCAGACTTTTTCTATAGAAAATATGTTATAGAATCTGACACTTTTTGTATAGAACCTGCGAATTTTTCTATAGCAAAAATATCTTACAATTTAAAACTTTCTATAGAAAAAATGTCTTAGAATCAGAGACTCAAAATCTGAGACTTTTTCTATACAACAAAAGTAACATAATCTGAGACTTTTTCTAAAGGAAAAACGTTTCAGAATCTGAGAATTATTCTATATAAAAGTCGTATTAGAATCTGAGACATCGAAGACATTTTTTCTATAGAAAAAGTCTCAGATTCTTTTTCTATAGAAAAAATGTCTCAGAATCTGAGACTTTTTCTATAGAAAAAATGTCTCAGAATTTGAAACTTTTTCTGTAGAAAAAATGTCTCAGATTCTGAGACTTTTTCTGTAGAAAAAATGTCTGAGATTCCGAGACCTTTTGTATAGAAAAAGTCTCAGATTCTGAGACATTTTTTCTATAGAAAAAGTCTCAGATTCTGAGACACTTTTTCTATAGAAAAAGTCTCAAATTCTGAGACATTTTTCTATAGAAAAAGTCTAAGACTCTGAGACATTTTTTCTATAGAAAAAGTCTCAGATTCTGAGACATTTTTTCTATAGAAAAAGTCTCAGATTTTGAGACATTTTCTATAGAAGAAAAAAAAAAGAAAAAGTCATAGATTCTGAGACATTTTTTCTATAGAAAAAGTCCCAGATTCTGAGACATTTTTTCTATAGAAAAAGTCTCAGATTCTAAGACATTTTTGCTTTAGAAAAAGTCTCAGATTCTAAAACATTTTTTCTATAGAAAAAGTCTCGGACTCTGAGACATTTTTCTTGTTGAAAAATTCTCACGATTTGAGACATTTTTTCTATAGAAAAAGTCAGAAATTCTGAAACATTTTTTCTATAAAAAAAGTCGTAGATCTTGGAACATATTCTGAGATTCTGAGACATTTTTTCTAAAGAAAAAGTCTCAGATTGTGAAACATTTTTTCTATAAAAAAAGTCTCAGATTCTGAGACATTTTTTCTATAGAAAAAGTCTCAGATACTGAGACATTTTTTCTATAGAAAAAGTCTCAGATTCTGAGACATTTTTTCTATAGAAAAATTCTCAGATTCTGAAACATTTTTTCTATAGAAAAAGTCTTAGATTCTGAGACATTTTTTCTTTAGAAAAAGTCTCAGATTCTGAGATTTTTTTTCTATAGAAAAATTCTTAGATTCTAAGACATTTTTTCTATAGAAAAATTCTCAGATTCTGAGACATTTTTTCAATAGAAAAATTCTTAGATTCTGAGACATTTTTTCTATAGAAAAATTCTCAGATTCTGAGACATTTTTTCTATAGAAAAAGTCTCAGATTTTGAAACATTTTTTCTATATAAAAAAGTCTCATATTCTGAGACATTTTTTCTATAGAAAATGTCTCAGATGCTGAGACATTTTTTCTATAGAAAAAGTCTCAGATTCTGAGATATTTTTTCTATAGACAAAGGCTCAGATTCTGAGACATTTTTTCTATAGAAAAGTCTCAGATTCTGAGACATTTTTTCTATAGAAAAAGTCTCAGATTCTGAGACATTTTTTCTATAGAAAAAGTCTCAGATTCTGAGACATTTTTTCTATAGAAAAAGTCTCAGATTCTGAGACATTTTTTCTATAGAAAAAGTCTCAGATTCTGAGACATTTTTTCTATAGAAAAAGTCTCAGATTCTGAGACATTTTTTCTATAGAAAAAGTCCCAGATTCTGAGACATTTTTTCTATAGAAAAAGTCTCAGATTCTAAGACATTGTTGCTTTAGAAAAAGTCTCAGATTCTAAAAAATTTTTTCTATAGAAAAAGTCTCGGACTCTGAGACATTTTTCTTGTTGAAAAATTCTCACGATTTGAGACATTTTTTCTATAGAAAAAGTCTGAAATTCTGAAACATTTTTTCTATAAAAAAAAGTCGCAGATCTTGGAACATATTCTGAGATTCTGAGACATTTTTTCTAAAGAAAAAGTCTCAGATTGTGAAACATTTTTTCTATAGAAAAAGTCTCAGATACTGAGACATTTTTTCTATAGAAAAAGTCTCAGATTCTGAGACATTTTTTTTATAGAAAAATTCTCAGATTCTGAAACATTTTTTCTATAGAAAAAGTCTCAGATTCTGAGACATTTTTTCAATAGAAAAATTCTTAGATTCTGAGACATTTTTTCTATAGAAAAATTCTCAGATTCTGAGACATTTTTTTTTATAGAAAAAGTCTCAGATTCTGAAACATTTTTTCTATATAAAAAAGTCTCAGATTCTGAGACATTTTTTCTATAGAAAATGTCTCAGATTCTGAGACATTTTTTCTATAGAAAATGTCTCAGATTCTGAGACATTTTTTCTATAGAAAAAGTCTCAGATTCTGAGACATTTTTTCTATAGAAAAAGTCTCAGATTCTGAGACATTTTTTCTATAGACAAAGGCTCAGATTCTGAGACATTTTTTCTATAGAAAAAGTCTCAGATTCTGAGACATTTTTTCTATAGAAAAAGTCTCAGATTCTGAAACATTTTTTCTATAGAAAAAGTCTCAGATTCTGAGACATTTTTTCTATAGAAAAAGTCTCAGATTCTGAGACATTTTTTCTATAGAAAGTCTCAGATTCTGAGACATTTTTTCTATAGAAAAAGTCTCAGATTCTGAGACATTTTTTCTATAGAAAAAGTCTCAGATTCTGAGACATTTTTTCTATAGAAAAAGTCTCAGATTCTGAGACATTTTTTCTATAGAAAAAGTCTAAGATGCTGAGACATTTTTTCTATAGAAAAAGTCTCAGATTCTGAGACATTTTTTCTATAGAAAAAGTCTCAGATTCTGAGACATTTTTTCTATAGAAAAAGTATCAGATTCTGAGACATTTTTTCAGAGATACTTTTTCTGTAGAAAATTCGAATAAGTCTACACAATTTTTATGCAAATATCTAACCTCTCAAATTTCGTCCCAATACAGCATTTTAATAGAGATGTGTCTTTTGTTGAATGTTGATATGTATTTATGTTGAATGTTGATATTGATATGTTGATATCTAAAGTTGAATGTTGATAATTATTGTAGATCAATTCTCGTAGGTAAATCCGCAAGATTATTTCTCCAAATTTCCTTTTTTAAATTTTAATGTACATATTTTGCTAAAAATAAATCCAGTCTTTATTAAAAATAATACAAATGTATTTTGGGTTAATTTAGATTTACTTACTTTTTGTGGTTTATTTTCCTTTTTGTAAACTATATTTTTTTTGATGTTTTAAATTATCTTACTTATTCCAATTATTTCTTAAAAAATAACTTTTCTGTAAAATTATTTTGTTTTTTATGACTTTTAATAATTTAAATAATTTTTTTTAAAAGCAACATACAATTAGTTGCAGTAACTTTTATACAAAATTAAAAAATGATTGTATGTACCAAATCTAAATAATTCGAAGATAGTATTACATTAAAATTTTAATTTCAAATGTATTTTGAATTTTTAAAATTTTTTAACTTTTTATACAAGCATCAGTTGCTGTAACTGATTTTTTTATACAACTAAACTAATATTCTGTGCTAGTTATTAAAAATTTATTGCATTACAAAAAAAAAAATAAATGAATGGTTCGGACTATTATGAAAGTTTTTGAAGTAATATTTTTTTGGAAATGATAAATGCAACCAATATTTTTTGAAAATGTGATGGTTTTTTGGTAATTTGTTTAGATATTTGGATACAAATTTACTTTTTGAATCATGAAATTTGAATTTAAGTCGTTGTAACTAATACTTATATTCTGAAACCAAATTTGAGGAGTTCCGACTGAGTTCCAAATAATTTTTTCCCTGTGTGTAGTTGGTAGCGGGGCTATTAAAATTGGCTAAAAACTATTTTTGTATAATATTTGATCGTAAATACTAAAATATGAAATTTAAAGGTTTTACGGTATCATAATGATTCGTTAACCCGTTCAAACTTATGATTTTTTTATAAAAATGGCATGATTTTTGGGGGGTTCTCAAAACACCATTTTTCAAAATTTTAAAATTTTTTTTTAAAAAAAATTTAAATATATAACTTTTTTTCTGCAATCATTAGGAACACCTTAAAGAAGAAAAAAACAAAATATGGTGAATATCCGTCGGGCCTTTTTCGGGAATTGGGGGTAGGGGTGAAGTTAAGGGTATATGACACTACATTTTTTTTGTATTAAATTGGAATTGACGGCATACTAATCACATTGGATCACAGTATTACCGACTCCGGTAATGCTGTTGTCTAATGTGATTAGTATGCCGTCAATTCCAATTTAATAAAAAAAAAATGTAGTGTCATATACCCTTTAGCGGATTTCAAGGAATTGTTGGTTTTATCAATAATTTGGCTTAATAAAATCTTATAAATTACATTTTTGGGCAGATTAACGGTTTTTGGGTGTCGTGGCATTCTATTAGACAACTGTAAGTCTGCCATGAAATCTTACCAACCTAGGACGTTTTTAACCCACATTGACTGGGGGTCAAAAATTACCCCTTCAGAAAATTTTGGAGCTTAAATTTGGTGTTATAAACGAGTATCCAATGGCTTTTGTGATTTTTACCCCAACTATAATTTCCTAATAAAATATTTTCTTAAAAAAAATCGTTAACCCTTCTTGGTAGGGGGTCAAAAATGACCTATTAAGTAAAAATATAGATTTTGTTGATATCAAAAAATTCAAGCACTATAGCTAAAAATTTACGCCAATGTGGGTTAAATATATCGTAAATAGGTAAGATTTTAGTGCTGATTTAAAGTTATCTAATTTATTGCCACAAATTAATTTTCCGTTAAAAATATTTAGTTTTTACTGAATGGGTAATTTTTGATCCCCTAACAAGAAGGGCTACGATTTTATTAAAGATAATATATTACTACAAAATTAAAGTTGGGGTAAAAAACACAGAAGCTATTTTATACTTGTTTATATCACAAAATTAAAGCTCTAAACTTCAAATTTTCTGCGGGGGTCATTTTTGACATATTCATATTTAAGTATTTACGATCAAATATTATATAAAAATATTATTTTAATAAGAAACAATTAGAAAAGTTAAAGTCGACTTTGCCGAATCTATGAATACCCTCCACAATGCCTTTTTTTTAAAGGATAGTACATTTTTAACGTGAAAAAAAATAACAATTTTGATAAGAAATATTTTATTTTGAGTAAAAAACTCCTTTTTTGTCATTTAAAAAAAAAAAAAAAAATATTTTATTTTTTTGAGTGTAAAACTTTTTTCGAGTGTAATGTTTTTTTTGACTGTAGAAATATTTCTGAGTGAATTCACGTACGTATGTACACAAAATAGTGACATTTTTGTAAAAAAAATAAATTTTTTTTGAGTGTAAAATTTTTTTCGAGTGTAATTTTTAGGTTACCAATGCTTTTAAAACTAAACATGTTTGAAAAGCATTGCTAAGTTACCTCCAATGCTTTTAAAACTTGTTTACCACGTGGTATTTAAGATGAACCCAATCTGAAATTCGGGGTTTTGCTTATAACTTTTGAACCACTGCACTATAGGAAATTTTACCCATTTTTTGGCCAAAAGTCAAAATTAAAATTTTTGCAAACATTATTTTTTTACACATTAATATAAAAAAAACTTAACAAAGTAAACAATTCTTTCTCAATTTTTCGACAGAATTGATGTACTGTCACTTTATCAGTAGTTTTTCTTGCAATTTCTTACTTAGTTATAAAATAACGATTGAGAGCAGCGAATTTTGTGATAGCTTCTAACAAAAGTTTTTATATTAAGAATTTATAGCTTTTAAAAACTAAAAAATGGAAAATAATGTCAAAGGTGAGTACTTTAATGATAAATAGTGAAATGTTGGTGAACTCATCTATTAGATCGATTTTATTGGAAAAATTGAAGTGACCTTAAGATGAACTTATTGAAGTATGAATTGGAATTTTATTTTGACTTTAAAAAAAATGATAGCATATGTTAGCTATAAAACCATAAAAGTTCTCTAGGACAATCAATTACCTTCCGAATTTAAAAAATTTCAAGGTCGGATATGTGCAAACTTTTTTTTTATACCCATTTTTCCAGGTGACTACTGAGTGCCAAATTCAGAGTTATTTAATACATGGCGAGAGAAATAAAGCAGAGGTGGATAAGGAGCCGCTATTTCTGACCATTTCTTTTCATACATTGCTGAGAGTGAATGTTTCGAAAACTTTAAACAATATATAAAGGAGGAATTAAGAATATTTTGTTCAAATATAAATATGAAAAGGATTAAAAGTTGTAGGAGTTTGAAAATTTTTGAAAGACAGCATGCTGTTTGGCTTAAAGGCAATACTTGGCTAAAAAAAACTTGAAACGCAGCCTGCCTCCACTAAATCGAACCCTGGGCGACCGCAATTAACTTTTTTGTCAAAATCTGCGAGAACAAAAATACGAGTTACAGCAGAAATCTCTAAAGATCTAAATAGGGAAGTTGAGCCCCTAGCTCTTGCATCATCTACGGCTGCCCGTAGTGGCATTTTGAAATGTAGTTGACGACTTGTAACTCAAAAATAAAATTTTTGAATAAAATCCTTATTAAAAAGTAGATTTGTTTGACACTTCTTAACATTGTTAAAATAAATTTCTACTGTTATCTTCGAAAGTTAGTGTACACTCAAAAAAAAAATATTGTAAAAACAGTTTAGAAAACAATATAATCTATCAAGGATCTAAAAAATCTTAGATGCGGCAACTTATAACCCGGGAACCCTGTTTGGAACTAATTATTAGGTAATTTTTTAGGTAACTTTACTATTTTTTTTTTTTGAGTGTATGAAAACCTTTAAGAGTCACTCCCTCCCTCTAAAGAGTCTTCCAAAAGTCAAATAAAAAAAATCAGTCAAATCGGTCCAGCCGTTTGGCTGTAAATAATTTTGGCCAAAAAAAGGGTAAAATTTCCTATAGTGCACTGGACGGATTGTGCTGAAATTCAATACCAAACATACCTAAGGAACGGCAAAGACACATGTCACGTTTCAGCAGTCTCATTATTGTCTTTCGAAAGTTATCGTGTTTTTTATCTCGTAAATTCGCAAAAAACCCTTGCCGAAATTTACTCTTTTGCTCATAACTTTTGAACCACTGGACCGATTTGGCTGGATTGCAACACTAACCTGACTCGGTAAATGACCAACATATATGTCAAACTTCAGCATCCTCTGTGAAGTCTTTCAAAAGTTTGCGTGTTTTCAACGGACAGACAGACAGACAGGCGGACGGACATCGCTAGATCGACTTAAAATCGATCGAGGATCATGAATATATAAACTTTATGGGGTCCTAGACTAATATTTCGATGTGTTACAAACGGAATGACAAACTTATATATACCCTCTATCACTAGAGTGGAGGGTATACAAAATATTTACGATTCACTTAAATCACGTGTTTGGTGCGCGTCTCTAGTCGTATGTATCTCAGAGAAAAGTAACATTTCCTAGAGGTTCCTACGGAACAAAAATGTGTCGGTTTGCCTCTGAAAACCTTAGTCCACAGTTCGACTTTATACTTCAGGTAATACGAATTAGATATGAGCTAAACTGTAACATGTATGGTATCGGGAAAGATCTGGTCTTGTTTGAATCAAAAGCTCAGGAATGCACGCCTTTGATTTTACTCTCCAGAGCGGGATTTAGCCATTGTGGCGGTAATCGCTTAATATGATTAATGGACATTGCTAATTACATCTGCAGAATCTTTACGGACGTGAAGAAGGTGGATAGCATCGAGCAGTCTATCAGCAACTTTTCATGCAGATAAACAAACTAAGAACTAACACCAGCTGATTTTACAGATCGGACTAAGAGAAATATTTTCGATCTAATTCAAAACCTCCCCATACTTTTTGAACACATTGTCTACGTACTGCCACAACATATAGTGTATTTTAATGTTTGCTGCTCACTCTACTGACTTCAGTGCATTTCATATGGTAATGGCTTGACTTAATAACGTAAAGACGTCTGTTGTAGTCGCCGTCGCTGTTTTCGTTGATCAGTGTAATTCGACACATTGGTAAAATAGTTTAACAACCAGCATCAGGCCAACTTCAGACTCAGCCAGGTCTGTGTAGTATGTAGTAAGTTGAATGCCATTGCCAAAGTTGTAAACTTCTGGCTTTAAAGAAATCATCGTCTTCATCATCTCTATTCTTATGCATGATCATCTTGAGTTCAGATTTTAGTATTATTTTTTTGTAGTTCTGTTTTTATAGCCCTCAAGTGGTGGTGGTGGTGGTGGTAGGACTAGCAAATTGCTTAAACCGTAATGATTTTCGTGTAGTTGTACAATCAAAGATTATTTGCTGTTGTAGTTGTTGCTGTTGTTGCTGTAGTCAGTTGGCTCTTACCTCTACTGTACCGCAATTTGCACGCCTTTGACCATAAGGCCAAATAAAATTAACGAAAATTGTGCATAAAGTCCTAAAAAGCTAATTGTTAGTTTGCACTTGTGTTCATGTAGATCATGTCCAAATTGGGTATGTCTAAAATGTTGTTGCTGTAGATGTTGCTGTTATATACTACTTATATTGTGTTGTCGCTGTGATAGCTGTTAGCTGTTGTTATTGTGTCTTGTAATGATGATAATGGTGAATTACATGAACGAACAACAAAATGAAATTATTGTAAATGATTTGAAAATCATTTTGAGAACAATTATATTTTTTAGAATTTTAAAGAACAAGATTTCTCTCAAGCAGTGAACAAAAACAAATCTAAGAGCTCTCCAGGTTTTCGCCAGGTAATCTTACAGTTATGTACATAAAAGCGTTTGGGTACTGATTGACTGACTAATTCATCATCCCTTATCCCAAAGCATTGAAGCCAGAAACTTGAAATTGAAAGGTAGATTACCCTGCTGATCCTTCAACACAGAGAAAACAGGTGTGCTGGGCTAGCCGAACTTGGATTGCGAATACGGAATGTGTGAACCAACAGAAGTTAAATTGTATAAACAGATTTCGGTAATCGCAATTGAAAATTTCGGTTGTTCCAGTCAAACGATTCAGCTGACTCTCAATTCGGCTGGCACAACTACTCATTTTTTTTGTGTGTTCTCCGGTATTTTTTTTTTGTTGAACCAACAATCAGGGGATGCCCTAAATATGCGAAGCATTGTGTTGATATCAGAAAATAATAATGAGGAGTAGGAAAGAGAGAGTAGTGTTTGGGAGGAAGTTTGACTGATAAACGACCCTTCTTTGTAATGCGCTGTGCGATCAACTGGACAATCGACAACAAATGGAAATGATCTACTAGACAACCGTATGTTCCGAACAAAAACTCGGGCTGTAGGAATAAGTTCACTTATCTCAGAAGAGCACTTTCCATGGCAATATCGACAGAACAGAGTCACACAACCCACTTTCCGACGATACTACAATGAGTTAATAAAATCAGCCATCAACGCTATTCTTTGCACATGGTCCAAGAGCTCCAAAATAGACTTTGAAGCCCCTGCCCATATTTGGATGTTGTATTACATCTTAGGTCTTATAAATAGTGAGGAGATCGGCTGAAGTAAATTACTTCTTACACCGGTTTAAAAAACCTATACACTTAAATGCTTCTTTTGCCACTTAAAAAACGTGTTAATTCAAACGGACATCACACTGAATTTTCATGCCCATAACATTATAAGTGTCAGCTTCCTTTGTACATATACCACTCATATGTACAGATACCACATTGAGTCTTGAGTGTATTAAACTTGACCCTATTCCTAAGACCCCACTCAAGAGATTGTCAACAAAAGGCAGTGTGTCATTCATAATCTGCCTTTTGCCCTCAACCACAACAATACTGGGCTTACAATCAATGGAAAATGAATGACAAATTTTGCTGTCATCTAGAAAAGAGTACACTCAAAAAAAAAAAATTGTAAAGTTAGCAAATTTTTTCTCGTAATTCAAGTTTACTACTTGATTAGCAAATTTTTAGTTGAAATCAGCACTTTAACAAAATTTTTAGCTAAATTCACTTTACAATTATACATTTTTTTTACAAATTTTGAATAAATTTTTTTTGTTAATCGCAAAATTGAGTTTATATTTTTTTTTTACAATTTTTTTTGCTAATTTTAACTAACTTGTTTGCTATTTTTTTAAAAAATTGCCAGTTAAAAAGCGCCATCTAGTGAAAAGAAGAAAATTTACATTCTTGTGTCTTAGGTAACAGTTTAAAAAAACGCCATCTAGCAGAAATATTACTGCATCTTCTTAAATATGTATTTGAAAAAATACAATTTTTTATTACATTGTAGTGGATTTGAAAAATATTTAATTTTAGAGGAAACTAAATTGCAATAATCTCTGGTTTATTATCTGGAGGCAAAAATATCTGTCTTTTATAAATTTAAAGATAAATGTTTTATAAATTATTTAATTTTACAAGAGAAACGAAAGATAATAAAAATGTTACAAGTGTTTCATAAATAAGGGTTATTTTTGTGTTTTACAAAAAGGCTGTTTTTTTCTATTCGTTTTTTACCTGTTGGTTGATAATGCAATTTCGCGAAAATAAGCATAGTGGTTCTCTCTCACTCCCTTATATGTTTGTCTTTCTTTTGCAAACAAAATTTATTTTGTACCAGAGTTGTCGGCCTTAAGTTTTAACATTTTCAGAGTCAACACAAAAAATATCCAAAATCTCAGAACTACCAACTTTTTTTAACTCATTTAATATATTGTAAACAAAACATTCTAAATAACCAAATTATTACTTAAGTATATTTAATCGGCGTAAGGTAAGTTTTTAGTTAAAGCTTCAGAAATTTGTAGATACCACAATATTTATACCTTGCACCAGAGAGTGTTTTTGTTTATAACCCGAAATATTAGTTCGACTCAGAATGGGTATTCAAACTTCACAAATTTAAAGAAATCGGACCAGTTCCACCTGTAGTCTTCATACAAACCACCCTCCCCATATTTACATAAATTTTCAAATTTTATATAAAAAGAATAATTATATATTTTTTAATTAATTCTTAAATTATAAGTATTTTTTGACAAAAAAAAATATGTGACAACAAAAAAATTTCGGCTTTACTGCCTTTAAATTTTTAAATAAAATTTCTTAGATTCTGAAACATTTTCCTTTAGAAAAATTCTGAGATTGTGCGGTATTTTTTTAATACACGGCAACACTGTTTTCATTTACAAAGCAATGTTGAAAATTAATCGTTTTTCTCACTAAAAGTAGCGTTTTTAATTTGTCTACCATTCAAAGTAGCGTTTTTCATTTAGTAAGCGATAAAATTTATTTTAAAATTTATAAATTGCTATTTCTTACATAAGTTAACAACTCGCTAAAAAGTTGGAAGAGACCAAAAACAAATTGATTTTACACTTTCAATGTATTTGTATTAGTATTTTTATTCTAAGTACTAACTGGGGCTGCGATTTTTATGCAAATGCATTAGACCGACTCACCTTAAAAAAAAAGTTAAAGTTGTACCCCCCTCAAAATGAAGTTTGACATGTTTTATGAAGATTCCCAAAATATTTCGGCTCTAGCGATAATCTCCCGTGAGCTAAACCGCGTCAAAAAAGGGTCCAAAAATGGTATTTTTCATGAATAAAAAATTCAGTATTTTTTTTTTGTCCAATGAATGACCAAATATAATAGATATTTAGGATTTAGAATTCTTTGATTCTGCATTAAAACATTTTAAAAAACTAACCATAGACTCGAGATAACGAGATGTTTACGTCAGTTTTTTGATGCTTTTCAATTCGATTTTACTAAAAACTTAAATAACTTTGGTATTTTTGGTCCGATTTTCACTTCTAATACATCGTTAGAAAGGTGATGACCACCGCTTGGGATTTTAGTCAAAAATTAACCCTTAACTGCACTGTCTTACTTTTTTTAACATTTACTACGACATCATTAAAAAACCATTTTATAACCACAAAAAGCATATCTTTTTGCAGGAAACACGTTAAATAAATATATTTGTAGGGCATATTTTACATTTTTTAGCATATATTTTCGATTTTTAGTGCATGGAAATGCCCTAGTAATAACTATACAAAATATGTTACAAATTTTATATTGAAATAAAAAGTAAAAATGGGTAAAATTTAGCTAATTTGTATTATCTTGAACAAACATTGAACTCCACTAAAGTCATATACAAAAATCCGTTTCCCAAGTAAAAAAAATAAATTTTTGTTAAGAATAATAAATTTCATTTGTGAAGCTAAAATTAAATTTTATAAGATATCTCTCTAGATTGTCAAAAAAGTAAACGAAAATTCAAGCAAATAGAAAGGTTTATTTTGCATATAATAAAAATTTGAAATTATTTTCAACTATTTATTGTTTGCCCCCAACTTATTCCGGAAATAAACCGGATTTGTCATTTTTAGCTGGCGTGACACTTTAAATTTTTACATTTTTTAATATTAGTGAGAAGAACTATTTGTGGGCACGATTTAGTCTTAATTTTAAGTTTTGGAAAATTTCAACCAGGAAATTTAACTGTAACCAATAAAAATTTAATATATATTTTTTTAAGTCCCATTTTCTTTTTGTAATGCATTTTTTTCATGTAATGTATTTTAAAACTCGAAAAATACCTTTTTTATTTTTTTGAAGCCTAAAGCCAAAGCCTTTGTGTTGTGGTCATAGGCAAAAAAAAAAATCGCTGGTTGAATTAGAAAAACTTTAAATTGACCACACTATTCCTTTTCATTCCTTTTGATGCTTTTATTTTTCTAAAAAACACTGATGCCAACTATTTTTTAAAAAATGTAGCTAGATCGGACCAAAAAATAGCTAGAAATAGCTAAATTTATAAACAGTTAAAAAATCTAGCTATTTTGTAGCTAGATTCTTATAAACAGTTAAAAAATCTAGCTATTTTATAGCTAGATTTAGGATTTGTGCGTTTAAAAAGGATTTATTTGTTAAACTTTTTAGTTTGATAATAAAATAAGTTAGTTTTGGTATTAAAAAGAATATTTTAATATATTTTTATTAAATTTTGCAAACAAAAACTTTAAATAGTTATATTTTGTATCGCAGATATAATATATATCTGGAAACAAACGATTTGCCGGTTATATTGCCGAGATGATAAATTTTATTGCGGCAATTATCGAATTCGTATCGCCGGCGATACACCCTTAGGAAGAAACTGTTACCGGACGGCAATACATCCCGGCGATACGGCAACAATTCGTCTTGGCGATAAATGGGCAATGTCGCCAAATAATCATTTAAACGAAAAATAAGAGATTTGTATGAATCGCCGGAATATCAGTAAAATTATAATCCGGCGATACAGCTAATCCGGCGATACAGCTATCGATTCCCTGAAGCTGAAAATAGACATTATTTTTTTATTCATATTTTGGTCATATTAACGGATAAATGTGAAATCCTCTATTTGTATTTTTTTAACAGGTTATATAACAGACGTTAGTGGACCGTATTAATACGAGTTATGTACCAATATTTTAACACAACAAAATGGCTTAATTTTTGTTTTATTATTTATAAAAAAAATCTTGTTTTCCAAAATGGTGTTTAGTGTAAATAACGGACGTATTCATAACAAAAACTGGTGGCTATCAGCAGCTGCTAAAATTTTCAACACAAAATTTTATTAAAGCGAATTCTTGGTTAGAAGCAACTTTATCATGCAGGAAATTTCGATAAATTCTAAACTTTTGTTAGAAGTTATAGCAAATATGTATCATAGAAAAACTCTGATATAATTGTTTGAAAAGTTGAAAAACAAGCAGATTTCATACACACGTAAATAACACGTTAATAAAATGTCAAAATGAAAAAAATTACAATAAAACGGTTTTAAAAAACAATTTTTTTACAAATGTTGCGACTAAAAAAAAGTAGCTAGATTTGTAGCTAAGAGCTAAATGACTTTTTTTGTCGCTAGATGCAAAAAAAAAATAGCTAAATCTAGCTACAAAATAGCTAAGTTGGCAACAGTGCTAAAAAAGTAGTGTACACAAATTTTCAAACCGAAATAAAATTTATATTATTTAAAAAATATATAAAATAAATTAACCCTTAAATGCATAGCGTACCATATATGGTACATGTCTTTAATTATATGATAGTCGAACAAATTTAACAGAATCATGTTTCCAAACGCTGTAAATTGAAGTTGAGACTATATGCCTTTATAAGAATTCCGTTTCAGCTATCCTACGATTTAATTAAATTACCTGGAAGCTGTCAAAGTGGTCAAATGTACTTTTTGAAGAAATTTCCAAATGTGCCTTTCAATAGTGAAAAAGTAGTTAATAACATTTATTAATCGTGTTGAAACGAATATGGGCGAATACATTAGACTTTATTTTAGCTTATTTTAATCAGTTTTAATCAAATTGTATATCGTGGAATAGTTTTCTCCCCTATTTTCCTATGTACCATATTTGGTACACCATGCATTTCCACATGTTTATTATGTGTTGGATATATGACATTCTTTTACTATTTTCTAGTCAAATAGATGATATAGAATGGGCTAATGATATATAATGGGCCGATGTTGGATTATATGACGTATCGGTTGAATTGATTTGTAACTCTCAAATATCACAACGTGTAGGAAATCCACCCGAAACCGATTATATCAGTATAAAGTGTAAATTTCCGACGAATAATTTTTTTGCTTTGACAAACTGGACTTATCAGTTTTTGAAGCTGCTGGAATTCCTGATATACGAATGTAAATGTCAGTTAATTTGTATATAGTGATTTAGGAAGCACCCTTTACTCCACAAAAAACAATGCAAAGGGTTCTTCGATCACTGTGTGACTAGTAGATGATAAAAATGCTACCACAAGTCTCTTAATTAAAATGATAAGTTGGCCCATGTACGCGAAGAATGCTGTAAGAATGCTGTTGTTTACGTAGGTTCAATATATTGAATTTTGACATTTTACGTCAGCACACGTAGACTCTGAAGTCCGTTATGATACCACGGTACTGTAATAGGTTCCCCTACTTGTCCTTGTCGTTAAACCAATTTGAGATTCTTATGAAACTCCTAAGATATTGAACTCCGGCAAAAGTCCTGTTGTCTCACACGTCCATCCATTTGACCATTTCTGATAAGTCTCCATCGCGGACAAAGCCGTTGATTTTGCTTGCAAGTTCTTTGTTGTAGTTTACGTAACTTCCAATGATTTTGAGAGAGCCCGCTAAAAAAACACCTACGTACAACTGTACGTGCGAAGAGCAGATTTTGTTTTTCGAAATCACTATATTGTTTCAAAAATTTTTCATGGAGATGCTGTATATGGCACAAAAAGTTACCGATAGCATTCATTACTCTAAATTTGAAAAAAAAAATTACCAAAAAAGGGGGGAATTAAATATTTGGACATTTTGATACAACCGATTTTAGGTAAAGGGTCAAAATTTATACAGGAGAAGACTAAGGCTGGATTACTCAATGCACCGTTATAAAATAACTCTCCGTTAAATTTGACTTTTTCATACAAATTTTGACATAAGGCTCCGTTAAATCGGCAGTTAGCAGCTAACTTTTCATTGAGTAATCCGCCCTAAGAATGAAAAATTATTATTAAATTTACACTAAGAAAATTATGTCATTAACTGTTTGTAGGTTATTTTAAAAAGTAATAAGTAAAGTTATTTTAAAAGAAAAATCATTAATTTTATTAAGAAATTCTTGTTTTTAACTTTTTTTGTAGTTTAAAAATAATAATTTACTGTTTTAAAAATGAATTATCTGTTACATTCAATTTCGGCAGTAAAAAATTTCTTCAATACAAAATAAATGAATATTCATTAGTTTTTTAATGTTTTGGTTAGTCATTAAATTAACATTCAAAATTGACTGTAATATGATCTTATTTTTAATGAAAAAACAGTGGAATGGTTTTTAAATAAAATTTCATTTGTTTTAAGTGAATATTCACTGGAATGTACCTACATAACTCTTTGAGTGTGGGCTTTAATCTACTAATAATTTTAATATTATGAACTTTTAGTTTATTTTCAAATATTTTTTGGTTTATTTTTATATTTTTTCATTGATTTCTAATAAATAAAAAAATATTTCCAGCAAATTGTATTTTATTAAAAATATGTATAGAATGCATAGTGTACCATATATGGTACACGTCAGAAATTGTCCTTTTTCCGCTTTTCCGGGAAACTGGTGCATTTTCCAGGAAAATTAATATCCAATTCGTGTTTAGCGAGCGATTTTACATAAGGGTAGCTCGGTCTCCATATTGGGAGCTGACCTCATGCATTTAAGGGTTAATATTATTTATTTCAGTAAGGGTATTTATACAAGATTCCAGTTGGAAAAATACTCATTTTGGTGTAACTAGACAGGTACCTGGCAAAACAACTACCCGTGTAAGTATCAACTATGATTTGAATTTGTGTTGTTTGTTAACCAAAAAATATTTTGTTTTTTAGAGCTAAAAAAGGACAATGAATCAATTTCAAACAAATAACATCAACAGGTATAAAACAAGAAACATTTTTTTTTCCAATGTAAAAATTTTAACTTTTTTGTTCCATAGAATACTAATTCAGCCATGCAAAAATTACATAAAATGACCGGTAACGCCATCTAATTTCAAATGAAGGAAAATTACCCAAAAATAAAAAATGAGCGGTACGCCATCCAATGTCAAATGAAGAAACATTATCTACAAACAAAGATGACCGGCAACGCCGTCTTATGTCATATGACGACGCATTATCTAACAGCGAAAAGAAGAAGAATTTGCCAACATTCAAAACGACAAGTAACAACATAGAAGAAATTACTACATGTAAACATTTTTCATTTAATATCAATAAAATCAACATGCTTTGTAAATTAATGTTTCTTTTTAGTTTTATCAGAATTTTGGATTTTAGGTTCTTTTAAATTTGTAATATTTAACAAATTTACAGAATATTTAGCAACCTTTTTTGTAAATTTATACTTATAAAAAGTAACAAAAAATTTTGCTACATTTAAGTAATTTTTTGGTAAACGAATAACGTAAAAATTTTACAAAATTGTTAGCTAATATTTTAGTTAAATTGATGGTTTTTCTGCTAAATCTATTTTACGAATTAACAACTAAATGTTTTTAGTTAAATTAACAAAAATTTGGCAGGTTCAAAACCAGGTGTTTTTTTAGTTATTTTTAACTAAATTTTTAGCTAATTTTACAAGTATTTTTTTTTGAGTGTAGATTTGAAGTAAGATTTAGAAAGTCGTTATGAAAAATAAAAAAAGGGAAGGAGAAAAAACAGGACCTTGCGGTACCCCTGACTGAAGCTGAAACTCGTTTGATGAGGAAACTCGAAATAAGGCGAGAGAAGTCTTTACCGACACCAAAGGCGTTGGTATGAGGGCACCGTGCCACACACAAGTAAACACCACCGAAATATCCATAGCACCATCCTAAGGTTAGGTTGTAAGTGGCACACGTAGACTTTGAGTTACATTGTGTAACCACGGGACTGCAATAGGTTTCGCTACTGGTCCCTGCCGTTAAACCAATTTGAGCTTCTTATGAAATTCCCAATAAATTGTATTTTGACATCTAACAAATCAGAAAGATCAAGCAGCTCTCTAGATCCCAGTGCCTCAAGTATCTGACCAGAAAGTGCCGGGCAATGGCAGTGAAGTGTTAGATAGTTTCCAACTTTAGTTTTCAACTTCATCCATGCAACTCAGATAGAAGTCATTTGAAGGCATATTTAACCACTCTGCGTGCTTCCCTATAAAACAGTGTCCGGTTATTACAGCAACCATCGTTGAAATCTCTCCTCTTGGAAGTTATATAAGCTCACTTGTGTGCTTCTGATTAAGAGAATGTTGTCTCACACTTCCATCCATTTGCATATCTCTGATTAGTTTCCGTCTCGGAACAAAGCCGTTGATTTTGCTTGCAAGTTTCTAGAGGCATGCCAACACATTCCAATTCTGCTGGAACCTGTACGGTAGTTTCCAGTCTTGCAAGCTCATCGGCTTTGCAATTCCCTGGAATGTATCTGTGCCCTGGTACCCAAATGATTCGTATGTCAAACTGCTTAGCCATGTCATTTAAAGGCGTGCGGCACTTAAGTGCATATCTTATTTTCAGAAACATTGACTCCAGGGACTTGACCGCGGCTTTACTGTCAGAATATATAATGACTGTGATTGTAGACAAGTCATTGCAACTCAAACAGTCAGCCACTTCCTTTTTGTCAGAATCTCTGCCTGGTAAACACTGCAAAGATCTGATAATCTTCGAGCCAGGCTCAATACAAGCACTTCCGAATAGGCTCCAAAGCCCACTTGTTCGTGCAGCCTCGATTCATCTGTGGAAAAATTTATGGAATCTCCACTACCCGGAATGCCCCTCAACCAAGACTTCCTAGATGGTATCATAGTGGTAAAGTGGAGCTCAAAAAGGCTCATCAAGTCGCGCTATGGCCACAACCGCTGCACCATCCTTACTCTTTCCAAAATGGTGGAATGGTGTGGATCATTTAAAAGTAAGTTACCCTCCAGATACCTAACAAGATGGCAATTTACATATAGTGATTGGGCGGAAATTATCAAGGTTATTTACCTTCAAACATGATGGCATAGTATGGGATATCCTCTCAAGTTTAAGCAGTTGTTGCAAAAAGACTAGCCAACTGGTTAGCTTTATCACATTGTTCACTAAACACTTGGTCAGCTTTTAGAAGAGTCGGGATAGAAGAACTAGCTTTTTCCTTGACTCTTTTAACTGTCCCGAGGAGCCAAAATAATTTAGCACAAAGTCGCTGTTCGTAAAGAAGTTTTTCACGACTAATGACCGTAATTTCAACAAGCAGATAACTATCGTTGCATAGATATCTACCGTGTAAGAAAAATTTCGTAAACTTAACTCTTAGGTAAATATAATTTTCAATGTTATTTTACCGGCTAGGCAAAGATATATAATAGGTAGTTTACACCCGTAGTTACCTACTTGTTGAAATTACGAGCATAAGTACTCTTGCACACTCAGATCTCTCTTGTTTGGTTAGCAGATCAGTAATTGCGTTTTTATTGTTACGCCAATTTCTGAATGCTTCTTTTCTGGATCTGACTGCATTCCTGCGAGTTTGGTTTAACCGACATCGGCGGAATGAATGACTAATTTTCAAGCACAATAAAATTTTTTGCCATTGAGAAAAAAAGTTTTCAGTTGAAACGCCGGAAAAAGTCGTAGAGCTTTTCCCAGCAGCCTTCTTATATATGAAAACTATACGCTTCAGCTGTTGTCGACACGTTTCGAAAATCGGAGTAAGAGGATGCGGAAATGATGCAATGATCCGAATTGCCAAGAAATGCAAATGTTTTTACTTCATATTTGTCAAGATGTGCAGTAAGAAAAAGGTCGAGAGTTTTCTAGTGTTCGTCTGCAACGCCCGTTAATCACATTAGTTCTGTCACTATTAGCGAAAGGTGGTAATGCGCGGCGAATAATTCAACGTAATCGCCAACGGGAGTCAAATGGTTAAAATGGAGAATTCAGGAAGAATTGTGAATATAGAAATCACCTGCCACGACAATTTTACTGTTCGGGCAACTCTCCAGGATTCTGGAAAACGGGAAAACCCTGCCCGTTTGAATCTTCGAACCATCAAATTTTTTTTCGATTTATGACAGATCGTGCCGCACTATTCGAGCGATAAAATGTTCCTTAGTTGATATTTGGAGCAGAAAGATACCATCACAATAGCTAATATCATTTAAACTATTTTGAAACCACCATTAGCAATATTGATCATAAATGCTACATAGAAAAGAATTTTGTTACGTTCCTCAAATGGCACTGATTACAGTATTTCGATGCACTAGAGTATTGACTTGCGACAATGTAGCACATGCCAATTCCCAGTGCTTGACTAGAAATCGTTATCATTCTTTCCCACCTGCAATAGAGTTTTTTTTTCCATTGTTGTATGCCATTTGTTCCTTTTTTATGAAAACATTAAAGTGTTTTATACATCCCGTTTTCAATACACATCATATTGAAAAAAAAGTATTATGAAAATATACAATTTAACCATATTTGAGATCATAAATATCATGATCTGTTTTTGTTTTTTTTTTTTGTTAGTTTGTTGGCAATAATAACAACAGCAACTTTCCAACAACTCAAAATGAAATGAACGACAAAAAATCTATAACATTTAACAATTTCTCGAGTGATCACGTTCACGATTTAGATTTTTAATACAACAAAAATATTGTATTGAAAATTGGAGAAAAAAAAAACAAACTCTTTTTATAACCTCCACTCTAGTGATAGGGGGTGTATATAAGTTTCTTATTCCATTTGTAACATCTCGAAAAATGGGTCTAGGACTTTAAAAATTATTTATATGCATGATGCTTTTAAGTCGATCTAGCAATGTCTGTTTAAATTACACTAACTTTCGAAAGACAACTCTGAGGCTACCGAGACTTAACATATACATATATTCTCAGTTTTTCTAATCAGGCTGGTATTAAATTTCAGCAAAATCGGTCAGGGGTTGGTTCAAAGTTATGTGATAGTGAAGTTAGACGAGGTTTCTCGTGAATTCACTTTTTGAAAAACTTATTAAACTCGCTTTTAATGAATTTGGTTGGCCACATACATTTTTATAAAAGAGTTTTTGTAACTCAAAATTATTTTTACACTCAAAAAGAAAATCATTTATGAAAAAAAACAGCAAAAAAATGTTTGCACTAAAACTGATTTGGGCATTGTGGAGGATTAGAGTGAAATTTTTTCAACTTTTAATTTTAACAAATTTTTATTCTACTACAACCTACAAGTTATGTGTTACAAACTTTAGGCCAATCGGAATTAGTTAATCCGTGGCGCCCGGCGACCAAAGTTTTGATGTTTGAAAATTAAATATAAGAATGTCTTATTGATTAATTTTAATACGCTGAACATGAATATTAAAAAAAATATAATCTGTCAAACGGTTTTCAAGATATCGCTATTTGAAATACGTTTGGAATCCGATTATTTTACCCGAGGTGCTTATCGATCAAAATGTAGGTTTTCCAGAAAATGTTCACTAAAAACTCTGAACTTTGATCGATGGGCGCCATGGATTAAAATATTCTGATTTGGATTAAATTAAGTTTAAATGAAAATTTCTCTCAAGCTTTATGAAATAGTTAGTGAAAAAAAAATTGATATTATTTTTTTTTTAATTTCTTGAAAGTAAGCTACATAAAAGTAATGAAAATTGACATAAGATAATGAAAAATTACTCAAGATTTCAATAGAAGATAGGTTTTATTTTATCAATGAAACTGGTGTCATTAAAGTTCCTTTCAATGAAAACTTGCATGAAAATAATGAAAATATTCGTAGAACTTATTTGAAATGTTTTATAAAGTTTTTCATTAAATATATGAATGTATACATTAGAGATGGGCGCGTGAGTGATTTTTGACTCACACTCACTCACGCTCACGACAGGAATTTTTGAATCACGCACACTCACACACGACCATATTTTTTCTACTCACACTCACAATCACGTGAGTAAATTTAAAACAACTCACACTCACATGCACTCACGCAAGCTTCACTCACACTCACGTTGACTCACACTCACGAAACACTTATTTATACAAAAACAAATTTCAAAAACTAAAATTTCAAAAATCATTCAAAATTTTCAGCAAAATTTAAAGTTCAGCGAAATTTTGCATTTTTTTTGCTTTTTTCGGGACGAAATATGAAATTTAGCCATATTTTAAAAATTTTTGTTGCTTTTTTGGTACAAAAGAAAATATGAAGAGAAAATAAATCACGCAAACTCACGAAAAAAACTCGACTCACGCACACTCACTCACGAAAAAATCTTACTCACGCACACTCACTTACGCAATTTTTTTTCTCCACTCACAATCACGTGAGTAAAATTGAAATCAGTCACACTCACGCGTGATCACGCGTGAATCACGTGAATCACGCTCTAATCTGCTCATGTGCCTATCTCTTGTATACATTGATTAAATGTGGAATAGCAGAAGGTAAGTGACGGAAAATTGCAACCTTAAATCGAAATTAATGAAAATGTTCATTAGTAACAATTTTTGTTGAGTCACGTGTAAGTGTCACTGAAATTGTATTTAATTTATGTGGTTGTTGTATACAAAATAAAAAATACACTTTTACATTCTGTTATGGTTTTCACTTAGTTTTCTTACACAAAATTTTACCTCAACCTTAATTGTAATACATAAGTACAACTGTGAAGTAATATAAAGAAGTGCGAATTTTAGTAAATTTAAATTTAAAATTAAAATTTCATTTTAAATTTCGTAAAAAAGTCTGAAAAAATCACAAAATAACCAAGTAAGAAAAAATACACTTTCACATATTTTTTATTTTTTATTTATAGATGTATATGGAAAAGAAGGGCTCTTAGCTGCCCAATCTCACATTAAGCGGGTCAAAGAGGAGGGGGAAAACGGGATTTTTTTTTTGGTTTTTTGAAGATTTTTTAGATTTCTTCAAAAGAGACTATATGAACCTTTGATACAGATCGAAAGGTTTTTTGAAGGCCTATCCAATGGTGTTTATGTCGTGTCCAAATTCGGCTTCGTTAAGTCCTTATCTTCAAAATGTAAACACGTTAATGTAGCTTATATGGAGAGGTATATATGAGGCATTCCACACCAAATGTCCCGCTAAACATGTGTCCCGTAAATTTCTGAATAGGTTGTTTGGATTGCCCTTTATGGAACTAAGAAAATTGCGTTTTGGTTTTTCTAATTTCCAAAAACTGGGCTTAGAAGGCGTGGTCAAATATTGGAAAAATGGTCAAATTTGTGGCGAGTTGCCTTGATTAAATATTTATCACATTAAAACGGAATGCACCACAATCTCAAAAAATTTACATTCTTATATAGTTTTGTATGAGCTATCGATTAAAATTTTTTTCTTTTGAAAATTTTCAGAACCCGTTCTGAAATTTCCATTTTTTTAAAATGTCAATTTATTAAAAAACATGCCACATTTTTTTTTTCTTTTTTAATTTTTTTTTTAAAAGTTTAGATGTTTCTCCATCCACACAAAAAAAATTAGAAACTTGTTTCGTTTTTTTCGAGAAAATCACATTTAAACTTTAAATTTCATAACAATTTTGTAATTTGCTTGTATTTTCTTGTTTTAACATTGCGAATGAGTATTATTAATTGCATAAATATTACTCATTCGCAACGTTAAAACAAAGAAATACAAGCAAATTACAAAATTGTTATGAAATTTAAAGTTCAAATGCGATTTTATCGAAAAAAACGAAGAACGTGTTTCTGAATTTTTTTGTGTGGATGGAAAAACATCTAAACTTAAAAAAAAACAAGTAAAAAAGTAAAATTCGGCCTTGCCGAATGTAGTGATACCCTCCACAATTTCAAAAAGATTATTGCAAAAAACTTTATTTAAAAGGAAATTACTTTAAAAAGAAAAAAAAAATTGGAAAAAAAATTTTCGCGAAAAAAATTTTGGTAAAAAAAATCCGCGATTTTTTTCTATTTTTGTCAAAAAATATGTTCGTACTTGTTTAAATACCATTTTGTGTTCAATTATGTTCAGATATGTCAACCAGAAGCCGAATTAAAGCATTTTGTATTTTTAGGTTATGTTGAATGTACTGAAATTTTTGAGGTGTGCTTACATTTTCGTTCATAACTTTTGAACCGCTGAACCGATATCGCTCAAATGCAATACCAAACTTCTCGGGAGAACTTCCAATAAATATGTTAAGTTTCAGTCATCTCTGTGCAATATTTTGTCCGCGAGAGCATTTTCAACAGACAGACAGACAGACGGACAGACGGACAGACGGACAGACGGACAGACGGACATCGCTAGAATGTCTTAAAATCGATCGGGCATCATGAATATATATACTTTATGGGGTCCCAGACCGATATTTCGATGAGTTACAAACGGAATGACAAACTTATATATACCTTCTATCACTAAGTGGAGGGTATAAAAATTAAAAAAGAAAATAACAAGTGGCATGTTTTTTAATAAATTGACATTTTTAAAATATGGAAAATTTCAGAACGGGTTCTGAAAATTTTCCAAAAAAAAAATTTTTAATCGATAGCCCATACAAAACTATATAAGAATGTAAATTTTTGAGATTGTGGTGCATTCCGTTTTAATGTGATAAATATTTAATCAAGGCAACTCGCCACAAACTTGACCATTTTTTCAATATTTGACCACGCCTCCTAAGCCCAGTTTTTGAAAAATTTAAAAACCAAAAACGCAATTTTCTAAGTTCCATATAGGGCTATCCATACAAGCTATTCAGAAGTTTACGGTACACGTGTTTTTTTTTCGCTGGACATTTGGTGTGGTATGCCTCATATGCACGACCGCCAAAATCTTATAAAATAATCTCTATTAAAATCAAGCTGACCCGTATTTTTGCGTTTGGCAAAATTCATTTTAGTTTGGAATTTATTTGGATTTTTCCGAAAGACCTAAGGAAGCAACCCTTTTTTAAATTTAAGATTGAACAGCAAAAAAAAACAGGTAACTCTTATTTTTCTCCCCTCATTCCAAAATTCAAGTTTCAGGACTATCGGTGGGTGCCCTACAAAAGGCCTTCCTTGTTAGAAAGTTAATCTGAGTCGATATACCTGAAAATGGGTCTAGGGCTAATATTTTGGGTAGTTACAAACATCAGCACAAAGTCATTATATCCTGTACCACAGAATAGTAGAGGGTATGAAAACATAGGTAAGTAACGAAAATATTTTACAACGTATTTTTGTCGCTCAAAAATATTTTTACACTAAAAAAAATATTGCACTCAAAAATATTTTTCACTCAAAAATATATAGATTTAATTTTAATAATTTTTTTAAGGGGTTCTCTAACCCGATTGGCCTCAAATTTTTCAGACATAAGTTCAAGGCCAATGAAAATAAAAATTTTCCTGGACGTTTAAAATCGGAAGAACTTTTTTTCCTACCCGAGTAAAAATTTTTATATGCTGCAATATATATTGATATGTAATACAATATATAATTAAACGCAATTTGATCCGAAAAATGGTGGATGTTTTTGCATTAAAAAAGATCAATTTGTATAAAATATGATTTGATTTCATCCGAGTTTTGACCAGACATTGCCATATATTAGTGGATCTAATTAGATCTAATTGCATAAAAACATGTAAAATCCTGGTGTTTTTTGGTTTGGGTTGAGTTACACCACAGGTCAACGATACATTCACCAAACATATAATTTTCTTTAAAAAAAAATGTTCGGGTACGCTTCGAACCAGATAGGTGATATACATAACCCTAACAAGGAAATGTTTAGGAACATTTTAAAAAGTTTCTTATACTTTGCCTTAAAAACTTAGAAAATTGTTGGTTAAATGGAAACATATGGTGTTATATATGGAACAGAATTGGATATATATAATTTTATATTAAATTATACAGAAAAACAAATTTTGTATTGACCCTCATGTAATTTTATATAATTATATCAACCGTACACCTTTTAATCCGAATCATGATTCAATTATATATTACTACATATGACTGCATTAAAAAAATTTAGAAAATATCTCACGGATGCATAATCATATATAATTTATTATGTTTGTATCAAGTTATGTATTGTAATATATGTTTATTTTTACTCGGGTAGCCAGTCTAATGGAGGGTATTCATTAATTCGGCCAAGACGAATTTTATTTTTTTTTTACTTGTTTTACTTAATGTTGTTGTTTTATTTATATTTCAAACATCAACAACAACGACGATGACAATAACAGTAACAACCCAGCAAAACTCAGATTACCAAATAAGGTATAAAATAAGGTATAGGATCTCTTATTTTATACATTGCAGCATTGATGATTTTAACAGGCGATGAGACTCAAAGTAATGCATCCACATTATCACAAAGAATACCAGTAAGGTATAAAATAAGTCATAAATTTATAACGAAGAATACGAGTAAGATGTAAAATATATGATATTTTATAGGTTACGAGAAATGAAATAATATAGCATACCAGAAGATAATATATAAGGTGTTACGAGTAGTGAAAAAGTAATTTTGTATTAAATTTACTCAAGTGAGTGTAGGTAGATAAAATATGCTCGTGAGTGTGTGTCGTTAGAAATTTCCTGTCGTGAGCCCATCTCTAGTTTAAATTTATGCATTTTTTTATAAAATAATTATTTTTTATGTTATTGTAATGCATTATGAATCCAATTATAAATAATACATTATTTCAAACTTTCAAATAATACATAATGTAACCAAATATAAGTCATCCATGATTTAATGTTTAGAAATAACAAATATGAAATACATTTTTTCCAATAATCATGCATTACGTAGCAAATTATTAGTAATGCATTATTTTTCACTTGAAAATAATACGTTGTGGAACAAATGTTTGGTAAGACATCATAAAATAATGCTACAAATAAGTTATATGCGTTACCTGGTAATGTGTTATATAATCACTACCCATTACCAAAGTTTTGCTGGGAACAGCAACATACAATCACAGCAACAACAACATAAGTACAACAATGAAAATCCTTTGAAATAAAGCCGATCAAGTTTTTTTTGTTGTTTGCTTTTTATCTATCCAAAAAGGCATAACCATAATCATCATTGTCATCGTCGTCATCATAAGCAGCGAAAAATCAAAGCAGCAGCAAATATCAGCCACCAGCAGTAGTATGATTGTCATTTTAATTCCCATCGTCATCATCCTCATCTTGATGAGAATGATGATAATCATCATCGTCATCTCCATAAACTTTGTCGTCATCATCAATGTCAACAAATAGCACCACTAACTAAAGCAATGGGTATCATCGGCTACATTTCTGATATCAAAAGATCATGTATGCCGCTTAGAGATGGATGGACTATACCGGACAGACAAACAGTTACGGAGAGCAACCAGCTAACGTTATAGAGGGAGCTAAACAGCACTCCACAGCAATATACAGAAAAAAAAAACAATCGTTACAAGTGCATCAATGGATTTTTTTTGTTGAAATGCATCCAACGTTCGTTTTAGTTTTCGAATTTAGTTTGGTTGCAAACATTGATAAATTCTAATTGTTAAATTTAATTGCCATATCCGTTGCAAATATCTTTTGCTTTATTGTAGTTATGACTTTTTGAAAATAAAAACAAAGCAAAAAAAACTCAAAAGCTAAAAGAAACGCTCGCTTTAAAAGCACCAAAAAGAAACGCTGATTTTTGAATGATACACTTACATGATGCTTATGGAATGGGTCGGTATGTTGAGTGCAATGGTTGGTTAGTAAAAATAATCTGATCTGTAGCGACGAGTTTACGAAAAGCTAGTTCCATTGATCAGCATGTTGCCGAGCTCACAGAAACCTGAATCTATTTAAAATGATAATGGACAAATTGTTCTGAAATACTTTGGGAATGTTTAGGAGATTTTCTCAGCCTTGGGTAAAAAAACGAAATTTCTATCTCTCCTTACAAGAGGAATATGCGCCAAGGTAATACTTTCTGTTAAGAGAATTTACAAGGATTTTACTGTCGGTTCTATTTGAAGTTGTAACAATTAACAAGTTGTAAGCCCTCAAGCTTTCAATCGTCCAGATTAATGTCAGCTAATAATAATATTATTTCCGAAGGAGTCTCAAGAAATTGTCCGCAAAATGCATGTTGAAATAGAGGTTTAAAATTAAAATCAATAGAACTTGTGGCCAACTCATGACCAAAAAAGACACTGAATTTCTATCATCACTGACGGTAAGGGAATGCCGCAGCAAACCGTGCGTTGATGGAATAATAACGTGACACAGTCTCGTCGACTTTACGCCCAGAAAATCAATATCTTTCGGACGAAAGTTGCAAAAGATGTGCATCACCAAGAGTAGATGAAAACAGAAGAACACATACTTTTTCTTTGGCCAGCTGTGACAACAAGGAGTCGCCAATCCGTTATGGGTAAAATACGCTTCGAAATTATTAGGGGTAAAGGTTTGTGTTATCGGTGTTTACCAAGTGGTCTAGACTCGGGAACCGCCACCCTAAACTGGGGGTTAAGGACACCCTTTGGTAGGATTCTTTGAGTATACCAGGGTATAATGAGAAGAAGGCAGGCTTTTCATAGCCTGGATCATACATTTTCATATGATCCACAACCTTTTTCAAAAAATTAGATATCTTAATTCTGACAATTTCTTTAAACTCTTTCGCTCTCGAAGATTTTGCCTTATTTTATTTTTATTTTTTTTGGATTAGGCCCTGTTTGATTCCATGAAGGCTTCGCTCTCTAGATTCTGAACAAGCATGTCTCTATCCGGAAAGCGTCTGATAAGGCGAAGTAAGTTCAGTATCTTGAGCTTGAAAGTTTCTTGACATAACCACACATTTGAATTCCGTAAGAACCAGTAATGTTGTTTCAAGTCTCATTTATTACGCAATTTCAATAATTTGTGGACATATAGTTTGAGTTTTTCCAAATTGTACCTAATTGGGAAGACATCTGCGGGGAGTTTATTCCGCAATCAGCTAATTAAACCGAGAAACGAATTTTCTCTTCAATGCGTTGTGGGATACATTGGCCGGTCGACAATGAATCTCCTGGAAAGGCTAGTTCATTTTACATTTTTAAAGCAACCTAAGTTTGTGAAACTGCCCGATCTATTGGGCACATGAGCCAAGAGGATGGGACACAATCGCCAAGAAATAAAATTCGTTAACAACATCCATTCGGAAGAATCAATCAGAAGAATAGTTGGCAAAACACGTAGAGACAGACTACGAAATGAACGCATACGAGAAGAATTAAACCATGTATCAATACTTGACAAAATAGAGTCCAAACAACTCAAATGGTTAAGACACGTTGTACGTATGCCAGAACGAAAGATACCAAAGCAATTCCTGTAAGCTAAGCCAGAAGGAAGAAGACCCATAGGAAGACCCAGAGTATCATATGAAAATTGCATAAAAGAACTGGAACAAACATAAGGAAAATCTCGTAATGAAATGAAGAGAATAGAGAAAAATCGAACAGATTGGAGGAAGCTTATTGCAGCCCCCCTACGCGTTAGAAGGCAAAAGGGTGAAGACAAAGAAGAAGAAAAAGATAATTTTATTAAAAAATGATAATTTAAAAAAAAAAAAATTACTACCCGTGGGGCACATTTGCCAGCAAACTACCCCAATTTAAGCGGTGTATCAACCCCATGAGATACATTCGTCATTGGCTAATGTGACCCATGGGGTACATTCGCCAGCAAAATTGCCCCATTCTCAATCCGGTGAATGTGCCCCAGGAGCGGGCGCTTACAAAAAAGTGAAAATATTTACACTTAATTACACACAAAAAATTATTGGCTAAAAATTTTTTTCTAAAAAATTAAATGTATTGATCAACAAAATTAAAATAAGTCAATCAATGTTTTGATTGAAATTTTTTTCAACATACAAAAATTTTTTTTCGGTTTAATTTATTTGAATAGAATAATTCAAAAATATACAAAATAATAGGGTTTTACTTTTTTTTATTGTTTGGAACATATAGGAAAGCAAAAAAGATGAAATTTTTGATAATTTTGTCATAACCGTACAATTCATTTGTTAAATCAATCATTATTTTGATTGACTTTAGACAAAAAATTTATCAAATTTTTGATCAAAATCGACAAAATGTTTGATTTTCAATCAATCACCTACAATTTGATGATTGGTATAACAAATTTTTTAATTGGAGGAGTTTCAATCAAAAAATTGATTGAATCCGCGTTTTTGTTGATTGAAATTCGTTTCAAATTTTTTCTGTGTATTACTTATTTAAACAAACGCATTGCAGTTTTTTTTGTAAAATATGATTGATAAATACAGATTTGACTCATTTGTCACAATTAAATAACTCTCTTAGTTAAAGAATTAAGTGGGGGTGGCGAATGTGCCCCTCTCTACCCTACAACGGACATACCACCTACAGTGGTAACAATAGAACAATGACACGCAACCCATATTCCGACGATGCCACAATGAGTCAATGGAGCTGGATACCCTACTGTCATTTATAGCTTGATCTTACTCTCTTGCACCCGATCTAAAAGCTTCAAGATAGTCCTTGAATCATTTGACCAGATGTAGGACCGTTGGTTTCACGGCCCTCACATTGAATTTCATGCCTAAAATTTCAAGAGTGTCTGATTCCTCCTCAGATGATGCTGATTCTACAATCTGTCTGTGGGTCAACAAACAATAACCAGCATTAAAATCGACCCAATTCGCAAGACCCCATTCGGAGAACGCTGAAAGATCATGAATGTGTTATACATTTTCTGCCTCATAAACTCAAAAAACTCCGCGGAGTGGATGATGCCGCAAAATTTGCGAGGTGGGGTCTATTATTGACCTACTTGTTGAGGATATCACCTTAGTGTCGGTTAAGTATAACAATGCGACTCTGACACTCTTCGAGCAAGCGTAGAATTTATGGGTGCAAGGCCCTTTGTAAGCCATTTGTAAGCTACCTAAATCAAACTGTTCTCATGTGACTTCCGAAAGCTTTACTAGAGTAACGACAATATTGTTAATATATTAAAGGTAAAATAAAATGGTTCAAACTTCCCAAAACAGTCGGTGTTGACCTACTCTTACGTACTTACTTACGCTACAACTTTTTTTTTTTTTGATCACCCAACCATTCATACAAACAATTGCTGATCGTATAATTTTAAACAAGAGCTGAAGTTAAGTAAAATTTATTAAGACAAATGAAACTTTTAATGATTGCATTGAGCTTTAAACCAAAACTATTCATGCCAACAGATGATACAATGGCAGCAGCAGAAAAAACGTTAAGTACTACTTACAATTGTTTGTAAAATACAAAGACCAAACCGAGTCTAAATACAATGAGAAACAAAACAAGTAGAAAAGTTAAATTAGACTTTGCCGAATCTATGAATACCCTCCACAATGCATTTTTTTAAAGGGTAGTAGATTTTTTAACGTGAAAATATTAACAATTTTGATTAGAAATATTTTATTTTGAGTAAAAAACTCTTTTTTTGCCTTTTTTTTTAAAAAAAAAAAGAAGAAAAATTACTAATTTTTTTTTTTGAGTTTAAATTTTTTTTTGAGTTTAATGTTTTTTTTACTGTAAAAATATTTCTGAATGAATGCACGTACGTATGTACACAAAATATTGTCATGTTTGTAAAAAAAAAAACTAAAATTTTTTTTGTGTAATTTTTTTTTTGAGTGTAAAATTTTTTTTGAGTGTAAAATATTTTATTTTGAGTAAAAACTCTTTTTTTGCCTTTTTTTTTTTTAAAAAGAAAAATTACTATTTTTTTTTGAGTGTAAAATTTTTTTCGAGTGTAATGTTTTTTTACTGTAAAAATATTTCTGAGTGAATGCACGTACGTATGTACACAAAATATTTTCATTTTTGTAAAAAAAAAAATAAATTTTTTTTGTGTAATTTTTTTTTTTGAGTGTAAAGTTTTTTTGAGTGTAAAATTTTTTTTGAGTGTAAAATTTTTTTAGTGTGTTATTTTTAAGTTAACAATGCTTTTAGAACTAAACAAACTTAAAAAGCATTGCTTTAAAATTAAACAAGTTTGAAATGCATTGTTTAGTTACCACCAATGCTTTTCAAACTTGTTAAAACACGTGGCATTTTAAATGAAACCGATCTGAAATTCAGTGTTTTGCTTATAACTTTTGAATCACTGGACCGATTGAGCTGAAATTTAATACCAAATAGACCCGGGGAATGGCAAAGATACATGCCAAGTTTCAGTAGTCTCATTATTGTCTTTCGAAAGTTATCGTGTTTTTTAATTCGTAAATGCGCGAAACACCCTTGCCGAAATTTACTCTTTTGCTCATAACTTTTGAACCACTGGACCGATATGGCTGGATTGCAATACCAACCTGACCAGGTAAATGGCAAACATATATGCCAAACTTCAGTAGCCTCTGTAAAGTCTTTCAAAAGTTAGCGTGTTTTCTACGGACGGACAGACAGACAGACAGACGGACGGACGGACGGACGGACATCGCTAGATCGACTTAAAATCGATCGAGGATCATAAATATATATACTTTATGGGGTCCTAGACCAATATTTCGAGGTGTTACAAACGGAATGACAAACTTATATATACCCTCTATCACTAGAGTGGAGGGTATAAAAAAACTGTCTTTGATTGTTATTAAATATCTGAAAATCTGATGTTAAATAAACTGACATATGGAGAGAAGAACTTCTAGTTTTTCGAATACAAAACTTAAACTGTTTGTAGGATGCTGCTGCTGGTATTATTTCTTTCATCTCCTCTATGGAGCAAGTGGCGGCATTGAAAATACAAAAAATTCAGGTTAAGCAAAGCAACACCGTTTTCCATTTAACATGGGAGATGTTTTTCTAAGATGAAAACCTATTTCTCAGGCCTGAGTATACCTATCTAATCGTGCAATGCCTTAAGGATATAAATCTGGTTTCAATCAAACAATCTGGATAGGGAAACCCTCCGAAGATACTTTTCTGTCACTTTAATAATTTGAAGTATAATTGTAGTAAACATTACTCCCTCTTTCCTTCTTCCTTTACTCTATTTCCAAAACACTTTTGTAGGGGGTTTTCCCGATCAAAGGTTACTAAACTGTTAAAAAAAAAAACATTTTTAGTTATTATTTCCACCCTCCCAAATTATACTTGGAAATGGTGTGATCTGATTGTTTGTTTGCTAACAAGCGCCATCTCCAACCTGTTAAACACAATTGTCTTTTGGATATTTAAAGTATTATATCAATTTTTATTACCAGCATATATTTCATATTATTGAGTCGTTTAATAAATTTTCAATGTTGAGACTGCAAACAACGAAACAGTGATTGCTGCTTATGCTGTTGAGTAGTTAAATGCATCCTAACGATGGACCAACCGTTCCAATGTCCGATCATTATTCCGGTTGCCATCCCAGTACCATGAGAATATTTAACAAGTGCAAAACCGTCATTCATTTAAACGGTGCTGCAGCGTGGTTGAGTAGACAAAAGTGCCGCATATGTGCTGTGATAGTTATTTGGTTTGTTGGAATATTTTATTTTATGATTATTGGCCATGAAGTTGTTAAAATAATTCTCTACACTTTCTGGTAGGTTAATATGATTAAAATATCATTTCGCAATATATCATGTCTTAAGAATGCAGGTTAAAGGAAAATTGAAAGCGGAAATAGAAGGGTAATTATCTGTAAATAATTTTGTTTAACTGGTGATTAAGAAGAAAAAAATAGTGTTAATTGATTGATATGCATTTAAAACGAAGTTTAAATTTCATGTAAGGGAAGATGTTTTGTAGAAACTAACTGAATCAACACTGATAAAAATAATGTAACAACTCAATTTAGCTCAATTTTAAACATTTTGAACTCATAATACTTAACTTTGGAATCAATGGTCAGACTCGTCGATGACAATGTGGCGACAGCCGTAAAGGAAATTTCCTATAAACACTACACACAGAAAAATAAATTTCACACGGATTTTTCAGTTGCAACCACTAAAAATTCTACTTTATTTGTCTGTGACAACTGAATTAGGTGGTTGTTTCAACTAAAAGACAGTATTATCCACCAAATTTAGTTGTGACTACCGAAAATTAACTGCGACGACCTATATACAAATATATCAACAGCATTTTTGTTGCATAAACTGAATTTCAGTTGAAAATTAACTGAAACACAGTTATCTTATAAGTTAAAATTTATCAAAATGAGCCCGGAATTTCCTTTAATGTCTCCGAATTTAATGAAACTTTGTGTATATGTTGAGACTTACTACACTTAAACTCAGACAAAATTTAAGACCTTTAAATTCCGTGGTTTTGGTAATATGACGTCCCGGGTAAAAATGAAATATATATGATCATATATGAAGATATATGGATCATATATGGATTTATATAACCATATATTATCGTATATGCCTCCATATATGATAATATATGGTTATATAAATCCATATATGATCCATATATCTTCATATATGATCATATATATTTCATTTTTACCCGGGGTTTCAAAAACATTTATATCTTGGAAATTATTTGAGCTATATTGCTCCCTGATAGCTTATTTAATAGGCATAACTATCGCCTTTAAAATAACATTTTTTCTATGTTGATAAAATTTTATTTCCGCTCTAAAAATAGTTTGGGCACTATGTGATCCGAGCCATTTATATTTTCCATGTTACTGTGCCCGAGTGTAAGGAAAGTCTTCTTAGCACAGGCGCGGATCCAGCTCTTGGGTTTGGGGGGAGGGGGCAATTTTTTTTTTACTCAAAAATTTTTTTTTTGCAGGGAACCTTAGTTTGTATTTGAATAATACGTTTAGGTTTTTAGTGTTTACCTCTTGTTTATTTTGATTTTTCTATAGAAACATTTAAAAATTTTAAAAGTTAATTCCTATAGAAAAGGTTTAAAAACTTAAGAAAATTTTTAAAATTTGGAAAATGTCTCCTTAAGAAATTCTCAGGTCCTTTTTTTGATTGCAAAAGACCCAGATTCTGAATTATTTTTCCAATAGAAAATATGTCAGATCTCAGACATGTTTATTCAAAAAAAATTTACTGATTTTGAAATTTTTCTGAGTTATTTGCTTAAAAAGAAATTTTATGATTCTGACACAATATATCAATAGAAATATCTTAATGTTCTGAGGCATTTTGCTACAGAAAAGCTTTTAGAATTTATAAAATTCTTGCTATATACAAATTTTTAGATTCTGATACACTGTCATATAGAAAATTCAAAGATACTTTTGCAATTTTCCCACCAAAAAAATTATATTTTTAGAAAAATTATTCGTACAGATTTATTTTTCTCATATTTGGTGAGTTTTTCTATATAGAAAATTGCTTAGGTTTCGAAATTTTATTTCTATTCTCTTTTTCTGCAGAAAAAGTTTAAAATACCGAAACATACTTTCTACACCAAAACTTTCAGGTTTTGAAACACTATTCTTTAGAAAGTGCTTGAGATTAGAGAAATTGAAGACTTTAATGCTTTTTAAAATTTTTCGCGAGAATTTCCTAAATTTTGAGACATTTTTCTATACAAAAAGTCTTGTTTTCTGAGACACTTTCCTTAGAAAAAGTCTAAGATTCTCAAACATTTTCTAAATCATAAAGAATTCGACGTTCTGTGTATTTTTTTTATAGAAAAAGTTTCAGATTCTAAGAATTTTTTTTTATAGAAAAATTATTAAATTTTCCCTGAAGAAAAAAGTCTCAGATTCTAATAAATTTTTTTTTTATAGAAAAATTATCAAATTTTCCCTGAAGAAAATTTTCTTATTTTTTCTATAGAAAAATTTTAAGATTCAGAGACTTTTTTCCTATAACAAATTCAAAGAATCAAAATCATTTTTCCTATTGAAAAATTTTGAGATTCTTGGACATTTTTCATAGGAAAAAATTCTTCTTCTCAGATTTTTTCCAAAGAAGAATTACTAGATTTTTTCCATTTTAAAATTCGCACAAGGGAAGTATCTCAACCCTTATGAAACGATTTGTATGAAATGAAAAATATATATAAAAGAGACAATTCTAATGTTTGGGTATCTCGGCTAATCGGCCATATCGGGGATTTAGGGGTTTAAAGCATGGGTAAAAATGGCGAAAATATCGTTTTTTTTTCAGCCATTTTTTTAAGAAGCTATATGATGTTTACATATGAGAAGAATGTTTTTTTTTTATTGAATATCCAACGATGACATAACCTTGTAAAAGTTCGGCTTCGTTAAATACTTTATTCATGAAAATGTGTAAATTTTTTGTCGTATTTGTATGAAGACATAGACCTACGATGTCATATAAATACGAAATAATCTTTATTAAATTTAAGTCCACACGTATTTTTGCTCTAGAGCAGCGGTTACCAACCTATGGTACGCGTACCACTTGGGGGTACAATGCTGGTTCCGCATCTGGCTTCCAAAGTTTTCCATAACGTCAGGTTTTTATGAAAGTTGAGGTCAAAGTTCATAAAAAGCGTATTTTTAGAGAGCATTTTTACGATATTTTTGGATGATATTTTGAGATCTGACCACTTGTTTTCGATTAACCTTTCGATTCTGATTCCGAATAAAGTTCCCAAATTTTTCTATGATGTCAGGTTTTTGAGAAAATATATGTCAAAGTTCTCAAAAATCACGTTTTCGACATTTTTGAGACGGTTTTTGATAGAGTGGACATTTTGGTACTATTTTGTTAAGCTCAAAATTCCCTTTCACTGTATATGCGAGGATGTTTCATTCGAAAAGTCACGGAATTATTGGTCTGCCCTCGTATTAAAAAAAAAACATTTAAAAAAAATTAAAAACATTATATATCCGCCCTCTGTGATGGGTTTTTGGAACTTTTATTAAGAGTTCAAAAAACGTCTGTTGTTTTTATTTTTGGTGTAGAATTGACTGGCGAAATCAGATTTGCAATATTTTCAGCTGTTCTTGCTCTGCACAAAAATCGGCTCAAAATTCGCGTTTTCAGATGCATTGAACCATTTTTCCTAAAATTACCACCATTATTTTGATCTCCCCTAAATCATTTCAAAATTATCTCTAATATTTATATGTTCCGTTTTTTAACGAAAACAAAAAACTCGTTAGGGGGTACGCGGCAAATAATATTTACAATTAGGGGTACGCGAGCCAAAAAGGTTGGTAACCCGAACGTCCACATTGTTTCATAAGGGGACAACGAAATTTAGAAACACGGATATGGCCGAGACACCCAAAGCTTTAAATCGTCTCTTTTATATACATATATTTTAAGTTTCAGGCAGATCGGTTCATAAGGTTCACTTCCCTTGTGAGTTGTAAAAAGGATAGTTCAATGAGTTATATATTTGTCGGATTTGTATTTTTAATATCACCAAAGCGTAATTTTTCAGCATATTTTGTTACTTGGTAAATATACGTTATTGCACTAAAATCATCGGTCTTCAACATAAATTGTTCTTAAAATTTTCATTAAATGAAACAAATATTTCAAATCAACAATTTACCAAAAAAAAAACATCATTTTGTACATGCAAGTACAAGAACAACACAATTTTTTTCTCTTTCGAATAAAAAACCAAATTGTACTTCCCAGCAAAAACTACCGATATTAACTTTCTTTCTTCTACTTCCTTTGCAAGTAATAGCTTTAAGGACTCGTTATTTAACTGGTATAGAAAGTATCAAATCAGCTGTTTTCTATTTTTTTCAGTGGCAATGCATGCAAACGATACCTGAACGAAGTAACATCTTACGTGAAAATCTAAAGCATTTTGATTGTGAGGTAAGATCTTTCTTTCCAACTTTACCAATTGAGTAATGTCCCATTAGAAAGATGATCGGCAAAAGCAGAAAAAGGCAATAAATTTCACAGAAGCACTTAAATCATTACTTCTACACACAAAAAATTATTTGATAAAAAATTTCAATTAAATCTATTGATCAACAAAATTTAAATGAGTCTATTATTGTTTTGATCAACATTTTTGTTATTTTCTTTAACTATCAAATTACAAATTTTCAACATACCAGATTTTTTGCCGCTTCAATTTATTTGAATACATTAAATCAAAAATATACTTTAGACTACGGAAAGCAAAAAATATGAATTTCTTCATAATTTTTCCATAAGCGTGAAATTCATTTGTTTAATCAATCATTATTTTAATTGACTTTAACAGGCATATTCTCAGTTATGACTGGTTATGACTAATTTTATTATTTTCAAACTTCATATTCCCTTTGTTTGTTGTAAACACAATCATAAAAAGTCTCAAAATTTTAAATTATTTGTCAATTTTGAGACGATGTGGGTAGCAGGTCTTTATTTTTTTTTTAAATTTTCAAAAAAAATTTGAATTTTTTCATGATTGTTTACAACAACCACATGGAAAAAATTGATTGAGTTATGACTTTTTTTGTGAATAGGCACCTAAATAAAAAATCAATAAAACTTTTGATTAAAATCGAAAAAATGATTAATTGAAATAAAAATCAATTAATCACTTACAATTTGATGATTGATATAACAATTTTCTTTATCGGAGGAGTTTCAATTGAAAAATTAATTGAATCCGCGTTTTTGTTGATTGATTTTCGTTTTCAATTCTTTCTGTGTAGGTTATATCAAATAAAAAAAAAAAAAATAACCAAAATCTAACTTATAACCGTGCTTCTTATAAAAGCTCCATTTCTTTGCTGGGTTTGTTTATAATATGTTGAATGAACAAAAAATGGCGTTGCCAATATATATCAGAAAATTATATAAAGAACCAACCAAACTTAACAGACATGATAGTTGCCCTTCAGTTTATTTAGTTTTTTTTTTTTTTCTTAATACAGGCTAACATACAAACGATTAAGAAAATGAAAGAAAAAAAGTGGAAAATAACTTAAAAGTTTTAATGCAGTTTAAATTTGTTGTTGTTGTTGTTTTGTTTGAGGGCCTTATCTTTTAATACACTGCTCCTAACTATATATTGAATGAATGTGGCCTGGCTAAGAAAACAGTAAACCCATACCTTAAATATTTGAACGATGGAATACAGAAAGTTAAGAGGGTGAATTGATAAGGAATTAGAATCCCCGTTTGTATACCTTTAAAATTAAACTTTCCAAAAACTTTATCTTTGCTGGAATATCCTATATTCAAAATATTACGTTTCTGGACCATTAGTTCAGGAAATATAAAAGTTCGAAATGTACACTTTATGTCACTTTTACGACCCTTAGAAATGGAATTTTTTTAAAGTACACAGAAAATAAAATCGTCAAATTTAAATCAACCAACATCATATGTAAATCAACCAAACATGATATACACCAAACATTTAGTAAAAACGGCCGCCTGTTAGTCTATAATACAAAACTTCGATTTGGTTTTCAACAAACTCAGTCAAGTAATTTTATTTCAAAATTATTTAATAATGTCAACAAATAGTTTTTGTGTTTGTTGAATGTCTTTGTTGAAAAAAATGAGATCTTCTACGTTTGTCATTTCAACAAATTGTATTTGTGTTTGTTGAATTTCTTTGTTGAAAAAAAAAATAAGATTTTGTAGGTTTGTCAATACAAATAATAATTAAAGAGAATGATTACAATCTCATTTATCAATTCTTTTTTCAACAATCACAATTTAAAAACGTTTGTTAATATTACAAATTTCCGTATAGGAGCACTTTCAGTGAAAAAGTTAATTGTATTCACAAATATGGGGGTCAATATAACAATTCGTTTTTTTCTGTGAACCTTTTGTTTCCACCACTTCCAATTCATTTCCTAAATTTTATTTTGTTAATTATCAATTATCCCTCGTATAAGTGTGTTGATGTATGTTGTTACTTGTATTATAGCGATTGGATTTAGCTTTAGCACTTGATTAGTTTCGCTCGTTTTTTTTTTATAATTTTTTTTCAAGTTTTTCAAACTGAAATTATAAAAAAAAAAGAAGGTACAACAACTGCAAAATGAAACTAATTTTCTTGCACACGATGTTGACCAAAAACAGCCAGCAACAAAACTGGCAACAAACAATTCAAATTGAGAGCGATCGCGCGTACTTTTTTTGTTTTAAAACACAACAACAGCAAAAAACAAGTAGAAAAGTTAAATTCGACTTTGCCGAATCTATGAATACCCTCCACAATGCATTTTTTTAAAGGGTAGTACATTTTTTAACGTGAAAAAATTACCAATTTTGATTATAAATATTTTATTTTGAGTAAAAAACTCTTTTTTGTCATTTTTTTTTTTTTAAGTAAAATTACTATTTTTTTTTTTTGAGTGTAAAATTTTTTTCGAGTGTAATGTTTTTTTTACTGTAAAAATATTTCTAAGTGAATGCACTCAAAATATTGTCATTTTTGTAAAAAAAGAAAAAATAATTTTTTTTTTGTGTAAATTTTTTTTTGAGTGTAAAATTTTTTTAAGTGTAAAATTTTTTTTCAATGTAAAATTTTTTTCGTGTTTAATTTTTAAGTTACCAATGCTTTTAAAACTAAACAAGTTTAAAAAGCATTGCTTTAAAATTAAACAAGTTTGAAAACATTGTTTAGTTACCACCAATGCTTATAAAACTTGTTAAAACACGTGGCATTTTAAATGACACTAATCTGAAATTCAGGGTTTTGCTTATAACTTTTGAACCACTGGACCGATTGAGCTGAAGTTTAATACCAAACAGACCCGGGGAACGGCAAAGATACAAGACAAGCTTCAATAGTCTCATTATTGTCTTTCGGAAGTTATCGTGTTTTTTATCTCGTAAATTCGCGAAATACCCTTGCCGAAATTTACTCTTTTGCTCATAACTTTTGAACCACTGGACCGATTTGGCTGGATTGCAATACCAACCTGACCAGGTAAATGACAAACATATGTGATAAACTTCAGTAGCCTTTGTAAAGTCTTTCAAAAGTTAGCGTGTTTTCTACGGACGGACAGACAGACAGACAGACAGACAGACGGACGGACGGACGGACGGACATCGCTAGATCGATTTAAAATCGATCGAGGATCATAAATATATATACTTTATGGGGTCCTAGACCAATATTTCGAGGTGTTACAAACGGAATGACAAACTTATATATACCCTCTATCACTAGAGTGGAGGGTATAAAAAAGTAAAACAACCTTAAGAATTTCAGATACTAAAGTTGATATGTTTGAAGTTGTTGTATCTGTTAGTTGTTGTTGTTGCTGTTGTTGCAGTGCTCTTGTTTAAAAGTCACTAGAGGCGCTTGTTTGCGATTTGTACTTTGTTGATGTTGCCTGCAACTACAACTTTAATAACAACTACCATTACAACAACAACAATACAATACAATAAAAACAAAACATCTACAACAATAATAAGAACAACCTTAATTTGCAGTTGATACTTGGCTGTATGATAGCTGTTGTTGTATTTACAACAACATGAAAATTGCTATGAACTTTGTGCACCTTCGTTTTTTTTGTTGTTTGTAAGTTGTTGTTGTTGTTGCTGGTCTTATGTCTGTTTTGTTAAAAGTCAAGAAAAATTTTCATTTAGTTTAACATCACGATGTAATTTTAAAAATTACTTTTACCAACAACAGTCTAGCAACAATAGCAGCAACAACTATAATATCGGCGACTAATACTACCTACAATTTTTTTTTTTGTTGTTGTTCGTATTTATAGTTAAGGTTGTATTGTGGTCAATTTTTATTGTTGTGTTGCAAGAAATTTAGGTTAAATTTTCATTTGTAATCAAACAACATTTTTTTTTTGATAGTGTTCATGGATCAACATGATGTGTTTGTTACCCAGCAAACATTTATTTTTATTTTTTAAAGCAACAGACAACACTGCCTTTCAGTTGTTAATGTAACCGTGATGCTTCTTTTGGAATTCGAGTACACTCAAAAAAAAAAAAACTTGTAAAACGACAAGAAAAGTTTGTGACCTTTTTTTTGCTACCTCCTATTTGAAAACACTTCCTTGTAATTTTACAACACTCAAAAAATTATGTCATTAACTGTTTGTAGTTTATTTAAAAAGTATTACGTTTTGTCGTTTTTAAAAGAAAAAACATTTGTTCAATGTTCAGTTTTTTTAAATGATTTTTTCAGTACTTTGTTTCAAAAATAACAACATAAAAAATAAAGACTTTCATAAGCATTCTATTTTTAAAGTCATTTATTTTTGTTCTGTTAGTAAAAATAAGTGATTCTTCTTTAGTTTTAATGATTTGTGTACCTTAAAATAATTATTTTTTTTTTAATTGTTGGCATTTTTTAAAGAAGTCATTAGTTTTTACCTACTTGTGTTGGTTATTTTTTTTTTTTGTAGACAAAAAATTCAAAAAATTATTTATAGAAATATAAAAACATTTTTGTATCAAGTGACTTTGGCACGATGGGTAGAGTGTCTGGCCAGAATGTAGTTGATTGCGGGATCGACTCCCCAGAAATTTTACTAAAAATTTTTTAAAATAAAATTTTATAAAAAAACTGAAAAAATAACCAACGAATTCATTAATTTTTAATGTTTTCGTAGGTTATTTTTTTTGGAATTTGTTTTTTTTTTTTTTAAAAAAGAAACAACACTCAGGCAATGGCTGTAGGCAAAATCGCCCAAAGAAAAATGGCCCAAAAAAGAAAACGAAAATTCGCCCAAAAATTTTTCATACAAATTTGTGTCATATTTCATATGAAAAGTTACCCAACATTTTTGGGCAAATTTTCATAGGTTTTGGGCAAAATTTCGAAATAAAAAATTGGGTGATTTTTCATTACGAAAAATTTCCCAAAAATTTTATATGAAAAATTGCCCAATTTTATTTTGGTTTTATTTTTTGTCAAAATCTTAAAGTGTCAAAACTGAAATATGTATGTCGCAATAAATCCGTATATTATTATTTATATAGGGTTTTTTTTATAAATTATATATTTAACTAACCAAGAATTGTTGCTAACATACAAAGGCTCTGGTGGAAATCGAACCCAAAACCCCTGCTCTTACATGCAGATTATCACGCTATATATTAATCTATCGCCGCGCGGTAGAAAATCAAAAGTAATGAATTTAAAAACAGCATGCGACTCATTTGAAAGCTCCGCAGGCGAAAAATGTTACCAACAAATTTTAACAAACAATCACGCGTTTTTTTGTTAAAATTTGTTGGTAAAATTTTTCGCCTGCGGAGCTTTCATAGGACTTGCATGCTGTTTTTAAATTCATTACTTTTGATTTTCTACCGAAATTTCCTATGAAACCTCCGCAGGCGAAAAATTTTACCAACAAATTTTAACAAAAAATCGCGCGATTTTTTGTTAAAATTTGTTGGAAAAATTTTTCGCCTTCGGCGCTTTGATCGGTACTAAATCCAATTTTTTTTATTTCGTTAAAATTTAAGTTTCACACTTAAAACTGTTACATTAATTACTTGTGCATTTTACGGGCTGTATTCTCAAAACAACGATCTATAAAAATAAATAATAATAACCACGTTACCTATGGTCTTATCTTAAAAGTTTTTGTCTTTGTCTTAAAGTTGTTCTGCGTAGCCGGCCCTCGGCCGGCCGTAGGGATTACAAAATCCATGCCTTAGACCCACCCTCTTCGCAAAAGAAAGCTTTTCTGTGTAGTATGTGTTTTGGAAAAAATGTGTTAGAAAAAATATTTTTTTATTTTATTTTGGGCCATTTTTCATTTCTTTTTTGGGCTTTTTTTCGTTAATTTTGGGCGATGTTTCGTATTTTTCTTTTGGGGTAATTTTTCATATTTTTTGGGCGATTTTGCATTTGGGCGATTTTTCATAAAATTTTTTGGGCGATTTTGCCTACAGCCTCAGGCAATGCTGCCTATCAATTACTAATGTAACCGTAATGTTTCTTTCGGAAAGGGGATAGAAGAGAGATGAAAGATTTGAAAGATAGAAGGGCTTCAGTATGGCAACACTGTAATTGCGCGTGTTAATGATTTTGAGTACAGTTGTTGCATCGCCATCTGTTATTGATCTGGCGAATTATTTTTGAAGCTGTGTTTAATAGCCATTATTTTATTATTTTACTTCGTTGACGTTTTAGTGCTATTTATCAACGAAGGAGGGTGCTGCGATAAATATTAGTTATAAATAGAAACTAATAAATATCTGAAAAAATTTTGTTCTGCCTGAGCCGGGAATTGAACCCAGGCTTGATGGCTAGTAGTCCAACGCGCTAACCACTAAGCCCTGTACCACCACTCTGTGGTACAGGGTATAATGACTTAGTGCTTATGTTTGTAACAACCCGAAATATTGGTCATAGACCCACCTTTAAGTATACCGATCGACTCAGAATTACTTTTTGAGTCGATTTAGCGATGTCAAATAAAAAGTAGCAAAAAAAGTAACAAATTTTTCTTGTAATTTTAATTTTTTTTTTTTTTCTAGAAATTTAAAAAAATCTTAAAATTTCTTACCCTTAAAGCTAAGTACTGTTTTTTATGGTGAAAATTACACTCAAACTTTAAACGTCTCATATCGCAATAAAACATTTAAAAATCACCAACTTTGGACAAGTATAACAAAGAAACAATCATAACAAAACTGAAATGACACTTTTTTACGGCAATTTAATTTGTCTTGTATAATAAAAATGCGTGAAAACTTTTTTAACCATTTCCCTACAATTCCTCGCGTTGCCAAAATTTATTTTTTTTATATGAAGTTTGACAGATTTTTTCTCGTGAAATCGAACAGAGTACTATGATTAACCCATTAATAGAGCTTAACACAATCTTTAATTTAAGCCAAATCATATCATTTAACCCGTGGCGCCCTTCGATCAAAGCTTAGCTTTTTTACAAAATTTTTACCAAAAACTCTAAACTTTGATCGAAGGGCGCCATGGATTAAAACGCTCTGATTTGGCTCATATGAAGTTTAAATGTAAGTTTTTCTCCAGCTCTATAAAATAGTTAACGGAAATAAAATTTTGAAATTTTTTTAAAAAATTTCTTGAACGTAGGAAAAAACAGTAATTTTTGGAAATTTTTTGACAAATTTTTGTAGATATTTTTTGATATTCATATTAGAGATGGACGCGTGAGTGATTTTTGACTCACACTCACTCACACTCACGACAGTAATTTTTTAATCACGCACACTCACTCACGAGCATATTTTTTTTACTCACACTCACTCACAATCACGTGAGTAAATTTAAAACAACTCACACTCACGTACACTCACACTCACGAAACTCTTATTATACAAAAAAAATTTCAAAAAGTATAATTTCAAAAATCTTTTAAAGTTTTCAGCAAAATTTAAGGTTCAGCGAAATTTCACATTTTTTTTTTTTTTTGCTTTTTTCTGGACAAAATCTTAAGTTAAGCCAAATTTTACATGTTTTTTGCTGATTTTTTTGGTACGAAAGTAAATATAAAGAGAAAATAAATCACGCAAACTCACGCGAAAAAATCGACTCACGCAGACTCACTCACGCAAAAATCTTACTCACGCACACTCACTCACGCAATTTTTTCACCACTCACACTCACTTACAATCACGTGAGTAAAATTGAATTCAGTCACACTCACGCGTGATCACGCGTTATTCACGTGAATCACGCTCTAATCTGCTCATGTGCCCATCTCTAATTCATATTCAGCATGCCAAACGTAATAAAAATAATGTATCCAAAGTTTTAGTGGACATTTTCCAAAAATGCAAAGCTTTGATCGAAGGGCGCAACGGGTTAAAATGATGGGATATGGCTCAATTGGGTAAAGAATTTTGAGATATTTTTTAAAAAATTCTTGAACGTAGGAAAAATACCGCCGATTCACGGTTTCAATTGGCTCCGTAGGGACTCGATTTTTAGCTCGATTTTTAGCTGTTTTCAGACCTCAAAAAAATGCTCGCTGGAGAGACATTTTGTTCGCATGAAGAGGTGATGGCCCAAAAAGAGGCATTTTGTTAAGGCCAAAGATGTGTCATTTAGTGTTGGCATTTATGTGTTATTTAGTGTTGGCGTTTATCACGACTTATTACACCTTCCGATATACGTCTGAAAGTTGAGCTAAAATGGAGTAAAACTACATTAACAGTTTTTCATTTCGTGATCCTGTTTCCTTTTAAAAGGAGTTTAAAGTTTTAAAGGATTCATTTTTTAAATATTTGTGCTCGTCCTAGGATGCCACTTGGGTTGGCAAATGAAATAGGAGCATCGCCGCTAGTTTTCTCATTTCTTGATTTTGCTATATTAGAATAAATGTATGTATGTGAATAAAGTCCCTTGAAAACTTTATCCAAATATTTCGTTAAAAATTTTTAATGATAATATAGGATAAAGTTTTAAAAGGTTGTAACTTATCTCCTTTTTCCTGGCAAAAAAATAATAAAATAGGAAAATTAGGGTAGATTCTCCACTTTCATTTGCTATCTCAAGTGGCATCCTAGGGCAAGTAAAAATATTAAAAAAATATTTTATAAAATTTAATCCTCTAAAATTTTGAAGTCCTTTTAAAATGAAACAGGATCACGAAAAGAAAAACTGTAAATGCAGTTTTACTACATTTAGTCTCTAGTTTCAAACGTACATATATCGCTCATTTACTTGTATAGTGTCATAACTCAAAAAATGCGATTTTTGAGTTAATAATGCAGCATTTTTCGTTATATCATGCTTTATATTGTGTCAAAAATTCGTATTTATATCTTTAAAACTCATCATTTGACAAGAAAATACGTAACTATTACATTTTCTATGTACCGGCCATTTTCAATGAACAACGAGTTTCAATTGTAAACTTTAAACACGTTTTCTGCAAAATGAAACATTTTGAGATATGACACTATACAAGTAAATGAGCGATATTATCCAGTTCGTGTTTAAATATGAGTCGAATGTCAGAAATATAACTCAGAGTCGTAGGGCTGTCAAGTGTGCATGACATTTTCAGAAAGATTGATAACAGAAATCTACCACGATTTAAGTGTCGGAGTAAATTTTTATACCAGTATTAAAATGTTCATCAGTTTACAACTTCATTTATTGCGTGAACCTCTGCGTGGTGAAGGTGGTTTAGTATTTTTTGAGTCAAACTTGGATCAAGCTTCTTTGAATAGACTCCGAAATGAATTCTTTCTATCTAGGATTCCATGGTAAAGTGTCATTAAAGCAAACTTTTTGGAGCAGCATTTTCCACACTTGGCCCCAGTTGGGGCGCCTTCATTGAAATGTGCTTCTCATACGGAAGGCCAATGAAGCGAACAGTTTACCTAATAAATCCAGTAGTATTAAGAGCTATAGGAGATCGAAGGTGTATTGCGAAGAGAACCAATACTTCCCTGCCTTAGCTTTTGTAACAATAACTTAAATTTAAGTATTAACTACATATCGAAGTGGACCTTTAAAACCCCACCGAATCTTTGTATACTCTAAGTCTTTGCTACTAATCCTCTAAGAGCATCATCTTTTCACAAACTCTTTGTTTATTTTTTCTGCAGGACAATGACGATGACACCATTTGGTCTTTAAAGATGTTTGGTTAAAACAAACTAACTAAACAAACTTTCTGTGTTCTATAGTTGTTGTCATTTGTCAACTTTGTAGCCAATTGTGTGTTTTGTCAAAATGAAATGAGAAAAAAGCACTGGAGTACAAAAAAATAAAAAAGCAAACAAGAAATTGTTGAAATGTAAATAAAAACCACAACAACTTTAAAACCGCTGTTAAACACAAATGCTACACAATGCGCATCATACGTAAACTACTCGTCGTAGTCGTCGTTGTCGTATAACAAAACTAAACAGCAGCTACTGTGTTAGTTAGTCAAGCTTTAGAATTTCCGTTTCCTGTTTTGTTAAAAAAAAATTGTTTAACTTTATTTGTGCCTTGCTCTAAAAAAAGACAGGGTGTTGATGTCATAGAAATACCGAGCAACAAAAAGATGAAGACAAAAATACATACAGTAAAACACGGTGAAGATGAACTCCAAGGCACCAGCATAGCATTTTGGCCAACTAAATGTCCGAATATCGCAAAGTGATGTTCAGCAAAGTTATTAATCTGAACGACGGCTACAATTTTTTTGAACATCACGTTGTGATATTTAGATGGTCAAAATGTACGAAAAACGCACACACAACTACAATTTCCCCTATAACTTCAAATCGATATATCTCGATTACTAGAGTTAACCCAGCAAAACACCGGGACACGTATAAATTTTTTTTACCGATATAAATTTCCCCGGTAAGCATAACCCCCGCCGATTTGGGCTGTCGCAAAGTGTAATAAAAACGACAAAAACGGAGAATTGTGAAATTTAAAAGAGAATTCTTATGAAAAATTGTAGCAAAACCTTGGAATATAAAAATTTATTTATTACAACCCAGAGTTTAATCGAGTTCGTTATAACCAAGTTTAACTGTAGTAAAACAATGAATAGAAAAATATAGTAAAAAAAAAAATAAACTTAAAAAAATCCTTAGACAAGTTGTGGTTAAAAAACTGATTTTCCTCCTAGAAGGACTAAAATAGAGAAAGAAGACTCCAGATAACAGAAAACATGTTATTGTGCTGGTGGTGTTATTGGGTAAACTTTGTTGAAATTATATATTCCGATTGTATGAAAAGATGACCAAAATGCATCAGCTGCATATGATGGGATTGTTTTTTTTTAAACAAACCACACAATTTAAAACTGTTATTGTTTCAACAATTCTTGAAGAATATTTAAATTTAAATTAATTGAAAGGATTTGCTGAAAAATATGAATTTAGAATTTTTGTGTCGATCGGTATATCGTTATGCTTGAAGGTCACCTAGCAACAATATTTAGGATTGTAACAAAAAATTTTACAAGTTCAATATAAGAGTGAAATCTGAAAATTTATCTGAACTTACACAAAAAAAAAAATGGCATAACTAAAATTTAGGCATAAATTTCTTAAAAAATAATTCAAGAATTTTCATAAAATTTAGTTAAATTTTACTAAAAAATTAGAAATTTTCCTAACTATGAGTCCAAAACTTTAGTTGATATACTTATAAATAGTTTACAGTTTTCTTAAAATGCACTCAAAATAAATTCTCTGTCCAATCAGCCATATGAGAAATCTGCAGATTTTAGCAGCCGCGGTTTGCTAAATTTCTTTAGTGATAACATGGGTCGAATCAGCACAAAAATCTACTGATTTCAGCAGAAAAATATGATGATTTCAGTAGAAAAAACTGCTGATTTCAGCAGAAAATCTGCTAATTTCGGCTGAGAAAATTGATGATTTTAGCAGAAAAATTTGAAATTACACCTAGTTTGAGCCAATTTATATGTTTTCTGTAAAAATATCTTGTTCTAAAGTAATGGTTTTATAAAAAATTGGGGAAAAATATATATATGGGGCATTCCATGTCAAATCGGACACTTTGAAATTTTTTTTTTTAGATTTTCCCAATTTGTTTACAGTTTTTAGTACACTTCGAAAACTCCTTCGTGGTAAATTTTCAGATTTTTTTGATGACCCATTTAAAAGATATCGAATTTTGAAAAATTGGTAGTTGGTTCCTTTACTCAAACTTCTTAATAATGGTCCAAATTTCAAATTTTTTTTTTCGAAACTTTTGTTTTTTACATACTTTTTAAAAAAAAAATCCAAAAAAATTCTTGAAAGCGCTCTAGTATGCGATTTTTAAGTTTTAAAATTTAAATCTCATTTTTTAAAATGTTTTTATTCTTCGATTTTTTGGAAATTTTTTTGTGTAAAACTTCTATCGATTCTACAAATTTTTTGCCCAGGAGGATCGTGGGATAACGATTATTACTATTTTTTTAAATTTTTTGAAAAAAATTTATTGTAATTTTCCAATCTTAAAACCATTTCTACTGCTCCAATGCACGGTGGTCAATTCCGGCCAAAAATCAATAACTTCTTTATTTCTGCATGTAAACAGCTTAAATTTAATATTCGAATTAAGAATAACATATCTGATACCTTTCCCAAATGTTGGACCTACAAATACAGTGGTTGGCCAAATAATCATGGACGTCCCAAATGTATCAAGCATGTCTGCATATAAACAGCAATAATTTTATATCCGAATTAAGAATAATATATCTGATCTCTTTTCAAAACGTTGGACATACAAAAATAGTGGTTGGCCAACTAAGCATGGACGTGTCAAATGTATCAAACTAATTAAGGTGGGGGTTGGAACTAAAAGAAACAGCCTTAGTGTTAGCAATTTGTTAAAAAAATAGATACGCAATCCTTTTTAATTCTGTTTTTTTATTTGAAATATTAACAATCGTAATATTTTTAAAAGTTTAAAAGACAAAGAATTGCCAGGGTTTCCAGTTAATTGTGTAATGCTATTTTTTAAAGGACAAAATGGCCGCAGTTGTACAGCAAAAACAACTAAACCGATTTTGATGACATATTTTTTAATGCAGCCAATTTTTCCCTTTAAAAAAATAACATACGATTAACTGGCAACCCTGAAAATTCTAGTTGACCAAATTTTGTGTTATGAAATTTTTAAAAATGCTAAAATGTTCTTTCTTTCAAATGAAAAAACAGAATAAAATAATACTACTATTACGTATTTATTTTTTAGCTGTTTAAAAATTGCTAACATTAAGGCTGTTTTTTAGTTCCAACCCACCTTAAACCACACTTTTTTTTATTTCGTCTTTTTTTAAGTTTTTTTTTAACGCAAATCTATGGGTTTTAAGTTAGTATATATTCACATTCCCTATTTTGGTGGAGTTTGTAGGTTTAAAAAAGTCCACCATTTGTAAAAAATGAGTCCACTAAAAATGCTCTGGTTTAAAGAATCGGTAAAAGTAGGGGCTGAAATTTAAAATACTTACTTTTAATAGTTTAAGGTACAAACTGCCTTTTACAGCTAACCTCTAATAGCCTCTAATTGATTTTTATGGTCTTTCAAAATTTATTTTTTTTAGAGTTTTTTTTTAATTTTTATATAATTTTCATACACATCACTTTAAGACAAAAACGCACAAAAAATCTGCAAAAACCACATGGAATTATTATTTACTACAGGAATTAAAAACCCATGTCCGAACTTACAAAAATAATGTGAAGAAAAATGCATAGCCAACTTTTATTGAGAACTAAAATATACATTTTAAAAAAAGCTGAAATAAGAAGCAAAAAATACTCAACTTTGCACCACTATGGACAATAATATAGTGTTACAAGGCCCAAAAAAAGATTTAAGTTGTATGTTTTGAAGTATTAGCTATAATATAGCATCAAAAGTTCATCAAGATTTAATAAAAAAATAAAATGATTTTTGGCCGGAATTGACCACCGTGCAATGGTGTGTCTTAGGGGGGTCATTTATAAGACCGACCCCCTGTAATTTTTACGTCTTAACATTTCTTTGGAACAAACTAATGTTCTATCTCTAATTTCTAAGGTGGCTCCCACACAAAACGACATTTTTTTAAATTTTATCCAACCGCTCTAACTGCCGTAATAGTGCCCTTAGTGTAACAAAATGTATGACCGACTCACAATATTTTTTTAGTCCAAACATTTTCTCTGAAAACATCTACCCTCTATCATTAAGGCGGTCCGCATACAATTTTATTTATTTTTTGTAAATTTGTTTTTAATACATATTCGACTCTATCCACAATGGGAATTAGAAAGACATATTTGTTATTACACTCACAACAAAAAATAACATATTGTTGTAGTCCAATGGACTATCATATGTAAAACTGTTTTAAATATTTTTGTTGGTTATTGACAATCGTTGCCTTAATACACTGATAGAAAAACGCTTCATATCACTAATGAATGGAATTCATTAACGTTGGTTCATTGCAACAATGAAATTTTTCATATGCTGAATGAAATTTCATTCATATTGTGGAAGATATTCATTAATTTTGATTCATTAGATATCGTAGTTTCATTAAATAATTTCATTAAGTTTTGTTTACAAAATTTTCTGTTTTTTGACACTTGTCGTGTCGCGTCTGTTTAGTCTGTTAGTGTACGCGCGCAACAAACAGCTGATCAGAGCGTGATTTTTTCTAAGATTTTCTTTACGAAATTTAAAATGAACTATTGTTGATTAATTAAAAGTATTTATTAAACTCACGTTGTTTTAAATTATTTCGGGGTTTTATTTATGTATTAAAAGTAAACGTTATAGAAAAATTTTGTGTCAGAAAACTGAGTAAAATCTATAGATAAAATAAAAAATATGTGGAAGTGTTTTTTTAACTTGGTTATTTTGTGATTTTTTCAGATTTTTTTATGAAATTTTAAATAAAAACTAAATTATTAATTAACAAATTTTTCTGATGTTTTATATTAGTTCGTGGTTTTAATTATGTATTACAAGTTAAGGTTGGAGTAAAATTTTGTGCGAGAAAACTAAATGAAAACAATTTTTTATTATTTTTAGTTCTATAAAAAGATCTTTACAATTTCATATATCTATTTCATTTTAAAAATAAAAGTATTTCATTTCAAAAATAAAAAGTATAATTTATTCAATGAAAGTATTTCATAAGAATTAAATACTTTTTTCATTAAAGTAATGAAACATTTTCATAAAATACAATTTATATTTTGTATGAACAATTTTCATTAATTTAATGAAACATGTTCTTGCAATTACATTTTATGATACCCATTTCATTAATTCAATGAAACCCTACATAGGTTCCTTTTTAACGTCATTTTTCATAACATTAATGTAGATTTTCATTATTGTCATGTACAAATTTCTATCAGTGTAGTATAGTACAATTTCTTCGTCTTTCTAATTCCCATTGTGGATAGAGTCGAATATGTATTAATATTTTAGTTTGTGCACAAACGATTTGTCATTAAACTCGTTTGCTACTTTGTAGTAAATCATTTCTATTTTTGCTAAATAATCTTGACAATGGAATCTGACAAATTCCGAAACAAGTGTCGATTAAGTCTTGCAAAAATGACCAACATAAATAAATTTAAAACAAAAAAATAATTTTCTTGAAAATTATGCTTTGAGAATATCATGGTTTTAATTAGTAAAGAAAATATTGACCTCGAGCCAGAATAAACATCCTCAAAATATAATTTATTATATTTTTATTTTTTAATCAAAATTTAATAAAAAATTAATTAAAAAAAAAAAAAAAATCCGCGAAAAAATTTTTTTGTGAAAAAAAAAAAATCGGTAAAAATTTTGTTTTTGTAAAAAAATGTTTTTGAACTTGTTTAAATATCATTTGGTGATCAATTCTGTTCACATGTGTCAACCAGCAGCCGAATTAAAGCTTTTTGTATTTTTAGGTTATGTTGAATGTACCAAAATTTTCGAGGTGTCCTTCCATTTTCTTTCATAACTTTTGAACCGCTGAACCGATATCGCTCAAATGTAATACCAAACTTCTCGGGAGAACTTCCAATAAATACATTAAGTTTCAGTCATCTCCGTGTAATATTTTGGCCGTGATCACCATTTCTACAGGCAGACGTACATCGCTGGAATGTCTTAAAATCAATCGGGGATCATGAATATATATACTTTATGGGGTCCCAGACCCATATTTCAATGAGTTACAAACGGAATGACAAACTTATATTTACCTTCTATCACTAACAATAACTAGAGGGTATAAAAAAAATATTTTCTTACCAGACGCACTACGGCTTCAAACTTTAAGCTGGTTGCGCCCTGAAGGTGCCCTCCAATTTTTTTTTTTTAATTTTTGCTTCGAAATCAGCATCTTTCCTGAGGTATGCCCTTCAATTTACCACTTTCGAGACATGCTTTCATACAAATTTATCAAACATTTTTCATATACTAACATTTGAAAAAAAAATATCCCCAACATGACAGATATTTTTTTTAGAAATGATAAGAAATGCAAAATACTTGTCTCTCAAACAAAAAAACTTTTCAAAGGACCTTTTCACAAAAAAAACAGAAAGGAACAATTTTAAGCACATATATGCATAAATTCCACAAATGGCATACATATAGCCATGTTTTGTAAACTAAATAACTAAAATTTTCCAAAAAAAAAAAAAATGTTTAGCTACCATTGTTGATGCCGCCATTTATGCGCCGCCATGATATGCACTTAAAATCACCAAAAAGGAACAAAACGAACAAAAAAACTGAAAAAAGCAAATCATATACAATTGCACACTGCATAACATTTGAATGTGAATATGAATAAAAATATGGGACTACATATACGTATGTGGACAAAAACTATGTTCAAATACTATTCTTTCTCTCTGCTGATATGGACGTTGAGCAGCAATAAAACTGGCAACAATAAAAACAGCAACAACAACAACATAAGCTACAAGAACGATGTTGATGATGATGATGACTGTGAGACACGCAACATTTGAAATTTTGAGTTGTGGCGGTAGGCCAAAAGCAACAATAGTTGTTATTGTTACAACAGCAACAACAAAACGCAAAATAAAGGAAAGCACCGAGATAATATGTGAACCAGTAACAACGCAACGACAAACATACATACCATTCCAACTTAAGTATGTTTAGTTCTAAGTTTATAGAAATTAGGGGGGATTTTTTTTAAAAAGCTTGCAAGATCTAGTTAAAAGCTATTCGTCCAAGATCGAGTCAATAACATTTTAGCTTTAACCGAGTCATAATAAACAATATATTACTCGGATCCTCGCTAGGTTAGGTTAGTTTGGATTTGCGTTCCCCATTTGCCAAATTCACTCGGAAGCCATTAGGCCCATTGTGATTCCCTTAATTCTATTTCCCTACTGCCCCTCTGATACAAAGTTCTACTTCTAAAACCACCCCGACTCTCTCAGGTATTCTGCTAGAGACGTCAATGAGACACCGTTTTGACAATCCAGGTCATCGACAAATCTTTGCCCCATATGCTTAAGGCGGCTTCTTATTATACCCGGACATTCATATAACAAGTGCTTCGCAGACTCCTCCTTCGCTTTCCAAAACTTCTACAATAATCCCTATCGGAAATTCCCATACGTATATAAAATTCCCATAATCCATAATTCATTTGCCGAATTCACTTGAAAGTCATAAGGCCCATTGTGATTCATTTAATTTTATTTCCCTACTCCCCTCTGATACAAAGTTCTACTACTTAAACCACCCCGATCCTCTAAGGTATTCTGCTAGAGACGTCAATGAGGCACCGTTTAGACAATCCAGGTCATCGAAAAATCTTTTCCACAAATGCTTAAGGCGACTTCTCATTAGGCGCGGAGATTCACATAACAAGTACTTTTCAAACTCCTCCTTCACTTACCTAGAAATTCTGGCCAACTACTTATACAGTGTCCTGTAAGTACTCGAACTAATAGGCTAACCGTCCGTTAGCCAAAAGTAGCAAAACTTTTTGTTCTCTGGGGATTTGGCATGGCCACAGGGTTCTCGATATCCTGCACGTAGTCAGTGATATCCACCTATCTATTCTTCATTCGTATAACAGAACATCTGAATCAGCTGGCTTCAAACCTGATGGGTCAATCATCAACTTTTTCAAGACTGAAGAGGAGAGCCCCAATATACCTTGTAAACTAGGACTAACAGTTAGATGGATGGGGCAATAGCGACATATCATCACACATATTATTTAGTTTTAAGTAGTTCATAATCTTATGTATTGCTGAATGTCTTACTATCTTGTAAAAAGACAGATTGCAATAAAGGAAATACCTGATAAAAAAAAATCCTTCATTCTATTCTCAGATATCCTATCAATTTGGTATATGCATTCCACTATAGGAACCGAGATATCAGGTTCTACACGTTCCCCCACCGATTCCGATCCTTTTCTGGTACTTTCGTCTGCCAATTCATTCCCAGCGACGCCACTACGTCCAGGGACCCTGATTTGCTTGACTGTGTGCTGACTGATCCGACGAAGGGAGTGTATACAATTTCTAACAATTCCCGAATTTACAGTATTTGATTCTAAGGCTTTCAGAGCTGCAAGACTATCCACGAACATGTTAATGACGCAAGGACGAAGCTCCCTTATCATGATCATCCACGCGGCTTTATCAATTGTAAGTACCTCAGCCTGAAAAAAGCTGCACTTATCCGGAAGTCTCAATAAGGCCCCAATTTAGAGGCGTTCAGAATGAACTCTCGAACCCGTACCCATTTCTTTCTTTGATCCGTCCGTTAAGATTGAGATCGCATTCTCTGTCATAACAGAGTTTTCCGACCAGTCTTCCCTAGTCGGCATTTGGACTTCGAAGGTTCTGTCAAAGTTTATCTGAGGTGAGATATAGTCGGTGCCCTGTACCAGTTCCGTCCCGCCCACCGTACTTTTTATGGTCGAATGTCCTCAAGAGCGTTGCTTAAACATTAAACATCTTAACCTGGGAGCCGATTTTGCTGCTGTGCTCTTGACGTAAATATCTACGGGCTGTACTACTTCCAGGCCGCCTGAGGTGCTGATCTGATAGCACCAGTGAAACCCTCACACGCCAGTCGTTGTACCTTTTGTAGATTGCAGAGATATTATTTTTTATCTACTGCTCTCTACCACATAAGGGCACCATATTTTCACCCCTCACTCTCAGAATCGACCTAACTTTTGCTAACCTAAATTTGTTCCACAGTGTTATCGCATCATACATCCAGTGTATAATATACGGTTTAAGACCCCACCTTCTTTCGAAAGTTCTTCTGCATCTTTAAAAAGCACATAAAGAGATTTTCATCCTTTCCTCTATATTCCTTTTCCAGGAAAGCTTTGATTTGAGGATTGCACCCAAGTATTTCGCCTCATTAGATAATTCCAAGGTGATTCCATATAATTTGGGAAGACGAAACCTGTCTATCTCAGTTCATTTTGTGAACAAGACGGTTTTGGCGGGATTATTTCCCAGACCGGGTCTTCGATAAGATCATCTAATGGTGAATTTATCAATTTACCAAGGTATCATGTAGAGCTTACCCCGGTAATCCAAGTTTTAGTCTTAATTTCAGCACTTCAAACATTATATTGTTTTTGCCCCACGTTGGGAGCCAACTATTTATGTAACAAACAACGAGTTAATAAAAGTTTGCTTAAAATAACGAAACCATCGAAAATTCGCAATCTTAAAACCCCCATAAACGTACTTTAGTAGAATTAACTTCAGTAGTTGGGAGCCAAATATTTATGTAACACACGAGTTAATGAAATTTTATCAAGAATCAATTGGGAGACAAATATTTATGTAACACACAACGAGATATTAATATTTGATAAGGAAGAAGTGAAGAGACTTACCACAACTTACGACAAGATTGGCAACCCTCACTTTCACGTTTACCGGTTGGATCAAATGCTGGTCGACGGCCGAAATGTTGTTATGTTTTCCACGGAATAACCTTCGAAAATTCGCAATATTTAAACTCACAACCCTCTTAAACGTACTTTAGTGGTTTTAATTTATGTACTTCAAACTTTATATTTTTGTGCCCCAAGTTGGGAGCCAAATATTTTTGTAACTCACAACGAGTTAATGAAAGTTGATAAGGAAGCAGTGTAGCGTCGAACCTTAATCTACAACGAAATTGTTGCTACCGTCTGCTTTCAGGCAACCCCCACTATTTTATTAAACCCTGCTTCAAAAAATCTATATGTTGTTATGTTTTCCAGAAGTTAACTTAACTTTCGAAAATTCGCAATCTTTAAACTCGCAACCCTCTTAAACATGGTAACTTCAAAGAGCATACTCCGGCGATTTTCTCAAGTTAACTTATCTTCCAAAATTCCTCAATCTCCAAATCCGTAACTCGCTTAAAATAAATGCCAACCCTTTCTTGAGCATAGTTTCCTCTACAAGAAGGTACTTTACATATTTCGCTTTTGCAACCATAGTTTAGTTTTTAGTTCAGCCATGTTATGTGATACATGCATGTTTAAGCAAAACTAACTAAAAACGTAAAAATGTTCTCTGCAACAGCGTTGCAAAAAAAAAACAAATACCACACAAGGAAACAAATATGTACTAACATTCTTTATCATTAGGGGTGGGATAGTGCACGAGTTTCCGATTTCGACCCGCTAGAACCGCTTATTTTGTGAGGTTCGTAAAAAAAATGCATGAGCCAAAAAATGGGGCAGGTCGGATAGGATCTAGGGGTCGCTCATCGGGGTCAAAGTTGGGCGTAAAGGGGAAAAAATACACAAAAAGCCCCGCAACTCCTCTGGTTTTGCCCCTAACGGGGTCAAATGTGAGACCAACCCCCATTATTTTTGCCTCCTGAACACTTTTGCCGAACATAACTAAGCCTTATCTCCACTTCCTAAGGGGGCTCCCATACAAAGGTTTAATTTTTTAAAAAATTTGCTCCTACCTCTCTAGCAGTCCAAGAAGTGACCCTAGAGGAACCAAATATATGATCTACCCCCAATATTTTTTCAACCCCAACATTTTCTTAGAACATACCTACCCTCTATCTTCAACCCTTAGGGTGGTCCCCATACATTTTTTTTATTTTTTCTTAATTTTTTCTTATTAAATCAGCTCCTACCGGTCCAACGGTGCTTCCTAGAGGGGTCATTAGCAAGGCCGACCCCCATTTATTTTCAGCCCCCAACATTTCTTCTGAATATGCCACTTCCCTATCTCCAATTCCTAAGGGGTCTCCCAAACAAAATGACATTTTTATAAAATTTGCTCCCCCCGCTCTAACTGGCACAGGGGTGACCCTAGAGAAGTTAAATGTATGACTGACCCCCAATATTTTTTCAGCCCCAACATTTTCCCCAAACAAACCTATCCTCCATTTTTAAGTCTTAAGGGGGTGCCCACACATTTTTTTATTTTTTTATAAAATCAGATCTTATCGCTCCCATGGTGCCTCCTAGGGATAGGAAATGCAGACTTACCCCCATTAGTTTTTGCCCCCCACATTTTTTCCGAACATATCTACGGAGTATTTCCACTTTGTAAGGGTTCTCCCCTTAGTAAAACAAAATTCGTAATGGTACTGGAACCCAACGTTGGAGTGTTTAGAATTTACAAAAGTACAATAAGTAGCAACACTTTTTTTATAAAATCAGCTCTTACCGCTCCTATAGTTCCTCTTAGGGACGGGAAATGCAGACTGACCCCCTATATCTGCCATGCAAACATCATATTTATGAACTTCAATTAAAATAAGTGTTTGAAACCAAATACGCAAAACGTCTGGACCAGGAGTGCCAATGTTTGCGCGTTTTAAAGAGCAGTGGGAAAATATAAATAAAAGACAAACCATACAGTCCTGACATAGAAGATTAGAAAGTGGCTGGCAACATACCAGCTCAAGTCCAAACTGCATCGAGTTGTTTTGTTGTGCTCAAATTAAGGAAAAGCGACCCAGAGACGACTTCAAGGAGTTTCTTGAAATTGTTTTATTATACCTTGGTGAAAATATTCCTAATAATCATTTAAGCTCAACAGGATCCATCAGATATGCTCGATGGATGGCAAAAGGCATATATTGCCTGAAAATGTTTTAGGTTTGACCAAAAACAGTCTACGTTAAATTTTGGTTTAGCGCCTCTAAAGCAATAGAACCTCCAAATAATGATTTGAATTTTTTTAAAGCGATTGCTAATTATGCTTCAATTAATAAGATGTCTCAACGATTGGAGAAGAGATTCTCTCAACTGTTTGGTATCTCAGTGGTGAAGCAGTTGCACTTGCAAATGCAAGGAGCAAGAGTTATCTGTCGAAAAGATGGACGAATCGTCCGACGAAGGCAACGAAGAAAAATAAGACGATGATATCGGGGAAGATTATGACTCGGGGGATAGCGGCGAAAGTGGCAACAAAGATCATCCAGTACACGTTGTTGGATTCGAAGGTGTGAAAATAATTAACATGGAATCGAAACAAGTAAATCCAGAACTTATAATATAAGAGACACCAACATTTTTTGCACGCTTCGGATTAACAACAAATTTCATTGGTTCCGGTCCAGACACTTGGGAAAATTGTGAGGACTACCAGCAAGCGCTACAAATATTACTTCAATTACATGTTTTCAACGACGCTACCGAAGGAGGCGTAAAATTAATAGAGGACTATAACAACGTATTGTGCCGTAATGGAGATGAAAAAATATTTCCCTAACAAAGTGGAAATACGACGTAGGTATGTTGGGACAAAAAGTGGGGGGCAAAAATTATTGGAGGTCAGTCTGCATTTCCCGTTCCTAAGAGGCACCATGGGAGCGGTAAGATCTGATTTTATATACAAAAATTATAAAAAATGTGTGGGAACCCCCTTAAGACTTAAAAATAAGGGGTAGGTTTGTTTGGGAAAAAGGTTGGGGCTAAAAAAATATTGGGGGCAACTTTCTTTTGATTTTATAAAAAAAATAAAAAAAAATGTGTGGGGACCCCCTTAAGGCTTAAAAATAGAGGGTAGGTTTGTTTGGGGAAAATGTTGGGGCTGAAAAAATATTGGGGGTCAGTCATACATTTTAATTCTCTAGGGTCATCCCTGCGCCAGTTAGAGCGGTGGGAGCAAATTTTATAAAAATGTCATTTTGTGTGGGAGACCCCTTAGGAATTGGAGATACGGAGTTAGCATGTTCAGATGAAATGTTGGGGGCTATAAATAAATGGGGGTCGGTCTTGCAAATGACCCCTCTAGGAAGCACCGTTGGACCGGTAGGAGCTGATTTAATAAAAAAAATTAAAAAAAAATAAAAAAAATGTATGGGGACCACCCTAACGGTTGAAGATAGAGGGTAGGTCTGTTCTAAGAAAATGTTGGGGATGAAAAAATATTGTGGGTCGGTCATACATTTGATTCCTCTAGGGTCACTTCTAGGACAGCTAGAGAGGTAGGAGCAAATATTTTTTAACATTCAACCTTTGTATGGGAGCCCCCTTAAGGAGAGGAGATAGAGCTTAGGTATATTTGGCAAAAGTGTTTGGGGCAAAAAAATAATGGGGGCCGGTCTCACATTTGACCCCTCTAGGGGTAAAACCAGGGGAGTTGTGGGGCTTTTTGTTGATTTTTTCCCATGTACGCCCAACTTTGACCCCGATGAGCGACCCCTAGATCCTATCCGACATCCCCCATTTTTTGGCTCATACACTTTTTTTACGAACCTCACAAAATGAGGGGTTCTAGCGATTCCAAATACTGCTGCTTAAAATCTCACACAACACTATCCCACCCTTATTTATCATCCTGCAACAACAGAAAAAAAAATCGTACATATCCAACTACATTCATTTCAAAATGAAATGGAAGGGTTTTTTTTTTTTTTAATTTGAAACGGCGCTAAAGTTTTGCAAAGTTGAAATTTTACGTAAAATGTATGAATATTTTCAGTTAATTCTGATGTTTGTACAGTTTTTGGTATTTTGTGAACATGTCTCGTAATCTTATACGAATTCAGCACTCACACACATGCCTGCACATTCATTCACTGTAGGGGTTTTTGCAAGACTTCAAAGTGCTAGAGTATGTTTTTGGCGAAATGAAACTAAAGCTTATCGCATGCAAACCAAAAGTCTAAAAAAAAAACAACAGAAAATAAACAAAATTGCAACGCATTTTGTAATGACGTTATAAACTCAAATGAGACTTTTCGAGTAGAGTTGTTGCTTAGAGGAAGGGGCAAGAGGTAGTTAGCAGCACGAAGAGGGGTTAAAATACTATCAAAGTTATTACAACTTGAGGCGTCACTAGCTGCCATGTTTAACTGCCATAACATGCTTAAAGGTTGTTGATTGTTGTTGGCACCAACTACAATAACAAAGATTACACTTTGTATCCCCCTCCTCTGCAGTGTTTAGCATTGTCGCAACCACTCTTATTTTTGTATTTAAATCAGCCATTTTGAAGATTGTCCTTTTAAATGAGAAGTCGAGGCAAAATTTATCAATTTTGTTGGATATTTTTTGAGTGTAATGTGTTTTAAATTGTAATGGAAATGAAGGAAAGTTTAATTAATTTTGTGTTTTAAAGTAGCTGGCTTTTCTAAACTATCTTGGATGATAAGCTCGATTTAAAAATTTCAGCATAGATCGGGTTAATGAGATAGTGTACACTGGAAACAGAAGGTATCATATGAACGCAAAATGTTTGAGTTTTGTAGCATAGTGGAAAACTTCACCATTTTATGAGGAATGAGACCGAATAACTTGCCTGAGCATGATACCAACTCCAGTGATTACTTACAATTTTATTTACATAATTTTTGGCTTTCCAGCGTGTGCCCAAATCGTATAATATTTGTTATTACTTAATTAACAGATTTTGATTTTAACTTAAACTTTTTAAGATTCATAAGAATCATTTCATAGTGAATGCTTGTAAGCATAATGTTGCCTTTTTTCATTTTTATGCCCTCCAATCTAGTAATAGAGGGTCCCAGAAAAAAATTTGGTAATGGGTAGTGATTATATAATACTCTAGCTGTTTTGCGCCCGGCGTTGCCCGGGTTGAAAAAATATTATTTAATGAATGAGTTTCTTATTACTCAGTTTATCTACCGCTTCATTACTCTTCATAAACCTATTCATAAGGATGGAGCGAATTTTTTCGATTTCGCTTATCGTCGGGGTTTGGAACATTTAGGGTAACAACAAAATATTCGACTTGTAGGGAACTTTTTTTGGGTTCCTGTGTTGACTTTAAAATATGGAAGCTTCGAACAAAATAAAAAAAAATATTATATTTTTATTCAAAATATTATTTAATATTACAAAATTGCTGAAAAATCATTTTATGGTAAACGAAAAACTTTGTTGGTCTGTAAAAAATTTATTTTTTTTTAAGAAAATATTTTAATTACTTTTTGCTAAAAAATACGTGGTGGTCGTCTGTTGATAAAGACTATAGTTCCCGCCTCGGTTACTACTTTCTTTGATGATAATTTTATGAAAATCGGTTTAGCTGTTTCCACCTGATAGCGGAACAGACACTTGTCTGTGGTGAAAGTTTTATTAAAATCGGTTGAGTTGATGATGACATGATTACGGAACACGCAGAAAAAAATTTAAGGAGCGTGCCAATATAGGCCCCTTTGTCCAAACGCGATCTCATAGTTTTCGCCTCGGTTAATACTATCTGTGCTGACAATGGGTTCAGCCGTTTAAGCGTGATTGCGGAAAAGGCAGAAATAACGTTCATTAAAATACAAATGACGTGACATTGTCCGCCCCTTTGTCTAAAAGCGCTCTATCTCATAGTTTCTGCCTCGATCAGCATTATCTGTGGTAAAAATTTCATTAAAATCGGTTCAGCCGTTCATGCGTGATTACAAAACGGGCAGAAATAAATTTAAATGTAATACAAAGGAGCGCGGCATTTGACGCCCCATTTTTCGATTGCCTCCTAGTCTCATAGTTTTCGTCTCAGTTAATACTATTTTTTGGTGAAAATTTTATGAAAATCGGTTCAGCCGTTTAAGCCTGATTGCGAAAAGACAGAAAAAAACTTTCAATTTAATACAAAGGGGCGTGGCGTTTTACGCCCCCTTTTTGATCGCCCTCTATTGGGGGTTAATATTTTCCGTCAGTACTACCTTTTCCGGTCAGTACTACCTGTGGTAAAAATTGCATTAAAATCGGTTCAGCCGTTTATGCCTTAATACGGAAAAGGCAGAACAAAGGTCCATATTAAGGGGCTTGGCATTTTACGCCCATTTTGTTTCATCGCCCACTATTTGGGCTCATTGTTTTCACCTTGGGCAGTACTACCTGTGGAAAAAATTTCATTAAAATCGGTTCAGCCGTTTATTCGTTTTTACGGAAAAGATATAAAATAAAAAGGGGCGTGGCATTTTACGCCTCTTTGCCCGATCGCGATCTCTCTTATGGCCTTTAGTTCCCACCTCGGTTAGTAATATATGTAGTGAAAATTTCATTAAAATCGGTTCAGCCGTTTCCCCTGATTGCGGAACAGACAGACAGGCGGATAAACAATATCCGTTTAGGTCGTTTGTCGTGATTGCGGTATTGTATGGTTCTGCTAGCCATAAAATAAAAAGAGGCGTGGCATTTTCGCCCCTTTGTCCGATCGCCCTCTTTTATTGCCTATAGTGCCCGCCTTGGTTAGCACTACCTGCGGTGAAAATTTTATGAAATTCATTTCAGCCGTTTAAGCGTTTTTGAGGAAAAGGCAGAATACCGTTCAATATAATAAAAAGGGGCGTGGCATTTTACGCCTCTTCGTCCGACAGCTTTCTCTGGCTATACTTCCCGCACCGGTTAGTAATTTATGTGGTGAAAATTTCATGAAAATAGGTTCAGCCGTTTTAACGTTATTAAGGAAAAGGCAGATGTAACTTTCAATACATTCAAAAGGGGCGTGGCATTTTACGCCCCTTTTTCCGATCGCTCTCTTGTATCACCTACAGTTTCCGTCTTGGTTAGTAATATCTGTGGTGAAAATTTCATTAAAATCAGTTTAGCCATTTATTCGTTATTAAGGAAAAGGCAGAATAATAAAAGTCAATAAAGTAAAAAGAAGCGTGGAATTTTACGCCCCCTTGTCCGATCGCTTCTCTTATGGCCTATAGTTCCCGCCGCGGTTAGTTCTATATGTGGTGAAAGTTTTATGAAAATTGGTTCAGCCGTTCTCCCCTGATTGCGGAACAGACAGACAGACATACCAATACTCAGATTTATAATATTAATAGGGATTACCAGGTAATGTATATAACTTATTTGTATCATTATTTTATGATGTCTTACCAAACATTTGTTCCACAACGTATTATTTTCAAGTGAAAAATAATGCATTACTAATAATTTGCTATGTAATGCATGATTATTGGAAAAAATGTATTTCATATTTATTATTTCTGAGCATTAAATCATGGATGACTTATATTTGGTTACAGTATGTATTATTTGAAAGTTTGAAATAATGTATTATTTATAATTGGAAGCATAATGCATTACAATAACATAACAAATAAATATTTTATAAAAAAATGCATAAGTTTAAACTAGAGATGGGCTCACGACAGGAAATTCATGGATCCGGCGAACTCGAACTTGTTTTTTGCTGTTTTCCATTGAAAACCAATCAATACCTTTAGCCAAGTTTTTGGGATCTCAGTTAATCTTGGTTTAGTTAATCTAAAAACAAATTTGTTTTGACAATACCAATTTTGCAAACAAACAAGTGTACACTCAAAATAAACCACATTTCACAGGGACTATCCAGTTCTATCTCTGAACAAAAAAGTATTTAAAAGTCAAACACTTGTCTTACTTTGTCATTTTTAATCCTTCAGCGATTTTAAGAAACTATAGCGGAGTCCATCCTGCTGTCCCTTTAGTCGTTTGACCTTGGCACATTTGTTTCACACAAATATGGGTTATATTTAACCTGACCAACCATCCCGCTTTTTCTTGGGATATCCCGCTTTTTGACGGAGAGTTATTTTATAACGGAGCATTGAGTAATCCAGCCTTAATGAACTTCATTTAATTAAACAAAAACTAACAATGACATGTTTTTTGCTACATCGATTTTAGGTTAAATTTTTTAATTCAGACATACTTCTAACAATAAGTTATGTCCAAAAACAAATAATGCCAATCGTTAGCCAAAACAAAACTATAAAATAAATTTGTATCAAAAAATGTAGAAAAAATTATAAAAAGCGAATTGCTCCATCTTACCATGTTTGACCACACCCATCCTGCCCATTTTTCAACAAGCTTAATATATTGTTCCATAATTTTTTAGTTCTACATAGGGCAATAAGCTCCGTAAGTATGACTTTGATCAACTAACATTTTTTTGTGTAACGTTTGAAATAAAAAGCTGCATAGAGTTAACTTTAGAAAGCAAATACATTTTTATCAGACATACAGTCAGAAAGACGGACGGACATCGCTATGTCGACTTAAATTCGATTGAATACTTTATGGGGTCCTAGGACCTATATCCGATCAGCTTCAATGACAAACTAATATATATGTATATCCCTATCGCTTATTGAAAGGTATACAAAAGTCCCGCTTTTCAGCCAAAAACTGTTGGTCAGGTTAGTTATACTCCTAGGCAGGTTAAGCTCGTTAATTGCAAATCAGATCGGTAGGAAAAAAGTTGCCACTTGAAAAACCTTTTGCACATTTTATAAATATATGGAAAATTTGTTCATAGTCCTGCACTGTACCACGGGTATAACAAGTTTTTTCGTTCCACAAATCTTATTTTTCCTTCCAATTAATTGTAAATTATTAATCTCAACATTATAATTTTGCAGTTAGGCAATCATTATTCATGTATTTTTAATAAATACTTGACACAACATGTTTTCCTTTAAAGACCCATTCGAAATAAGAATTTTAATTTTCACCCAGTTTGCATACACAATTTCACACTAAATAGGCGTGTCGGATTGTAGATAATTATATTTTATGAGAGCATGCAATATGTGCCTATGGTGCTGCTGTACAAACGACAACGGAAGTATAAACACAGTAAGCGCCATCTATATCCTAGCAAAGTTAAAGTATGCATACAACGACATGGTAGATTTAAACAACACACAAATGGCAGCAACACGTAACGCATGAATGTATATGAAACGCACACTCACACATATGTATTTGTTTCTTTTTAATTTCTGTTTTTTGTAAAAAAAAATGCTCCTGCAACTTTAAAAAAGAATTTCTTTTTTGACACGATAACATTTGGCGTTTCTCAACTCGACATTTCATAAAAATACATGACACCATACACAAACCAGTCGCTACAAGCATTTGTACGATTTTTATTTTTTCTTCTGAAAGAGTGAGATTTAAAAATGGAGTTTGTGTTACTCTATGCTATTGCAGTTATCAAGTGAAATCCCCCTCCCTCTTTCTTTTACTTTTGGTAGGTTTAAGAAGATGCATAAAACGTATAGAAATTATAGGAAAGCGTCACCATTTGTCACACATATGTGTGTGTGTTGCCATGAATATACAGATATGAATTAAGGCAAGCAGGCATAAACATGCATTCCTACTTCTACTTGCATACATTCAAATGTATTTCGTACAAATATGGCTTACGCGAAATTGCTTGTTAAGCGATTTGATATACCAAAAAAAAAAACAATATATGAAAATTGTAGCAGCATAAAGTAGTCATACTTTTAAGGAAAAACACTATGGGATAAAAACATTGAAACTTGTTTTTTGTATTAAATACGACTAACAATACCGAATCCATGAAAACAATGCATAAAACACTTACAATTAGTGATTTAATTTTTTTAACGAAAAAAAATAAATTTGTTTTAAAATTCTGACTTGAATTATTTAATTGTAAGTAAAAAGTTTTTTAGTCATTTTTGTGTAAAAAAAAAAAGAATTGTGTAAACATTTTTTGAGTAGAAAATTTTTTTGAGTGTAATTTTTTTTTTTTAATGTGAAAATTGTTTTGAATGACTAAAACACTTTGTTTAATGTTTTTGTGGGGTACCAATGTTATCGATAACGAAACTTTCTGTAGAAAATTCTATAGTTATCGATAACTATTTTTATCTATCACTATAAAATTATATATATCGCTAACTATAGAATTTTCTATGGAAAAATTTTCTATAGAAAATTTTTTGGTTATCGATATATCGGTAACTATTAAAGGTTGGTATAGAAATTTTTTGGTTATCGATATATCGATAACTATAGAAGTTTCTATAGAAAATTTTTGGGTTATCGATATGTCAATAATTAAAAAATTTTCTACAGAAAATTTAATGGATATCGATATATCGATAACTATAGAGTTTTGTATAGACAATTTTTGGTTATCGATAACAATAAAATTTTCTACATAAAATTTTTTTAGTAATCGATAACTAGAGAATTTTCTATAGAAAATTGCTGGGTCTTCGCTATATCTGTAACTATAAATTGTTCTAAAGAAAATTAGTTTGTTATCGATATATCACGAAACTATATAGAAATTTTATAGTTATCGATATTCAAAAATTTTTTTATAGAAAATCGATAACCAACAAATTTCTGTAGAAAATTCTATAGCTATCGATATCGATAACCAAAAAACGTTCTTTCAACATTTTATAGTTATCGATAACAATTATTATCTATTACTATATATCGATAATTATAGAATTTTTTACAGAAAAAACTTTCTATTGAAAATTTTTTGGTTATCGATGTAACGATAACTTTAGAATTTTCTGTAGAAAAATGTTCTGTAGAAATCTTTTTGGTTATCGATATATCAAAAACTATAGAATTTCTTTAGAAATGTTTTTTTTTTTGGTTATCGATATATCGATACCTATAGAATTTTCTATAGAAAATTTCTTGCTTAGCGGCAGCTATAGAATTTTCTATAGAACATTTTTTGGTTATCGATATATCGATAACTATAGAACTTTTTTTTATCGACAACTGTATAATATTTTATAGAAAATTCTATAGTTATCGATATATCGATAACTATAAAATTTTCTATAAAATATTATATATTATATAAAAAACTTTCTATAAAAAATTTTTTGGTTATCGATTTATCGATAACTATAGAATTTTCTATAAAATTTTTTTTGGTTATCATACCGATAACTATAGAATTTTCTTTAGAAACATTTTTTGATTATAGAATCGTCTATTGAAAACTCTTGGGATATCGATAACTATAAAATTGTTTGATGGTTAGCGTTATAACAATAACTATGTAGAAATTTTTTAGTTATTTATAATCAAAAAACTTGCTAGTACTACAGTTATCGTTATAGTTATAGTTATCGATATATCGATAACCGAAAATGTTTATATAGAAAATTCTATATTGTTCGATAACCAAAAAATTTTCTATGGAAAATTCTATAATTTTCGAGATATCGATAACCAAAAAGTTTTCTATAGAAAATTGTATAGTTATCGATAACCAACAAATTTTCTATTTTCTTTAGAAAATTTCTATAGAAAATTCTATAGTTATCGAAAACCAAAAAATTTTCTATAAAAAATTCTATAGTTGTCGATGTATCGATAACCAAAAAAAAAATGATATATCGATAGTTGTCGATATATCAATAACCAAAAAATTTTCTTTAGAAAATTCTATAGTTATCGATATATCGATAAACAAAAAATTTTCAATAGAAAATTCTATAGTTATCCATATATCGATAACCAAAAAAATTTCTAAAGAAAATTCTATATAGTATATATCGATATATTGATAACCAAAAAAACTTCTATAGAAAATTCTATAAAAAAATTTTATAGTTATCGAGATATCGATAACCAACAAATTTTCTGTAGTAAATTCTATAAATATCGATAACGAAAAAATTTACTATAGAATTCTATAGTTATCGATACATCGATAACCCACAATTTTCTATAGAAAATTCTATACTTATCGATGTATCGATTACCAAAAAATTTCTATAGAAAATTCTATAGTTATCGATACATCGATAACCAAAAAAATTCTTTAGTTATCGATAACCAAAAATTTTTTTATAGAAAATTCTATAGTTCTCAATATATCGATAACCAAAAAATTTTCTATAAAAAATTCTAAAATTATCGATATTTCGATAACCAAAAAATTTTCTATAGAAAATTGTATAGATAACCAAAAAAAATTCTGTATTAAATTCTATAAATATCGATAACCAAAAACTTTCTATAGAAAATTCTACAGTTATCGATACATCGATAACCAAAAAATTTTCTATTGAAAATTCTATAGTTATCGATAACCAAAAAATTTTCTATAGAAAATTCTTTAGTTATCGATATATCGATAACCAAACAATTTTCTAATGAAAATTCTATAGTTATCGATATATCGATCACCAAAAAATTTTCTATAGGAAATTCTATACACTGAAAAAAAAATTTAGCATTTTTAAAGCATGTTGAACTTAATTTGAAAAAAGAGGGTATGCGAGGGCTCCAAAGATATTAATTCTTCTTCCAAGTATATTTTTTCCTAAAACATAGTAATGCATTAACTTAAATATATCTTAAAAGTAAGTAAAATTGTACTTAATACAAGTTTTATTGTTTTTATCCAGAGGAAAAATATTTTTTTAAAATAAGTTAAAATTTCCTTAAACTTACGGGTTTTGTGGACCCTATGGAGTCCCCCAATGTGAGGACCCTACGGGCCCCCAATATATGGGGTCCGCCCATCAGTATGTGCGTACACTATTATAGGGTCACTATTGATTTTGATCCAAAATTTTGGTCAGAATCGCTCTTGCTTAGTTTTCGAAATATGGGAATGGGGTCTTGAGAAATTTGAACATGAAAAATCTCGAAAACTATAACTCGGAGGGCTTTCGGGTCCTTGGCGGTCATATTCTAAAAGTCATGGACTACAAAAATGCCTTTAGAATTTTTTTCGTATCTGTAGTATTTGCAGAGTTATAGGCATTTGAAAATTCCGCGAAAATCGAAATTTGGATTTAAAGTTATGGTCCCCAAAATACCTAAGGTATTTTTCCCTTAAGTTAAGTAAATTCTTTCTTAAACTGATGAAGATATGGATTCAAAAAAAGTCAATGAAATCAATAAAATAAAGATTAATTCTTTCTTAAATTAAAACAAAAATTTATTAAATTAAAGAAAATGCGTTTAGGAATTAAAGATTAGTACTTATTTGATTCAAGGTCTTGAAAATGTATATACAATTTTTAAGTAAGTTACGTACTTTTTAATTTTTTTTGCACACAATTTAAATTTTTTTCTTTTAAATAAAACGAAATTTTTTAATGAACCCTTTTTTTCTTAAATGCAATCAATTCGCCATAAATGTAAAGAATATTTATCTTAATTTAAAAAAAACATATTAAGGAAAACTCTTGTGCTTTTTTAAGTATTTGCATGTACTATCTTCAAGTTTATTTTCTTTGGTTAAAGTAAAACCACCTTATATTAAGATAAGTTGAAGTAAATTAAAAAAAATGTTTACTTAAATTAATAACAGTGTTTATTTAATTTCAGTATAGTTATTTTTTTCAGTGTAGTTATAGACCAATCGATGACCAAAACTGTTTCTATAAAAAATTCTATAGTTATCGCTACATCGATAACCAACAATTTTCTCTAGAAAATTATATAGTTATCGATATATCGATAACCAAAAAATTTTTTATAGAATATCTGACTTTTTCTATAAGAAAAATCTAAGATTTTGTTACTGGAAAAATGTCCCATAATCAGAGACTTTTTCTATAGGAATGTTGTCTCAAAATTTAACCTTTTGTTAAGGAAAATATATGTGAGTTTGAGACTTTTTAAAAATAAAAAAAAGTCTCGAAATCTAGGAAAAATGTTTTGGAATCTGACACTTTTTCTATAGAAAAAATGTCTACAGTATATATCGCTCATTTACTTGTATAGTGTCATAACTCAAAATGTTTCATTTTGTAGAAAACGCCTTTAAAGTTTACAATTGAAACTGGTTGTTCATTGAAAATGGCCGGTACATAGAAAATGTAATAATTACGTATTTTCTTCTCAAATGATGAGTTTTAAAGATATAAATACGAATTTTCGACACAATATTAAGAATGATATAATGAAAAATGCTGCATTATTAACTCAAAAATCACATTTTTTGAGTTATGACACTATACAAGTAAATGAGCGATATGTCCCAGAATCCGATATAATTTAAAAAAAAAATGTTTTAGAATATGAGACTTCTTCTACTAAATAAATGTGTTAGAATCTAAGACTTTTTCTGCAGGAAAAATGTCTCAGATTCTGAGACTTTCTGTAAAGAAAATATGTCTCAGAATCTGAGACTTTTTCTAAAAAAAAATCTTGTAATCTGAAACTTTTTTATAGGAAAATGTTTTAGAATCAGAGATTTTTTCCTAATGAAAAATGTCTTACCATCTGAGACTTTTTCTATAGGAAAAATGTTTCTGAAACTGAGACTTTTTCTATAAAAAAAATATTTGAGAATCTGAGACTTTTTCTATAAAAAAATGTATCAGAATCTGAAACTTTTTCGATAGGAAAAATGTTTCAGAATCTGATAAATTTTTTTATAGAAAAAGTCTCAGAATCTGCTACTTTTTCTACACAAAAAAAATAATGTGGGTATGCAATACTAAAAATTTAACTAAATTTAAGTCCAAAAGGACCTAGTGTAGAAATTGGTAACCAATACTAAAATTTTTTACTAAGTAATATTATTCAAAACCAGTAAAAATTACCAATTAAAGTACTTTGAAGATATTAAAATTTGTAACAAATTAGTAGATTTTGGTACAAAATTATTTACTAAACCTTTTACTGTAGAATTATTTTGAGTGTATATTAAAATGTTTCCGAATCTAAGACCGTTTTAATAGGAAAACTGTCTAAGAATCTTATTCTTTTTTAAAAAAAAATATGTCTCAGAATCTGAGTCTTTTCTACATAAAAAATATCTTACAATTTTAGTCCCTTTTTAATTTAGTTTAAGTTATTTTAAGTATAAGAAGTTTTAAACTCTGTACAGTTTTCTTGATACTCCTGCCCATTGTGACTTATCCCACTTTGCTTCTTATTTACGTTTCTATGAATGGACTCAAATCATTTGTATTTGTATGAATTTGGATCATACACGTATGCATTTTTATATGTTCTCCTCTATGCACTCTTTACTTAAGTACACATAACACTTGTACAATATGCAAATGCCTTAAACATGCAAGTTGTCGTAAACATGAAATGGGTTCGTATCATTTTAGAATTATTTGACGTCGTCATCTACAACGCCATCATCATCGTCAACATTATTTGAAAATTGTTGTCGTATTCTTGCTATTATTTCTGCTGCATGCAGAGGAAAACATCCTGGTTTTTTTTTGTATAGTGGTGTCACAGACTAAATACAGACTCGACAGTAGAGTTTTTTAAGAAAAAATGGGGAAAAACTAAGCGATTTTAGGAGAAAACACAGCGGTTTTTAGTCAGTTTTACGCTAACATGGCAACACATTCTACGACTTAGGAGTGAGTGAAACAACAAAAACCGATCTGGCATCCATTTTTCTTATGGCGCGTTATATCAGTTTTCTCTTTCTAACCTAATTCGTAGAATAATTTGAAAATATTAATCATATGGTTAAAGAATACTTTTTTGACACCTGTCACTTATGTCGAGTCTGTATTAGTCTGTGGTGGTGTCCTCAACTTAAAATTTAGGTACATATTGAAATTTTAATATGCTTGACCGAATTTTGAAATCCTGTAAATTTTTTTTAATACTGCTGCTTAAGTTATTGTAAATTTCCATTGAGGTTTTTTGAATTTCCGTTGGGAATTAAAAATTTCGATTTAAAAGTCCTGAATATAATCTGAAATTTTTTCAAATTTCAATTGAGATTTTCAATTGAAATGTTCCGAATTTTAGTTAGAAAAGTTTAGATATCTGCCATGAGCTTTTAATTTTTTGGAAACTATATACATATCCTGACCTTTTGTCATTTTTAAAACATTTGGCTCTTAGGGAGTACAACTGGCAGAAATCCCTTGAGCAGCATTTATTAAATGCGATAGAAATACAAGCCTTATAATGAACTTAATATACTTCCCTAGTCGTTGGTGGCTGATATCAACAATTTTTTTTTCTGACATTTTCTGGACTTTTGTTTAATTTTACGAGCAACATTACATTTTTGTTTCATATTTCCTCATATTGTATATTCTTTACATCTTCTAAGCATACAAATATTCTAAAAAATTATGTTCCAAATCCACTAAAACTGTATCCATCTGCGAATGAAACTTTTACAAACATAGCACCAATTTACTTAAAAACTGTCATAACTTTTTACACGTAACTAACCCGAACGAATATATAAACTAAGAGCGTAAAAATAAAAAAATCAATCAGTAGCTTTTTAGTATTGAAAGAAGTAAGCCTATGTCCCTTTGTTTGGTAATTTGCAAGACTTAATCAACACGTGTTTCGGAATTTCTCAGATTTCATTGTCAAGATTATTTAGCAAATATAAAAACCCTATACTTTAAGTAGCAAAGGGTTTTTAATGACAAATCGTTAATCAAATTCGTAATTAGAAGACGAAAATTGTACCATCGTAGTAAGATTATAGTTTTAATTAGTAAAGGAAATAATGACTTTTTAGCAAATTTTTAGTTGAGATTAGCATGTTAGCAAAAATATCTTGTAAAATTCATTTAGCACATTAGCAATTTTAAACAAAATTTTAACTAATTTTTTTTGCTAAATTTAAAATTGAGTTGACCAAATTTTTACAAGCTTTTTTTCTAATATTAGCAAAAATAAATGTTAATGGCGCTATCTCGGAAACTAAGCCAGGTAGAGCAAAATGGAGGCCATTTTTGGTTCTCGGGCTCTCCATATTATCGCCGGTCCTCTTCACATCTGTGGACCCTAATGGGTCCTAACTTTGGATCCAAAAAAGTTAGCATTCCCGAAAATTTTAAAATGCTCATATCTCGGTAAATATTGCCGACACAACAAAAAGTCCAAAAGTATTTTTGTAGCTCTCAACACGTAAAATAAGACCGCAAAATAATCAAAAGCTCTCCGAGTAATATTTTTGAAGTTATCGAGTTTTGTAATTCTCAAAACACCGGTGGTCCGCTAAAATCACGTATCTCAAAAACTAGAGCGAAACGGACACAAATTTTGGATCAAAAACTATGACGATTTTTAAGGAACCCAACTAGGTCTAAGCCCATCGGGGTCTGGACCTATCGGGTCCGAACCCAATGGGGTCCTCAAATGTGTATGAACTAAGTTGAAATAAAAATAATTTCAGTTAACTAATTTTTAGCAAAACGTTTTTGATAACTTTACCAAAAAAATTGTGGGTTCAAAATCAGCAAATTTTCTTTCTTTACAAGCTTTTTTTTGCTAACTTTACAGTTTTTTTTTTTTTTTTTTGAGTGTAGATGTTAAACGTGTAATCAAATCGGAATATATTTGGACCACTTTAGGATTTCTTAGTCCCCCATGGGTCATTATTAGTGAAATCAATCATGAATATTTTTGACCCCCTCCGATATTGATGAAATTTGGTTAAGTTCTTACACTACGTAAAAAACTAACAAATTCAAATTTTCAGCCCTCTAAGTCAATTGAGGTCGAAAATACGAAGGGTCAAAATTTCCCCCAAAATCTCCCAGTCGCGGCACTTTACACCGTAAAAACTTAATATCGATGGTTCTATTATAGCTAGAAAGCCCATTTTGGGTTTGTTTTGAAGCTCATAATATGCTCTACAAGACCTACCATAACCAACAAATTTTCGAAAAAAATAAGGGTTACCTCCCTTATTTTAAGGTCGTGATAAAGGGAGGAGAAAATGGGGAGGATGGTATCCCCCGATTTTTTTTTTACTTGATAATCTTATAGAGACGGTCCTAAAGAATATATTCTAAAATTTTTAAGTTGGGACAACAATGGAATCACTCAAAATCAAAATTTTTAACAATTTCCCCCAAAATCTCCAAATCGCAACACTGTTGAACCTTAAAAATTTAATATCATAAGTGCTATTGTAGCTACAGAGCCCATTTTTGTTTGTTTTAAAGCTTATAGTACGCTCTACAATACCTACCTTAACCAAAAAATTTTAGAAAAAAAGGAAGGGTGCCCCCTTATTTAAAGGTCGTGGCAAAGGGTGGAGGAAATGGGGGGAAAGTATCCCCCGATTTTTTTTACTTGGTATTCTCAAAGTGCAAGTCCTAATTAACATATCCTAAAATTTTTATGTTGGGACAACAATCAGATCGACCAAAATCAAAATTTTTCACAATTTCCCCCAAAATCTCCAAATCGCGACAATCTTGCACATTACAAATTTAATATCGTGGACTGTATTGTAGCTACAGAGTCCATTTTTGGCTTGTTTTAAAGCTCTTAATATGCCCTTCAATATTACTATCACAAAAAAAATAAAAAAAATGAGGGGTGCCTCTTGTATTAAAATATCGTGGCAAGGTTTGGGGGAAATTGGGAGATAGTATCCCACATTTTTTTTCATCTTGTTTTTTTTTTTAAAAGAGTAAGTTCTAGAGAGCATATTCTGAAATTTTTATCTTGGGAGTCCAATGGGAGGCGCAAGAATGTCGCGAGTTGTTGATTTTGGGGGAAAATCTTGATTTTAGTCGACCCCATTGTTGTCCCAACATAAAAATTGTAGACTATGTTCATTAGGACCTGCACTTTGAGAATACCAAGTAAAAAAAAAAATCGGGGGATACTTTACCCCCATTTCCTCCACACTTTGCCACGACCTTCAAATAAGTGGGGCACCAATTCCTTTTTTTGGAAAATTTTTTGGTTTTGGTATGTCTTGTAGAGCGTATTATAAGCTTTAAAACAAAAAAACATGGGCTCTGTATCTACAAAAGCACTTCTGATATAAAATTTTTAAGGTTAAAGAGTGTTGCGATTTGGAGATTTTGGGGAAAATTGTGAAAAATTTTGATTTTGAGCGATCCCATTGTTGTCCCAACATACAAATTTTAGAATATATTCTTTAGGACTTTCTCTAAAAGATTAGCAAGTAAAAAAAAAATCGGGGGATACCATCCTCCCCATTTTCTCCTCCGTATATCACGACCTTAAAATAAGGGAGGAAACCCTTATTTTTTTCGAACATTTTTTGGTTAGGGTAAGTCTTGTAGAGCATATTATGAGCTTCAAAACAAACCAAAAATGGGCTTTCTAGCTATAATAGAACCAACGGTATTAAGTTTTTACGGTGCAAAGTGTCGCGACTGGGAGATTTTGGGGGAAATTTTGACCCTCCGTGTTTTCGCCCACTGTTAACTTAGAGGACTGAAAATAAGTGTGCGTCAGTTTATCACTTAGTGTTACAACTAAACCAAATTTCATCAAAATCGGAGGGGGTCACGAAAATTTTTAGCTATTTTTGTTTGATTTCACTAAGACTGACCCCCATATAAAAATTTCGACCGATATTCAGTTAAATCGGTCTATTGGCAAAAAAATAAACCAATTCCACTAAATTTTGATCTGTATGTGTTTTCTACACTTAATAAAGATCTAACAAAAGATAGGAACAATCAATACATGCTTGGAATTGGAACCCATTTCGTCGGTCTTGACCGACTATAACTTTCTTACTTATTTTTTATTCAAACATTTTTTAGATTTTGATCGATTTTGATCAATTTTTTATTCATAGTCAATTAAAATATTAATTCATTTAACAAATAAATTATAAGCTTATAACAAAATTATGAAAAAAATCATCTTTTTTGCTTTCCAATATGTTGCCAACAACAAAAAAAAATGTGTTCAAATATTTTAAAGCGAAAAAAAATCTGGTATGTTGAAAATTTGTAATTCGACAGTTAAAGAAAATAACAAAAAATTTAATCAAAACATTGATTGACTCATTTAAATTTTGTTGATCAATAAATTTAATTGAAAATTTTTAGCCAATAATTTTGTATGTGTTGGATTGGTACAATTACAGTTAGGTTGACACAGCCTCCTTGCAGTTTTCACGACTGTATTGTTGTTCCCACAAACGAATTGAGCTTGTGACAAGTACATGACTGGTTACAACATACTCAAAAATTCGGTTTGAATAACTATGTTATATAAATTATTCCAAATAGTCTTATTAGCCCCCGACCAGACAAAGTACTCATACACTATACACAGAAAAAAATATTGAGAAAAACAATTTGAGTAAACACTTGTTTAAATTTTTAACTAAGATTTGAGTAATTTTTTAATTGACGCAATTAAAAATTTACTCAAAAACTAAAAAAAAATTTGAGTAAATAATTTAATACAAAATTTAATAATTTTTTTTATTTTTTTTTATTTTCTTCGTGTTTTGAATTCTCGTTTAGTTTATAATTTTTTGTGTATGTATATGAAAGTTTGAAATCATCTTTATGAAATTTTCCAATGTCTTCAAGACATAAATATATTTGGTAAAGTTTGAAAAAACATTTTTTTCGAAAAAAAAAATGTGAAACTTTTTTAAACTTAAAAAAAAAAAAAAAATTGATAAATTTTGAGTAAATTTTTACTTGACACAATTAAAAAGTTACTTAAAAAATTAAAAAATTTTTAATTAAATTTTTAATAGTATCCATTAAAAATTTTTTAGTAAGCATTTAATAATTTTTTATTAAAAATTTACTCAATACTATTAAATCGTTTACTGGTGAAAAATTGAGTAATTTTTTACTCAATAGTATTAAAAATTTACTCAAATTTTTTTTTTATTTTTTTCTGTGTAGTATAATTCATATACCTATTTTGATAGTGATTGTTAGCGTTTAAATTACAATGGCTCGTTGGTTGGTTTAGTTTCGTTTCGTTTGGCTTTGATTCATTCGCCTGCATGATGTGTTTTTATTATTTTTTTTAAAATCTTGTTTTATCTCATGTTTTCATACATATTTTTTGTATACCCTACACTTGGTGGGATAAAGTTTATATAAGTTTGTCATTCCGTTTGCAACATTTTGAAAAATAATGGTCTAGAATCCCGCTTTTCGAGGCCCATTTTGATTTTGAGCAGTCGCCAAGATTTTACCTTTGCTCTGAGCGAAGAGCACGCCCAAGTCTGAGCCACGCATTAACAATTAGTGTGGTAAAAGACTTCTACACACTACACAATCCCAGCAGTCAATTAAAAGCTTAAAAGGGGAAAAAATTGTAAGGGCCTCGCCAGGCCCAGTAGAGTCATTTACCACTGCCCAGGCAGTCAGACATCCTAGGGTTAAGACGTTTATTAGAGCGGTTGGAGCAAATTTTAAAAAATGTCGTTTTGTGTGGGAGCCCCTTAGAAATTGGAGATAGGGTATTAGGTTTTTCCAAAGAAATGTTAAGACGTAAAAATTAATGGGGGTCGGTCTTATAAATGACCCCTCTATGACGCACCATTGTAGCAGTAGAAATGATTTTAAGAGTGGAAAATTACAATAACTTTTTTTAAAAAAATTTAAAAAAATAGTAATAATCGTTATCCCACGATCCTCCAGGGCAAAAAATTTGTAGAATCGATAGAAGTTTTACACAAACAAATTTCGAAAAAATCGAAGAGTACAAACATTTTCAAAAATGAGATTTAAATTTTAAAACTTAAAAATCGCATACTAGAGCGCTTTTAAGAATTTTTTGGGATTTTTTTTTTTTAAATACGTAAAAAAACAAAAATTTTGAAAAAAAAATAAATTGAAATTTGGACCATTATTGAAGAAGTTATGAGTAAAAGAAGTTTGAGCAAAGGAAGAAACTACCAATTTTTTAAAATTCGATATCTTTTGAACGGGTCATCAAAAAAATCTGAAAATTTATCACGAAGGAGTTTTCGAAGGGTACTAAAACTGTAAACAAATTGGGAAAATCAAAAAAAAAAAATTTTTCAAAGTGTCCGATTTGACATGGAATGCCCCATATATATGTTCCCCGATTTATTTCACGATAATCAAGCGAAAGTCAAGACAATTCCTTGTAAGTTTTATCGCGTCAAGAAAGCTGTAAATTTACAAAAAAGCTTGTTATTTTTAATTCAAAAAAAAAAAAATTGTCAAATTACTAGAAAAAGTAACGTAATTCCATTTTACCAATATTTGACAGTTTTTCTTGTTTTTTAACAAAAAATATTCGATCGAAATTTAATTTTTTTTTTTTTAATTTTACAAAGTTCCAACTTTATTTTACAAAAAAAATATAGTAAATTCATGAGAATTTTTTGTAAGTTTTATTGCGCCCAAAAATTTGTAAATTTACAATTTTATTGGTAAAAATCTTGTAAAATTACAAAAAATCTCGTAATTTTTACTAGAAATTCACGTAAAATAGGAGGTAGCAAAAAAATCTAGTAAAGTTACAAGACCTCCTTGTAAGTTTTATCGCGTCAAAAAAATTGAAAATTTACAGTTTTATTGGTAAAAAGCTTGGTAAATTACAAACTTATTGGTGAAAAGCTTGTTAAATTACAAGAAATTCTTGTCAAATAGGTGGTAGCAAAAACTAAAAGCTACAAGTTTTTCATGTCATTTTACAGCGTTTTTTTAGTGTAGGATTTCTCGTAACAGAGGAGGTTGCAAAAAAAAATTTCAAGCTTTTCTTATCAAGCTTTTTTTTTTTAACGCGTTCACATTTTTCAATAGTATAAGCTGTACCCGCCAGTCTTAAAGTTGATATAGAAATGTTTTGAATTCTGTGAAGGGTATTCAGAAAGTCGACCAAGCCGAATTTTAGTTTTTATACTTGTTCTGCATTTTTATTCCTGGACTCCACATGTGGGCGTTATAGTATTCTATTTCTAGTTTTAAATGTTTCTCTTAGTGTTAAGAAATTTGTACATGTTAAGACCAAAAGTGTCAAGTTTTGTGTATTTTAGTTGTTTTTAACCAGCAAAAAAAAAAAAACATTGTTTTTGAAAATGTGTTCTCCATGTATGACATGTAAACGCCATTCCGTGATGAAATGTCACAATCATCCAAAACAAAAAAAAAAAATGGAATTTCCGAAATAAAACAAAAATATGAAATGTATGTTATTACAACGAATGCAAACAAGTATTATCTCTTGTTTTAAGAACATGTTTCCTCTAGAATGTCCTAAACATTAATTTATATTTGTTTTTTTTTTTTGTTTTGGTGTAATTCTGTTGTACATGTTGCATGTCTTTCTAATGAAAATTTCTTCCTAATGTCAAGTCAAATTTAATATTTCTTGTATGTAGAAATGATAGAATAAATGTTTTTTTTTTTTTGTTTTTCAAAAAAGTAATTAAAAACAATTTATCACAACAAATTAAATTTTTTTGTTTTTAAAATATGATGAATTTTATTTTTCACAATTCATATAAAAATGACAGTTTATCAAAAAAAATTATGTGTCTGACAGATTTAGAAAAAAAATGTTGGTTGGGTTAAACATTATTTTTTTTCCGAGACATTTTTGTTTAAGAAAATTTCTATAATTTAAAAAAAAAAAACTAGAAAATTTTCCACAATTTTAAACTTTTTTTCGCAGATCCTAATAAAATTTTAATATACATAACATGAGATAATTTTTAATAGTAGTTTAGAGTTGTAAGCCATTTTTCCTACTTTTCACAAAATTATAAATTCAGAGACATTGTTCTTATAGAATAATTCTCATTTTTCCTATTGAAAATTTATCAAATTCTCAGACATCTCTTTTTTCTACACACAAAAAAACAAAACGTTGTTGTGTATTAACAAACAATTTGATTGTATTGACAAATTATGTCGTTGAATAAAAAATTAATTATTTTTTTGCCAAAACAACAGCGTTTTAATTAAAAATGTGCCAACAATACAATTTTTTTTTGTGTATATATCTCAAGCAAGTCTTGAAATTTGAAATATAGATTCATCTTTAATAGAATCACTTACTCAACAGAAAACCTCATGTAAAATACTTTTCAATTTGATTAAGCTAAGTTTCAGGAGATTTTTCTGCTAAAATTAATATTTTTATTAAAATATCTGTCATTCAGTTTTATAAAATAACAGAAATTTTATTGTGTTTTTACTGATTTTGTTTGCTGAATTTTAAAATATTTTTAAACATATTTTTAGCAGGTTAATTTATGAATTATAACAAAAATGGTTTGCTGTCATTATTTTTTCAAGAAAATTTTCTAAGTTTTATTTTTTAAAGTGTTCATTTTTTTTTTTGTTTTTTATGCAATCAAAACGATATTTATAAACACATTTTTGAACATATTTTTAGCAGATTATTTTGTAATTTTACAGGAATAGTTTGCTGTCATCTTTGTTTCAAAAAACTTTCTACAGTTTTTTTTCAAAGAGTTAATTTTTTCGATTTTTTATACAATTAAATTTGAATAACAATTAACAAAACTAAAAAAATCTTTCTCTGCTGATTTCTCATATGGCTTAAAATGGGTGTATTTTTAGCAGATTTTTCTGCTGATTGGACAGAGAATTTATTTTGAGTGCTTAAACTGGATTTTTAAAAATTTAGATTCCTTTAGAGTAAAAAATGTACTTAAGTACCATTTTATTTCTATAAACTAAAGGCGCCTTAAATTTGGAATGCAAAAGCTTCCGGCGAAAAAAAACATTCCGAAGACAGAACTTTTTGAGAATTTCTATTCTACATAGTGAGCCTCAGCGATGTTTAAGTTGAACTTTAGTGTCGATGAATAGTGTAAACGCAGTTCGATTTCTACAAGATTAAATGTCACAAAACTGTAAACAGAGAAATCGTAGCTCCTCGCATTCGCGAGATAACGCGAGATTCGCGTTTTTGTATTTTTAAAATTTTGGACATTGAAGTTTTTTAAATATTTTCAAAAACTGAGTATACAGTTTTAATTGTACTTATGTAAAGGTCACAAAACAGTAAACATCAAAATCCTATCTTCTTTAGTTCGCGAGAAATCGCGTAATTAAGTTTTTACTGTTTTTGTTTTCGTTTTTTATCTTTAGTTAGATTTCTTTAAAATTTCGTAAAAACATGGTGTTCAGTTTTAATTGTGCTTGATCAAAGGTCACACAGCTGTTGACATCGAAATTGTAGGTGTTAAATTTCGGGAGATATCGCGTAATTATATAATTTTTTTTATTATTTATTTATATTTTAAACCCGGTTCTTTACACCATTTGCAGATATAATTCGTAAAAGATCAATTGTAATTCGAAGATTCTATTTGCAATTCGAAGATTCAATTTGTAATTCGAAGATTTCATTTGTAATTTGAATACTCCAATTGTAATTCGAAGATTCCATTTGTAATTCGAAGATTCCAATTGTAATTCGTAAAAGATCAATTGTAATTCGAAAAAGATCAATTATAATTCGTAAAAGATCAATTGTAATTCGGAAAAGATCAATTGTAATTCGAAGATTCCATTGTAATTCGTAAAAGATTAATTGTAATTCGTAAAATATCAACTGTAATTCGAAAAAGATCAATTGTAATTCGAAAAAGATCAATTGTAATTCATAAAAGAGGAATTGTAATTCGTAAAAGATGAATTGTAATTCGTAAGAGATCAATTGTAATTCGTAAAAGATCAATTATAATTCGTAAAAGATCAATTGTAATTCGAAAAAGATCAATTGTAATTCGTAAAAGATCAATTGTAGTTCGTAAGAAATCAATTGTAATTCGAAAAGATCAATTGTAATTCGTAAAAGATCAATTGTAATTCGAAGATTCCAATTGTAATTCGAAAAAGATCAATGGAAAGTCAATTGATATTTTTCGAATAACAATTGGAATCTTCGAATTACAATTAATCTTTTACGAATTACAATTGATCTTTTACGAATAACAGTTGATCTTTTACGAATTACAATTCATCTTTTTCGAATTACAATTGATATTTTATGAATTACAATTGCTCTTTATCGAATTACTATTGCTCTTTTACGAATTACAATTGATCTTTTAAGAATTTCAGTTGATCTTTTTGGAATTACAATTGACCTTTTTCGAATTACAATTGATCTTTTACGAATTACAATTGATCTTTTACGAATTATAATTAATATTTTACGAATAACAATTGGAATATTCGAATTACAAATGGAATTCTTCGAATTACAAGTAGAATCTTCGAATTACAATTGATCTTTTACAAATTACATCTGTAAATGGTGTAGTTTAGTACAATTTCTTCGTCTCTCTAATTCCCGTTGTGGATAGAGGCGAATATGTATTACTACTTTAGTTTGTGCACAAACGATTTGTTATTAGACTCGTTTGCTACTTTGTAGTAAATCGTTTCTATTTTTGCTAAATAATCTTGACAATGGAATCTGACAAATTCCGAAACACGTGTTGATTAAGTCTTGCAAAAATTACCAACATAAATAAATTTAAACAAAAAAGTTTTCGTAAAAATTATGTTATGAGAATATCATGGTTTTAATTAGTAAAGAAAATAATGACCTCGAGCCAGAATAAACATCCTCAAAATATTTTTTAACTTATTAAAATACATTTTAGAAATTTAGATTGTATATGTTAAATCTGCAGATTTTCTGAAAAAAAACTCAGATTTTTCTGCTAAAATCAGCAGATTTGTTAGGTGACATCAGCAGATTTTTCTGTTGTCTTGACATATTTTCTCATTTGACACAAATGGGTGTATTTTCAGCAGATTTTTCTGCTTATTCGACAGAGGTAAACTAAATCGAATTGAACGGATATTTAACTGTCACGACCTCTAAGCAAATGTTCCAATCGATTTTTTGTTGCAATATTTGACTTTCAGATGGAAATTAGCAATTTTGTTTTCTGTGTGTATAAAAATTGATATTTGTAAGAAGATTTCCAAAGTGGATAGTTTTGTTTAAGCAGACCAGGTAACTTTGACTTGATCAAAATAATTTCCTACAAATCTACAAACCTTCTCAAAATTTATAACAAAAACATTCTGTAAAAAACTTTTCAGACAAACATATCGTGGAACTATATTCAATTTGAGCTATCTGCTCGGTTGACGAAAATGAGTTTTTGATGGAAAAATGTTCGCGGGCATAAGTGTCATCTATGGTATTAATTTTAGAAGAAAAAAAATATTTTAAGACTATTTTACTGCAAAAATAGCATGAGCTATGTGAAACCTTGTTTTTTTATAAATAAAAATTTGAGCTATCTACAGTATAGTTTACTAGAGTAAACTTTTAAATTTAAATTTTTTGATGTTATCACTTTTTAGACGGGTTTTCCATAAATAAAAATAATGGCATAGTTTTTTTTTTTGGAAAATTTCAACTCCTTTCCGCGGTTAAAAACGCGGTTTTTGACCCTTATTTCGATGCGGAGCAAAAACGTTTAAACTTTTTGCATATTTTATTTACCCATTCGATTGTACAGCAAACACAAGTGCTATGACATTTTTCGCAAACTTCATGAAGGTTCCAAAAATTTAAAAAAAAAAACTCAAAAGTATTTTTTTAACACCTGTAATGGAAGGGGTTAAAAAACTGAGATATATGGTACCAAAATCATATTTTTATCATAATCCGTTAAAAAGTTATAAAGCTTTAAAGTTAGGCTTGCCAGATCGAAATCGTTAAAAAGCTTGACATATAGAAAAAAAAGCTTGATTTTTCTTGACATCTAGAAAGAAAAGCTTGATTTTTCTTGACATGAGAAATTTTAGTATTTTTTTTTTTGTTAAAGTGACTTTAAAACCAATTTTATTTAAATTAAATAATAACAAAGCGGGCTTCGAAAGCTTATCACAAAAAGTGCCAAGAATTTCAAAATTTAGACAAAATAAATTTTGATCTGAAATTCAATGAATTGAAAGTCGGTAATTTCAAAAAAAAAATATCTTAAAATTTTGCCTAATGAACTTTTATCAATTCCGAATGAAATTATAAAGGTGTTCTCACGTACCGTTAAAAACCCTTTTTTAGCGGCATTTTCTGTCAATATAGTGTAAAAAAAAAAAAAGTGGTAAAAATATTGCTGCTAAAAACGGTTTTTAGCTATGCGTGAACAGGGTATTAGAAAATATAAAAAAAGTCAAAATATTAACAAAAAAAATTTTAACTACAGCAACGGGTTCTACAAAAGTTTTCTAAATTTTTAGTAAGACTTAAATGTTTCTTACTGATTTAAGTTAACTAAATTTTGACAATTTTTTTACTAATTATAATAAAAAAGTTTTGTAATCAGATAATTTTCGAGTAAATTTTAATCTTTTTTGCTATCATTGCAAACTTTTAAGTGGAGTTTAAGAAACATATTTTCACTGAATGTTTGGTAAAAACATCAATGATATAGGAACAATCAGTTCCATAAAATACTCTTCTTGCATATTATTTATGAAATAAAAGTGACATTGGAACACCAAGTGGTAAAAACATAAGTGATTTTGAAATTATTCTTTAATTTTTATTCTTTTACATTTAAAGATTTTAAAAATAAATTTTTCTTGACAATTTAGTGCGAAATTCTGGAAAATTTGATTTTAGCTTGACAAATGACATTTTAGCTTGATTCTTGACACGTACTAAAAAAGCTTGACAATCAAGCCAAATCAAGCCAGTCTGGCAACCCTATTTAAAGTCTATATTTAATGAGCTATTTGCTTAGGTTGGTTAATTTCAAATAAAAAAGGTTGAGCTATCTGCTGTAACTCAGCGAATAATACGAATTTTTACAAACAAAGCACATGTAAAATTTAGTAGTAATTATTAATTAATATTGTAAAAGATCAAATGACAAAACATTTAAAAATACGCAAACGCGACGGTTTTTTTGCTCTCCTGAAAAGTTATGTTTTTTTAGTTAGCTCAAATTGAATATAGTTTAACGATATTAAAAATAAAAAGTCTTTCTCCCAAATTGTATCAAACAAGTTAAGACAAAATTACTTTTTTCCAACAAAATAAAAACAACAACCATAATAAAACAACAAACTTACTGTCAACAACATATTTGAAAGTACGAGTAGAGTTTTTTTTTACACACATTCCAAGCAATTTACATATGTAAAATATTTTAAGTATTCTTTTGTATGATATGAATTCCTTTTTGGAAAAACAAAAAAAAAAAATAATAACTTACAAAAACTTTTTAAAAAACTCAAAAAGATATACTTTCAGCACGTCTTTTTCTAACAAGAAGAGATGTCTTATCTTAATAATATTCGAATAAAATTTCCAACAAAAAACAACAAGGACATTATATGAATGGAATGGAAAATAGGCAATTTTCAAAAAATAAACAAAAATGTAAATAAAAATGTACGCTCGAAAAAAAAAATCTGTCAGAAATTATGTGATTCTGAAATAAATTATCTAAACTGATTTCGAAATTGTCACCAGCTTTACTTAAATGTGGGACCTAGTTGGGTCTGATCAGATACAATTAAAATCATCAATCATACTTTTATTATATGTATTTCAATCATAATTTACAACTTATATTAGTTAAAAGGGTTTAAGTTAAAAAAATGCAGAAGAAAAATTGAATTTCCAAAAATTATAGACATTTCTGGTTTGCCCATACCGGTTTCAAGCACTCCAGTTTGTGGTATCATCAGCTAAAATATCGGTTTGTCTTGTTAATGGAAATTGTTTTTTATACATATAAATATTTATAGTTTCTAAAGAATAAATTTTGACTGTTTCCAACACTACAATTCTATTTCTAGCAATCTCAAACTCAATTCAAAGTTTAAAAAAAAATCTTGCAAAGTTTAAGTTGATGACTGCGAAATATTTCTGAATGCTTTTTTAAAAAAAAAAAAGTGTTACCAAATTACACCAAATTTGCCTATCTTGCCAAATTTTCGATGAATGGTTCCAAAAATCTGTGTCTCTTTGACTCTATTTTAATTTTTTCCCTATCTATCAGATTTTTATATCGATTTGACAAAGATTTTTTATTGAGTGCATAAGTAAAAAAAATTCCAAGCTAGAATATATGCGTACGTGTGCCATTTTCAATGTCAAATATGAATAATTCAGCGGAAGTTATTATATGTAAACGTATTTGTGTAAGATTATGTGTGTAGAAGTATATTTGGGCATGTGTGTGAGTGTATTTAAATAATATTACCCAGTAAACAAACAATTTTAAATATAAATTTATACTAGTATTATTAAGAGGCAATGTTTGCATGTAAAACCTCTCTTCATATTAAAAAAAAAAATCCACCAATATTAAGAATTTGGAAAAAAAACTAAATTTTATAATTCTCCGAAAGTGCTTATCCTATTTCACATTTTTTCACCTATATTTAAAATGGTCCTTCAAGGTGGATATATGCAAGGTTTCATTCAAATTTCCAAGAAACGAAAAAAAAAATTTCAAAACCACACCTCCGATTTCAAAATATTTTTGGAAATTCCGATTCTAAGGGGACAAAAAAGTAAGGTAGTGTATTTTGGTACTTTTCTAACTTATGAAATAACGGTGATATAAATATTCTCAAAAAAGTACATTTTAAAAATTCAGATTTTAATAGGATAAAAATAAAAATAGTAAATAATTGGACTTTGTTACTTTCCTTATCACCTAAAAATCGGTAAAAACAACTTGAAATTCGGAATCATACAACAAGAAAAAAACATTTTGGCAAAAGTACTTTTTATAAAGTTGTGATGCTAATAGGGTAAACAAGTGTACTTTAAATGTCAACTCCTTCGTCGGGGCGAAACATCAGAAATTCAAAAACTTATTGGAATTTTTGATAATATGAGGGTGAAATTACCTTTTTGATTTAAATAACGGTCCTATAAATGAAGGATCATTCTGCAAAAAATCTTATTTTGGAAATTTATATTCTAAGGGGTATATTCAATTGTCATTCTGTGTGGAACGCATTAAAATATTGGCCAGGACCCAGTTTTATATTACACTACTCTACAAAAATCTATTTTTTTTTTTGCACAGACTCTGAAGTAAATTTTTTTAAGAATTTTGGCCTCGTAAACACGAATCTGTCATTAGAAAAGTTTTATCAAATCGTCTTCGCGAGAAATACACTGAAAGAATTATTTTTCATAATATCTATGAACAAATTTCATTAAATCAAATTCATAGAATCTATGAGACAATTCGTTGGCTGAATGAATATTCATTAGTTTTCTACAAACACACACACAGATTTTGGCAGAGCATTGATACAAACTCAATATGTGAAAGCAGAATATTAAACAAAATGTATTTTAGTTCTTTAAATTTGTTTGTATACTTTAGCTCGGTGGCTAGAGACTAAGCTTCACGAACAACTGGTTTTGTGTTCGAATCTCGGTGGGGATAAGTTAAAAACATAAAAATGTTTAAAAATAGAAAATTGTAGATAAGAAAAATTATAAAATAAAAAAAATAAAAATGAAATAATAAAATAAATAAAAATAGAATTAAAAATATTTTTTTTTTCATAGCCTATGAACTTTTTTATAGATTTCTCGTTTCTATGAATTTGCTTCATAGATTCTATGATGGGCATTATTGGCTGACTTCTAATGATTTTTTTGATAGAACCAATGTACGTTTTCATAGCCGTAATGAACAAAATTCTTTCAGTGTAGCCATTTTCATTTTTGTGGACCAAGCGCTCAAAACAGACAATTTTTTTAATATTGGAAAGTGTATGTTAAAGTTATTCATATTTTTTTTTATTTGAATTCACCATAAAAATTCTTAACTTTTGCAAGGAATCCGGACAACTAAATTGCAAATATGAGGCATTCCACAACAAATGTCCATCGAAAAAAAAAACATGCAAGCACATTATTAAATTGTTATGAAATTTAAAATTCAAATGCGATTTTCTCGAAAAAAACTAAAAACACGTTTCTGAATTTTTTTGTGTGGATGGACAAACATCTAAACTTAAAAAAAAAAAATTAAAAAATAAAAAAAAAAAGTGGCCGGATTTTTGATAAATTGACATTTTTAAAAAATGGAAAATTTTAGAACGGGTTCTGAAAATTTTCCAAAAAAAAAATATTTGGCGATAGCTAGTGTATTCAAATAACCGGCAATTTTCAAAAACTGGTTTTCGGTTTATTCGAAAAAGCTTATTTTTGAAAAACCGGTTTTCGGTTTCGGTTTTAGCAAAAAAACCGGTTTTTTCGTTTTTTTTTTCAGGTTAAAAATTAATTAAACTTAATTATATTTTTACAAAACAAGCATAAACAAATAAACACAAAATCGATAAGTCATAGCGAAAATAGTATCATCTGTATGACACCGTTAACGTCGCACAATTTCGCTGGAAACTTCGACAGGAAGTAACAACTAAATTTGAATTCTTTGCAATTGCGAGCGGAAATCCGTTAAGATTTTATTTACAAATTTGTTTTTATTAAATTGTTTAAAGAGCACAATTAATAATAAATTCAGATATCTGTCCTAACATATTCTGTTAGGCTGATTTAGCCCATTCCGATTTCAACAATTTCAAAAGGATAATTTAAACAAATGGTTTGCCATAGAACTCCAAGGTGCCAAATTTAAAAAAATATATATTGATTTCAATGTTAAAGGAAGAGACGGACATCCGAAACTCGTTGATATATTGATATTGACATACCAACATATCCACAAACTGATTATGGTAGTACCGCTAGGTAATGTGAGTGTTTCTAAAAAACCGTGTAATGTCAATACATATTTTAACTCATTATATTATGCCTTTTTATAAAAACCGGTTAACCGACACCAAAAAACCGGTTTCTCGAATATTTGAAATTCAAAACTATTCGAAACCGGCCGAGTTTCTAAAAATAAAAAAATCGGTTAACCGGTTTTCGGTTTCGGTTTTGAATACTCTAGCGATAGCCCATACAAAACTATATAAGAATGTAAATTTTTGACATTGTGGTGCATTCCGTTTTAATGTAATAAATATTAAATCAAGGCAACTCGCCACAAATTTTACCATTTTTCCAATATTTGACCACACGTCCTAAGCCCAGTTTTGAAAATTTGAAAAACCAAAAACGCAGTTTTCTTAGTTCCATATAGGGCTATCCAAACAACCTATTCAGAAATTTACGGGACACATGTTTTTCTGTAGCACGACATTTGGTGTGGAATGCCTAATAATAAAAAATATTTTTTTATTTTTTAATTTTTAAATTTATCCCATGTACCCAGTTTTTTCGGGAAACGCAAAAAACATTGGCAAAAAAAATTTGTATCAGGGATTTAGAAATTTTTAAAAAATATTTCAAAATTTAAACTTTTTTTCTTAAAAATGCAAAAAAATTACCAAAATATTTTGTATCCGGGACTTATAAAATTCTCTAAAACTTTGGGATTTGTAAAATTTTTCAAAATTTGGCAATTTTTTTTTTTTTGTTTAAATCAGTTTTAATGAAATTCTTAACTTCAAAACGCAAAAACTATTTGTGTCTGGAATTTAGAAAATTTTAAAAAGTTTTCTCGGGGCTTAGGAAACTTTTTTCCCTAATATTGTATGAGGTCATACATGGAGTCATATAAAATATTATATGCAATATCTAATTTAATATATAGCAATTCATTATTCGATATCCTTTAATATGGCACCATATCAAATTTTGTTTGTAAAACTTGATACAAGATACATTTATATATGAAGGTCTTATTGTAAAAACTCGATAAGCAACATTTCACTTTATGGTGGTTTTCGCCTTAAAACTTTTGAAATAATGTAGAAAAAATAACTTTTGCAGAACTTTCATTCTCAGGATAATTGTACGAAGGGTTTAAGCAAGACTTCTGTCCAAAATCTGCCAATGGAACATCAGTAGAAAGCGGAAAACACAAAAAAATAAAATGTTGCTTATCAAGTTTTTGCAGTAAGCCCTTCATATATAAATATATTAAATAATATATTACTATATCTAAACTTTTTTAGTTGGGTTGATATTTTTACTAGGAATTGTCATAAATTAGGGGGTAGCCAAAAGTAAAAATAACAAGCTTTTCTTGACATTTCCCAAGGTTTTTCTTTGAGTTTACTATCGACCAGTGAATAATTTTAATACATACCAGCGATATCCGAATATATCTCTCACTATAGACTGGATAAGTTTGTATATGACCAAAATGGGAGCAGAGTAAAAAAAACAAAATGATTAGATAATGTCATTATTTGCGGCGATCCTCTTTTGTGGGGAATCTCCTTCGCGATAAATATAAACTTTTATCATAAGTTGGAATATTTTCAGTTTCTTCAATTTAAAATTGTTTACTGGTTTTTATATTTTCTACATATGCATAAAATATTTATAAAATACATATAAAAAAATATTTGTAATATTACATATGGGTGAGTCACGTATAATTTATAAATTGTTTATGCGTGTTTTATCATTAAAAAATATCAAATTTTATTTTCTTAATATTTTTTTTTTTCAACAGATTTTCCAAACAAAATTTTTATGTAAATTTAGTAAAATTGTCTTAAAAGAAAAATACAAAAAAAAAAGAAAATCAAAATAAATAATACCAATGAGTCTCAAAGGATTTAGATACTAACATGTACAACAAAATATTTAAAATTGTTTTGAAAAATATTAATAACAAAAAAATAAAGTTCTTATAATATTTTTTTTTTTTTTAACACACCCGGGTGAAAATGACCATGTATGTTCATACATGCTCATACATGATTCCATGTATGATAGTATATGAACAATATATGGAAATGTATGTCATATATGGGAGCATATATGAACATACAAAAGTAATGTAATATTCCATATATGTAAATGTATGCATCTATGTGTGAATATGTAAATGTCATACAACTTCATACATGTCCGACCAAACGTTCCGGTTCGGTAACGTAGTTTGACAAAACTCGCTCGGCCACTTTTTGGGCTTCTTCCAAATTTTGGCTAAACTTTACCGAACTTTTGTATGCATTGTTTAGTGTTTTCCCAATTAAACCACATTATCAGTGCAATTATCCTACACTATGAATCGGGCTATTGTTTTAAAGAAATACTAACTTTTTTTCGAAAAACTCAACTCGAGCTATATTTTTTTCACTTCTTTTAAGCATACAAAAGTATAGAATATTTATTTTTTATCTATAAAATTTCGCAACTAAAAAAAGAAAAAACTTTTTTAAATGAATTGAATTCGTTTTTTATGATTTGTTTTTAAAATAGTTCGGCAGAACTTTGCAAAATTAGACGAAGTTTGTGTTCATGTATGGGTTCAGTCTGAAACAGTCTTTCGGTACTAATGATCATACATCATCAAGAATGATAACGTAAATAACCAAATTTTGAAGAAAATGCGAACACTCTGACGGTATTACTGTCCGAGCTGCGAAGGATTTCATTCCTTAATTAGATTTGGTGTTCAGAATTAAACTTCAATGATTGCATTCCCCAATCACAATTTATCGAATGAATTTACATTTGATTTTAAAATATGGAATGCATTCCATTTTTTTTCATTCGACTTTGAAAAATTGAATGCGTAAGTTTTTATAAATTCGATTTTTAAAAGTCTCATGAATAATAAATGAATGAAATAAAGAATGCATTTAATTTTTAAAATTCTCATAAACAAGAATTCGATTTAATATTAAAAACCTAATGCATTCCAAGGAATATTGATATTAAAAAATAATTGCATTCAGTGACTATTAAAATCAAATGGATTTTATTTGTGAATTCATTCGAAAAGTAATAAATTCTTCGAAGCTTTGGTTACCCTAAAGTATCATAAAGTTCAAAGTATATTTCTAAAATAATCGTTAGTTTTTATTAAAAAACAGTGACATAAATAAATACAAATTATTTATATTTGAAAAAATTTCAATTAATAGACGTTTTATGCAAAAAAAAAAAAAAAACAAAAAAAATTATGCATACAAATTCATGTATGACAATGTATGATCATTAATGTACATGCACCCTCAAATTACGGATATGCACTTGTATGGACATCCATATATGCATCATATATGAACATACATGGTCATTTTCACCCGGGCACTGTACTTTCTTCACACATGTTAACAATTTTTCTTATTTTTTTTTTTGCGAAAGCTTGCAGTTGTATTACAATATTTCAATTTCATTATCCTGGCACTTAATCATTTTGTGGTTAAAAAGGAAATGAGCGAAAAAGAATGAAAACATGTGTGGATTTTTCTTAAAATTTTATTACACTTTTTTTTTTACCCCAAAAAAAGATTTTCGCGAAATTTGTGGTGACATTTTTACAGGATAATTCCTTTTGATATTAATCACCGAATAGTGTGAGAGATGGCTTCGCTAAAAATAAAATAAAGAACACACAGAGTAATTTCTTATAATGTAAAATGTATTCGTGCGTATGATTTCACGTTTTTATCATAAATTTTCACATACGAGTTTTTTTGTGTCTTTCGAAAATAGGAAAAATAATAAAGATTTTTTTGTTGCCGTCCTAGAAAAGTTAATGCTAAATGCATTTGGAGTTAAGGTTGGAAGGAAATAAAATAAGAAAAATGTATTAAGCAATGACAGTTTGTTTTTCTTTAAATATTTTGTATTGATTTAAAAATAGAAGAAGTGGATTTAAAATAGAGAAATAAATTTCGTCCTTTCATTTTAGTCTAAAATATGGCCCCCAAGTAGGGGCCGTATCTTAAAAAGTCTAATTGAATTAGACTTCGAAAGAAAAAAAAAAGGAAAAAAAGAAAAAAAGAAAAAAAAAAAAAAAAGTCTCAAAAAATTAAAACTTTTATTTATAAAAAATACAAAAATTTTTCTAGAAATATTTATTTTTTAAATTTTTCTTAATGAATAATTTGGGAATTTATAGAAAAAAGTTGAGAATTTTTCTTGGAACTTTTTTATAGGAAAAATCTTATAATTTTGATAATTTTTATATGAAAAATCTAACAGTTTTTCAATAAGAAAAATCTGAGAGTTTTTTATAGGAAAAATTTTAGAATTTTCTATATTGAAAATTTAACAATTCTTCTGAGTAAAAAGAAAAGAGGAAATGAAACCATGAGTAAGAATTTTTTCTAGAATTTTCAAGATTTATAAGAAAGAAAAGAAAATAATTTATAGAAAAAAAAGTAAAATCAAAAAAAAAAATTCTATAGGAAAAATAAGAAAATTTTCCTCAGGGAAAATTTGAGAATTTTTTATACAAAAAATGCAATAGAATCTTAGAATTTATCTATAGGAAAAAGTATATAGAATCTTGGACTTTTATAGGAAAAGTGTCTCGGAATCTAAGTGTTTTTCCTTAGGAAAATGTCTCAGAATCTGAGATTATTTTTATTAGAAAGATGTCTTAGAGTCTAAGACTTAAGAGCAGGGTTGGCAACCGATACCCACCTAGAATAACGGTATTTGGCTATTGTACCGCAACCAATAAAGATATGGACATTTTCAAAAGCGATTATGAAAGCTGATGAAATTTCTAGTATTTTAAATGTGTCAATTCGTTTTTCTACCGGTTCGTTTTAGTTATATAGGCCAATACCGTTATAATACCGTTTCAAACGGTATTATAAAGGTATTGGCCTATATTTCGGAAACGAACCGGTAGAAACACGAAGTGACACATTTAAAATACTAGAAATTTCGTCAGCTTTCATAACCGCTTTTGAAAATGTCCATATCTTTATTAGTTGCGGTTCAATAGCCAAATACCGTTATTCTAGGTGGGTTTCGGTTGCCAACCCTGCTTAAGAGCTAAAACACTTCAATTCAACCGAGGAGTTGACCGCACCCCAGTCGGCAAAAAAATCACACCTGACATACTGCTGACTCTCCCTTTATAAAATTGCTGACATCTTCATACAATTTTTCAAAATGTCATCAATGACATGTCAGCAGTTGGTCAGCGGTTGTTTAAACGAATTGTTAGTGGTCACCGATACTGGTGGACACAGATGACTAACTGCTGACATGTCATTGATGACATTTTGAAAAATTGTATGAAGATATCAGCGATTTCATAAAGGGAGAGTCAGCAGTATGTCAGGTGTGATTTTATTTTGCCAACTGGGACCCCCTCCAAATTTAATGAAATTAAGAACTGGGGTTTACTTTAACAAAAAAAAGATTTTGCCAATTTTTCAGGCTTCTGGTCATTCCAGTATTCGAGATATGCGGTCTAGAAAATTAACAAAATCGTATATATTTGACAAAAGTGTTCTGAGATAAATAAAGATAACTCGAAAATTAATAACAATAAATGTCTCAGTCAGGTTGCAAATAATAGGTAATGAGACAGCCTTTTTTGAAAACGGTCAAAGGTCATTGGTTTTAACCTTAACTTTTGGAGAGCTATATCTCAAAAAACGATATTTTTAAAATCTTCGAAAAAATATATGTTGTTAAGAATCACCCATACTTCTCAAGTCTATTAATATTAAAAGTTCTAATGAAGTCTCCATCCTGAAAATTTGAACTTAAGTAGTACATGTGACCCTTAATAACATATATTTTTTCCAAAATTTAAAAAAATATCGGTTTTTGAGATATAGCTCTCCTAAAGTTAAGGTTAAAACCAATGACCTTTGACCATTTTCAAAAAACATCTTGGGGAATGTAATTTTAAAGGCTGTCTCATTACCTTTAATTTGCAATATGACTGAGACCTGTATTGTTATTACTTTTCGAGTTATCTTTATTTGTCTCAGAACACTTTTGTCAAATATATACGATTTTGTCAATTTTCAAGACCCCATATCTCGGGAAGAAAAACTACCAGAAGTCCAAAATTTGGCACTATGATTTTTTTGTAAGGGCCCAACTATATTCCAAGTTTGATCAAATTCGAAAGGGGTAAGGTCAAAAATGCTACTTTTTTCGGTTGAATTGAGGTGTTTTAACTCTTAAATAATAGGAAAGCTGAGACCTTTTCTATAGTAAAAAAGTCCTAGAATCCTAGAAAACAATTTCCGATTTTTTCGATATTAAAAATATCACAGAATTTTTAAGTTTTACATAAAAATGCTTTTAATTCGAGCTCGAGGCCAGATTGTAGACCATTTTTAAATTAATTACAGTAGTTTTTATTCGACCTTTCTATTTATAAATAAAAATGCTTTTATGCCCTCGAGCTCGAAATAAAAGCATTTTTATTTATAAATAGAAATGTCCAATAAAAACATCTTTAATTTTTGAGTTTTAATATTAAAAAAATATTCTAAAATCTATGACTTTTTCGATATGAAAAACTACTCAGAATCCAAGTCTTTTTCTATAAAAATCGCCCTAGACTCTGAGAATTTTAGAAAAAATATTCTGAGAATTTTATAAACAATATCACAGAATCTTAAAAAAGGTCTTAGATTCCGATTTTTTTTATTTGAAAAAACGACTCGGAATCTAAGATTTTTTTGTAGGAAAAATTTCGAAAATTGCCTCCAAAAGTTTTAAAAAGCATTAAGGTACTTTATACGGAATATTTTTTCAAATCCCAAAAATTTTGGTGTAGAAAGATCATTTCGGTATATTAAACCTTTTCTGTGGAAAAAAAAAATAGAAAAAATTTTAAATATTTCAGAACCTAAAAGAGAATTTACGAAAAAATTTTCTAAATATAGAAATTTTTGGTGTGAGAACTGCAAAAGTATCTGAGAATATCAAGGTGTACCAGAATTTAAAAATTTTTGTATAAATTCTGATTAATTTTTATTCAAAAATAAAAATCGTTACATTCTAGCTTTAAAATATTATCAGCCTTGCCACAGAAAAACGAAATAAATTTAAAATCAATTTTTAATTTTATTTTCATACAAATTGTTTTTGTTTTTAAAATTGACTTTCAAAAAATGTATAGAAAATTTGAAATTTAAAATAAAACTTTTGTTAAAATAGACTTTTTATTTTTCTTTGGTACGGGCCTATATTTTTAGTAGGTTTATTCTAACTCGAGGTCATTATTTCCTTTACTTATTTAGTCTTTGATATTCTCATAGAATAATTTTTTGAAAATTATTCTGTGGGAATATCATAGCTTTAATAAGTAAAGGAAATAGTGACCTCGAGATAGAATAAACCTTTTCTGTATCAAAATGCCTCAGAACCACAGAAGTTTTCTATTGGGATAACGTCTCAGAATCAAAAACTTTCTATTTGAAAATTATGTCAGAATCTGGGTGTTTTGCTGTCAGAAAAATCCTTAAGAACCTGAAAATTTCTTGAAAACATTTTTCAAAATATCAAACATTTAAGTTTTTTTTTATTATAGAAATCAATTTTTAAAATTCGAAAATGTTTCTATAGAAAAAATCAAAATAAATAAGAGTTGAACAGTAAAAAACCTTAACCAATGATTCAAATTCGACCTGAAGTTCTCTGCAAAAAAAAAAATAATTCCCCAAAAAAAAAATCCCCCCCCCAAACCCAAGGCCTGGTTGGATATATTCGCCAAGTGCGTCCAATTCCGCAGATTGGAACGATGTCTGGTTTCCTACTTTGAAGACGAACAATAATGGTGTCATTATCAGCAGGGTTGAGAGATATGTATCGATCAGTCTCTTGCCTCTGCACCTGCAATATAATTTCTCCTTTACCTTATTAAAGGTAGATCATTCAATTTCAAGTAGTAAAGCCCCCATGAGCTTTTACACACGAAGTGAAACCACACGTACAATTGGGATTCGAAATTCATGGAAGCTTAGATAGAGCCTGGCTCGAAGAATTACAGACTATAACAGTGTTTATTATGTAAAAATGTCGACAATAACGGAATATAATTCGCTAAGTTTCTTACTGTTATTGAGTAACTTAACAGTTTTCCCTCTTAGTTTTTGATTAAATTACAAATAAGTACAATTTCCTTAGTTTGTTGCTTTTTTAATCTTTCAGCCTTTCTTTTTCCAACATAATAATAATCCAACAAATTGCTCTAACTATAATTTTACTTATAATAACTTGTGTAGTTATAACCATTCTGCGTTTAACAACTGATTCCAGCCAATGTTATGTATGTTATTTCCTATATCCCCACAAGATGATGATCTCTTGTATTAAAAGGCGCCCTCCTTTAAGCACTTATAATGAAAATTGCAATTTTCTTAAAAAAAGGAAGGGGCAGAATTGTAAAAAATATGATCACAACCGTTTAATTTTTGTTATTGTTGTTGGCAATGTTGTTGTGTTGCTAGTAACTACAACTTGTACATCACTACTACTGTTGCTAGTAGTTGTTGCTGTGTTGTCGTTGTTGTAGATAACATTTCCTTTAGCAATTATGTTAAGCTACATTTTTATTTCAATTTTTAATATGCTTGGGATGGAAATGGAAGGAGGTGTATTAAATTTGTTATTGGGTTGGAGACGGTAAATTAAAGATTTTAGATTTTAGCTCTTTTCTCGTCACAATTGACCTATGTGTGCTGAAAATGAAAATATTACGAAAAATAAGGAAATATGTTTTACTTTCTACGATAATACTCATAAAAACAATTTTTGACATATGAGCAGTATAAATGAATATCGAATTTTGAGCAACTAATCTGTGTTTGCGACTTTTTGCAAAGTTTGCACCATCTTTCCCGACCTTTTTTAAATAACCAAAATGGAAAGTGGTCGATTTTGTCATAATTGGATGTTTTGCTCTCTCGCCAACTTTTAAATTTTCTGGCTGTGGATCTAGTTGTAAAGTTTCTGAACGTGGTGTTCTTAGCCCACTGCCTGGACCATCAGCCGCACGTTTTTTTGTGTATGACACAAGATCGGCAGCAATTTCTTCTTGAAATTGAGACAATTGAAGCAGCAGCTTGTCTTCAGCCGAAACATTGCAGGAAGTTTTACATTTTAAACGTTCGTTGTTGCAATGTCTATAAAATGATGAAAAAATTCGGATCATCGCATTGCGAGTCTTCGGTCGAACATGCTAACGGCCCATAAGTCCATCCATCAAGGTGCACCCTCCCCATATGGCTGTTATATTCGCATAGAAATTGTGGGAAATCGACTTCCACTTCATTATCGCCTGCACCGTTGTAGACTTCAAATCGAAAAGCAAAGCCGAAAGAATCAGACATGCCAATTTATTTGATTCCCCATTTGTGTGGGTTGTTTGCATGTGCTGCCGAAGATGATGTCGCATTTTGGTGCAGCACATTTGTTCGTCGACACATAGACGAGCATGTTTTGGCACGGAATCAAATCCTTTGTTGAGTTCTTTAGCCAAAGTTCTGTTTTTAAACAATAAATCGTAATCAGGTTACCCTTTCCTGATTCGTCGCTTTCATCTCGGAAAGACAAATACTTTTTTATTACTTCAAATCGTTTGCATTTTTTATTTTGAATTGTGGCGAACGCAATTTTACCCCAGTAAGTCTCCAAACTTGGATACCGGCAAGACGACGTGTAAACCAAAATTCCAATGTTATGAGTTTAATTGATTCAACATTTTCGACAAAATGTTCGTGTCTCATTGTTGGATATAATGATGATGATCTCCAAGATACGTCAAATGCACTTATATTCATAGACACGTTTAGTGCCTCGGTGAAATACAAAGTATATTTTGTATTTCACTAATATATTTGGAAATTCAGCGTTCGTCTTCTTCAAAAATTTCATCCTCCGTGGAGTTTGGGTAATTTTCTTCATCCATGAACTCTGCCAACTGATCATTGGTCAGGAAGGATGATTTAAATCGCTCTGATTATTTTTTTTTGATAAAAAATTAAAAATAATGTATCAAAAATGTAAAAAACAATGAAATGGAATACGCCAATAAATTTAGCCGCAACCCGCAACAGTGCCCTGAGGCACCTCTCAGTTTTTGAGTTAAAAACACACTTTATATTATTTTTGTTACATTAGCAACTACATAAACTGAAAGAAGAATATCATACCTTTAAAAAAAAAAATTGTGTCGAACAGATCGGGCGATTAAAAGTTAGTATAACTTTGATTTGAAAAAAGAAAAATCACACACAAAATTTCACGTGCAAAATTTAGGACTTCTCTCATAAAACAGCTGATAGAACAAAAACCAAAAGTCAGAATGCATTACAACATTCGAGAGAAATGTCAATCGATCTGTTACGAAAATCACTTTTAAAAACTAGAAAAAAATATTTATTACTTTTTTAATAAATTCGTGTTTTGTAATGCGTGCCTTAAGGCACTCTTGCGGGTTAGAGGGTTAAATAAATTTTTTTATACAAAATATTACATTTCATATTTTGAGGATGTTTATTCTGGCTCGAGGTTATTATTTTCTTTACTAATTAAAATCATGATATTCTCATACACTCAAAATAATACAATAGTAGATTTACTAATTTATTTTTGCTAATGCTGGTTAGCTAACTTTTTTTGCAAATTTTTAGTTGATATTAGCATGTTAGCTAAAATATCTTGTAAACTTTATTTAGCGCATTAGTAAAAAAAAAAACAAAATTTTAACTCATTTTTTTTGCTAAATTTAAAACTGAGTTAACCAAATTTTTACAAGCTTTTTTGCTAATATTAGCAAAAAAAACTTAAAATGGCGCTATCTCGGAAACTAAGCCAGATAGAGCAAAATGGAGGCCATTTTTGGCCTTCACTAAGTGGACCCTAATGGGTCCTAACTTTGGATCCAAAAAATCATTCCCGAAAATTTTAAAATGCTCATATCTCGGTAAATATTGCCGACACAACAAAAAGTCCAAAAGCATTTTTGTAGCCCTCAACACGTAGAAGAAGACCGCAAAATAATCAAAAGCTCTCCGAGTAATATTTTTGAAGTTATCGAGTTTTGTAATTCTCAAAACCCCGGTGGTCCCCTAAAATCACGTATCTCAAAAACTAAGCAAGGTAGAGCGAAACGGACACAAATTTTGGATCAAAAACTATGACGATTTTTAAGGAACCCAACTAGGTCTAGGCCCATTGTGGTCTGTACCTATCGGGTCCGAACCCAATGGGGTCCTCAAATGTGTATGAACTAAGTTGAAATTAAAAAAGTTTCAGTGAACTAATTTTTAGCGTTTTTGCTAACTTTACCAAAAAATTTGTGGGTCCAAAATCAGCAAATTTTCTTGTAGGTTTACAAGCTTTTTTTGCTAACTTTACATTTTTTTTTTTTTTAATTGTAGCATAATTTTCAAGAAAATTATTTTTCTGTTTTAAATTTATTAATGTTGGTCATTTTTGCAAGACTTAATCGACACGTGTTTTCGGAATTTGTCAGATTCCATTGTCAAGATTATTTAGCAAAAATAGAAACGATTTACTACAAGTAGCAAACGAGTCTAATGACAAATCGTTTGCTCATAAACTAAAATATTAATACATATTCGACTCTATCCACAATGGGGATTAGAAAGGCGAAGAAATTGTACTATACTAGTAAGGCAATGATTGTCAATAACCAATAAAAATATTTAAAACAGTTTTACTTACATATGATAGTGCATTGGAGTACAACAAGATGTTATTGTTGTTGTGTGTGTAATAATAAATTCGTCTTTCTAATTTCCATTGTGGATAGAATCGAATATGTATTAAACGATTTGTCATTAGACTCGTTTGCTACTTTGTAGTAAATCGTTTCTTTTTTGCTAAATAATCTTGACAATGGAATCTGACAAATTCCGAAACACGTGTCGATAAGGTCTTCCAAAGATGACCAACATAAATAATTTTAAAACAGAAAAATACATTTCTTGAAAATTAAGCTATGAGAATATCATGGTTTTAATTAGTAAAGAAAATAATGACCTCGAGCCAGAATAAACATCCTCAAAATATAAAATTTTAAGGGTCGAATAAAACAATTTTAATTTTTTAATAAAAATTAATCAGAATTTGAATATTACATTTCTTTTACAATTTTATACCCTCACGTACACTTAAAAACATTTTTAGAAGCATTTTCTGTCCATATACTGTAATAGAATAAAGAAAGCGCTAAAAATATTGTTGCTAAAACGGGTTTTAGCTGTATGTGAGAACAGGGTATTAGACTAGTTTCTCAACAATTAGAAGTTTTTTACGAAAAACTTGAAAGCTTTATATCTTTATATCTAAAATTCTCATCGGGAAGCTTTTAACTAAAACTTTGAATGCAAATTACGAATGATCTTAAACTTCTTCGGTTAGCTCTTAAATATTTGAATGTTTTTCCGATATTTCTTAATATTAATATATTTTTACGAAAAACTTGAAAGCTTAATATCTTTAAATTTAAAGTTCTCCTCGGAAAGCTTTTAACTTAATCTTTGAATATAAAAATTTCGAATGATCTCAAACTTCTTCCGTTAACTCTGAAACTTTTCAAATTTTGTTCAGATATTTCTTAATATTTTGAAGGATCCTTTTAATTCGTCTTCAATCGCTCATTCATCATTTCTGTGATATCGGTTATTATTTTTTGTGTTGTCGTTTTTAGGTCTTCCTTCTTAAAAAAACGAAAAAAAAAAATTTGTACCAAACAATCATGGCGATCATGATTTAAACTGGGCAACCAACCAACAGTTTAGCTAGCCATTGAGTCGGACATCAGCAATAAAAATAATAATAATAACAACAACATCGACAACAGCAACATTCAAATACAACAACATATAATCATAATAACAACAATAATAATAACAAGTTATATTGCAAAAGGCACTAACAACAACAAAAATACAATCTTAATAATAACTAAAGAATATATAGAGAAAATCATGAAGTAGAGTGGAGAAGTTGCAACATGCAATAACAACAGCAACAACAGGAAAAAAATTATATAAAACACCAATAGCAATTTTAAGTACAAAATTAACTTAATTTTATATTTTTTGTTCTTCATGTTTTATTTTTCTTTTTTTTTTTTTATTTCAGACTTTTGACCGTGAAACTGCCAATTTCGTTTATGGTGTTTTGGGTAAGAAGAAGAAATCACATTTTATGCATACACATTGACTACATCACTCCATCCATCCCAGTCAGCCATCCATTGAAGCCATATCCATATAGTCAGTCGTCCATACATCTGTATCTGGTTTTTGTATTATATTGTTATAGTTTTTAGTTTGCCTTTTTAAGAATTTCATACCTATAACTTTACAATGTTGTTGATACTATGACAAAGAACATTGGTTTGAAATGTCGAAAATTCAAAAAATTTCAGTTGAATTAAAATTAATTTATTTGATTTTTTCTGTAAGTACAGATCGAGCACGGGCTCTAATTATATTAATTTAATTGAATTTCAATTGGGGTCTTCTGAAATTGTATTAGGAAATAAGAACCAGCCCGAGTAAAAAAAAGTTATATGACGCAATATTTAATTATATATGAACAGATATGCTTTTATGTAAATCCATATTAATTTTGATCCGAAAATTGGCGGATCGAATATTATACGATTATATCAAATTCTATTATTTTTGATAAAATAATATCAAATTTGATTAAGTTTGATCCCAAAAATGGGTCTATCTAATTGTATTAAATCATATCTTATCTGTTAAAATTAGATAAATTTTTATATAATTAGATGAAATCTGGTAAAATTTTTTGAAATTTTAAACGTGAAATTAGAAATTATTTTATCAGATTGGATACATTATCAATTAGAAGATTTTTTATTACATTCTTCGGAACTTTTTTCGCGACTTAGCAATTTATTAAAAATTTGTAAAATTTTTTTCTAAAACAATTTTTAAGGGATTTAAAAGTTCCAAAAAATGTTTGTGTCTTAGAAAATTTAAAAACATTTTTTCGGAACTTAAAAATTTTTCAAATGAATAAAATTTCTCCTGAAAACATTTTCAATGATTTTTTTACTCCAAAAAAAAATTGCCAAAAAAATTTTATGTCCGGGACTTTAGAAAATTTTTATAAAATTTTTAAGACTTGAACATTTTTTATTTTTTTTTTTTAATTGTACGGGACTTGGAAAATTTTAAATTTTTTTTCGGGATATAATTATAAATAAAATCATATATCTTTTTATCTGCCATATCTAAAAATTTCCGAACTTATATGTCATATCTAATTTCATATAGATCGGTATATAAATAGATATAAATATGTATGTTATCATATTAAAAAATAAGGAAAAATGCAATGCTATATATAAACTTATTTGTCCATATCAAAGTTCATGCATAACCATATATAAATATAAATAATTATATAATAGCATATATGATTATATCAAATCTTTCTTACTCGGGAGTGTAAAAAAGTATTAGATCTAATATGATCTTTTTGTATCTATTTGTAAGTGATCGTATCTGATTGCATATAACTATATACAAAAAAAAAAATTAATTGTTACACAGAAAAAATAAAAAATTGAGTAAATTTTTAATACTATTGAGTAAAAAACTACCCAATTTCGCACCAGTAAACGAATTAATAGTATTGAGTAAATTTTTAATAAAAAATTATTAAATGTTTGAAAAAAAATTTACTCAAAATTTATCTATTTATTTTCTTTTTTTAAAGTTTAAAAAAGTTTTAATTTTTTTTTACAAAAAAAAAACAAAAAACTTATTTTTCAAACTTTACCAAACATATTTATGTCTCAAAAACATAGGAAAAATTTATAAAGACGATTACAAACTTTCATATACATACACAAAAAACTATAAACTAAACGAGAATTCAAAAAACTATGACAGTTTAAAAAAAAATAAAAAAAAATATTAAATTTTTGTTAAATTATTTACTTAAATTGTTTTTAAAATTTTTAAGTAAATTTTTAATTGCGTCAATTAATAAATTACTCAATTTTTGTTTTTAAATTTAAACAAGTGGTTACTTAAATTTGTTTTCTCCATATTTTTTTCTGTATTTATTGTATTAAATTTTTTATTGTTGAAAAAAGAATTTTGTTTTTTTAACAAAGAAATTCAACAAACAGAATTTGTTGATCTGACAAAAGTAAAAAAATCTTATTTTTTTTTCAACAAAGAATTCACACATGAGTCATTCCACACCAAATGTTCCACTACAGAAAAACCATGGTGGTTTCAATAGGATATCATTTGCAAAGTATTCGCCCTTAGGGAACTATTAAATAACAAAAATAAAATTTAAGATTTTTCAAAAAGTGGGCCTTGGAGGCATGGTCAAAAATTGAAAATTTCAGCATTTTTTGCCTAAGTATCTTTATTTCAATATTTATGCCAATAAAATGAAACACAGTGATGTCTTTAAAATAAATGTTTTTTAAAGATTTTTGTATGGGCTATCGATTAAAAAAATAAAAATTTGAAAATTTTCAGAAGAAGTTCTGAATATTTTAAATTTAAATTTAAACTTTTTATATCAAAAAACATGCCACAATTTTATTTTTTTTTTTACATGTTTAAAAAATAGTTAAGGTGTATATCTATCTGTTCTACACTCAAAAAAATAACTTAGTCAAAATATTAGTAAAAGGTGTTGTAATTTACTTCAACCAAACTTTAGCAAAAAAAATTGTAAAAATTTAACTTTTACAGTTTTTTTGGCAATTTACTATTGGTAAAATACAATAATTTTTTGGTATTTTTACTATATTTTCTTGCTAGTTTTTTTTTTTATTTTACTATAATATTAGCAAAAATATTAGTATTTTCCTTAAAGAAATGGTAATACTTTTTATTTTTTTTTTCTTAGTTTAAAAAAAAAATTGTTTCAAGTGTTCTAGTGTGAAAAAAAATCATTGCAGATTGATGATGCTGCCAACACCATAGCAAAGTATCCATCCATCAACTGCATGTGCGCTGAAAAATAGGCTACACAATTTTTAATATTTTTTACCATATTTTTTGCTAATTTTACCATATTTTTTGCTAATTTTATATGAAAATTTTTTAAAATTTGCCACCTAAATTGTTAAAAAAAAGTTAATAATTTTGAAAAATTATTTTTTTAAAATTTTAACACATAGTTAGATATCTAATCTTCAATATCCAAAAGTTTTTTTTTTTATTTTTTTTTTAAATACATGTGAAAAAAATTAATAATTCGAAAAAAATTGTTAATTTTTTACAAATTTTACCTGAAAATGTAAGAAATTTCTTGTGTAGACTACTACGCAAATCTCATTTGTTCTACTTAAGCTAAAAAAATGACGCAAAAAAAATAAAAAAGTGAAGTGTTGTTCTTTAAATTTTTTGTTTAAAGTGTTTAAGTGAAAAAAAAATCATTTTGGATTTTGATGTTGTTGGAAGTCGAGTTACTGTAACTACAGCTGCTGAGAAGAAGGCAAAAGAAGATGCTGCCACCATCAAGCCGAAGAAACCATCCAACAACTGAAGTAATATGCTGCTATTACTACATTTAAAGAATGTGGTGCTCAGGCAAAAAATTTTTTAGTATATTCACCAAATTTTAAATCAACTACTAATCAGAGAAAAAAAATTACTAAATAAAACAGTTTTTTTTACCAAATTACAAATTTTTGTATCTATTTCAATTTTACCATTTTTTTTGGTAATTTTACCATATTTTTTGATAATTTTACAAGGTTGATTTTTTACAAAAATAAAATGGTATTCTTGTAATTTTACCATTTTTTTTCCTAATTTTTTGATTAGCAAAATGGTTTTGCTAATATTACCAAAATTTTTGCAACGTCCAAAACTACAGTTTTTTTTGCTAATTTTAACCATTTTTTTTGCTAGTTTTACAATATTTTTTTTTTGAGTGTAAATTTTTAAAGATGCTTTTTTCCTTGTTTTCGAGAAATAAAATGTTGAACATTGCACTATGCTAATAATTTACAATAATGGGGTATATTACATATGAAGGTTTCTATTTCAAACGTACCACGAAAAAAAAAATGTTGTTGGATCAAAGTCAAACTTTAAGAGCTTATTGCCCTATATGAATGTAACAAATCGTGGAACAAAAGCTTTCGTTTATCGGAAAAATGGGCGAGATAGGCGTGGTCAAACATGGTAAAATTGAGCAATTTTTGCATGATGTCGCTTTATATTTAATTTTTTCTACAGTAACTCAACGATTTTGAAATTTTCGAAATACCTCTAATTTATAGTGTTTTGTATGGGCTATCGATTGGCATTATTAGTTTTTGGAAAAAATTCAGAACTATGTCTGAATTTTTTAAATAAAAATAAAAATTGATGTAGCAAAAAACACGCCATTTTTAATTTTTTTTTAAAAAATTTTAAATTAAAGTTCATTTAATTCTCTACATCATATCAAATTTTCAGAGAGCAGTTATTTTTGGTTTTCGAGAAAATTGGCTTTAAAGTTTGAATGTCTTATTTTATTTTCCATATTACTCATACGCCACGATACATTTATTTTTGCACTTACCAAAAACTTGTTTAATTCTATTTAGATAATTGATTTAGAGCTGATTTGTAGAGTCCAACCGAATATTTGGTTTCGGTCTCGACTTCGACCGAATAATGGGGTTTCGGCCTCTATTCAGTATTCGGCAAAATTTTAGTATTTTAAAAAATACATAGAAAAGTTGCTGAATTTTTCAATTTCGAGTTTCATTACACTTGATTCAGTTCATTTTAAAAAAATGTAACAAGGTTTTCCAATTAACGTGTTACTGTTACAGTTCAAATATTTTTTTTTTTTAATCTAGAGATTTAATGAACAATTTTTTTTTAAGTTTATTTAAATATGATTTTTAAATATATATATTTTTTAATAAATACAACAATTTCGATGGTTTAAAAACATTAAGTGCTGTATGTTTAACAAAAAAAAAAATATATAAAAATTTTCTTCAGCCAGGCATTAATTTTTTTCAGTTTCGGTTTTGGTTCGGTTTCGGAAAAACTGGTTTCGGCCGGACTCTATTGATTTGTCATATTTATAATAAGAATTCGACTATTTTTCAAGATTCTTCGTATCAAGGTTGCATTCAATATCAATAAAATAGCAATATTTCAGAAGTGATCTTTGCCTTATGATTGTTGAAATTCTGGGACGCCGCAAGAGGCAACAATATTCACAGTCGTTGGTAATTTTTAAGAATACTCTGATATTAAACATATTGCCCTACAACTAAAAATTTAAAATACATCAGAAGTGGACAAGTTCCAAAAAAAATTTTAAAGTCTGCACTTCAAAAATTTTACAAACCTTCTTCATCATTTCAAAGATTTTAAAGTCCAAAAAAATTGTAATTTTTATTACACAGAAAACGAGTTAGCGATGGCACTGTATGTCTCCAGTCAACAAAAAAACAGTCGAATTCCTATAAATAAGACAAATCAGCTCTAAATCTGTTATCTAAACAGAATTAAACAAGTTTTTGGTAAGTGCAAAAATAAATGTATCGTGGCGTATGAGTGATATGGAAAATAAAATAAGACATTCAAATTTTAAAGCCAATTTTCTCGAAAACCAAAAATAACTGCTCTCTGAAAATTTGATATGATGTAGAGAATGAAATGAACTTTAATTTAAAATTTGTTAAAAAAAAAATAAAAATGGCGTGTTTTTTGCTACACCAATTTTTATTTTTTATTTGAAAAATTCAGACATAGTTCTGAATTTTTTCCAAAAACTAATAATGCCAATCGATAGCCCATTCAAAACACTATAAATTAGATGTGTTTCGAAAATTTCAAAATCGTTGAGTTACTGTAGAAAAAATTAAATATAAAGCGACATCATGCAAAAATTGCTCAATTTTACCATGTTTGACCACGCCTATCTCGCCCATTTTTCCGATAAACGAAAACTTTTGTTCCACGATTTGTTACTTTCATATAGGGCAATAAGCTCTTAAAGTTTGACTTTGATACAACAACATTTTTTTTTTCGTGGTACGTTTGAAATAGAAACCTTCATATGCGAATGAGTAATATTAATATTAACATTTAAAATAGAGATGTGATCGTGGGTAAGTTTTTTTTTTACCATCACGCACTCTCACCAAGGAAATTATTTTAATCACGCATGATAATTTATTTCGCTCACGATTAGTCACGCTCACGTGAGTATCGTGCCCGTGACAAAATTTTTTCTACTCACGTGAGCGTGCGTGAATATGAGGAAAATAAAAAATCGCGCGTGATTAAAACTTTTCCTTCGTGAGCGTGCGTGAACGTCAAAAAAAACTCACCCACGAAAACATCTCTATTTAAGATGTTTTTTAAGAGTTAATATTACTCATTCGCATACGTAATATACCCCATTATTGTAAATTATAAGCATAGTGCAATGTTCAACATTTTTTTTCTCGAAAACAAGGAAAAAAGCATCTCTGAAAATTTCAGAACAGATAGACATACACCTTAACTAATTTTCAAACATTTAAAAAAGAAATAAAATTGTGGCATGTTTTTTGATAAATAAAGTTTAAGTTTAAATTTAAAAAATTCAGAACTTCTTCTGAAAATTTTCCAATTTTTATTTTTTTAATCGATAGCCCATACAAAAATCTATAAAAAACTTTTATTTTAAAGACATCACTGTGTTTCATTTTATTGGCATAAATATTGAAATAAAGATACTTAGGCAAAAAATGCTGAAATTTTCAATTTTTGACCATGCCTACAAAGCCCACTTTTTGAAAAAACTGAAATTTTATTTGTGTTATTTAATAGTGACCTAAGGGCGAATACTCTGCAATTGATTTCATATTGACATGACATCACTTTTTTTTTGCTGAACATTTGGTGTGGAATGCCTCATATGTATGTTAGGGTGGCACGAATAATGACTTTTTCGAATTTCGTCGATTGCCGGGCAAATTATGGTTCGTTTTGGTCTAAAAACTCTATGTTAACATTTTTGTCTAAATCGGATAAAATTAACCAGTGAATTTGGTGGGTTAAAGTTAAATTCGAAAAAAGTCATACTTCGTGCCACCCTAATATACATCTTCATACAGCGACGTATCCAGGAATTTGAAAACGGGGGGGGCACAATTCCCAAAATTTTTTTCCTCATATATTTTTGTTTTTAACTACACCCGTAACCAACCCCCAAATTCTTCATGCACAGGTTCTTGGACTCGCTTAAGAAAATTTTCAGTTGGATTTTTAAAATTCAAAATGTCGGATCCAATATGGTGATGTTTTTTTTTCAAAAAATAACAGATTCACTCAAAACTCTTTACGCACCGGTTTGTTGGGTTGCTAAATTAGAATCTGCCATTCGAAAATCTAACTTCAGATTCTTATTTAGCGACCCTAAAAACTGGTGCATAAGAAGTTTCAAGGAAATCGTTTGATTTTTTAAAAATATTTGTTGCCTTGTTGGATCCGCCATTTTGAATTTTAAAATTCCAACTTCAGATTCTTCTTAAACGACCACAAAAACCTGTGTTTAAAGAGTTGATGAAGAAACCGTCATATAAAAGAAACAATTCTAAGGTTGTGGTGTCTCGGCTCATTGGCCACATCGGGGATTTTGGGGTTAAAAAAATGTGTAAAAAATGGCGAATTTTAGATTTTTCAGCCATTTCTTTCTAAGAAACAACATAATATTTCCATATGAGAATAATTTTTTTATGCCTATCCAACGGGGGCACAACATTGTAAACATTTTATTTGAAAATTGTTTTATAGAAATTAATTTTTATTAGATAAAAGTAATATTTTGTGGTTTTTTATCCTACTTTACTGATTTTGCGGTATAAATGACTTTTTAGAAACGAAATTATTTCAAACTTTTATAAAAAAAAATAAAATTTCTTCTATTAAAATCAAAATATTTAGAAACTTGTGAATTTTTTTTGTATGTATAATGCTTTTTTGGGTATAAAATTTTCAAAATTTTCAAATCGAAAAGGGGGGGCACGTGCCCCCTGTGCCCACCCCCTGTATACGTCCATGTCTTCATATAAACTACCGGCAAAATGTGAGATTGGACTGCTAAAAAAAACAGCTAACTCTTATTTTGCTCCCCTCTTTCCTACACACAAAAAATTATTGGCTAAAAATTTTCAATTAAATCTATTGATCAACAAAATTTAAATGAGTCAATCAATGTTCGATTACAATTTTTGTTATTTTCTTTAACTGTCGAATTACAAATTTTCAACAAACCAGATTTTTTTTCGCTTTAATTTATTTGAATAGATTAATTAAAAAATATAACAAAAACAGATGAATTTTTTGATAATTTTGTCATAGGCTTACAATTCATTTGTTAAATCAATCATTATTTTGATTGACTATAAATAAAAAATTGATCAAATTTTTTATCAAAATCGAAAAAACGTTTGATTGAAAAGATTTTCTGTCAATCACCTACAATTTGATGATTGGTATAACAATCTTTTGTAATTGTAGGAATTTCAATCAAAAAATTTATTGAATCCGAGTTTTTGTTGATTGAAATTCGTTTCAAATTTTTCTGTGTACATGCAATTTTCAGGACAATCGGTGGGTGCCCTGTGAAAAACCTCCCATGTTAGTGTGGCAACTAAACCAAATTTCCTCAATATCGGAGGGGTCAAGAATATTTATCATTGATTTCACAAAAAATGGCCACATCATGCTTGGACCCTCCCATTACGTACGAAATACAATGTCATTTTAATGACAGCCTATATATTGGTTGCTAAAGTCGATCCTTTTGAGGTAGTTTTTGACCACTTTCTCGCACATATCGTGGCGATAACTTGAGAAATTTGAAAATGCTCCAACGTTAGGCAATTAACCGCATACATAAAGTATTTTACGTAGCGCCACAGAAAAAAGTCTAACTGTGTCAAATCGCATGATCTTGGTGGCAAATTGACGTTGCCAAAATGTGAAATTACGCGTTCTAGAAACTTCGCTTGCAAGTCAAAAGCAGTCGTATTGTATGGCTCTTGGCATCATGTTATTGTAACCACATCTCTTCCAGATCACAATCTTTAATTGCAGGCCAAAAAAGTCACCATTATAAGCCGTAAGATAGACCAAATTTCATCCGAAACCGCGATTTTTAAACAAAAAAATTTTTTTTTATCCAAATTGGTCTCAAAAGTTGGGAAATGTTAATTATGTTATATAAAAAATATTAAAAAAATATAAAAACTCGAGTTTGGTACAAAAATGCTGATTAGCGATTTTGGTCCAAAAATGCTGATCAACGATTTTGGTCCAAAAATGCTGATTAGCGATTTTGATCCACAGATACTGCAGTTTTTGACTAAAATCGTGTTTTTATATTTTTTTAATATTTTTTAGATAACATAGTACTTAACGATTTCCAATTTTTAAAAACAATTTGTATAAAAACCAATTTTTATGTTCAAAAATGCGGAAAATCGAGTTTTGGAATTTTTATACCCTACACCACTATGTGGTACAGCAATGGTTTCCAACCTTTTTTGCGCCATGCCCCACTTTAAAGTTAAAGTTTTGGCCCAGGGACGAAGCCTATTGAAATTGGAGAACATCGGTCCATGTTAAGACCTAGCCCCCATACAACGCCCCCTTTGGATTCGGCTTAATGACTCTAATGACCGTATTATAATAGATATCACTTTAAAATTTAGCAGGTAATCAAATTTTGTATTCATGAATCATCATTCCATATTTCAAAGGAATCGGATCAGTCCTTCTGGTAGCCCCTATACAAGCCACGCTCCCGATATTCACATAATTCCCTCAAAATTCATAAAAATGAAAATATTTGATAAAAATTTTATTTTTAGGTGTTAAACGTGTACTTTAGTTACCTAATCAAATCGGAATATAATTGTACCATTTTTGGACTAACAACCCAGTGTGCACAGTTTCGAGGCGACAATTTTTTCGAAGTTTTTTCGAGGCTTTTCCGCAATAACGATTCGAAGTCGATATTATATACAGTCGATATTTTAAAGTTTCTCGAACTCATATTTTTATTGAAAAACTAATCGATTTCGAAATGATTTCCAATCTACATTTTAGGAATTCTCGTATTTGTTGTTCCATAAAAAAATATTTATTTTCAATATAACATCGAGTTTCAGTTTTATTAAATTTTACAAAAATTCCAATTAACTAAATTATTAAAAAAAAAAATGTATCGAAATTCATGAAATTTTTCGATTAAAAATCGAATCGAATCCTGTACCAATACTCGATTCTATATCACCTTGCATGCCACATAGGAAAACACGCTTTATATCGACATTATATCGAACTCGATATCGATGAAATTCTTAGAGAAAACGATTCTTTTTCGAATCGATATCGACTCATTTTGCATACTGGGAATAAGTCTCCCTCATAAAAATTTCGACCGATATTCAGTTAAATCGGTATATTGACAAAAAAATAAACTAATTCCACTAAAATTTGAACTGTGTGTGTTTTCTACACTAAATAAAGATCTAACAAAACACAGATCCAATCGGACCAGGTTTGGACTTGGGTCCCATTTTCCGGAAAACACTGGTGTAGGGTATCATATGGTCGGGCTTGACAGTATATAACTTTCTTACTTGTTTTTAAATATTTTTCCAATAAAGTACGCAAAATTTCCTACTTTTTAAGCCGGATTTAATTAAAAAATCGATTCTAAGATATTCTAGCGATGTTCGTCCGTCTGTCCGTCCGTCTGTAGAGGACACGATAGAGTCCAAAATAAAAGAGCTAGCCTTCTGAAATTTTGCAAGAATATGTCTTATGGCATTGGCTGGGTAAGTTTGGAGATGGGTAGAGTCGAGCCAGGGGAAAAAAGTTTCCATTTGAGGAACTAAACCAATCTCTAAAAAAAAATATATTTTTTACAGGTTTTTTTTTGTTAAGCAAATGAAACATTTTAATGACGGAAGGAGTTCTCGGTCCTGCATTTAGACCCCGGGAATTAGAAAATCAGTTTTTTTTTGCCCGCCCCCTTTTGTGGGCGTGGATATTAAACAAAAACTTAAATAATCATATTATTGTATTACTTCCCAGTATGCAAAATGAGTCGATATCGATTCGAAAAAGAATCGTTTTCTCTAAGAATTTCATCGATATCGAGTACGATATAATGTCGATATAAAGCGTGTTTTCCTATGTGGCATGCAAGGTGATATAGAATCGAGTTTTGGTACAGGATTCGATTCGATTTTTAATCGAAAATTTCATGAATTTCGATACATTTGTCTTTTAATAATTTAGTTAATTGTTTTAAAAACGGTAAAAATTACAAAAAAAAATATTTTATTACTTACTACTACTTACTTACAATTAACTTATTTGTACTAATTTAATTTATTTATTCTTTAAATTTAATTTTTACTAATTACTATTTTTATCTGCCTCACTTGAGATTTGAACTCAGAACTCCCAGTTTACTGGTTGAACGCCTTACTCCTTCAGCCAAAGTTTGATCATAAAAGTACTTTTTTAAAATTACTTTTACTAAAATTTGAATTTTTTATTATTATTTGAATTGCCCTTAAATTATATTTTTTATTATTATTTGAATTACCCTGTTTTTATATTCATTTTATTTTGTTTTGACATACTTCTCATAATTTGAAAATATTTTTATTTCAAAATATATATTACTTAGTACAAGCAAATTTCAAGTTGTGTATGGCCTAGTTGGTTAGCAGGTTCTGCAGCTTATGATTTGTAGTTTTATGGCCGTGGTTCAAACCCCGGTCGCGGATTTTTTTTTTATTTTTTTTTTTTTATTGTTCTGATGTTAGATATAATTTTTTTAAATTTGTGGAATTTTTTTTAAACTAAATAAAACTAAAACTCGATGTTATATTAAAAAAAAAAAGTATTTTTTTCGATGGAACAACAAATACGAGAATTCCTAAAATGTAGATCGGAAATCATTTCGAAGTCGATTAATTTTTCAATAAAAATATGAGCTCGAGAAACGTTAAAATATCGACTGTATATAATATCGACTTCGAATCATTTTTGTGGAAAACCTTCGATAAAACTTCGAAAAAATTGTCGCCTCGAAACTGTGCAGACTGGGTTAAGTGTACTTAATAAATGAATTTAGAATCATAAACCGAGAAGTTTTCTGCCGCCCCCACCCTTTCCCCACAAAAAAAACGTAATTAAAATAACCTGTAATTTTTTTTTTTAAATTTTTTTACATGTTGGAGGGTATTAAAGTTTCGGCACAACCGAATTTAAAACTCTTACTTATTTTTTTACACTTAAAAGAAAAACTCTGTCAAAAAATCTGTAAAAAGAAAAGGAATTCCAATTTAATTTGGAAAACTTTCAGAAGATTTTTCTGCTAAAATGTATATTTTTACTAAAATCCCTGTTATTCAGTTTTAGAAAATAACAGAAATTTGACTGGGTTTTTAGTGATTCTGTTTGCTGAATTTTAAATTATTTTTGAATATATTTTTAACAGATTATTTTTTAGTTATACAGAAATAATTTGCTGTCATTCTTTTTTTCAAATTTATTTTTCAGTTTTAATTTTTTTTATGCTGTCAAAACTACATATATTTTTAAACATATGTTTTAGCAGAATTATGTTGTAATTTTACAGAAATAGTTTGCTGTCATCCTTTTTCAAGTTTTTTTTTTCGCTTTTTATACAATTAAAACGATTGAGACTAATAATTGCAAAACTAAAAAAAAACAGTTAATTATATTGCTAGTTTTACACAACATATTTTTTTATTATTAGTTTTTTTTTTAAGTTTAAATAAAAAAAAAACTATGAAAAGTTTTTATGAAAACAAATTTTCTAAAAACATAAATTTTCTAGAAAATGTCTTAGGAAATTTCTCTGCTGTTTTGACAGATTTCTCTGCTGATTTCACCTAGATAAACATGACAGATTTTCAGCAAACCGTGTCGGCTCAAATTTGAAGATTTCTCATATGGGTCAAAATGGGTGTATTTTCAGCAGATTTTTTTGCTGATTGGACAGAGAATTTATTTTGAGTGAAAAAACAATTTCTGAATCTTATTTTTTTTTTTCATTTGTTAAAACCACTGTGCACTGATAGCATAAATTCTTTAGCTGCATGTGTAGATGTCCGAATGTTTCTCATTGCTGATGCTGCTGCTGTTATTTACGTTATTCGTTTTCACATTGATGTTGATGATGATTTTTGTGCCACGCCTTAAATGATTTCAAAATCATTTTTCATCTGAATTGCATTTTAAATTGAAAACATATACAAAACTTTTTTTATATTTTTCTTCATTTCATTCATACTTATTATTAGTTTCAATAATACTTCGGGGTTGTAGAAATAAAAGGAATTCTTGAAATTGTATTTTTATTAAATTGCTGTAGGGTTTAAATGTTGTCATTAAGATCGAATGGAAAAAGGTGATTGCTAAACTTGAAAATTTAAAAGGATTTTAAAAAGATTAGTTAGATAAAGATTTTCAGATTTTTAAAATATTAAAACTTTTGTTAAATAAAACACATACTTAGAATTCACAAATATTCTGAGCACCAGAATTCAGATTTATAAAAAAAATTGTGATACCAAATGTTGGTTCTTTTTGTTATTGTTGCTTATTTTATAAAAAAAAATCCAAAATATTGACCATTTTGGGTTTCCAAATTTTTAGTAACAATAATCTTGAATCAATCCACTTTTCTAATAAGTAATTTTCTTAAAAATTAATGATTGTTTCATAGCCATAATTAAAAGAGATTTGAACAAACCTCTATCTGCATTTAAAATGATTATGATAAGGACACATTTTTTTAAAAAGATTATTTAAAAATTAATGAATTGAGAACATTGCCAGTGGCCGATGTGTCGGATTTTTTTTTTCATCTGTTTGAATGTAAAATGCAATTATTATGAAATAAATAATTAAATATCAATGTTATGGAATATAATATTTATTAACATTCATTCATTTATACATTACATACTCCAAATCAATTGAATATAGAAGCATTTTAATCCACAAAAAAAACGTCAATAAAATATATTTCATTGTTAATACAATTAAACATTTAATTAAATTTAAAAAAAAAAATGGATTTTGTCAATAAAACAATGACTTTTCAAAAATTTATCAACTTATTTTTTTCAATAAATTTACCAGTAGTGCGATTCAGTAACCTTTTTAACAAAATTATCGATATCGTTAACTAACGAGAATTGTCGGTTGTTTTAACGAATATGTGATTCTATAAATGTTTAAATTAACGACAAGAATTAACGAAAAAAATAGTTAATTTGAAATTTGTTTATTTTGAAATTGTATTGAGAGCCGAAAAATTTCGTTAACTTTAACTTGAAAAAAATTTTTGTTGATAATTTAACGATTTTCAATAACGACAAAATTCGGTAGAAAAATGTTATAGAATCGCTTTTAAAGACAATTGTCGATAATTTTCGATTTTTGACAATATAACTACCGATTTTTGTCGTTAAAAAGTTAGTGAATTGCGCTACAGATCATATTTAAAAAACTCTAAAAATAAAATAATACAAAAAATAAAATAAAAATAAAAATGGAAATAAAAATCAAAGATTTTCAAAAATTAAATTTTAATTTTAAAACTAGAAAATCGCATATTAAAACAGTTTAAAGAATTTGTTTTTAAAAGTACGTAAAAAAAATACAATTTTTGACTTTGGACCATTTTGCGAGAAGTTATGAAATTTGAGTAAGTGAAAGTCTAAAAAAAAATTTCAAAGTTTCCGATTTGGAATGGAATGCCAAGACCATTATTTCAATGAGTTTCAAACGGAATGACAAATTTATATATACCCACAAGAGGAGCTTATAAAAACTAGTGAGAGTGTTAAGTTATCATTATTTAAACTATTTTTTTCCAATCCACGATCCACAAAGGGGTTAAAATGATGTATAAAAATGATAATTTTTAACAAAAGTAAAACTTTTAAAAATTTAGATTTTTAGAGGTTCACGTAGTTCTTGAAAGATGCGATTTTTTCCGATTTGAAACGGTTTTGCCCATTCACGAACTTAACGCACCTATGATTATTAGATATTTTTGTAGAAAACTTAAAGAAACTAACGCTTTTATTTTGGACTGTACAGTGATTTTCACAAAGGGACTGGCATCGCTAAAATGTCTGAAAATCAATCACGAATCGATTTTATACTTTATGGCAGCGGTTACCAACCTTTTTGGCTCGCGTACCCCTAATTTTAAATTTTGTCAGCCGCGTACCCCCTAACGAGTTTTTTGTTTTCGTTAAAAAACTTCTCTTATAAATATTAGAGTTAATTTTGAAATTTTTGATCTGCGGGAATTATAATTTTTTTGAAGGATTAAGGGGGGGATCGAAACAATGGTGGTATTTTTTGGGAAAATTTTCGCTCCTTGGGGTGGTGCAATGCATCTGAAAATGCGGATTTTGAGCTGATTTTTCTGCAAAGCAAAAACAGCTGAAAACATTGCAAATCTGATTTCACCAGTCGATTCTACACCAAAATTTTAAACAACGGACAATTTTTGAACTCTTAAAAAATGTTCCAAAAACACAGAGGTCGGAAATATAATGTTTTTGATTTTTTTTAAATGCTGTTTTTAATACAAGGGCAGATCAACAATTCCGTGACTTTTCCACTCTATCAGAAACCGTCTTAAAAATGCCCAAAAACACGTTTCTTGAGAACTTTGACATACATTTTCTCAAAAACCTGACATCTTAGAAAAATTTGGGAACGATATTCGGAATCAGCATCGAAAGGTTAATCGAAAACAAGTTGTCAGATCTCAAAATATCGCAAAAAATGTTCTCTAAATTGCACAAAAATACGTTTTTTGTAAACTTTGCCCTAAACTTTCTTTAAAACCTAAAGTTGTGGAAAACGTTAGAAGCCAGATGCGGAACCAGCATTGAAAGGTTAATCTAAAACAAATGTCCAAATTACGAAAATTTGGCGTACCCCCGCGGACAGTTTGGCGTACCCCCTAGTGGTACGCGTACCATAGGTTGGTAACCGCTGCTTTATGGGATCCTAGACCGATATTTTTAAATTCCGAAATGGAGGTTATAAAAAGACTACTGTCATAAGGTTTATGAACAAGAACTTTTGAATGATTTGTGTCATTTGATTCATCGTCATACCCTCCACTTATGATAGAGGCAGGGGTGCGCCCGGGCGTATCTAGGATTATATTCCGGAGGGGCCCAAAAATTATTTTTAAATTTTTTTTAAGAAAAAATTTACATATCTGTTTATATTTTGTTCCCGACCGTCTTTCCATTGAACTTAAATGTAACTTATTCAAAAAAATCTGATTCTTATAATATTATCCACAAAATTCAGTAGCAAAATTTTTAATTTTTAAGTAAATTTTACTGTTGAAGATTTGCCAATTTTAGCAACAGAACTCCTAAAAAATTGTTGAGAGTTTGAAGACATTATTTATAGTATTGAATGCAGCATATTCTAAAACAGTCTCAGATTCTGAGACAGTTTTTACCTTTGTAGAAAAAGATTCAGATTCTAAGACATTTTTCAAATAGAAAAAGTCTCAGATTCTAAAACTTTGTAATATAGGAAAAGTCTACGGTACTGAGACATTATTCATATAGAAAAAGTCTCAGATTATGAGGTTTTTTTTCATATAGAAAAAGTCTCAGATTCTAAGAAATTTTTCGTATAGAAAAAGTCTCAGATTCTGAGACATTTTTCATAAAGAAAAGTTTCAGATTCTGTGACATTTTGTGTATAGAAAAAACGACTCAGATTCTGAGACACTTTTCATATCGAAAAAATCTCAGTTTCTGAGATATTTTTCATATAGAAAAAGTCTCAGATTCTGAGACACTTTTCATAAAGAAAAAGTCTCAGATTCTTAGACATTATTCATAAAGAAAAAGTGTCAGATTCCGAGACATTTTTTGTATAGAAAAAAGACTCAGATTCTGAATCACTTTTCATATAGAAAAAGTTTATATAGAAAAAGTTTTTTTTTTATATAGAAAAAGTCTCCGATTCTGAGACATTTTTCATATAGAAACTGACTCAGATTCTGAGACATTTTTTGTATAGAAAACAGATTTGGATTTAGAGATATTTTTCATATAGCAAAAGTCCAGGATTCTAAGACATTTTTTATACACAAAAAGTCTCAGATTCTGAGACATTGTGCTCGATTCTCGAATACGATTTCACCATTCACCAAATTTTTAAAAATTTGATGTAAAAATTCTTGTAACAATTAAAGATCTAGTTAATATCTTTAATATTTACAAAAATAAATTTAAAAATATTTGGTGAATGGTGAAATCGTATTCGAGAATCGAGCACATTATTCATGTAGAAAAAGTCTCAGATTCTGACACATTTTTCATATAGAAAAAGTCTCAGATTGTGAGACATTTGTCATATAGAAAAAGTCTCAGACTTGGAGACATATAGAAAAAGTCTCAAATTCTGAAGCATTTTTCGTATAGAAAAAGTCTCAGATTCTGAAACACTTTTCGTATTAAAAAGTCTCAGATTCTGGGATATTTTTAATTCAGAAAATGTTTCAGATTCCGAAACATATTTTATATATAGTAAAAGTCTCAAGCCTAAGGACTAAGCCTATTAAAATTGGAAAAAATCAGGCAATGTTTACACCTAGCTCCCGTTTAAATTCCGCTTTAATATTGGGTCAAATGACTCTAATAATCGTATTATAATAGATATCTTTCGAAATTTTGGAAGTAAACATTTTTGCATTCAATAACCAGTATTCTAAATTTAAAACGCATCGGACCAATTATTCTTGTAGCCCCCATAGAAAACTCCTTCCCGATATTCAGCTAAATCTCAAATTTCATGAAAACAGAAAATCATAATCGGACCATTAATTTTTGGGCATGGGCTTCATATGAAAATATCGCCCGATATTCAGCTAAAGCGGTTTATTGACAACAAATACGTTTTGTGAGTATATTTTAGAAACAATAGATTTAATCGGTCCATGTTTAAACTTTGAACTCATTTTCCGGAAAACATTGGGGTAGTGTATTATATGGCCGGTATTGACAAAATACAAAACTATAAAATGTAAGTCTGCACTAAAATAAAATTCATTAAAAATCTTCTTCATGTTCCTGACCTCTTCTACCTTGCAGTGTCGAGGTATGACATTACGGTTGCCAGATACTAAAATTTAAATAACTGGGCAATGGAACATTTTCAACTGGATTTTGAAAAAATAACTGGACCCATACATATTATTTTTTAATAAAGAAAAAAAAAATAAATCGATTTCATATGTGAGATTCATACTTTTATTTGTGACTACTTTACAAATATAACATCAATTAAATGGCCGTCTCTATTTGCCACGGCAAAATGAGCCATTTTTAGGCATTTCCAAACCTATATGACATAGTTTGCGCCAGTAGCGTCTGTCTTGAGCTGCTGTTTTTGCCGCAGCTTAAAAATAAAATTCATTAAAAAAATTTACAAAAATGGTTTAGAAAATGTTGTGGGCATTGTGTTGGGTATTCATGCCGAATTCAAGTCGAATTTATTTTTTTTAACATCTTTAAGGTTCGATTACCAAGCCCTTAAATAAACTAATAGACACTTATAAATTATTCCAAATTTTTTTGTAAGTCCTGGTAAAGACATAAAAAATCCATATTAGAAAACTTTATAGTGTGCTGAAACTTATGGCTAAAAAAACTGCATGCAGATATTAAAAGAACATAACACAAAAAATATATAAATATTAAAAAAAAATAAATAAATATTTAAATAAAACAATAATATTAATAATCATGCAATATCTACAATATCAATGACAAACGGAAACGTAGCCATTTATGTGGAAGTTCACATCCGCCACCGACAAAATGCGGCAGCAACGAGTAATATCGACAACAACCAACAAAAAAATTTGTTGCAAATTTCTGCACGACTGTTTTTTTTTTTTGTAGCCGCAAGCATTGACAATGCAATGGAAAATGGACAAATTTAATAAAAATACTTTGTTATTTGTTGGTATCCTTGTTGCTGTTGCTGCTGCTGTTATTTTATTTTTTTATAATATAAATTGTGAATTATTGCAAATAATCGGACATTTCACTTGTCACTTTTGGAGGGTCGTGGGGGGGAGGGTACATAAGCAGGGTGGGAGTTTCAAAATCAAGAGTTGGGGAAGATGTTAAAAATGCATGCATAAGCATGTCATTGTATTGCATTTATACATTTGATACTGCCTGCATGCTGTTATTGACCACCATCGTTAATTTTTTGTGGCTTTTAATGCAAATGTTGGTTGTTTTTTTTTCGGTTGTTTTTCAAATTTTATTGGGGTTTTGGTAAAGTGATGGTTAATATTTGTCGCATTTTAAATGGATAATATATGTTTATTAAAAAAAAAATACAACAAATAATTGACAAATGTTTAGTAAGGGTTATTTGGGGGGCTAGGTTAAAAAGTTATGGCTTTAAAAGTTTGAAATTTAATGGCTTTTAACACTTTTACTGTTACACAGTAAAATTTAAATTGTTATGTTCTCAGCTAAGGAAAATTGATTAAATAAAACAAATTTACAAAAAATAAAAAAAATGAGGACCGCCTTAATAGCTAAAGATAGAGGGTAGGTGTGTTCAGAGAAAATGTTTGGACTAAAAAAATATTGTGGGTTGGTCATATATTAGATTGCTCTAAGGGCACTCTTAGGGCAGTTAGAGCGGTTGGAGCAAACTTTAAAAAATGTAATTTTGTGTGGGAGCCCCCTTCGAAATTGGAGAGAGGGTATTAGTTTGTTCCAAAGATATGTTAAGGCGTAAACATTAATGGGGGCGGTCTTGGAAATGACCCCTCTATGACGCACCATTGTAGCAGTAGAAATGATTTTAAGATTGAAAAATTATAATAAAATTTTTTCAAAAAACTTTTAAAAACAGGTATAATCGTTATCCCACGATCCTACTGGGCAAAAAATTATAGAATCGATAGAAGTTTTACACAAAAAAAATTAAAAAAATCAAAGAGAATATACATTTTTAAAAATGCGATTTAAATTTTAAAACTTAAAAATCGCATACTAGAGCACTTTTAAGAATTTTTTGGATTTTTTTTTTTCAAAAGTACGTTAAAAACAAAAATGGTGAAAAAAATTGCAACTTGGACCATTATTAAAGATGTTATACTAAAATAAGTTTTACTAAAGGAACAAACTCCCAATTGTTAAAAATTCGATATCTTTTGAACGGCTCATTAAAAAAATCTGAAAACTTACCACGAAGGAGTTGTCGAAGGGTACTAAAAACTGTCACCTAATTGGGGGAAAAAAAATATTTAAAGTGTCCGATTTGACGTGGAATGCCCCATATATAAAATCTCGGGAATTTAAAATTTTAGATCCGAAATTATGGTCTTGAGAACCAGACAGATATGCAGAACTAGGCTATTCCATATTTTTCTTTGTAGTCTTTCTTTCATCCGTTTAGCTTCATCTCGCTTAGTTTTTGAGATATCGCCATTTTTAATTTTTAACTAATTGACTAACAAGGAAGTTCTTTCAGAGGGCACCCACCGATTGTCCTGAAACTTGCACATAGGAAAGAGGGGAGGAAAATAAGAGTTACCTGTTTTTTTTTTTTGATGCCCAATCTCACATTTAGCGGGTCAAAGGGGAGGGGGAAAATTTTTTTTTTTTTGTTTTTTGAGGATTTTTCACATTTCTTCTAAAGAAACTATATGAACATTTTATACAGGTCGAAAAGTTTTTTGAAGGCCTATCCAATGGTGTATCGGCCGGGTCCAAATTTGGCTTACAAGTGAAGTCTCCATAGTGTCACCCGCGGATTTTTAAGGAATTTGTTTTATTTTGTAGAGCTGAAAAAATAAAGGGACACATTCAAATTCATATTGTGCAAACATGCACAACTTTTCGTTGAGTAAAATACCAAAATTTTAGGACATTTTTGTTAATAAGTCGAAAAATATTAACTTCTTTGGCCCTTTGTTAGCACCACGAGATAGGTATTTTTAATACCTTTAATCTGATACCACACATGCCTATATTAAAAAACTGAAAAAGGTCAATTTCCCCCCATAGAAATCGACCCCCCCTAAAAATGAGTTTGGGCCGCTAAAAAAAATACGTGTCAAAATTATTTTCGTTCTTAACAACATATCCAAATTTCATGAAGATCGGAGGGTGACACCAGGGAGACTTCCCTTGTTAGTTAAGTTTGTTATTGTCAAAAATTAATAATCGTTGGGGTAGTTTATATGGAGACGTATATACGTATGACCGCCAAAATCATATATAACAATCTCTATCAAAATTAAGCAGACCCGTATTTTTTCCTTTGGCGAAATTCCTGCTAGTTCGGCTTTTATGCGGATTTCCCCGAAAGCCCTTATTTTTTATATGGTGGCAACCTTTTTTTAAGATTTGAGATCGGGTAGCTAAAAAAAATTAGGTATCTCTTACTTTCCCCCTCATTCCCATACTCAAGTTTCAGAACAATCGGTGGGTGCCCTGTGAAAGACCTTTCTTTTTAGTTTTATGTAAAAAAATGTCTGTCATTATTTCGTTTTATGCAGATTTCATAAAAATCTAAGGGGGGTAAATTTTTAAAAAATGCATTTAAAAATTGCATTTGCATCAAAAACGTACTTTTAAAAAAAATATTTTTTTTTAGTGCATTGGTATAAAAAATGACGATTGTTAGAGTCGAATACTTTTTGAATGGAAGAATTCGAATAGATAAATTCGAAGACAGGACACTTCAAAGTATCATACTTTTTTGATTTTTTTCAATTTTTGAAGAAAATAAAATTCTCCAAAAAATCGCGATTTTTTATTAAATTTAAAAAACTGAAAATGGATATATTTTGTTGGCTCCATAGTAAAATGTGTACAAAAAGTTAAACAAAAAAGTTAAAAGTTAAAGCCCTCGGTCAGATTTTATAAAATCTCTGGTGGAATTCTCGATATGTGAATATTTATAGTTTCTACGGAATAAAATTTAATAGTTTCCAACACTAAAATTCCATTTCTAGCAATCTTAATCTCAATTCATACTTTCTTTCAACTTTTTTTTTCTCTTACATTATTTCGTTGGTAGCTCAACAGCCGTTGTCACCAAGAGCTTCAGGCTCTCATCGAACAACACTCCTTAAGACTGTGCTGGGATCTACTACAGTTCTACTTGTAGTTCCCTTACGAACCAACCTTACGATATTCATATAAACCCCATTAAATGGGACATGGGTTTAAATTTTTGTTTGTGTGTAGGTGTTAAATGTATATTTTAGTAACCTATTAAGTTTTATTATAATTTGACCATTTTTTGGATATAGTGCCCATATAAATCGGTCTATTGGTAAAAAAGAATCCTAATTACGGCGCGTTTTAGAGAATTCATAAAAAAGAACGATTTAATTTGATTTGAAAAACAATTTTGTTTCTAAAGAATTCAGAAATTTAATGAGCCCTTAAACAACAAGACTTTTTTTTTTTTGATACCAAGAAAAAAATTTATATAAAGAAAATTTAAAAGAATTAGAATTAAGAGAAAAATATAGCAAAATTAAAAAGCATAAACCAAAACGAGAAATTAAAGATGGCATTTTTAATTCGATTGAGCGAATATTTTTAATATTTTTTTTATTTCGGCAAAATTTTTTCTGTGTTATTGTTCAATTATAATGATACTAGCTTACCATCCCGGTACTTCGTTACCGGTTGTGTTAAATACTGGATAATTGAAGGATCAGGATTACTCTATCGATTTCCAAAAAATTCCCCTACATAGTCTTTGTTTTATTTATTTATGGACGTTTAAGTCTTCCATAAAAACATATTTCAATAAATAATTTAAACAATAAAATTTTAATAACTTGTATGTTATCATGTTCGTTCCGGGGGAAAAATATATTGACAAATTTTCGAGCCCTTATATCGGGATCTTGGATTTTGAGTGAATAAATAACTATTCAGTGAAAAAAGAAATTGGAATAAAAAAAATAAGTTTGAGTGAAAAAATATATAGAGGGAAAAAATATGGAGAAAAAAGCTAAACAGAAAAAATTTGAGTAAAAAATATCATTCCATATTGTTCCCTGCCACCGAAGTATCCTATACTCCATATTTCAAATATATAGGATCATTGTTTCGGCAAATATTAAAAGTACTTTTTATCCCTGTTAAGAAACGCAATTTTCAAAAAGTACTTTTCCACATCTTTTTTTCACCGAAGGATTTTACATTCCAAATTTTAAGTTTCTGTGACCATTATATTTTTGGAACCTTTTACAATTTCAAGTTTCTATGATTATTATTTCAGGAAATAAAAAAGTACCAAAAAGTGTACTTTCGGAACTTTTAATAAACCGTAATTTTTATAGAAGGTACTTTTTACAAAAGGTACTTTTTATAAATGGTACTTTTTATAAAAGATACTTTTATGGTACTTTTTATAAAGGGCACTTTTTATAAAGGATACTTTTTATAAAGGGTACTTTTTATAAAAGGTACTTTTTATAAAAGGTACTTTTTAACAAGTGAGAGTGTTAAATTCGGCTATGCCGAATCTATAATACCCTCCAACATGTTAAAACATATAAAAAAATCCAGGGTCGATTTTTTGTAGGGGGGCTCGGTGGGGGTGGTGGGGGATACTTTCCCCATCGCGATAAATGTTAACTAATTTATTTATTATGCTTTTTGCAATTTAGTAATTCCATTTTCTCATTATTTTAATGATTTTTTAAAACCACGCCCACAAAAAGGGGCGGGCTGAAAAAAAAAATTCCAGCCCCCTTGGTCTAAGTGCAGGAGTTTAAAATCCTTCTGACATAAAAAGGTTTCATTTGTTTAAAAAAAATCGACGTTTTTAAGAGGTTTTTTAGTTCGTTAAGGGGGAACTTTTTTCCCCCTGGCCCGATTTTGCCTATTTTCAAACTTAACCGGCCTATTAACATTAGACATATTCTTGCCAATTTTCAGGGGTCTAGCTCTTTTATTTTGGACTGAATCGTGTTTTATACAGACGGACGGACGGACGGACGGACATTCATAGAACGACTTAGAATCGATCATAGATCAATAATATATATACTTTATGGGGTCCCCGACCGATATTTTTATGCGTTACAAACGGAATGACAAAGTGAGTATACCCCCATACTGTGGTTGGGGGGTATAAAAAAGGTACTTTTTATAAAAGGTACTTTTTATAACAGGTTTTTTTATAAAAGGTACTTTTTATAAAAGATACTTTTCAAAAAGGTACTTTTTATAAAAGGTACTTTTAAAAAAGGTACTTTTTATAAAAGGTAGTTTTTATAAAAGGTACTTTGCATAAAGGGTACTTTTTATAAACGGTACTTTTTAAAAAAGGTACTTTTAATAAAATGTATTTTTTATAAAAGGTACTTTTTATAAAAGGTACTTTTTATAAAAGGTACTTTTTATAAAAGGTACTTTTTACAAAAGGTACTTTTTATAAAAGGTACTTTTTATATAAGGTACTTTTTATAAAAGGTACTTTTTATAAAAGGTACTTTTTATAAAAGGTACTTTTTATAAAAGGTACTTTTTATAAAAGGTACTTTTTATAAAAGGTACTTTTTATAAAAGGTACTTTTTATAAAAGGTACTTTTTATAAAAGGTACTTTTTATAAAAGGTACTTTTTATAAAAGGTACTTTTTATAAAAGGTACTTTTTATAAAAGGTACTTTTTATAAAAGGTACTTTTTATAAAAGGTACTTTTTATAAAAGGTACTTTTTATAAAAGGTACTTTTTATAAAAGGTACTTTTTATAAAAGGTACTTTTTATAAAAGGTACTTTTTATAAAAGGTACTTTTTATAAAAGGTACTTTTTATAAAAGGTACTTTTTATAAAAGGTACTTTTTATAAAGGTACTTTTTATAAAAGGAACTTTTTATAAAAGGTACTTTTTATAAAAAGTACTTTTTATAAAAGGTACTTTTTATAAAAGGTACTTTTTATAAAAGGTACTTTTCATAAAAGGTACTTTTTATAAAAGGTACTTTTTATCAAAGGTAATTTTTATAACAGGTACTTTTTATTAAAGGTACTTTTTATAAAAGGTACTTTTTATAAAAGGTGCTTTTTATAAAAGGTACTTTTTATAAAAGGTACCATTATTTCAGTAAATTAAAAAAAGTATCAAAAGTACACTTTTTCCATTTTACCCCCGTAGAGTCAACATTGGCAAAAACCCAGCCTTGGTGAATATTTTTTCCGGGAGGGAACCTACATTGCAAATTTTAAGTTTCTAGGACCATTATTTAAGAAAATATAAAAGGTACCAAAAGTACAGTTTTTTACCCTTTTTACCCCTTAGAATCAACATTGGCAAAATCTAGCCTTAGAAGGTTTATATTGCGGGAGCTGAACCTACATTCAAAATTTCAAGTGTCTAGGACCATTATTTAAGGAAATATAAAAGGTACCAAAGGTACATTTTTTACCCTTTTTACCCCTTAGAATCAACATTGGCAAAAATCCAGCCTTACTGGATCTATATTCCGTGAGGTGAGCATACAGTCCAAATTTCAAGTTTCTGTGACCATTATTTCAGGAGATATAAAAAGTACCAAAAGTACAGATTTTTACCCTTTTTGTCCCTTAGAATCAACATTGGCACAAATCCGGCCTTACTGGATCTATATTCCGGGAGGTGAACATACAGTCCATATTTCAAGTCTCTATGACCATTATTTCAGGAGATATAAAAAGTACCAAAAGTACAGTTTTTTACCCTTTTTACCCCCTTAGAATCAACATTGGCAAAAATCCAGCCTTAGTGGATCTATATTCCGGGAGGTGTACCTACAGTCCAAATTTCAAGTCTCTAGCTTCAGCGGTTTGGGCTGGGCGATGATGAATGAGTATGTCAGTCAGTCAGTCAGTCACATTACTCTTTTATATATATAGATTACTAATTCCTTATTAAAATCTTAAATTTACTAATAAATCTTTTATTTCCGGTTTTACTAACAACTATTTCCGGTTGACAAATAAAACTTTCTTTTTAAAGATAAAAACACTTTCATTACAATGGTGTTTTATGTTGTGGTTCTTCTAACAATCATTATTTTCCTTGAAACTTTTTAAAAGTTCTAAAGAAAAGAAAGTTTCAGCCACACGCTTTTGTTTTTGTTCAAACAAATTAAAACTCATAAATAAAAAATCAAGTGTATTCATTTCAGACTTTCTATTCCATTTTCTAAATCAAACATTCATTATTGTATTTATATATCACTTATAACCATTGTCAATTAGAAGTCATTACATGAGGCGGGCTTATCATTAACTCCTTAAAAAAAGAACATTGTTCTACTTTTCGATTTTCATCAATCTATTGTTTTTAATTCCCCAAAAAAAAAAACAGCAAAACAAAAATCTTGTTGAAAGTTTTCCCTTGTTTTTACAAATTAGTTAAATCCTTTTCCTTTTGTATGTTTTCGTTTTTTTGTTTTGTTCCCAGACGTATGAATGTTAGAAGTTGAAAGTATTGTTTAATTTTCATCTGTTTTTCATTAAATAATTTTCTTATTATTCCAAACACGCATTTCATATATTTTTCCCATTATTTTAATGCAGTCATGCGTCAAGGTGGTACTAATTTCCTTAATATACACTTCAGTTCATTTCAATTGTATGAAAGTGTTTTCAAAAACAAAAAAAACTTTATGTTAAAGAGTTGTTGTTCTTTATTTTAAATTAAATAAACAATGCATGTTTATTTCAATTAATTAAAATTTTCGGTAAATGATACCAATGAAAACATAGCTTGATACTGGCTGGTAACATAATGTGTTAGCACAGAAAGATTTTGAAGTCTGTTGCGTTATTATGGAATGAATATGTGTTTTCCAAGTAGCTAACTTAAGTGATACTCCTAGGTGCATCCTGGGACAGTTAGAGCGATGGGAGATAATTTTATAAAAATGCCATTTTGTATGGAAAAAAAGGAACAAAAACAGTCTTAACGTGACAACAATTGCCAGGGCTGCCAGGGTTGCAGTTGCACAGCAAAAACTACTAATCCGATTTTGATGAAATTTTTTGATTTGTAGATTATTACGTTCTCTAGTACATACCGTGGCTATTTTTTGAAAAATATTGATTTTTGTTGAAATTATGCTAATATTAACATAAAAAATTCAGTTTTCTTCTTTCATAAAAAACATAATTGTGTCAAAATTTCAGAAAATGTACTAGAGAACTTAATAAACTACTACTAAAAAAATTTCATCAAAATCGGTACAGTACTTTTAGCTGTACAACTGCAGCCGGTTTTGTCCTTTAAAAAAAGCATTCTTCAATTGAGTGGCAATTTCAGTTCACCAAATTTTGTGTTATAAAATTTTAAAAATATTACAAAAATTTATCTTGCATAAAAAAAAACAGAATTAAAAAATATTCAGCCTTACCATAGAAAAATAAAATATATTTAAAATCAGCTTTTAATTTTATTTCCATACAAATTGTTTTTGTTTTTAAAATCGACTTTCAAAAAATGTATTGAAAATTTGAAATTTAAAATAAAACTTTTGTTAAAATAGACTTTTTGTTTTCTTGTGGTAAGGGCCATTGCGTACACTCAAAATATTAACAAATGAAAACCACATTTAAAACAAATGATGCAATAATTGAAAATCATCCCAGTCATTATTCATTTGTTTTAACAAACATCAACATTTATTGTTTACTGTTGATAAAATTTTCTAAAATAAATAACATTGAACATTAAAAATACCGTCACCTTGATTTTTTTTACCAACAAATTCGAAAAATATAACCTACAAAATCATTAATAACACCGCTCAACAGTCATTTTCCGGTTTGAATTCTGGTGATCAATTTTAGTAGACTTTGATCTCCTGACTCCAAATCTGTACTCAAAACGGTTAAAAATGCGAAAAATTACGATTTTTGCATTATTTGAAAGCTTGCACAGCAGCCATTGAGCGGAATACAAATCTGGTATAAAGCGCAAAAGAATAATTTGTCTTTGGTCTCCAACATAGAAAACTAATTTTTTTCTAATTATTGCGTTTGGTTGGGTTACAATTGCGTTTTAAAATGACTCTGTTAAAATTATCAATTTTGTAAAAAAGATAAGATAGATAGATACCTTAGTTTTATTTTGATATTTTTCAAAGAAAAACTAAAAAAATAAATATTTTACAAATTTAAGTTTTCTTTGTTATTTTTCGTACAAACCGGAAGATATCTTAAATGGATTTAAAAGTCTAAAAGAAAGAATGAACTTTTGCATAAATTTTGAGCTCATCACAGTAAATATTGATCATCTGGTTTTTTTTTAAAGCCTTTTAAAGATGGTGCTTTTCTAATTTTTTCACAGTGTTTTTTAAAATGCATGTTTGGCCAATAATAGTGCAACAACTTAAAATTTTTTTGATCATATATTTGAGATCATAGTTCAATTCTACTCTAACGCTTTATACCAGATTTTTATTCCACCCAGTGGCTGCTGTGCAGGCTTTCAAAAAATGCAAAAATCGCGTTTTTTCGCATTTTCAACCTCGAATAATTAAAATTCTAGAAGTGATGGAAAAATTGGAGCACAGATTTGGAATCAGCGAGTCAAAATCTTTAAAAATTTTGTATCAAACTTCAAACCGGAGTCAAAAACCTTCGATTTGTTGAGCGGTGTAATTAATGATTTTTATGTTATTTTTACCAAAAAATTAAAAAAAAAAATACATAGGAAAGCATTAAAAACACTGTGCTAGTCGCAAAAATTTACAAGCTGGGCACCCTGTTGGTAAAGCTAATTCGGGTACCCTGAATTCAACGGTGCTAGCCGGTTTTCGATATTAGCGCTCGTATTCGCGAAAGCTTTTGGGATAGTTTTTAAATATAAATTTAGGTAATGCATTGTTTTTTTCGCGAAAAAAAAAATTCCGCGAAAAAAAAAAATCGTGAAAAAAAGTTTTTTTCGAAAAATTTTGTGTCTGTAATGTATCGTATTCTACTAATTTTTACAAATTAAAAGCAAAATAAAAAAAAATTTTAAAATTTTTTTTTTACTTAATTATGTACTTTAATCCATTTAAAAAAACTTAACATTGAACAAATGTTTTATACCCTCCAACTACAGTATGGGCGTATACTCACTTTGTCATTCCGTGTGTAACGCATCGCAATATCGGTCGGGGACCCCATAAAGTATATATATTATTGATTAGTGATCGATTCTAAGACATTCTAGCGATGTCCGTCCGTCCGTCTGTCGGTCAGTCTGTAGTTAACACGATGCAGTCCAAAATAAAAGATCTAGACCCCTCAAGTTTGGCATAAATATATCTTATGGTCCTAGGCAGGTTAAGTTCGAAAATGGGCTAAATCGGACCATGGGGAAAAAAGTTCCCCCTTGCAGAGCTAAACCAACCTCTTAAAAATGCTATTTTTTTGACGTTTTTTTGTGAACCAAACATTTTTATGTTCGTAGAAGTTTATAGTCCTGCGCTTGGACTCAGGGGATTAAAAAATGTCGCTTTTTTTGCCCCGCCCCTCTTTTAAGGGCGTGGATAAAAAAATAATTTAAATAATTATAAAACTATAATACTTAAGTGCACAAAGCAGACAAAAATTAACTTGTAAACATATACTGTGAGGGCCAAGGAGTCACCCCACCTTACCGACCCCTCCTCCTACCTTGCCCCCCCCCCTTAAAACAACGCCCCTGTCAATTTTTTTTTTATAATAGAATCGGCACAGCCGAATTTAACACTCTCACTTGTTCTTAAAAAAAAAAACAAAACGTAAAACTTGTTAAATAAACTATAAACAGTAAATGACATAATTTTTTTAGTGTATTTATTTTTTTATACACTCAAAATATTTTGTAGGCAAAAACAAATGAAAAACACATTTAAAACCAGTGAATAAACAATTGAAAACCATCCCAGTAATTATTCATCTGTTTTAACAAACATCAACATTTATTTTTTACTGTTGACAAAATTTTCTAAAATAAATAACATTAAACATAAAAAAATTACGTTTTGTTCATTCTTTTTTACCAAAAAATTGGAAAAAATAACCTACGAAAACAATAAAAATTAATGATAGTTCTGTTATTTTTACCAACAAATTCCATAAAAAAATAACCTACGAAAACATTAAAAATTAATGATTTCGTGGGTTATTGTTTACAATTTTCTATTGAAATCGATCCCGCAATCAACTACATTCTGGCCAGACTAGAGTTTTCAAAACGATTAAAATCGTAATTGTAATCGCGATTATTCGCAACAAATAATCGTAATCGTAATCGATAAAAAAAATCATGCGATTACGATTAATAATTTTCTATGATATACACTGTTTATAACGAATTTAAATCAGTTCCAAATTTTTTTGGATCCCATTTTGAAGTTTCTATGTAAAATTATTTTTCAAAAAAAACTAAATTTCTTTAAAAAACTATTGCTTTCAGTACAATTTCAAACAAAAATCATTGATTCTGGAATGTAAAGTAAAATTGACTGTAAGATTTTATGATGCGTTATGGAACCGATTATTTGGAACGGAAATTTTTGATGGTTTGGCCCATGTTTTGACCGGTTTTGATTAAAAATTTGGACACGAAATTTTGTAAAAATGTAATTTTTTCATACTTTGACCGCTGGTTGCCGACTAATGATGCCTTGTAATTTTTTTTCAATAAATTTCCTCACAATTAGCTCTTCTCTGGCCATCGGCAGGTATTTCGACACGACCCCGCAGAAATTTTGATGAAATGGAAGCTGCTTTTGGAAAGGAATCACGAACCAAAGAAAGAATCCAAACCAGTCACAGTTTAGAGCACTCTTTAGCAGCACAGCTAAAGAGCTATTAAGACGCAGTAAAATCATGTATCTTTTCAGCGCTGATTGAAGTACTCTTTGTAGAGTTTATTTAAGCGCAATAAAGATGCAAGAAAATCTTGTATTTTTCTCCAAACAAATTTTTATCATTTAAAAAGTGTTGAAGATGACAAAAATTAAAGTATGTGTGAAATTTTATCAACAAAGAATTTCAATTATAAGTTTAAAAAAAAATCTTAATAAAACATTTTCAAGAGCGATCGAGCGTTCTTTCTATGCGCAATGATATACTAGAAAAAAAAAACTGTGGTGCCAAAATCTTTAATTATTTTTACTTGGAAAGTTCGAAAGCTTTTAATTTTATTTCTTAAAAACAATAATTTTTGAATTTTCGTACGTTCTAAAATGTAATTTTTACAATATTTTTTTAAAGCTATTGCAACTCAAATTATTTAATAAATTCGATTAATCGATAATCGCGATTAACGGCAATTTTTTTAATCGTAATCGCGATTATGAAATATCTCGATTATTTGCAAACTCTAGGCCAGACACTCTACCCATCGTGCCAAAGTCACTTGATACAAACATGTTTTCATATTTCTATAAATAATTTTTGTATTTTTTTTTCCACAAAAAATAACCTACTTGTGTAGGTAAAAACTAATGATATCTCATTAAAAATCATTAAAAATAAAAAGAATAATCAGTAGTTCTTACTTACTGAACAAAAATAAATGACTTTAAAAATTAAATGTTAATAAAAGTCTTTATTTTTTAGGATGTTATTTCTGAAACAAAGCACAGAAGTAGTCATTAATAAAAACTGAACATCAAACAAATATTTTTTCTTTAAAAAATTACTAAATGTAAAACTTTTTAAATAAACTACAAACAGTTAATGACATAATTTTTTGAGTGTACCTCCTATTTGACAAGAATTCTTTGTTATTTAACAAGCATTTTACCAATAGTTCTGTAATTTTACAAGCTTTTGAACAATAAAATTGTATTTTTTTTTGACGCGATAAAACTTACAATAAGGTTTCGTTACTTTACTAGATTTTTTGCTACCTCCTATTTTATGAGAATTCCTACACTCAAAAAATTATGTACGTAAATTCCATTAAATATTCACTTAAAACAAATGAAATTTTATTTAAAAAGCTTTCCACTGATTTTTCATTAAAAATAAAGTCATACCCGGTGAAAAATGGTACAAATATGATCATATATGCGTTCATACAGCGTCATATATGTCCATATAAGTATGTAGCATATATGAATATATATGGGACTGTATGAAGCCATATATGATCATATTTGCAACATGTATGTCCATATACGTAAAATGAGGGCATATGAACATATATGACATATATGCTCCATATATGTCCACTAGAGTGTCCCTTATTTTGGAAATGTTGGAAATCTTGAGACGGTACCCGCTCATTTTTTTCCTTTTGACTTAAAAATAACTCAGGAAAAATTTTACGCCCCTAGGACCACGCCTTCCCTACGCGACGGGGCCTTAAAGAGCGGGGCCTTAAAAATCATTTTTCCATACAAACCAAAAAAATTTTTTTTTGATTTTTAATTTTTTTGTTATTATTTATTATATTACTTGGTTTGCTTATTCACGACAAAAAATTTGATTTTGGTGGGATAAGTCTTTCAGTGCTAAAAAATTTTTCGCAAAAAAAAATTTTGAGCCGCCGGGGTCCTACAGTAAAAAATTTTTAAAAAATATTTTTTTTTAGTTTTGACCAGCAAAGGTTTTAGCTGCTATGTTGCTTTAAATGATATATATTCCAAAAAAAAATTATTCATATCTGTGACATCTTTATCTTTTTCGAAAAAAAAAAAATTGAGCCGTAGGAATCCTACGGTAAAAAATTTTTAAAAAATATTTTTTTTTTAGTTTTGAAAAGCAAAGGTTTTAGTTGTTATGTTGTTTTTAATGATATATATTCCAAAAAAAATATTTTTCATATTTGTGACATTTTTATCGTGTATCGAAAAAAATCAACAATGCATTTTTTACCCTTTTTTAGAACACGATAAAGATGTCACATATACAAAAAATATTTTTTTATGAATATATATCATTTAAAACAACATAGCAGCTAAAACCGTTGCTGGTCAAAACTAAAAAAAAATATTTTTTAAAATTTTTTTACTGTAGGACCCTGGCGGCTCAAAATTTTTTTTTGCGAAAAATTTTTTAGCGCTGAAAGACTTATCCCACCAAAATCAAATTTTTTGTTGTGAATAAGCAGACCAAGTAATATAATAAGTAATAACAAAAAAATTAAAAATCAAAAAAAAATTTTTTTGGTTTGTATGGAAAAATGATTTTTAAGGCCCCGCTCTTTAAGGCCCCGTCGCGTAGGGAAGGCGTGGTCCTAGGGGCGTAAAATTTTTCCTGAGTTATTTTTAAGTCAAAAGGAAAAAAATGAGCGGGTACCGTCTCCAGATTTCCAACATTTCCAAAATAAGGGACACTCTAATGTCCACATATGTCATATATGGGCATATGCCCTCATTTTACGTATATGGACATAAATGTTGCAAATATGATCATATATGACTGCATACAATTTCATATATGACCATATATGCTCATATATTTACATATATGCATCCATATATTTACATATATGTATCCATATATGCTCATTTTTCACCGGGATATTACAGTCAATTTTTAATGTTAATTTAATGACTATCCAAAACATTAAAAAACTAAAGTATATTCACTTGTTTTGTATTGAAAAACAGTAAAACTATAGAAGAAATTTTTTACTGCCAACATTGTATGTAACGTAAAATTCATTTTTTAAACAGTAATTTATTTTTTTTAACTACAGAAATAGTAAACTAAAGAAATCCTTTATAAAATACGTGATTTTTCTTTTAAAATAACATTACTGATTACTACACAGAAAAAAATTAAAATGAATTTCAATTACGAAATTCGTTGATTCAATTAAAAAAATAATTGAAGTCGGACGTATCACGAAAATGCGCATATTAATTAAAAAAAAATTTAAGAAAATAATTGAAATTATTTTCAATTAAAGTTTTAATATTTTTTTCAAAAATATTTTATTGAAAATAATTTGAAAATTCAATTAAATTTTTAATTAAATCAATTAAAGATTTTATTGAATATGAAACTGAAAATCAATTAAAACTGTAATTGAATGAATTAAAGAGATAATTGAAAATTAAATAAAAATCAATAAAAATTTGTATTGATTAAATAAAATTTTTTTATTGAAATTAATCCAAAAATCAATTAAACTTTTAATTGAATGAATTAAAAAGTTTTATAAAAATATATCCCTTAAGAAAAAAAAAATTGTTTTATTTTTAATAAATAATAAAATTTAAATTTTTTTATTGAATTATAAGTTTTTTTTTTCTTTAATACATAAATATAAAGTATTTTCTTGTTTAATACACACACTTACTAATTTATATACACTTATGTATTCTGCCAAATGCACAATTTTTCACACACTTGTTGGAATATGGACGAGCCGAGAAGAATAGTAGTTCGCCAACGCCATAAATTACATCGGATTGCACTGACATTAAAAATTTCGTGTCCCTCAAAACAGTCAATTCTAAGAAGCAAAATAAAAAAATAAGAAAAAAAAAATATTTTTTTTATTTGGTTTTTTATTAAATTTTCTTAAAATGGCCGAGCCGAGAATGATAGTAGTTTTTTTTTAGCCACAATTGTTTATCGCATTTTTATAATTTTTAAAACAATTATCACAATCAATATTTTTTTATAAAATGACACAGAACTTTAAAAAATTACACTCTTTTTAATTTACACTAAATTTTAGAACTACACAAAAATAAAAACTAATTTCATTATTCTACTTACTATTATGACGCTTGTTTTTCTTTTTTCGGTTTATTTTCCTTTGAAGTATATGTTTATAATTTAGATTCTCAATCGATATTTAGTTGATGTTCCAATTTGCATCTGTCAATTGAATAAACAAAATAATTTAATAAAATATGTAGTATAATTTTAATAATTTATGTGTACATACTTACAATTTTTTCTTAACACTAGAAAGAAAATCAGCACCTTTCTCATTAAGCAGTTTTTTAAGAATGACGAGTCAACGCAGTTTGTCCTACCAGCATGTGTCAGTGCGTTTTTATTTTATTTGAGTATTTTTTTTTTCTTACACACCAGTGCACATTGGTTTATTTTCGAAAATGTTTGAAAATAATTACGCAATTTTTTACAGCTTACGTCATTTTAAGCTCAAGCGGGATTTGATCAATTGACTCCAAATGTCCAATAGAGGAATCATCACGGGCCCCTAAATTTGGGCACCTTTAGGATACAAAAACCTTAAATTCTTGCCATATTTTTGTTTTTTATCAGATTTTTATAAAATTCGGATTTCTATAATGTGCTAGTAAATGTCTTAAAACAACATGCTTACAAGGGAAGTATCTCAACCCTTATGAACCGATTTGCATGAAACGTAAAATATATATAAAAGAGACAATTCTAAGGTTGGGGTGTCTCGGCCATATCGCCGATTTAGGGATTCAAAACATGGGTCAAAAAATTGCGAAAAAATTGTTTTTTTGGATTTTTCAGCCATTTCTTTCCAAGAAACTATATGATGTTTACATATGAAAAGAAAGGTTTTTTAATGCCTATCCAACTGTGGCATAATCTTGTAAAAGTTTGGCTTCGTTTGATGCTGTTTCCGAATATGGGTTCCAAATTTTTCCAGTACGTTAGGTTTTTGAGAAAATAAAAAGCAAAGCTCACAAAAACGTATTCTTGTGCATTTTAAAGAGCTTTGTTTGTGGAATTTTTGGTTGCGTCTTGGATTTGACCACATTTTTCCATATACTTTTTAATGCTGATTCCAAATCTGGATCCCAATAACGGAACTAGATTCGTGATCGAATAAAATTTCGATCAATTCCAAACATTGGTACATAATTTTGAAAAAAAAAAAAACTATGTACTATGTACTAGAACTAGGTACTCCAAATTGGACTATAAATGCTTTCTTAGTCAACATTTCTTGATTTCTGATCAGGTTTACCTGGTGTTTTTCTTTTATTTTCGGAAATAAAAAATCAATGAAGATAGTAAGTTTTGATATAAAATGCAGTAGTTCGGCACCTGGTTTCCAAATTTTTGAGAAAATTGAGGTCAAATTTCGCTAAAATTGTGTTTTTTTTATTTTTTAGAAGTTTTTTACTTGAAATTTTTGGTGTGCGTCTGGGATCTGACCACTCGGGTTTGATTAATCTTTCAATGCCGCTTCTGAATTTGGTTTCCAAATTTTTCCATTACTTCTGGGCTTTGAACAAACTGAGGACAAACTTCACGTTAATACATATATTTTTTATTTTTTATATGGGGGGTCGCGAAAAATTTGAAATATTGAAAAGGGGTCGCAAAGCAAAAGTTAGTGAGAAGCTCTGCTGTATATAGTCTGTGACCTTAATGTATGCCTCTTATACTTTCTGTGATGTTGTCATTTAAATGGGTGACATTTTAATTTTTTCCGATCCTGGTCCAGTTTTTCAGGAATAGCGTAGTCACATAACCTCTAATTTTTTTAAACTAGTTAGTTTCCTGATTTTTTAAAACCAAAAATAATAAAATATCTCGTTTTGTTAAAAAGTTACTCTATTGGGGGGCACTTTACCTTGGCGATGAATGTTGCCAAATTGATTTATAAAGATTTTTGCACTCACCGAACTCCATTATTTGCCCCTCCCCCAAAAAAGGTTTTTTAGAACATACTTTCCACTTAATAAAGGAGCTTCAATACAAAATTAAATTTTCGTCCTATTAAATTAATAGGGCGAAATTTAAAAAAAAATTAAATATGAAATAATATATTTGTTTTTGATCTTATTACAATAAAATTTTTAAATTATACAGATCTTACTATTGGAAATGTCAAAAAAAAAAAAACAAATACAAATGTATAAAGATTTGATAAAAGAAATCAAAATTACGACTTTAAAAGCAACCTGATTTTTTGCTATTTTCTGCCACGCCTATATAAAAGGCGGGTATTATTCATGTTGTGAGCCACTTATATATTAAAGAATCTATATTTGCTTTGGTAGGGACAAAAAAGGAGTGCACTTGTTTTCCAGCAGGTTAAAGTAGAAAGTTGTGTTAAAAAAAGGTCAAATTTCGGCGATGCGGGAGAGCACAAATTATAAAATTCTGACACGCTATTTTTTCAAAACTCATCTACGTGATATTAGGCTTGGTTTTTGCGGTTTTTGATTATCTTAGTCCATATTTTTAGTTCATGTGACACATGCGAATTATCAGGTGCGGTCATGTAAATTTTTTTATACAGAGCCTTTAAATTTACCGCAGAAATTACCTTTTCAAATTTTGAGTCAATATCCCAGCTTTTAGGGTTTTGGCCAGAAAATTTCCTATAGTGCAATGGTGTGGGGCATGTATGCGTAAAATGCTTATTTTTTATCCGATTTTAAATTTATTAGTCTTTTTGAAAGGGTAATTTAATACCGCTTTCAAATTATTTCACAAAAAATTTAACAAAAGATAACATTTACCAACATTTGTCCAAAAATTAGAAAAAAGGGTTTTTTCATTAAATATGAATGTCCCAAAACTTCAATACATTTTATGCACGAGTTATTTTTATCGGATTGTCCCCAAATTTTTGCTCACTCATTTTTAGATATTAAAGAATATTTTAGGATCCTACCAATTATAAAAAATTGATTTTCGATTTTAAGGACACCTCTAACTAGCATATTATTAAAATCTAAATATTAAAATCTGATAAGAAAAAAAATAAAAATTTGCATGCATTTAAGGTTTTTGTATGATAAAGGTAAATTATGTAAAACCACTTGGCGAGTTGTATTTTTACCAAAAACATGAATAATGCGTTAGTGTTTTTTGCGTGTACTTTAGAAGCCTCTGGTGGACATGTGGGGGTCTAGAGTTCAAACGTAAGCTCAAAAATATGTTAGCTATAACCGGTAGGAATTTCATTGCAATCGGTCTAGTACTTACAGAATGGCAGAATTATTTCCAAAAAGTTTCGAAAATAAGCCACTGTGTGCTGTTAAATATATTTTAAAGTGGGCCGAAATTAAAAAAGAAGTTATTTAACTTTTTTTTATTAGTTTTGTATTGCAGAACATACTTTTTCTTTTTTTTAAGTTGAATTCTATACAGTAAAGTTATTAACATAGTTATGGTTAAATTCACAAAATACTGCAGAAAAATGCTGTATGATGACATAACAAAAATACTTTTTTAATGAATTATTTGATTCCTTCTAAAACATTTGCTTTAACACACCAAAACAAACTAATAGAATATGCACAATAACAGAAAACTTTAAACATAATAATATATAAACAAACATTATCATTTTCGACCCACTCTAATTCTGTCTATTGAAATGTTTATAACGGGAATTTAAAATGTATATAATAACAACAACACAAACTGGTTATTGTATTTTCTTTTGCAAATATTTAAATGTGTAGAGAAAAAGAGAATATAACAATTTTTGCACACAAAACAGAAATAAAATAAGAGGGTTGTTTTTTTGGCTTTGCTAGCTGCTTAAGAAATTCTTTGCGTTTGTTTCATTTCTATAAAGTGTCGCATACTCACATAAAAATGTTTGAAATATACGTAAAATGTACATAAAAAAGCTGAAATAGAGATATAAATAAGAAAAATTTGTGTTTTTTTACTTTACAGATAATAAGCAACATTGTTGTCAATAAAGAAAAAAAAATTCAATTAAACTAATAATTGAATCAATTAAAATATTTAATTGAATGTTAATTTAAAATTAATAAAATTTTTAATTAAAAAAAAACATTGGATATTATTTTCTGTGTAGGGATGATATTTCCATGCAAATGCATGTTTTTTGTCGATAGTCTAAAAACAATATCGACCAATTATCTTTCCGAATCAAGAAATTTGCATCGATTTGTTTTTGCATATTTTAGTGAAAATGCATATTATGGTTTTAAATGCATATTTGGTGCATATTTTCAAATTTTAAGTGCATATTTTTGCATATTTTGGCATATTAGCGAAAACAGAAATTAAATTTTTTTTGTTTCAAAAACTATTTTAAATTTTAAAAATTTATTTTGAAAATAAGAAAATTTATTTTTTTCTTTTGAATTTCCTTTATAAATATTTTTAATTTATAAAAAAATCTTGCTTATATAAAGTTTTAAAGGTTACTATTTAACACGACGTTAATTTTTTGCTTTTTAAGAAGTTTTTCCTATGAAAACAATTTTCATAGGAAAATGCACACATTTCATTTTTTAGTGCATATTTTTAGGTTTTTTAGTGCATATTTTGAATTTTTTAGCGCATATTATAAGCGCATATTTTCGATTTTTTAGTGCATGAAAATCCCGTCCCTACTGATTACTGTTTAAAATAAACAACAAACAGTTAATGACATAATCTTCTTAGTGTAGTAAATATTACGAGATTTTTTAATTTTTACCAATAAAATTGTAAATTTACAACTTTTTCGGCGAAATAAAACTAAAATTTGCTAAATTTTTTTGTAAAAAACCTTGGAAACTTATAAAATTACAAGAAAACCTGTAAAATTAAAAAAAAAAATAAATTTCGATCAGAAATGATTTGTTAAAAATCAAACTTTTTATAGTAATTTGACAAGGTTTTTTTTTGCGTAAAGCTCTAAAAAAAAACTTTCAAAGTGTCCGATTTGACATGGAATGCCCCATATATGTAATTTTATATTTTATAGTCTCAAAAAATATTGTTTAACAATTATTTAACCCTTATGCATTTTAAAATTAATTGTTATTTTTCTTCAAATTCATTTGTTATATTTTTCATCTGTTTAAATTCTCATTATACAATTGCAACATTTGTACGTATACTCGTATTTGAAAAAATAAGTAAAGTAAACATTAAAATTTCTTCGTCTTTCTGCTGTATATGGAAAACTAATACTTATTATTGACTTTGTGACCAAAGTGATTTATGTCCCCGGAGAGACATTTAATTATTCCCCAAATGCAGTGAAAGGAATATAAACTAATACAGTAGCAAAAATGTGTATACAGGACATACAAAGACAAATAATTACAAAGACAAACTCGCACACTCACATACATTCAAATACACAAAATTGCAATTAAAATGCATTGTAAAGCAATAATTCAACTGAAATAAGAACAACAGCAACAAAAAATGGATATTAGAATGATACAAGGACAGACAGACATTCGAAGTCAGAGTAGCAGAAAAAAAGAAGTCAGCAATTACAAGTGGTCATAATTGAGATGCAGTTAAAATACAGCAACTATTATTCACCACTATTTCCACATTATACATTGACCCCTTCATACCCCTTTACTGGGTGATGATAAGGAAAGAGTTTCTTATTTTCAAACAAATTTATACAGAAAATACAGTCAGTAGAAGTTGTTTAAAGGGTGAGGACTAGATAAAAGGATTTGCCAATAATTATTAGCAAAAGTCAAATGTATATCAACATTAAAAACATTAACAAAAACAGAAGCAGCAGCACAAACACAGATACAAATATTTCTAAAAATACAATGTAAAGAGACACTATGGGGCATCAGACTGGATTTTTTTTTTTTTTTTTTAATTAAAAAAGTAAGAAAGTTATAGTTGGTCAAGACCGATCGTATGATACCCTACACTAGTGCTTTCCGGTAAATGGGTCCCAAGTACAGACATGGACCGATTTGATATATCTTATCTTAGATCTTAAATTAGTGTAGAAATCAAATTTTAGTGGAGTTGGTTTATTTTTTTTTTACCAATAGACCGATTTAACTGAATATCGGTCAAAATTTTTATGTGGGGGACTAAGTCCAAAAATGGTCCAATTATATTCAGATTTGATTGGATTACCGAAGTACACGTTTAACACCTACAAATAAAATTTTTATCAAATATTTCCATTTATATTAATTCTGAGGGAATTACGTTAATATCGGGAGGGTGGTTTGTATGGGGACTACAAGAAGGGCTGGTCCGATTTCTTTTAAATTCGGAACGGTGATTTGTGAATACAAAACACGTTTATCTGCTAAATGTTGAAGATATATCTATTATTATACGGTTATTAGGGTCATTTGAGCTAAAATTTTAGATGACCTTTGTATGGGGGCTAGGTATAAACATGGACCGATCTTTTCTAATTTTTAATAGGATAGACAGACGGACGGACAGACAGAGAGACGGATGGACGGACGGGCGGACATCGCTAAATCGACTCAAAAAGTGATTCTGAGTCGATCGGTATACTTAACATTGGGTCTAGGACCAATATTTTGGGTTGTTAGAAACATCAGCACAAACTCATTATACCCTGTACCACATTGTGGAGTAGGGTATAAATATGTGTTCAGATTAGAGATGTGCTCATGAGCAGATAAGAGCGTGATTCACGCGTGTGTGTGACTGAATTCAATTTTACTCACGTGATTGTGTGTGTGTGGAGAAAAAAGTTGCGTGAGTGAGTGTGCGTTAGTAAGATTTTTGCGTAAGTGAGCGTGCGTCAGTCGATTTTTTTGCGTGAGTTTGCGTGAATTATTTACTCTTCATATTTCCTTTCGTTCCAAAAAAAGCAGCAAAAAAATTTTAAAATTTGGCTTAACTTAAGATTTCGTCCCGAAAAAAGCAAAACAAAATGTAACATTTCACTAAACTTTAAATTTTGCTAAAAATTTTGAAAGATTTTTTGAAATTTTAATTTTTGAAATTTTTTTTGTATAAATAAGAGTTTTGTGAGTGTGAGTCAACGTGAGTGTGAGTGAAGCTTGCGTGAGTGCACGTGAGTGTGAGTTGTATTAAATTTACTTACGTGATTGTGAGTGAGTGTGATTAGAAAAAATATTCTAGTGAGTGAGTGTGCGTGAATCAAAAATTCCTTTCGTGAGTGTGAGTCAAAAATCACTCACGCGCCCATCTCTAGTTGAGATACATCATATTTTTAAATTTTGATGCGCTGAACATCAAAACATTTTTAAGATCAATCGAGCGGTTTAATATATGAAGTTTGCCAAATATGACAATTTTTCTCTCACGTTCAAGATTTTTTTTAAAAAAGATCTTAAAACTTTTTTTTCCTTGACCCATTCATAGAGCTTCAGAAAATTTTTCATTTAAATCAGCGACAGGCAAACACATACTATCATATTTTGTCTTTGTGTGTGTAACATGTAGCACTCTCATACTCAATGCACTTAAAGAAACTTATGGTAAAAATAATAATACATTTAACCATTTAAAAAATAAAAAAGATAATAAATGACATTGGTTAAAATGTCTAGCAATGTAATATTTAGTGAATAGTGACAAACTAAGCATTCTGGTTTACCAAAAAAATGTTCCTTTAACAAGACATTAAAATTCTTTATTGATTATTTCTCTAGTAAGGGGTGGTCCAATAACTGGTATCTTTTTAAAACATGCAATGAAATGAACAATACTCAATAGTTTTGAAACCTTATGGCTTTATTTGAAAGAGCAAACATTCCCGTTTTTTATGGCAAACGACTTCAATGATGCGTCTTCGGGTTGCTCCGCTGTATCGCGTTGTAGCGCAGTACTGCGCTGCCAAACTGCACGTTTTTCGAAAAAAAGTTTTTAACCGAAATAAGGCACTCAAATGAGGTTATGTTAACAAACAAATTGGTACATATTGGGATCGTAAAACTCGCAAGGTATTGTAAAGAATCCAATTCATCTATAGAAAGCAATAGATTTGAGTATCAGCATCATTACACAATATTTTCAAAAATACAGCTGAAACTCCCATTTTCGTCAAAGATGAGCGCTACATAGCCATGATTACCGACTTTTTGATGGCCGTAATAGAATATACCAACTTGGATGACATTTATTTTCAGAAGGATGTCGCAATATGTCCCACAGTCCATCAAACAATCGATATTTTGCGCACTTAGTTCGGAAATCGTGTTTTTCGCCATATTCGCGGTGACAATTGATCACTTCAGAGCTGCCGATTAAAAACTTTAAAAATTTTTTTGAGGGACCTCGTTAAAGATTCATGCAACATGGGAAATCCAGAAATGTTCTAGGCCCATTCGACGAATATCGTTCAAGCCATTCGTGAGATAGAACCAGAAACATTAGAAAAATGGGTGCCGAGAATGAGCTACTGCGGAGCTAACCCAGGCAACGGCATGAATGAAGTCGTTTGCCATAAATAATGGGAATATTTGCTCTTTCAAATAAAGCCATAAGGTTTCAAAACTATTGAGTATTGTTCATTTCATTGCATGTTTTAAAAAGATACCAGTTATTGGACCACCCTGTATATTTTAAGCAAGAAGAGAGGAGAAAATTGTGTTTTTTTGATTTTGTTTAATGAGTGAGAGCCAGGGGTGCCAGATGGTTTTGATGAAAAATCGGCATATTTTCAAAAAAAAATCGGCATTATCGGCACATCAATTTACAAAAATCGGCAGAAAATCTGCAAATAAAAAATAGCCATTTTAAATACAATAAAACATATTTTTATTGTCAAAAAATAACAAAACAGAACAATTTTTCACTAAAGGCCAACAAAACTTATATTATAGCAAATATTACGTAATATTTGCATCAAAAAACTAAAAATATATTTAAAAAAAAAAACAAGTAAAAAAGTTAAATTCGGCCTTGCCGAATGTATTGATACTCTCCACAATTTAAAAAAGATTATTGCAAAAAAACTTTATTTAGAAGGAAAATACTTTTGAAACAAAAAAATTTGTGAAAAAGATTTCCGCGAAAAAAAAAATTTTGGCAAAAAAAAAACCGCTATATTTTTTTTCTGTCAAAAGATATGTTTGCACTTGTTTAAATACCATTCGGTGTTCAATTCTGTTCACATATGTCAACCCACAGCCGAATTAAAGCATTTTGTATTTTTAGGTTATGTTGAATGCACCAAAATTTTGAGGTGTCCTTACATTTTTGTTCATAACTTTTGAACCGCTGAACCAATATCGCTCAAATGTACTACCAAACTTCTCGGGAGAACTTCCAATAAATATGTTACGTTTCAGTCATCTCCGTCTAATATTTTGGCCGTGATCACCATTTCCACAGACAGACAGACGGACATCGCAAGAATGTCTTAAAATCGATCACTGATCAATAATATGTAAACTTTATGGGGCCCCAGACCGATATTTCGATGAGTTACAAACGGAGTGACAAACTTATATGTATATACCCTCTATCACTAGAGGGAGGGTGTAAAAACAACAAAATTTTTAAAGACCAAGGAAATATCAAAAATATCCATAAAAATTATTTTTCAGTAATGTCCTAATACTAAATAATATTTATTTCCAGCAAAAAAAAATATTTTTTTTTCATTTTCTTTAGAGCTTCCCGATTTTTAGGTCAAATTAGGAACCTAAAGATATTGACGCACAGGTTTTTGGTAAACAAATCGATGAAGGACCATTAATATGTTCACTTTTTGTGGTCCTAGACCGATATTTCGTGATGTCACAAATGGAATGAGAAACTTAAATACATAAATCATTCTATCACCAGAGGGAATAAAAAGTGACCGCGTTTTTAGAGTTAATTAAAAAATCGGCATTTTTGGAGCAAAAATCGGCAAATCGGCACTTTGACAATTTTGAGACCAAAAATCGGCAAAATGCCGATAAATCGGCAAATATGGCAGCCCTGGTGAGAGCATGTAGGTGTGAGAGTAAAAACGCCGCGTAGTGCTTTTGCCAGTGCTGCTCTAAACATTAACAAAAATGCTCTAAAAATTAAAAAAATGGTCTAAAAATATGATCTTATGCTAAAATATGCTCTTAAAGCTAAAATATGCTAAATTGTGCTCTTAAGGCTTAAATATGTAAAAATATGCTCTAACAAATCGATGCCAGATTTCTTAAAATCTTCTGAAACGGATAAATCTTTACCCATTTATCAATACAATACGCAGGAAAAACATGATACTGCATATGTTTGTGCCATATGAGAAATTTGTTGATTTTATCATACACGGTTTGCTGAAAATATGTCATAATTATCTAGGTGAAATCAGCAGAGAAATCTGTCAAAACAGCAAAGTAATCTGCTAAGACTTTTGCCAGAAAATTTTTGTTTTAAAAAAAAAATGTTCATGAAAACTTTAATAGAAATGAAAACGAAAAAAAAACTTAAGAAAGTTTTCTTAAAAAAAGGATGACAGCAAACTATTTCTGTAAAATTACAAAATAGTTTGCTAAAATTTTGTTTAAAAATATGGTTAAAAATTTCGTTTTGGTTGCATAAAAAAAAAACTTAGAAAATTTTCTTGAAAAAATAATGACAGCAAACTATTTCTGTATAATAAAAAAATACTTTGCTAAAAATATATTCAAAAATATTTTGAAATTCAGCAAACAAATCAGTAAAAAGGCAGTAAAATTTCTGTTATATTGTGAAACTGAATGATAGAGATTTTAGTAAAAATACCAATTGTTGCTGTAAAAACGCAGTAAAATTTCTGTTATATTGTAAAACTGAATGATAGAGATTTTAGTAAAAATACCAATTTTTGCAGAAAAATCTGCTGAAAGATTGCTAAATCAGATTGAAAGTTGATTTACAGACTTTTTGACAGTTTTTCTTTTGAGTGTAGTATTAAAAAATTAAAAAAAAAAACGTTAAATTTTTTTCCCATTGACTTTTTCAAATAGCTTGAGACAAAATTTCATTTAAATTTAATTTAAGATAAATCAGACCATTTTAACTCAAGGTTCCTGGTAAAAAATTTCTATAAGCCAAAACTTTGATCGAAATGATCTAACCCTTGATCATGATCGAAATGATCGAATTTCTCTAAAATTGATTTTAACTGATTCTTGTCTAAGGCTCTAGAAAAGGAAACAAAAAAAAAGTTTTTTTTTTTATCTTGACCGTAGGAAAAAACGCTATTTTTTTGCAAATTTTAAATAGAGATATCTTGAAAACCTGAAAATGTTAGGTTATGTGCAAATTTGTAAAAAGCTGTTGTTTACTTTGGACACCAAACAAAAAATACGGCTTTCCTTCTTTCCAAAAGCTGCTTCCAGTTCAGCAAAATTTCTGCTGGGTCGTGTCGAAATACCTGCCGATGGCTGTTGATGAGCTAATTGTGGGAAAATTTATTAAAGAATTTTGCAAAGGCATATTCAGTTGGCAACCAGCGCACAGTGCCACATTTGGCCAATCTAGGACGACAAAAATCCAATTTTATTTATATTGACTAGAAATTCGGTACAAATGTTCGTTTTGACTTCAAAAACAACATTATGAAAAATATGGGAGGCCAGTTAATGGCCACGCCCACTTTTTAAAAAATTTTTAATTTTGGGTGTAATTTCTTTAAACTTGGTATATATACTCTCAAGGACTGTAGAAATAATATCACAAAAAAAGGGGGCGGTCAGACAACTGCCACGCCCACTTTTTAAAAATATGTTTAAAAAATATGTAAAAACAAGGTTTACATATCGTCCCACTGTAGTCGGCGTCGCAGACGGTCACAAAAGTAAGCCGTTGAAATAAGTGCTATGGATATTGGTCAATATGTCTGAAAAAGTCCAGCGACCAATAGAGACCAAACACAAAAGTTCTATTCCATCAAAAAAAATAATTATATAATTTTTTTTCAAAAAGTTTTGTTATGTTAAAAATTTAATAAAAAATAGAAAAAATTGTTTAAAAAAAGTAGAAAAGATATGACTTACAGCCTTTAAATATCCTTTAAAATTACCAAAAAGAGTGTATAAATATATTTTTTTTGTTAAAAAATTACAACCGTATAAAATCGACTTAATTAATGCGAAATAATGAACACTACTTCAGGATTTTACAAGATGCAACTTTATGCACCCACATCTTAATAACGAATAGAATTATAGTTCTTATATGAGTATTTCCGTGTTATTAGGAATGTTTTATAATACATACAAACAAATCATAAAAATCGGGGAACTTTTTTTTTTTTGATTTTTGTAGTGCTAGATTGGCCAAATGTGGCACTGTGCAGTGGTCAAAGTTTGAAAAAATTACGTTTTTCAAAAAAATGTCATGTCCAAATTTATTACGATTACGATAAATTGGTGCGATTAAACGCGGTAACAATTGCGATTTTAATAGTTTCTTAACTATCCAACTATACCATTTTATAACAGCTCTTCAGTGAAAAGAATCTTTTTTGGAAAAAAGAATAAATTTACATTTTTTGAAACCTTTTATCCTATTAAAAAAATTTATGTCTTTTTTTAAAGTTCTTAGAAACAATTTAATGATAAAAATGGTTTGAATGAAAAAATTTTAGTGCGAAAAAATATTGAGTAAAACAAATTTAAGTAAAAACAATTTTAAGTAAAAAAATTGATTTCCCGTTTTTTGTCCCATTTCGTTCCCCATTCTATTCCATTTCGTTCCCAGTTTAATTTCATTTCGTTCCCAGTTCAATTTCATTTTGTTCCATTAATGCCTTTTTAAGTGGATGATCCTATATTTGAAGTTTCAAGTGTATAAGTTATTATTTTAGGAATTCTAAAAAGTACCAAGGTAAATTTTTTAGTGAATCTATATTCCAGAAAGCAAAACTACATTCCAAATTTCAAGACTTTAGCTTCATTGATATGGTTTGTGCGTTGATGGGTTTCTCCGAAAAAAATTAAAACTTTTCCAGTATATATTGTTTGCCCTTAAAATAAAGAACTGAGCTGACCCATAGTGCATTATAGTAAATGGTTGTTACACAAGTATGAGTATGACAAACAAGAAAAGGGGTGTGATTTGTCGGTGTGTGTGTGTTTTTACTCAAATGTGATTGTATCGGTATCAACCAAAAATAATAACAGGAAGCGGGGTTTTTATAAAAATTTAAATGTTATTTCGCACCCTGCTGTTTTGTAAGTGCGATGGAATTATTAACAACGCATTTCTTTAATAATAGTAAAATAATAACAATTTTTTTTTTTCTTTTGTTAATGTTGTTTTCTGGTGGCTTAATGAAAAACAGATGCCTTACATTTTCCTTTACAATTTTTGGTTTTATGGAGTGGGTTCTGTGTTTTAAAAGGGTTAGTTGCAATATTCACAATTTAAATTTGTTTAATGGGGTTTTTTTTTTTTGCTTCTTTGGAAAAATAGCACCTATTGCGTAGCTAGTCTTTTTTAGTCTTTCAGCGTTAAAAAGGAATTAAAATTATGTCATGTTACGCTTATTTAGCTTGAGATAAAAAAAAAACAACTCTAAACCCAGTTAGAGATGAAAAAGGCTTTTTGAATGTATTTAATGAAATAATGAAAATTCATATTACAAGTAAGAAAACAAGACTATTTGACAATAGACAGGATTTTAAGAGTGTGTTTTTGGCGGTACGATTTTCTATTACACAGAAAAAAATAAAAAAAATATTTAATTAAAAAATTCGTAGATTTAATTAAAAAATTAATTAAATCCGGACCAATCACTAAAATGCAGAAATAAATTAAAAATATTTGTATGTCGTTAGTTAAAAATAAATGGATATTTATTTAATTAAAAACTTAATACTATAAATTAAAAAATTTAATTAAAATTTAAAAAAAAAATAATTAAAATTTTAATTGTATAAATCAAAAAAAAAATTAATTAAAAATATTATATTAAAATAAAAAATAATTTGTAAAAACATTATTTTTGAATAAAATAGTTTAAAAAAAATATTTCTTCAAACTTTAACAAATTTATTTATGCCGTAAAGACATAGTCAGTGAGATGATTTTATAAAGTTGATTATAAACCTTTCATATACATACACATAAAACTATAAACAAAATGAGAATTCAAAAACCTATGTGAAAAATAAAAAAAACTTTCAACAAACTTTTTATACTTATGTATTTTTTTTGTATGTAATACAATGCAAGAGAAAAACACACACTCGCACACACACGGAAAACAAAACAAAAAAAAAAATAAGTAAAGCTAGAAATTTAATTAAACATTTAATTATATAAATTAAATACTTAATTAATATTAAATTTGAAAACAATTAAAATATTAATTAAAATAAAGTTAAAAATTTAATTAAACAATTAATTATATTAATTAAAAGTTTAATTAATATTAAATTAAAAAACAATTAAAATTTTAATTAAAATAAAATATACGATATTATTTTCTGTGTAGGAAATTTTGCGAACAATAAAAGGGAACAGGTTGTTTATGAAAGAAAGTTTTTTTTTGTGTAATTTTAAGGTTATAGGATGTTTAACGGTGTATTGAGAACAGTGGGACAAATGATGTTGATTTGCTCCATGTTCTACGAATTTGTAGTTATTTGGTACGGACCCCAGGATATTATAACAAACCTCAGCTGACGTGATTTTTTAACAACCATTTTTAAAAAAACTATTTTTATTTATTTACAAAATCTAATTTTGAGTGAAAAACAAGTAGAAAAGTTAAATTCGACTTGGCCGAATCTATGAATACCATACACAATGCCCTTTTAAAGTGATAGTAAATTTTCTAACGTAAAAGAAAATAAAATTTTTGATTATAAATATTTTATTTTGTGTAAAACAATTTTTTTTAGTAATTTTTGAAAAAAAAAAAAATGAATTTTTTTTTGAGTGTAAAATTTTTTTTGAGTGTAAAATTTTTTCGAGTCTATTTTTTTTAGTTTAAAAATATTTTTGTGTGACAAAAATACGTTGTTAAATATTTTTTTGACTTACCAATGTTTTTAAAACATGTAAATTGTAATGAAAAACAAGTAGAAAAGTAAAATTCGACTTGGCCGAATTTTTTAATGTAAAAAAAATTTACAATTTTGATTAGAAATATTTCATTTTGAGTAAAAAACTTTTTTTTTTCATTTTTGTAAAAAAAATAAAATTACTATTTTTTTTGAGTGTAAAATTTTTTTCGAGTGTAACTTTTTTTTTAGTGTAAAAATAGTTCTGAGTGACAAAAAACTCTGTAAAGTAATTTTGTGGCTTATTATTGTTTTTAAAGCCTGTTTTTTTAAAAGTCGGGATTTTCAACACTTGAATTTTAGGGTTTTGCTTATAACTTTTGAGCCACTAAACCGATTTGGCTGAAATTTAAAACGAACTGGACCAAAGGAACGACAAATATATATGCCACACTTCAGAAGCCTCAGAATTGCCGTTCGAAAATTACCGTGTGTTTTATCTCGTAAATTTGCGAAAACCCATTGCCAAAATTCACTATTTTGCTTATAACTTTTGAACCACTGGACCGATTTTGCTGGATTGCAATGCCAACCTGACCAGGTAAATGCCCAACATATATGCCAAACTTCAAGAGCCTCCGTAAAGTCTTTCAAAAGTTAGCGTGTTTTCATCAGACAGACGGACAGACGGACGGACAGACGGACGGACATCGCTAGATCGTCTTAAAATCGATCGAGGATCATGAATATATATGGGGCATTCTATGTCAAATCGGACACTTTGAAATTTTTTTTTAGATTTTCCCAATTTGCTTACAGTTTGTAGTAAGTACCCTTTGAAAACTCCTTCGTGTTAAATTTTCAGATTTTTTTGATGACCTGTTCAAAAGATATCGAATTTTTAAAAAATTGGTAGTTTGTTCCTTTACTCAAACTTCTTTTACTTATAACTTCTTCAGTAATGGTCTAAGTTTCAAATTTTTTCTCTCAAAATTTTTGTTTTTTTACGTAATTTGAAAAAAAAAAATCTAAAAAAATCTTAAAAGCGCTCTAGTATGCGATTTTAAAGTTTCAAAATTTAAATCTCAGTTTTGAAACTGTTTGTACTCTTCGATTTTTTTTGAATTTTTTTTTTGTAAAACTTCTATCGATTCTACAAATTTTTTGCCCGGGAGGATCGTGGGATAAAGATTATTACTATTTTTTAAAATTTTTTTAAAAAAATTTATTGTAATTTTCCAATCTTAAAATCATTTCTACTGCTCCAATGGTGCGTCATAGAGGGGTCCTTTGTAAGACCGACCCCTATTAATTTTTACGTCTTAACATTTCATTGGAACAAACTAATACCCTATCTCCAATTTCTAAGGGGGCTCCCACACAAAACGACATTTTTTAAAATTTGTTCAAACTGCTCTAACTGCCCTAATAGTGCCCTTAGAGCAACAAAATGTATGACCGACCCACAATATTTTTTTAGTCCAAACATTTTCTCTGAACACACCTACCCTCTATCTTTAACTGTTAAGGCGGTTCCCATACAATTTTTTTTATTTTTTGTAAATTTGTTTTTTTTAATCAGTTTCTACCGGTCCAATGGTGCGTCCGAGAGGGGTCATTAGTGAGACCGACCCCCATTTATTTTTACCCTACAACATTTTTTCAAAACATACCTACGCCCTATCTCCACTCCCTAAGTAGGCTCCCCTACAAATAACAGTTGGAGCAAATTTTATAAAAATGTAATTTTGTATGGGAGCCTACTTAGGGAGTGGGCGTAGGTATTTTTTGAAAAAATGTTTGGACTAAAAAAATATTGGGGGTCAGTCATACATTTTATTGCTCTAAGTGCACTTTTAGGGCAGTTAGAGCGGTTGGAGCAAATTTAAAAAAATTTCATTTTGTGTGGGAGCACCCTTAAAAATTGGAGATAGGGTATTAGTTTGTTCCGAAGAAATGTTTATACGTAAAAATTAATGGGGGTCGGTCTTGGAAATGACCCCTCTATGACGCACCATTGGAGCAGTAGAAATGATTTTAAGATTGGAAAATTACAAAAAAATGTTTTCAAAAAATTTAAAAAAATAGTAATAGTCGTTATCCCACGATCCTACTGGGCAAAAAATTTGTAGAATCAATAGAAGTTTTACACAAAAAAATTTCAAAAAAATCAAAGAGTACATACATTTTCAAAAATAAGATTTAAATTTTAAAACTTAAAAATCGGGATTTTTTTAAAAAGTACGTAAAAAAACAAAAATTTTGAAAAAAAAAATTTGAAATTTGGATGATTATTGAAGAAGTTATGAGTAAAAGAAGTTTGAGTAAAGAAACCAACTACCAATTTTTAAAATTCGATATCTTTTGAACGGGTCATAAAAAAAAATCTGAAAACTTACCACGAAGGAGTTTTCGAAGTGTACTAAAAACTGTAAACAAATTGGGAAAATCTAAAAAAAAATTATTGAAAGTGTCCGATTTGACATAGAATGCCCAATAAATATAATTATATTTTTATTTTTCAAAAATCCAAATTTTTTATGGACATTTTCAAAAATCTAAAACTTTAATCGAAGGGCGCTTTGGGTTAAAATAATCTGGTTTGGCTCAAGTGGAATCGAAATAAAATTTCGTATCAAGCTCTATGAAAGGGTCAAGGGATAGAAATTTTTTGATTTTTTCTTGAACGGAGGAAAACCCGCAATTTTTGGCAAATTTTAAATTTCTCACTTTTCTGAAATGTTTTGTTGCAAAAATATTTTTTTACATTGTGGATACTAGGCATAGTCGAGTTTGACTTTTTAATTTTTTTTACATCCCGACAAGTTTTTAACGTGTTCGACCGCACATTTACTTCCTTCAATCCCACTGTTTCTACAATTACATTTAAAAATAACAAAAAAAAAAAACACACTCATACATTTAAAAGTTTATCCTTTTTTTCTTAATATAAGTGCGACTCTTCTCTTAACACACTCTTTTATATTTCAATTTTCTTAAAATGAAATTGCTTGGCATAATTAAAATTTTCAACATTAATTAGTTAAAATAACAATTTTAATTTGAAAATAACAGACATTTTTGTTTTTTTTTTTGTTGTTTTTCTAAGAGCAGAGGCCTAAAAATGCTCATAAAAATTCTACTAATTTTTAATTATATTACTAAAATAGACAATTATTATATTCTTACTATGGCTGACTGCTAGACAACAAAAATATGCATAATTTTATATTAAATTATGGTCGAAATTAGAAATTATAATGCCATATATATTGCCCTCCAAAAAAACAGAATAAACCCCTTCTTAAACAAATTATTATTATAATGAAAGAATCTTTTTAAATATTTTATTATATTAAAAGTGCACAGTAAATTAAAATGAAAACGTTAATTGACATTTAGAATGATAATAATAATTTAGTGTGAATATTTTATTACAATTAAAAAAAATTGTTATTTTATTCAAATGTTATTAAAAATAGCCGGAAACAGTGATTTTAACATTACCACAATATTTATGTGACAATCCGTTTTTTGTTTTTTTTTTTTGGGTAAAAGTTAAAAGTGTCTATTTTTAAGTTGATATATGGGGATTTTCCATATCATTTCATTACCTTCCCCTCGAGGGTTAAATGCATATTTGCATTTATTTATAAATTTTGTCTAGGCAAGCACAAATCAAATAAAATATTTAAAAATTTAACCGTGTAATTAGTTGGAAAATAAATAATATCCCGAGTAAAAATTTTTATATATAATTATATATAATTTGATATAACGCACTTTTATCAAATTATATATAATTTGATAAAATTATATATAATTATATCCAGGAATTGGTGGATCAAATTTTATAAAATTAGATAAAATTATATCAAATTATATATAATTTGATAAAATTATATAAAATTTGATAAAATTATATCCGAAAAAGTTTTTTATCTAATTTTATACAATTTTATATAATTTTATAAAAAAATATATTATTTCATATTATTAGATATGAAAGATCACTATGATTTTAGGGTTTTTTAAATTAAAATTTCAGCAATTAATTTTATTTTTTATTTACTCAACAAAATAAAATATTAAAAAATGTACACAAATACAAATGGAAAAATTAATATAAAATATTCAAATAATAACAAGTTATAACAGAAAAAACAATATTAATAAAAATAACGGAAAAATGCACTTATTAAAATAACAAATTACAGTACAAAACATTTGCTTTACTTATGTTCTTCTTTACACGACGTCTGGATCATACAGGAACGTTTTGTCTCATGTCATAACAAAATTATTTTTGATGTTTTTTGGCAAGGTACCGTGCATGGCACTGTCACCCATGGGATATGGAAAACACATTTTATAAAACAACATTCTGTCGTACCTTTTTAAAACCCATTCGTAACCATAAAAGATTCATATAAAACTGCAGGCTTGGGAAAATCATTGGTGCATTAATATTGATGGTAAATTGCACAATCCATTTAATAGTCCAAAAAGTAATCATTGTCCAAAGAAAGGGAAGCTTGCAGTCATTTCGATTGTATTTGAATTTCTTGATATGTTTGGAAACTTCGAAACTAATAACGAAAAAAATTTATACATATTCTGAAATAAACTTTATTTTAATACATTTTTTAATATTTTACATTACCTCTTCTGATATATTTGCCCGATTGGAAACAATTAAACCGAAAGTAAAGATATAAATCGCAAAAAACGAGAGAAATGACAACATTTTAATTTAAATTTCAAGAAAAATTAAATTACAAAATTTTAATTTTTTTTTTTTGATTGACAATTAAATTTTCCAAAAAAACTATTTTGAAAGTTGACACTAAAAAAAATATTGTTATGAAATTTAAAAAAATGGAACACTCAAAACACAATAATTTTTTATTTATTGGTGCAAAAAATATAATTTTAAAAATTAATTCGCAGGTCTAGACTGATAAATCAAAGCTTAAACATAAAAAGCACAACGTATTTGTTTTAATATTTTTGCACACGCTAATTTTGAAAATTATATGTATTTAATTACTTACATATCAATTTTATTTTTTTATGTCGTTTTTCAGAGGTTAGATTAGGCCTTCAAGATGAACTATTTGCCCTTTGGTCCGATTTTTCCCATTTACAAACTTAATCAGCATTTGACCATAAGACATATTCCTATAATGTCAGGATTCTAATTTTTTTTATTTTGGACTGCATCGTGTCTTATAAAGACGGACGGACTTTCATAGAATTTCTTAAAATCGATGATTGATACTTTATGGGGTCCTAGACTTATGGTTCGACACGTCATACACAGAAGTGAGTATACCCCAATTCTATGATTGGAAGGTTTTAAAAATGATGCAAGATATCTTCAGAGATGTTGTATATAAAATTATATATAATTTTATAAAGCAGATCTAATTATATATAATTATATATAAAAATATTTCAATACAAATAATTTTATATATAATTATATATAATTTGATATAAATTTATATAATTTTATCAAATTATATATAATTATATAAAAGCTTTTTTACTCGGGATTTTATTTTGCATTTTTAAATTGTATTAGGTGGAGAGAAAAGTTTATGGTTTTAAGAAACCGATATTTTTTAATAAATAAATTTTAAGAACAAACCAAAAACAAACTTGAAAATAATTGAATTTCATTAAAATATTAAAATTTTTTCTAGAACCGATGCATCGGTTTAAATTTTTTGAAAAAAATTTATTCTAATTTTACAATCTTAAAATTATTTCTACTGCTCCAATGCATTGCAATGGTGCGTAGAGGGGTCATTTATAAGACCCACCCCCATTAATTTTTACGTCTTAACATTTCTTTGGAACAAACTAATACCCTATCTCCAATTTCTAAGGGGGCTCAAGCACAAAACGACATTTTTTAAAATTTGCTCTAACCGCTCTAACTCCCCTAAAAGTGCCCTTAGAGCAATCAAATGTATGACCGACCCACAATATTTTTTTAGTCCAAACATTTGCTCTGTCTTTAACTGTTAAGGCGGTCCCCATACATTTTTTTTTTATTTTTTGTAAATTTGTTTTATTAAATCAGCTTCTACACTCAAAATAATTCTACAGTAAAAGGTTTAGTAAGTGATTTTGTACCAAAATCAAATAATAATTTACTAATTTTAGTATCTTCAAAGTACTAAAATTGGTAATTTTTACTGGTTTTCAATAATTTTAGTAAAAAATTGTAGTATTGGTTACCAATTTCTGCACTAGGTCCTTTTGGACTAAAATTTAGTTAAATTTCTAGTATTGAATATCCACGTTTTATTTTTGGTATACCGGTCCAATAGTGCGTCCAAGAAGGGTCATTAGTGAGACCGACCCCCATTTATTTTTACCCTACAACTTTATTTTAAAACATACCTACGCCCTATCTCCACTCCCTAAGTAGGCACTATTAGGGCAGTTAGAGCGGTTGGAGCAAATTTTAAAAAAATGTCGAACCACCGCGATGGTTCTAGAAATAGATAGAAAACTACCCAACAGTAGGATTTTTTCAAAAAATTTTATTGTAATTTTCCAATCTTAAAATCCTTTCTACTGCTCTAATAGTGCGTCATAGAGGGGTCATTTCAAAGACCGACCCCCATTAATTTTTATGTTTTAACATTTCTTCGGAACTAACTAATACCCTAACTCTAATTTCTAAGGGGGCTCCCACACAAAACTACATTTGATAAAATTTGCTCCAACAGCTCTAACTGCCCTAAGAGTGCCCTTAGAGCAATAAAATGTATGACCCACACTATTTTGTTAGTCCACACATTTGCCCTAAACACACCTACCTCCTATCATTAACTATTAAGGCGGTCCCCATACAATTTTTTTTATTTTTTGCAATTTTGTTTTATTTAATCAGCTTCTACCGGTCCAATGGTGCTTCCGAGAGGGGTCATTAGTGAGACCGACCCCCATTTGTTTTTATCCCCCAACAATTTTTAAAACCTACTTACGCTCTATCTGCACTCCCTAAGTAGGCTCCCATACATAACAAATTTTATAAAAATGGAATTTTGAATGGAAGCCCACTTAGAAAGTGGAGATAGGGCGTTGGTATGTTTTTCAAAAATGTTGGAGGGTAATAATAATTGGGGGTCGGTCTCACTAATGACCCCTATCGGAAGCACCATTGGACCGGTAGAAGCTGATTAAATTAAACAAACTTACAAAAAATAAAAAAAAAATTTGATTTTAAAACTTTAAATTTGAAAACTTAAAAATCGCATACTTCACAGATAAAAATGAGTTGTTAGATCAAGCACGAAATACACCAGGAAAATTGTTGGATCAAGCACGAAAATTGTAGGTCAGTCATTGACTGTTCCTTGATTAAACCAATGCTTGATTTGAGTAATTTGTTAATTGTTATTTTTCTGTTATTTTTGATTAAACCAATGCTTGATTTGAGTGAGCGGTTAATCAATAATTCTGTGTTGTTTTTGATTAATCCAATGCTTGATCTGAGTGAATGGTTAATCATTATTTTACAGTTGTAGTGTTTTTTGTCAGTCTTTTCACGTCTTTTGTTTAAATTGTTTTTTTTTTGTGCTTTATATTACTTTTTTATTTTCGTGTTGTGTTGAGCACTTTTAAGATTTTTTTTTATTTTTTTTTTAAAGTTCGTAAAAAAACAAAAATCTTTAAAAAAAATTGCATTTGGACCATTATTGAAGAAGTTATGAGTAAAAGAAGTTTGAGTAACAGAACAAACTACAAATTTTAAAAAAATCGGTATTTTTTAAACGGGTCATCCAAAAAATCTATAAATTTACCGCACAGGATTTTTCGAAGAGTACAAAAAACTGTCAATAAATTGGGAAAATCTAAAAAAAAAAATTCAAAATGTCCGATTTGACATGGAATACCCCACGTATCCTAGACCGATATTTCCATGCGTTACACATGAAATGACAAAGTGAGTATAGCCCCATACTGTGGTTGGAGGGTATAAAAATTACCTACAAAAACATTAAAAATTAATGAGTTCGTATGTTATTTTTTACAATTTTTCTATAAAATTTAAAAAAGAATCACTTATTTTTAATTACAGAGCAAAAATAAATTACCCCGGCTAAAAATGTTGTATATTATCATATATGATATCATATATGAGACCATATACAGTATCATATATAGTATCAAATATGGTCTCATATATGACCATATTCCAAAATTGGCGCTTATATAAGACACGATCATATATGATCCAATATATGTGATCATATATTAGATCATATATTGAATCATATATTGGATAATATATTGAATCATATATGGGATCATATATGATGTTGTTTTCAATTTGTTTTACATTCTTTTTCATATTTTTTATTTATTTTTTTCATTTTAAACTATATTTAATAGATTATGTATATATTCACCAGAATTGCAAACGGTGTACATTAGGGTGGGTCAAATTTTTTCGACCCAAGGGCTCATCGTGATTCTTATTCTATGGGTCATTCTGAGCAAATTTGCCAAAGAAACCATAGCTCTAAAATGAATTTCGAGCCCCCGGATTTTTCAAAATAGGTATTTTTTCTAGAAATATTCGAGAATAGAGGCAAAAAAATGCTATTTCCTCTAGCCAAATGAGTATGTGGGGTTTTTTTGGGACGCGGAATCCATTTTTGACATTCATTTTTATTTTTGAGTGCCGCCAGAGGGCGCTTACGTACATTTTTTTGCGAAAATATACGATATTGTTATGGAAATAGACGAATTTTGACTTTGTATTGAATATATTCAAAATACATACTCGAATTATAAATTGTTAAATCATATTCCATACATTTTGTTCCTTTTTCCAGCTTTTCTAAAAAAAAATCGATAGATATCCAGCTAAGACCTAAATCACATTTTTACCAGCTTTTGAAGGAAGAAAACCTCAAAAACTAGCTGGAAAATCTTATATTAACATTTATAAATTAATTAATTAATTAATATTTAATTTTAAACATGGATCCATTGCCGTCAACATCAATAAGTACCGAAAGTAGTTTAAAACATATGCCTTCTCACGATGTTCCTGCTTTTGGTATGTCTTCTGATTTGACTGGTCTCAATCTGCCAACTAAACAGCATATTTTAAGATGCTATGTTTTCATATAAAACATTTACTCCTCAAGTGACAGACAAATTCTTCGTTTTGTTTCTCAATTACTGAATTCAATTGATTTTTTTACCCTTTGTAACTACCCAAAATATTCGTCCTAGAGTCTACCTTCAAGTATACCGATCGACTCAGAATTACTTTTTGAGTCGATTTAGCGATGTCCGTCCGTCCGTCCGTGCATCTGTCCATCTATCGGTTTAAGCACGATACAGGTCGAAATTTTCAATCAGTTGACTTGAAATTAGGAACTTTAGCATCTTTTGGCCCAAGGACGAAGCCTATTGAAATTGGAGAAGATCGGTCCATGTTAAGATCTAGCCCCCATACAAACGCCCCCTTTGGATTCGGATTAAATGATTAAATAACCGTATTATAATAGATATCGCTTTGAAATTTAGCAGGTAATCAAATTTTGTTTGCTCAAATCACCATTCCAAATTTCAAAGGAATCGGGTCAGTTGTTCTGGTAGTCACCATACAAACCACCATCCCGATATTCACATATTTCAGTCAAAACTCATAAAAATGGAAATATTTGATAACAAAATTTATTTTTAGTTGTTAAACATATACTTTAGTAACCTAATCAAATCGGAATATAATTGGACCATTTTTGGACTTAGTACCCCATATAAAAATTTTGACCGATATTCGGTTAAATCGGTTTATTGACAAAAAAAATTACCAATTCCACTAAAATTTTATCTGTGTGTTCTCCTTACTTAATAAAGATCTAACAAAGGACAGATCAAATCGGTCCATGTTTGGACTTGGGACCTATTTTCCGGAAAACACTGGTGTAAGGTATCATATGGTCGGTCTTGACCGACTATAACTTTCTTGCTTGTTTTTATTAATTACATTTTATATGCTTTTATTATCTCTTATGCGTAATTTTTGAAGAAAAAATAAAGTAAAATATGCTTTGTTTATTTTTTGTCTTAAATTCGATATAGGTCGTGAATGAATAACCCCTCCCCCCCCCCATAATTTTTAACGCTGAACACTCTGGCTATTTAAAATTTGGGGTTGTCTCATGAGAAAGTCAAATATTCGTCAATTTCCACGAAAAATTTCGTAAATTTACCCAAAAAAAAAACGATAAAGTTAAAAAATGTACGAAAGCGCCCTCTGGTGGTATTCAAAAATAAAAATAGATGTCAAAACTGGATTCCTCGATCCAAAAAACCCCCACATACACATTTGGCTAGAGGAGAAATCATTTTTTTTACCTCCATTCTTGAGTATTTGGGGAAAAAACCTATTTTGAAAAATCCGGGGGCTCGAAAATCATTTTAGAGCTATGGTTTCTTTGGCAAAGTATCTTCAAATGACCCGTAGAACAAGAATCTGGATGAGCCCCTATACATTTTTTCGGCCCCCTACAATTTGACCCACCCTAGTGTACATAAGTATAATTTAAAATTAAAAATATTTTTTTTATTAATTTTTGTGTTTTCATATATTTTAATGAAACCCTTTAGTTTGATGATTTTCATTTTTTAGTTACTATCGTTTGCATTTTTGGTGACCATATAAAAATAAATAATTTAACTTATAGATATGAGAATACATTTTGATAGTAAACAAAATAAATTGAACATAAAAGATCTTATATATCAAGTTTTTCAATTGATATCAATTACGAAAGATGCGAACAAAGCGCTTATTAAAGGAACGTTGATTTCCATTGTGTTTTATTGTTTTACTGTTAATTCCGATTATCTTCAGACTTAGCGTTTTTGTTATGGTATAAGCCCCTTTTTTACAATTTTTGTAGTCAAAATCTAAAAAAGGATATAAAATAATATTAATATTTAAGATATTTCTAGAATTTTTATTGTATTAAAGTATTACCAACGATAGCATTTGGTGCTAATAGGTTAATGATAACACGAATGTCATTTAACGAAGCAACCATTTACCTTTAAAGATTGGCTAGATACTGCTAGTTACATACATACATGTTGGAGTGTATTTTGTTAAGACCATGGGATGCTTAAGCCCATTGGATGCTAAAGACTATGGAATGCTTTTTAAGGAAAGATATATTGTCTTTCAGAAATCCATCTGAAAAAATATTAAAAATTATTACACATTTCTTTTTTTATTCCAGCAAAAAAGAACTTGCTACTACTAAATGCACGCATCAAAATTCATAGCAAGCAAATAATTACTTAAGACTTTGATTAAAAGCAATATATTCAGTAGTACATATGTATTTTATCTTGCTGGGTTATGTTTGTAAGAATATTTGAAGGATATGGATAAAAACTATTTCTACTTACATCATGGTGACAATGTGCCAGATTGTCACTTTCGCTTATAGACAGCTTTCTTGTAATTGTATAAAAACGTTGTTCTTCCCAAATCGTTACTCAACCTTAAAACTGATCGTTCTTTTCATTTCGATTTGCTATGGCGATAGTAAGCGATTTCAAAATAGTTTGTAGTGTTGGAACCGTAGTGATAACGTTATGGTCGTGCATATGCCCTCTGCTCTAAGTTAAGCGAGCTTAACGTCCCTCCGCATGGTTAAATTTTCTAGTAACTCGGCCTTCAAACTTCTTATACGTTCTTTCCATTTCCAATTTTCAACAGTAAGGGATTTCAAAATAATTTATAGTGTTGGAATCGTAGTGATAACATTTCTGGTGGTGCATATGTCCCCTATGCTCCTTATAGGATCAACAGGAACCCATATATATATATATATATGTCCTCTTCTCCAAGTTGAGTGAGCTTAACCTTATTCGGGCTCAAAACTGCTTATACGATCTATCATTTCCAATTTGTTATGGCGACATTAAGGGATTTCAAAATAGTTTGCAGTATTGCAATCGCAGTCCACGAAGTTGCACGAGATTAACGAAGCTGCGTAGTTTAATTTTCTTCAACATCAAAGCACTCTATATATATGATCCTTTTGAATATGATCTTGTTTTGGAATAAAATGTACACGCTTATACTTGTTATGACGATGAACTGGAAAAAATAATACATATGATTTTAAAATTCTAAATTCATTTAAAATTCTAATTAAAACTTACCTTTTCCATTTTCTTTATGTAAAAGTAACTTTTTTAATCAGAATATTTTGCAACTAGGAAACAATATTTTTTTAAATTATTGATACAAATCGGTATTAAGGTATAAATATGGTAATAACATATAATTTCAATCCTACAAAACTTTTGTTTTGTAATTCCGGTTGATATTTTCATATACATGCACTAAAACTTAACATTTTATGATAACATATATGTTTCTATATATGATATCATATATGGCACATATTTTATATACGGCCACATATATGGGATCGTTTCTTGCATATATGGTCACATATATGTTTCCATATATGTCATATATGATCATATAAAGATCTATATATAAGCATATACGAACATACACATTTATTTTTAGCCGGGACTTTAAAAATTGAATGCTAATGAAAGTCTTTATTTTTTATATTGTTATTTTTGAAACAAATAACAGAAAAAGTCATTTAAAATAACTGAACGTTAAACAAATGGTTTTTCTTTTAAAAACGACAACACGTAAAACTTTTTAAGTAAACTACAAACAGTTAATGTGTTAATGTCATAATTTTTTGAGGGTACTGATTTCAAAAACTCCTTTGTAAACAATTTTTTTTTGCATTTTTCAACAGATTTTTGTGTTTTTCTAGTGCAAGCGTTTGTTATAATGTGCGAAAAATGTTCTAAACATTCGTTATATAAGGTAAATAACGTTTAAATATTGGTCGTTCGTTATGTCGAGCGCAAAACTTTTGAAACGTTCGTTAAATAAGGTAGTCAATGTTTAAATTTTTGTCGTTCGTTATATCGAATATTCGTTAAATCGAGATTCGTTAAACCGGGCTTTACCTGTATATAAAATTTTGATATGTCACGGTAGCGAGGCATTTTTTATTTTACTAGACCTAAATAAAAACTATGACGACCGGCGGTCAAAGTGTTGGATTTTTGAAAAGCAAAAAAATCGAAAGTTAATTTTTTTCCGTTTTGCCCCAACGTAATTAAAATTTACAAAAAGTACTTTTTTCAGAATGCACTAATTTTGCTGTAGAATCCTTAACTCCGTGTTTTTTTAAGTTTCTGGATGATTATTTTTATGAAATATCAAAAGTAGCCGTTGAATCGGTATTTCCGTCTGAGACCCAGACTTAGTGGACCTGTTTTCCATGAGAGTAACACACAATCCAAATTTCAAGTTTCTAGCTTCAGGAATTTGGGGAGTGCGAAGATGAACACTCAAAACTAAAACCTTGTAAAATTACAAGAAAAACTTTTAACTTTTTTTTTTTGCTACCTCCTATTTGACAAAAATTAATACACTCAAAATAATTCTATAGAAAAAGGTTTAGTAAGTGATATTGTACTTAAATCTACTAATAAGTTACTAATTACCAGTAGTACAGTAGTTTTTTAGTACATTCAAAGTACTAAAATAAGTGTTTTTTTTTTGGTTTTGAATAGTTTTAGTAAAAAATTTTAGCACTAATTACCAATGCCTGCACTAGGTCCTTTTGGACTAAAATATTAGTTCTCTAGTTAAATTTTTAGTAATGAATACCCACGTTTTTTTTTAGTGTAATATTTTGACAAGCTTTTTACCAATAATTTTGTAATTTTACAAGGTTTGTACCAATAAAACTGTAAATTTACAAATTTTTTGACATGATAAAATTTACAAGGAGGTTTCGTAACTTTGCTAGATTTTTTGCTACCTCCTATTTTACGAAGATTCCTAGTAATTTTACAAGCTTTTTACCAATAAAATTGTAAACTTAAAGTTTTTTGGCGCAATGAAAATTACAAGAAATTCTATATTTTATTTGTAAAATTATCTTGGAAATTTGTAAAATAACAAAAAAATTTTAAAATTACAAAAAAAAATGGAAAATTACAAAAAAAAATTGTAAAATTACAAAAAAATTGTCAAATTACAAAAAAAAAAAATAAAATTTCGACCCAAATTTGTTTGTTAAAAAATAAGGAAAACTGTCAAAAATTGGTAAAATGGGATAACGAAACTTTTTCTAGTAATTTGACAATGAATTTTGGCGCTATGAAAATTACAAGGAATTCTCGTGAATTTACAAGATTTTATTTGTAAAATTATCTTGGAAATTTGTAAAATTACAAAAAAAAAATGTAAAATTACAAAAAAAAGTATAAAATTACAAAAAAAAAAAATTAAAATTTCTACCAAATTTGTTTGTTAAAAAACAAGGAAAACTGTCAAAAATTGATAAAATGGGATAATGAAACTTTTCCTAGTAATTTGACAAGGTTTTTTTTTTTTTGTGCGAATCAGTCAGCCAGTCATTCAGATTAATTCATGACTACCCCCAATATTTATTATTTTTACAAAAAATAAAACAATAAAATTACTACCAATGTTCATGTGTCAATTTGCCATCATTTGACAAAAAAAAAAAAAAAAAAGGTTTGCTGATCTGGCTTCCAGCGTTATTTTTATTATATATTTTATTTGTTTGCAACTTTTGAAATTTTTGCTGAATTATGTATTTACTTGGGGTTTATAAAATTGTGTGTGTTGTTCATTCTTTTTTTTTCCTCTTACAGAATTAAAATATTTTTTGCTTATTTAGCTGATTTTCTCGTTGATTTTTTGTAAATTGAAATAAAAACAAAAAATTTAAATACGTTTATAATTGAAGTTTTTACAGACAGCTGAGGTTTGTCATGCTTGGTAATGCCCCCCCCCCCCCCCCCCATACACACACATCATACACTAGCAAACACTGTTTCTCACTCCACATCTTTTAAAATGTTTAAAAAAAGAATGCATCATATATAAAACACTAACGGAAATAGCCATTCTACGGAAACGGATAAAACTGGTTGGTCAATGGTGGTTTTTTGTGAGAGTGTGCAATAAGTAAACATATGTGTGTGCTTGAGAGAGTGAGTGTATGTATTATGTATGTTTGATGGTGTTATTTAAAAAAAAAACAGTGGTTTTTGATCAGTATTCTGAGTGTTTGTGTGTTTTTATATGTGTTTAATTTTATCAAAATACACGGAGAAAAATCGTTGTGCTAAGCAGTAGTAAAATACTCAAAACTTTCGGTTTATCAACAGTAAATTAATTGTAACAACAAAAATTCAATTGAAACAAACGCATTTATTTCATAAACAAAATCACATTCGGTTTATCAACAGTAAATTAATTGTAACAACAAAAATTCAATTGAAGCAAACGCATTTATTTGACAAAAAAATCACATTCAATAGAAAGTTTCCATTTTTTATAATATCCCGAGTAAAAAAGTTCCTATATAGTTGTATATAATTTTATAAACATCATATATGATTAAATAGATTTATATAGAATTTGATGCGAAAAATGAGTCGATAAAACTATATAAAATTTGATCAATGTTTCTTATATTTTGATAAATTTTTTATATAATTTTATGCGAAATTTGGACCCCTATTTTTATATAATAATAGCAAAATTATATAATCAGATGTAATTATATAAAAATATATAAAATTGTATAAAACTGTATAAAACTATATAAAGTTACATAAAATTATATATAATTTTATATAATTAAAAAAAAATTTTATGATTTATATAAAACTTGATATAATTTTATATAACTTTATAAAATTATATATTGTTTTATATAATTTGATATAGTTGTATATAATTATATCTGATTATATAAATTTGCTGTTGTTATATAAAAATAGGGGTCCAAATTTCGCATAAAATTATATAAAAAATTTATCAAAACATAAGTAACATTGCACGGTGCCCTGGAGAAGATTTAAATAAAATTTTGGTGTTACTCCAATTTTTAAGCGGATTATGTTTTTGGACTAAAAAAGAAAGAAAATGAGCCAAAAAAGAAAAAAAAGTACTAGGCGCTTTTTTTTTGGCGGGCAAAAAGATGAATTTCAAAAAAACAAAAAATAATTTATTCTTTCAAATGCATTAAAATTTGTATATTAGGATATAAATTCATCACATATTTACTTATCAGTGAGATTTAGATATATATGTAACATATATTTCCAGATATGAGACTTAAAAGAATAATTTCACTCTTAATTGAAACCAAATGAAATATGTCCTTGTAAATTATTTATAAATGTAAGTTTTTAAAAGTTTTCAGTGTACTACTCAGACGGACAGCAAAATACACCGTTGCCTCAGTTTAGACCTTAGTGAGTCATATAATTTTAAAAGAATTAATACTTTTTTGTTAAAAATGTTTTTTCAAAACTAAGAAAAATCGGAAAACGATAGTAAAAATCATTAAAAATGTGTTTGCAATACCTAAGGAAGAGTAAAATAAAGTAAATAGTTAAAAAAGAGAAACAGAAAGTGGTTTGGACTATTTTTTTTATTGCGAAACTTATGGATGGACTTAATATCCTTTTTTAATTTTGTTTATTTCGCCAAAAATCCTTTGTAAATTTTGTTTGTATTGTTGGGGTAACTTTCCCCCTTCAAAATCTAGAAACATGATCAATATTAAATGTGAAGTAACTGCTAGAGTTAAACTTTTCATTAAATTAAAGAAGAAATTTTATTTAGTCTCACTAAATAGTGAAATTATTCTTTTAAGTCTCATATCTGAAAAAATATGTCACATATATATTTAAATCTCACTGACAAGTGAATATATAATGAATTTACATCTGTTTAAAAAATTTGTAATGCATTTGAAAGAATAAATTCTTTTTTGTTTTTTTGAAATTCATCTTTTTGCCCGCCAAAAAAAAAGCGCCTAGCACTTTTTTTTCTTTTTTGGCTCATTTTCTTTCTTTTATAGTCCAAAAACATAAGCCGCTTAAAAATTGGAGTAACACCAAAATTTTATTTAAATCTTCTCCAGGGCACCGTGATTGATAAAATTTTATATGGTTTTATCGACTCATTTTTCGCATCAAATTCTATATAATTCTATTTAATCATATATAATGTTTATAAAATTATATACAACTATATAGGAACTTTTTTACTCGGGATATATTATAATATTATAATACAATATTATAATAGCTATATTGCTTTCATAATTTCTCTCAGTGTATTTAAAATATGTGAATGTATTGCACACATATCACTATGTGTGGTTCTATGATATTGGTTTATTATAGTGGACATATTTTATTGTGATTGTCTGGATGTTGTATGTTTTTTCACTGAATGTTTCATAGATTCATCTTTTACAGTACAATTATTTAATATGCAAGTTTTAATATAAATAACTGTAGAATTTATTAAATTTTATGTGTGTTTTTTTTTGTATTAATTTACAAAAATGTCAAACATTTTGCTATTATTGCTGCCGTTGCAAATGTTATTATTTTGTAGTCATACCACTTATGGACATTGTCAGGCTATTATTTATTGCAACTAATATTACCTACTTTGAGAAATGATAAGTGAAGTAGGGTGGATAACATTTTCCTTTTTAACATGATAATGTTTTTAGGCTGGTGTCTAATTTTAAAAAAAGTTGCAGGTTGCCACCTTAGTTTGACTATATAAGTAAGTTAACGATTACCAAAAAATAAAATAAGAATTACTATTTTCATTTTCTTAAAACCAAAAATTTTAGTAATTTGGATAAGAATTGACCTCGTGATGAATAAAACAAATATTCAACAGCTGGTGAATAAAACGTAACATAATTGTTTTGCATCAATATTTTTTTTTCATCATTTTTTTTTATCTATTTTTTTTTTGCATCAATATATTTTGTCATAATTTTTTTTTTTTTTCATCAATATTTTTTTCATTAATATTTTTTTTTTCATAAAATTTGCTATTTTCATCAATAATTTTTTCATCAGTATTTTTTTTTTATCAATATTTTTTTTTTTCGTCAATATTTTTGTTTTCATATATATTTTTTTTCATTAATATTTTTTTTTATTAATATTTATTTTCATGAATATTATTTTTTCATCAATATTTTTTTATCAAAATTTTTTGTCATCGAATATTTTTTTTTCATCAATATTTTTTTTTATCATATTTTTTTTATTCATCAATATATTTTTTTTCATCATATTTTTTTTTTTTATCAATATTTTTTTTTTTCATCAATATTTTTTTTTCATCAATATTTTTTTTTCATATACATTTTTTTTCATTAATTTTTTTTTCATTAATATTTATTTTCATCAATATTATTTTTCATCAATATTTTTTATCAACATTATTTTATTAACATTTTTTGTCATCGAATATTTTTTTTTCATCAATATTTTTTTTTTATCAATATTTTTTTTTTCATCAATATTTTTTTTCTTCAATATATTTTATTTTTCATCATATTTTTTTTTCTCATCAGTATTTTTTTTATCAATATTTTTTTTTCATCAATATTTTTTATTTTCCATCATATTTTTTTTATTCATCAATATTTTTTTTCATCATATTTTTTTTTATCAATATTTTTTTTTTCATCAATATTTTTTTTTTTCATCAATATTTTTTATTTTTCATCATATTTTTTTTTCTTCAATATTTTTTTTTTTCATCAATATTTTTTTTCATTAATATTTTTTTCCATTAATATTTATTTTCATCAATATTATTTTTTCATCAATATTTTTTTATCAAAATTTTTTGTCATCGAATATTTTTTTTCATCAATATTTTTTTTTTTATCATATTTTTTTTATTCATCAATATTTTTTTTTCATCATATTTTTTTTTTATCAATATTTTTTTTTTTTTTCATCAATATTTTTTTTCGGCGCCATGAAATAACTACCAATGAAATAAGTCCCAAGAAAAATAATGCAATAAGTCCCAAAAATTTCCATACGATTTGGGAGTTATTTCATAATGCAATAACTCCCAAATCTGCGGGAATTATTTCATTTTTTTTTTGGAAGTTATTTCATTTTTAAGTTAGGGAGTTATTTGGACACAAGGGCGAGTTGGTTGGATAAATGGTCAAACTCTGACAGGTGTATACAGACAAAATTATTATGGGATGAAAGCTTGGCAAAACACTGCAAAATTCTTCTAGATATGGACAGGAAGCAACTGAGAGCTACAGTTAACCTCATTACTGGTCACAACACATTGGGTAAACACATGGTAACAATTGGAATTAGAAATGATAATACATGTAGATGGTGCAGAGAATCCGTAGAAGATACCTATCATTTCTTATGCGAATGCCCTGCACTGTCATTTAGAAGATTAAAAATTTTTGGTTCTTATATTTTTCAGAATTTATCCGAATTACGAGGCACGAATCCTTGGACCCTACTGGGATTTATAAAGGCATCTAAATGGGACGCATAAAGGAAAACCACTTTGGGCTACACAGTAGAAGAAGAGAGAGGATCAAAGTTTCAAAGGAATCATAATGGGCCACATCACGGCCTCTATGGGCGCTGGTTTATACCAGTGTCATCCTACATAACCTAACCTAACCTAGGGAGTTATTTCATTATGCAATAACTCCCAAATTATTTTAGACTGGTTCCATTTTAAATAGCATAGGCAATCAGCCGATGGTGGTTCAATTTATCCAAAAATTAATATATCCATTCTTCTGATTTTTATTGAATTTCGGTTTTTGTTATTTAGTCGAAATTGTGAATGGTTCGCGTTTTATCGCTGTTCAAAGTTGGTATTTTGCAACAATTTTATGAAAAATACATAATGTTTAAATGATCGTATCTTTGGAACGCATCATCCGATTGTCACGAAATAAAGCGCAAAATAATGGTTATGTCCTGGTCTTAAAATAGAATTTTGAAAAAGGATAGGATGCTTTGCAAAAAGGATATTGAAATTAAAAAAATGTCCTTAATTTGCAAATATCTCAAAATGCGTATCTTTAATTTTCCTATATTTTTTTGCACATATAGCCCTAAATATACTTAACAACATATGCAAATCCCAAATTGGGATGGTAAGCGGTTTAATTGTAAACGCGGTTTCATGAAACGCCTTATTGATTTTTGTTAATAACTCTCGTTTACAAATGAAAAACAATTTCTGCGCACTAACCGCGAATAATTTTTTTATATGTATTTTTGATCGCTAAACTCAAAAATTTCATCAAAAGAACATTTCGCGAATAACTTTTTGTTTAATGAATTTTTTAGCGTTTTTTGGAGGTATTTTGACTATTTTTCTTATATCTTAAGTTCTGTTTATCTGATCTTCTCGCAATAAAAACCAAACTAAAGATAATCAAATTTCCAACAAATCCTACATTCATCATTTTTTCATAAGTTCATAGCTTTACGCGCAAATAATTTTTTTAGCGTTATTTGGAGGTATTTTGACTATTTTTCTTATATCTTGAGTTCCGTTCATCTGATCTTTTCGCAATAAGAACCAAATTAAAGACAATCAAATTTCCAACAAATTCTTCATCCATTATTTTTATATCAGTTCATAACTTTACGCGCAATAGGCAAACATATGACTAAAATAAGTTTTTTGATTAACAAATCATTTAAAAAAAGTTTAAGAAATAGAAATCTTTGCAATTAATTGCATCTTTTTATTTATCTGCAAAGCCTGAACATTGAGAAATATAATAAAGTTGATTTGATGAAAATCTATAGGTTTACTCCGAAGTTATCACAAATTTTATGAATATACATGATAAAATACAAAAAAAAAATGATATTTTTTTACAATTTCTGTTTTTAAAATTTTTAAAAAATGAGCTTTGTTAATAAAAAATAGTTTTTCCTTGTTTGCCTATTGCGCGTAAAGTTATGAACTGATATAAAAATAACGAATGAAGGATTTGTTGGAAATTTGATTGTCTTTAATTTGGTTCTTATTGCGAAAAGATCAGATGAACGGAACTCAAGATATAAGAAAAATAGTCAAAATACCTCCAAATAACGCTAAAAAAATTATTTGCGCGTAAAGCTATGAACTTATGAAAAAATGATGAATGTAGGATTTGTTGGAAATTTGATTGTCTTTAATTTGGTTTTTATTGCGAGAGAATCAGATAAACAGAACTTAAGATATAAGAAAAATAGTCAAAATACCTCAAAAAAACGCTAAAAAATTCATTAAACAAAAAGTTATTCGCGAAATGTTCTTTTGATGAAATTTTTGAGTTTAGCGATCAAAAATACATATAAAAAAATTATTCGCGGTTAGTGCGCAGAAATTGTTTTTCATTTGTAAACGAGAGTTATTAACAAAAATCAATAAGGCGTTTCATGAAACCGCGTTTACAATTAAACCGCTTACCATCCCAATTTGGGATTTGCATATGTTGTTAAGTATATTTAGGGCTATATGTGCAAAAAAATATAGGAAAATTAAAGATACGCATTTTGAGATATTTGCAAATTAAGGACATTTTTTTAATTTCAATATCCTTTTTGCAAAGCATCCTATCCTTTTTCAAAATTCTATTTTAAGACCAGGACATAACCATTATTTTGCGCTTTATTTCGTGACAATCGGATGATGCGTTCCAAAGATACGATCATTTAAACATCATGTATTTTTCATTAAATTGTTGCAAAATACCAACTTTGAACAGCGATAAAACGCGAACCATTCACAATTTTGACTAAATAACAAAAACCGAAATTCGACACAGATCTCGAGAATTGATATGCCAATTTTTATGCAAATTAAAATAGGTAAGGTCGAAAAAGTGTTTTTTTTGTTTTCAAAAATTTTGGAATCCTTCTTTAATGAAATAACTCCCAACAGTTTGAGAAAAAATTATGAAAATAAAAATTTAACTTATTGAATTTTCAAGTTTCTTTAATTTTTATTAAAAATAATTAAAATTAGTTATTTTCATTAGTTATTTTCAGGAAAAGTTAATTTATTACGGGAAAAGTGTATGAACTCGAACTAGAATAAACTCATTTTCAATGCTTTTTGAATTACCTTGTAAATAAATTCAGAAAATTGAATTATCTTGTAAATAAATTCAGAAATCTATTCACTCAGAAGTACATCAATGTCAATCAAAATTCAAAAAAAAAAAGAATACGTTTGCTCTAAAGCGAAATGCTCGCTGCGAATATGGTTTTAATTTATAAAAATTAAGAGGTATTGCATGACAAATTGAAGATCCTCAACCGGTGTAATAGAAGTTTTAGGATCATGTTGGTTTGGCGGTAACATTAGATTATATAAATTGTAGGAGGGATGGACTTTCGGTCTTTTACAACCCACTCACTCTTATCTTTATTTTGAAATATATGTTGTTGGAATACGATTATACGCGCGATATTTTTTGAATTTTTTGTTAAAATCTCTTGTAAAAATTTTTCGCCTGCGGCGCTTTCTTCACACCCATATGCATTCAAATCTTTTCAAACAAATAATCCTTTTGTTACAACATTTATTATACAGAATCCTGGAAGCTCTAAAAGGCTTCCAGGAATCTGCTTTCAAGTTTTATGCGTGGCTTGTTAACTGTTTTAACCAAGATGATTTATATTTTTTTTAAATTTCAGTTCATATTTTTATTGAGTTTATTTTCTGTCTTTTTCTGCATGAAACATTATTCGGATATCATTCAAACATTTAAAGAAATTTAATCAATGTGTCAGTAAGCTGCATTCGAAAAAAGTTGAGAAAGGATTGTAGGCACTTGAGAGATTTGTTATTTTAAAAAGATACAAATAAAGTGTTTTTATGATTTAAACAGTTAAAAATTTATCTTCAAATCATAATTTTATTTATTTGTTTTTTAAAACAAATTTTGCATGGAAATTCGATTAATAAACCTGTTTTTAATTCATTAAATTTTTTATGAATTCGGCGTTAATATTAAAAAAAAAATTGGCATTTATTTCATTTCTATTGGGAGTTATTTCGTTGGGAATTCTTTCATTTTTTGTTAGGGACTTATTTCATTTTTCTTGGGACTTATTTCATTATTTTGGTGTGGGAGATATTTCATTTTATTTGGGATTTATTTCATTGGGAGTTATTTCATTGGGACTTATTTCATTGGGAGCTATTTCATGGCGCTTTTTTTCCATCAATATTTTTATTTTTCATCATATTTTTTTCATCAATATTTGTTTTTTTCATCAATATTTTTTTTCATAAATATTTTTTTTTTTTCATATACATTTTTTTCATTAATATTTTTTTCATTAATATTTATTTTCATCAATATTATTTTTTCATCAATATTTTTTTATCAACATTATTTCATCAACATTTTTTGTCATCGAATATTTTTTTTTTTTATCAATATTTTTTTTTCATCAATATTTTTTTTCATCAATATTTTTTATTTTTCATCATATTTTTTTTTTCATCAATATTTTTTTTTGCATTAATATTTTTTTTTTCTTATATATTTTTTTCATTAATATTTTTTTTTCATTAATATTTTTTTTCATCAATATTTTTTTTTTATCAACATTTTTATACCCTCCACTTACAATTAGTAGAGGAGAGTATATGAGGCATTCCACACCAAATGTCCCGCTACAGAAAAACATGTGTCCCGTAAATTTCTGAATAGGTTGTTTGGATAGCCCTATATGTAACTAAGAAAATTGCGTTTTTGGTTTTTCAAATTTTCGAAAACTGGGCTTAGGAGGCGTGGTCAAATATTGGAAAAATGGTAAAATTTGTGGCGAGTTGCCTTGATTAAATATTTATCACATTAAAACGGAATGCACCACAATGTCAAAAACTTACGTTCTTATATAGTTTTGTATGGGCTATCGATTAAATTTTTTTTTTTTGGAAAATTTTCAGAACCCGTTCTGAAATTTTCCATTTTTTAAAAAAGTCAATTTATCAAAAATCCGGCCACTTTTTTTTTCTTTTTTATTTATTTTTTTAAAAGTTTAGATGTTTGTCCATCTACACAAAAAAAAATCAGAAACACGTTCATCTTTTTTTTCGAGAAAATCGCATTTGAACTTTAAATTTCATAACATTTTTGTTATTTGCTTGCATTTCTTTGTTTTAAAGTTGCGAATGAGTAATATTAATTGCATAAATATTCGTCATACGCTCTGTTGACACAAGAAAATACAAGCAAATTACTAAATTGTTATGAAATTTAAAGTTCAAATGCGATTTTCTCGAAAAAAAAGATGAACGTGTTTCAGATTTTTTTTGTGTGGATGGACAAACATCTAAACTTTTAACAAAATAAATAAAAAAGAAAAAAAAAAGTGGCCGGATTTTTGATAAATCGACTTTTTTAAAAAATGGAAAATTTCAGAACGGGTTCTGAAAATTTTCCAAAAAAAAAATTTTTAATCAATAGCCCATACAAAACTATATAAGAACGTAAATTTTTGACATTGTGTTGCATTCCGTTTTAATGTGATAAATATTTAATCAATGTAACTCGCCACAAATTTGACCATTTTTCCAATATTTGACCACGCCTCCTAAGCCCAGTTTTTGAAAAATTTAAAAACCAAAAACGCAATTTTCTAAGTTCCACATAGGGCTATCCATATCACCTATTCAGAAGTTTACAGTACACATGTTTTTTTTCGCTGGACATTTGGTGTGGAGTGCCTCATATATAAGTTTGCCATTCCGTTTGTAACGCATCGAAATATTGGTCTAAGACCACATTAAGTATATATATTATTGATCAGTGATCGATTCTAAGGCATCCCAGCCAAAATAAATCAAGATTTTGGCGACACAGCATCTTTTTATAGCATACCGAAGCGCACCCAAAGAGCGCTCTTAAGGATGCAGTAAAAGTAAGGGGAAAAAAACAATTTTTTGTTAAGATTTTTTATATAAAATTTATAATATAAAATAATTTTTTATACAATTTTCCACCTGCTTTCCTTTTTGTTCAATTGTATTTCAGAAATAGTCAAATGTATTCATCTTTATTCTGCTTAAATCAGCTCTAAAAAGATACATGAATTCACTGCATCTTTTTAGCGCTTAATCAGCGCTATAAAATAGTGCTTTAATCAGCGCTCTAAAGTCACGTGATTCCAGTGCATCTTAAGAGCGCTTTTTCGGTGTATCCAACTAGCGCTATAAAGTGTGACATCGCCTTAGAGAATCATGCATGAATTCAGCAGTGTTGGATGCGCTCCTTGACTCAAGTTTCCTTTCCAAAAGCTGCTGCCAGTTCAGCAAAATTTATGCTGGGATTATAGCGATGTCCTTCAGTGGAAATGGTGTTCACGGCCAAAATATTAACAGATATGACTTAGACTTAGCATATTTATTTATTGTTGTCATAAGTTGTTTAGTATTGAGCAAAATCGGTTCAGCGGTTCAAAAGTTATGAAAGAAAATGTAAGGACACTTCTAAAATTTTGGTAAATTCAATATAACCTAAAAATACAAAATGCTTTAATTCGGCTGCTGGTTGACACATGTCAACAGAATTGATTACCGAATGGTGTTTTAACCAGTACAAACACATTGTTTTAAAAAAAAGTTTTCGCAAAAAATTTTTTTCACCCAAATTTTTTTTCGCGGATTTTTTTTTAATTTTTTTTTTTTCAAATTATCTTTTTTACATTGTGGAGGGTATCAATACATTCGGCGAGGCCGAATTTAACTTTTTTACTTGTTTGTGATCGAATTGTTTTTTTTTTCATCATAATCTGCTGATTTCAGCAGAACAATCTGCTGATTTCAGCAGAGCAATCTGCTGATTTCAGCAGAACAATCTGTTCTGCTTTTTTTTTATATAAAAAAATTTCTTGAAAAAATAATGAAATTCAGCAAACAAAATCAGTATAAACATAGTAAAATGTCTGTTATTTTCTTAAACTGAATGACAGAGATTTTAGTAAAAATATCCTTCTCAGTAGAACAATCTGCTAAAGATTGCTAATTCAAATTGAAAGTCGTTTTACAGATTTTTTGACAGAGTTTTTCGTTTGAGTGTAATGTGACAAAAATCCGGTTTTATTTCCAATTAAACGCATCAATTAAAATCATTGGTAAAGATTCCACAAAATGCACATTAATAACACAAACAATTTATAAACTCATTTAATCAAGCACAAATATATGCGACGATAGCACGGTGGTAGTGTGCTAAACTCGAATCATGAAGGTTTCGGGTTCGCTGCCAGTTGGCGAAACCGTTTTATATTTTTGTTTTTTTTTTTATTTGAGATTATTTTTTTGTTATCCTATTTTAAGATTTTTTTTTAAATTTGAGTGATGCAACATTACTATTTAATTTTAAATATGGGGGTTTTCGTGTCAACTGACACAACTTTTGAAACCGATGTCTTCCGATCGGGGTGAAATTTGCACCAAGGTTAGTCCTATTGGATAGTAGTTCAGACACAATTTTTCAGCGAGATCGGTCAAGGACTCTCTGAGTTAGAGGGGGTCGAAATATGACATTTTGGCCAAAGAGGTGTTTATTCTGATCCATGTAACTTCTTACCTATTGTTTTTAGCAAAATGTGTCCCAAAGAGTTTAGATAGCTATTTCTTCAGTCTTTCGAAAAAAAATTATAAAAAAAATAAAAAAAAAATTTTTGATTTTTTTTCTTAAAAATCTAAAACTTTTTTGACTTTTTCCTCAAATTGGGCCCTTTTTTTTTTTTTTTTTTTTGATTCAAAAGAAAGCTTAGGTCTTTTCCTTTAAGAGCTTTGGGGTCGCTTAGTGGGATGCGAGTGGGATATCTATGAAAAAATTATTTTTTTAACTTTGGAACACAAAAAACGGTTCTTCAATTTGCACTATTAGGCGTGGGACAGCTAACCAGTTTTCGATTTCGATCCGCGATACCCTCTAATTTTTATAGGTTCGAAAAAGAAAGCACGAGCCAAAAAATAAGGGCGGTGGGGTTGGGCCATATGGCTCCTCATCGGGTTCAAAATTGGGCGTAAAGAGGTTACAATCCCCAAAAAGCCCCACAACTGCCCTAGAACTGCCCACGGAGGGGTGCAATGTGAGACCGACCTCTATTAATTTTCTGCCCCCAACATTTTTCTTGAATATACCTAACCTCTATTTCCACTTCCAAAGGGGGCTCCCATACAAAATGACATTTTTATAAAATTTGCTCCTACCGCTCTAACTGTCCATAGGGTGCCCCTAGAGAAGTAAAATATATGACCGACCCCCAATATTTTTTGATGTCCAACATTTTCTCAGAATATACCTACCCTTTATTTTCAACTCTTAAGGGGGTCCCCATACATTTTTTTTTATTTTTTTATTAGTTTTTAAAAATACATGTTTTTATAACGTATGGGAGCCCCTTAAGGAGTGGAGATAGGGTGTTATTATGTTCGGACAAAATGTTGGTAACTAAAAAATAATGGGGGTTGGTCATAATTTATGCCTCTCTAGGAGGCACGGTAGGGGCGGTAGGAGCTGGTTTAATAAAACAAATTTATAAAAAATAAAAGAAATGTATGGGGACCACCTTAAGGGTTAAAGATACATTGTAGGTGTTTTCGCAAAAAATGTTGGAATTAATAAAATAATGGGGGTCGGTCATACATTTGGCTCCACTTGGGGCACTTTAGGGTAAGTTAGAATGGTAGGATCAAATTTTTGAAAAATGTTTTGTATGGGAGCCCCCATAGGAAGTGGAAATAGGGGTAAGGTATGTTCAAGAAAAATGTTGGGGGCAGAAAATTATTGGAGGTTCGTCTCACATTGCACCCCTCCAGGGGCGTTTCTAGGGCAGTTTTGGGGCTTTTTGAGGATTTTACCTCTTTATGCCCAACTATGACCCCCATGAGGGGCCATATGGCCCCACCCCACCGCCCTTATTTTTTGGCTCGTGCTTTCTTTTTCGAACCTTTAAAAATTAGAGGGTATCGCGGATCGAAATCGAAAACTGGTTAGCTATCCCACGCCTAATAGTGCAAATTGAAGAACCGTTTTTTGTATTCCAAAGTTAAAAAAATAATTTTTTCATAGATATCCCACTCGCATCCCACTAAGCGACCCCATAGCTCTTAAAGGAAAAGGCCTAAGCTTTCTTTTGAATCAAAAAAAAAAAAAAAAAAAAGGGCCCAATTTGAGGAAAAAGTCAAAAAAGTTTTAGATTTTTAGTAAAAAAAATCAAAATTTTTTTTTTTATTTTTTTTATAATTTTTTTTCGAAAGACTGACGAAATAGCTATCTAAACTCTTTGGGACACATTTTGCTAAAAACATTAGGTAAGAAGTTACATGGATGAGAATAAACACCTCTTTGGCCAAAATGTCAAATTTCGACCCCCTCTAACTCAGAGAGTCCTTGACCGATCTCGCTGAAAAATTGTGTCTGAACTACTATCCAATAGGACTAACCTTGGTGCAAATTTCATCCCGATCAGAAGACATCGGTTTCAAAAGTTGTGTCAGTTGACACGAAAACCCCCATATATAAAATGCCACATTTTTTATTATTGATAAAAACGCAAAAAGTGCATAGTGAAATCACATACACCTTATGTACGCTTTTAGTCAACTTTAAATATACATGAGGAATAGCACGGTGGTAGTGTGCTAGCTTCGAATCATAATGGTTGCGGGTTCGTCGCCAGTTGCGGAACTTTTTTTTTTCAATTTCCAATTTTAGTTTTTTTTACCATTTTAATTGTAGACTGTTTAAAATATGACGTTTAGGCAAATAAAAATATGTATAGGGATATCAAAGTGGTAGTGTGTTAGACGCGTAGAATGAAGGTTGCGGGTTCGATGCCAGATTGCGGTACACATTTTTTTTATTTTATTTTTTTTTTTATTTTTAGATTATTTTTTAATCTATTTTTAGATTTCAGATTATTTTTTATTCTATTTTTAGATTTTACAAATTTTTCAATTAATTTCATTGTTAATGTAACAATGAATGAAGTTGATTTTTTTTTTTTCAAAAGTTACAAATGTCATTGTTGTATTGACAAAATCCAATGTAGGCTCAGTTTCAATTAAATGTTTAATTGTATTAACAACGAAATTAATTGTATTGACAATTTTTTTTTTCTGTGTGCACTTTACGGTGCGCAAACATTTTGTCGAGGGCAAAATTGGAACTAAAAAAAACATATTAAAGTTTGAGGGGTTGGAGCCAAAAACCCTACAGGTTTGTGCGGGTACCTTTTATAAAAAGTACCTTTTATAAAAAGTACCTTTTTTAAAAAGTACCTTTTATAAAAAGTACCTTTTATAAAAAGTACCTTTTATAAAACGTACCTTTTATAAAAAGTATCATTTATAAAAAGTACCATTTATAAAAATTACCTTCTATAAAAATTACCTTCTATAAAAAGTACATTTTATAAAAAGTAGTTTTTATAAAAAGTACCTTTTATAAAAAGTACTTTTTATAAAAAGTACCTTTTATAAAAAGTACACTTTATAAAAAGTAAAAAGTTCTTTATAAAAAGTGCATTTTATAAAAAGTACTTTTTATAAAAAGACCATTTTATAAAAAGTGCCTTTTTATAAAAAGTGCCTTTTTATAAAAAGTACCTTTTATAAAAGGTATCTTTTATAAAAAGTACCTTTCATAAAAAGTAACTTTTATAAAATGTACATTTTATAAGAACTACCTTTTATAAAAAGTACCTTTTTTAATAAGTACCTTTTATAAAAAGTACTTTTTATAAAAAGTATCTTTTATAAAAAGTACCTTTTATAAAAAGTACCTTTTTAAAAAAGTAACTTTTATAAAAAGTACCTTTTATAAAAAGTACATTTTATAAAAAGTACCTTTATATAAAAAGTACCTTTTTCCAAAAGTACCTTTTGTTAAAAGTAAAAAGTACTTTTTACAAAGTACCGAAAGTACTCTTTTTGGTACTTTTTTATTTCCTGAAATATAATTAAAATAATAAGGAACGTTGTTGTTTCTAAGGATCGTAATATTGTTTGTGTAAAATAAAAATCTTCTGTTGACGTCACACACATAACATCTGTAATGAAATACGAACCAACTTCTGCTGTTATTTTGTTAAGCAAAGCGACAGCCTAGATGGTTAAGTGCTAGCTTTGCAAACTGATGGAAAATTTCATGAACGTGGGTTCGATTCCAATCAGAGTTAAGTCTGTTGATGAAAAAACATATAGAAAAAACAGTCTTACAAAAAATCAAACAATTTAAATTCAATGTAATTTTCTTCACTGAATACGTAGAGGTGCTACAGAAACCATGGTCTGGAATAAATTCACATTAAAAATAATCTTTAGAAATACAATGTTTTCTTCTTCAATCACAAACCCTTAATTTTTTTTTTTGTTTTTTTGCAAAAACAGAAACAGTCAAAATTTTACGGACCAAAAAACTATTTACCATAAAAACACTTTTCCAGTAATGTCCGAATAGTAACTAAAATTTAAAGCTAAAAAAAATTCTAGAAATTTTTTGATTTTTTAGAAAAAATTTCATACGACCAGATAAGATCTCATATCAGACTCGTTTTGTGCAGCTTGACTTAAGAATAAGGACACAACAGAACAGCGTTTTCAAGAGCTAGTCTGCGAATTCGGTCTTAGGTGTTTCTTGCATTGGATACAGTTTTTTTTTTTTTTTGAAAAAGAAGCAACACTCAGGCAGTGCTGCCTATCAATTACTAATGTAACCGTAATGCTTCTTTCGGAAAGGGGATAAAAGAGAGATGAAAGATTTGAAAGATAAAAGGGCTTCAATATGGCAATACTGTAATTGCGCGTGTTGATAATTTTGATTACAGTTTGTTGCATCGCCATTTGCTATTGATCTGGCGAATTATTTTTGAAGCTGTGTTTATAGCCATTATTTTATTATTTTACTTCGGTGACGTTTTTTTTTAGTGCTATTTATCAACGAAGGAGGGTGCTGCGATAGATATTAGTTATAAATAGAAACTAATAAATATCTGAAAAAATTTTGTCCTGCCTGAGCTGAGAATCGATCCCAGGCTGGCTGGCTAGTAGTCCAACGCGCTAACCACTAACAAGGGAAGTCTCCCTAGTGTCACCCGCGGATCTTTATGGAATTGGTTTTATTTTGTAGAGCACAAAAAATAAAGGGACACGTATTTTTTTTTAGCGGCCCAAATTCATATTTAGGGGGTAAAAAGGAGGGGGGAAGACAAGGCCATTTTTCAGTTTTTTTCGTTTATCTCCTAAATTATGCAAAGAAACCTAGTCATGTTACATACCAAATGAAAGGTCTTTGGAAAACCTATCTACGTGTGCTAAGAACGTGTCCAAAAATGCACAACTTTTCGTCATATTGAGTAAAATACCAAAATTTTAGGACATTTTTGTTAATAAGTCGAAAAATATTAGCTTCTTCGGCCCGTTGTTAGCACCACGAGATAGGTATTTTTAATACCTTTAATCTGATACCACACATGCCTATATTAATTTTGTTTAAATAGGCGTAAATTGTAAAAAACTGAAAAAGGTCAATTCCCCCCCATACAAATCGACCCCCACTAAAAATGAGTTTGGGCCGCTGAAAAAAAATACGTGTCGAATTAATTTTCGTTCTTAACAACATATCCAAATTTCATGAAGATCGGAGGGTGACACCAGGGAGACTTCCCTTGTAAGCCACAGCACCCTCTAATCTGACTTTCTCAGATTTGAGACAAAAACTGAGAAATTTTAAGTAACCAATTTTCATTCTCTTATCTGAATATACAATGGATTATTAAAAACCAAATTTTTAAAGTTATTTTGGTTAAATGTCAACTCTCAAGACTACTTTCGTACCCTTCTGTATAAAACTTTCTTGGTTGGGCCTTTCGCAACCAATTTCGTTTCGCCAATTGGCGATTTTGTTCAATTTGTACTAAAAAATAAAATACCTTAAAGCTTAACTTTTATAAAACCTACTTTCTTTTATGCTTTTTTAAAATTTGTTACATATTTCTTTAATAATTCTGGCAAGCCATAATTTAGTTTTTATTTCTTTTTATATTTTTTGGAAATTTACTTTCTAAAAAATAATGTATGAAATCATAATCACTTTAATACGCACATATGACACCATTACAATTACACTCCACCTCCTTCGAATAACTCCTTGCGTTCATAAAACATTAAAAAGTAAGAAAATGTGAACTTAGCAATCACCAAACAATAACACAAATTACACAGCATATGGTGCCAATGATGATTATGATGTTTAAACCTTTTTTTTCCAGAACAGAATTGGAGGAGGTTTACATACTCACAAAGAAAGGACACGTTAAATATAAGTATGGAATAAGAGTGAATAAAAATTGTGACATTATAAAAACACTTGGTAAATATGTAGACTTTATTTCAGTTTTTAAATTTGGTGACAAATAAGTTTTTACTTTTTTTTTTGTTGCTCAACTCCAACACACATGTATTTTTTAATACTCTTGTGTTTAAAGTTTCCTTTATGTGGATGTGTGTCTGTGTTGGTATGAACTTATATGGCACAGAGATGTTAATGTATATTGTGTGAATGTGAATGTAATTGTAACAATCCTTTACTTTTTATACCCTCCACTTAGTGATAGAGGGTATATATAGGTTTGTCTTCCGTTTGTAACTCATCGAAATATCGATTTTAAGACATTCTAGCGATGTCCGTCTGTCGGTCCGTCTGTGGAAATGGTGATCACGGCCAAAGTATTAAACATACATATATGACTGAGACTTAGCAAATTTACTTGTTGTTGTCCTAAGTAGTTTGGTATTTCATTTGAGCTAAATCGGTTCAGTAATTCGAAAGTTATGAACTAAAATGTAAGAACACCTCGAAAATGTTGGTATATTCTACATAACCTAAAAATACAAAATGCTTTAAATTGGCTGCTGGTTGGCATATGTGAACAGAATTGGGCACAGAATGGAGTTTTTACCAATTTTTACGGAATTTTTTTTTCCAAAAAATTTTTTTTTTTCAAATAATCTTTTTTACATTGCGAGAGTATCAATACATTCGGCAAACCCGAATTTAACTTTTCTTGTTTTTCCTATGAGAGGTTTTTATACTCTCCAACTACAGTATGGGAGTACACTCACTTTGTCATTCCGTGGGTAACACATCAAATATCGGTATATATATTATTGATCAGTGATCGATTCAAAGACATTTTCTCGATGGATGACCGTATTTCCGTCTGTCCGTCCGTCAGTGGAGTACAAGATACAGTCCAAAATAAAATAGCTAGTTATCTGAAATTTAGCACGAATATGTCTTATTTTATATATGGGGCATTCCATGTCAAATCGGACACTTTGAAAATTTATTTTTTTTAGATTTTCCCAATTTTTTTACAGTTTTTAGTACCCTTTGAAAACTCCTTCGTGGTAAATTTTCAGATTTTTTTGATGACCCGTTCAAAAGATAACGAATTTTTAAAAATTGGTAGTTTGTCCCTTTACTCAAACTTCTTTAATAATGGTCCAAATTTCCATTTTTTTTTTCAAGATTTTTGTTTTTTTACGTTCTTTTAAAAAAAAAATCCAAAAAAATTCTTAAAAGCGCTCTAGAATGAGATTTTTAAGTTTTAAAATTTAAATCTCATTTTTCAAAATGTTTGTACCATTCGAAATTTTTTTGTGTAAAACTTCTATCGATTCTACAAATTTTTTGGCCAGGAGGATCGTGGGATGACGATTATTACTATTTTTTTAAATTTTTTAAAAAAATTTTATTGTAATTTTCCAATCTTAAAATCATTTCTACTGATCCTATGGTGCGTCATAGAAGGGTCATTTATAAGACCGACCCCCATTATTTTTTACGTCTTAACATTTCTTTGGAACAAACTAATACCCTACCTCCAATTTCTAAGGGGGCTCCCACACAAAACGACATTTTTTAAAATTTGCTCCAACCGCTCTAACTGCCCTAATATTGCCCTTAGAGCAACAAAATGTATGACCGACCCACAATATTTTTTTAGTCCAAACATTTTCTCTGAACACACCTAACCTCTATCACTAACTGTTAAGGCGGTCCCTATACAATTTTTTTTATTATTTGTAAATAACTTTTATTTAATTAGCTTCTACCGGTCCAATGGTGCGCCCGAGAGGGGTCATTAGTGAGACCGACCCCCATTTATTTTTACCCTCCAACACTTTTTTAAAACATACTACAGCCCTATCTCCACTCCCTAAGTAAATTGAAATTTGGACCATTATTGAAGAAGTTATGAGTAAAAGAAGTTTGAGTAAAGGAACAAACTACCAATTTTTAAAAATTCGATATCTTTTGAACGGGTCATCAAAAAAATCTAAAAATTTACCACAAAGGAGTTTTGGAAGGGTACTAAAAACTGTAAACAAATTGGGAAAATCTAATTTTTTTTTATTCAAAGTGCCCGATTTGACATGGAATGCCCCATATATTGTAGACCCATTATACGAACTAGACTCATGATACGAACTAAGACATTCTAGCGATGTCCGTCCGTCCGTCTGTAGAAACCATGATGCAATCCAAACCAAAAGAGCTAGACCCCAGAAGTTTGGCAATAATATCTCTTGTGCTTTTGTTCAAGGTGTCCGCTGAATATAATACATAATTTTCGATCGAAGTTTACATTTGTTTTTTGTAATTTTACAGTTATTCCTGTAATTTTACAAATTTCCAAGATTTTTTACAAAAAAAAAAAAAATCTAGTAAATTTGCGAGAATTTCTTGTAAGTTGCAAAAAAATTTTAGATTTAAATGTTTTATTGGTAAAAATCTTGTAAAATTACAAAAAAGCTCGTCAAAAAAATAGTAAATTTACAATTTTTTTTTGGGAAAATGCTTGTAAAATTACAAAATTATTGGTAAAAAGCTTGTAAAATAAAGTAAATATTTTAGAAACTATTTTTGTTACAAAAAAAAAGAAAACTAACTAAAAAACAAGTAAGAAAATTATAGTCGGTCAAGACCGACCATATAATACCCTACACCAGAGTTTCCCGGAGAATGGGTCCGAAGTTCCACCATGGACTGATTAGATCTATATTTTGTCAAATCTTTAATAAGTGCAAAAAGCACTCACAAATCAAATTGGAGGGGAATAGGCTTCTTTTTGTTAACAATAAACCGCTTCAACTGAATATCGGGCGAAATTTTCACTGGGACCTAAGGCCAAAAATGGTCGGATGATAATCAGATTTGATAAGGTTATTAAAGTACGCGTTTAACATACACAAACACAATTTTAATTAAATATTTTCTATTTTCATGAAATTTGAGAGATTTATGTCAAAATCGGGAAGGTGGTTTGTATGGGGATACAAGAAGAACTGGCCCGATTTCTTTAAAATTCGGAATGGTGATTTGTGTGGATGAAACATGATTACCTGCCAAATTTCAAAGAGATACCTATTTAAATGCGGTTATTAGGGACATTTGAGCCAAAACTACACCTTTGTATGGGGGATAGGTCTAAATATTGGCCGATTTTTCCAATTTTAAAAGGCTTCGTCCTTGGGCCAACAGAGGCTTAACTTTCAAATTTCAAGTTAATTGATTAAAATTGCGACCTGTATCGTGTTTACACCGTTTACATGGACAGACGGACAGACATCGCTAAATCGACTCAAAAAGTGATTCTTAGTCGATCGGTATACTTAAAAGTGGGTCTAGGACCAATATTTCGGGTAGTTACAAACATCAGCACAAACTCATTACCCTGTACCACAGTGTGGTGTAGGGTATAATTAAACAAAAAAATATTACACCCAAAAAAAATTTACATTAAAAAAAATGTACACTCAAGGTTTTTTTTAACAAAAATTAATATATAAAATTTTTTACTCAGGGTGTGTGTGAAACGGTAGCAAAGTGCTGTGGTAAATAATATTTTGTCTATGGTGAACAAATTTCATATTTCTGCTGTGTGAAATGGTATCTTTTTTGACAATAGTAAAATTTTGAAAGTTGTTTAAAAAAATAAAAAAAGAAAATGTTTTAAATACGGAATATTTTTAGGAAACCTTGTTCTTTGCTAGTTGCAATTCACTCACAACAAAAAGCGATGCTATTAATAAAATAATTTTTTTTGTTTTACAAAACTGGAAAAGTTCTGACCCATTTTTCTAAATGTCTTTCCTGTAGGAAAAATGTCTTAAAATGTGAGACTTTCTGTGGGAAAAATATCGCAGAATCTCGGACTATCCTATAGCAAAAATGCTTCTGAATCCGCACCTATTATTTTAGGAAAACTTTCTCCGATTCTAATAAATCTTGTCAATAGGGCCATTCCAGAAAATTTAGCTCAAATTTTAGTCATTTTTGGAAATGGTGTCTCAGATTAATTTGAGCCTTGACACATAGATAGCCCTCATAAATATGATATATGTACCATATATCGTTTTTTTACATTTGGTGTATTTAACGAATTATGGCGGGTCAAAGATTGACTTTTTAAGCAAAAGTAAGAAAAATACATCACGTTTAAAGAGCTGTAACTTCTTAACCAATGACCCGATTTTCACAAATTTAGGCTCATGTGAAAGCTGGGGTTCTTCTTTTAGAAAATATTTTTAAAATAACACAGTTTTTTTACAGAAATGATGCAAAAATGCAAAAACATTTTTTCTGTTCGAATATTTAAAAAAACACATCTTCGATTTTTTTTAAAAAAATTCTGGTGAAAAATAACAATGTTTTGAATAACATATTCAAAATTCAGAGTGGGATCTCCATGGGATCAAAAACTATTCTGTTTTAAGTACGAGGTTCTCATATATTTCCCTTAGAAAATTTAAATTTCTAATGTTTTGAATGTTTTTCAAAATTTTAATAGTATAATTTTCTTTGAAAATTTAAATTTTTATATTGAAGAAACATAAAATTTTAATTTTCTAAGGTAAAATTTAAGAACTTCGTACTAAAACCAGAATATTTTTTGATCCCATTGGGATCCCACTCTGAATTTTGGATATGTTGTACAAAACAGGATTGTTTATCACCAAACTTTTTTTTAAAAAAATCGAAGATGTGTTTTTTTAAATATTCGCAAAAAAAATGTTTTTGAATTTTTGCAACACTTCTGAAAAAACCCGTGTGCTTTTGAAAATATTTCCTAAAAGAAGAAGAATTAAGCTTTCATATGAGCCATTACCTGTGATAATCGGATTACTGGTTAAAAAGTTAGAGCACGTTAAACGTCATGTATTTTTCTGACTTTTGCTAAAAAAGTCGAACTTTGACCCGCGATAATTTGAAAACTACAGCAAATTTTGAAAATCCAAAAATGCAACATATCTCATATAAACGTGAATATCTATGAGCCAAATTCTCAGTGGCGTCCAAAGGCATGTTTCCGAACAGTGGGGCGAAAATTTTTGGAATTACCCAATAAGTCACAGGTTTTGAGACATTTTTATTAAAAAAGTTAAAGGGTCTCGATCAAATATTGTATTTATAAAAACTCATAAATTTTTAATAAAAAACGTATTTTATTCTGGACCATAGAATAATTTATGTTCTGGACACATAAAAATATGACAAAGCAATAATCATCATAATCCAAATCTTATCCAAAATATTAGCATCACATGACCTTCTGATGCACGCACATCACGGCTGTAAATTAAGAATGATTCTTGGCGGCATATGCATGAATTTCCTTCAACATTTTGAATCTTTGCCATCGCCTCTTCTCAATCCCGATCATCAAAACGATGTAGATAAAAGCTCTTATAATTTTTATCAAAAATATTTTCAACATTTAAATTGTTTTTTTATTTTTATAAATTCTTTTCTCAAATTTCAAAAATTAAATTGTTTTGTTTTTTGAAATTGTTTATTTTTGTTTTTATATTTTTTAAATTTCAAAAATTTCTTATCTTATGTCAAAATTTCTACTAGCCCAATGGGCTAGTGAAATTTTATTCACCTCAATAGTGTCAAAAATTTACCGACAAGCATACTTTGCTACCGTTTCACACACGCCCTCAATATTAATAAAATACTGAAAAAATTTTTAAAAAAAATTATATTTATTTATAATTTGTATTCAAATTGTGTTTATCGCTTTTTCAACACGTGAATTCGGGAAAAACCCTCTGAACTTCCCCATTTTGCTAATAACTTCTGAACCACTGGAACGATTTCGCTGAAATTCAATACTGATTTTTCAGTATTTTTTCGAGCCATACAAATCGAACTCGCCCTAATATGTATAACAGAATCTGAAAATTTTTCCATTTTTTTTTTGTAGAACTTTGAGAATTTTTCTAAAATAAAAATATTTTTATACCGTTCTAATCTTTCTGCTTGTAGATTTTCGAGAATTGAAAAATTTTTTGTAAGAAAATTTTTTTGACTTTTGATACGAAAATGTTTTAGATATGGAGAATTCCTTGGAATCTAAAAAATGTTAGCAACATTTATGTTTCTAATGTAAAATTTTTCAAATTAAGTTTTTTTGCAATAACCTTTTTATCTTGTGTAGGGTATCAATACATTCGGCAAGACGGAATTTAAATTTTTTCCTCGTTTTTATTTCTTTTGTTGCTTTTTTAACTGGGTAAATGTTGGCTGTCAGTGATTTTAATGTTTTTTATTGGAGTTTTGTTACTTTCCCTTTGGTTTAATGCATGAAAGAGTTGGTTGTTGCCCAACTTTTCCTGTGTTTTTTTTTGTTTTCTGCGTTTTTTGTATATAAAATTTTTTAATCTCAGGTGACGCCGCCTGGGAGTCGTAAATCACAATTTTTTTTCTCGGTATGTTGGATTGGAATTGAGTTGTAATATACAGGAAGAGGTTTGAGTTTGTAATTGTTTGGCTTGCTGTTCGGTGTTTGCTATATGGATGGATGTATGTGTGTATTTGTAAATTTGGTGTAGGTATTTATTTTTTTTTTATTTCATCTTATTTCCTAGATGAGATATTGATGGGAGTAGAGAGAGAAAAAAAAAGAAAAGGTTGTTCCCTTTTTGTTTTGTTTGGTTGTTTGGAGTGTTGATATGATTATACCTAGGAAGCCATTATAAAATTCCGGATTATTGAGTTTATATTTGATGTACAATCTAAATGAAAGGTGCTGTGGTGTGGGGGGGTGTGTAGTATGGTGGGAGATATTATTTGCAAACTATAGGAAGATTTATTTGCAACAATTTAAATTTGATAAAGGATATGGAAAGAATGTTGTCAATTCGAAACGATCAAGTTTCAAATAAATTAAAACTTGAATTTTTTAAACATATGTATGTAAAAGTATTTTGTCTAGGAAATTGTCCTCAAAATCTTACGACTCAGACACCTTAACACACATATAAGGCGTTCCACACCAAATGTCCCACTATAGAAAAACATATGTCCCATGAAAGGAACTAAGAAAATTGAGTTTTTGGTTTTACAATTTTTCAAAAACTAGGCTGGGGAGGTGGGGTTAAATATTGGAAAATGGTAAAATTTGTCTCGTGGCACCTTGATTAAATATTCATTTAATTACAACGGAATGCACCACAATCCTAAAAATTAAAATTTTTGTATATTTTTTTTTCTTGATTTTGATTGATTTTTTTTTTATTTAAATTTTCAAAACCCTTTCTGAAATTTTCCACTTTTTAAAAAAGTAAATTTATCAAAAATCCGGCCACTTTTTTCAAGTTTAGATGTTTGTCTATCCACTAGTGTTTGGGGTCCGGGAATTCCCGAGTCAGATTTCCCGGGAATTCCCGGGAAAAGACTGACGGGAATTCCCGGGAATTTTTTTAATTTTTCCCGGGAAATTCGGGAATTTTACAAAATAAACCATTTTATATAAAAAACGTTTATTTTAATTAATTTTTAATATTTTTTTACATGCAGGTATAATTACATTTGCTATTTTTCTATTTGGAAGAACAGTGCAAATATATATTCATAGAAAAACTGGCCGAGTGTAAAAAGTATGACAATATCATGAAAAAACTTAAAAAGTCAAAAAATATACGTCGGTTAATGATAATTTTGGTAAGACTGTCAAAAAAATAAAAAAATTTTGAACCTAGAATTTACATTTCCAGAACAAATATTAAAAGTGCTGCCAACTATATTAGTTTTTGCTCGAATAACGCATTTTTAAATTTTTTGCGATTTTTAGCTATTTTTTGAGATTTTTGTTGGGGAAAAAAGTTGCAATATTTTTATACCCTGTACCACACTGTGGTACAGGGTATAATGAGTTTGTGCTGATGTTTGTAACTACCCGAAATATTGGTCCTAGACCCACCTTTAAGTATATCGATCGACTCAGAATCACTTTTTGAGTTGATTTAGCGATGTCCGTCCGTCCGTCCGTCTGTCCGTCCGTCCGTCCGTCTGTATGTCTGTCCATGTAAACGGTGTAAACACGATACAGGTCGCAATTTTTAATCAAATGACTTGAAATTTGAAACTTAAGTCTCTCTTGGTCCAAGGACGAAGCCTATTGAAATTGGAAAAAATCGGTCCATATTTAGACCTAGCCCCCATACAAAGGTCCTCTTTAGTTTTGGCTCAAATGACTCTAATAACCGTATTATAGAAGGTATCGTTTTGAAATTTCAAAGGTAAACATGTTTTGTCTTCACAAATCATCATTCCGAATTTCAAAGAAATCGGACCAGTTCTTCTTGTAGCCCCCATACAAACCACCTTCCCGATTTTCACATAAATGTCTCAAATTTCATTAAAATAGAAAATATTTAATTAAAATTTTGTTTGTGTATATTAAACGCGTACTTAAATAACCTTATCAAACCTGATAATCATCGGACCAGTTTTGGACTCAGGCCCCTTTTAAAAATTTCGCCCGATATTCAGTTAAAGCGGTTTATTGTCAACAAATAGAAGCCTATTTCACTCAAATTTGATTTGTGAGCGTTTTTTACACTTATTAAAGATTTTACAACATATAGATCTAATCGGTCCATGGGACCCATTTTCCGGGAAACTGGTGTAGGGTATTATATAGTCGGTCTTGACCGACTATAATTTTCTTACTTGTTTGTTTTGTTTTATTGTATTTCAGGATTTTTAACTTTTATTTTTTATGTTTTAAATAATTGTTTATCTTTAATTGAACTGTTGTTAATAAAAAGTTGGTAAAATTTTAATATTTTTTATGATTTATATTAATAATGAATATTTCCCGGGATTCCCGGGAAATAGATTATTTTTTTCCCGTTTCCCGGGAAATTGAAAAGTCCGGGAATTCCCAAACACTACTATCCACACAAAAAAAAATAGAAGCGCGTTTTTCGTTTTTTTTTTTCTTCGAGAAAATCGCATTTGAATATTGAATTTCATAACAATTTGGTAATTCGCTGGCATTTTCTTGTTTCAACATAGCGTATAAGTAACATTTTTGGAAATATTTGTTACTCATGCGAAACCTGACCAACCTTCCCGCTTTTGGCGGGATTATCCCGCCTTTTGGAGTCTCTTCCCGCGTGATTTTCCATCCCGCTTTTTAAGCAAAAGTCCCGCTTCATCCCGCTTTATCACGCTTTTTGACTTTTAGAATAGTAAAGTTCAACTTATAATTTTTTAAATAATATTTTAAGTATGATTGTTCTGTAGTTATTTAAAAAAAAAGTGAACTAAAATCTGGGAAAATTAACTCAATTTTGAGAAAAAGAGGGAATGATTTGGCTCCAAAGATGTTTTTCTTGGTTTTAGTTCATACTTTTCCCAAAAATAAGGAAAACAAAGTTATTTAATTTTAAGCCAATTTTACTAGAAAATGGGAAAAATTATACTTAACATTTTAAAAATAGATTGTGTCTAGACCCTGGACCCATGGGTTCGGACCCAATTTAACTCGAGACCCCGTTGGGTCCTTAAAGGGTACCCATAGATTTTGACCCAAAACTTGTGTTCGTTTCGCTCTACCTTGCTTAGTTTTTGAGATCCGTAAATAAGAGGCCTGATAGGGTCTTGAGAATCTTAAAAACCGGATAACTCAATAACTATTAATCGGAGGGCTTTAGGGTATTTTGCGGAAGTGTTCTACGAGTCAAGAGCTACAAAAATGCCGTTGGACCTTTTCTCGTGTTGGCAGTATTTACCGAGATATGTGCATACATAAAATCTCGGGAATTTCAAATTTTAGATCTAAAATTAGGGTCTTGAGACACCGACAGATATGCAAAGCTAGGCTATTCCATATTTTTCTTTCTTTTGAAAATTTCATCCGTTTCGCTCTATCTCGCTTAGTTTTCGAGATATCGCCATTTTGAATTTTTAACTAAATTCTAAGAAGTTATTTACAAAATTCTCAGAAGTCATTAACTAAATTCTAAGAAGTACAATTCCTTAATTCAAAGAAGAGAAATACGATGATGTTTTTTTTAGTAAATTTTAACTAAACTTGAACTAAATTGTTTTTTAATAAATATATCTTAAAAATAAAGATACGATTCTTAGATTTGTGGAAAATTTCTTTGGAAGTAAGAATTTTTTTCCTAATATTTAAAAATTTCATTTAAAGAAAACTATGAACTACTTTTAATAAATGAACTAAACTTTTTTCCTCATAGTTAAGAAAGTTTCTCATTTTTTAGTTAAATTTTACTAAATTTTAGGAAAATTCATGATAAATTTTTAAAGACATTTTTTCCTTAATTTTAGTTATGGCTTTTTTTTCAGTGCACAATAAAATTTACAAAGAGGTTTCGTAATTTTACTAGATTTTTTGCTACCTCCTATTTTACGAGAATTCCTAATAATTTTACAAGCTTTTTACCAAAAATTTTGTAATTTTACAAGCTTTTTACCAATAAAATTGTAAATTTACAGTTTTTTTGCCCCATTAAAATTACAAGGAATTCTCGTGAATTTACTAGATTGTTTTTGTAAAATTATCTTGGAAATTTGTAAAATTACAAAAAATATTGTAGAATTACAAAAAAATATAAATTTCGATTTGTTAAAAAACAAGGAAATATTGGTAAAATGGGATTACGAGACTTTTCCTAGTAATTTGACAAAGTTTTTTTTTTTTGGATGTAGAGTTTTATATGGGATTGGAATTATTCTGAAATTTTTCCAAAAACAAATAATGCCAATCGATAGACCGTACAAAGGTCAGTCTTAGTGAAATCAATCAAAAATAGCTAAAAATTTTCGTGACCCCCTCCGATTTTGATGAAATTTGGTTTAGTTGTAACACTAAGTGATAAACTAATGCACAGTTATTTTCAGCCCTCTAAGTAAACAGTGGGCGAAAACACGGAGGGTCAAAATTTCCCCCAAAATCTCCCAGTCGCGACACTTTGCACCGTAAAAACTTAATATCGTTGGTTCTATTATAGCTAGAAAGCCCATTCTTGGTTTGTTTTGAAGCTCATAATATACTCTACAAGACCTACCATAAGCAAAAAATTTTCGAAAAAAATAAGGGTTACCTCCCTTATTTTAAGGTCGTGATTTACGGAGGAGAAAATGGGGAGGATGGTATCCCCCGATTTTTTTTTTACTTGATAATCTTATAGAGAAAGTCCTAAAGAATATATTCTAAAATTTTTAAGTTGGGACAACAATGGGATCGCTCAAAATCAAAATTTTTCACAATTTTCCCCAAAATCCAAGTCGCAACACTTTTTAACCTTAAAAATTTAATATCATAAGTGCTTTTGTAGCTACAGAGCCCATTTTTTTTTTGTTATAAAGGGCTTGTAGAGCTTATTATAAAGTGTAATAAGCTCTACAAGACATACCAAAACCAAAAAAATTTAAAAAAAAAGGAATTGGTGCCCCCCTTATTTGAAGGTCGTGGCAAAGGGTAAAGGAAATGGGGGGAAAGTATCCCCCGATTTTTTTTTACTTGGTATTCTCAAAGTGCAAGTCCTAATGAACATACTCTACAATTTTTATGTTGGGACAACAATGGGATCGACCAAAATCAAAATTTTTCAAATTTTCCCCCAAAATCAACAAATCACGACATTCTTGCGCCTCAAATTGGAGTCCCAAGATAAAAATTTCTGGATATGCTCTCTAGAACTTACTCTTTAAAAAAAAAGAAGGTAAAAAAAATTGGGGAATACTATCCCCCGATTTCCCCCACCCCTTGCCACGATCTTTTAATACAAGAGGCACCCCTAATTTTTTTTTATTTTTTTTTGTGATAGTAATATTGTAGAGCATATTAAGTGCTTTAAAACAAACCAAAAATGGACTCTGTAGCTACAATACAGTCCACGATATTAAATTTGTAATGTGCAAGAGTGTCGCGATTTGGAGATTTTGGGGGAAATTGTGAAAAATTTTGATTTTGGTCGATCCCATTGTTGTCCCAACATAAAAATTTTAGGATATGTTCATTAGGACTTGCACTTTGAGAATACCAATTAAAAAAAAAATTCGGGGTATATTTTCCCCCCATTTCCTCCACCCTTTGCCAAGAACTTTAAATAAGGGGGCACCCTTCGTTTTTTTCTAAAATTTTTTGGTTAGGGTAGGTATTTTAGAGCGTACTATAAGATTTAAAACAAACAAAAATGGACTCTGTAGCTACAATAGCACATATGATATTAAATTTTTAAGGTTCAAGAGTGTTGCGATTTGGAGATTTTAGGGGAAATTGGGAAAAATTTTGATTTTGAGTGATCCCATTGTTGTCCCAACTTAAAAATTTTAGAATATATTCTTTAGGACTTTCTCTATAAGAATGTCAAGTAAAAAAAAAAGCGAGGGATACCATCCTCTCCATTTTCTCCTCCCTTTATCACGACCTTAACATAAGGGAGGTAACCATTATTTTTTTTAGCAAATTTTTTGGTTATGGTAGGTCTTGTAGAGGATATTATGGGCTTAAAAACAAACCAAAAATGGGCTTTCTAGCTATAATAGAACCAACGATATTAAGTTTTTACGGTGTAAAGTGTCGCGACTGGGAGATTTTGGGGGAAATTTTGACTCTCCGTATTTTCGGCCCCTGTTGACTTAGAGGGCTGAAAATTTGCATTTGTTAGTTTTTTACGTAGTGCAAGAACTTAACCAAATTTCATCAATATCGGAGGGGGTCAAAAATATTAAATCTATTAAATAGATTTGTTTCGGAAACTTCAGATTTGTTGAGTTACAGTAGAAAAAAAAATAAAGCGATGTCAAGCGAAAATGAAGTTCAAAATTTGAAGTTCAAAATCATTTTTCTCGAAAACAAAAAATAACTGCCCTCTAAAAACTTTACATTTTCTAGAGAATTAAATGAACTTTCATTTAAATTTAAAAAAAAATAACAATTGCATATTTTTTGCTACATTGATTTTTAGGTTAAACTCAGAAAATTCAAACATAGTTCTGAGTTTTATCCAAAAACAAATTATGCCAATTGTTAGCCCAAACAAAACTATAAAATAAATGTATTTTGAAAAAATGTAGAAAAAATTATGTAAAGCAAATTGCTCAATTTTACAATTTTTGATCTAGCCCATCTCGCCCATTTTACCGAAACGCTTAAACTTTTGTTCCACGATTTTTAATTCTATATAGGGCAATAAGCTCCGTAGGTATGACTTTTATCCACCAACATTTTTTTTCGTGGTAAGTTTGAAACGTAGAATATGAGTGCCGAAAACCCAAAGGCCCTCCGTGTTATAGTTTTTGAGTTATTTCATGATAAAATTTCCACATTCCCATATCTCGAAAACTAAGCCAGGTTGAGCGAATCTGACCAAAATTTTAAATTAATAGGTTCCAAATATTCCTTAAGTTTAAGGACATTTTTACTTATTTTTTAATAATTTTTTAATATTTTTACTCCGGATAAAAACAATTAAATTTATTTTAAGTACAATTTTCCTTTCTTTAAATATATATTTATTAAATAAACTCTTTACTATTACACTGTGCTACAGTGAAAAAATACTTCTGATGTGACATAGTATATGCTGTTGGTCTCGTCGAGTAGATCACAAAAATGCCCATTAAACTTGCCAGACACCCTCAAATTTTAGAGTTATTGTCAAAAAACGTTTTTTTGGGACTTTTCTCACTAAACCTTGTGTAATTCAGAAAATTTTCAACCGATTTGAAATTTTTTAACTGTTTTTGACAGAAGAAGGATGGGGCTTTCTATGTGTGTGATTTGGTCTATACATATAAGAAAGATATTTATTGATTTTTTCAACAAAATCTAATTTTTTTGTTATTTTTTGAAAATTTTTCGAGTTTATCAATTTTTTTCGGCTTTAGTTCGTTTAACAACCTTTATATTTATAAACGTATTTTCAAAGAAAATTTAATTCTGAATTCGATAAGCTTTATCCTGAAGAAATCGGATAACAATTGGCAGAGTTGTGATAATTTTTCTAAAAAAGAAAATTAAGATTTTGCAGGAAATCGCCATTCAGATATCCCAGGCAAAAAAAAATAATTTATCATAAGAGGTCATGTACAATATTTTTAAAGGTTTTTGGCGCGCTGAATCCGAATCTGGCCTTTAAATTGCTCTATCTCATCAGGTTTTTGAGATATTTAACATAAATTGATATATCAAAAACTTAATAAAATAGCGCAATTTCAAGGTCAAATTCGAATTCAGGAGGCCAAAAACCTTTAAAATAATGATACGCGACCTCTTAGTATGTTCGTTTATTTTTTTATTTTTTTTTTTTGCCTGGGTTATCCGAACGGCAATTTCAAGCAAAATCTTAATTTTCTTTTTTAGAAAAATTATCACAACTCTTTCAATTGTTATCCGATTTTTTCGGCATAAAGCTCATCGTATTCACAATTAAATTTTCTTTAAGAATAAGTTTATAAATATAAATGTTGTTGAACGGAACTATAGCAGAAAAAAATCGATAAACTCAAAAAATTTTCAAAAAATAACAAAAAAATTAGATATTGTTGAAAAAATCAATACATATCTTTTTTATATGTATAGACTAATTCACACACATGAAAAGCCCTATCCTTCTATCCAAAACAGTTGAAAAATTGAAAATCGGTTGAAATATGTTTAAGTTACACGTGGTTTAGTCAGAATGTACCAAAAAATCGTTTTTTGACAATAACTTAAGAATTTGAGGGTGTCTGGCAAGTTTGATGGGCATTTTTGTGATCATTTCGACGAGACCTACAACCCAGCAAAACTTTGGTAATGGGTAGTGATTATATAACACATTACCAGGTAATGTATAAACCTTATTTGTAGCATTATTTTAGGATGTCTTACCAAACATTTTTTCCACAACGTATTATTTTAAAGCGAAAAATAATGCATTACTAATAATTTGCTACGTAATGCATGATTATTGGAAATAATGTATTTCATATTTATTATTTCTAAACATTAAATCATGGATGACTTATATTTGGTTACAGAATGTATTATTTGAAAGTTTGAACTTATGCATTATTTATAATTGGATGCATAATGCATTACAATAACATAAAAAATAATTATTTTATAAAAAAATGCATAAGTTTAAACTAGAGATGGGCTCACGACAGGAAATTTCTAACGACACACACTCACGAGCATATTTTATCTACTTACACTCACTTACAATCACGTGAGTAAATTTAATACAAAATTACTTTTTCGCTACTCGTAACACCTTATCTTCTGGTATGCTATATTATTTCATTTCTCGTAACCTATAAAATATCATATATTTTACACCTTACTCGTATTCTTCGTTATAAATTTATGACTAATTTTATACCTTACTGGTATTCTTTGTGATAATGTGGATGCATTACTTTGAGTCTCATCGCCTGTTAAAATCATCAATGCTGCAATGTATAAAATAAGAGATCCTATACCTTATTTTATACCTTATTTGGTAATCTAAGTTTTGCTGGGAATCTTAACTACATCATTTCAAAAGTATTTTCGATTTTGTGTTTTTTGTAGCACAGTGTTATTTAGGAAAAAATGTTCTTGTAATAAGAAATAATTTCTTTGTGGCCCTCGTAAGACCGACTTTTCTTAAATTAAGGTAAACCAGCTTTAAATTCAGTACAATTTTTTGCAGTGCATCTGTTAATGGTGTAAAAGATCCAGAGTCTATATTTTTGGTATTATGATCCTGTTTGCCCTTTATGGAAGTGTAACTCTGCAATGCCTATTTATCAATCCCCTACTGTGAACTGTTTTCATTTCTAGTAAAATCTTTAAATATCAGATTTGTGTTTAAACAACGCATTAACTTTTAGAACCCCCTCAAAAAATTCTTAAAACACCTGGGAATTAAAATTAAAAAACTCCCTGCTTTATGATGCAGTGGCTAGACATCTATAATATAGAGATTTCTAATTAAAAACATTAAAACACTTCTTAAAAACACAACACATATGTTTTACATATCAAAGTCAAACTAAAAGCGCTATAACGCAGCACAAGAGACCACCATCACAGTTGCAAGCTGCGAAAAAGACACAATACACAATATATATTAACCCTTTTTCATTAGGAATATCGTGAACATTAAACCCGAAAGAAGGAACAACTACGCCAGAACAAAATATCACAACAATACGGCATATTGAAATGAAAACTACATGCCTAATTTGGTGTAATTGCAATTTGATTTATTACAATCTACAAAATTTGAATTTTTTTCCAACCGCATACGCACCGAGAAAACAAAGCACACATGCACAGTTAATTTTAAGTAAAGTTTAAAATGTTTGCATGTATTAGTGAATAAGAACTTAAAGTATTTTAATATGTGTGTGTAAATAAAACAAATGTCATTGCAATATTACCGGATAATAAAGCGTTTAGACTGGCGCTTAAATAATTTAAAACTTTATCACATTTTGAAGAAACTGTTCGCAATCGAATTGATGTATAATTTTATATGATACTTTTTTGAATTAACGTAACGTAACATTTTTTTTGCTTTTTTTCTTACTATTGAATACAACTCTATTTCCTACTGCTACATGCAACATTGTAATATTGTTCCTTTTTTTGTTTTGATATTCAGTCTTTGTTTTTTGCGCTAGAGAGCAACTCATATATTTGCTCAAATAATTGTTTCTTAATACTCATTAAAAATAAAAGTGAATGAAAAATTATAAACAAAGTTTTTTAATTACAGTCCGCTAACAAATCGAACAGAAACATTAAAGAATTTAGTTAACAAAATCGTTAGAAATTGTGAAAAGCTCTTATTTATCAATCCACCTTACAAATCATTTATTTTGAAAATTTATAGACGTCTTTCATTTTTAAAGTGTGCAGTCTAAACGCCTTATAAATAAATTCGTTTTACAAAGTGTTACTTATCGATGCAGGAAACTTTAAAAGGATGTTATTGTTTTGGTTTATGTAAAAAACAAATGGTGTAAATTAGAAATATTTTTGTAATGAATGAAATTTAAAATTAAGTTTTTGTTAGGGTGGTAAAATTTAAACATTTCTTAATGAGTAATTTGTCACTCACATATATGTAAAATTTTTTTAAAAAACAACAAAGACATAAAATTTTAAACAACTTAAAATTGCTTGTTGTTAAGTTTATTCCACAAATACCAAAAATCCTTAATATGTAAAATATGTTCGACAGTTAAAATTTTTTACTAAAATCAACAATTTCCTAAAGCTTCTGAAGATTTGTGTTTAATTAAGTTTTTCATAAAAATTTCATATTATGTTTTCGCACCACATATCAGAATATGAGAGCATCATGTTTATCTTCCAAATAAAACTCTCGTTTCTAAAAATTTTTAGGTCGTACTAAAGGTAATAACTTGAATTCTGAAATCAGCCGCTTTTCAATTAAAGCTTGAATTTCAAAAAAAAGTATTGTGTCATACAGTCAAAAGCTTTTAACGAAGACCGGCTCTGATAAATTAAAAAGCTTTTAAGAAATCTGAAGATTTTTTAAGTCAAAAGCCTTTTAGGACTATATCAGCCTTACCACAAGAAAATAAAATAAATTTAAAAATATCATTTAATTTTATTTCCAACAAATTGTTTTTGTTTTCAAAATCGACTTTCAAAAAATGTATAGAAAATTTGAAATTAAAAATAAAACTTTTGCTAAAATAGACTTTTTATTTTTCTATTGTACGGGCCATAGTCTGCAAAGTTTAAAGCGGTGTAGAAATGTTAAAAGTGTTTGTAAAAACTTGAATTCTTATGATAAAAACTTGAATTCTTATGATAAAAACTTGAATTGCTGTCGAACAATTAAAAGCTTTCAACAAAAAACGGCTCTAATAAGATTTTTTTTATAAATTTTAAAGTCTTCAAATAAAAAAGCTTTCAAACAAATTTGGGAAATTTTGCATTAATATCTATATTTTACCAAAGTTTAGTCTTTAAAGAGTAAATAAAAAAAAGTCAAATTCGGCCATACCAAACTTACTAATAGTCTCTTTAATGTAATAATTATTTTTGTTAAAAGCTTATTTGAAAAAAAAAAAAAAAATGGTAGAAAAATAAATGAAAAATTTTATTAGAAAAATCTGGTTAGAAACAAATAAAAAAATTAATTTCGACTTAATTGTAAGGCCACACAGAAAAAAATTGTATTCTGGGATAATTTTCAATTAAATCATTGTTGTATTAACAAACAATTTAATTGTATTGACAACGAAATTAATTAATATTTTATACAACAAAAAAATATTTTATACAACAAAAAAATATTAATTAAAGAAAAGCGTGGTACTGTGTACTCTAAAAGCTTTTAAAGGAAATTATTGCACTATGTAATCTATATGCTTTTAATAATAACACTGTCCTACAGTGAAAAAATACTTCTGATGTGACATGGTATAGGTTATTAGTGTTGTCGAGTAGATCACAAAAATGCCAATGAAACTTGCCAGACACCCTCAAATTATTGAGTTATTGTCAAAAAACGTTTTTTGGGACTTTGCTCACTTAACCTTTTTTCTATAATATTTAATTTTTTTGCTATTTTTTGAAAATTTTTTGAGTTTGTCGATTTTTTTCTGCTATAGTTCGTTTAACATCTTTTATATTTTTGAACGTACTTTTAAAGAAAATTTAATTCTGAATACGATGAGTACTATCCTGAAAAAATCAGATAAGAAATGACAGAGTTGTGATAATTTTTTTAAAAAAGAAAATTAAGATTTTGCAGGAAATCGCCGTTCAGACAACCCAGGCAAAAAAATAAAAAATTATCATAAGAGGTCATGTACAGTATTTTTAAAGTTTTTTTGGTGAGCTGAATCCGAATCTGGCCTTTAAATTGCTCTATCGCGTCAGGGTTTTGAGATATTCAATATAAATTGATATATCAAAAACTTGAAGAGATAGCGTAATTTCAAGATCAAATTCGAATTCAGGGGGCCAAAAAACCTTTAAAACAATGATACGCGACCTCTCAGTATGTTCGTTTATTTTTTATTTTTTTTTGCCTTTATTGTCTGAACGGCAATTTCATGCAAATTCTTAATTTTCTTTTTTAGAAAAATTATCACAACTCTGTCAGTTGTTTTTCGATTTTTTTGGCATAGAGCTCATCGTATTCACAACTAAATTTTCTTTAAGAATACGTTTATAAATATAAATATTCTTTGAAGAACTATAGCAGAAATAAATCGATAATCTCAAAAAATTTTCAAAAAATATCAAAAAAATTAGATATTGTTGAAATACTAAATACATATCTTTCTTATATGCATGGACCAATTCACACACATAAAAAGCCCTATACTTCTTCTATCCAAAACAGTTAAAAACTTGAAAATCGGTTAAAAACTTTTTAAGTTACACGTGGTTTAGTGAGAAAAGTCCCAAAAAAAACGTTTTTTGACAATAACTTTAAAATTTGAGGGCATTTTTGTGATCTTTCCGACAGGACCTACAACCTTAACTACCTCATTTCAAAAGTATATTCGATTTTGTGTTTTTTCTAGCACAGTGTAATTCATTCCATGTTATGAAAATTTAACTTTAAATTTAGACTTACAAAAACACTGTATTGTAGGAGAATTTTTAATTAAATCGTTCTTTTTTTAACAAACAATTTAATTGTATTGACAAAGAAATTAATTGATATTTTATTCAACAACACAATTTGTAAATACAGTTAAATTATTTATTAATACAACAAATTTATAGAAAATGAGCCTACAATACATTTTTTCTTTGAGTTTAAAAACTTTTTAACTAAAAAAGTTAAAAAAAATCAAAGTTCAGCAAAGTTAAAATCATTTAAAGAAAAACATGGTACTAAGTACTCTAAAAGCTTTAAGAGGAAATTATTGCACTATATAGTCTACAAGCTTTCAAAAATAATTTATCCTCTTAAAGAACATCATATACATATATGTAATCCTTGGAATTCCTATAAGGAAAATAGGGCCTCAATAATTGATCTCCATCGATTTCTATCTTGTGCTTCTCTTTTGGCTTCATTCCAGGTTATACCAACAGTTTGTAGTTCGGCTTGAACTTGACGCCTCCAGGTGTTTTTAGGGCGACCCCTTCTTCTTGCTCCCTGTGAGTTGTAGTCAAAGGATTTTCTATTGATGTCATCGGTTGGCTTTCGTAGAGTATGACCCAACCATCTATACTTGCGTATTTTGATCTCGTGGTCAATTGGAGGTTGTTGCGTTCTAAATCATAGCTAAAAAACATCATAGAACAACAGAATTTTAAAGCTTCCAAAGAAAATCGATACACTACCCAGTTGGAAAATGTGTCACTGAGGAAATTTCCACAGTGTTTCCTTGAGGAGATGTCTTCAGGTTCTGACAAATCATAGGTAATCCTTGATTACATGTCCTAACATTGTCAGCACTGAATGTTTGCCTTAAGAGTGTGGACAATTCCTCTAAGACGTCTAAAAGGAAATGTCTTCAGAATAGCAGTATATTAAATTAGAATTTTAAATCTGGGCAACTCTTCAATTTCCAAGAAAAAGTGGCAATATTATCGATTTATTTAAAATAAAAAAAAATCTAACAAGTAGAATAAAAATAATAAATAGACAAACAATTTTCAAAATAAAGTTTGGAACAAGTAGTTAGGTGTGAGACTAGAGTTTTTCACGGGAATTCCCGGGACTGGAATTCCCGTAAATTTTCGATCCCGAAATCCCGGGAAATAGAGCGGGAATTCCCGGGAATTTTAGTTTCTTTGAAATTGTTGATATTTCCACTTCTATTGATTATTTTGTATGTGATTTTTTATAGAATCGGAGTGGGATGAAACCAAAAGCCAATGAAAGTTTACATTCTACAAAACAAAACTCTCAAAAGTTTTTTAGTTCAGCGCTTATTTATTATTTTTTACACGCATTTAAATTTGGGGATTTTAAAGCCTTTAAAGCTTTTGTGCCCTTTAGCAGCCCCTGGTGGGGCACTTATTGAACATGTGGGGTCCAGCGTCTAAACTTAAGCTCGAAATTACGTTAGCTATAACCGGTTTGAATTTCGCTGCACTCGGTCTCGTATCTACTTACTGAATAGCCAAATTATTAAAAAAAATCCACTGTTCACCGTTGCGTATGATTGTTATTTAAAGGCAGTTATAAAATTAATCATACGCCTTATACAATTTTCAAGCAATTACACAGTGATACAAATTCGAACTTTCGGAATCGGAATGGGATGAAACCAAAAACAAATGAATGCTGACGTTTTCCATAACAAAACCCACAAGGCCATTTTTTTAGGTCAGAGCTGGATGTTATTTTACACGCATTTAAAGTTGGTAATTTTAAAGCATTTAAAGTTTGTGTGTACTAAACATATCCTACTGTAAAGGCCCCTGGTTGTGCCCTTATTGAACATGTAGGGTCCAGTTTCCAAACTTAAACTGAAAATTACTTCAGCTATGACTGGTATGAATTTTGCTGCAATCGGTCCAGTACCTATTTTCTGAATAGCCAAATTATTCAAATAAACCACAAAACACCGTTGCGTATGATTGTTATTTAGAGGCAATTATTAACATAAAACACTGGACACCGTTGCGTATGATTGTTATTTAAAGGCAATTACAATATTAATCATTCGCCACTAATACAATTTCAAGCATTTATTATTATAATTATAATAAAAGTACACTAACTTTAAATGCGTGTAAAAAAAAATCTAGCTCTGAACTGGAAAAAAGCCTTGAGGGGTTTGTTATGGAATATGTCATCTTTCATTTGCTTTTGGTTTCATCCCATTCCGATTTTGGGTGTTGCACAGTGTTATTATAAGGAAAATAAAAGTTCACTGACTTCAAATGCGTAAAAAAAATCTAGCGCTGAACCAAAAAAAAAGTGTCGAGGATTTTGTTATGCTTTCATTTGCTTTTTGTTTCATTCCGATTTTGGTTGTTGCACTGTGTTATCAGAACCTGACACTTTTTTTCAGAAGCTGTGAAAATTTCTTTCAGAGACCTGCATTATAAAAATTTGCAATATGATTATTTGTTTCTATAGAAAATATGTATGTCTCTGGACATGATTCTTTTGAAATCGAAAAATTTATATAAAATCTGTGGAAGGAATGACTTTGAAATTACTTTGAAAAACAAGAATTTTTAATGTTTTTTTTTTTTTAATTTTTTTAATAAGTTTTCGGGGTAAATTTTCTTTAAATTTCATTTCACTGATATTCAGTTTCATTATATTTTAGAGACAAAGCGCTGAGAACCACTTGTAAAAATAAACTGATTTAGAATAAATGATGAATTTTTATTATTACAACAGATAAAGCGATGTGAAATACCATATTTCCTCAAAAATACTTTTAAGTGACTTCAACATATTTGGGCCGTTTTTTTTATAAAAACTGGGTAACAAAAATTGATCTTTTTCTCGAAACTTCTTTTTTTTTTTTTTGTTTATTTTAAAGGTATTAAATACGATTTTAATAGCGTTAATATAAATTATAAATAGTGTAATTGCATTCATAAGGTTTTTATATATTTTTTTGACAAAAAATTTGGGTTTTTAGTTTTTGCGGGAATTCCCGGGATCCCGGGAAATTTAAAAATGAATCCCGCTTTCCCGGGAAATGAAAAAGTCCGGGAAAAGAAAAACTCTATGTGAGACTAATAAACTGTAGGTTCCAGGTTCAAATCCAGTTAGGACTAAAAAAGGCGAAAAGTTTTTTCTAAATATGAGAAAGATAATTTATAAAGGAAAATTGTTAAAAGTAAAAACAAAAGAAAATTCGATTTTTTTTGTATTTTCGCATGACCTACGTCAGACATTTTCCCAAGGAAGTTTTAGGTGAAATATACCCAGAAAGTCAGCCCTGACCACTGCTGACTTTGAGTGAGGACATTTTGTAAATTTGTATGAAACTGTCCTCAACCCAGTACATAGAGATGTCTTGTGGTTGTCAGCAGTGACTCTGACATGTCACCGATCCGTCACTGAGGATGGCTCGAGGACGTTGCCAACTGGGTAGTTCATCCTCTTAAAGGAAGAGGAAGAACTAGTGTATCGATTGTACATTGCATTATATTATCGAAAGCTTTCTGAATCTTTCAAATGTTATTGTAATTTCAAATATCCGGTGTTTATGATTAAAATTTTTGTTTTATCCACAACTAGCGGAATATAACACCACCGACCCTTGGAAAATACATACGTTTTTGTATGCTCTCAGGTAAAAAAAAATAAATGAAGCTAAAACTTTGAATTAAATTCCATTTTGGTGCAATTAAAGAAAAAAAAGATTAAGTTTTCAAATGCGAATTTGTTTATAAAATTTATTTCTTAATGAATTCTTAACACTTTTTCCAAAACAGTTTATTTGAATCTCATCACCACCAAAAGGAAGAAAAAAAACACAAACTTACAAGTACAACAGTCAGTACAGACAAACGACAAGCGTTTAATTTGAATAAGCAAACATGCAATATTGCGCTTATAAATACACTCATCACAAAATGCCCGGGAATACACAAAGAAAAGCACAACAATTCGTAAAAAAAACAGCGACTAATACCGCAACACTTTTGTGTCCCCAAAGAACAAGATTTCAGACGACAAACACAGCAATAACACTAGCGCTGCAACCAACATCTGCATCATATCTAACAGAGAGTATTTGCAGATGCTGACGTAGATGATGATGATGCAGTTAACAAAAAATCTCTTACAAACAAAAGTTTTTTTTTTTTTAATATAGAAGAAGAAGAAGTAGTATCAAAGGAAAAATAAAATAAAGTGCGTGATTTGCGGATATTTATCTTATTTTTCGTTATTCGCCAGTTTTATTACAAATCAATTGAAGCATCATTAGCATAATTTATACAAAACGTTGTTTTAATGATTGTTGTCTGTCTGTAGTTTAAAATCTTTGTTGTTGCTGCATCAACTTGTGGCAGGATGGTACGAAACAGAGGTAGAAAAGTAATCATTTAGTATGAACTAGGTTTTTAAACTACAGATTTAGAAGGGTTGTTCACTTAATTTTGCCATTTTTCCCTCACAGTGTATTTTTAAAAATTTTTGAGCTTTTAAAGATCTAACCAGGTGATTGATAAAGCTATTATAAAAAGCAGAGTCTATTGCTTTAAAGCTTTTTATTAAAATTGTTTCATGCAGTAGAAAAGCTTTTAAAAGAATAGGAGCTTTTAACTGCTTTGACATTTTTTAGTGTCGATGTATACTAAAAGCTTTTACTGAAAATCAGAAGTCTGCGTAGTAAAATAAAGTAGTGGTTGTATATAAAAACTTAAGAGCTTTCAAGGAAAATAAAAAATCCTAAAACAATATCAATAGTCTAAATTATTTAAAGAAACCTAAAATTATAAAGACTTTAAGCTTTATGTAAATTTTCTAAAAGCTCTTTAAGAGAACTTACAAGGCCTTAAAGCTGTTAAAGAAAATTAAGGTTCTATAAAGTCTGAAAGCACTTATAGAAAAAATGTGAGAAGAAAATCCACCTTGGTAGTCAAAGTCCTGAAGAAAGCTTAAAGAGCGTATGAGAACTGCAACTTAAGAGTTATAAGAGTTAAGAGTTGATCAGAATTGCCAAATGCGATTCTTGGAAAAACTTCTGTGGATAAATAGAAGGCGTTTTTGAGGCATCCCGGCTGGCTCTCCTTCGAAATACGCATTTTCTGGGCAGTTCCATGACGCCGATTTATATTTTGAATTGCTCTGATGCCCAAGCATCTGAAATTGCTTCGAAAATAACAAAATATTTCAACAAAAATCAGGGCAACTAAAAGCTTTAGGCCCAATAAATCCACAGGACCATATGGTACAATCCCGTTGGTTCACAATGGACTTCAGAGTCTACGTGAGCTGATGTAAAACGTCCGCAGACACTTATTTAAAACTTACCTACACCCTCTGATATAATCCTGGCTGAGATGCAGCAAGTGTCGGACTTTGTAGCACTTTAACTGTATAATCTCTACACAGCACGCATAAACTGGCCGTATATTTCTTAAAAATGAGGGGATACCAGAATTGTTTTTATTCCAAAGGCTGGGTAAAAATCCCACACAGTTTCAAAGGTTTTCAGATCAATTTGTCTGTCTTCTTGTTTGTTAAAGATTGACCCGAGGTCGCTTTCGACTGGGCAACATGCATACAGCAAGGTAGATCAACGAAAACCGCTCTTTATGAGCTCATTGGTACCATCGAGAGATCTCTTGTGGCGAAGGGAAGGAGTTCACTATGGTCGCCCTTCTTGATACAGAGGGAGCTTTTTGTAATGCCACTGTCTGAATTAGGAGCGTCTATTATATCTCGATTTGTCAATAGGGTCACAGCACAGGTAGGTGTTCTTTCACTACTTCTTTGCAACCTGAACTGAATTTAATGCTGCTCTCGCTAGAAGCACGTTTCTGGCATGTTGTTGCATATGCTGACAATGTCGCGATAGCGGTAAATGGTAATTTCAAGTCAACATTAAGTGAAATTCTTCAGAATTCTCTGAAAGATCAGTTCCGAAGGTTTTCAGACCAATAAGTTTGGCTTCTTGTTTGTTATAGATTGACCCGAGGTTGCTTTTGACTAGGCAACAAGCATACTGCAAGTGAAGGTCAGCGGAAACTGCTCTTTATGAGTTCGTTGTTACCATCGAGAGGTCGCTTTCGGTGAAGGTGTTCACTATGGTCGCTCATCCTGATATAGAGAGAGCTTTTAATAATATCTTTATTTGTCAATGGGGTCACAACACAGGGGAGGTTCTTTCGCCACTTCTTTGGAAGCTGGCACTGAGTTCAATGCTGCTCTCTCTATGATATCGCAAAAGCGGAAAAGGGAAAGCACATGCCAGGGAGATTGTTCAGGATTATCTGAAAGATCTGTCTAAATAGGGAAGAGGCACTTGTCTGGGAGTTAATCCAAGTATAACAGAGCTTTTTTTGTTTGCAAGGAAAAAAAAATATTCCTACTTTTGATCCTATTTCTCTGGACGGTACTGAAATCGCCATCTCAGATGAAGCCAAGTATTTTGGAGTATTTCTAGATAGAAAGTTGACTTCAGGCGTAATATTGAGAAACGGGTGAGAAAAGCAACGGCTGATTGGAAAACAATGTGGATTTATACAGTTGTGGCGCCTCCAATTCTGCTGTATAGAATCATTGTTTGGCAGCCTGCAGTGAGACAAAAGGGAACTGTGTCTTTATCATGAAGGTATAGATAATGGCTTCGATATGCTTCACTGGTGCTCTTCGTACTACACCTTAGGCTGCATTAGTAATCCTCCCTCACCTGATACATTGGGCAGGCAGTATGCGAGTACGTCGGCAATTCGACTGAATAGCACACTCCAATGGAAGAGCAGCATTTGTTACCATAGCGCAATCTTGAAGAAAAAACAATACCACAAAATGTGGACTGTGTTACCTCTAAGAGCATTTTTGAGCGCCACTTTGCCGCTATGATAGGATCAGGGGCATAGCGGGTAGAGGATCCTCCATAAATGTTTAAAAGATGGATCGAAGCAACACAAAAAAGTGGGATTTAAAGTCTATGTGGAAGAGCTTGGGTTGAGCCTGGCTTGAAGATTTCCAGATCATTGCAGGCAGAGATGTTGCAAATAAAGAAATTGCTTGAATTGCAATGTCTTATCTACAACCGCAGTCAACATCTATTCTGACAGTCAATCCTCGGTCAAGTCCTTAGAGTCAATATTTCTGAAAACAAGATATGCCTTTAACTGCCGTACGTCTTTAAATAAGATGGCCAAGCAATTTTACATACGAATTGCAAAGTCCACGATCTTGCAAGACTGGGACCTACCTTACAGGTTCCAACAGAATTGGAATGTATTTGTAATGCCTCTAGAAACTTGCAAGCAAAATCTATGGATTTGTTTTGCGACGGAGACAAATCAGAGACGGGAATGTGCCCGGACGTGTGAAACTACACGACATATTTGACCATCTCTTAATCAGAAGCGCACAAGAGGAGAAGTATCACGGGACACTGTTTGATTTGAAAGCACGCAGAGCGGTTTAATGTGCCGTCAAATGACTTTCCGGAGTTTCATGAATGAGGAGGAGCTTCACTGGGATCTAGGGAGCTGCACGATATTTCTGATTTTTCGGATGTCACAATTCAATATCTTAGAAGTTTCATTAGGGGCTCAAATTGGTTTAACGACAGGCACTAGTAGGGGAACCTATTACCGTCCCGTGGTATTACAACGGTCCTCAGAGTCTATGTGTGCTGACCTATCAATGTTTGAAAGGAAGTAATAACAAATATCCTACAAAGTCTAAAAGCTTTCATACAATTTAGAGTCTAAAAGCTTTCAAAGACTGTAAAGTCCAAAAGTTTCAAATAATAAATAGTCACAACCTTTCAAAAACTTACCACCCTAATGTTTACACTCAGGCAAAATTCTATACCTGGGTTTTGTTGCATGTGTTGTTGACAACATGGCACAATGACGCCAAACGCAATGTTCTACACATATTTAAACTAGAGATGTGTTGTTGCAAAGACTACGATCACACACATACATACAACAGGGCCGGAGACAGCGACGACGTCGATCGTCGGCAACACCAATGAAGTTAAATGAAGGACTTTTTTTTTCTTCGAGTATGTACGTGATATGCGACAAATGTTTACTATGATATTTAAAAAAGGGTTTACAAAAAAACAACCGAACCTAAGGTTATTTTCTTCTAAAGCTTAGTTACTTCATTCTAACCGCCTGCTGTAATACAAACCATGTAAAAATCGTATATTGCAACATGTTGCAGCAATGGGATTGACACTTTGTTCTTACATACGTTTTTTTTTCTATATTTAAATGTTTAAGCGTTTTTTTTTTGTATTCTTTAGAATTTGCACTGATTGCATACCTTTGGGGATTTCTCACATTTATATCAGTTTATTTCTATCTGTTTGTACATTTATCTGTCTGCCTGACCAAATGCCTGTCCGTCCAGTTGTCTATGTTTCTATATATCTTTATGGTAGTACAAAGTAGTAGTAATAGAGATTTGACTCAATTTGTGATCACATCACATATTTCTTAACGCTTAGAGGCTTGTTTTTTGGCTTAAACAAGTAATTAATGTATGATATTTGTGTTATATGTATAAGAAGTTGTTTATTCACATAGTTTTTGATTACGTATAAAATTATTGAATATATGAAACATAAATTGTACACTGGGAGCAAAAGTAAATACGATGCACTTACTGGAAATATTCCAACTTAATTTTTGAAGTAGTGCATGAAAATGGCTCCCAATCAGGGGCCAAACTCCTATACCACAAGTGTAACAGAAAAAATCAATTTTTACTAAAAGAATTATTACTTTCAGAATTTTCATAAAAGTGGCGCCCAAACTGGGGTACAATTTCGATCCCAAAACGGAATCACAGAAATCCCCTCCAATGAAGGAAAGTCAGACAGTATTCGTGAAAATTAAAAACATTGACAATATATTTTTTTTACGATAATATTTTTATTTACAATTTCCAAGAGACCAGCCTTACAGGACCTATTTTCGAGTGGTGAACCTACATTTTAAATACCAAGTCTCTCGCTTCAATGGCCTGTGCCAAACTTCGCTAACTAACTCCGCCTTTGCCGGCCCCAATCACAGAAATAACAGAAAACTTCCATGCAATTAACACCAAGCAACTAAATTTTGTTCTTTAGGATAGTTTCATACTGGGGAACCATTATCTCAACCAGGAGAGGGGACAGTGGTCCAATAACTCACTTCTCCGAATTTTTAAATGATTAAACCAGAAATGCAAAGATATAAGAGTAATAATGACTCAAAAAAACAGATTACGGAATTGGCGACGACACAGGACTATCGATTACAGAACACAAAACCACAGACTAAATACAGACTCGACAGTAGAGTTTTACAAGAAAAAATGGGGAAAAACTAAGCGATTTTAGGAGAAAAAAAAGCGGGTTTTAGTCCGTTTTACGCTAACATGGCAACACTTTCTACGACTTAGGAGTGAGTGAAACAACAAAACCCGATCTGGCATCAATTTTTCTTATGGCGCGTTAAATTAGTTTTCTCTTTCTAACCTTATTCGTAGAATAATTTGAAAATATTAACCATATGGTTCAGAACTAATTTTTTGACACCTGTCACTTATGTCGAGTCTGTATTAGTCTGTGACAACACGTTAGAAGTATTAATAGAAATGAAGATGAATTGAAAAAATTAAGAAGACCAATTTTGCAAACCCTGCCATAACTCTGGAGTGGTGATGAAGGAAAGAGCGAAACCTGGTGTGTCATTTATAATCCACAAACATATGGAAGAATTTTTTGACAAACTCCGTAAGGTAATTGACGATATAACTACAGATGTTGTATTACTAGGAGATCTCAACGGAAGAGTTGACAATAAACCCGAAAGTTATGAAAATGTTATAGGTAGGTATGGAGAACAAGAATTAAACAACAACTATATTCGTTTGCTGCAACTTTGCATCGCTAACAATCTTGTTATAACTAACACTGTGTTTCCACATACAAATTAACTATTCAAGGGGAGATCTAGCCCTTACGGACGGCACTGCGACCATTATGGGTCTTTTATGCCAAGATCTATACATTTAATTCAAACTCTGTTCAACATTCCTAATGAATATTAGAACAGAGGATGGAGAAGCCCGCCTTATAACCTCAGAATTAAGTAATTCGCTACCTAAGAACCGTCTTCTGATCCTACAAATTGCGAAGTGTTTCCACTTCCTCCAGACAAAGTCGACAGAAAGACAATGTACAAATGTTTAAATTATACAAGTGATAATTAACTTTGAAGTGTCCGGTAAGAAAACCTGTCAATAACCTAATGTCACTTTTGATGTGATTTAGAATACTTCCATATGATAGTGGCGCGATTAGTGATTTGGATTGACATACCTTTCCGTATTCTCCCACAAGTTTAAGAAGTTCGTCCTTTGTTCAGATCCGGTCATAAGGGTAGCGGAGGCATTTCTCAAAATCTCTATGACCACTGGTCATTGACCATGGAAGCAAAATAGTGTAATTTTGTTTCACCCGGCCAGCTGTTGGATTTCAACTCCCAGGAAGATTTCAACTCCCAGGAAGACATCGCTTGAATTGCTGAGGCTATCAGAGCAGATTGAAATATGAGTACCCTTTATAATCTGGCGCATTCTACCCATGGCGAAAAATAATACGAATATCAACAGAAAGCCTTAAGAATATTAACAGAAAGACGCAAGCAGTGTGGTTTTAATATTTAATTTTCACAATGAGACAAATATCCGAAAAGAAACATTGAATTTAATAACAAAAGTCATTGTTGCTGTATAGATCTGGAGAAAGGTTTCGACACGGTTAATTGGCAAGAAACATATTTATTTGTAATCCTGATAGATGATGTTATTAAAAGGTGCAAAGAAACATTTACTTCAATGACAGTAGGTTACTGAAACATGCAAACAGACTATAAAAGCAAAAGCCGTTGAATATCTAAAACAGATCCTCAATAAATAAGTCCCCGGGGCCGGACGGTGTTACGGCTGTAGTCCTGAATAAGTGTGCATTGTCGTTATCTTGCGCTTTGGGAACATTATTTAGCTACTCTTACGGTTAGTAGTATTTTCCTCTTGCTGGAAGGGAGCCATCATCAAGCTAATCCCAAAAAAGGGTGAGGCTACAAACCCTGAATACTACCGCCCGATAGCAATTTGCTCAACCACCACTTAGTAAATCATCTGGAGTTTAATTCACTTTTGTGTGATCTGTTACCGTTTATTTCGGAATGTTGGAGTCGTTATATCCAGCAATTTGGTGAAAGCAAGGTGGTTAGGTTAGGTTAAGAGGTTGACGTAATGTCCACAAGACCAGTTCCTGATCCAAAGTGATACCTCGAAAAGGAGGGGGGGGGGGTTGCTTATTGTTGTTGGCTGCTTTACATATTACTTAATCATAATTCACTACTGCCTTCCTGTCAAATGATGATTTATGTCTCCACATATGTCTCATCGAGTTTACTTAGCCTAATATATTTAAGCATCTTCCATGGGTTGACATCTCTAAGTTCCTCCAGTTCCTGAAAGAAGTAAAAGACAAAACAATTAAATCGAGTGCGAGATAGTGCAGGGCACTGACAAAGATACTGGAATGAATCTTGCACTATCTCTTCGTCCCCACACCATCTGCACAAGTCATCTCTTATCAATTTTAACTTTTTCAAATAAGCTTTCAAGCCAGTATGGCCTGTAATTAAACCTACATACTTCCTGAGGTCTGATTTTTCCATATAAAGTAGTGTTTTCTTGATACTTTTTCCACCGCGAGTCCACAAGGCCTTTATCTGGATACAGTCCTGGCTGCATTCCCATTTAAAATCTTCCTGTCGTTCAAATGTTCTCCGTATTTCGAAATAAATCGCATCAAGGTGGTTGCTCAAGATATTTCCAAATAAATCGGAACATGAATGACATACTCATTCATGACCTTACAATAATCATCGAGTGCGGTCTTGCGAATAGAGTCGATTTGAATGCTCGTACGACCCATTGTTTTATGTTGACCCACATACAGTTTGTGGAATCAACGTCATCTGTATCCATGGGTGGTATTGCTATTAAGGAATCAGGAACTCTTGATGTTCTAGGCATGAAAATACAACTTGTTTTTCAGGCGGTATTTATACCGCCTACATATTTGACCGAAAATGGAATACGACTGCCATATCTGGACAGGTGCTTCTTGAAGCTTCTGGATCGGATGCAATGGAGTGCGTTAAAGCTCATCAATGACAATAGGGTATCCAGATCTATTAATTCATTGGAGCATCATCGGAATGTGGGTTGTGTGTCATTGTTCTATCGATATTACCACGGTAAGTGTTCAGCTGAGATAGGCAAACTAATCCCTGAGACGCGGGTGCATGCCTGTAGTTCTTGCCTTTCCAACAGATAACATCCGTCCGTTCGCTGTCGACTGTCCGGTATCTCGCACAACGCATTACAGAGAAAATTCGTTTCTCGGTCGAACTAACTGTATGTGGAAAAAACTCCAGGCAGAAGTCTTCCCAGTCGGCTACAATTTAGAAAAATTCAAATTAAATGTAACACTTCTCCCTCTTTCCTTATTTTCATATCCTATTTTCCTAATACCAACACAACGCATTGCATTAGTAGCGGGCAGCCCCTAAGTGTTGGCTCAAATTAAAAAAAAAATACAGGTTCTGAAATTTTAAAACAAGTGGAACATTTCCGTAACTTAGCAGTCATAATCCGCGAAGATGGAAAAGCGGATAGGTACTTAAATCGTCAGGTATCTACTACTGCCATTCCATATTTTAATTTGAACAAAAATTTCATTAGTAAGAGAGAAGTTATATCGGGTCCTTAACTAGCAGTATACAAATCCACAACTTTGGCGCTTTCAACAAAAAATCAGAGCAGAATTCAGGAATCAGAATTAAAGTATTTACGCCGTAAAGCAGGAAAAACTCGACGAGATAAAATACCAAATGACCCCTTACGAGCAAATCTACTTACTGGCAAACTACCTGGCAAGATACAATCAACAATACCCTGACTGAACGAAGATTCGAACCTAAAACAGCCAAAACAACGGCAGAAGATGGAAATGAATGGAGAAGCCTTTGCAGAAAACTCTACACTGAAAAGTAGGAAGAGGTTCTTTATTTGTATTTCTGTAAGTTGAGATTCTTACTTACAGAATTTTTCACAAAAATGGCGCCCAAACTGGGTTTCGATCCCAAAACGGAAACACAGAAACCCCCTCCATTGAGACGAAATTCGTGACAGCCGTTAAAAACAGATTAAAAGATGTTTCTCTCAGTGTACGCGTAGTTTAAATTTATTGCGTATGTGTGTGTGTTTGTTTAAGAACATGCTAATGAAGTAAACTAATCCAGTCATCTCAGCTCCTAGTTCATTGGTTGGTCGTCGATTCGTTCGTTTATTCATTTGTTAGCCATTTAGTCAGCCTAGTCACTCAGCCAGTCAGTCAGTCAGTGAATGTACTCATATAGTATGTAAGACCATCATTAGTTTATAGATTAGTTAGAGGAAATGTTCGATTAGTTTTCAAGTAGCCATCATAATCAGGTGACTCAGAGATTTAATGAGATGCTTATTACTGATTGCATTTCCTACATACACTTATACATATTTATTTACTTATACATACATATATGAGAATACATTAAACGATTATGGCAAAGTTGTAAGAAACCTATAATGACAGTTTGGATTAAGCATTAGTTGTAGATTGTTGCAATTTTAATTCACTTTTATAGAATCATTTAATTAAGTATGATAAATTCTTATTAAAACTGGATAAATGTGTAAAGGAAATTAAACTTTAAAAACTTTTGCTACCATGATTCGTAATTGTAAGTTTTAAAATAAAATATGTAGTTTAAATGAATACCTTTCCCCTTCAAAAACTAGTGCCTTTTCAATTTACCCAAATTTAAAACTTTAAAAAAAATATTTGAAAATTCATCACAGTCGTATTATAGGCTTTATCACTAGTCTCTTTTGTGTACTCCTGCGACTCATACCCAACGTCAATTGAATAATTCCTAGAAATCCTTGATTGAACTTAACATAAAAGTGAACATTAAATTAAAATTCACACTCTATTAAATATGATATATTGTTCACTTCATGTATAATTAATGGTGTTTAGAATGCAACATCATGTGTTAAAAAAAAATGATTATTAAATAAAAAAAACTATATAATTATAATGTGAACCACAAACTATAAACAAAACAAAAAACAAACTTAACAAATTATTTATGACATTAAAAATTAAACATTCAACTCTCAATTACAACTAAAAAGTACTTGCAAAATTTTATACATAAACCTAGGAAAATACACTCGAACACAAAAAGATTGTCGAAATTGGCAAAACAGCCTGAAAATACAATTGTTACAAATGAGCAAGCAACATACTTCAGTGAACTAATTCGGTGTCATGTAGGGTGTTTAGTCGATTACTTCTTGTTCGATTAATCGAAAAATTTTGGGCGAATAATTGTTCGATTAATTTAATATTGCTAATTTCGATTAAAGTATGAATCGAATAATTTATACCGATTAATCGAATAATAACATATGGTTTTTCTGGAGATATGTATATTTTTTTAAGTTTTAAGTCAAATAAACAACCCGATTAAAAAAGTTTTGATATAATAACATATTTTTTAATATAATTAAATATAAATATATCCATCATTTGATTCCAAAAATGGAGGATACAAAATATATGATTATATCTTATTAGATCAAATTTGATATAATTAGATCCCAAAAATGAAACGGTAAATATTTTCAAATTTGATATTGAAGATCATATTAGATATAATAAGATATAATTATATATTATTATATCTTATTAGATCTTATTTTTTATAATATCAAATTAGATAATATTTACCGTTAAATTTTTGGGATCTAATTATATCAAGTTTAATCTAATAAGATATAATTGTATATTTTTGAATCCTCCATTTTTGGGATAAAATGATATATGGCGCCGTAATGTTTTATTTTAGTCGGGAAACCAAATGTAGGCATTGGAATAAAAAAAAAACAGTCATGTTTATTAGAGTGATCCTTATATTAAACTTTTTTCGGATTTTCGCTGCTCCTGAAGCTTGAATTTGTTAACCCATTGACGACCATGTATTTTTTACCAAAGCGATTTTCAGTTTCTGTTCATTCTAGTGATCCGTGACTTAATAAAAGTTATAAAACAAATGGACACCTAACCCCTCTCTCTTATTTTTCTAGGTGAAAAAATTTTTCTTTTGAAGATTTCGCAGTTCTTGCCAAAGATATTCGCTTATCGCAAATCTGATGTTCGGTCTACAATTGTACTTGTTTATTTTTTTAATAAATTTGTTTTTGAAATTGAGTGTAGTTTTCAGTTGAAACTAAATATAGTTACTATACAGAAATATGAAACTCTAAACACCCTCCTTATTCCCGATTTTGCACGACTAAAAAAATTCTTTTGTCACTAAAATAAGGGTTATTATTTTACAAATTTTGAGGGCTTACAGTTAGTAAGTGGATCAAATTAGAGACATTCCGAAAACTACGTATTATTATTTGGTATACCATTTTTTGGTTTAACATTTTCTAAAATGTAGTCAGAAATAAATATTTATAAAATTTTTGTGATATCGGTAATCCATATAAATTTGGCAACTAAAATAATTTTTAAATTCTGTACATCTTTTAAATCTGCAAAATTATTTTTTTTTAATTTTCTTAAACAAAATTGCGGAAAATTAAATTTTTATACACTTGTAATGCTTTTACTTTCGTTTTTTTGTTAATAAAATGTTTAAATACTTGTAATTAATATTGTTTATTGTCAAGTACCAAATTTTTCTAAAATTATCGAAAAAAATCTTGTAATTTTGTAAAGTTTTGAATTTGAAATTATTTGATTAATCAATCAATTTCAAAAATTTATTCGTTTAATCGAATTAGTCAAAAATGACAAATGTCGATTAATCGAACAATACAAAAAACCCGATTAACTGAACATCTTACAAGGAAGGTCTGTCACAGGGCACCCACCGATTGTCCTGAAACTTGCATATGGGAAAGAGGGCAGGAAAATAAGAGCTACCTGTTTTTTCTTATCTGCCCAATCTCACATTTAGCTGGCCAAAGGGCAGGGGGAAAAATGGAATGGGCAATTTGCTGAGACATTTTTCATGTAGAAAAATTCTCGGATTCTGAGTAATTTTTTGTACAGAAAAATTACTAATTTTTTCCTGTAGAAAAATTCACCGACTTTTCGTATGGAAAAAGAATCTTATTCAGAAACATTTTTCATATTCTGATTAATTTTTTCTGATACATTTTTTTATAGAAAATACTTAAATTTTTCCTTAAGAAAATGATCAGATTTTTCCTATAGAAAAATTCTCACATTATTCTTATAGAAAAATTTTCAGAATTTTCCTACACAGAAAATAAAATCGTCAAGTTTAAGTCAACAAACATCAATTGTAAGTCAACTAAATATGATATCAACCAAACATTTAGTAAAAACGGCCGCCTGTTAGTCCATAATACAAAACTTCGTTTTTGTTTTCCACAAACTCAGTCAAGTAATTTTATTTCAAAATTAATTTATCATGTCAACAAATATTGTTGTTGAATTTCTTTGTTGAAAAAAAAAAAATAATTTGTCGATCAACAAATTGTGTTTGTTTAATTTCTTTGTTGAAAAAAACAAAAATCTTTTTTCAACAATCAAATTTTACAAACGTTTGTTGATATTACAAATCTCTGTATAGGAGCACTTTCAGTACTTTCAGAAAGGTTTTCAGAGTTTTCCTACCCAGCAAAATTTTCTGTTCCAAATAATCGGTTCCGGAACGCATATAACTACCCTGCAACCGGTTCTACTTAACATTCCAGAATCAATGATTTTTGTTTGAAATTGTCCCGAAAGCAATCGTTTTTTAGAGCAAGTAGGTTTTTTTTTGAAAAATAATTTTACATAGAAAATGTTGTTGTGATTACCGTAGAATGTATTCAAGAATCTATTTAACCAGGAATTTGTTCCAAAAAATTTTCCTGGGTATAGAAAAATTCTAAGAATTTTTGTATAGAAAATTTCAAAGATTCCCGAGACTCTTTCCATATAGAAAAATTCCAAGATTCTGAAAAATTTTTTCAAAAAATTTTGTGATGCTGCTGTATTTTTTGAAAAAAAAAAAATTAGATTATTTCCTATTCGTTGCAACTAACCTTAAATAACTATTCGGAACCAATTTTGTAAGAAGATCTTTGATCAGCCTTATCTTACAAAAGGTTTTGAATCAGTTTTAGCTAAAAATTTGATTAAAAATACGTTTTTAGGATTTTTACTGTCTAATTTTCTTGAGTGTAGCTAACTTCTGTAAAGACTACTGAATAAAAAAATCTATCATTCACCTGGTAATAGTGGTGGTAGCATCTACCAGAACTGCAATGGGAACAAGACATCTTAACTTATTACGAGTTTAGTACTTAATCGAAAAGAGAAACCAACAGTGGACAATGGAAACGAAAATTATTGTAGTTTGTCATAAACTAGTACACTCAGAAAAGTTTCACAGTAACTACTAGGGCTTGAAATCGGGATTGGTTTTTCTAAATCCCAAGATTCGGGATTAGGCAAAATCGGACTAGATGGAAAAATGTTCCCCCTTGAAGAACTAAAGCTACCCTTGAAAACACAATTTGTGTACATGTAATTTTTGTATATTTGTTTAATTAATGAAAAAAACGAATTAAAAAGTAACTTTTTTTCGGCCCGCCCCTTTTTGGGGGCGTGGATATAAAAATGTATTAAAATTAAATTTTATTAATTTAGTGCAAAAACCATAATTAATCTATTTGTGTAAATTTATCGCAAGGAGGAAGGTGTCACCAACTACTCCCACGCAAAGAAACGGCTCTGTTTTTATACCCTCCAACTACAGTATGGGGGTATACTCACTTTGTCATTCCGTATGTAACGCATCGAAATATCGGTCGGGGACCCCATAAAGTATATATATTATTGATCAGTGATCGATTCTAAGACATTCTAGCGATGTCCGTCCGTCCGTCCGTCCGTCTGTCCGTCCGTCCGTCCGTCCGTCTGTAGTTAACACGATGCAGTCCAAAATAAAAGAGCTAGGAACCTCAAGTTTGGCACAAATATGTCTTATGTTACTAGGCAGGTTAAGTTCGGAAATTGGCCAAATCGGACCAGGGGGAAAAAAGTTCCCCCTTGAAGAACTAAACCAACCTCTAAAAAAATACACGTTTTTACATGTTTTTTTGTATTTTTGTTAAATAAATGAAACATTTTGTATATTATCGCGATGGGAAGGTGCTATCAACGTGCCCCACTGATCCTATCAACTTACCCCCCCCCCCCAAAAAAAAAAGAAACGCCCCTGTCAATTTTTTATTTTTTTTTGTTTACATTTTGGAGGGTATAAAAGATTCGGCACAGCCGAATTTAACACTCTCACTTGTTTTTGCTTGTTTGCATGTTGTATTATAGATTCGGCACAGCCGAATTTAACATTTTCGCTTGTTTTTTTTTACAATGTTTGAGTAGTTTTCACTTAAAATGAAAATGACCTACAAACCACATAATTTTTTTTTTGTTTTTACCCACAATCCTATTTTGAGTGTAAGTAGCCCAATTGGTAATAAGTAGTATGCGAGATCACCTTAGGCTTAAAATTTTATTTGTAATTAACTTTGCAAAAATAATAAAAAATTTATGCAAAAAAAAAAAACTTTTATCTGAATAATTTCTTTATTCGCAACACTAGCACAAACATCTAGCACCTGTGCTTACAGTTTAAAATTGTTGTATGCCATCTTTTTTTCTTTTTTAATTTTTTTTGCTAGCCAACAATATTTTCATAACACATAATTAACACTAGCATGAGTACAACAATGAGACGCAATTGGAGATGTGGTCTGGTGTAAGGAGTGAAGTGGATAGTTTTTACGGCTCAACTACTGCTACTACTAATAATGTTTTAGGCCAAAGCCAAACAACACCAAACACCACAAACGACGACTTAATGTCATCAACAACAATTAAGAGCCTATGGGAAACTTTCTAATTAAATGATTGTCATCTTCATTGCAAAAGTCCAAGTAATAAACCTAACACACAATAATAACATCAGCAGAATTGTGTCTGCAACCAGCAACAGCAGTAGTAAAACTCCTAGCAGTAGCTAAATATTGCTGCAACACCATCATCATCATCACCATTGCCATCATCTCCAGCAGCAATACAATCAGCCAAACAATTTTTTTTGTTGTACAAAATGTTCATAAAACACTTGCAACAAAAAAAAAAAAAAAAAACAACAAAAAACCGTATACAATTATCACTCGTAAAAACAGAAAATGAAAATTTTATATGCAGTTATGAGCGTCGAAGTCGGCTAAAAATCCTTTTGACAAAGACTAACTTTTGTTATTAATAGGGTGGCAACTTTTTTAGTAATGTCCGTTTGTCTGTGGAAAGTACAGGTCCAAACTAAAGATGTGCGCGTGAGTTATTTTTGACACACACTCACTCAAAAAATTTTTTTTTTCAAAAACTAAAATTTTAAAAATCGTACAAAATTTAAAAAAAATTTAAAGTTCAGCGAAATTTTAATTTTTTTTTTGCTTTTTTCCGGATAAAGTCTTAAGTTTAGCCAAGTTTTTGGTACGAAAGGAAATATGAAGAGAAAATAAATCAGGCAAAAAAAATCGACTAACGCACAGTCACACACGCAAAAATTTTACTTAAGCACACTCACTGGCGCAATTTTTCCCCCCCCTCACAATTATGTTAGTAAAATTAAATTCAGTCACACACACGCGTGAACACGCGGAAATAAAGTGAATTACGCTCTAATTTGCTCATGTGCCCATTTCTAGTCCAAACTGCAAGAGTTAGACGAAGCTTTGCAGAAATCTGGTTCATAGTTTCCTTAAAATTAGTTTATCAATTTTCTTAAAATTTAGTAAAATTTAACTAAACTGGAGTTCTTTAATAACACTGTACAACACGAAAATATTGAATTTGTGAGGTCGACCCTGGCCAATACTACCCTCCCGAGTAAAAAAAAAAGTGATATATAATGCGTGTCTATTTTGATATAGTCTTATACGAAAAACAAGAAAAGTTAAATTCGACTTGGCCGAATCTATAAATACCCTCCACAATGCCCTTTTTAAGTGATAGTAAATTTTCTAACGGGAAAAAATAACATTTTTGATCAGAATTATTTTATTTTGTGTAAAAAACTTTTTTTTAGTAATTTAAAAAAAAAAATAATTTACTAAAATTTTTTTTTTTGAGTGTAAAATTTTTTTTGAATGTAAAATTTTTTTCGAATGTATTTTTTTTTTTTTTTAGTGTAAAAACATTTTTGAGTGACAAAAATGCGTTGTAAAATATTTTTGTGACCAACTTTTTTAAAACATGTTTAACGGGTTTTTAACACGTGAATTTAAGGTAAGGCGAATCTGAAACTTACGGTTTTGCTAATTACTTTTGAACCACTGGACCGATTTGGCTAAAATTCAATGAACCAGCACAGGGGAACGATAAATATATATGCCAAGCTTGAGCATTCTCAGAATTGCCTTTAGAAAGTTATCGTGTTTTTATACCCTCCACTTAGTGATAGAGGGTATATATAAGTTTGTCATTCCGTTTGTAACTCATCGAAATATCGGAAAATGCTCTCGCGGACAAAATATTGCACAGAGATGACTGAAACTTAACATATTCATTGGAAGTTCTCCCGAGAAGTTTGGTATTGCATTTGAGCGATATCGGTTCAGCGGTTCAAAAGTTATCAACGAAAATGTAAGCACACCTCAAAAATTTCACTACATTCAACATAACCTAAAAATACAAAATTCTTTAATTCGGCTTCTGGTTGACATATGTGAACATAATTAAACACCAAATGGTATTTAAACAAGTACGAACATATTTTTTGACAAAAAAAGAAAAAAATCGCGGATTTTTTTTTAACAAAATTTTTTTTCGCGGAATTTTTTTTTTAAATTTTTTTTTTTTTCAAAAGTAATTTCCTTTTAAATGAAGTTTTTTGCAATAATCTTTTTGAAATTGTGGAGGGTATCACTACATTCGGCAAGGCCGAATTTAACTTTTTTACTTGTTATGTCGTAAATTCGTGTGAAACCCTTGCCGAAATTCACTCTTTTGCTCATAACTTTTGAACCACTGGACCGATTTCGCTGGCTTGCAATACCAACCTGGCCAGGTAAATGCCCAACATATATGCCAAACTTCAGGAGCCTCCGTAAAGTCCTTCAAAAGTTAGCGTGTTTTCAACAGACAGACGTACAGACAGACGGACGGACGGACGAATTTTTTTCCCCCTGATCCGATTTTGTCCGTTTACGAACTTAACCTGCCTATGACCATAAGACATATTCATGCCAAACTTCAGAGCCATAGCTCTTACCAATTAAGGGACCCAACTGTGTCTTGACCCATCGGGGTTTGAACCCGTCGGGTCCAAACCCAATGGGTTCTTCACCCTATTGGGTCCTTAAATGTGTATGAACTAAATAGAAATTAAAGTTTCCCCATTTTTTAGTTAAAATTGTCATAATAGTATGTATTCTTTTATTTTCTTATTTTTAAGAAAAATATGAACTTAAAAGAAGGGAAAAATGGCAAAGGAGCTCCTTACACTCCAAAAAATACGTTAGTAGATTTACTAATTTTTTTTTGCTAACGCTAGTTAGCTAACCTTTAGAAAATTTTTAGTTGAGATTAGCATGTTAGCAAACAATTCTTGTAAATTTCATTTAGCACATTAGCAATTTTAAACAAACTTTGAACTTATTTCTATTGCTAAATTTGAAATTGAGTTGACAACATTTTTACAAGATTTTTTGCTAATATTAGCAAAATAAATGGTAAATTTTTTTTTATTTTCAGAAAATTTAAAATGGCGCTATCTCGCAAACTAAGCCCGATAGAGCAAAATGGAGGCCATTTTTGGTTCTCGGGCTCTCCATAGTATCGTCGGTCCACTTCACATGTGTGGACCCTAATGGGCCCTAACTTTGGATCCATAAAAGTTAGCATTCCCGAAAACTTTAAAATGTTCATATCTCGGTAAATATTGCCGACACAACAAAAAGTCCAAAAGCATTTTTGTAGCTCTCAACACGTAGAACAAGAACAAAAGCTCTCCGAGTAATATTTTTGAAGTTATCGAGTTTTTTAATTCTCAAGAGTGGTCCCCTATAATCACGTATCTCAAAAACTAAGCAAGGTAGAGCGAAACGGACACAAATTTTGGATCAAAAACTATGACGATTTTAAAGGAACCAAACTAGGTCTAGGCCCATCGGGGTCTGGACCTATCGGGTCCGAACCCAATAGGGTTCTCAGATGTGTATGAACTAAGTTCAAAAAAAAAAAAATTTAGTTAACTAATTATTGGCAAAACATTTTTGCTAACTTTAGCAAAAAAATTTTGGGTTCAAAATCAGCAAATTTTCTTGTAGGTTTACAAGCTTTTTTTGCTAACATTACAGTTTTTTTTTAGTGTATTATTTTTCCATTAATTTTTCCATTTTTTAGTTAATTTTTTTCTGAGTGTATGCAAGATTAAGCAAACGGCAAAAATTTTGAATTAAAATTTATGACAATATTTACAGGACCTAATGAAGTCCGTATATAAAGGGGTCTGGACCCATGGAGTCCCAGCAAAGTCGGGTCTGTCCCCAATCTAGTCCTCAAATGTGTATGAACTAATTTGGAATAAAATTTTTAAATGAACTAAATTGGAATGAAATTTCTAAAATATAAATGAAAAATTCTGAAATATAAATGGAGGTTTCTGAAATGGAAAGTTTTAAAATATAAATCGAAATTTCTGAAATATAAATGGAAATTTTTGAAATATAATTGGAATTTTTGGATTATAAATGGAATTTAAGAATTATATTTAGAATGGAAATTTCTGGAAAAAAATTGTAAATTTTTTAAATATTTGAAATATAATTGGAAATTTCTGAAATATAACTGGAAATCTTTAAAATATAATTATTGTTTTCTGAATTAAAATTAGAAATGGTATAGTAAAAATTGTTTTCATTATTTTTAAGAAAAATATCAACTAAAACGAAAGAAAAAAAATAAGGGCCAAATAATTTTTCTTGAATAAAGTTAATTTTTACATTTTTAGTACACTTGTTTTTGAGTGCAGAGAATCGTTAAATGAACAAAATCGGGCCAGGAGAAAAAATTAACACTTGAAGAGTCTGATGTTCGTTGGAACCAACATGTTTTTCAAGTGTCGAAAGAAGCATTCAAGTTACTTGGTATCTTAAAACGGTGCAAGAATTACTTCACTCCGTCTGATCTCCTCACTATTTATACCGCCTATATCCGACCGAAAATGGGATACAACTCCCATATCTGGGCTGATGCTTCAAGGTATATCTTGAAGCTCCTGGATCGGGTGCAAAGGAGTGCGTTGAAGCTCATCAATGACAGTAGGGTATCCAGATCTATTGACTCATTGGAACATGGTCGGAATGTGGGTTGTGCGTCATTGTTCTATCGATATTACCACCGAAAGTGTTCAACTGAGATGGGCGAACTCTTCCCTGAGACGCGGGTGCATGCCCGTAGTACGCCTTTCTAGCAGTTCACATCCGTTCGTTGTCGACTGTCCAATGTCTCGCAGAGAAAATTCGTTTCTTGGTCGAACTAGCCGTATGTAGAATAAACTCCCTGTAGAAGTCTTCCCAGTAGGCTACAATTTAGAAAAATTCAAATTAAATGTCCACAAACACTACTCTTTCCTTCTCCTCATAACCTATTTTTCTAATACTAATACAATGCATTCCATTAGTAGGGGGCATCCCCTAAGTGTTGGCTCAAAGTAAAAAAAAAATGTATTAAGTAAGCGCAAATTGTTATTATAAATGAATTTTCTCAACGCCATTTGGTTTATTTCTTTAGAAATACATAATCGCTTGTAGCACCTTTGTGTACCAAAATATGTCAAAAACTGCACCCCTAATAAAATCATATAATATGATTACCCATACGAGTAACGAGTGAATATTCATGCAAGCCCAAGTGTTTTTTTTTATTTTAAAAAAGTTGTTTAAATTTTTTTAAAAACTGTGATTGCCAGAGTGTGCGTTTCTTTTTAAGCTTTTTAAATACGACTTAATCAGCTTTTATTTGTTTTTTTTTTTGTTGGCTTTCCGTTGCGGTTTGTTCGTTTGGTTGATAGTTGTGAAACAATCTTATTTTGTATGGGGCTTTTGTAATCAAATATGGAGGCTGGAGTTCAGTAGTTACATACTCCAGAGGGGTCACTGATAATTTATTATCATGACAAGATTGATTTTTTTGTCTGCTCCTTTTGGCATGGAGGGGATAGTTAAAGTGTCAAATAATTAATATTTTTACAAACAAAGCGTGTATTAGTATACAAAGTTGTTGAAAATGAGGACTTAAGAAATAAATTTATTCAAAGGATTTAAATTGAAAGATTGAGAAAAATAAATTGTTAAGTTAAAATTAAATATAATTACGTATAGTTTGATAAAATATGTAATATTAAATAAGCTCGAAAATTATAGTCGGTAAAGACCGGCCATTTATATCCTACACCAGTGTCTGTTGTAAAATTGGCCCCAAATTTAAATAAGGACCGATTGGGTATTTCGTTAGTTCTGTAATAATAACACAGTGCAACAACCTAAATCGGAATGGAATGAAACCAAAAGCAAAGGAAAGATGAATTTTCCATAACAAAACCCACAAGGTTTTTTTTGGATTTTTTTTTCCTTTTGGTAAGAAAATTTTATTGCGTGAGTAGATTTTGCGTGACTCACGCGTGAGCGTGATTGAATCTGGTGTGAATCACGCGTGAGCGTGAGTTAGTTTTTTATTGCTCACGTGAATGTGAGTGAGCGTGAGTAAAAAAAAAATTGCGTGAGCTATTAGTGAGTGATTCGATTATTTTTTGCGTGAGCGTGAGTGAGTGTGAGTCAAAATCCACTCACGCGCCCATCTCTACTTTGAATAATAATCATACACAACGGTGCACAGTGAATTATTTTTAATAATTTTGATATTCAGACCGATTGCAGCGAAATTTACACCGTTTATAGCTAACGTAATTTCGAGCTTAAGTTTGGACGCTTGACCCCACATATCCAATACGAGCCCATAAAGAAGGACATATTTAGTATACAAAAACTTTAAAATTACCAGCTTCAAATGACAGCAAAAAAAAGCCTTGAGGGTAAAATGTCAACTTTCATGAGAAAAAAAATAAATTTGAGCGAAATAGACTTAAATTTATGGCGAATAATAAACGGATCAGCATAAGAGTCCCTATTTTTATAATAATCTACTATGGAATTTTTTAGTATTGAAACCATAGTAATTTCAAAATAGTTGCCTTTTAGGGTCAATATTAATACAAAAAAAATAAAGATTGGTCCTGTAAGAAGTTATAAATTGGGACCAAAAATCCCCGTGTCAGTGTCCCCAATACATTGTTTAAAGCTATCAGTAAAACACACATGAGATCCCGGTTCTGAGGTCTAAGATTTAGTAGACCTCCTTCCTATCTATTTTTAAAAGTCTTATGAAGATCTTCGCAAATGTGTCCCCTATAAACCGTTCCGCTATCTTCATGTGGCCCTGTAAGTCCCCGCCAGCATTGTAAGGTACTTTTTACAGTTATCCCCAAAAATCCCCAAACAATAAAAAATACGTAATTTTTTAATAACATACATTTTCTTTTTGCAATTTAAAAAAATATGGACGGTAATTTTGTAATTTTATATCGTAGATTTAGCAATCAAAAAATAGCCAAAAAAAATAGCCGATAAATGTAAAAAAGTTTATTTGCAAAAAAAAAAAAAAAAAACACAAAAAAATAATCCGCAAAAAAAATTGTTTGGTGAAAAAAAAAAAAAAATCGGCCAAATATTTTTTTTTTAATATTGTACTTGTTTAAATACCATTCGGTGATCGATTCTATTCACATGTGTCAACCCGCAGCCGAATTAAAGCATTTTGTATTTTAAGTTATGTTGAATGTACCAAAATTTTCGGGGTGTCCTTACATTATCTTTCATAACTTTAGAACCGCTGAATCGATTTCGCTCAAATGCAATACCAAACTAATTAGGGCAACAACAAGTAAATATGCTTGTCTTACAAGGAAGGTCTTTCACAGGGCACCCACAGATTGTCCTGAGACTTGAATATTGGAATGAGGGGGAAAAAATAAGTGTTACCTGTTTTTTTAGCTGCCCAATCTTAAATTTAAAAAAAGGGTTGCCACCTTATGAAAGAATAAGTGCTTTCGGAAAATCAGTATAAATGCTGAACTAGCAGGAATTTCACCAAACGAAAAACTAGAGGTCAGCTTAATTTTGATAGAGATTATTAAATATGATTTTGGCGGTCGTACGTATGTATATTGGAGCGGAATTAATTGTTCGGAGCAAAATTTTTGACAAAATCGTCTAGGATATTTGGATTCTGCATAAAATTCTAAGAAAAAATGCCGAACCAACCATGTCTCAAAAATTTTTGTTTTTTAGCGCCCTCTAGCGGCGGTTTAGAGCTAAATAAATATCAAATATGGATTCCCCGTACCCAAAAATACCAGGTACACCTCTTAATACAAAATAAAAGCAAAAATTATTAGTAAAACAATATATTCCAAATAATAAGCCAAGTCTCATATCGTGCAAAACTATTTTTGAAATCAAAACTGATTTTTGGGACATAGTTTGTTCGGCATTTTTTCTTAGAATTTTATGCAGAATCCAAATATGCTAGACGATTATGTCGAAAAAAAAATTACTCCGCCCTAATATATATATCCATATAAACTACCCCAACGACTATACATTTTTGACAATAACGAACTTAACGAGGCCGAATTTAAACACAACTGATACACTGTATAAAACGTTAATATATTTCCTTTTTAAGAAATGGGAAAAATCCTCAAAAAACCAAAAAAATACCGTTTTTCTCGCTCCCATTTGACCCTCAAAATGTGAGATTGGGCAGCTATAAAAAAATCAGGTGGCACTTATTTTGCTTTCCTCTTTCCTGTATGCAAGTTTCAGGACAATCGGTGAGTGCCCTGTGAAAGACCTTCCTTGTTAGTCATATCTGTTTAATACTTTGGCCGTGATCACCATTTCCGCAGATGGACAGACAGACGGACGTCGCTAGTATGTCTTATAATAGATCACTTATCAATAATATATATGGACTTTTGTCATTAACTTTTAACGCTTGTGATATTTTACTAATTTCGCAATAACATTTTTATTTGTAAACTAGGTGGTTCCTGTGAATGTAGATATGTTGAGGGAACCATAATGAGTAGTTCTGCAAAGGCATAGCGCAAATAGTCTCATTATCTCATGGTAAGGAACGTGCAAAGTTGAAAAATGTAAAAAAATCGCTTGATACTCTCATGAAATTTTTCGTTCAAAGTTCCATATTGTTGGGTGCGTTAAAGCTATTGCTCCAAATTTAATACCGTTTAATCAGTAGACTTGGGCAATTATTTGGTGTAGGTTCAGTGGATGTGCCATCAATAAGAAAAAAGTTACATGGACCTAAATCTTTGATACCAATTTTTTTCAATTTTCAATTTTTCGAGGTTTTTTGATTGTAGCTTTTGGTGCAAACAGTAATTTTAAAATTCAAATACACATGGTAAAAGCCCTTGTAAATATGCACAATCTGAGACTGATTCGAGTGACGTGCTCGCAATGGTTACGAAGCTGCGGCTCTCCAAAGATGGGAAGAAAAAACGTGAATTTTTTAAAAAGTCAGTTTTTTGCGAGGCACACTCTCAGTTTTATTCCGAATGGTTCCGAATGCTTTGTGAACTTTATAATTTACCATTTCCCACTTGATTTACAAACGCACCCAAAAAATATTCAATTTCAAAAATTTTATGAAGTTTTTAAGTTTTTTGCAAAATTTCGATATTTTAGTTTTGCATTATTTGACAGCCAAATGTGCATGGCTGAAAGTTGAACATGTAGAAACAATGGTATGTGCAAATATAATAAATCATGGAAAGCAACATTGATCAAAAGTTAATATTGGCGAATTCCGCGGTGTTTTGCAGTTTTCACTTTTATGTAAGGCACATCCAGGCCGCTTATAGAAATTGGTCGGTGAAAGGCGCGTTTGGTAGTCTTTTTAATTCTCTATCTTCAATTAATTCGCACCCGAAAAAATTTAACGTTTAAGCGGTTTTTCGGTGGTTTTAAATTTTTGATACCTTTAAATTTAATGGTTATATAAAATCTTACATTACTTAAATAAAGTAGAAAAGAAATGTATTTTGATAGATTTTGACATGTCTTATTCAAATAATATTTCAAAATTAGTCCATTGATTTTTGCAGTCGCGAAAATCGCGAAAAATCGCTAAAATTTTTTGTAACCTTGATAAAATTAGTAATAACGTTAAAATATTTCGTAACAACCTTAATATTAGCATTATTAATCATCCTTTGAATAGTTTTAATATTCAGTGAAGGACAACACTGTAAAATCAGACATTTAATATTAAAAAAAAAATAAATTCAAAATTATAAAATTTTTTTTTTCAAAAATGTTCCCTTTAAACCACTGCTGTTTCTTACCTATTAGAGATAGAATAATGGTGTTTACTAAGAATTTGTTGAGATTTTGTTAATGCATTTGGTAATATTTTTCTAAAAAAATAAAACTGCTGGAAACATTTTTATTTCCAAAATATTGGAAAATGTGCCGAAAAAAAATTGGTTAAATGCAAATATCTCGATATTTAGCAAAGATTTTATGCATTTTTTAACATGTATTTTAGCTCCGGGTAAGCATAATACAAAATGGTACGTTTGGTTAACTTCGGATAAAAAATGTAATTTTGACAATTTTTTTAAAAAATTTTAACTTTAAACCGCCATAGTTTTGGGTGCGATCGCTCAAATTAATGCACGCGGACGGATTTGAATTACCTATTTATAATGTTATTTAGCTACAAAGTCTCATCAATGTGCCACGAAAAAAAAATCGCAATTTTTTTTTTCTTAAGTATTAAAAGTTAATGACAATTGCTCATATACATTATGCGATCCTAGACCGATATTTCGATGAGTTACAAACTGCAAACTTATAAATATATAAAAAAGTCCCCAATTCCCAAATGAGATTTCTTGTCCTTTTTTCTCGCATGAAATCCCCAACTTTGGGGATAAATCCCCAAGTCTGAAATCCCTGCTCCCCGCCTATTTTGTCCCAAATTCCGTCACCTTAGAGACATTTCTGCTCGCACACTCCTTTACAGATATATATCCCCTATGGCACAGGTAGGAGAGGATCGTTCCGCCCCTGTTATGGCAATGCAGGCAAGACGATATACTTTGTCCAGTATAGATATGGCCTTATTCTACCTTCGGCCACCAAACTAAAGCGACATAAGTTACACCGGGCAACACTTTTCTTTTGCCCGGGTTCTGATAGTTAATTTTGGGTATTAGGGGTACGCTGATTTCAAATCTGGCTACCGTTTTTTTGGGTCAGCTCTAGTTTTCGAGATATAGCCTAAGGAAACTGTGAAAATAGGCTGTTTTTGGCATGTTTGTGAGTCTATATTTACCAACACTAGTCTCACATCCAAAAAGTGAATGACTATTTTAGGTATGTTGGATATGCTGATTCCAAAAATGCGCTTACTTTTGTTGTGTCATCTTTAGTTTTTGAGATATCGCTAAAATAAAATTTTTAAATTTATGACCTCTTTAATATTGTCTGAATATTTATGTAATTTTTAATAACTCGAAAACTAAAGCTGTCAGAAAAAAGCTAATACCTGTTTTGGAATCCTGGCATCCAATATAGTTAAGTTTGTTTTAAAACTGAGGCACTAAATTTTTTTTGGAAATTATAGCCAAGCAAAATTGGTTAAAAACGCACTCTTTAACTGCGATTTGCTCGCGAACGCGAGCTTATGGAAAGAATTGGATAACAGCTTCGGAATCAGCACACTAAAATCCATATAAATCATTTGTCAAAGGTAAGGCAAATTGAAAAAGTTCAAATTTTGTGCACCTGTGTTATCATTAGTCTTACGATCGATTACCCACATATCATGAAAGAATTAAGCCCCCATCAAATAGCTTTTGGCAGGCGTACACGGCACTAGTAGCTTTTCTGATTCTATTGTTCAGATGTTAGGGATTTATCAAGAGTTATTCCTAAATATTTTATTTCATCCCGAAAACCTATTGTAACACCATTAATTTCAGGCATAGACAAGTTAACCTTTCTTCTTTTGGTAAAGGGTGTCAGAATAGTTTTAGACGGACACCATTTTTAAGGTTTTTTAACGACATTATTTGGAACCGTATTTAAACATTTGTATTGGAATTCCAAAAACGCCTTGAAACTTCTAAGAACTCTGGGTAATTTGTTTTGTAAAATGTATATCGGGGAACTAGAAAATTTTATCTTTACGTCCTTGTTTTCTTAGAAATTCCTTTATAATAAAAAAGTTTTAAGTTCTGTTTCAATCACCTCAAACAGTTCTTTTAAAAAGTTTTAATTCTATATTTATCTCAACTGTCACCATCAAAAAGTTTACTGTCAAAATAATAGAACACTTCTTTCAAAAATTTTCTTAATGTCAATTTTAAACAAAAAATTCAATAAAAATCACGTACGACCTTCTCAAAGTCGTGCAAATAACACTACAAGTAAAATCTAATGGAAATTCCCGTTACATGTCACACAACATACTGCATACATGTGTTACCCAAACACTTTTGTTTACCAAAAAAAACTTTGTAAGATCTTTTTGTTAAATATTTTTTTTTTGCATTCTGCACAATAAAAACATACATCAAATCAATTTCTATGGCCAAATGTTTTGCCTTAATTTCTTTAACATGCCAATAAAAATTGATCGATAGTTGTACGCAAAAGCCAATCCTAACATATTTTCAAACACACCTTCATCGGTCGATCGATGTTGCATGTTTAGTGCATGGTTGACTGTTTTTTGTGTATTTTTGTTATTTTATATATTGTTTATGCTTGAGTTGCATTTTGATCGTTACCACACGATAATTGAGCCAAAATTGAATTAAAATTCTGATCTGAAACTAACGATTAGTCTTAGAAACAATTAAATATTGACATCTACCATACGCGATGTGTTGCACGGAGCATACTACTGTGCAACTGCCTCAACTGAACTTATGTTGCACATTATTAGTTTGTATAAAAATCATTGAATGCATTAACAGTAGCCAGTCGTTCGTTGCTGATGAGTGTCTCTTTTGCTAACGCCAAACCCAATCATGGTTTTGAGCCTGTACGCACAGACAAACACACACACACTTTGTCGTTTGCAAATTTCTTGACAATCTCAGCTCTGACTGCCTGAGTATAGTTTAGCTCTGATTATGTATGCTTAAGTTATATGATAGGTATGACTTTTTGAAAGGGTTTTGTTTCACTTTTTTCTGTTGTTGTTGCAAGAAATTCACTTTGCTAAAATTGTCATTTGCTTTGGCATAATCTTTGGCGACAATCGTTCGTCGTTTGTATGCTTGGCTAAAATGTCACATATGTCTAGGCAAATAGAGTCCATATGTCGAGCCATAGTTGCGAGAAATAGCGGTAGAAAAAGAGACAGACAGTCAGACAACCATTTCTTTCTTAGAAAATTAAGAAGTACACTTGGAACATATTTTGGAGACAATTACCAAGATTTTTTTTTATCGACAGCATAGTTTCCGTAGCGGCCGATCTACGGGAGACCTGTTGCCGTTGCTATCGGAACGTTGGAGTCTGTCCCACCACCATTTTGGTGAGAGTAAAGTGTGCTTTGGTGTCGGCAGTGACTTCTCTCGATTTATAACAATGTCAAACGAGTTTCATCTAAATTCAGGGGTACCACAAGGTTCTGTTCTTTGTCAGACCTTCAATCCTATCTACTCTTTGGCAGATGACTGCAACATTTGTCAATCGTTTTTACTCGATTACATGCCAAGCTCTTTGGAGATAGGGGACATGAGCTAGAAAATTAATGATACACTCAACCAAGACTTTTCTACAATCTCCGAGTGGGGTCGAGGGTATAAGATCGATTGTAATGCACGTAAGACCCAATATATTTTTGAAACACGCAGACGGGCTGTGGAATTAGCATTGTCATTAGCAATGGATGGAAAGGTAATAAAGAATCGGGTGATTTTGATGTTCTGAGCACGAGATATCCATGGTATAGCTTTTGAGGAATAAGAAACTCTTGCTGTTCAAGGTATGAAAATCCAATGTGATGTTCGTTGGAACCAACATGTTTTTCAAGTGTCGAAAGAAGCATTCAAGTGTCTTGGTTACTTAAAACGGTGCAAGAATTACTTCACTACGCTGTCTCCTTATTATTTATACCGCCAATATCCGACTGAAAATGGAATACAGCTTATCAATGACTGTAGGGTATCCAGCTCTATTGACTCATTGGAGAATCGTCGGAATGTGCGTTTTTCGTCATTGTTCTATCGATATTACCACGGCAAGTGTTCAGCGGAGATGGGTCCTTGAGACGCGCGTGCATGCCCATAATACTCCTCTCTCCAGCAGATCACATCCGTTCGTTGTCGACTGTCCAATGTCTTGCACAATGCATTACAGAGAAAATTCGTTTCTCGGTCAAACTAGCCGAATGTTGATTAATCTCCCGGCAGAAATCTTCTCAGTCGGCTACAATTTAGAAAAATGCGAATTAAATGTCCACAAACACTACTCCCTCTTTCCTTGTCCTCAAAATCTATTTTCCTAATACTAACACAATGCATTTCATTTGTAGGGGACTGGTCTGCATAGGAACTGCAACTTAAGAGTTATAAAAAGATGATTAGAATTGGCAAATGTGATTCTTGAAAAAACTTCTGTGGAAACATAGAAGACGTTTCTGAGGCATCCAGGCTGTGCAAAGTACTGGCTTCTTCTCCTTGCACCCTGGGTTACCAAAAATATCCTAATGGGGTGTGGTCTTCCTCCAGTGGAGAGTCGCTGGATTTCCTTCTAAACACGCATTTTTCGGGTAATTCCATGACGCCGTTTCAAGCTTCAGGAACTAGAAATCCCCTGGACCTGATGGTATAATCCCGGCTGAGCTGCAGCAAGTGTCGGACTATATAGCCCCTTGGTTTTATAGTCTTTTCACAGAATGCATCAACTGGTCGTATATTCCTTTAAAATCGAGGGATGCCAGAGTCGTTTTTATCCCCAAGGCTGGGAAAAGTTCATATGCAGCTCTGAAAGATTTCAGACCAATTAGTTTGTCTTCTTTTTTGTTAAAGACAATGTAACGAACAATAGACTCATATTTGCGTAGAGTGATTGAACCGAGGTTGCTTTCGATAAGAGTAGATCAACGGAAACAGCTCTTCATGAACTCGTTGGTGCCATCCAGAGATCGCTTTCGGTAAAGGAGTACACTACGGTGGCCTTTCGTGATATAGAGGGGGCTTTTAATAATGTCATCCCAGACTCGATAGTTGTGGTATTGTCTGATCTGGTAGTAAAGGGTGGGATCGTTTTAATGGTGGAAAACCTACTTGCCAATGACGTATAACGTCTGAATTGGGAGCGTCTGTCATATTTCGATGTGTCAATAGGGGCACACCACAGGGAATTGTTCTTTCGCTGCTTCTTTGGAACCTGGCACTGAATTCAATGCTGCTGGAAAAAACTACTTGCCAATGACGTATAACGTCGTAATTGGGAGCGTCTGTCATATCTCGATTTGTCAGTAGCGGCACACCCCTGTGGCGAAAGACCACTTCCGTGTGAAGTGTTCTTTCGCCGCTTCCTTGGAATCTGGCACTGATACAATGCTGCTATCTCTAGAATTCCATGGTTGCCATGTTTTCGCATATGCTGACGATCTTGCGATAGCGGTAAAGGGGAAGCATCTGCCAACATTGAGGGACATTCTTAAGGGTTCTCTGAAAGATCTGTCTAAATGGGCAAGAGGCTGTGGTCTACAAGTTAATCCAAGTAAAACAGACCTTGTTTTGTTTACAAGGAAAAATAAGATTCCTGCTTTTGGTCCTATTTCTCTGGAGAGCACTGAAATCACCTTTTCAGATTGAGCCAAGTATCTTTGAGTATTTCTAGATAGAAAGTAGAATTTCAGACGTTATATTGAGGAACGGCTGAGAAAAGCAACGATTGATTAATATTCCTGTTAAAGGGCCATTTTAAAACGATTGAGCTTCATCCCTCAAGTCGTTTATTGGATCTATACAGCGGTGGTGCGTCCAATTCTGCCTTAGCATTGTCTGATGACCTGCTTTAGAAACACAAGGGACCTTTTCTTGATCACGAAGGTACAGAGAATGGTACTACACCTACGGCTGCATTACAAATACTTCTTTACCTGATACCATTGGACATATTTTGTAGGCAGTATGCGGCTACGTCGGCAATTCGACTTAATAGCACGCTGCAATGGAGGAGCAGCGATAGTGGCCATAGCGCGATCTTGAAGAACATAACAATACCACAAAATGGTGACTGTGCTCCCTCTTTGAGCCTCTATGAGCGCCACTTTACCACTATGATACCATCCAGGGAGTCTTGGATGGGCGTGCTTTCGGGTAATGGAGTTACCATAAATTTTTACACAGATGGATCTTGTCTACAACCGCAGTCAATATCTAATCTGACAGTCAAGCCGCGATCAAGTCTCTGGAGTCCATGTTTCTGAAAAGAAGATTTGCCCTTAACTGCCGCACGTCTTTAAATGAGATGGCAAAGCAGTTTGATAAACGACTCATATGGGTCCCAGGGCACAGAGACATTCAAGGGAATTGCAGAGCCGATGAGCTTGCAAGACTAAGAACTAATTTACAGGTTCCAATAGAATTGGAATGTGTTGGTATGCCTCTAGAAACTTGCAAGCAAAATCTACGGTCCCGTGGTTTCACAATGGACCTCAGAATCCGCTTGTGTTGATGTAAAACGTCAGCAGCCACTTACAACCTAACCTAATCTCATTCGCTTTTCTGGAATATGCTTTCTACTGTATATAAAGTCATATTGCGAGTTTTCGTTAAAAGATCCAGATTTTTTGTAGTTACCGAAACCGATTAGTTATCAGTTTAGTTTTTTCCAGGTAAGAACTTTTTTTTTAAGTGTATACTGTCTCCTATAACTATAGTACGTTTATTGGTTATAATTTCGCGTTCATAGTCGTCGTTGCTGTTGCTGTTATTGTCGTAGTAGTCATAGTCGTCTTCGTAATACACTTATACATTACTGTTTCCATTTGACTGATGATCGTGATTTAATCAGCTACCGTAAGCTAATGTGCTACATCATGCAAAAGTTTCAAATGAATTCGTAAAATAAAATCTAGCCTGCTGCTAATGTTACTGATGTTGCTGTTGTTCTTCTTCTTTTTGTTGTTGCGGTTAGTGGTTGTTATTGCTGCTCATTTGCTTTAGTTTTCATTTGCTTTACATGGCACATTTATTGGCATTCAGAGCAACAAAAAATGAATAGCAACAGTCCGCTAAACAAACAGCCTGCCTGCCAGCCAGGCATCTAGCTGCAACAACAGTAAGTAGTTGCAGTGTAGTGGGCGCGTCCTTTTCAATTTTATGATTGTTGCTGTTTGTTGGCCAAAATTGTCAGTGAAGCATTAAATGTCGTTTATTGAATTTATGGTATGCGATCATCTAAATGTGATATGCTGCTGTTGTTGCTGTTGCTATTACATTTGGTTGTTGCTGAATGTTGCTGCCGCCTGTAATGTTTGCAACTGTGCATCTTTATTTTTCATTTGTATGTTTGTTGTTGTTGTTGTATATTTTATTGGCTCTATTGGTTTATGATCGGTTTGTTTGGTTTTCGATGTTTTTTTTTAGCTTTTTGCTTTTTTTTTAGCTTAAGTTACATCTAAATTTGTATGATCGCCTCGAATACAATATGCTGTTTAAGTAGAAGTAGGTATTTTTTGTCGTTATTTGTTTTCCCGGTGTTATTTTTATTTGGATGATTGCAACCTCCAACAGCAGGCTGGGCTGTTGTTTGTATTATCTTCATGACTTTATCATGTGGAATATATAAAGTGTCGCTTTATGGTTGCATATATTTTACCTTTATGGTTCGTCATCATCATAAGCATCAGTTGGCATTTGAGTTGAGTCATGGTATGATTTTAAAAAGTGTCCAAATGGTTTAAAAAATACTGTGTATTATGTCAGCAAAATGGATTGTAGTATAATAAATGAGTCAGCATGCGTGGAAGATGTTAATCTTTAAACTAAAAGAAAAAAAAACGGAATGTTAGGAAGAATTTTCTTTAAAAAGGGTTCATTAGCATTTGTAAAAGCATTTAAAATAGGAGCAGAGATTTCGGTCTGCTGCAGGGTTCAGTCCTAGTCCCTGTCCTTTTCAACAGCTACATCCACGATCTGCCATCTACTATCTCCCGAAAGGTTAATTATGCCGACCATATGGCCTTTGGCTATCAACACAATAACCTTACCTCACTCAAGGTCGTGCTGGAATCGGATTTGTCAAAAATTTCTTCCTACTGCAGCAAATAGAGGCTTAAACCAAGTTTAGCAAAGTCAGAGGTGTGTTGCTTTCACCTAATGCACAAAGACTCTGATAAAAAATTGTCAAAAAGTTTTAACAGATTCACCTGCATGGTGAAATATAGCACCTGTCCAAGTAAGTGCAAAAACTAAAGACTAGAAACAACACCATACAGAAACTTGCTGAAACAAGCTGGGGTCTGCGAACCTACGCCCTTGCATTGTGATAAAAAATTGTCAAAAAGTTTTAACAGATCCACCATGCAACATATCTTTACTCCAAAATATCACCTGTCCAAGTCAGCGCAAAAACTAAAGACAAGAAACAACATCATACATAAACTTTCTGGAACAAGCTGGGGTGCATTAGCAAATTGTTGGCGAACCTCCGGCCTTGCACTAGTATACTCAACCGCGGAATATGGCGCTCCTATCTGGTTAAACAGCCCCCATAACAGAAAAATTGTGTACTCAACTAAACACTACGATGAAATTAATAACTGGGGCCTTAAAGGCCAACCCCGTCGAATGGCTCCGAATACTAGCTAACCTTCATCCCCTCCTCTAAGAATAATACAATCTCTCTTTCGAGAGATCAATAAAATTTGTAGAAATCCGAACATCCCGCTATGCTCTGACCTATGGATCGAAGTTAACATCCAGAAGTCCCCATATAGATCTGGTGAAAAAACTACGAGACGAAAACTTTGATATTCAAATGATTTGGAAGATGCAGTGGAATGACTCGGGATGATTGGATCATGGAATTTGACTGTCCACGTAAAGCATGGTGTTATTTAAACCCCTGACGCACTTCCACAGGTAGAACTATGGAGTCCTTACCAAGTAGGGACTTACTAATGACGCAAGCTGATCCTGCGCAAGCTGATCCTGAACACATGTTGTAGAATTACCCAGTCATGTCCTTCCCTGGCAATGATAAAGATATCAACAACCTTACTCCCGACGTCATCTCATGGTTGAATGCTCTAAAACTGTAAATCATTAAATGCAGCACATTAACAAGTAAGCAAATTATAGTCGGTCAATACCGACCATATTATACCCTACACCAGAGATTTCCGAAAAATGGGTCCCAAGTCCAAAGGTGGACCAAGTTGATATATATTTTGTTAGATCTTAAATAAGTGTAGAACCCGCAAAAACAAATTTTAGTGGAATTGTGTGTTGCCAAACGTTTTAACGAATATAGGGAGAAATTTTCATATGAGGTTTTGGGGTCTAAGTAAAAAAATGGGCCAATTATATTAATATTTGATTAGGTTACCAAAGTAAACTTTTAGTACCTACAAAAAAAATTTAAATTGAATATTTTTTATTTCTATGAATTTTGGGGGAATTATGTGAATATCGGGAGGGTGGTTTGTATGGTGACAACAAGAAAGACTGACCTGATTCCTTTGGAATTTGGATTGATGATTCGTGTATACAAAATTAGATCACCTGTTATATTACAAAACGATATCTATTATGACACGGTATTAAGGGTCATTTAAGCCAAATTCAAAGGGGGCGTTTGTATGGGGCTAGGTCTTAACATGGACCGATTTTTTCCAATTTCAATAGGCTTCGTCCTTTTGCTTAAGTTTAAAATTTCAAGTCAATTGATTGTCTTGAAATTTGTAGAAGTGCAAAAGCTTCATGTATATATAAAATGTCTGAGAGTCAGGCTACACCGAAAAATCTTTCAGCTTATGATGTGTGATCGGGACTGGTCATCAACAGTGTTGAATCCATTTGCAAACTAGGACGAGAAAACGACCTGATCGTAGTATGGATTACGGAGCCTGAAAGTCAAACGGTAATCAGACGTGCCGATTGTCTGGCAAATCGTGGTGCCCGTAGATCCTTCATTTTCCCGAAACCAATCTGATGTCTCCCATTGGGACATGTTAGGAAAAACTCAAAATCTAATTTTATCTAAGTTCATGGAGGATGGTGAGTCAGTAAAGCACTTACTGTGTAAATATCCGGGTCTGATGAAACGTCGTCTTAAGTATTTTGGGCAACTATTTTTGATGACCTGGAACAGTGTCCCATTGACGTCTCTATCAGAATATCTTAGAGAATCGGAGGAGGTTTGGGAAGTAGAATTTATATATCAGAGGGAAGTAGGGAAACGACTTTAAGTGAATAACAATGGGCCTTATGGCCCACGAGTAAATTCGCCCATCCAACCTAACCTAAGTTCATGGAACACTGAAACTTTTGCTCTGGTCAAAGAGGAAGACATTCATAACACCCTCTAGTTTGGCAGCAAAGCTGCTTATGCCCTAGAACCAAATAGATCTTCGAATCCTAAAGTCCTCTGTCGTGCAGAATCTGAGGAGCCAGCAGAGCATATTCCCTTTACATGCCTAAGATTGACTGGTAGAACCCTTCTACATCTGGGGGGGGGGGGGGGGGGGGGCATTTATTAAAAGCCTGAACATTTAGGGTACTCCTTCCAGACTGCAGTGCATAGGGCCACTTTAATTTAAAATAAATCCGTTGTGATCACAAATCATTTATAACATCCGTTGTGATCATTTATAACATCCGTTGTGAAATAGGTGTTCTCCTCAGTCTGCTGAAGCTGCATAGAACTCCTAGATGTTAGGTTAGTGTGGCGGTGCCAGATCGGCACTCCGCATAGACCAATTGGTCCATAGCGATACCACAAAACTTTTTCCGCTAATCAGTCGAGTTCTTGCCAACGCCGGGCAGTGACACAGGATGTGTTCAAAGGTCTCCTCGACGACTGATGTCTCGCACCTTTTGCGGCTTGCAGCCGTAATAAGATTCATGTTTTTGGCATATTCCCGACAGGACAGTGTCCCGTTTTTAAACTTGTCAACATACGAAATTCTATTCTCGTAAGTGAAAGTAAGAATTTAGTCCTTTCTAAATCATAGCATGGTCACAAAAGTCTGCCTATACGACTTGTCCCAAGTTCCCTCCATTTCCAATTTGCCTTGGCGACAGTAAGGGAATTTCGTTTTAGTTTGTAATTCTGGAGTGGCGGTAAACGTATGGTGGTACGTATGCATAGTATGCATACGTACCATCATGGATGCATCTGCTCCAAGTTTCGCGAGTTCCAGCAGTAGTAAAAGTAATAAACAATTGTGGATTGTAGTAAGGTAAACGAACAGACATATTTTTTATGGACTTAAGTACCGTCCATGTTAAGAAGTCTTGTTTCGATTAACTCCTAGATTATACTGCCCTCCTAAAAAAAAATTAAAAGCTTAATATCTCAAAACCACTAAAATAGAGTTATGACTTTCTTTCTTAACAGGGCAGTATGGCCATTAAACCGCTCTTTCAAACGGACTTCAAGAATGTTTCATTGTTTGGACAAAAACGAGATCTTTACCAATATTTCAACGACATCCGCTAAAGCAACCAAATCATGTGCTTCTAAGGAAAATAGGTTCTAAGGCAATAAATATTGGCGGATTAAGACTTGACAGTTGTTTAAAAAAGAAGGTTAGGTTGTATTAGGTAAACGAAAGAACAAATGGTATTTTCTCTTGTTGAACCAATTAGAGCTTGCTATGTAGCAATTGAGGTTCTGTTTTTTGATATACGAAGGATAGAAGAGATCATCTGAATTCACTGCTTCCAGTAAGCAAGAAAGCACAGAACAATGACATATATAGTATTATTTCACGTTCATAGATCTTCTGGAAAAGTAATATAAAGTGTTCAGAAATTTACCGAAACCACCGATGAAAGTTTAAATAATGCATCAATGCACTTATGATTCAGAAAATATCTGATTAGTCTCGATATTATGCATTTCTCTTCCATTTCAGTGAGATAGCCAAGCTGCTTAAAATTGAAAGCATATTAATTTTAAGGCTCATTCCGTTAATAGCGGGTTAAAAAAAAACACGTTAACCCGCGGTAAGTGAAACATATCTTTAACAATGTCTGCAAACATTTGTGTTTACTCTCACTATTACTAAGGATTTAAAGTTTTTTGATTAAATTCGTAAATCGAAAATAACTTTTACCCGTAATACATTCGTATACAACTACCAACTTACAACAACTTTAACTAAAACTCCTTTAATTCCCAATGAGCTTACACTACTAATGTATTAAAATGTGGAAACTTTTCTCATTTCAACTTTGTTTTTTTTTTTAATACAAAACTTAATTCATCTCTAATTAGAAATATACATTATAATATAAAATTCAAAATAAAAAAACACAAGACACAGACCCCAAAAAAAAAAAATACCTAAAGAATAAACCTCTAAACATGGCTCTTCGTCTCTGTGACATAAGAAGACAAGTTGAAATTTCCATTAGCGCCTTATCATAATTGCAGCATTAATCTGCGCTTCCAACTTCAGCATTACGTTTCATGATTTTACAAAATTCAAATGTTCACAGAGCCACAGACAGAGATACCGGGTTAGTTAAAATCGTATCCAACACATATGAATATTTTGTTTGTTCCGTTGGTTGTCGTCTACTTAAATATTCCAATACTCTAACATTATGGCAATGTAGGTACACTTCCATTCCATCTACTTCTTCTTGCAACACCAATACAACATTCCTTTTGCAAACCAATGTCTCATAACTATTTAACACCAAAACATAACAAACAGCAACAACAACAACAAAAATACAACGAACAATCCCTGGTACATGAAGCACACACACGTAATGAGACACCGGAGACACGTTTGTGGCAAATTTGTGAACTTGAAATGTGAAAAATATGCAAAAAGTATTTAATGCTTGTTTCACGGAGATGAAAAAAGAAGTCTCCTCGAATGTTATACAATGGGATGGGAAGGCAGAAAAAAACACGATTTCAACAGATCCTAAAAATCTGAACAAACCTTAATGATTGAGAGATGTGAGAGCGAACATCTCAAGAATATGGAATTGGGATATTAAGCAAAACTTCTTTATATTCCTCGATTGGACTTGTAGGTATAAAATTTTAATGACCTGTGATATATTTTATTGATTCTTTAAAATATGTCGTTGGGTATAGGTCTGCTGAAGGATCCTACACATAAAATTTTGAGGTTCTGTTGTTTTAAGATCAACAGCACTATTGAGCAATTTTAAAGAAGTTCGGACTCCCAACGGTGCGACCACGACTACCACAGCCAACCGAATTTTTCTAGCACCTTACGTTTTCGCTTTTGCAAATATAAAACACCGCTTACTATGTACTTATTGGTGATACACTGGGTCATATAATTGCGTTGCCACTAAAAACGCATGTTGTTTTTAAGATGTTCATGTTTGAAACTACCAAATCCACTGTTACGAACTTATATTCTTTAAATTCATAATAAATTAAACTGAAATTTTCAAACGCGAATATCTCTAAACCAAAACCTGCTACAAAAATTTTAGTTGTTGATTTGGAATATGGTCTGTTTTAAATGCTTGAAACATTTTTATGGCAGATTTGAGATCATGAGATCAAAATCTATAAGAACCAGTTAGATATTTAACTGAATGGTTTTTCGTGTCGAACAGTGCAATTATAAAAAGTGTCAATTTTCCATTTCTACCCCACTTTGGGCACCTTAGAGTCGAAAATTTCAAGAACACTAACAAGGGAAGTATCTCAACCCTTATGAACCGATTTGCATGAAACGTAAAATATATAAAAAAGAGACAATTTTAAGGTTGGGGTGTCTCGATTTATCGGTCATATATGGGATTTAGGGGTTAAAAATATTTATCAAAAACGGGCAAAAAAAAACAGTTTGTTTTTGGTTTTTCAGCCATTTCTTTCTTAGAAACTATATGCTGTTTCCATACGAGAAGAAAGAGTTTTTAATACCTATCCAATAATAGCACAACCTTGTAAAAATTCGGCTGTGTTTTTTCATGAAAATGTTTAAATTTTGGGTGGAATTTATGTGAAGACACACACACAGAAAACAAATTTGCTGATTTCCAACTGAAAATCAGTTGTTACAACAAAAACGCGGTTGATGCATTTGTATTACGGTTGTAACAACTGAATATCGGTAGTTACAACTAAATTTTATTGATACAACTGTCTTTTAATTGAAACAACTACAAATTTCGTTTGCCAGATCGAAATATAGTAGCAGCAACCAAATTTTGAGTTAATACAACTGAAAAATTCAGTTGGAAATTTATTTTTCTCTGTGCACAGAAAACAAATTTGCTAATTTCAAACTGAAATTCAGTTTTTGTAACAAAAAATCGGTGGATGCGCTTAAATGAAGGCTGAAACAACTAAAAATCGGTAGTTACAACAAAATTTTGCTATTACAACTGTCTTTTAATTAAAACAACTATAAAGTTCGTTAGCCACATCAAGATATAGTAGCAGCAACCGAATTTTGAGTGAATACAACTGAAAAATTCAGTTGGAAATTTATTTTTTTCTGTGCATATTCTTACGATATCCCTATGAATACGAAATAATCTTTATTAAATTTAAGTCGACCTGTATTTTTGTTTTAACCGGTGTTCCTGTTTGTTTGGGAGTTATCGAAATTTTCCCGAAAGTCCACATTTTTTCATAAGGGGACAACAACACAGATATGGCCGATAAGCCGAGACACCCCAACCTTAAAACCGTTTTTTTTTTAATATATTTGAAATTTCAGGCAAATCGGTTCATAAGATATTTTATTAATATCTTACAAGGCAAGAGGGGAAAGGTGTCCAAACCGTCGGGTCCGTTTCCCAAAAAAAAAAAAAAACGCCCCAGCAAAAAAAAAAATTAACATTTTGGAGGGTATAAAAGATTCGGCGCATCCTAATTTAACACTCTTACTTCTTTTTGTTCCTTTTAGAATCAGGAATTTCGAAAAGTCGTTTTCGAAATGTTTTATTCCGATGGACGATCCTACAAGCCAAAAATCAAGCGTTTATGACCATTATTCCACGAGACCGAAAAAGTACCAAAGTAATTTTTTTTACCCTATTAGAATCAAAACTTTCTTAAAATTAGTTTTTTGAGAATATTTTTTTCCCTGAATGATCGTACATTCCGAGTTACAGGAGGCACAAATAAAATTATTACCCCGTTGGCCCCATTAAAATTAAAGTTTCCAAAAGGTACTTCTTAGATTTTATTTGTGCATGAAGATCCGACATTTTAGGTTCCTATAACCATTATTTCAGGTGAAAAAAGTACGAAAGTGCACTTCTTACCCTCTTTGCATCAAAATTTTCTCAAAAGCACTTTTATCAGATTTTTTCCCCCCTGGATGATTTTAAATTCCACATCTTTGGTTTCAAGAACCAGTATTTAAGGAAATATAAAATGTGCCAATGTAGCGATATATTTTCGGATGTGGGGTTTCCAATTTTAAGTTTTTAGGAGATTAGTTACAAGAAAGTACCATTTTTTTATTTGTTCCCCTTGTTGTTCCCTTAGAATCCAAATTTTCCAAAAAACATTTTTTTTTTTCAAAATAACTTTTTTCTTTTGCTGGACGATCATAGATTCATAGTTTTAAATTCATAAGCACATTATTTTTAGAAACCGAAAAAGTACCAAAGTACATTTTTTTCCATCTTAAAATAATAAACTCCTAAAAGTAATTTCGGAATGTGTTTTCCGATGGGAGATCCTAATTCCAAAAATCAAGATCTTTTGACTATTATTTCAGGAGGTCGGAAAGGTATACTTTTTAAACCTCTTAGAAGCAAAATTTTAAACATTTTAACTTTTGTAATAATGTTTTTTCGCTAGGTGATCCCACGTCCTTAATTATAAGTTGTAGGAGATAAAAAAGTACCACTGTAGAATTTTTTACCCCGTTTGTCCCATTGAAATAGAAAAAGGTTCTTTTTTCAGAATCATTTGTTTTGCAGGAATATCCGAAGTTACAAGTTAAATATTATAACCATTATTTCAGGTTATAAAAGAATGTACCAAAGTACACTACATACTTTCACCCGTTTTTTGACTGATCCCACATTCAAAACTACTAGTTTCTAGAATTAGTTTAGTAGATGGAAAAAGTACCAAGGTAAAAATTATTACCATTGAGATAATCGGAATTATGAAATAAACTCTGATAATTTGATTAAGAAAAATTGAAAAAAAAAATTGTTGCCCCATAGTGCATTAGTGTTAATGCTTTTGGTGCTGGCCATGGCTGATAGTTGCTAGAAGACCAATTCAAACCATACCAACAAATTAAATAAAAAACATACAAAAATTATATTTGGTCTCTGGTCTCTGCACACAATTAAGCGTTGCCACAGTCAACTTTTAGCTGCCTGATTATCATGACAGTCGCTGATTACCCCAAAATATATTATATAAAAAAAAACAGAGAAAATAAACTAATGAAGAAGATGTGGTCACAAAAAAATATATCGTTAATATTGGTTGTGCGGAATGAAAATATAAAATCACATTAAAATGAAGCTTAAGAATATAGCAAAATCAAATTCATATTGTACGGTCAATATACGAGGGTCGTTGGTTACAAATAATTTAATTTGTCAAAAACCGTATTCAAGGTTATACAATTGATTCACATGCATCGATTGAAGTTTTCGGTTGTGACAACAAAATCTCAATTAATTTACAAAAATTGGACAATTCGAAGAAAACGAATTGTCTTCGAAAAACCGTCTAAATGACCGAATTTTATTATTAGTTGTGTATTTTAATTACTTGGTTTAGTATTTATTGTACAAAACAAGTACACTTAAAAGATCTAAATCACATCAAGATTTTAGATATCTTTGATTCACTCTGTTTTTATGTAAAATTTTAAAGCATACCTTTAGGAGCGAATGAAAAAACAACGTATTCACAAATGGGAAAAATAGGAAAAAACGATGACCAACAATTTGGCAACAATTTAAATATTTCGCATACAATCTGCCAGTGATATTTATTTCAATTTGATAGCGTCTAATGTCCAACGGTGCCAACACAAAGGCGGTATCTACAAAAACGTGTTCTAAACAAAATTCTCACATACTCCTCGTATTTTTACATACCTATCAATGTACAATGAATATTGTTAAGTAGTTGTTAGGTGTAGAATAGAGTGTGTTGGTGTGCTGCTGGAATTGTATCTTTAATGTCGTTTGTCCATTCGAACGTTACATTTAAATTGAGTGTGATGTTAATGAGCTTTTGATGAAGTTTTGATGTTATGTTGATTTTTTTCTTGCTTCATCTCTACTTGCTGGTTATTTCATCTTTTAAATAGAGGACAGTTTTTTCTCTTATTTTTTGGTAAGTAGTTATTGGGGTAGTTAGTCGAGGAGGGTAGGCGAAATCAGTTTTGTCGATTTGTTAATTAAGATCTTAGCTTTTTATGTGAAAATTATTCAAAAGTTTTTTTTTTTTATTTGGTTAGGATAAATTATTACAAATAATGACGTCAAAAATTATATAAAAACAAGTGATAGTGTTTAATACGGCTGTGCCAAATCTTGCATACCCTCTAAAACGTAAATAAAAAAAATACAAAATTTGAAAAAAAAAATTTGAAAGGTGCTGGGGTTTTCTGGGGACTTCAGGTGACACCGTTACTCTTTGAATTTGATTAATACAATTTTATCATAATTTAAATAATTTTTTCTATCCACACCCACAAAAGGGGGCGGGCTAAAATAAATGTAATTTTCTAATCCCCTGAGTTCAACTGCATAAATTTCTTCTGATATTAAACTGTCTTATTTGCTAAAAAAAAATGTAACATGTAGTTCTTAAAGGGTAGAATTCCCCCCCCCCATGTCTGATTTGGTCAATCTTTGAACTTAACCAGCACAATACAACAAGAAATATTCTTGTTAAATTTCAGGAGGTAAGCTCTTTTATTTTGGGCTGCATAGTGTTATTTAGATACTGACGGACATTCATAGAAAGCCTTAAAACCGACATACACTCTAATCAAAATTTGTTGAAATTTACCCAATTTATAGTAGGAAACTGGACTCCTACTATAAATTGGGTAATTTTACTCTGAATGTGTAAATTGAACAAATTGACCACATGTGGTCAATTTAAATAAAAAAGAGGTGAATAAAATATAAATATAAAAAAAAAAAAAAAAAAAAAAACATGCGGCGCCAGCCAGCATCGAACTCGCGACCTTCTGATTTGAAAGTACACTTCTTAACCACTACGCTACGGAAGCTTATACTTTTATCTGGCGTTTTAGTTATTTAACATGTGTGTATGTATGTTGTTCGACAATTTTATTTACGCATTTGTGTGTAAAATATTTGAATTAACGGATAATATTTTTAATTTGCTATGTTTAATTGGTTTGAATTTATTATACGCATTTAGTGTTTATATTAACACATAAAATTTACCCAATTTATAATAGTAAGTTTACATGCGTTTTTTAGAGTGTACTTTATGGGGTCTTTGACCCATATTTCGATGCGTTACACACGTAATGGCAAAGTAAGCATACCCCCATACTCCAGTTAGAGGGCTTTTTGAAAAATGTTCCAGGTTTGGTTATAAGTTTCTGCTGACGCTTGATCTCCTTCTCATCCATACAACTCCTGCAAAAGTCATTTCACGGCACATTTAACCGCTCAGCGTGCATTCCTATTAGGCAGTGTCCGGTAATTACAGCAACCACCGTCGAAATTTCTCCTCTTCGAAGCGATAGCAGATCATCTTATCGGCTTTTCATTAGCAGAATGCCAAATATGTCGAGTAGTCTCACACGACAATCCATGTGCCCATCTCTGATTAGTCTCAGTTGCAGCGCAAACCATAGATTTGTCTTGGAAGTTTCTGGAGGCATTTTCCGTTCTCAGTCTTGCAAGCTCATCGCTTTGCAATTCTCTGGAATGCCTTCGTGCCCTGGGACCCATATGAGTCGTATGTGAAACAGCTTGGTTATTTTATTTAAAGACGTGCGGCATGTAAGAGCAAATCTTATTTTCAGAAACATTAACTCCAAAAACTTAAGGTGGCTTCAGACTATAATATTTGTAATAATATCTGTCAAAATTTTGTGTAAAACCTATAAAATAGTATGGTGTAAACACAAATCGGTATAAAACCAAGAGAAATACGGATTGAAAAATGACAAGCGGGTACTCTCAGAAAATTATGTAAGTTACTACATGTTAGTTGTTTGTATATTTTACAGTAGTAAGTTGTTTTTAACTACAAATTCAGTTATTTTTGTATGAAAAATATCAAACAACTATTTCTGTTAGTTATTTTGAGTCGTTTTTTTGAATAACTAACAAAAAAAGTACTGTAATGTAGTAACAGTTATTTAAAGTAGTTAATTTTATTTTTTTATCTCTGAAAAATTTTCAAAGTTTTTCCAAAAAAAATAAATAAATTTTCGTTTTTTTTTTTATTTCTCACAACTTTTTTTAAAAAAAAAAACTTTGAAAAAATTTGGTCTTCAATTTTTTTCTGAAAAATTTTTTGAAAAAAAATTATATATTGTTTATTTTATTTTTACTATATATTAGTTGTTTTGACTACAAATGTTAGTAATTTTTACTACATAAGTCAGTTGTTTTTTGTCAGTTAAAATAAGTAACATTGTTAGTTGATTTAACTGAAAAAGTAGTTGACCCCAAAACAACTTACAAAGTAGTTATTTTAACTGACATTTTCAGTTGATTTTAATAACATAATTTTTTGAGTGTACGTATTCTCATTTTTAGAAATTTCTCTTAAAATGAGAAAACGTATATGTACGCTTTTCATAAGATCAGAGTTGTATTTATTTTGATAGATGTGATGGTGTAAATACGCAAAGGATTTTTTAAAAGATTTTTTTCAGACTATAATACTGAGTCGTAAGAAAATACGTATCTTAAATAATATGAAATTTTCTCCGCTTGTCAAAAAATCTTTTGAAAAATCCTTTGCGTATTTACACCATCACATCCTAAATATTATCAAAACAAATAATTTTTAGAGAAATTTCTGAAAATGAGAATACGAATCCGCTAGTCATTTTTCAATCCGAATTTCTCTTGGTTTTATACCGATTTGTGTTTACACCATACTATTTTATAGATTTTACAAAAAATTTTGACAGATATTATTACAAATATTATAGTCTGAAGCCACCTTTAGTAGCAGTAATAGGAGAGTTCTCGACCAACTGAGCAGAAGCAGAGGAGCAGCAGATATCCGGGCAAAGGGTCAGCAGAGCTCAGGGCAGAGGAGCAGCAGTGCTCCGGGCAGAGTATTGACAGAGCTACGGGCAGAGTATGGGCAGACATCCGAACAGTTGATAGGCAGAGCTCCGGGCAGAGTAGCAGCAGAGCTCGGGGCCTACGAGCAGCAGGGCTCTGACCATCCTCTACTCGGAGCTCTGCTGCTCCTCTGCCCGGAACTCTGACCATACTCTGCCCGGAGATCTGCCCGGAGATCTGCCCATCTGCCCTCTGCTGCTGCTCAGTTGGTTCAGAATTCTCCTTTTACTACTACTTAACTAAAACGCGGTTTGACTGTCGAAATAGATGTCAGCCACTTCCTTTATTGTCAGCATCTCTGCCTAATACACACTGCAATGATCTAGCAATCTTCGAGCCAGGGTCAACCTCAGCTCTTTCGAATAGACTCCGAAGGCCAATTGTTCGTGTACACTAAAAAAAAAACTTGTAAAATGACAAGAAAAGTTTGTAACTTTTTTTTTTGCTTCCTCCTGTTTAACAAGAATTCCTTGTTATTTTACAAGCTTTTTATCAATAATTTAGTTATTTTACAAGATTTTTTATCAATTAAATTGTAAATTTACTATTTTTTGGCGCGATAAAACTTACAGGGAGATTTCGTGGCTTTATTCGATTTTTGGCTACCTCCTATTTTACGAGAATTCCTAGTGAAATTACGAGCTTTTTTGAAATTTTACAAGATTTTTGCTAATAAATTTACAACTTTTTTTGTCGAAATAAAACTAAGTATGAATTCTCGTGAATTTACTAGATTTTTTTGTAGAAACCTAGGAAATTTGTAAGATTGAAAAAAAAACTGTAAAATTACAAAAAAATTTAAATTTCGTTCGAAAATTTTTTGTTATAAAACAAGGAAACTATCAAATATTGGTAAAATGGGATAACGACACTTTTTCTGGTAATTTGACAAGGTTTTTTTTTTAGTGTAGCTTCAATCCATCTGTGTTAAAATTTATAGAGGCTCCACTACCCAAAATGCCCCTCATTCAAGACTCACTGGATGGTATCATAGTGGTTTTTGGCAAATTTATTTTGCGTTTTGAAGTAAAAAATGCCATTAAAAACTTTAAGGATAAAAATTATTCTGTTTTTTTTAGTTCTGAAACAATTTTTGGTGTTTGGGAGTAAAAAAATTAATTAATAATGCTTTAAGGAAACAGTTTTTTGACAAATTTTCTTACAAAGTTTTAAAAATTCCCGTACACAGAAACCGGAACGAGTTATGTTCTTAAAGGACTAGTTAAGTAACATATCACAAGTGGTAGTTCATGATACATTTTTTCACATAAGAAAATCGGTTTCCTTGTTTTAAGTTGTCTTATAAATTTATATGTGTCCAGTTCAGGTTTCCAGATACGTCTAGTATCTGTCAACCCTAGTCACAACCCATGTTATATCTTCTGTGACATATCATTATTGAACCGCCATGGCTTGTGTTTCTAAGGGAGAGATCCAATGACATGTCACAAGTGATGTACCCATAGACAGAACATTTTCTGACAAAATTGGTTTTATATGAAAGGTGCCAAGTTTGTGATACGTCATTTGGGTCCGTGCGACATGCCATGTGACCTATCAATGTCCGGTAACTTTATCTACAGGGTAGTTATCGCGTTTATATTTTCAAATGCGAATATCTCGAAAGGTGTGCTGTTCATGAATGAACTAGTGCAATTGAACGAATCACTTAACTGAACGATTTGAACTGGTTCATTCATTTCAGCTCTTTAAGGTCTTTCCCATCATTGAGAAGATGGCCCACTTTTTATTTTTTTTTTCTTTTCAAACTAAACTTCAGCCCTGAAGTCAATTTTTTTTAAGTAAATCTCTTTAAATGCTCAATCGTGTGGTTTTTTAAAATCAATCCATTATTTTTTTTTAGGTTTTTTTCTTGTTCCAATCTTATAATCATATTTTTTTTTCTACTCTACTCAATTATTTTTTAAGGAAAACAGAAAAAAGTTTTAAATCTTTTTACTTTTACGCACACTTTTTACACACAAAACAATTTCCTTTCCAATACAAACACATTAAAATAATGTTGGATAACATTTAATTCCATTATCATAGTATCACACAAACAACAAAAATATTGAGGGAAATAATGCAAAATGAACCAAAAAAAAAGGAATCCCATCGTCCAAAATTGTAAAAAACCATAAATCACTGCAAGTGCCAAAGTATACAAAACAAGATGAGAAAGAAAAAGAAAAATTCAAATAAGAAATTGGAAAAAAAGGAAACCACCTTCTTCTTAACCCAAAACCCCCCTCTCCCACCCCTAAGCAATACAATAAGCACGTACCACTGTTTGTAAATCCTTTTTTTCTGTTTTTTTTTTTTATAAACAGGATACATATCAATTGAAAATATACAATATTTTTTGGTTTTTCTTTTTTTTTTGCTCATATTGGTATAAATAAGAAAAAATCTCCATAATATATGCTAGAACATATCCTGTACACAAATTGCAAAGACACGTATCCCATTGCGAAAAAAAAAACAGATACAGGCTCATGGAGAGTATATGTATATGGACTTTTGATATTAGGAAATCTAAATTTCAAAAGGGTAGAACAGAAGCAGATCAACAAAATATTATTATAATTTTTATGGAAGGATGTTTTTAAACCTCTAAAGATACTTTTTTGAACCCTTTATAGCGGATTATTAGCGTAGAAATAAACGTCATGGCCATATAATGGGCGTTATTCAACCAAAAAGCGCATACACAGACACAAAATCGTATTGTCTAATGGTTGGCTAAGTCGAGTTTAAATAACACTTCAGTAAAATACCGTTAGTTTTAAACAAAGTACAAAAAAATGGTTAAATATGACATTGGGTTAGAGGTAGGGTTTTTTCCCGAGAATTCCCGTTCCAGGATATCACGGGACAGGAATTCTCAGAATTTGAGTCTTTTTCTATACAAAAATGTCTCCGAATCTAAGAATTTATCTTTACGAAAAATGTCTCGGAACCTGAGACTTTTTCTATACGAAAAATGTCCCAGAATCTGAGACTTTTTCTATACGAAAAATGTCTCAGAATCTGACTTTTTTTCGATAGGAAAGAATCTGAGACTCAGATTCTGAGACATTTTTTCTATAAAAAAAAGTTTCAGATTCTGAGACTTTTTTCTATAAAAAATGTTTCAGATTCTGAGAAATTTTTGCTATAAAAAGTCTCAGATTCTGAGACATTTTTTCTAACAAAAAAAGTCTCAGATTCTGAGACATTTTTTCGAAAAAAAGTCTCAGATTCTGAGACATTTTTTCTATAAAAAAAGTCTCAGATTCTGAGACATTTTTTCTATAAAAAAAGTCTCAGATTCTGAGACATTTTTTCTATAAAAAAAGTCTCAGATTCTGAGACATTTTTTCTATAAAAAAAGTCTCAGATTCTGAGACATTTTTTCTATAAAAAAAAAGTCTCAGATTCTGAGACATTTTTTCTATAAAAAAAGTCTCAGATTCTGAGAAATTTTTTCTATAAAAAAAGTCTCAGATTCTGAGACATTTTTTCTATAAAAAAAGTCTCAGATTCTGAGACATTTTTTCTATAAAAAAGTCTCAGATTCTGAGACATTTTTTCTATAAAAAAGTCTCAGATTCTGAGACATTTTTTCTATAAAAAAGTCTCAGATTCTGAGACATTTTTTCTTTAAAAAAGTCTCAGATTCTGAGACATTTTTTCTATAAAAAAAGTCTCAGATTCTGAGACATTTCTTCTATAAAAAAAGTCTCAGATTCTGAGACATTTTTTCTATAAAAAAAGTCTCAGATTCTGAGACTTTTATATAAAAAATGTCTCAGAATCTGAGACATTTTTTCTATAAAAAAAGTCTCAGATTCTGAGACATTTTTTCTATAACAAAAAGTCACAGATTCTGAGACATTTTTTCTATAACAAAAAGTCACAGATTCTGAGACACTTTTTCTAAAAAAAAAGTCTCAGATTTTGAGACATTTTTTCTATAAAAAAAAGTCTCAGATTCTGAGACATTTTTCCTATAGAAAAAGTCTCAGATTCTGAGACATTTTTCCTATAGAAAAAGTCTCAGATTCTGAGACATTTTTCCTATAGAAAAAGTCTCAGAATCTGAGACATTTTTCCTATAGAAAAAGTCTCAGATTCTGAGACATTTTTCCTATAGAAAAAGTCTCAGATTCTGAGACATTTTTCCTATAGAAAAAGTCTCAGATTCTGAGACATTTTTCCTATAGAAAAAGTCTCAGATTCTGAGACATTTTTCCTATAGAAAAAGTCTCAGATTCTGAGATATTTTTCCTATAGAAAAAGTCTCAGATTCTGAGACATTTTTCCTATAGAAAAAGTCTCAGATTCTGAGACATTTTTCCTATAGAAAAAGTCTCAGATTCTGAGACATTTTTCCTATAGAAAAAGTCTCAGATTCTGAGACATTTTTCCTATAGAAAAAGTCTCAGATTCTGAGATATTTTTCCTATAGAAAAAGTCTCAGATTCTGAGACATTTTTCCTATAGAAAAAGTCTCAGATTCTGAGACATTTTTCCTATAGAAAAAGTCTCAGATTCTGAGACATTTTTCCTATAGAAAAAGTCTCAGATTCTGAGACATTTTTCCTATAGAAAAAGTCTCAGATTCTGAGACATTTTTCCTATAGAAAAAGTCTCAGATTCTGAGACATTTTTCCTATAGAAAAAGTCTCAGATTCTGAGATATTTTTCCTATAGAAAAAGTCTCAGATTCTGAGACATTTTTCCTATAGAAAAAGTCTCAGATTCTGAGACATTTTTCCTATAGAAAAAGTCTCAGATTCTGAGACATTTTTCCTATAGAAAAAGTCTCAGATTCTGAGACATTTTTCCTATAGAAAAAGTCTCAGATTCTGAGACATTTTTCCTATAGAAAAAGTCTCAGATTCTGAGACATTTTTCCTATAGAAAAAGTCTCAGATTCTGAGACATTTTTCCTATACAGAAAGTCTCAGATTCTGAGACATTTTTCCTATAGAAAAAGTCTCAGATTCTGAGACATTTTTCCTATAGAAAAAGTCTCAGATTCTGAGACATTTTTCCTATAGAAAAAGTCTCAGATTCTGAGACATTTTTCCTATAGAAAAAGTCTCAGATTCTGAGACATTTTTCCTATAGAAAAAGTCTCAGATTCTGAGACATTTTTCCTATAGAAAAAGTCTCAGATTATTAGACATTTTTCCTATAGAAAAAGTCTCAGATTCTGAGACATTTTTCCTATAGAAAAAGTCTCAGATTCTGAGACATTTTTCCTATAGATTCTGAGACATTTTTCCTATAGAAAAAGTCTCAGATTCTGAGACATTTTTCCTATAGAAAAAGTCTCAGATTCTGAGACATTTTTCCTATAGAAAAAGTCTCAGATACTGAGACATTTTTCCTATAGAAAAAGTCTCAGATTCTGATACATTTTTCCTATAGAAAAAGTCTCAGATTCTGAGACATTTTTCCTATAAAACAAATGAATCAGAATATGAGACTTTTTCTATATAGAAAAAATTTCTCAGAATCTGAGACTTTTTTATAGAAAAAATGTCTCTGAATCTGAAACTTTTTCTATTTGAAAAATTTTTTAGAATCTGATACTTTTTTTATAAAAAAAAATGTCCCAGAATCTGAACCTTTTTTATAGAAAAAATGTCTCAGAATCTGTGACTTTTTTATAGAAAAAAATTTCAGCATCTGAGACTTTTTTTATAGAAAAAAAATTTTTCAGAATCTGAGACTTTTATTGGTAGAAAAAATGTCTCAGAATCTGAAACTTTTTTATAGTAAAAATGTCTCAGAATTTGAGACTTTTTTTTGTAGAAAAAATGTCTCAGGATCTGAGAATTTTTTTTTCGTAGAAAAAATTATGAAAAATGTCTTAGAATCTGGAAATATGTCTATAGGAAAAAATGTGACAAAACAATGACAAAGTTTGTATATTTCCGTATTGTGATTGGAGGGTATAAAAAATGACAACATGGTAGTCTTTCATATTTCTCTTTTCAAACAAACACATCGACATATCATTAAAATCATGTTGATGCATGTTTATTTATGTTGATTATTTTGCCATAAATATTTACATTTTTTTTTTAGAAATATTTTCATATCCATATCATCAGAAGAAGTAATGCGAAGTATTTCTTCCAAACATATTTGGGGTTGGTCAAGTGGGAGGTTATAAATTAAAAAAAAAAAAAATGTTGTTAAAAATGAATTTGATACAAGACGAATTTTATTTTAGAAATGGAATAATTCATACGCATGGTTTAGAAAAATGTACAACTCTTTTCACATTATTTCCATAATACGGATGCCAAAAAAATACAAGAAAAGGAAAGGAGTACATACGTCCACCATTCATATCGTTACGTTAAAATAAGTGGTTAGAAAATCCTCTAGAGTAAAAATAAAGGAAGTTACGCTTGGTTTGCATGCCAAAACTTTTGCATGCTGCTGGAATACACTTTTATACATATTATAGTAAAACTTTGTTGAATTCCGGATGGAATAAAAATAATAATAACGGTTTGATGGCGGTATATGTGGAAAATAAACCTAAATCCACATTCTCCTGATAACCAACTCTCTCCAAATTGTTTACTGAATTCGACTACTGCTACAACTACTTACATTAAAAAAAAAAAAAAAAAAGATTCTGCCAAATATCGACACTTGAAGTTAATTTATAGCTTTTTACCCTTTTTTCGATTTTTTTTTTTAATTTCATACTCAATATTTTTGCTACTCCTCTATTTACGGTATTTTCACTATGTAGTGATGCTTAAAGTGGCAGTGATACACTAAACAAATTATATTTGTGAATGGATTAGTTTCTATGTGTTTTTTTGTTTAAAAATTTTTGAACTAATTTTAGCCAATATTCAATGCCTTTTAAATTTTTTAAAAGCTAAATTAAAGCTTATAATAGCCCAATGAAACTTAGAAAATCACCGTGGATATTCAGAAAAGTCGATCTGGAATTCAGAAAGTCCATATTTCATTTTGAAAAGTACAACTTCATTGAAGACGCCATACTTAAAATCGGCTAAATTTTATTCAAAGTCCTGAAAAGCACAATTAAAATTCATAATCTTTTTTTGTAATTTAAGTAGTTTAGTTGAGTTTTTTTTAAACTTTAATTGAGCTTTTCTGAATTTAAATTGCGTTTTTTAGCATTATGTTGAATTTGAAATGATTATACTTCTAAGCATCGAAAATGCGACTGGGAGGCGACCTTTTACACTTAATTAAAATTGTTCTGCTGGTAAAAAATCCCATCTCCAAACTACTCCATCACATCAAGTTTTTGAGAAAATTGAAGTCAAAGTTCAAAAAAATCGACGTTTTGGGCATTTTTGGAAACTCATAGCGAATGAACCTGAGGTGATGGCGACTTCAAAATAAGTAGAAGGTAAAGCCTAAATATTACCCTTTAAGATGTAAAACTCATTTGGTCAGTCACCTTAACCTTTTGAGTACCAATTGTCTTTCAATGATTTCTTTCTTATTCCCCAGTGTCGAAAAAAACGTTTTTAGGGGAAAAGCGATTATTAAAAGACTATTTGTGCTCCAACGGTTAAAGCGACTTATCAAATGAGTTATACATTTATAGAGCAGTGTTTGAGCTTTACCCTTGACTTAGTTTTAAGTCGTTAGCACATCAAGTTCACCCGCAATGAATTGGTAAACATGTCCAAAAACGCGATTTTTTTGAGTTTCAACATTCTCAAAAACCTGATGTAATGGAAAAGTTTGGAGACCGGATTTGTGAGCAGGAGAGTAATTGTAATCAGGTATATTAGGTGGCGTTCCATTAGCATAAAGTTTTTTTTTATAAAATTTTTAAAGGAAAAAATCGGTTTTTGGGAATAAGATATCATTGAGAGACAATTGGTGCCCTAAGGTTAATTCGACTGACCAAATGAGTGCAGCGTCCTTTAGACAAATGTTTAAGCTTAAACCTCGACTTATTTTCAAGTCGCTATCGCAACGGGTAATCGAATACAACTCCCAAGGCGGAAGAAGAACCGGTAGACCGCCAATACCTGGAGACCACAGACTGAAATGAGCTTCAGAAAGTGGATGTATCGTGGAGCGAGATGAAAAGAATGTCAAATGATAAGAAATTATGAAAAACATTTGGTACGGCCCTATGTCCCACCTAGGAATTCAAGAAATTAATATATATATGAGGCATTCCACACCAAATGTTCAGCAAAAAAAAAGTTGTGTCGTGTCAATATGAAATCATTTGCAAAGTATTCGCTCTTAGGGTACTATTAAATAACAAAAATAAAATTTAAGTTTTTTCAAAAAGTGGGCCTGGTCAATATCGTGCTTGAATAATTTTTTTTCTTTCATTAGCGTGCGTGATCGTAAATAAAAGCTCACTCACGCTCCCATCGCCTCTTAAAATATTTTTTAAGTATTGATATTACTCATGCGCACACGTTTTATACACCATTATTGTATAAAATTAGCGTATTGCAATCTTTGACATTTGATTTCTCAAAAACAAGGCAAAACCATCTCTGAAAATTTCAGAACAGATAGAAAAGCACTTTAACTTTTTTTTTTTTAATTAAAAAAAAAATAAAATTGCTGCATGTTTTTTGATATATAAAGTTTAACTTTAAATTTGAAAAATTCAGAACTTCTTCTGAAAATTTTTCAATTTTTATTTTTTTAATCGATAGCCCATACAAAAATCTATAAAAAACGTTTGTCTTAAGGACTTTACTGTGTTTCATTTAATTTGCATAAATATTGAAGTAAAGATACTCAGACAAAAAAGTTTGATATTTTCAATATTTGACCACGCCTACAAGGCCCACTTTTTGAAAAAACCAAAATTTTTTTTTTTTTTGATATTTAATAGTACCCTACGAGCGAATACTTTGCAAATGATATCCCATTGAAACCACTATGGGTTTTCTGTAGTGGAACAGTTGGTGTGGAATGCCTCATATCGTCACCTAAAATGCAAAACGCCCTAACTAACAAGAAATTCAAAATCGGTATTTTGATTGATTCTGGTGTATTTTGTTAACCTACACGTCCTTACAAAAAATTAGGGTCACATAATAAAAACTAGCGATTTAATAGCCCAAAATTAAAAACATGTGAATTGCGAAATCGCCAATGAACGCAACTAGAAATACATTTCTTAATCATTTTGTGCTTAATTTTGATACATATTAACAAAACGTAAGTCCACACAAAATTTTAGCCCAATTCAATCAAAACCAACAAAGTTATTAACAAATTCAAAATTTTACTCTATACTGTTGTTTGCGTCTCCTGTAAAATTTATAAAAAAAGGAAAAGTTTGGAGACCAGAATTGTGATCACTATACTCAAAAAAAAAAAATATTGTCAAATTACTTAAAAAAGTCTCGTAGTCCCTTTTTAACAATATTTGATAGTTGTCCTTGTATTTTAACAAATAATTTTCGACCGAAATTTACATTTTTTGTTTTTTTTACAGTTTTTTTTTTGTAATTTTAAAAATTTCCTGTATTTTTTACAAAAAAATTTAGTAAATTTACGAGAATTCCTTGTAAGTTGTATTTGGCTAAAAAAGTTTTCAATTTACAATTTTATTGGTAAAAATGTTTGTAGAATTACCAAAAAGCTCGTAATTTCTACTAAGGGTTCTCGTAAAATAGGAGGTAGCAAAAAATCTAGGTCACGAAACCTCCTTGTAAGTTTCTTCGCGTTAAAAAAATGGTAAATTTACAATTTTATTGGTAAAAAGCTTGTAAAATTACAAAATTATTGGTAAAAAACTTGTAAAATAACAAGGAATTCTTGTCAAATAGGAGGTTACAAACTTTTTTTGTAATTTTCTAAGGTTTTTTTTTTAGTGTAGAAAAATAACAATTTATTGTGTAAGGTCGCGTCCCAGTCGCATCAAGTTTTTTTCAAAATGTTCAGTAGTGTTATTTTTGAATATCATTTGAGCTTTTTAAATTACAACTAGGCTTCTTAGAACTTAAATTAAGCTCCTCTGAATAACAATTCGGCCCTTCTTTCAGTTACACTTTTCTGAATTTAAATTTTACTGTTTGTATTTCCGACTTTTAATTAGGTTTTTCAGCACCCAAAAAAAAAACCTTGTAAAACGACAGGAAAGGTTTGTAACTTTTTTTTGCTACCCCCTATTTGATAACAATTCCTTGTAATTTTACAAGCTTTTTACAAATAAAATTTTAAATTTACAAATTTTTTGACGCGATAAAACTTACAATGAGGTTTCGTAATTTTACTAGATATTTTGCTACCTCCTATTTTACGAGAGTTCTTAGTAAAAATTTAGAGGTTTTTCGTAATTTTACAAGATTTTTACCAACAAAATAGTAAATTTACAAAATTTTTGGCGAAATGAAACTTACAAGGAATTCTCGTAAATTAACTTTTTTTTTTTTTTTGTAAAAAATCTTGAAAATTTGTAATACTGTAAAATTACAAAAAAAAATATAAATTTCGATCGAAAATTATTTGTTATAAAACAAGGAAAACTGTCTAATATTTGTAAAATGGGATTACGAGACTTTTTCTAGTAATTTGACAAGTTTTTTTTTGTGTGTATATGCTAGTTACAGGACTATGGGTGGGTGCCCCGTGAAAGACCTTCCTTGTCAGCCGATTTGTTTTGGGCTTGCGCCGACTTTGAATTTAATTTAAGACCAGATATTGGATTTTAATCAGTTATTCAATTTCGTTTATTCCATCTCTGTCTGATAAAGACTGCATTGATCTATTATTTCTTGCCCTACTTGTTCGTGTAGATTTGATACATTTGTAAAATTGGTATGGATTTACTACACTCAAAATATTTTGTAGGCAAAAACAAAAGAAAAACACACTTAAAACCAGTGAATAAACAATTTAAAACCATCCCAGTAATTATTCATTTGTTTTAACAAACATCAACATTTATTTTTTACTGTTGACAAAATTTTCTAAAATAAATGACATTAAACATTAAAAAATTACGTTTTTTTCACTCTTTTTTACCAACAAATTCGAAAAAAATAACCAATGAAAACAATAAAAATTAATGATTTCGTAGGTAGTTTTTTACAATTTTTTATTGAAATATTTTTTTAAAAATTTTTAATAAAATTTTTGGGGAATCGATCCCGCAATCAACTACATTCTGGCCAGACACTCTACCCATCGTACCAAAGTCACTTGATACAAACATGTTTTTATATTTCTATAAATATTTTTTTGATTTTTTTTTTTCTAAAAAAAAATAACTGACTTGTGTAGGTAAAAACTAATGATATTTCATTAAAAAATACCAACAATTTAAAAAAAAAAATTACTTACACAAATCATTTAAAATCAAAAGAATAATCAGTAGTTTTTACTTACAGAATAAAAATAAATGACTTTAAAAATTAAATGTAAATGAAAGTCTTTATTTTTTAGTCTGTTATTTTTGAAACAAAGGACTGAAGTAGTCATTAATAAAAACTGAACATCAAACAAATGTTTTTTCTTTTAAAAACGACTAAACGGAAAACTTTTTAAATAAACTACAAACAGTTAATGACATAATTTTTTGAGTGTACACACGAAAAACAATCTTGTACAATTACCAAAAACAGCCTCGTAAAATAATTGTTTGCTACCTCCTATTTTACAACCCTTTTACCAACAAATTTGTAAATTTACAACTTTTTTGGCGCGATCAAAATTATAAGGACTTCTCGTGATTTTACTAGATTTTGTGCTACCCCTATTTGGCGAGAATTTTTAGTAAAAATAATGAGATTTTTGTAAATTTACAAGTTTTTTATCAATAAAATTGTAAATTTACAACTTTTTTGATGCGAATTCTCGTGATTTAACTCGATTTATTTTGTAAAATTACCTTGGAAATTTGTACTTACAAAAAAATTGTAAAATTACAGAAAAAAAAAATATAAATTTCGATCGAAAATTTTTTGTTAAAAAACAAGGAAAACTGTCAAATATTGGTAAAATGGGATTACAAGACTTTTATAGTAATATGACAAGTATTTTTTGTGTGTGAGTTTCAGTTATTCGTTATTGAACCTAAGCCGATCTTTTCTAAATACCCATCGTAATTTTCTTAATTTCATCTGGGTTTTAATTCACCTTAAATTGATGTAAAAATATGTTGTTAGTTTCATAATTCGGAATTATAAAATTTAAAATGGTTAGTTTTAAAAAGGTGCTTTACGTCAGCACTGTTAAATCTTTTAGTTCCTGCCTCTATACAAAATAGAGCTTCTTTTGAAACCCCTAACTATCATTTCGACAACCTTTAAGTTAAAAAGATCATGTAACAGCCTTGATCGCAATGAGGCATGTCGCTTTCCAGAAAGATTTCTATTATAATTTGTTAGAGTGTAATATTTTGTTCCACAAAGTTTTAAAACCCTCAAATCGCTAAAGACATCAATGCTTCCACTTTTTTGGGTTTCTTTCCTCCTCTTACTACCCCACACCTAAACTCCTTCCTTTATTTTATTTTCTGATCCAAATATTCCATCAGTCTATATATCGTAGTATAGTTTCTATTTTATTTTTTCTATTTTTGTTAAACTTGTTACTTTATATGCATCTCATTTTAAGTTTCTATTTTCAACAAAATAACTTCCGTTTCCACTTTGATTTTTAGTTGAATTTTTTTGTAAATTTTTTTGTTGTAAGTTTCATTTCCGTTGTTAGTTTGGTGTGGGGTAAAAATTTTGTTGTTTGTGGCAATAAAGTTTTGCATAGATTTTTTTTAATCTCCATCTTTATTTAAATTTACTTTTTGTGGTTGTGAGGCTAAAGGTTTCACTTCATAGAATTTGATTTTGTATAGAGAATTTTTTGGAATTTAAATTGAATATTTTTATTTTTTTATTTTGGGAAACGGTATTTGATTATGCATACAGTTAATTTAAAATTCATTAAATATTTAGAAAAAAATGGAATTGAAATTATAAAAGACAAAACTAACGAATTATGAAGTGAAATACCGAAATCGCAAGTGGTTTAAAAAATAAAATCAGGGTCTTAAGAACATCTAAAAGCATGTGCGACCTGAAGTCATTTGGGTTACATTTACCCGTTGCATCAGTTTTTGACGCATTTCTTTAAAGATAGTTAATTGAATTACGTTTTGTAATTGTAAATTTATTTGAATGGGAGTGTCTAAACTTTGTACACTAAAAATCATTTCTTATGTTTTATTATTATTTTAAAACAATAACCACTAATTTATGATTTGATGAAAATAAAATGTCTTAATCAAAAGTAACACTTAACACATTATGAATTCCTTTAACAACCACAAACTGAGTGATTTATAATTTCAATATTAATGCAAAATGAAACACCCGCGCATTTTAAAATGCAAAAAAAAAACGGGCGAAAAAAACATGCAGACAACCAAAAAGAGACAAAAAACCCAAACACTCAAGTCAACAAAATTTTACATGAAACGACGAGACAAGTGGGAGTATGTTGTGGCAAAATATATATGACGGTAAAGTGTTGGAATTTATGAGTACCACACATAACAAGGAGAGTTGATAAAAAACAAAGTGAAAATTTCATATGCAAACAGACATTAAACACAAAAAAATTTAAACTATTCCAACAGAAATGGGGAGTTGAATTAAAATTAAGAATGAAATGTTAAATCGGACGATTCTTGCCCTACAAGAAAAGAAATAATTTTCGTTAAGAATATAAAATTAATTCTTTGTTGCAATCGAATTCTAAAAGCATGCAGCAATGCAACATTTTCACCAGCACGCCAAAGTTAGGTTAGGTTGGATGGGCGTTCGCCATTGGCGGGTTAACTCGGAGGCCATAAGGCCCACTGTAATTTCCTTAATTGTCATTTTCGTAGTACCCCTCTGATATAACGGTTTACTTCTTATACCCACCCCAATTCCCTAAGATATTCTGCTAGAGAAGTCAATGAGACACCTTTTAGCTTTTCCAGGTCATAGAAAAATCTTTGCCCCAAATGCTTAAGGCGGCGCTTCATCAGACCCGAACATACACACAACAGGTGCTTTACTGACTCCTCCTTCACTTTTCCACAACTCTTACAATAGTCCCTGTTGAGATTCCTACCTTGTAAAATGACAAGAAAAGCTTGTAACTTTTTTTTACCTCCTATTTGACAAAAATTCCTTGTAATTTTACAAGCTTTTTACCAATAATTTTGTAATTCTACAAGCTTTTTATCAATAAAATTGTAAATATACAATTTTTTGACGCGATAAAAGTTAAAAGTAGGTTTCGTAACATTACTAGACTTTTTGCTACCTCCTATTTTACGAGAATTTCTAGTAAAAATTACGAACTTTTTTGTAATTTTACATGCTTTTTACCAATAAAGTTGTAAATTTACAACTTTTTTTGCACAATAAAACTTACAAGGAATTATCGTGAATTTACTAGATTTTTTTGTAAAACAGCGTTATAAATTTGTAAAATTACAAAAAAATATAAATTTCGATCGAACATTTTTTGTTAAAAAACAAGGAAAACTGACAAATATGTAACAAGAATTTCTGTCCTCTTACGACTTGGCAGTGGCCACAGGGTTCGCATTATCCTGCACGAAGTCAGTAATATCCAACTATTCTTCATTCTATTCTCTGATATCCTATCGATTTCGCTCATCAATGACACTATAGGAACCAAGATGTAGGGTTCAACCTGTTCCAACGCAGAGCCATTTCTTGCACATTCATCTGCCAATTCATTCCCAGTGACCCCACTATGTCCAGAGATTGTATACAGTATGAAGAGATTGTATACCGTTCCTAACGATTCCCGGTATTTCAGTGTTTGATTCTAAGGCCTTCAGAGCTGCATGACTTTCCACGGAAATGTTAATAACCATTTGCGCGGCTTTATCAATTGCAAATACCTCAACGTGGTTAACACTACCTTTGTCCGGAGGTCTCAATAAGGCCCTGATTTCAAGGTATTTACAATATACTCCCGAACCCATCTTCGTCGTCGATCCGTCCGTAATAATTGAGATCGCATTCTCTGTTAAAACAGATTTTTTCTCACAGTCTTACCTAGTTAGTACTTGGACCTCGAAAGTTTCTCAAAGTCCGTCTGCGGTGATATATAGTCGGTTTTCTCAAGTCCGTCTGCGGTGATATATAGTCGGTTTTCTTGTTCCAGTTCCGTCTCGCCCACCGTACTTAATATAGTCGAGTGTGCCCAAGAGCGTTGCTTAAGCAATTGCGACTCACTTAACCTGAGAGCCGATTTTGCTGCAGTTCTCTTGATGTAAACATACACTGGTATCACTTCCAGACCGGTGTATTACAGGAAAACTCGGTATATATTGCAGAGATATGATTTCTTATCCACTGCTCTTCACCACTTGAGGGCACCATAGGTCAGTATATAATTATCGCACCATACATCTAGTGAATAATATACATTTCAAATGTTCATACTTTCATCTGTATATCTTTTCGAGGAAAGCTTTGAGACCAGGATCACACCCAGGAATTTCGCCTCTTTAGATAGTTCCAGAGTAATTTCATCTAATTTGGGAAGAACAAACCTGTTTATCTTAGTCCCTTTTGTGACCAAGACAAGTTCTTTTCAGGTTTTGGTGGTATTAACTCCCAGACCGTTTTTCTTTGCTGACAACGAGAGTATCTGTAGCGCTGATTCCATGATTTCGCTACTCGTTGGTAAAAACTTACCTTTAATTAGGATCACAACGTCATCAGCGTAGGCAACCACCTTAATATCCATTCCATTGAGTGGCTCGAGGATTTTATTTATTACAATATTCCACAAAAGGGGAAAAACCACTCCCCCTTGTGGAGTGCCCCTTGTAACATCTTTCCTCGCTTCACCATCACCTATCTTGAGTTAATTGCTCTGCCTTCCAGCATGTTACCCCTCCATAGTGTTATCTGTGTGTCTGTGACCGTATTTTCCAAGGCTTGGTAATGTATGATATTTTGACATTATTCAACAAACCTTCCAACGTCCAAGAATGACGCTAAAACATACTCCGTTTTGTAAAGAGTATCCTCAATCAACCCGACAACATCACTTAAAGACGTCTCAACAGACTTACCCTTAAGATAGGCGTGTTGGACCTCGCTGAAATTGTCTGATGTTAGGATACTTTTCACAGAAGCATCAACCAGTCTTTCCAGTTTTTTCAATAAAATCAATTATAGACTGATAGATCTGAAATCCTTTGCGGTCTTGTGGTTAATTTTTCTTGCTTTGGGAATAAAGACCACCCTTACCTCCCTCCATTCAGAGGTTATCTACCCCGACGCCAGGCAAACCATAAAAATACGCAACAGCCATGGCATGATTTTCCCGAGGGACTCCTGCATGAGTACCGGAAAAATCCCATCAGGCATGCCGATATGTAGGGCTTGAAGTTCTAATGAGTTCATTTATCGGAATTATATTTTACGATGATGGTGCTAATGAGTTAATTTATCTGAATTTCATTTAGTAAAAGTTTACCCAACACGGTGCCCTGGAGAGGATTTAAATAAAATTTTGGTGTTACTCCAATTTTTAGGCGGATTATGTTTTTAGACTATAAAAGAAGGAAAATGAGCCAAAAAAGAAAAAAAAGTACTAGGCGCTTTTTTTTGGCGGGCAAAAAAAAGAATTACAAAAAGAGAAAAAAGAATTTATTCTTTCAAATGCATTAAAATTTTTTATACAGATGTAAATTTATCACATATTCACTTATCAGTGGGATTTAAATATATGTATATGTGACATATTTTTTCAGATATGAGACTTAAAAGAATAATTTCACTATTTAGTGATACTAAATGAAATTTCTTCTTTAATTTAATGAAAATTTTAACTCTTGGAGTTATTTCACATTTAAGACTGATCCTGTTTCTAGATTTTGAAGGAGGGAAGTTACACCAACAATACAAACAAAATTTTCAAAGCATTTTTGGCGAAATAAAAAAAAATAAAAAAGATTATTTAGCGCATCCATATGATAGACAATAAACAAATAGTCCCAACTACTTTCTTCATCTCTTTTCAAACTATTTATATTGTTTTACTCTTCCTTAGGCACTGCAAACACATTTTTCAATGGTTTTTAAGTACTATCGTTTTCTGATTTTTTTTAGTTTTGGAAAAACATTTTTAACAAAAAAGAATAAATTCTATTAAAATGATATGAATCCCTAATGTCTATATTGAGGGAACTTTGAGTCCGTCTGAGTAGTACACTGAAAACTTTTAAGAACTTACATTTTTAAATAATTTACAAGGGCATATTTCATTTAGTTTCAATTAATAATGAAATTATTCTTTTAAGTCTCATATCTGGAAAAATATGTTACATATATATTTAAATATCACTGATAAGTAAATATGTGATGAATTTACAACTGTATAAATAAATTTTATTGCATTTAAAAGAATAAATTATTTTTTGCTTTTTAGAAATTCTTCTTTTTGCCCGCCAAAAAAAAGCGCCTAGTACTTTTTTTTCTTTTTTGGCTCATTTTTTTCTTTTATCGTCTAAAAATATAATCCCCTTAAAAATCGGAGTAACACCAAAACTTTATTTAAATCCTATCCAGGGCACCGTGTCAAGGAGTATCTCTCTCTCTCTTGAAATTCCATTAATGGTTTTTCCATTTCAATGGTTTCCTGACTGCGTTCTGCGAAAGAACTTTCGGGCTTATTAAGATAACTTGGTACACCGGAATTTTCGGAAAGAACTTTACGGAGCATAGCAGCCTCCGTATTTCCCTCCGATTCTCCACAGAATATGGGCTATGAATCTCTTTTCACCTTTCTAGTTTCCCTCTTGAAAGCATTAAAACTGAGACTATAACTCTCCAAGTCTCTTGCCGTATTATCTTTCTTTGTCTTATTGAAGAGTTTCCTACTTTCTGTCCTGAGAAGCTTGAGCTCCGGCGTCCACCACAGTTGATGGATCTTCTTTGGAGGCAAGCGCTCTAGACAATATTTAATATATGCTTCCCGAAGGGTGTTCGTCACTTAACTAACAGATTTCTCAAATATTGTATGCTACACGGTTTCTCCATTTCTGGAGGCGGCAGTGCTTTCACAAGACTTTAACCTAAGTAGTTCCTTTTCTAGGAGTTCCTTTTCTCCATTGAGAGGTCAATGCTGAAAAGTATCCAATAATGATGGGAGGAAAAGCATTCACGAGATACCCTCCAGTCTTAAATTCTAACTCTAGCTAACTTTTAAAAACCCTTCGGGGGTTTCGGTTTTCTATTGGTATACTTTAATTTTTTTATACATTCAAGATACACTCGGTGTTTCAAAATTTCTTTCACAGTGTTATACATAGCTGGTACCTGGTCATTAAGATATACTGGGCAACGAAAAGGCAGGTGAACTTGCTAAGCGGGGAGCCAACCTTTCACAGGAATTGGCTGTGAGAGTCGTTTATCCACCTCTATCTCTAATCTCGCAACGGATCAGACTGGAAGCGAGAGAAACTTGGTTAACCCGATGGACTCAGTCGGACTGCTGTATTTAGACAAAATCATTATGAAATGAGAATTCGTTGAAAAAAAACCAAGTTCTTCTTGATATGGATAGAAGACAACTGAGAATGGTAATTAATTTGATTACAGGCCACAACACCCTGGGTAAACACATGGTAAGAATTGGAAGAGTAAATGATGATACATGCCGATGGTGTAGGGAAGCTGTTGAAGACAGTTTTTACTTCTTATGTGAATGCCCTGCACTGTCTTTTAGAAGATTTAAATTATTTGGCTCTTTTTTCTTTCAGAATTTACATGAAATCCGAGGAATAAATCCATGGACCTTATTGGCGTTTATCAAAACATCGAAGTGGAATGCAAAGATGCAACTATTGATTTTTATCTAAGAAGAAGGGGAAACTGGAATCATAATGGGTCACAAGTCGGCCTCTAATGGCATTGGTTTATGCCAATACCATCCACCATAACCTAGCTGGTAAAAACTTACGTTTATCCGCGTAGGCAACCAATAAGGGAGAGTCCCTTATAACGACTTTCCTCGCTTCACCATCACCCATCTTCGAGTTAATTGACATGCTTTCCAGAATGTTTCCAGAATGTGTGTCTTTGGAATCTTTGGAAAGAACTTGATGGAGTCTAGCCAGTTCCGTAGTTCCTTGAAGTTCTCCACAGAAGATATACCAAGATTCTCTTTTCGCCTACCTGGTTTCCTAATTAAAATCATTAAAACTGATACGATAATTCTTCCAGTCGGCCGTTGTGACATTCTTTTTTGACGTATTGAAGAGTTTCCTGTTTTCTTTTCTAAGTAGCTTGAGTTCTAACTACCACCACGGTTGGTGTAACTTCTGTGGAGGCAAGGTCCTAAGGGTGCTCATCCTGACACTAACCGATTTCTACAAATCTTATACTGACTGGCGTTTAGGGTTTCAATAAGAGATTTGTTTCTATATTGAGAGGGTGATGGTAACAAGTAATGTACCATTCGTGAGATACCCTCAAGTCTGAAATAATAACCGGGTCTGTGTTTGAAACCAAAGTTATATCAATAATATGTTTCCTGATTATGTTACAGAACATATCAGCAAGGAGGGAGGGTTAAGACCAATGTCCATCTAGGCAACCCACCCTTAGTCATCAATAAGGCAACAGAAAAAAGGCAGTTATGAATTTATTTTGAGGCCTAAAACTATGCAACAACATATATGAAATAGTAGTCAGAAATCAAACATATTTTTATTGAAATTTGATTTAGAACAATTAATGATTGAAGAATTTTCCTGATTTCCTCCTCGTGGAGGTTTTGGGATGGGCTACCTCAACTAAAAACATTTGCTTTCATTTATTTAATTTTACGATACACTTATTTTGTATAGCATAGTTTTAGGCCTCAAAATAAATTCATAACTGCTTGTTTACTGTGGTCCCTCCGGTACTGCCATCCATAGGCGTGTGACACTACATTTATACTGTCTTGACCAGTAGCGCTTTAACCTTTAGGGCACACTGGGCACGTGCCCAGGGCCCCGACCTCAAGGGGGCCCCCAGAAGTAGAAAGTATAACATATTCGCTTACAAAAAAATTTTTTTATATACAAATTTATGCAATAACACTTAGTCGGTTGAGTTAACAATAAGGCTGAGTATAATTTTTAATTTTATTTTTTTGTTTTTTATTTATTTATTATACCCTACACCACACTGTGGTACAGGCATAGATGGGAATTTTTCATTACCATTGAAATTTTTTTCATTACCATTGATATCAACCAATGGTAATGAAAAAAATTTCATTTTTTTAATTGAAAAAATAATTACCAATTGTAATGAAATGCACCAATTGTTGAAAAACACCAATTATAATTGGTTTCAAAACCATTTGTTTACACATTTTTGTCTTTTTTTGTTCTTTATAAATTTAAACATCAAAGCATGTTTTTTTTTTTTAAATATGAATAAAGACAAAAATCTAAACGCAAAGAAAAAAACTTTAAATATTGTGTTATACAAAAGGCAAACGTGCGTTTGGTTCATAAAATGTGAAAAATTGAAATACAAAATAACAAAAAACAACAGATATTTTCAAATATTAACGATTTTGACAATATTGTGACGACTTTTACTAATGGTAATTATTTTTTTTTAATTGATGCCATACCAATGGTAATTATTTTTTTTTTAATTTTCATTAGTAATTAAATTGATAAGTAATTTAATTGGTACAAGTGATACAACCAATTGTAATGAAAAAAATTTCATTACCATTGACATCAATTTAATGGTAATTAAACCATCAATTAATTGGTGCCATTAATTAATTAGTCCCATCTATGGGTACAGGGTATAATGGGTTTGTGCTGATGTTTGTAACTACCCGAAATATTGGTCCTAGACCCACTTTCAAGTATACCGATAGACTTAAGGCCTAGTTAGCCGAGAAAACGTAACCGTATCTTTACCCTAACCGTATCGTATTTATTTAGTGTAATTATCGAAACTTAATAACGTGTCATATGTTTTTGACGTAAAAAAAAACTTTAAACAAACCAAAACATATTTTTTTTTTTTTGTATTCAGTTTTGTTTTCTCGATTTCGTTTTCTTTTTGTACACAATTCCTAAAATAAAAGCTTGGAGAAAAAAAATGGCAAAATTTACAAAAAAGTGAAGAAATATAGAAGACGTCGCTTCAGAAGATGGGGTGTCCGACCCATCAACAAAGATTACCAGAAGGTAGGATATTATAAAAAAGTGTTCCTTAAAGTGAAAGAAATGGATGAAGAGGAATTCTTCAAGCATACGCGAATGAGTCCAATAATTTTCGATCTGCTGCTCTCATTGATTAGACATGAGTTGTATTTATTAAATAGACAATCATTTGCCTGCACCAATAAAATAAGCTGCTCGTCGTTCATTTTTTTTATTTTATTTATGTTTTTTTATATGTAGACTTTAAATTAGTTTGTTTATTTAAATTGAATTAGTGATTTTTCTATTTGTTTTGCACTTTTAGTTTTGTATCACATTTTTTTTTGGAAATAAACAAACCGAAAATCAGCTGTTTACAAATGTCACGTAGAAACGTTGTAAAATTCTATTTTAAACAGGTCGGAACGTTCCGTTTACGTGACAATTGAATTCAGTAATCGTTTTCATTAGTTTACGCATATCAAAAACAATCAGCTGACTTTTTACGTTAGGGTTACGGTTACGTTTTCTGGGCTAACTAGGCCTTTAGAATCATTTTTTGTGTCGATTTAGCGATGTCCGTCCGTCCGTCTGTCCATGTAAACGGTGTAAACACGATACAGGTCGCAATTTTTAATCTATTGACTTGAAATTTGAAACTTAAGCCTCTTCTGGCCCAAGGACGAAGCCTATTCAAATTGAAAAAAAAAATCGGTCCATATTTAGACCTAGCCCCCATACAAAGTTGTGGCTCAAATGACTTTAGTTGTGGCTCAAATGACTCTAATAGCCGCATTTTAATAGGTATATTTTCGAAATTTGGCAGGTAATCATGTTTCATATACACAAATCACCATTCCGAATTTTAAAGAAATCGGACCAGTTCTTCTTGTAGCCCCCATACAAACCACCTTTTTCACATAAATCTCTCAAATTTCATGAAAATAGAAAATATTTAATTAAAATTCTGTTTGTGTATGTTAAACGCGTACTTTAATAACCTTATCAAATCTGATTATCATCGGACCATTTTTGGACCTAGGTCCCATGTGAAAATTTCGCCCGATATTCAGTTGAAGCGGTTTATTGTCAACAAAAAGAAGCCTATTCCACTCAAATTTGATTTGTGAGTACTTTTTACACTTATTAAACATTTGCCAAAATATAGATCTAATCAGTCCATGTTTGAACTTGGGACCCATTTTCCGGGAAACTCTGGTGTAGGGTATTATATGGTCGGTCTTGACCGACTATAATTTTCTTACTTGTTTTTTTTTGTGTAGGTTAATAACATGAATTTGTACCAATTAACTATAATAAATATAAATTTTAAAACTTTTTCTTGTCATTCGATTTTAATTTTTTTTTTCCAGTGGGGCCCCCAAATACTTGTGTGCCCAGGGCCCCCGGCATACCTTAACCCGGCCCTGGTCTTGACGATATTTAAGTTATCACAAATAAAAAATTGGACTGATATCATCGAATATTTGAATTTTCGCAACAAATTTGAGGTTTTTCTCCAAAAATTTCATAGACAGTTGGACAGACGACCATCGAAAACAGTCTGAATAATTTTTTTTTTTTTGAAAATTGGTATAGTGCAGAAGTAAAACTCGCGTTTTTAAAAACATTTAAACAAACCACACAAACTCACCATTATAAATTTGCACGAAAGGATTGTAGGGTACAACAAAAAAAAAAAGTTTAAATATTTACATTTGTATTTACATGCATTAGTTTAGTTTTTGTGCGAATAGAAAATAGACAAACATGCGTTCATGTTTTTTTTTTTTGTTCATCTATTCAAATGCGATGTGCGTTAGTTGCTGATTCTAGCGTTTGTTGTTGCACGTACTTATTGCTGGCAACAAACGAAAAAAAAATAAGAACATGACATTTTGCATTTATGTTAATCACCTGCGTGAAAGCGACCAACAACATTTGAGAAATGATGTTGACAATGACAAATACACATGCGCGCCAACAACAAAAAAAAAACGAAAAACAGCAACAACACCATTTACATGCATATGTTTAACAACATCTATGAAATGAGACTGCCAGCAGCAGTATCAGCATCATTATAAAGTTTCATACAATTTACTATATTTTTCTTTTTTGTACTTACGCATTTTAAAGAAGCAAAAAAGAACTAAAATCAAAGTTTGCAAATGATTTTAAACAAATGCTAAAATGTTGTTGTTTGTTTGTTTGTTTTTAAACGTATATTCAGTCAGACCGAACGAACAAAGTTAACAAAAAAAAATGCCTTAATTCAACATGCAAACATGTAAAACGCGAGCTCATGGAAAACTCATTAACGCCAGCGCTAGTCCACTAAACAGCCAGACGCATACAAAGTCAATGATAAATTTGCATTTCCATTTTTACCATTTCTCACCAAAAAAAATAAAAAACAAGTAAAAATGTTAAATTCGGCCTTGCCGAATGTAGTGATACCCTCCACAATTTCAAAAAGATTATTGGAAAAAATTTATTTAAAAGGAAATTACTTTTGAAAAAAAAAAATTTTTGAAAAAAAATTTCCGCAAAAAAAAAAATTTGGTAAAAAAAACCCGCGATTTTTTTGTCAAAAAATATGTTCGTACTTGTTTAAATGCCATTTGGTGTTCAATTAAATTAAGCATTTTGTATTTTTAGGTTATGTTGAATGTACTGAAATTTTTGAGGTGTGCTTACATTTTCGTTCATAACTTTTGAACCGCTGAACCGATATCGCTCAAATGTAATACCAAACTTCTCGGGAGAACTTCCAATAAATATGTTAAGTTTCAGTCATCTCTGTGCAATATTTTGTCCGTGATAGCATTTTCCACAGACAGACAGACGGACATCGCTAGAATGTCTTGAAATCGATCGGGCATCATGAATATATATTCTTTATGGGGTCCCAGACCGATATTTCGATGAGTTACAAACGGAATGACAAACTTAATATACCCTCTATCACTAGAGTGGAGGGTATAAAAAAGTAAGAAGAAAAGTTTAAACAAATTTAAATTACTTACTTATGCATGGATATAGAAGTGCAAGTGATATCAATTTTTCTGCACAGTGTTGTATTAGGTAATTTTTTTTACCCTACACCACTGTGTGTTTACCTTCTCCCCCGCTTTCCCCTTCTTCAAAAATTGTTAAAATTTAGAAAAAAACACACTGTTTTGATAACACTGTGCTAGTCGCAAAAATTAACAAGCTGGGCTCCCTGCTGGTAAAGCTAATTCGGGTACGCTAAATTCAATGGCGCTAGCCGTTTTTCGAAGTTAGCGCTCGTATTCGCGATATTCGCGATTTAAAATTGTAATGCATAGGTATTACGAAAATAAAATTTTTATGCTTTTGGGATAGTGTTTAAATCTAAATTTAGAAAAAGTATTGTATTTTTTCACAAAAAAAATTTTCCGCGAAAAAAAAAAAATCCGCGATTTTTTTTTTTTAATTTTGTGTCTGTTATGTATTGTATTCTACTCATTTTCATAAATTAATAGCAAAATATAAAAAAATTAGGAAAAAAAATTTCGCGACAATAAATTCGCAAAAAAAAATTTCCGCGATTATTTTTTTTTTAATATTCATTAGAGTTTAGATAATAAACATTTAGCAATTGTCTAAATAATATAAAAAATATATTTTTTTACTTAAAAATAAAATAAAAATTAATCGCGAATATCGCTAATACATACGCTAACTATGAAAAAACTGATATTACAATGGGATTTAGTGTACACGAACTAGCTTTACCAGACGGCTGTCGTAAATTCAAATCAAACTAAATATATTTGTATTGTACCAATTTTTTCACGATAATAAAGATTTTTCGCGAACAAACAAATTTTTCGCGAAAAAAATTCACGGTATTATGGTTTGTTATGTTAGTTCAACAGACTTGAATGGTTTTAAATTTAAAAATTATCGCAAAAGTTTAAAAATATCGTTTTTATTGTACTTGAGAATCAATATTTTAAATCGCGAATATGAGAGCTAACTTCGAAAAACGGCTAGCACCATTGAACTCAGCGTACTCGAATTAACTTTACCAGTAGGTAAACCCAGCTTGTTAAAAACAAAAGTGTCAAATTCGAGCACAGTGTAATTTTCTAGAAAAAAAATTTCACCTGATTCGACCGAAACTACACTGTTTTCATAATTATTTATAGACAAAATGAGTTAATTAAAAAAAAAAAAAATTGACAAATAACAGAAAATTTTTCTTTTAATCTAAAATCAGCTGACTTTTCACCAGATTCAATCGAAACTATCAATATGAAAATAATCAAACCGCATCTGCTCAAATCAACTGTTTTCTCATATTGCTCAAGTGCAGAAGCCTTATAATTCCAAATATCAGAAGTCTGGTACTCCAACTATGATCCCCTCTGTAACAGTTTTTTGCCAGACCACTGTGCTAGTACTGTAAAATTGCCACCGCTATAAGTAGCCTTTAGCTAACAATAAGTAAAATTCATATCACTATAATACTCTCATGGTCCTCGACGTCGTCATCGTTGTCGAGCATCCATCCCTCATTAATCTTAATGGAGCTAAAGAAGAGGTACACACTCACTACACACCATATTGATAAAAAAAGAAAAAAAAAAAGTAATGGTGCTGGTGTTGCTGTTGGATCGGAATATTTAAAAGTTCATCCAAATATGATCATTCTGATCTTTTAAAGTTCCTCAGGTCCTACCGGGCCACTTAATTTCCCTATCTAGAAAGTAAGCAAGCTAGCGTGAAATGAACCAAAAATTATTTTAAAAAGATTCACTTCTTAACCCACAGCATTTCCTGATATGTACTGCTAAGAAAGTCAGCAACACATCAGTTAGTCGGTCCAGGTCATTGAAAAATCTTTGCCGCAAATGTTGGAGGCAACGTTCCTTCAGTTGCGGACATTCACACAACAAGTAGTTCCCAGGCTCCTCCTCAACAACTCCTACATAAAATAATCCCTATCGGAGATTGCAATACGCATGACCATTATACAATGTCCTCTTAAGATTTTGTCCGCCATATTATTTCTTTCATCCCATTTCCTACTATATTTTCAATTCTATTCATTACCTCTACTAGAGGAACCGAGATGTCAAATTCTGCCTGTTCGCCACTGACTCAAATCCATTTCTTACTCAGAACCATAGCTTAACAGAGGGTCCTGATTTCATCGTGTTTCATTACAATGACTTAAGAACTACGATACTATCCATGAACACGTTTATATTTATAATATTTCGGAAGACCATCAGCGGATCCAGCAATTATATAAAATAACTTTTCAATAATTTCAACGTTACCGAGAACTAGTAAAAAAGAGCAACGTTGTGGTGGGAATCGAACCCACAACCCTTAGGTTCAAAGGCGTGCTACCAGCTAACCTGCACGGGCTCCTACTGCAATTAATATATAAGGAAAATCTTACGCATCCATGTACTATTAGACTGGCATTTTTTTGTCATCTTGCGATTTTCCCAAGTGTCCGGGCAAATTTTTATTGTCCTAGGTCTAAAACTTATGTGGTACAAATTTGAAGTCAATTGGATTAAATTAACCCGTGGCGCCCGGCGATCAAAGTTTTGCATTTTTGAAAATTTTTTAAAAACAAAATTAAAAAAATATTTATCTTTCTACACATCATATTTGTTGATTTCGATGCGCTGAGCACGAATATTAAAAAAAAATTCAATTCGCTCGATCGGTTTTCGAGATATCGCCATTTCAAATTTGTAAAAAATGGCGGTTTTTTCCTACGTTCAAGAAATTTGTTAAAAAAAGTCTCAAAATTTCATTCCGCCGGCCCTTTTGTAGAGTTTGGGACAATATTTCATTTAATACTAATTTGAGCCAAATCGGATCATTTTAAGACGTGGCGCCCATCGATCAAAGTTTTGGCTTTTTAGAAACTTTTTACCAAAAACCCTAAACATTGATCGAACGGGTTAAAATTATCGGATTTGGTTCCAATTAAGCTTAAATGAAAGATTGCATAAAGCTCTATAAAAGGGTTAAAATAAAGAAATGTGAGAGTCTATCCAACGCATCATCCACGCCAAGCCTATACCAATCTGAGGCTCCGGATTGTAAGGAATTGTATCGGAGCCAATGTTTGCCAAAGAATCGGCAATCTCATTTCCTCATATTCCCCTATGACCCGGAACCCACAAGAGGCAGACCCTGTTCTCACATGAGACCTCATTGAGTCTGCGCCTGCACTCTTGGACAATTTTAAACGTTGTGATTGGAGAATCCAGTGCCTTGAGTGCTGCTTGACTGTCACTACAGATACCGATTTTCCTACCCCTCCATCTATTTTCAATTATCCAAGTCGCCACGTCCAAAATAGTAAACACTTCAGTCTAAAAAACTGTTGCCATTTTGCCCATGGCATGAGAGTATTTGGTTTCGTCATCCAATTACCAACCAGATCCAGAACCAACTAAGGTACTAGAACCGTCCGTATAGAAGGTATCAGAATTATTTCTGAGAAGTTTATCTGGATCACACCAGTCTTCCCTTCTCGGAAATTTAACACTGAACTTCCTACCAAACTCTATGCAAGGATTCATACTGTCTAAGGGCATAGCAAACGTCGGACAAAGTTCCGAAAGCCCATTAAACAGTTGACCATGTCCTGCATTGTAGTCTCCATGCCAAGATCCATTTTTATCAAAGGGAACCATGTCTAACATGGCGCTAAGAGCTGCACCTGGTGTAGTGCTCATAGCATCTGTAATCCCCACGCAATCTGCTCTTTGTAGTCCGTCCAGTAGAGCCCGTGTAGATTAAACTACCGTTCTCGGCCACCAGACCACCGCCGCGTACGTCACAAACGGTCAAATGACCGCTAGGTACATCCAGTGCACCCTCGCAGGTCTTAGACCCCACGTTTTCCCATAAGCTCTCCGACACTGCCAGAAGATACGGTGCGCCCGAGATACCTTAAGTTCAACATGTTTTGTCCACATTAGTTTACTATCCAGAGTGACTCCTAAATACTTTACATCTGTGGACAGTTGAAGAATAACACCCTTCAGCGTAGGAAGCTTAAGACCCTTGTGTTTGGTCCTTCGCGTAAACAACACGAGTGTTGTCTTAGCTGGATTCACGGACAGTCCATGCCTGTTGCACCAGTTGTCCATCAAGTCTATAACAGACTGCATTTTATTGCAGACCATTTCAAAAGACTTTCCAGAAACTATTGCACACACATCGTTCGCATATGCCTGTACGTGAACACCCAGAGACTGTATTTCCACCAGAAGTGAGTCGACCACAAAACACCATAGTAGCGGAGAGAGAAAACCGGCTTGGGGGCAGCCTCTGTTTACCTCAACCGTTTCTTTTGTGCCCCACTGACTTTCAGTGGTCAACAATCTATTAGAGAGCATAAAGTAGATCCATTTGACAAGAACTGGATCCACACCATGCTCTTCAGCCGAAGCCTTCATAGAGTCAAAGGTGGCATTATCAAAGGCTCCCTCAATATCCACAATTACACCCAAAGTGTAGTTTTGTTTATCAAGGCCCTTCTCAAAAACAAGATCATGTAGTGCCGACTCACAAGATCTACCACTTTGGTACGCATGTTGCTGAGTATTTAAGGGGCACTCGACTAATGCTACCGACCTTATGAATTTTTCCACCATTCGTTCAAGACTTTTCAGTAGGAAAGAAGACAAACTGATTGGTCTGAAACTTTTCGGCAAAGTGTAGTCCTCCTTTCCCAGTTTGGGAATAAAGACGACTTTGACATCAGGATGATGGAACATAACCGTGGGCCTGACTGGCAAAGAAGATTCTTTCAAGATTCTTCACAAGAATATCTCAACCACTCTTTAGCATAATTGGATATATACCATCGCGACCAGGGGATTTGTAGTTATCGAAGGATGAAAAGGCGTACCTAATCGAATCTTCAGTATCTACCCTCGATGCTATATACCAGGACCAACCCGTGGCGACTGAAACAGGATTTTCAATAATTTCTGTTTTTGTCTCTGTCACTTTGCACCCTGGAAAGTAAGTGGACAACAGAATGTCATTGTCTTCCTGTTGGTTTTCAGTATAAGTACCATCAGGTTTCCTAAGGGAGTCAAGCTTAGCTGCATTATCTTTCTGAAAGATTTTGGCTGCATCCCTCGTGCCCTTTACCCCCTCACAAAATGTTCTATAAGACTCAAGTTTGGCTTGCCGCACTTTTTTCTTATAGTCCCTTTCTATGAGATGGTAATTGTTCCAGTCAGCATCTTTTCGAGATTTTAATGCTCTATTAAGTAGTTTCCTAGAATTTTCCTGAGTTTTCCAAGTTCATCATTTCACCAAGGGACTGAATAACCTTGTCTACTCTTCATTAACGGACATACAGTCTCATAGCAGTCAGTAAGAGTTTTACCTAATTTCTCGGATTTCACTTTAACCGACTCTATGCTTCCAGGTATTGGAATAAGATGCAATCTCTGAAGTGCCTGGTGGTTGTCTTCTCACCTTCGTCCCAACATAAATGGTTTTCTATTCGAAGTTCAATGGTTTCCGGTCTGGGCTTTGCAAAACTTCTTTCTTTAGGTCATCCTGTATAACATATGTAGTCAAACCTTAACATTATCCTTTCAAATTGTCCTTTTCTTAAAGCCTTTACTGTATTAGCCAAATGTGTGTATTTCTGCATTTTTCAAGTTATTTTTTTTTTGGTTCCTCTTCATCATCATCGATGTCGTCGTAGTTGTAATGCCACATGAACGAAATGCACGCTTTTAAACATTTGTGTGGAGCCTCATTGCGTTCTTAATTACTAACAACGAAATGTTGTTTGTTACTTGCATACACATGCACGCATAATCTTGCTCGAACACTCCACAACCATCAACCATGTTTACCATTCTCTGGCATACAGAGATATGCAAAAATTCACAGCAACGACCCAATATTCCAAAAAAAAATGCAAAACTGAAAAAAACGGCAAAAATCTATAATGTCTTTTAAATATAAAAGAGGTGATGTTTTGCGTATGTGAAATCATTTCAATAGTTGTGCACAATTCAGATTTTCACATTTGTTTGGTGTGTTAATGCATGAATGCTAACATTTTGTTGCCATTGTTGGAGTTGTTGTCTTTTTAAGCATTCATGCAACACACCCTGTAATTAGATGAAATGTCATCTTTGGAAACAAGTAATGCTTATTCTGTTGCATATGAAATATATCTATCTATACAAATGCCTGGCCTGCCTGCCTGCTTGCTGCAGCTTGTATCCAACCAACCATCCATTCCATTCATCCAACCCACCAGAGTCAGAGAATGAAAAAAAAAAAAAAAGAAATATAAAATCGAAAAATTATAGAAACTGCATGCTGCATGCAATACGGTTATTGTATGCAACTTCATGGATGCCTTAGAGCTAACCATGCCATGAGACATACAGACAGACAAGTCGTCATATGTAAAAATTTCGTGTTTTTTTTTTTTTGCATCTGAAAATATTTAACAACATGGCAGCTGAAATCAACCAAAAATAGGGATTCATTCATTCAAAATTTTTGTAAATTATTTAAATTTTTATTTTTTTAAAAGGGAGTATGTATATAATTTTCTTTTAAATGATCTTTCCTGAAGTCTACGCCATGTTTTTTGGCTTGCAGTTGTTGTCTTCCTTTAGTTAATTCATAAATTTTGTCACATTATTTTTGCTGCATTGGGGTAAATTAGTTTAGAAAATTTGTCTCATTTATTTTCGAAATTCATTAACAGTTGCTTGAAATTTTTATTAATGAATAGTTTTCAGTCGTTTTTTTTTTATTTTTTGTTGTTCAATTCATAAATTTTTACTTTTTTACTTATTTTTTTATGGCAAGATTCATTAGTTTAAGTTTTCACAAATTAATTAGATTTTTTTTTTATGAATTGAATTTGCAACATATGCAACACATTTTTACAAGACACAAATCGTCTGGTTTTTTGTAAAAAAAAAACACATTTCAGCAACTGTTTTAAGCATTCTTCATTTCTTCAAAAATATTTGTGTTGTCTGGGGGAATTTGTTTATGGTGAACAATACAATTAGAAAACATTTGTAATTTATCGAAAAAATTTCAAAAAGTGTCTCTTCTTTTTTTTTCTACATCTTGTGTTTTTCAGAACCTTAATAATAAAGATAAGAACTTTAAAAAGCAAATTTTTATAGTTTCGCTCTTATCTCGATGTTAAAAATAGCTTTTATTTTAAATAAAAAGGGAACCAGTCGCAAGGAAAAGGGAACCGGTCGCAGGAAAGATTTAAACTGGTATTAACTCTGATAGGCACCTACACTCAAAAAATTACACAGAAAAAAATATGGGGGAAACAAATTTGAGTAATCACTTGTTTAAATTTAAAAACAAAAATTGAGTATTTTTTTAATTGACGCAATTAAAAATTTACTTAAAAATTTTAAAAACAATTTAAGTAAATAATTTAATAAAAACTTAATAGTTTTTTTATTTTTTTTTTAAACTCTCATAGTTTTTTTAATTCTCGTTTAGTTTATAGTTTTTTGTATATGTAAATGAAAGTTTGTAATCGTATTTATAAAAGTTTCCTATGTTTTTGAGACATAAATATGTTTGGTAAAGTTTGAAAAAACAAGTTTTTGTTTTTTTTTTTTGTAAAAAAAATTTAAAACTTTTTTAAACTTTTTAAAAAAATTAATAGATAAATTTTGAGTAAATTTTTAATTGTGTCAATTAAAAATTTACTCAAATTTTTTTTTCAAACATTTAATAAATTTTTATTAAAAATTTACTCAATACTATTAAATCGTTTACTGGTGCAAAATTGAGTAATTTTTTACTCAATATTATTAAAAATTTACTTAAATATTTTTTTTATTTTTTTCTGTGTATGTCGTTAACTGTTTGTAGTTTATTTAAAAAGTTTTACGTTTAGTAGTTTTTAAAAGAAAAAACATTTGTTTGATGTTCAGTTTTTATACCCTGCACCACTCTGTGGTGAGTTTGTGATGATGTTTGTAACCACCCGAAATATTGGTCCTAGACCTACCTTCAAGTATACCGATCGACTCAGAATTACTTTTTGATTCGATTTAGCGATGTTCGTCCGTCTGTCCATCTATCGGTTTAAGCACAATACAGGTTGCAATTTTCCATCAATTGACTTGAAATTTGAAACTTACGCATATTTTGGCCCAAGAACGAAGCCTATTGAAATTGGAGAAAATCGGTTCATGTTAAGACCTAGCCCCCATACAAGCGCCCTCTTTGGAGTTGGCTTTAATGGCTCTAATAACCGTATTAAAATAGATATCGCTTTTAAATTTAGCAGGTAATCAAATTTTGTATGCACAAATCACCATTCCAAATTTCAAAGGAAGTCAGTCCTTCTGTTAGTCCCCATGCAAACCACCTTCCCGATATTCACATAATTCCCTCAAAATTCATAAAAATGGAAATATTTGATAAAAATTAGATTTTTTGGTGTTAAACGTGTACTTCGGTAACCTTATCAAATCGGAATATAATTGGACCATTTTTAGTCTTAGTCCCCCATATAAAAATTGCGGGATCGATTCCCCAAAAATTTTATTAAAAGTTTTTAAAAAAATATTTTAATATAAAATTGTAAAAAATTACCTACGAAATCATTAATTTTTATTGTTTTCGTAGTTTATTTTTTTGAAATTTGTTGGTAAAAATAACAGAACTATCATAATTTTTAATGTTTTCGTTGGTTATTTTTTTCGAATTTTTTGGTAAAAAAGAGTGAAAAAAACCTAATTTTTTAATGCTTTATGTTATTTATTTAGAAAATTTTGTCAACAGTAAAAAATAAATGTTGATGTTTGTTAAAACAAATGAATAAGTACTGGGATGGTTTTCAATTGTTTATTCACTGGTTTTAAGTGTGTTTTTCATTTGTTTTTGCCTACAAATATTTTGAGTGTGGGTTTTGCGGTCATAAAAAAAATTTAAAATAAGTTAACTATAAACTTTTGATCTCGGGGTTTTCGTGGTGAAGTTCTACAAGTGAAGAGCATCGAAAATGCCTTTGGACATTTTATCGTGTTGGCACTACTTACCGTGATCTTGGCTTTTTAAAATTTCCGCAATGCGAGTTTTTAATTCAAAATTTCGGACCTATTGAGTCCACACATGGATAGAGGAAGGCTGTTCCATATTTTTATTTACTGTCTTTCTTTTGAAAATTTCCCAGCTTTGCTCTATCTTGCATAGTTTTTGAGATATCGGCATTTTTCAGATTCAATGAAACAAATTAAACGAAATTGTTCGAATTGTAACGAAGTTTTGTAAAAAATTCACTTTCTTTACATAATATTTCAGTTTCGACTCTTGAGGTTTTCTTAAAAAAGGTGGAAATGGTGGAAATGTTCTTAAAAAAGGTGGAAATGTTCTTAAAAAAGGCGGAAGATTTTAAGCCCTGGTCGATTTATGAACGTTACCTGCCTATTACTTAACACAAGACATATTCGTGCTTTATTTCGGGAGCCTAACTTTTTTAGTTTGTACTTCTGTATGCTTTCCACAGGCCGACAGACCGACTGACGAACATTCCTATAATGTCTTCAATTCGATTTTGCTCATTTATAAAGTACAGCTCTTTTGCTTTGGGCTTCATTTTACTTTCCACAGACGGATCCAATTTTGCCCCATTTGCCATATTTAGAGTTTCTGTGGTTTAGACCTCATCTTGCTTTCCACAAACAGATGGGTGGATAGATACATATATCGCTAGAGCGTCATCATTAGGGATGCCAAACGGGAAATCCCGAATCCCGGGATTTATTTATTTCAATCCCGGTATTTTTCGGGATTTTCCGGGATTGAGAAATCCCGAAGAATCCCGGGATTTCGGGATTTTGTTTGTCAAATATTGTTATCAAAATTGACTATTTCTTCAGTGTTTGTTGTCCGATGGTAACAAAATGGATATCGTTTGAAAGGTGTTTGAAATATCTTTCAAATGAGGCATGTTGGGCTTAAATTCTCTTACTCTTTTGGAGTACAATTTAATTTTCAGGTCGTATAACTTAATATACAGAAGGGTGAAGCATATTTCCCTTTTTTCGAGTTTAAAAATTGTCGGAGTCAGAATTTATGCCTTTTAGGGTCAATATTGTTCCTGCAGGAAAATGTCATTAGGTTCCTTTTTTACTTCAAAATCGGAAAATTCAGAACAAAGTAAAACATTTTTTTTTGCTTTGTTTGAAACTCTCACATTTTCTTGTCTAAAAAGGAGCCCTACTCCAATATTTTTTTGTATAAATATTCACCCTAAAAGGCAACTATTCCGACCCCGACGATTTTAAAATTCGGAAAAAAAATTTGCCTCCCCCTAATTTATAAGGGATCATTATATAATCCATCTGTAAAGTTTATTTTTAACAGTTTTAGTTCGTAAATGAGTTAAAGCGGATGAGGGGAAAATTTCCCCCATGAAGAACCAAAACAGCCTCTGTCATTTGTTATCAAATGACTCATTTTTAAGTTTCTCCTAGCCAGAAAATGCAATTTTTCTCGTCCCGCCCCTTTTTTTTTGGGCGCGAATATAAAAAATAATATAAATAATGATAAAATTTTGTTACTTAAGCGTAATAAATGTATTTGTCAACATTTATCGCAAAGGGAAGAAAACCGTTAAAATGCGATTCGCCTACCAATAGGACAATTAATACAAATTTTATATTGGTAGAGGACATTGGGGACACCTTCCCCTTGCGAGAAATTGTAACAAATTTACTTACACAATTTAATCATTATTTAAACAAATATTTTATATCCACTTCTACAAAAGAGGCCGACCGAAAAAAAAGTATTTTCTACTATTTTAAATTCGACTGCATCGCGTCTTTCACAGACGCACATCGCTCGAGTCTATTTAAATCGGTCATAGCTGTTCCTAAATTTTCGGTTTTTCTGTGCTACATATGTGAAACTTTACGAAAAATATTTAATGGTTATGAATTAATTGAATATTTAATTATAAAAAACAATTATTAAAAATATTACGTAAAAAACCTTAATTTTAATAAATCTTGAAATCCCGAAAAATCCCGAAAATTCCCGGGATCCCGGGATTAGAATTTTAAAATCCCGAATCCCGGGATTTGTAAACGTCAATCCCGTTTGGCATCCCTAGTCATCATAATATGTAAAATAACCATTATATCTGCAGCAAAACATTATATGATTTAAAGTTTGAGTACAACATTTGCAGGCATTTTTGGAGGTATTTTCACTATTTTTCTTGACACGGCTAGTCTGAAACAGCCTAAAAGTCTGACTCGATGTCGAAGAAAAATTTAGCAACAAAAACTAAAATATTCGATCGATAAAATTTTGCAAAAATAGCGTTTTAATTGCAAAAAATGTTTTCTTTTCTAAAAATTCAACCTAATAGATTTTCACCTTCTGATTCCAAGTCTGTTATCAAAATGTTGCTAAATCAAACTGTTTTTAAGATAGTCGCGTTTGATGATTCCAAAAACTGATAATTCAGTACTTCTGTAGTTCCGCTGTAACGTATTTGAAAGTTAGTACCAACAAATGTTATTGTAAATAGACCTCGTAAATCCGTCATTAGTTATCCAAACTTTTTTACCTCGAACCATTTTCAAGATATTTGCGTTTGAAAACACAGTGATACAAAATCAAACTTTTGACATTTTACAAAACCCTAAAGGCATTTTTTTAGTTCAGAGCTAGAATATTTTTTCCACGCATTTAAAACTGGTGATTTTAAAGCATTTAAAGTTTTTGTGTACTAAACTGTCCTATTTTAGGGGCCTCTTGTGGTGCCCTTATTACGTTAGCTATAACCGGTAGGAATTTCGCTGGAATCAGTCCCGTAGCTACTTATTGTATATCGAGGGCCTATATTCAAAACCCTCTATCTAAAAAAACACAACTTTTCAGGAGAGCCAAAAAACTGTTTATTTCGCGTATTATTAGAGTAATTAAAATTCGATACCCGAGTAAAAAAGATCATATATAATTATATATAGTTTTATATATACATATATTATTTTGTAAAGCTATATGTATTTTTTGTTGCATCATATGTGATTTTATATATTTGCACTTCTAATTTGTTTCTTATATAAAATTATATAACAGAAAATATTGACTTTTATATAATAACATATGATTTAAAGTTCGTTTATATAATTACATATGAACTTTAAAATTCTGTCTTCTTTTTTATTAAATTTGATAAAAAAAAAATATTTGAAGAAATTTTATATAAAACTTTATGCAACTGTTTTTAAATTATATGTTATCTTATATGAGTAAAATTTAAAAAAAAAATCTAAGTCCTTTACATATAATTTAATATAACTTTTGAAAATTTTTCTAAGTCCAGATGTTTTTTTTTTTTGAAAATTTTCAAAGTCCTAAAAATATTTTTGAAAATTTTTAAGTCCTGGAAACAAATTTTTTTTTGTCAATTTTTTGCGTTTTAGGGGAAAACATTTTTTTCTTATATATAAATATATTTAATTATATATAATTGCATCAATTTTATACAAAAAAGGGTCCAATTTTCGCATATAACTATATAAAATTATATTAAAATTATATCAAATTTGATCAGATTTGATCAAATTTGATAAGTTTTTATATCGTTTTATCGACTCATTTTTCGCATTAGACTATATATGATTATATATGATGGCTTTATATAATTTTATATAAATATATATAATCTTTTTACTCGGGTATTCTACAATATTTTTTTAAATCAACTACTGAATCTCACATATGATTCGTTTTTAAAATTTTACATTATTGGGGGTTTTAGAGGATAGATAGAGGGTTTTGTTTCTCAAAAATATTAAGTACATGAATGAAAATGATCAGATAGAGGGTTTTGGCATTTTAATAAAAATTGATTATTATGATTTCATTTACGACATCGTTAAATTTTTAACGTAATTTATTATAATTTTTTATAACGGCTTATAAAAAATTCCGAAATCGCGGTTTTGGTCCACAGATGCGAATTTTTAAGACAAAAATTATTTTTTTACCGAATTCGTCTCAAACGTTGACAAACTGTTGAGTATGTTATATAAAAAATAGTAAAAAAATTAAAAACGCGATTTTGGTCCACAGATGCTGATCAGCATCGGGATTTTTAAGATTAAAATTTTTGTTTCATAATGTACACAAGACATCCAAATTTTGAGCCATATTTTTCAAAAAAGTCAAACAAGAATTTTCAGAAAAAATTAGCATCAGTGGACCAAAATCGTGGTTCTGGAATTTTATTGACAAATTCATGTGCAGCATGCAAAAATTAGTATGAAAACATGTAATGCGTGATGAAATTATTCAAAAAAAATATTTCTGAATTAATTATTTGAAAAGATAGAGGGTTTTGCATTCAGAAAAATTAATTGTGTAAGAGATAGAGAAAACCAAAAATGCAAATCAAATAGAAAAAAAAAATATTTTTGTTCTGAATTTTACACCATAGATGAGGGCCATTTTACTGAATATTTTGCCATCAAAAAGTCATTTTCGTGAAAATGGAAGATAGAGGGTTTTGAATATAGGCCCTCGATATCCTAATTATTAAAAATAATCCACTGTTCACCGTTGCGTATGATTGTTATTTAAAGGCAATTACAAAATTAATCATACGCCATATACACTTTTTAAGCCATTATTATCAGTGTTGCCATTTTGACGCTTTTCGAGTATTTTCTGGTGCTTTTTTTGTCTTTTTACCCGGAGCACCATGAATACCCGTTTTTTTTAAAAAAACGGGTATTCATGGTGCTTTTTTATTTTTTCGTGAAGCTTTTGGTGCTTTTTATAAAAAACTTTGTGATTTTGTTAATATTTCTTTTTGTTGATTATTTTTATGTTAAGGTCTTTCATTTGTACGTTTACTTGGACTGTTGTATTTTAAAACAATTCTGAAATTTGTTGGCAAAATTATGAACTGCCTTCAAGTATTTACAGTCAAAATTATTCAAATCAAAGCTATCAAATATCATTTACAAAAGAGGTATTTAAAAAAAATATTTTGTTGGCGTGATGAGTGCGACAATGGAACAGATTTATTTGAAAATTATTTATTTTTTTATAAAGACAAATATTTTTATTTAAAATTTTGTGTTACTTGTTATCTTAATAATATTTAAGTAATTTGAATTGCAATTTTCTTTTTTCAAGTTTGTCTCAATAAATTTAGTAAATTCACGAAAAAAAAAATCATATATTTTTTTTTATTTTATGTTTTTGGCGCTTTTTACCCTTTTTATGTTCCAGTTTTACCCCTTTTTACCCTTTTTTAAATGTTCTTTTCGTAGTGAAAAAGTACATTTTCAAAATAAATTTTTAAATTTTGACTTTTTCCTCTTGGCGCTTTTTTACCCTTTTTTTTTGTAATTTTTTACCCTTTTTTACCCTTTTTCCAAAATTTTGGCGCTTTTCTTCATTTTGGAAATGGCAACACTGATTATTATTGCAATTACAACATTACAAAAAAAAAATCTAGCGATGAACTAAAAAAAACCTTAAGGATTTTGTTATGGAATATGTCAACTTTCATTTGCTTTTGGTTTCATCCCATTTTAATTTTGGTTGTTGCACTGTGAAATAAAAAAACGCGTATCCACAAACATGATTTAAATGAAATGGACTTCGTGATTCCAATTTCGCCCACCAAAATTTCTCTAGAGGATTTTGTTTCGTTTTTGCAAAACAAAATCCTCTAGCGTTTTTGTGGATCCACTATTGCATGTTATTGCGTCAATGCCAAAAACTCCACTCAAAAGCAGACATTGATATTTTAAGTAAATTCTCTGTCATTCAGTTTTAGAAAATAACAGAAATTTTTCTGCAATTTAACTGATTCTGTTTACTGAACTTCAAAAAATTTTTGTGCAGATTATTTTTTTTTTTATATATAAACAGTCTGTAGGCATTTTTTCCCCCAAAAATTTATACAGTTGTTTAAGATGAATCTGTTCCAAAAAAAATTTCCTGCGTTGTTTGTCTTTACTAAAGCCCAATACTTACGAAAATGTAATTCTCATTAGACCCATATTTAATGACAAATTTATTGTCTAAATAGTTGTAGTGATAAAACTTCATAAAGTCCATTCTTTTCATTAACCCTTAGTTATTAGCCCCTTAATAAACAACAACATAAAAACACTACAACATATTAATTTGTATGTATGTGAGCGTTGTCATATGTCCTTTGACATTTCTATACCGTTATTTAGTTATTATTTTATGATGACATATAACTTGACCATATAACCCAAATATACAACCAACATACATGTAATAAAAAAAATATTATAAAACTAAAAATCATCTCTTGATCTCACTCTTTGTACTCGTATGTGAATATTCATTCACAATATTCCTACCTACACAATCAGACAGACAAACATACATTATTTTCTTGTTCACTGATTTTTATTCGCTGTTTGAGGATACGCAAATGACCCATTTGGGGGTTGTTATAACACTACCACATACTTGTATTTAACTGGATGTGTGTGTGTGAGTGTATGGATAAACATACTTATATAAACTTATGTAAAAATGAATAATATGTATGTACTTTTATATTGTATGAAGTACATACAAAATTCTTTCGATTATATTTGGACGTTTATGGCACATGCCAAATGAGCATATAAAAAGGATAAAAAGGAAATATAAAAAAAAATGAGAAGTGAAAGAAATTATATTCGTATTGCACTGCAAGTAGGTAAATATTAACAGCAGCAACATCAAAAACAACAACAGAAATATCAGCAACAGAAGTACGCCATAATACACTCGAAAAAAAAACTCTGTCAGAATAGCTTTTAAGCGTTTATGGACTATCTTACTTACAGGGAAGGTCTTTCACAGGGCACCCACCGATTGTCGCGAAACTTGCATATAGGAAAGAGGGGAGCAAAATAGAGTTACCTGTTTTTTTATCGTTGCCCAATCTCACATTTAGTGGGTCAAAGGGGAGGGGGAAAACGGATTTTTTTTCGTTTTTTGAAGATTTTCCCATTTTTTGAAGGCTTATCCAACGGAAGTGTCCAAATTCGGCTTCGTTAAGTTCGTTATTGTCAAAAATGTATAATCTTTGGGGTAGTTTATATGGAGTTGTTTATACGTACGACCGCCAAAATCATATATAATAATCTCTATCAATATCAAGCTGACCCGTATTTTTTCGTTTGGGGAAATTCCTGCTAGTTCGGATTTTCCCGAAAGCAACTATTTTTTCATATGGTGGCAACCCTTTTTTAAATTTGAGATTGAGCAACTAAAAAAAAACAGGTAACTTTTATTTGTTCCCCCTCATTCTCATATTCAAGTTTCAGGACAATCGGCGGGTGCACTGTGAAAGACTTTCTTTGTTAGTTTCCAAGATATTTCCCTATTATTTTCTTATAAATCTATATGGTTTGCTGCAACTTGTTTCTTAAAATATAAAATGGTTTCATTATTTTTAACAGACATCTTAGAATTTAGAAATATGGTATAGTTTTAGCGATCCCACGTTTGACCTTCGTTTTATTTCCGAAAAACAGCGTGATCATATGTGGTTCCATTACTTTGCCATATCGGTAGTGCTCTTAGTCAACCAGCGATTTTTCTAAGATCAGCACATTTTTGATATTTTCCAGACAACAAGCTAGTTTTTGCAGACATATTATTTTAAGTGTAGTGTAGAGCACATAACACCAACTTAAACTCATACACACAATTACGAGGCGTATGGTGAATGTATGGACTTGATAAGCTTTTGTCATGAATATAATATACTTACATATACGTGGGATGATTACACATTACACTCAAAATAAATTCTTCAGACAATCAGCAGAAAAGTCTGCTCAATTTTGAGCCATATGAGAAATCTGCTGATTGTAGCAGACGTGGTTTGCTAAATATCTGTCTTGATTTTCTAGGTGAAATCAGCAGAGAAATCTGTCGAGATAGCAGAAAAATTTACTGATTATAGAAGGAAAGTCTGAGGAATCTAAGACTTACATCGAGTTTGAGTCAAATTATAAATTTGCTGCTTTTAACTGACCCTGCTTGCTTAAACTTGTAGTTTTTTTTTTAATGTTCATTTTTTTCAAGAATAAAATTCAGTTTTTTATTTTTTTTTTATTTTTATTTTGAGGAAGTTTATTTTGGCTCGAGGTCATTATTTTCTTTACTAATTAAAACCATGATATTCTCATAACATAATTTACAAGAAAATTACACTACGTTACAAAAAACCAAAAATTTTTTGCGACACGAGGTCTGATCATCATTTCTATATAATTAAGGCATGCTGATTTCATTGGTGAAGTCCGTTTTTGAATCAATGGAACAGTTTTCTTGCAAATCTTCATCAAAGTTTTGCCCATTTTTTGGCGTTTTTTTATTTAAAAACAAATCTGCTTGCACAAATTTAAATTTTTTTGATTCGGGAAATGTGGATTAGACCAATAGCAATATATTAAGTAAGAATTTGGATTAAATTCTTTTCGCTTAAGTGGTAAAAATCGCGATTTTTATCATAATTTATTAATTTTGCGATTTTTTTGGCAACTCCGTAAATTATTTCAAGACCTGATCTGATTTATGTAAAAAGACTAATGTGAGTTATTAATTTATGCAGAAAAAAAAATTATATATATGTAACTTTTTTTGCAATTCGCGAAAAATCTTTTTGTTATAAAGGTGGCATCTATTTAAAATGAGATGTATCGCTTCATCTTTTAGTATAATATGTAAGCATGTCTAAAAACCTTATGTTTCAAATTTCAAGCAAAAAAGTTTATATTTGCAAAAGTTTTCTTCACAAAAACTGTTTTTAAAATACCTCATTTAACAAAATTTTTATATTTATGGCTATCAAAACATAAAAATAAATAACATAATTTTAGGGATTTTAACAAAACAAAAATTTTGAAAATTTTATTTAAATTTTTTTTTAATGAAACAAAAAATAAAGTTGAAAACATTTTTTAATGCTTTTGTTTTTTATAGGCTTGGTTAGAGGTCTCTATTAATATATACCACACATATTCTGCTGGCATAATTTTGTTATTATTTGAATGAAAATTTTTTTTCGAAAGGTGCTAGTTGCTGATGAAACCGTTCCCCGTGTTCATCAGAAACATCTCCGAAACATGCTGGAAAAAGGTCAGGATGGGCATGTAAAACATGAACTTTTAAGGACATTAAAACTTCGATTTCTTTATAGTTTTTTATCATTTCGGATACGAACTCCTTAAACATCACAGATTTATTGTTTCCTAATACTTACATACTTCATTTATTACGTTCTTTACTGATATCCAAGCTTCTTTTTGGGAAGCATTAAGCAAAAGTTCAAAGTTATCATCTGCCTTAAGCTTTCTAATGTCAGGACCCATTAACACGCCTAAAATACATAGTACAATTAAAGAAAAAAAAATTATAGAAAATTTTGCTACACTCACAAAAATAAGTAAAGAATTATTATTTTTTTTCACAAAAAATAGTACCTCTGTAAAACAAAAGTAATCAAAACAACGTTTTTGACATTAAAAAAAAATTTCACACAAAAAACTTTCTATTCAAAATGTTCATTTGCAACTTGAATTTTTCCTTTTACATTCAACAAAAATTTTACACTCAAAAAAAAAAAATTCTCTAAAATTGGATTTTTTATTTAAATACAAAATATATCACCAAGCACTTAATCAAAATAAAATTGTTTGACTACAAAATATTTTTTTGAAAAACAAAGTTTTTGAAAATCAAAAAAATGTTTACAGAAAAAAAAAAAATAAATGAACACTCAAAAAAAATTTAGTTAAAAGGAAATTTCTTTATTCAAAATGTTAATTTGCAACTCAAATTTTTTTTAACATCTATAAAAAATTTTGCACTCAAAAAAAATTCTCTTAAATAGGATTTCTTTTAAAAAAAATATTTTTAAAACATACAAAACTTACTTAAAATAAAACTTTTGGGCTACATAATATTTTTTTATACATAAAACAGTTGGCATTGCTTAAAAAATATTTTTGCACTTAAATCCAATTTTTTTGAATAGTCAAAATTAAAAAAAAAAAAAACCTACAGTTGAAAACAAAACTGATTTTAAAGGTTTTAAAAAACCGGTCCAATCCCTCTACTCTAGAGTGTCCCTTATTTTGAAATGTTGAAACGGTACCCGATCATTTTTTCCTTTTGACTTAAAAATAACTGAGAAAAAATTTTACGCCCTTACGACCACGCCTTCCCTACGTGACGGGGCCTAAAGGGCCTAAAAAATCATTTTACCATACAAACCAAAAAATTGTTTTTTTGATTTTAAATTTTTTTTGTTATTAATTATTATACTACTTGGTTAGCTTATTCACGACAAAAAATTTGATTTAGGTGGGATAAGGCTTTCAGCTCTAGAACACGATAAAGATGTCACAGATACAAATAAATTTTTTTATGAATATATATCATTTAAATCAACATAGCAACTAAAAGCGTTGCTTGACAAAACTAAAAAAAAAAATATTTTTTTAAAAATTTTTACCGTTGGACCCCAACATCTCAAATTTTTTTTTTCGAAAAAGATAAACCCGTAACATATATGAATAATATTTTTTTTGAATATATATCATTAAAATCAACATAGCAACTTAAGCGTTGCCTGTCAAAATTAAAAAAATATATTTTTTTACATTTTTTACCGTAGGACCCGTGCAGCTCAAAATTTTTTTTTTCCAAAAATTTTTTAGAGCTGAAAGCCCTACTCCACCTAAATCAATTTTTTTGTCGTGACCAAGTAATATAATAATAACAAAAAAATTAAAAATCAAAGCAATTTTTTTTTGGTTTGTATGGAAAATGATTTTTTAGGCCCTTTAAGGCTCCGTCGCGTACGAAAGGCGTGGTCGTAGGGGCGTAAAATTTTTCCTCAGTTATTTTTAAGTTAAAAGGAAAAAATGATCGGGTACCGTCTCAACATTTCCAACATTTCCAAAATAAGGGACACTCTACTATACACTAAGAAAAGCCTTTTAAAATTAAAAGAAAAGTTTGTAACTTTTTTTTTTGCTACCTCCTCTAGTAAAAATTACGAGCTTTTTTGTAAGTTTTTTGCTAATAACATTGTTAATTTACAAGTTTTTTTTTTTGTAAATTTACAACTTTTTTTTACAAATGTAGCAACTTGCATCTTTAAAAACTAGTAGATTTCTCACATGCCAAATTTCCGGTGCATTGTCATCTGTTTTTTTGCAAATTGGACAGACATTTTATTTTGAAAACCATTATGTTTAAAGTTTATATTTACAAAAACATTTAAAATATTTCATTAGGTTTAAGTGAATCCCCTTAATATATTTTATTTTTGTTATCGTAAAACTCCTAAAACTATGTTATTTATTTTTATGTTTTGTTAGCCATAAATATAAAAATTTTGTTAAATAAGGTATTTTAAAAACAGTTTTTGTGAAGAAAACTTTTGCAAATATAAACTTTTTTGCTTGAAATTTGAAACATAAGGTTTTTAGGCATGCTTACATATTATACTAAAAGATGAAGCGATACATCTCATTTTAAAGGGATGCCACCTTTATAACAAAAAGATTTTTCGCGAATTGCAAAAAAAGTTACATATATATAATTTTTTTTTCTGCATAAATTAATAACTCACATTAGTCTTTTTACATAAATCAGATCAGGTCTTGAAATAATTTACGGGATTGCCAAAAAAATCGCAAAATTAATAAATTATGATAAAAATCGCGATTTTTACCACTTAAACGAAAACAATTTAATCCAAATTCGTACTTAATATATTGCTATTGGTATAATTCACATTTCCCGAATCAAACAGATTTAAATTTGTGCAAGCAGATCTTTTTTAAAATAAAAAACCGCAAAAAAATGGGCAAAACTTTGATGAAGATTTGCAAGAAAACTGTTCCATTGATTCAAAAACGGACTTCACCATTGAAATCAGCATGCCTTAATTATATAGAAATGATGGTCAGACCTCATGTCGCAAATTTGATGTTACGTAGTGTTATTTTTGTTTTTGTTTTAAATTTATTTATGTTGGTCATTTTTGCAAGACTTAATCGACACGTGTTTCGGAATTTGTCAGATTCCATTGTCAAAATTATTTTGCAAAAATGGAAACGATTTTCTACATTTCCGAACTTTGGTAGTCTAGCTCTTTTATTTTGGACTGTATCGTGTGCTCCACAGACGGACGGACGGACATCGCTAGAATGTCTTAGAATCGATCACTGATTAATAACACAGTGCAACAACCAAAATCGGAATGGGATGAAACCAAAAGCAAACGAAAGTTGTCATATTCCATAACAAAACCCTCAAGGCCTTTTCCTAGATCAGAGCTAGATTTTTTTACACGCATTTGAAGTTGGTGAACTTTTATTATAATTACAATAGTAATTGCTTAATACTGTATGGGTGGCGTATGATTAATCTTGTAATTCCCATTAAATAACAATCATACGCAACGATGCACAGTTGTTTCTTATCAATGATTTGTATATTCAGTAAGTAGGTACTGGACCGGTTGTAGCCTAAATTCATACCGGTTATAGCAAACGTAATTTCGAGCTTAAGTTTGGCCGCTGGACCCCACATGTCCAGGGCCAATAAAGTAGGACATGTTAAGTACACAAAAATTTTAAATGTTTTAAAATCTAGCTCTGAACTAAAAAATGCCTGCGAATTTTGTACTCTTGCCCAAAACATTAAATCATGATAATGTTTTGCGGAAGATTTGGGTGTACTTGCCAAAGCAAAGTTTTTTTTAGAAAAAATAATTTTATATTACTTTGCTATTCCATGCAAAACGAATTGAAATATCAGTCGACGACCCCATTAAAAAACCAAAAGAGCTGTAAATTTCGTAAGTGAGTGCAAAAATAAGTAAAAAAAAGTGTTTTTACACTTTGGAGAGTATAAATGATTCGGCACCAAAGAATATAACACTCTGACTTGTTTTATGTACATTTGATAAGCAAATGGAAAATTTGTATTCGAAAAGTTAAGACTTGGTGAAAAAGTAGTTTTGGTAAAATAAAATGATTTTTTTTCACGAAAAACAAAACTATGTTAAAACAAGTAAGAAAGTTATAGTCGGTCAAGACCGACCATATGATACCCTACACCAGTGTTTTCCGGAAAATGGGTCTCAAGTCCAAACATGGACCGATTGAATCTATCTTTTGTAAGAAATTTATTTAGTGATTTAACTGAATATCTGTCGAAATTTTGAAGTGGTGGACTAAGTCTAAAAATGGTCCAATTAAATTCCAATTTGATTTGGTTAATAAAGTACACGTTTAACACCTAAAAAAAAAATTTATATCAAATATTTCCATTTTTAGGATTTTGAGGGAATTATGTGAATATCGGGAGGTTGGTTTGTGTGAGGACAACCAGAAGGACTGACCCGATTCCTTTGAAATTTGGAATGATGATTCGTGCATAAAAAATTTGATTACCTGTATTTCAAAGCGATATCTATTAAAATACAGTTATTAGAGTCCCGAATCCAAAGGGGGCGTTTGTATAGGGGCTAGGTCTTAACATGGACCGGTTTTTTTTTCAATTTCAAAAGGCTTCGTCCTTGGGCCAAAAGATGCTTCAGTTTCAAATTTGTGAAAAAAGTGATTCTGAGTCGATCGGTATATTTGAAGGTAGGTCTAGGACCAATATTTAGGGTCGTTACTAACATCAGCACAAACTCATTATACCCTGTACCACAGAGTGGTGTAGGGTATAAAAAATTTAATGAACCCAAAATTTTTGGTGAAAGAAAAATTTTGATGAAAAAAAATTTGATGGGAAAAAAATTGTTAAAAAAATATTGATAAAAAAAAAATTTGATGAAAAAAAAATTTAATGAAAAAAAAATGTTATCAAAATAAAATTAAAAAAAAATTAAAAAAAAAAATTGATGAAAAAATTTGATTGAAAAAAAAAAATTGATGGAAAAAAAATTGATGAAAATAAAAATGGATGAAAAAAAATTTTTGATTAAAAAAATTTTTTTTTTTGTTAAAAAATAATTATGGTACATTCACCAGCTGGTGAAAAACGGGTTTATTCACCACGAGGTGGCTTATTATCCAAGTTACAAACCCAAGTTATTAAAATTTTTGGTTTTAAGGAAATAAAAATAGTAATTTTTGTTTACTTTTTCGTTAGTTGTTAGCTTATATAGTCAAACTGAGGTGGCGTCCTGCAAATTTTTTAAAATTAGACACCAGCCTAAAAACATTATCATGTTAAAAAAGCCTTGAGGGTTTTGTTATGTAAAATGTCAACTTTCTTTCGCTTTTGGTTTCGTCCCATTCCGAGTCGGAAAGTTCCATGACCGATATTTTGATGCGTTACACACGGAATGACAAAGTGAGAATACCTCCATACTGTGGTTGGAGGATTTAAGAATATTGGTAAGCCACAAAATTTCATTATTATTTTTGTATTTTTGTCAATCAAAAATATTTTTGCACTAAACTAAATTAACACTCAAAACAAAAAGTGAGTAATTTTTATTTTTTTTTACAAAAATGAAAAAAGTTTTTTACTTAAAGTAAAATATTTCTAATCAAAATTGTTAATTTTTTTTACGTTAGAAAATTTTCTGTCCTTTATAAAAGGCATTGTGGAGGGTATTCATAGAGTCGGCCACTTGTTTTTTTACATTTAAAAATTTCCTAAATTTTCAGAGATGTGTTTTGGCTGGTTTTCGAGAAAAAAACTTTAAAGATTACACTATGATAATTTTACAAAATAATTAATTATATAACGTATACGTATGAGTAATAAAAACGCTAAACCAAGATGCAGTATACACCAATATGCAAAATATAACCTCATAGTACTAAATAAACACATAAATTAACCCTCGCATACACTAGAGAAACTGTGATTTCTGGGTTAAATCGGGTTCTTTGCTTTTGTCATTACAATGCCAGTGGACTTTTGTTTTTTTTTTTATATTTTTTATTATTTTGGAAAATCTCATATGAGTTGTTTTATTTATTTTTTGTTTTATCAGGAAACCTCTGGTTTTTTGGTATTGCTGTTTTTATTTTATTTTTTTATATGAAAATTGTATTTAAATGGTCGTAAAGGGAATTATTTTTGTTGTCTTTGAGTTTTTAGGTTTTATTTCAAATAAATTTAAAACACAGCAGGATAGTTATATAAGAAAAATCTATGAAAAGCAAGGGTTAAAGGACTCTACAACAAAATGTTTTGGGTAAATGTTAGTGGTACGTACATGTATTATGTAAAAAAGTTTAAGATATTCTAAATTTAACAAACAAACAAACAATTGCAACGACAACAACAACAATAACACAACAACAAGTAACGTATGTTAAAATCACCATAATAAAAATAATATTCATTATTTCTATGAATATGGATGGTGTTAGAAGAGGAACCAACAAAACAATTCATACATACATACATATTCCATTCTATTCTATACAAAATTTTAACAATAGAATTTTTTTAAACAACAACTAAACAACAATATCTGTTGTTTAGTTTAGAGTTTGCAAATAATCGAGATATCTCATAATCGCGATTACGATTAAAAAAATCGCCGTTAATCGCGATTATCGATTAATTGAATTTTTAAATAAATTGATTTGCAATAGATTTATTAAAAAAATCTTTTAAAATTTGAATTTCCAAACGTACAAAAATACAAAAATTAATATTTTTAACATATAAAGTGCTCGATTTGGGAGTACTTTTTCACCATTCACCTAATTTTTAAAATTTGTTATTCCTTCGAATTTTAACACATTCAATAATTACACAATAAAAATTTAAAAATCTTAAAATTCGAAAGGATATAAAATTTTTAAAAATTATGTGAATTGTGAAAAAGTGCTCCCAAATCGAGCACAATATATTTATGTACGTGGTGCAAATTTGAGGTCACTCGAATTAGGTTAACCCGTAGCGGCGACCAAAGTTTTAGATTTTTGAAAATTAAAAAATACATCTTGCTATGCTTTTAAGAAAAAATATGAATATAAAAACAATAAATTTGGTCAAGCGGGTTTCGAGATATAATTCCCAATTTGGAAAAAAAATCGGTTTTCCAAAAAAAAAGCCCAATTTTTTTTTTTAAATTTCAACATTTTTTCCCCTTAAGCTTGAGACGAACTTTCATTTTAAGTTAAGTCGAATCCGATAATTTGAACCTGTGGGGGCTTTCGATCAAAACTTTAGATTTTTAGAAAACTTTCGAACAATTAAAAAATCGATCGAAAAGCTGCACGGTTTTAAATAATCCGATTTGGCTCAAATCAAGTTTAAATAACAGTTTTTTTTTTAAAAAGTTTTATAAAAGGATCAATGAAAAAAAAATTAAATTTATTTAATGTCACTTTTGGATATTTTTTGACAAGTTTTAATAGCGATATCTCGAAAACCGTGCGATCGAAATCAGAAAATTTTTGATATTCGTATTCAGCATGCCAAAATCAATAAAATGTATAGCAAATAATTTATATTTTTAAACTTTTTTCAAAATTCCAAATTTTTTTGGAGGAAATTTTCCATATTATGTATTAAATTCGTTATCAAAACAATAAATTTGATAGAAAATGATTAATCGTAATCGCATGATTTTTTTTGTCGATTACGATTACGATTAATTGGTGCGATTAATCGCGATTACGATTACGATTTTAATCGTTTTGCAAACTCTAGTTTAGTTCTATAGAATGGAATAAAACCACATTTTAAATAGAATAAAACATACAAAAAAAAACAACTCAATGCACAACAATACAAAATAAAATACAATCATGATGCACAAAACTCAACTCCTTTATTTAACGCTTCTTTTAACACACAAACCAACACAGACAACAAAAGCAAAAGGCATCCTTAACACACAAGAAAAGAAACTCCTTTTACTCTCATTTTATTGTAGAATTAAAAAAAAAATACACAAAAAAGAACCCTTTTTGGTTTTTAGCGAAAAATTTTCATCATTACGAAAAATTTCATTAAAAAGACTGACAAAGCGCAAAAAATTGCTGTAGTTTAAGTATAAAAGCGCTAAAATACAAAAAAAAATCACCCACATAACAATAACAACAAACAATCAAGGAAAACACAACAAACACACACACTTATACGCTCATGCACAAACACACTAACACACGCTTGTATGCATTACAAAAAGGATAAAATATCCTGACAATGCAAACAACAATTCATACAACGTATAACACATGCGCCAAACTCATACCCTACACTATCTACCATTCTAAACATACTTATTTCCAGCAAAAAAGGGTTAAAAATTATACACAAAACTTTAGCATAGGGAAGAAAGGTCCTTTATTTCTATAAAGGACACCAATTGCATCAACAATAACAACACAACAGTTTTCAACAGCATTCATGCAATTTGATCTCTTTCATCTGTAGCATTGCGTTGCAAAAACGTTAAATTGTTTTCGATTTTAATGGGGTTGAATGTATGTAAGTAACGGCGTTTGTGGACGAGAAGGGTTTGCAAAATTTGGTTTGCAATATTCTTTGGGTTAGAGGAACTTAATTATTGACACGCGTTTCTCTAAATTACATTGCATACTTTGTTACTAAAAGCAAAGTTAAATAAAATCAATTAAAGTTGACAACGTGGAAATATTTGGGTTTAAAGAATGAACAATTTGTAATTAAAGATAAGAGGGAAAATGACAAAAGAGTCCAAGGAAAATTTTGTGGGTTTTAATTATTTAAATTTTTCATTATTTGCATTAAAGGGTTATTTTTAAGTAATAAATGGAAATTTTTAGATTTTAGTCATTCGTCTCAGCGTTCATTTAATAAGAAGTACCGGAAGTAAAGGATTTTTTTCATAGGTTAGTTGTGTGTCCGACATTTGGTGAATTCCTTAGGAAGCTACACAGAAAAAAATATGGGGAAAAACAATTTGAGTAATCACTTGTTTAAATTTAAAAAAAGTTTTGAGTAATTTTTTAATTGACGCAATTAAAAAATTACTCAAAAATTTAAAAACAAATTGAGTAAATAATTTAATAAGAATTTAATAGCTTTTTTAATTTTTTTTTGGAATTTTCTTAGTTTTTTTAATTCTCGTTTAGTTTATAGTTTTTTGTATATATACATGAAAGTTTGTAATCATATTTATAAAATTTTTTTATGTCTTTAAGACAAAAATATATTTGGTAAAGTTTGAAAAAACATGTTTTTTTTTCTTTGTAAAAAAATATGAAATTTTTTTAAACTTTGTTTTTTTTAGAGTAGAAACAGAATAAGCCCGGCACGACTTTTTCCATACGGTTTGGCAGATTAAACCGGTGGCCGGCGCCGATGTGAAATAAAACTTGTTCTGTTTTTAAAAGGTGGTGCTTCTTGTTCTGTTCCTGCACTTAATAGTGTCAATTAAAAATTTACTCAAATTTTTTTGGCAAACATTTAATAAATTTTTATTAAAAATTTACTCAATACTATTAAATCGTTTACTGGTGGAAAATTGAGTAATTTTTTACTCAATAGTATTAAAAATTTACTCAAATTTTTTTTTTATTTCTTTCTGTGTATAAGACCCATTATGATCCCCTAAATTACAACTTCCCTACAACACTCTGCTACAAAATTATACATGTTCTACCGATTCCCTATGATATTTTGCTGGAGAAGTCGTTTTGACATTCTTTATTTTGCCCCAAAATACTTAAAGCGGCGCTTCATGAGACCCGAAGATTCGTTGACTTTTCCTTCTCTACTTCTCCACAACTCCTACAATAGTCCCTGTCAGACCTTCCCATTCGCACGACCATCTTTACGATTATACAATGTCCTGTGAGTACTCATACCAATTGGAAAACCGCCCGTTTACCAAAATTAAAAAGACTTTCTGTTCTGTTAGGACTTGGCATTGGTCGTAGGGTTCGCGATATCCTACACGTAGTCAGTAATATTCACCTATCCTTTATTCTAATCCCTAATATACTGTCAATTTCGTTCATCAACCTTTCTATAGGAACCGAAATGTCAGAACCCACCTGATCCACTGCCAATTCGTTCCCAGCGATCCCACTATGTCCAGGGTCCCAGAACTACTCGACTAAGTGCTGTCGGATTCAGTGAAGGGATTGTATACAGTTCCTAACGATTCCTGATTTCACAGTGTTCAATTTCAAGTCCTTTAGAGCTGCGAGACTATTGGCGACAATATTTAAGTCCCTTGTCATTAACATTTCTGGTACAAAAATCTTAAGTTAAACCACCCCGATTTCCTTCGATACTCTGCAACAGAAGTCAATGAGACATCATTTAGGCAGGTCTATCAGACTATCTGCGAAAATATTTATGGCGCAAGGATGTGAGTCCCTTGGCATATTCATCTGAGCGGCTTTTTCAACTTCGAAAGTAAAAAGACTCTCAGTCCTTTTAGCACTTGGCATTGGACACAGGGTTCGCGATATCCTACACGTTATCAGTTATATCCACCTATCCATTATACTATTTCCTAATATACTCTTAATTTCATTTATCAACTCTACTTTTGGAACCGATCCACTTCTTCCACATATTCAGAGCACTTGCACATTTATCACCCAATTATTTCCCACTATTCTCCAAGGCACAGAACAACTCGACAGTGTGCTGTCGGATTCGGTGAAGGAATTGTCCACATTTCCTAACGATTCCGGATTTCACAGTGTTCGATTTCAAGGCCATTAGAGCTCCGATACTATCTGCGAAAATATTTATGGCGCAAGGACGTAAGTACCTTGTCATAATCATTGCGCGGCTTTTTCAATTTCGAATGCAGAAAGACTCTCTCGTGATATCATACACGTAGCCAGTCACATCCACTTACCCTTTAACCTATCCCCTAATAAATAGTAAATTTCGTTCATCAACTCTACTATAGAAACCGAGAAGTCAGGCTCCACCTGTTCCACCATCGACTCAGACCCATTCCTTGCACATTCATCAGCCAATTCGATCCCAGCGATCTCACTATGTCTAGGAAACCAGATAAGCTTGACTGTGTGCTGTCGGCTTTGGCGAAGGTATACAAATCCAAACGATTCCCGATTTCACAGTGTTCAATTCTAAGGCCTTTAGAGGACTTACGTCCCTTGCCATTATCATCTGTGTGACTTTATCAATTGTAAATAGCTTTACCAGGATAATGGTACATTTGTCCGAAAATCTCAAACAGGCCCTGAATTCAAGGCGTTCCCCAACATGTACCCATCAATAATTAAGGTTGCATTCTTTGTCATAACAGAGTTTTCTGCCCAGTCTTCCATCGTCAGTACTTGGACTTCGAAGAGACATAGTTGGTTTCCGGGTTCTATTTCCGTTCCGACTAGGGTATTCAATTAATCGGGTTTCTTGTTTAATCGGTTTATCGAGCAAATAATTAGTCGGGGTTCAGATTTAATCGGTTATTAATCGATTAAATTTAAATTATTCGATTAACCGAATAAAATAAATTTTATATTAAAATTTAAGATTAAACGCAAAATTTTATGTACTTTTATGTATTTTATTAATTAAAATGCCCTCCAAAATGTTTACCCAATTAAAGATTTATAAAACTTCATGTATTACGCCGTACGCTAAACAAAAAATCTGAGATACCTCACGAACGGATTTCATAATCGGCTTTCATTGAACGGCTTCAGTGTAAAAAAATATTTTAAAAAATATCTTTGGTGGCATTGCTTGAAAACTATTAGCGGGTGAGCTCAACTCAAAAGTTATTGTTTTCTTATTGAAAGATATTTAGACCGAAATGCAATAGTTTCTTCCATCGATATCTCCGTAATGAAAAAAGATATCTGAAAAATTCCAAAAGCATTCTGAAGAAAAAAAAAAGATTATTTTCAGATGTTTTGAAAAGTTTTGAGGTTAGAGATAGATCAATTTTTGAGGCATATTCGGTTTGAGCACCTTAAAAGCTATTAGACAAATTTATTGTAGTGGCAACTAACTTTGGTTACCAGATCCATTTTTTTAAAACGAAATATCTTTTTCGAACATCCATATATTTGTTTGAGGACGTTTTTATACATTGCTAAGGTTATACTACAATGCTGTATGCCCAGAAGGTTTTGTAATTTCTTTGGGACCTGAACGTTTTTTAGCAGTACCGTGATTGGAATTAAAACAGAAAAATTGATACACAAACAACAAGTAAAAGTACTAAATAAAATAAAGCAGTTAAAAAAGGTCCAAAATCTGAGACTTTTTCCATGCACTATGGTTCCAAATGCATATTTTTTGGCAGAAATTAAAAAAGAAGAATTTAACGAATTTCCAAAAGCTTATACAGTTTCTCAATGGAACACTCCAAGCCATTAAGAAAGTATAATAAAAAAAAATTGATGGCAATACTGCCAGTCTGCCAGGGTTTCAAAGTTTATAGTTTTAAGGCGTATTATTAAATCGGGATCAAAACCATATTACAACTATACAAACAGCAAATGGGGAAAAAAGAAAATTATAAAAAGGCTAAAAAGGAAAATTGAAGCCCAAGGAAAGTAGTTATTATTAAAAACTCCAATTTTTAATTTCATGCATCTTTGGCATTATTCTTGGGGGTCGCGGTTTTAAGGATTTTGAAGCCAAAATAGCCTATATCTTTCGTGGACAAAAAGTTGTGTTTGGGCGCCAACTTGCATGAGTCTTTAAATGTGAAAGTGTTTTCTAGATGGTCTATTTAATACTTAAATTAACATCTAGCCAGCATTTTTCGGCAAACTCTCACAATTGCCATTTTAGTTAAGCATAAATGTTGGCAAAATTTTCGGTTTTTTGCGTGACACATCTTTAAATTTTTTTTAACTATAATTTTTTTGCCTTCGGCCGAGCTAACTGACTACTACAAATATATTATTGTTGATAATTTTTTTTTTCCAAAAAAAAAAAAAAATTTTCAAAAAAAAATTTCCGAAAAATTTTTTTTTTTTCAATTTTTTTTTTTGGAAAATCATTCTTTGATTGCGTTAAGAGATAAAGCAGCATTCCAGATTCAAAACTAGCGAATTTGCTTCATTTTTGGAATTTATGCAAAAAAAAAATTGATTTGGAACCATAGTGCCATGGTAAAATGTATAAGAACTTTTTCCTTGGGATAAGGTCTTAGAATCTAAAACTTTTTCTATGGAAAAAAGGTATTAGAATCTGTCTTAAAATCTGAGAGCCACTGTGCAGAATCTGTGGCCTCCAGTGCCCACTTTCCCCTGCATACCTTCATGACCGGAGGAGCGGAACGAACAGAGAAACGGATACACTTAGAACGTCTTCGAATCTATCCAGCACCAATAAAAGAAAATTATGTGATCTTAGACCTCAACTATTTTTAAAATCTTTGTGACAGTCATGCATTTATTTCATCATAATATTAAAAATGCAAATTTTTCACTATTCCAACACAGTCTACCGTGGTAATCATCTATCTCTATTGTTTTAAACTAAATGTAAAATCTGTCATTTATTTCAATTGAAATTGTTTATGCATACATTAACAATGAAAATACAATTGTAGTTATTGTAAAACCAAACTAGGATCAAACAATACATAAACACACTGTAAACGCACACACACACACATCCTTACACACAAACACATAATAACTATCGGTAATGACGATGATGATGATTATGAGGTTTGCCAAAAATGACTACATGTTATGGCCACTTTAACTGTGTTAATTTTAACTGAAATACCATCAAAAAAAAAAAAATCAACAACAAAAAACATCAAAAAACAATAACACTACCACTAAAATACAATGGAATGAATGGATACAACACCAACAACAAAAGCAACCAAAAAAAAAAATATAGTGTTTGTACAGTTGAATGAAAATTACAACATTCAGAATATAAAAATTCAACTTAAATCCTATTAAACAGCCAAAGGCTCATCATTTAAATTGGTAAAGTGAGAGAAAAATATGGTGATGCAGTAAAAAGATCCCCCAAAAACATTTTGTAATGTTTTTTCTTATCTCTTAGAAAAGGATCTTCTTCTGGTGTTTTCTGTGCGAGTGTGTTTTGCATACAAGGAAGGATATTTTTTTTTTGTTGTGTTTTAAGCTTGTTATAATGTTATTTAATCCCTTTTATATGTATGTAGTATTTCTTACTTGTATTACTACTTCATTTGCCTACCAATTCGAGACAAAAATGAACAAACGAGTGAATGTACCAAAATATACCCTGAGGTAAAATAATATTGGATTTGTTAAAAAATTGTTTTCTTAGATCTTTAAATTGTCAAAATTATTTTTTTTTTAAATTGGCAAATTAAAAATAGAATATAATAAGGCCTTTATTCATAATACTTAAAGTGTACTTAAAGTAGGTTTATTTGACAAATATTCATGCAATATCAGTCAAATAAACCTACATTAGATTTAATTTACTCATTATGAATAGCCCAGTAAGTGTTCAACAATTTCAAAAGTAAACTTTTAATATATTTTTTTCATAAAAAACTATTTTATATTCTAATACGAGCTTTTCGGTAGCCAATGTGGTCAAATCCCGCTCACAATATTTTGAGTAAATCATTGCTAAAGTTTATAGGTTTTCCAAAAAAAATTCTATAGCTAATTTTTCTGTTTTTTGGCCTAGTGAAAAAATATATTTTTTTAAGTTGATTTAATATTTTTATCTTATTTTTGTTTGCTTTAAGACTTAGAAAAAAAAAAAATCTTAAGGAAATTTTTCTTACGAAAAATCGATTTTTTAATATTGGAAAAAAATTCTTCAGTGAAAAAGTATTTTTTTTTAATTAATTTTATGTATTTATATTCTATTTTTCGTTCGAAAAATTTTGCTTATACCCGTATGACGCTGTCTTTTTTTAAAATCCTGTTCTTTTCTTTTTGTAGGGTTTTTCTGAAAAAAATTAAAAATTATGTCAAACAAATTTTAAAATTTTTTGTATAAACACCTACAAAAAGACAAGACAAAGATTCTAAAAAAGACAGTGTCATATGGGTATTAAGATTTTTTATTTTTTTCTAAGTCTTTAAGCAACACAAAATAATTTAAAAATAAATAAATTGTTCGTGATCGCCATTTCAACAGACAGTCAGAGATAGACAGTTTTACATAAATGGAATGTCTTAGTATATAAGGAGTTCCGTCTAAGACTTAAATTTTGAGGTAAAAAAGATGTGATTTTTGTTTTGATGGCACATCGATGAAAGTTGGCATAAATATTAGAAGCTATTTAAGAATAAGAAATTCGTTCGCGTCAATTATATCGCGCAAGGGGGTCAAAAGTTATGGCGTATTTAAGATTCAGCGGTTTTAAAAATCTTAAAAATATTTTAAAGGTTTTTTTTTCTACACATTTGTTATATGCGTTATTAAAACATGCCAGGATATATAATTTCTTCTAAAATATATAATACTAGCTTACCATCCCGGTACTTCGTTACCGGTTGTATTGAATACCGGATAATATAAGGATCAGGATTACTCTATCGATTTAAAAAAAAAATCCTCTACATAAGTAGTTTTTGTTTTATTTACTTGTGGACGTTTAAGTCTTACATAAAATAATATTTTAATGAATAATTTAAACAATAAAATTTGAATAACTTCGCTGGTACGTCATCATGCTCGTTTCGGTGAAAAAATATATTGACAATTTTCGAGCCCTTATATCGGGTTTTAAGATTTTGAGTGAATAAATATTTCAGTAAAAAAAAAAATGGAATAAAAATAAGTTTGAGTGGAAAAACATTTAGAGAGAACAAATATGGAGTCAAATGAGTTAAATACATAAAATTTAAGTAAAAAGTATCATTCCATATTGTTCCCAGCTATATTCCACTTCGTTCCCCGTTCTATTCCATTTCACTTCCAAGTCCATCTCCTTTCGTTCCATGTAAGTTTCATTCCTCTCCGTATAATATGCGTTAAAAAATAAAAAGTTCTATTGCCTTTATATTGTAGATATGAAAAGTACCATTTTACCAGGTACCCCTTTTTACCCTAAAATTTTAAAATATGTCCTTGTCTTAGGTTATTTCTACGGCTTTTAGTTCAATAGTTAGATATCTCAAAATAACCATTTGCCCCCTTTTCCCCGTAAAATTATATTTTCCAAAAACTGTTTTTTTGTGCTAGGTGATCGTTTATTTAAAACATCAAGTTTCTGAACCATTATTTCAAGAAATATAAAAATAAGCAAATTTGCACTTTTTATCCCCTTTACGATCGGTTGCGACCCTTAGAAACAGAATTTCCAAAAATTACTTTTTAAAGCATTCAAAATTTCAGTGCCTAGGATAGTTACTTCATGAAATATAAAAAGTATCAAAAAACACTTTTTTACTGCTCTAGAAACAGAATTTTTTGAAAATACTTTAGCAGAATGTTTTTTTCACCGAAGTCCCATACATTCCAAAATTCAAGCTTCAACGGTCATTATTATAGGAACAAAAAAAAGTACCAAAAGTAAACTTTCTTACCCCCGTTAGAAACGAAATTTCCAAAAAGGACCTCTTTTTTTCTTCACCGAAAAATCCAACATTCCTTTTTATAAAAGGTTCTTTTTAAAAAAGGTACATTTTATAAAAGGTACTTTTTATAAAAGGTACTTTTTATAAAAGGTACTTTTTATAAAAGGCACTTTTTATAAAATGTACTTTTTATAAAAGGTACTTTTTATAAAAGGCACATTGTATAAAAGGTACTTTTCATAAAAGGTACTTTTTATAAAAGGTACTTTTTATAAAAGGTACTTTTTATAAAAGGTACTTTTTATAAAAGGTACTTTTTATAAAAGGTACTTTTTATAAAAGGTACTTTGTATAGAAGACACTTTTTATAAAAAAAGGTACTTTTTATAAAAAAGGTACTTTTTATAAAAAAGGTACTTTTTATAAAAAAGGTACTTTTTATAAAAAAGGTACTTTTTATAAAAGGTACTTTTTATAAAAGGTACTTTTTATAAAAGGTACTTTTTATAAAAGGTATTTTTTATAAAAGGTACTTTTTATAAAAGGTACTTTTTATAAAAGGTACTTTTTATAAAAGGTACTTTTTATAAAAGGTACTTTTTATAAAAGTAACTTTTTATAAAAGGTACTTTTTATAAAAGGTACGTTTTATAAAAGGTACTTTTTATAAAAGGTACTTTTTATAAAAGGTACTTTTTATAAAAGGTACTTTTTATAAAAGGTACTTTTTATAAAAGGTACTTTTTATAAAAGGTACTTTTTATAAAAGGTGCTTTTTATAAAAGGTACTTTTTATAAAAGGTACTTTTTATAAAAGGTACTTTTTATAAAAGGTACTTTTTATAAAAGGTACTTTTTATAAAAGGTACTTTTTATAAAAGGTACTTTTTATAAAAGGTACTTTTTATAAAAATTACTTTTTATAAAAGGTACTTTTTATAAAAGGTACTTTTTATAAAAGGTACTTTTTATAAAAGGTACTTTTTTATCCTTTTTACCCCCGTTGAATCAACGTTGGCAAAAACCCAGCCTTATTGAATCTTTTTTCCGGAAGGTGAACCTACATTACAAATTTCAAGTTTCTAGTACCATTATTTAAATAAATGTAAAAGGTACCAAATGTACTGTTTTTTACCCTTTTTACCCCCTTAGAATCATCATTGACAAAAATCCAGCCTAAATGGATCTTTATTCCGAGAGGTGAACATACAGTCCGATTTTCAAGTCTCTATGACTGTTATTTCAGGAGATATAAAAAGTACCAAAAGTACACTTTTTTACCCATTTTATCCCCGTAGAATCAACATTGGCAAAAACCCAGCCTTAGTGATTTTTTTTTTGGGATGTAAACCTACATTGGAAATTTCAAGTTTCTAATACCATTATTTAAAGAAATAAAAAAGGTACCAAAAGTACACTTTTTTACCCTTTTTACCCCCTTAGAATCATCATTGGCGAAAATCCAGCCTTAGCGAATCTATATTCCGGGAAGTGAACATACAGTCCAAATTTCAAGTCTCTATGACCATTATTTCATGAGATATAAAAAGTACCAAAAGCACAGTTTTTTACCCTTTTTACCACCTTAGAATCATCACTGGCAAAAATCCGGACTTAGTGTATCTATGTTCCGGGAGGTGAACATACAGTCCAAATTTCAAGTCTCTGTGACAATTATTTAAGAAAATGTAAAAGGTACCAAAAGTACAGTTTTTTACCCTTTTTACCCCCTTAGAATCAACATTGGCAAAAGTCCAGCCTTACAGGATCTACATTCCGGGAGGTAAACATACAGTCCAAATTTCAAGTCTCTAGGACCATTATTTCATGAGATATAAAAAGTACCAAAAGTACAGTTTTTTACCCTTTTTACCCCCTTAGAATCAACACTGGCAAAAATCCAGCCTTAGTGGATCTATATTCCGGGAGGTGAACCTACAGTCCAAATTTCAAGTCTCTAGCTTCAGCGGTTTGGGCTGGGCGATGATGAGTCAGTCAGTCAGTCAGTCAGTCACGTTACTCTTTTATATATATATAGATAAATATAACCCTTTAATGACCAAACGATTAAAAAAAAAAATATCTAAGTACCTAAAATCGCGATTAATTCGCGGTAAAAGAAAAGTTTCACAATTTTGTATAACATATTTAGGCAATGCGCGTTGGTATTACTAAAAAAAATCACGGAAAATCATATCATTGTACCAGTAGTTTAAAAAAAATCGGTGATGCTTTGTTATAACAAGAAAATTTAATATGGTCCAAAAAATCTATAATCAAAATTTTTTAACCCGCCTCTGATTTTATGATGACACATCAAGTGAGCTTTAATTAAAAAAAAATTTCATCCGATTTCGTGTAAAGCGTTGGATGTGCCAGATCAAAACAGGTTTAGATAAAATCATCGCGCCTTCCGCTCAAAATCGCTTAAAGTAAAAAGTCAAATAGAAAATCAGTTCTACTCTTTAAAGCACGTCTTTTGGTGTATTAAAATAAACATGATGCATTAATTGCTACTACACTCAAAAAAAAAAACTGTAATGTTAGCAAAAAAAGCTTGTAAACCTACAAGAAAATTTGCTGATTTTGAACCCACAGTTTTTTTGCTAAAGTTAGCAAAAATGTTTTGCCAATAATTAGTTGACTAAATATTTTTTTTTTTTGAACTTAGTTTATACACATCTGAGGACCCCATTGGGTTCGGACCCGATAGGTCCAGACCCCGATGGGGGTAGACCTAGTTGGGTTCCTTAAAAATCGTCATAGTTTTTGATCCAAAATTTGTGTCCGTTTCGCTCTACCTTGCTTAGTTTTTGAGATACGTAATTATAGGGGACCACTGGGGTCTTGAGAATTAAAAAACTCGATAACTCCAAAAATATTACTCGGAGAGCTTTTGACTATTTTGCGGTCTTGTTCTACGTGTTGAGAGCTACAAAAACGCTTTTGGACTTTTTGTTGTGTCGGCAATATTTACCGAGATATGAGCATTTTAAAATTTTCGGGAATGCTAACTTTTTTGGATCCAAAGTTAGGGCCCATTAGGGTCCACACATGTGAAGAGGACCGGCGATACAATGGAGATTCAAAGAACCAAAAATGGCCTCCATTTTGCTCTATCTGGCTTAGTTTCCGAGATAGCGCCATTTTAAGTTTTCTGAAAATAAAAAAAAATTTACCGTTTATTTTGCTAATATTAGCAAAAAATCTTGTAAAAATGTAGTCAACTCAATTTCAAATTTAGCAAAAGAAATTAGTTCAAAGTTTGTTTTAAATTGCTAATGTGCTAAATGAAGTTTACAAGAATTTTTTGCTAACATGCTAATCTCAACTAAAAATTTGCTAAAAGTTAGCTAACTAGCGTTAGCAAAAAAAAATTAGTAAATCTACTAACGTATTTTTTTGAGTGTAAAAAAATAGGAAACAGATTTGCAAATTTCGCACAATTTTCAAAAATGCCATAAAATTTTTGCAATTTATTTTTTATAAACCCGCCAGTGATTTTTTTATGTAAACTCACAAAAAACTCGGTTTACGGAAGTGTCCACCAAATTTCGAATGAAACCGCGAATGTGCCTCGCGAAAAACTGGTATTTTAAAAAAATTACGTTTTTTCTTTCGAACTTTGATCTGCTGAAACTCCTTAACTATTCGTGGCACATTAAGGGGATAAAATCCAAAATGTTAAGAATTACAACAGCTACCAACTCTAGTTTAACTTTTTTCATTTTATTGAGGGGGCCGGAATCCCTGATTAAAAAACCGCGAAAATTTAGAAACTCTTTATTTTTGGTTTCAAAACTTAACCGTCTTATAACTTCTTACCAAGCGATGAAGCATCTATCAAACTTACATTAAAATAATCTCTTATTTGTACTGACTTTGTGTTATGCCTAACCTGACCAACTGTGTTTGTCTGAAAAGCGGGATTGAAAGGTTGAAAAAGCGGGATTTTGGTATCAAAAGCGGGACTTTTTTTATATCCTCGACTTAGTGATAGTAAATTTCTAACAGTTCGACAGAATATAAAAATCCATAATTTTCAATCGATTTTAATTAGACAAAGTGATGTCCGTCCGTCTTTCTGGCTGTCTGTATGTCTGTTGAAAACACACTTACTTTTGAAAGAAATCAGTTTATAATTTTTCTGGTCAGGTTGATATTGAATTTCAGCGAAATCGGTCCAGTAGTTCAGAATTTATGAGCAAAACCATGATTTTTTGGATTGGTTTCGCCTCTAATTCACGTGGTAAATAAAACGTTGAACACGCTTCGAAGGACATTGGTAAGCCACAAAAATAGTTATTAAAATATGTTTGGCACTGCAAAAAGATCGTACACTCAAAAAATTTACACTCAAAAAAAATTTCATAAAAAATAATTTGCTTAAAAAAAATATATATTCCTAGTCAAAGTCTTCAAACAGGGTTGATTTTTTTTTAGAAAATTTAGGATTTTCGCTGCTCCTCAACACTGGATTTGTTAAACGAGATGAAATACCTGTTAATTTTGTTTGAGGAAATTTAAAAAAAAAATATTTGCAGATTTGAAAAATGTGTCAAATTCAAAAATTATATTGTGTACCAAATTAATATGGGTTAATTTTGTTTTGAGCATATTCATAAAATTTGTTCTTAAATTTAGAGAATTTTTGCTCAAAATTCGAACTTTGCCTGATTTTTGCGTGATCAAAGATTTAACCAGGTACTTATTTCAGGTCATTTAAAAATTTTTAAAATATGGAAAATTTTCCGAGTTCCAACACAATTTCAGTAATTTCCTTTACATTTTTTTAGATACGGTAAGAAATTTTAAATGTTACCATATTTATATGCTCAAAAATAGAAAAAAATCGCTTAAAATTACTTCAGAATAATCATACTAAAAATATTATATAAAAAGCTAAAAATATTATTTAAATGTCAAAAAGCGGGATAAAGCGGGACTTTTGTTTAAAAAGCGGGATAGAAATTCAAGGCGGGATTAGACATCAAAAAGCGGGATAATCCCGCCAAAAGCGGGATGGTTGGTCCGGCATAACTTATGCCGGAAAAGATTGAAATATAAGGAGAACTTAAAAAAAATGAGAAAGAAGGTAAAAACTATGGATTATTTCAAGCCATTTTTATCGATTTTTCAACTTTAACCCTCTGTAACTTTTACGGATAAAGTGGCGTAATCCTTAAACATTGCTCAGTGATGATTCAAGGTCTTGTTTACACAACTGCATTTACAGTTTTTCTAAATTCCAAAAACTGCCGGTTTTTTTAAACATTTATTTCAGTTTCACTGAGTTGAAATTTAAAAAAGATTTCATGATATAGTATAAGTTCATTTTATATTTTTAACTTATTTAAGTTTGCTTTAAGATTTAGAAAAAAATAAAAAAAAAAATTCTTAAGCAATTTTTTTTTTTCGAATATCACTTTTTTATGTTTTTTGGCCACTTTGGCCTCAAAAAATTTTAAAAATTCTTCAGTAAAAAAGTATTTTTTTTAAGTTAATTTTATATATATATGGGACATTCCTTTCAAATCTTACACTTTCAAAAAAAAATTCAGATTTTCCCAATTTTTTTACAGTTCTTAGTACCCTTTGAAAACTCCTTCGTTGTAAAATTTCATTGATTTTTTTGATGATCCGTTCAAAAGATATCGAATTTTTAAATAAAACGATTTGTTTGTTTATTTACTCAAATTTCAAAATTTTTCCGAATTTCAATTTTTTTTTTTAAATTTTGTGTTTTTAAGTACTTACAAAAAAATTCTTAAAAAATTAAAAAATTTTAAATCCAATTGGTTTCGAATTTGTACCACATAAGTTTTAGGCCTAGAAGAAAATACGCTTACTTTCGAAATATGCACAACTTCGTTCCCCGGGTCACGTCACCAACCCCGCTTTATTGAGTTTAATGGTGTTTTCTTTTCTGGCAAAAAATGTGCCTTTTTTTTGCATTTCGCCCCGAAAATTGTGTTTTTGTGTTCTCTTCTAAAAAATGTCAACCCTTATAATAAATATCGTGTTCTTTTCTAAAAATGTCTGCCCTATAAAGTGCAAAAAAGTTGCACTTTTTACCCCGTAAAAAATCACGGGGTTGAAATTGCCTTATACAACAGCTGACTTTTTCTGTGTTGTTTTCTCAAAACAGCTGTTAAAAAATACAGGGCAGAGTATTTCTGTATGTTGTGTTCTATTCCAGTCAAATAAAATGCAAATTTTTATAGGTTTTTTTAAGGTGTGTTAAACATTTTAAAAATGTATGCCCTAAAAAGGCAAACATTTTTTTTCAGAAAAGAAAACACCATAAGTGAAAGACTTTATTAAGCTCAATAATACACTAAAAAACTTGTAAAATAACAAGAAAAACTTGTAACTTTTATTTTATGCTACCTCCTTTTTGACAAACATTCCTTGTAATTTTACAAGCTTTTTACCAAAAATTTTGTAATTTTACAAGATTTTTACCAATAAAATTTTAAATTTACAATTTTTTTGACGCGATCAAACTTAAAAGAGGTTTTGTAACTTTACTAGATTTGTTTCTACCTCCTATTTTACGAGAATTCCTAGTAAAAATACCGTTTTTTTTTGTAATTTTACAAGTTTTTTACCAATAAAATTGTAAATTTACAACTTTTTTGGCGAAATAAAACTTGCAAGGAATTCTTGTAAATTTACTAGATTTTTTTTGTAAAAAAATATTGAAATTTGTAAAATTACAAAAAATTTTGTAAAATAATGATGTCAAAAAACAAGGAAAACTGTCAAATATTGGTAAAATTGGATTACGAAACTTTTTCCAGTAATTTGACAAGGTTTTTTTTTTGTGTAGGGTCAAAAGAAAATAAATATTGAGGTTTTTTCTCCTTAAACGCGGAGTTCGAACACCGCTGCAGAAATCCTAGCTTTTTACCAAAAATTTTGTAATTTTACAAGATTTTTACCAATAAAATTTTAAATTTACAATTTTTTTGACGCGATCAAACTTAAAAGAGGTTTTGTAACTTTACTAGATTTGTTTCTACCTCCTATTTTACGAGAATTCCTAGTAAAAATACCGGTTTTTTTTGTAATTTTACAAGTTTTTTACCAACAAAATTGTAAATTTACAACTTTTTTGGCGAAATAAAACTTGCAAGGAATTCTTGTAAATTTACTAGATTTTTTTTTGTAAAAAAATATTGAAATTTGTAAAATTACAAAAAATTTTGTAAAATAATGATGTCAAAAAACAAGGAAAACTGTCAAATATTGGTAAAATTGGATTACGAAACTTTTTCCAGTAATTTGACAAGGTTTTTTTTTGTGTAGGGTCAAAAGAAAATAAATATTGAGGTTTTTTCTCCTTAAACGCGGAGTTCGAACACCGCTGCAGAAAAACTATCAAAATTAAAACTTAACGTAACATCGCTGCTTTACGAAATTTCATTTTACTCAATCCAATAGTTTTTTGTTCTGTGTGTTTGTGTTCTGTGAATTTTGTGTTTTATCTTACGTATTTAATCTGTAAAATTTTCACTGTGCGAAATTGCATAATTTTACAATTTTCCAGAGTGATGCTCCTTTTTGTGTAATTTTTTGTTGTTTTTTTACTGTTCGTATAATTCTTTTTCCTTTATTTCTGTTGAGTATTCGTTTAGATTCTTGTCTAATCAACTGTCATTTGTTTGACATTCCCTGAGGAGTAACAATGACGAAAACGACACACAGACAGATATGAACGAACGAACGAACGAATACATACATTTACATTCATACTAGACAAAAGAGTAACAATAACAATGGTTTGTGTTGGTTTGCTAGCAACTAAACAACAATACACAATGATGAGTTTAACTCAAAGATGAAATGATATGCTCCTTCTACTTTATACTGGCTCTAAGGATTGGGGAGTTTTTTTTTATTTTTTATTTTCAATAGTATTTGTTACTGTTTTCCTTTTCCTGTTGTTAATACCTTATTACTATTGTTGTAGTGTGTATTTGTGTTTTTTTTTTTAAGTTGGTGTTAGTGTTTATATTTGTTGTCATTTAAATTAGGTAACTGTTTATTTTGTTGTTGTCGTTACTTTTATGTTATTGTTATTAGAGTCCTTTATGTGTGTATACACAAAAGGATAATAACAACAACACTAACACCACTTAAAAAATTACACCCATAACTGCATATTCAGTGAATTTGATGACTTTTTACGAGATATTTGATGTTTTGATGTGTCATTTAGTTAAGATCAACATTTAAGATGTCAATGTTTAGCCCTCGCAACATCATCATCATCAGTAGCATCACCAAAAAAAAATTATCTCTTCCAGAACACATCTAACTAGGGTTGTTGCTATTTCTCCATAGGTAAATATGACAATGATTAGCATTGATGTGATGTGCTGTCTGTCACACTTGAAAATTTGTTTGCGGACGCGAATCCGTAAATATATTTTGATGTTTGTTAAATTGTTTCTAATTAGAGGTTATGGTCGTTAAGATATTTTTTGATTATATTATGGAAATTTTTTTATGAGGCGATTATAAAATTAAATGTTGGGGTTTATTTTTATCTGTAGTTAGATTAGGAATATTAAAATGAAACAAACTATTATTATAAATGTTAACAAGGAAATGTTTATTTAGGTATTTTTGTGAATATAAAATGGGTATAAAGAATGGATATTTTCGCTAAGGGAAGTCATTTGAAATAATTATCCGCAAGTGGTAATCTTGGAGTGGATACTTTTTCTAACATCTAAGAATGTTTTTTCATTAAAGTTGTTTAGGTGACACCCCTTTTAGCAGATTTTTCTGCTGAAATTTATATTTTAACGGAATTCTCTGTCATTAAGCTTTAGAAAATAACAGAAATCAGAAGATTATTTTGCAAATTTTACAGGAACATTACGCTATTCTGTTTTCAAGAAAAATTTGTTTTCAAAGATTTAATTAAAAAAAAAAATAGAATTTTATTGAAAACCAGCATACATAACTAAAAAAATAAACAATTTTAAAAAACAAAACTTTAAAAATTCTTTTGGTATAAATAAAATTCATTTTAGATGTTTATCGGAAAACAGCAGATTTTTCTGCTTAAATCAACAGATTTTCCTGCTGTCTAATCAGAAATGTAGGAGCGGATCTAGGGGGGGGGAATTCCCTCTCCCCTTAAAAAGAAAGAAGAAAAAAGAAAAGAGAGAGAAGAAAAAATAAAAAAACAAGAGAAGGAAAGCAAAAATAAAAGGGGAGAGCAAGTGGAAGAAAAACTGATTTAACAGTTAATACAATTTTTCAGAATCCAAAAAATTTTCTAATATTTGCCTAAGGACCTGAAAAATTTTCTTGGGGAAAAATGTCTGGAAATTACACCGCTCAAAAATCGAAGGTTTCGGCTACGATTTGAAGTTTTATGGAAAGTGCGAAAAAACACGGGCAAATTTTTCTTTTTTTTTAGTTTCGAAAACGTCGAAATTGCCTTAGGGTCGCTATTAACTCACAAAAATATTTGTCCTATTGGACAAAGGCGTTGGGTTCCTTTTTTGACTTGAAAATCGGAAAGTTCCCAACAAAGTGAAAACATTTTTTTTTTTTTTTATTTTAGTGAGTTAATATCGGCCCTAAATGGCAACTTTCCCGACCCCCACATTTTCGAAATTCGAAAAAAGTAAAAATTTCTCCACCCTACTGTACAACAGCAATTGGGTTAAATAAAAATCTGGTATAAAGCGTTAGATTAGAGTTGAACTATGACCTCAAATATAGGTTAAAAAAATTTGAAGTTGTTTCACTAATATTGGCCAAACATGTATTCTATAAAAACACTGTGAAAAAAAAATAGAAAAAGTCATAATTTTTCTAAAAAAAAAATCGCATGATAATTTTTACTGTGGTGAGAACAAAATTGAAGAAAAAATTTATTCTTTCTTTAAAACCATTAAAGATATCTTCCGGTTAAATGAAAAATAACACAGAAAACTTAAATTTGTTATTTTTTTTGTTTTTCTTTTCAAAAAACTAAGGTTAATTTTACAAAAATATTAATTTTAGCAGTACCATTTTAAAATTCAAATTCATCTATTGCTATTTTGATCATTTTTGTATTCCACTGAATGGCTTTTGTGCAGGCTGCAAAAATCGCCATTTTTGGCATTTTAACTGTGAATAACTAAAAATCTAGACGTGATTGAAAAATTTGAAGAACAGATTTGGAATCAGGAGATCAAACACTACTAAAATTGTTCATCAGAATTCAAACCAAAAAATGAGTGTTGAGCGGTGTTATCTATACCAAAAATAAAAACAAGTAAGAAAGTTATAGTCGGTCAAGACCGACCATATGATACCCTACACCAGTGTTCGGAAAATGGGTCCCAAGTCCAAACATGGACCGTTTGTATCTGTCTTTTGTTAGATCTTTATTTAGTGTAGAAAACACATACAGATCAAATTTTAGTGGAATTGGTTTATTTTTTGTCAATAGACAAATTTAACTGAATATCGGTCGAAATTTTTAATTGGGGGACTAAGTCCAAAAATTGTCCAATTATATTCCGGTTTGATTAGGTTACTAAAGTACACGTTTAACACCTAAAAAAACAATTTTTATCAAATATTTCCATTTTTATGAATTTTGAGGGAATTATGTAAATATCGGGAAGGTGGTTTGTATGGGACTATTAGAAGGACTGACCCGATTCCTTTGAAATTTAGAATGGTGGTTTGTGCATACAAATTTTGATTACCTACTGAATTTCAAAGCGATATCTATTAAAATACGGTTATTAGACTCATTTAAGCCGAATCCAAAGGGGGCGTTTGTATGGGGGCTAGGTCTTAACATGGACCGATTTTCTCCAATTTCAATGGGCTTCGTCCTTGGGCTAAAAGATGCTTAAGTTTTCAATTTCAAGTCAATTGATTAAAAATTGCGACCTGTATCGTGCTTAAATCGATAGATGGACAGACGGACGGACATCGCTAAATCGACTCAAAAAGTCATTCTGAGTCGATCGGTATACTTGAAGGTAGGTCTAGGACCAATATTTCGGGTAGTTACAAACATCAGCACATACTCATTATACCCTGTACCACATAGTAGTGTAGGGTATAATGATTCATTCTAAAAGCTTTTCGTTAAAATCAGAGTTTTTTTATGAAATAATACGAGTATAACAGAATCTGAATTCTTGGAAAGATTTTTTATTGAAAATCTGACAATTTTTCTAAAAAAAAAATGTTTTTCAAGAACTAAAAAAATTTTGGTAAGAAAAATTCTCTGAATTAAAAAAAAAAATGTTACGAAAAGGTTTGGAGAATGCCTTGTGGTCTAGAAAATGTTAGCAAGTAATATGAATCAAATCTTAAACTTATTTAAAACTAAATAAATTTTCTGTGGAGAAATATCTGAAAGAAGACAACATTTGTACTACTTTTGTATAAGAAAAAATCGCGATTTACATGCAACTCGTTAGAACGAGTTGCAGATTTTTTTTACAACTTTTCTGACTCAGATGCGGTTTTTTATGAAATATAATAATTTTTCTTAAGAAGAGATGTCTCAGATATTAGAAACGTTTTTTAAAATTGTTTTTCCGTTTATTTACTTTTTATTGATGTCACATATGAGGCATTCCACACCATATGACCCGCTACATAAAAACAAGTGTCCCATGAATTTCTAAATAGGTTGTATGGATAGACCTACAAGAAACTAAGAAAATTCCGGTTTTGGTTTTTTTAATTTTGCAAAAGCTGGGCTTAGGAGGGAGGCGTGGTTAAATATGGTCAAATTTGTGTCAAGTTGCCTTGATTAAATATTTCTCAAATTAAAACAACATGCACCACAATCTCAAACATTTAAATTCTGATATAATTTTTTATATCGATAGCCCTATAGATTAAAAAATTTTATTTTGAAAAATTTTCAGAACCCGTTCTGAAATTTATTATTTTTTTAAAAAAGTTAATTTATAAAAAAGTTCAGGAGGACATTTTTCGTATTTTTCAAGAAAATCGCATTGGATTTTATAAAAATTCTTTAATTTTATTTTATTTAGTAAACATCGCGTATGAGTTACAAATTTTTCGCAAATAATATTATTCATACGCGATGTTGACACATAAAAATTTAAGAGAATTATGTATTTTTATGCAATCTAATATTTAAATTCGATTTTCTAGAAAAATACTAAAACTGCCCTCCTGATTTTTTTTATATAGATTGACAAACATCTAAACTAAAGAAAAAAATGTGGCCGGATTTTTGATAAATTGACTTTTTTAAAAAATGAAAAATTTTTAGAACAGGTTCCGAAATTTTTTTTCTTTACTAAATTTTTGTTTGCAGGGAACCTCAGATCGCCTTTGACTTATTGGCTGATGTTTTTAAGTTTTATTTCCTATTTGTTTTAATTTTTTCTATAGAAACATTTCTAAATTTTAAAAATTTATTCCTATAGAAAAGCTTTAAGAAAGGTTCAACATGTTTGATATATTGGAAAATACTCAGATACTTAGGTAATTTTCAATCAAAAAATTCCTACTTGTATTTAGAAAAATTCTTCGTATAGAAAAATTCTCAGATGTAGTGACTTTTTTCCCATATAAAACTTCTTTGGTTCTGAAATATTTTTTTGTATTCTATTTTTTACAGAAAAGTCTAATTGTCATTCTAAACCAAAACTTTTATTGCTTTATTTTTATTATTTTTATTTTTGAAAAATTATTCTTTCGAAAAAAAAGAATTTAAAGAAAATTTTCTAATTTTTCCTATACAAAAATTTAAAGTTTCCAAGACTTTTTTCCTATAAAAAAATTCAAAGATTCAAAAACATTTTTCCTATAGAAAAATTCTGAGATTCTTGGTAATTTTAGCTGGAAAGAAATACTTACATAATTTTCTTTTCTCTTTCCTTTTTACCCATCTTCTTTTCAGATTTTTTTCCAAAGAAGAATTATCAGATTTTTTCTAATAAAAAATTCTGAGATTTTTCCTGTAAAAAAATTATTAGATTTATTCAATAGAAAAATTGTTAGATTTTTCCTACAAAAAATTTTCAGATTTTTCCTATAAAAATTATCTAATTTTTCCTGTAGAAAAATTCTTAGATTTTTTCCTAAAAAAATGTAAGGAAAATTTACAAATTATTCCTTTAAACTCACAAATTTTTCGTTTTGCAAAATTCCCAAATTTTTTGTCTAGAAAATTTCGAATATTTTTCGTTAGAAAAATTCCCAAATTTTTCGTCTAGAAAAATTACCAAATTTTTCGACTAGAAAAATTCTCGTATTTTTTTGAAGAAAAATTTTAATATTTCGAGACTTTTTTCATATATAAAAATTTTAACATTCCGATACATTACCATCCTTAAACATTTTTAATAGAAGCATTTTTATTAAAAAAAATCTCCCATAGAAAAATTCTCTGTTTTTAATAAAGAAAATTCTCAGGTTTTTCCCATAGAAAAGTTCGCAAATTAATCCTGTAGATTTTTTTTTCAAATTTTTTCTATAGAAAAATTCTCAAATTTTTTCAAATAGAAATATTATAATAGTTCCTGACATTTTTCCTTTAGAAACATTTTAGGAGTCTTAGACATTTTTCATTGAAGACCATTGTCAGAGTATTTCCTTTTCCTTTTCTTTGTTACTTTCCTTTCCTTTGTCACTTTCTTTTTCCCCTCTCTTTTCCTCTTCCTTCATTTTTTTCCTTTTTTTCTTTCAAATTCAATTTGAAAAATTGAAAAACTAAAACGCAATTTTCTTTGTTCCACATAGGGAATCTATTCTAATCTATCCATACCACATATTCAGACATTCATGGCACATATGTTTTTCTGTAGCAGGAGATTTGGTGTGTAATGCCTCATATGCACAGAAAAGCAGATTAGTTGTGCCTGACGAATTAAGAGCCAGTTGAATGTTTGATTGCAAAGATCGAAGTTCTCGGTTGCGATTGCCGGAATTTGTTTTTTAGCAACTTAACTTATGTTGGTTCAAATAAATTTCGGTAATCGCAACCGAAAATTTCAATCGAAGCAACACTAAATCGGTTACTACATTTTCATAAAGGTTTAATGAATTGCATATCGGTTGTGACAACTGAACTCGGCTGATATAACTGGATTTTTATTGAAACAATTCGTAAACTCGGTTGACACAGCCACATTTGGTAGCAGCAACTGAATTTTGAGATGAAACAAATGAAACATTTTTGTGCAGTTATATAATCCTGTTATCATTAAGAAAAAGTTTCTTACAAATTTAAACATAAATTTCTTTTAGTTTTTTTTTTTAATATTTATCATATAACCAGTGGCGGGTACAGCTTTTGGGTTTGGGGGTGGAAATTTTGTTTTTTTTACTTCGTAAAAAAAATCATAAATTCACCTTGGACGAGCAAAAACAGGGATTCGTTTTTTTTGCAATGGAAACCTATAAAATCATCAAATTCATTAGTTTGTGCTGAAGGAGGGAGGTAGATCGTTAAGATATTTTTTTTTTTAATTTGTCTAAAAAGAAAATTGTACGTTTTCTTCTACATAGAAAAAGTCTCAGATTCTAACACATTTGACGTATAAAAAGTCAAATCTAAAGCTTCTTCTTTACAAAAAATGACCCAAAATCTGAGACTTTTTTCGTATAGAAAAATTTTCAGATTCTAAGAACTTTTTTCCACGAAAAATCTAAGATTCTGAAACCTTTTATAGAAAGTATCTCATATTTTAAAGCATTTTTAATAAATTTTTCTTATAGAAATGGTCTCAGGTTAGTATGTTTGTTTCGCACTGAAAGAATTTATATTCTGAGACCTTTTTTTCTTTAGAAAAAGTTTCAGATTTTGAGACCTTTTTTATAAAGAAAGAGTTTCAAATTCTCAGACATTTTTCCTATAGAAAAAGTCTCAGATTCGTAGACCTTTTTCTTTTTAGAAAAAGTCCCAGATTCTGAGACCTTATTCCTAAAAAAAGTCTCCTTTTTTAGGAATAAGGTCCCATAGAAAAATTTTAGGTTCTGAGAGCTTTTTCTTATATAGAAAAAGTCTTAAGTTCTGTCACTTTTATCCCTAAGAAAAAGTAATAGATTTTTCCATTATAAAAAGTCTCAGATTGTCAGACCTTTTTACTTAAAAAAAAGAATCGATTCTGAAAAATTTTCTAATAGAAAAAGTCTCAGATTCTATGAGCCTATTCCTATAGAAAAAGTCTGATATTGTGAGACTCTTGCCAAAAGAAAAGGTCCCAGATTCTGAGACGATTTTTCTATAGAAAAAGTCTTAGATTCTAAGACCTTTTCTTTGGTATAGTCTAAGTATAAGTCTAAGATTCTGGCACTTTTTTAAAAAAAAATCTCGCAGATTTTCAGAACTATTTCCTATACATAGAAAAAGTCATAGATTTTGAGACCGGTTTCCTATAGAAAAAGTCTCAGATTCTGAGACATTTTCCCTATAGAAAAAGTCTAAAATTCTGAGACCTTATTCCTATAGAAAAAGTCTTAGATTATAAGACCTTTTTCCAGTAGAAAAAGTGTCAGATTCTGTGACCTTCTTCCAATTGAGAAAGTTTAAACGTCTGAGACTTATTTTTCAACAATAAAAAGTCTCAGACATTGACACATTTTTCTTTTTACAAAACAATAAAATTCTAAGACCTTTTTCCTTAGAATAAGTCTGAAATTAAGTGATTCTGAAACTTTTTTCCCATAGAAAAAGCCTTAGATTCGAATACCTTTTCCATTTCGAAAAAGTCTCAGATTCTGCGACCTTTTTCCTATAAATAAGTATCAAATTTTGAGACTTATAGGAAAAGACTCAGATTCTGAGACCTTGTTCCTTTAGAATAAGTTTGAAATTCTGAGACTTTTACATTTTGGGAATTCTTCTACAAAAATCCGAAAATGAAAATTTTTGAAGATGTGAAAAATTTTAGAGTTTTCTGCATCTTTTCTATAAAAAAAGTCTCAAAATTTAAGACCTTTTTAATATAGAATAAGTCTCAGATTCTAAGACCTTTTTCCTATAGAATACGTATCGAATTCCGACACATTTTTTGTACAGAAAAGTCTCAGATTTTTCACAAAGAAAACTTTTTTTTCCCCAAACATTTTCTTTTACGGATTTTTGTAGAAAAATTCTCAAAATATAAGTACTATTAAAAGATAGCAAAATTCATAATAAGATTGACAGATATTTTTTCACAGAAAATTTTCAGATTGAGTCACATTTTTTCCTTTAAAAATTTAAAAATTTTCCCTATAAGAACTTTCAGATTTTTTCTAAGAAAAATTTTCGGATTTCGAAATAATTTTCATTCGGAAATTTTTTCGAAAATTTCCTTCTTCCTTCTTTCTTTTTCTCCTTTTTCTTCCTTTTTCTTTCTTTTTTCTTTTTTCCTCTTTTTTCCCCTTTTTTTTTCTTTTTGAAATTTGGTCTGGGGGGAAATTTCCCCTTTTTCCCCCCTTGTACCCGCGCATGCATATAACAAACACTCATTAGTACCTGCAACTTTATGTGGATAGCTGTTTTTCTTTGTTTATACATAATTTATATTTTTGTTTATTTTTATTTTTTAATTATCAAATTAGACAATTTAAAAAATGATTTAATTAACGTAAGCAAATGCATGTCACAAATGTCACACAATTCTATAATTCATAATGAACAACAAAGAACAACAACAGCAGCAGCAAGAAGAGTCAACACCAGCCAACAACAGCAGTAGCACATTAACACAGCAACATTTAGCAAGAAGAGACCACCACTTTAAGTGGACAATATGGCGACAAAGTTGACATAATTACAAAGTTTTTTTTTAAAATTTTTTTGTTTGTTTTTTTAATTCTTGTCCTGACATTTGTTTGCAATATTTTTTTTTTTAAACGCGAGAAAAAAAAATATTTATGCTAAAAAAACAATTATGATAAAATGGCAACAAAAGTAGCAGCAGTAGCAGTAGCAACAACAGCAACAACAAACAATGAAATATATCACATACAACAAAATAAAATTTATTAATTGTATGTGTGAGAAAACTAAGAAGAAATCTCAACAACAACACTTGTGGTTGGCTAGTTGGTTGGTCGGATGGTTGGTTGGTTGACTGTTGCTGCTGATGTTTATTGTTGTTGCTGTTATTGTAGTTGTTGTTGTTGAGTTCCTGCCTGTTGTTTATTTAGTTGGCCTGGCCTGGTCTGTTCGTTGTTTAATGAGCTTGTAATTAATTGCGCGAGTGAGTAACTTGACAGTGAGCCACTGTGTTAAAGATTTTTTTTTTTTTGAATTTTGCAGTTGTTGTTATTGTTTTCTATACTCATATTCAACAACAAGTATAAAAACAACAACAAATAATAAGACGATGAACCCTTCTTTGCTTAAACCTTTGTCAGGAAAGTTGTAAGACTATAGATTTAAATTTGATCTGGTTAGGATTATCTTATTTCTGTGGACATCAATCAACCAACATTACTAGCGCTTTCAAAAATTAATTACACTGCGCTACAAAAAAAAAAAGAATTCTAATATACTTTTCAAATGAGCTAGAGAAGGTTGTAGGCCCAGTCGAAAAGATCTCAAAAATGCCCATCAAACTTGCCAGACACCCTCAAATTTTAAAGTTATTGTCAAAAAACTTTTTTTTTGGGGTTTTTCTCACTAAACCACGTGTAACTCTTTTTAACCGATTTACAATTTTTTTACTGTTTTGGATAGAAGAAGGATCTTTTTAACCGATTTACAATTTTTTTACTGTTTTGGATAGAAGAAGGATAGGACTTTTAATGTGTGATAATTGCTCTAAACACACTAAAAAAGGGGCATAATTAAAATTTATGAAAAAATTTTAATCAATTTTCCTAACATTATGTTAAATTTTTCCCCAAATCTAAGAAACATATATTTATTTTTAAGATACATTTCTTAAATATATGTTCACATAAAATTTAGTTCAAGTTTACTTAAAATTTACTACAAATAACTTAAATTCTTAAATTGAGGAAGCGGTCATTTTCAAATTCAGTTTAAAACTTCTAGGGATTTAGTTAAAACTTCTTAGAATTTTGTTCAAAACTCAAATTTATCTTCTTAGAATTTAGTTAAAAACTACTTAGAATTTAGTAAAAACTTCTTACAAGGGAAGTATCTCAACCCTTATGAACCGATTTGCCTGAAACTTAAAATAAATATAAATGAGACGATTTTAAGGTTGGGGTGTCTCGGCTTTTCGGCCATATCAGTGTTTCAAAATTTCGTTGTCCCCTTATGAAACCATATGGACCTCCGGGAAAATTTAGATATCTCACGAACTAACAGGAATATCCTCTAGAGCAAAAATACGTGTCGACTTAAATTAAATAAAGATTATTTCGTATTCATATGGACATCGTAGCTCATATAAATACCTTCATATAAATACCCCCCAAAATTTTCACATTTTCATGAAAAAAGTATTTATCGAAGCCAAACTTTTACAATGTTATGCCACCGTTGGATATGCATTAAAAAAAGCTTTCTTCTCATATGTTAACATCATATAGTTTCTTAGAAAGATATGGCTGAAAAATCCAAAAAACGATTTTTTCGCCATTTTTTTTACCCATGTTTTAAACCCCTAAACCCCCGATATGGCCGATAAGCCGATACACCCCAACCTTAGAATTGTCTCTTTTATATATATTTTACGTTTCATGCAAATCGGTTCATAAGGGTTGAGATACTTCCCTTGTTAGAATTAAATTTAAAATTTCTTAGAATTTAGTTAAAAACTCATGTTTGAAGTCTTAGAATTTAGTTAAAAGCTTCTTAGAATTTTGAAAACACTTTTTAGAATTTAGTTTAAATTTCTTTTAAAAAAAGTAATTAAAAAAATTAAAAAAAAAAATCTTAGAATTTAGTTAAAAACCGTATTTATTTTCATAGAATTTAGTTAAAATTTCTTTAAATTTCTTTAAAACTTCTTAAAATTTAGTTAAAACTTCTTTAAATTCAGTTAAAAATTTCAATATGGCGAAATCTCAAGACCTTCAAGACCTTATTAGACCCCAAATTCCCGTATCTCAAAAACTAAGCAAGGTAGAACGAAACGGACAAACATTTTATATCAAAATCTTTGGCGATCCTTAAAGAAACCAATAAGGTATCTGCACTCATCCGAGCACAATGGATTCAGGACCCACGAGGTCCGATTCCAAACTTCTTAGAATTAAGTTAAAACTCTTACAATTTAGTTAAAAACTTACATTCAAAAAAAAAAGACTTAACTTAATCTTTGGAATTTTTTTTTTAAATATTTAATAAATTTTCCCACAATTTAGTTAAATTTAATTAAATGTTGGAAAATTTTTTTAACTCTTAGGAAAAAATGTTAGTTCATGTACTGTTAAATAGTCCATAATTTTCCTTAAATGGAATTCCCTAATACACGGAAGAAATTCTTACCGCCAAAGAAATTTTGCCTAATTATACACTCAAAAAAATACGTTAGTAGATTTACTAATTTTTTTTTGCTAATGCTAGTTATCTAACTTTTAGCAAATTTTTAGTTGAGATTAGCAAAAAATTCTTGTAAACTTCATTTAGCACATTAGCAATTTTAAACAAACTGAACTAATTTGAAATTGAGTTGACAACATTTTTAAAAGTTTTTTAGCTAATATTAGCAAAATATATGGTAAATTTTTTTTTATTTTCAGAAAACTTAAAATGGCGCTATCTCGAAAACTAACCCCCAGTTTCTGTAATACGAACGCTATTCGTTCGTGACGAATTTGTGTGTATTTTGTTATATACAAAAACAAAATACATGCAAATTCGTCGCAGACGAATGGCGTTCGTATTACAGAAACTGGGGGCTAGCCAGATAGAGCAAAATGGAGGCCATTTTTGGTTCTCGGGCTCTCCATAGAATCGCCGGTCCTCTTTACATGTGTGGACCCTAATGGGCCCTAACTTTGGATCCAAAAAAGTTAGCATTCCCGAAAATTTTAAAATGCTCATATCTCGGTAAATATTGCCGACACAACAAAAAGTCCAAAAGCATTTTTGTAGCTCTCAACACGTAGAACAAGACCGCAAAATAGTCAAAAGCTCTCCGAGTAAGACCCCACTGGTCCGCTATAATCACGTATCTCAAAAACTAAGCAAGGTAGAGCGAAACGGACACAAATTTTGGATCAAAAACTATGACGATTTTAAAGGAACCCAATTAGGTCTAGGCCCATCGGGGTCTGGACCTATCAGGTCCGAACCCAATGGGGTTCTCAGATGTGTATGAACTAAGTTCAAAAAAAAAAAAAAATTTAGTTAACTAATTATTGGCAAAACATTTTTGCTAACTTTAGCAAAAAAATTGTGGGTTCAAAATCAGCAAATTTTCTTGTAGGTTTACAAGCTTTTTTTGCTAACATTACAGTTTTTTTTTTTGAGTGTATGAAAAAAAATATTTATTTTTAAGACATATCCATTTTCTTTAGTTTTAGGACGAAATTTACTACAAATTAGTTAATTTTCTTAGATTTTTGGATGTTTTTTAATCGGTTTTAGTGAAATTTTTATAACTTTTTTTTCAAAAAATTGAAGATGGCAATATCTCGAAAACTAATCCAGATAGAGAAAAATGGAGGCCATTTTTGGTTCTATTGATCTTCATAGTATCGCCGGTCCTCTTCACATGTGTGTCCACTAAAGGTGTCCTAACGACTAAGGTAATTTTTCAAAATCACTTTTTAATACGTGGTAGGGTCCTAAATTGTAGTTTTGTATCTAAAAATGAGTGAGCCAAAATTTGGAGACAATCGGATAAAAATAACTCGTGCCGAAAATGGATTGAAGTTTTGGGACACTCTTATCTGATGAAAAAACACGTTTTTTCTAGTTTTTTGAAAAATATTGGTATATGCAATTTTTTGTTAATTTTTTTGTTAAGTAATATGAAAATGGTAATAAATTACCTTTCCAAAAAACTTAAAGAAATTCAAAACGGATGAAAAATAAGCATTTTACGCATACATGCCCCAGACCATTGCATGGTTTTTAAAGCCAAATTTTGAAAATTTTCAAAATTTTTAGGCAAAAAAATAAGAATAATTAAATTTTACTTTATAATTATATTAAATACATGTTATAGATAAAAACTAACAGATATGGTAGTCTAACTTTTTTTTCATTTGGCGTGGGTAGTGATATAATTTCCGCGGATTCCAAAGAAAATGAGTTTTCTAAAATAATTTAGCAAATATGGGAAACAATTTTCTGTATTGTATTATACGAAGTGAAATACATAAATTCTGTAAATTTTTTGAGAATTCGGGCATCTTTAACCCCTTTTCGTCGAGGTGAAATGACAAATTTGAGACGTTATACATTTCTATAATACAAAATATCTGCATATATCCGATTTCTCAAAAGTTACAGAATTTACGTTTTACACTTTGATCCGCACAATAGAGCACAAATTTTTAAAAATTTGCTTAATTATTGTAGAAAAACGCATTTTATTTGGAATCTGCGGAAATTTTATCACTACCCGCGCCAAATAAAAAAAAAGCTTGACTACCATATCTGCTATTTTTAATCTTAAACATGTTTTCAATTTGATCATAAAGTAAAATTAAATTTTTACTATTTTTTTGCCTAAAAATTTTGAAAATTTTGAAATTCTGGCTCTAAAAACCATACAATGGTCTGGGGCATGTATGCGTAAAATGCTTATTTTTCATCCGATTTTAATTTTATTAGTCGTTTTGAAAAGGTAATTTAGTACCATTTTCATATTATTTCACAAAAAATTTAACAAAAAATATCAAATACCAATGTTTTTCTAAAAACTAGAAAAAACGAGTTTTTCGTTCTTATAAGAATGACCCAAAACTTCAATCCATTTTCGGCACGAGTTATTTTTAGCCGATTGTCCGCTCCCAATTCAGACGTATAACGTCTGAATTGGGAGCGTCCGTCATATCTCGATTTGTCAATAGGGGCACACCACAAGGAGGTGTTCTTTCGCCGCTTCTTTGGAACCTGGCACTGAATTCAATGCTGCTATCTCTAGAAGCACGTGGTTGTCATGTTGTCGCATATGCTGACGATGTCGCGATAGCGGTAAAGGGGAAGCATCTGCCAACATTGCGGGACATTCTTCAGGGTTCTCTGAAAGATCTGTCTAAATGGGCAAGAGACTGTGGTCTAGGAGTTAATCCTAGTAAAACAGAGCTTGTTTTATTTACAAGGAAAAATAAGATTCCTGCTTTCGATCCTATTTCTCTGGACGGTACTGAAATCACCTTCTCAGATGGAGCCAAGTATCTTGGAGTATTTCTAGATAGGAAGCTGAATTTCAGGCGTAATATTGAGGAACGGGTGAGAAAAGCAACGATTGCTTTGTATTCCTGTAAAAGGGCCATTGGAAAACGATGGGGTTTTAGCCCTCAAGTCGTTCATTGGATCTATACAGCAGTGGTGCGTCCAATTTTGCTGTATGGAATCATTGTCTGGTGGCCTGCTTTAGAAACAAAAGCGAACTGTGTCTTTGTCACGAAGGTACAGAGAATGGCGTCAATGTGCATCACTGGTGCTCTTCGTACTACACCTACGGCTGCATTAGAAATCCTCCTTCACCTGATACCCTTGGACATATTGGGTAGGCAGTATGCAGCTGCGTCGGCAATTCGACTTAATAGCACGCTGCAATGGAGGAGCAGCGATTGTGGCCATAGCGCGATCTTGAAAAAGATAACAATACCACAAAATGTGGATTGTGCTCCCTCTTTGAGCCTCTTTGAGCGCCACTTTACCACTATGATACCATCCAGGGAGTCTTGGATGGGGGATACTCCGGGAAGTGGAGCTACCATAAATTTTTACACAGATGGATCGAGGCTGCACGAACAAGTGGGCTTTGGGGTCTATTCGGAAGAGCTTGGATTGAGCATGGCTCGTAGATTGCCAGATCATTGCAGTGTTTACCAGGCAGAGATGCTGGCAATAAGCGAAGTGGCTGACTGGTTGAGCCGCAATGTCTTGTCTACAACCGCAGTCAACATCTATACTGACAGTCAAGCCGCGGTCAAGTCCCTGGATTCAATGTTTCTGAAAACAAGATCTGCCCTTAACTGCCGCACGTCTTTAAATGAGATGGCCAAGCAGTTTAACATACGACTCATATGGGTCCCAGGGCACAGAGACATTCCAGGGAATTGCAAAGCCGATGAGCTTGCAAGGCTAGGAACTACCTTACAGGTTCCAACAGAATTGGAATGTGTTGGTATGCCTCTAGAAACTTGCAAGCAAAACCTACGGCTTTGTTCTGCGACGGAGACTAATCAAAGATGGGCAAGTGGATGGACGTGTGAGACAACACGACTGATTTGGCCTTCTCTTAATCAGGGGCGCACAAGTGAGCTGATATCGCTTCCAAGAGGAGAGATTTCGACGGTGGTTTCTATAATTACCGGACACTGTCTTATAGGGAAGCACGCAGAGCGGTTAAATGTGCCGTCGAATGACTTTTGCCGAAGTTGCATGGATGAAGAGGAGTTGGAAACTATCGAACACTTTATTTGCCATTGCCCGGCACTTTCTGGTCAGCGACTTGCTTCACTGGGATCTAGGGAGCTGTACGATCTTTCTGATTTGTCGGATGTCAAAATTCAACATCTAAGGAGTTTCATAAGAAGCTCAAACTGGTTTAACGACAGGGACTAGTAGGGAAACCTATTACGATCCCGTGGTATCACAATGGACCTCAGAGTCTACGTGTGTTGACGTAAAACGTCAGCAGCCACTTACAACCTAACCTAACCTAACCTAACCTGTCCCCAAATTTTGGCTCACTCATTTTTAGATACTAAAGAACAATATAGGACCCTACCAGGTATAAAAAGGTGATTTTCGTTTTTAAGGACACCTCTAGTGTCCACACATGTTGGCATACCCGAAAATTTTAACATTCCGTATCTCGGTAAATATTGCCCGGGTCCGAACACAATGTGATCTTCACACAATCGGGTCCTCAAATGTGTATTGAACCAAATTGAAATAAATTTAGGTTCTCTTCTTATTTTTAAGAAAAATATGAACTAAACAGAAGAAAAACATGGCAATGAAGATAAATCATTACAATTTTCCTTAACTATTACTCAACTAAACTCAATTTTCCCGTTTTTTAGTTATTTTTTTTTTTTAGTGAAACATTTTGAGTTATGACACTATACAAGTAAATGAGCGATATAAGGAAATCATATTGTCCTGATGGTTTCCTTGATCATATCGAGTCCGGATTTCTCACAAAAGTTAAGTAATTTTATTGGGAATTCTAATAAAAAACAAGTAGAGAAGTTTAATTCGACTTGCCCGAATCTATGAATACCCTCCACAATGTCCTTTTTATATGATAGTAAATTTTCTAACGTGAAAAAAATAACATTTTTGATTAGAAATATTTTATTTTGTGTAAAACAACTTTTTTTAGTAATTTTTGAAAAAAAAATAATTTACTAAATTTTTTTTTTAGTGTAAATTTTTTTTTTGAGTGTAAAATTTTTTTCGAGTGTATTTTTTTTGTTTTAAAAATATTTTTGAGTGACAAAAATACGTTGTAATATATTTTTGTGACTTACCAATGTTTTTAAAACATGTTTAACGGGGTTTCAACATGTGAATTTAAGGTGAAACTAATCTGAAATTCACGGTTTTGCTAATAACTTTTGAATCACTGGACCGATTTTGCTGAAATTCAATACGAAGCAGGCCACGGGAACGACAAATATATATGCTAAGCTTCAGCCTTCTCAGTGTTGCGTTTCGAAAGTTAGCGTGTTTTTTATCTCATAAATTCACGAAAAACCCTTGCCGAAATTCAGTCTTTTGCTCATTACTTTTGAACCACTGCACAGTGCCACATTTGGCCAATCTAGCACGACAAAAATCAAAAAAAAAGTTCCCCGGTTTTTATGATATGTTTGTATGTATTATAGAACATTCCTTATATCACGGAAATAATCATATAAGATCGATAATTCTGTTCGTTACTAACAGGTGGGTGCATAAAGTTGCATCTTGTAAAATCCTGTAACTAGTGTACATTATTTCGCATAAATTAAGTCGCGTTTAAACTGTTGTAACTTTTGAACAAAAAGAGATATTTATCCACTCTTTTTTGGTAATTTTAAAGGATATTCAAGTGCTTTAAGTCATATCTTTTTTTTTTAACAAAATTTTCTATTTTTTATTAAATTTAATTTAATAAAAATAAAAACAAAAAAATTTAACAAAATACAAATTTTTGAAAAGAAAATTATATATTTATTTATTTTGATGGAATAGAACTTTTGTTTTTGGTCCGTATTGGTCGCCGGACTTTTTCAGATATATTGACCAATATCCATAGTACACTCAAAAAAATACGTTAGTAGATTTACTAATTTTTTTTTGCTAAAGCTAGTTAGCTAACTTTTAGCAAATTTTTAGTTGAGATTAGAATGTTAGCAAAAAATTCTTGTAAACTTCATTTAGCACATTAGCAATTTTAAACAAACTTTGTACTAATTTCTTTTGCTAAATTTGAAATTGAGTTGACTACATTTTTGCAAGATTTTTTGCTAATATTAGCAAAATAAATGGTAAATTTTTTTTTATTTTTAGAAAACTTAAAATGGCGCTTTCTCGGAAACTAAGCCAGATAGAGCAAAATGGAGGCCATTTTTGGTTCTTAGAATTTCCATAGTATCGCTGATCCTCTTCACATGTGTGGACCCTAATGGGCCCTAACTTTGGATCCAAAAAAGTTAGCATTCCCGAAAATTTTAAAATGCTCATATCTCGGTAAATATTGCCGACACAACAAAAAGTCGAAAAGCGTTTTTGTAGCTCTTAACACGTAGAACAAGACCGCAAAATAATCAAAAGCTCTCCGAGTAATATTTTTGAAGTTATCGAGTTTTTTAATTCTCAAGACCCCAGTGGTCCCCTATAATCACGTATCTCAAAAACTAAGCAAGGTAGAGCGAAACGGACACAAATTTTGGATCAAAAACTATGACGATTTTTAAGGAACCCAACTAGGTCTAGGCCCATCGGGGTCTGGACCTTTCGGGTCCGAACCTAATGGGGTCCTCAGATGTGTATAAACTAAGTTCAAAAAAAATATTTGGTTAACTAATTATTGGCAAAACATTTTTGCTAACTTTAGCAAAAAAATTGTGGGTTCAAAATCAGCAAATTTTCTTGTAGGTTTACAAGCTTTTTTTCCTAACATTACAGTTTTATTTTTTTGAGTGTACTTATTTCAACGACTAACTTTTGCGACCGTCTGCGACGCCGACTACAGTGGGGTGATATGTAAACCTTGTTTTTAGATATTTTTTAAGCATAGTTTAAAAAAGTTGGCGTGGTAGTTGTCTGACCGTTTCTTTTTTGTGATATTTTTTCGACAGTCATTGAGAGTATATATACCAAATTTAAAAAACTTATAACCAAAATTACATATTTTAAAAAAGGTGGGCGTGGCCCTTAACCGGCCTCCCACATTTTTCATTATGTTATTTTCGAAGTCAAAATGAACATTTATGCCGAATTTCAAGTCAATATAATTAAAATTGGATTTTTGTCGCCCTTGATTGGCCAAATGTGGCACTGTGCACTGTACCGATTTTAATAGCCAAACATATATGCCAAACTTCAGGAGCCGCCGTAATGTCTTTCAAAAGTTAGCGCGTTTTCAACAGACAGACAGACGTGACAGTTTCGTGTTTAGGAGTCCAAAATACTTTAGAAAAAGTATTCAAAATCTCTGTGCAAAAACCGTGTAGAGTAGTGTTACTATATTTTGACAATTATAAGAAAGAAACTATTATTACAAAAATTAAATGTCACTTTTTCTAATTGTCTTGTATTATAAATATGCGTAAAAACTTTTTTTAATAATTTCCTTGTAATTCCTCGCGATTCCAACTTTTTTTTTTTTTTATGGAGTTTGACAGATTTTTTCCCGTGAAATTGAACAGATTACTTTGCTTTAAAATCAAAATTTCTAAAAACCCAGCCTTAGTGGATCCATTTGACAGGTAACCCCATTTCACCAATATTTGACAGTTGTTCTTGTTTTTTAACAAATAATTTTCGATCGAAATTTCTTTTTTTTTTTTTGTAATTTTACAAATTTCCAAGATTTTTTACAAAAAAAAAAAAACTTGTTAATTTACGAGAATTTCTTGTAAGTTGTATTTCGCCAAAAAAGTTTCATGGCCAAAAAACTTTCATGGCTAAAGTGTGATATATAAACAATTGAATCTGATGAAAAAGTGGTGAATATTTTTTTTATCCAAAAAAAAGAGCATACTTTTAGGATGCCAGAGATAAAGAGTTTTGAAGTCTACAAATATAATCTATTAAAACTGTATAAAAATACTTCACCTAGACTAATTTAAAGACCTAACAAAATTATCCTTTAACTTTATGGACAAAGTGTAATTTTTGTTATATTTTTTTTGGTATTCACAAGTTTTGTGCGCTAATAAAACACAAACCGTTTAAAACGGTGTAGTTTAGTATAGTTCCTTATGTTGCAGTGCAGTTCAGTTGAGTTTTGGTTTTTTTTCTGCTGCTCATGATTTATTATATTTGGCTGCTAAAAATTTGTTGTTGTTGCTGCTGATGTTGCTAGCACTACTGCTTTCGTTGACGGTATTGTTGTTGTTGCTGCTGCTGTGGTTGTTTGAATATTTACGAGTTTATTTGTTGCTTGTTAATAATATTAATAATAATATTGTATCTCTGTATCTGGGCTTTCTTGAGTAGTCACAGCTTATGTTTATTAAAATATTTCACTTGTGACATAATTGTAATTTATTGTCTTTGCTTTTTCATAGTGTGCGTGTGTGTGAGTATGCGAGTGAGCAACACAAAACAGCATTTGTCGTTTTTGTATAATTCATTCAAGGAAACGTAAATTTTGTTGTTTTTGGCATTTTTGTTGCAACAAGAACGAAAAAGATTTTTATCACAAAAAGGTGAACTAATTAAATGTGTTTTATGTCAAATTAATCTAAAATATTAATTTTAATTTAGTGCTGACAAAGTGTTGTTGGTTTATAAACTTGCACAACAACAAAAATCGTGATAATTACACTGTGCTACAAAAAACACAAAATCAAATATACTTTCAAAATGAGGTAGTTAAGGTTGTAGGTCTCGTAGAAAAGATCACAAAAATGCCCATCAAACTTGCCAGACACCCTCAAATTTTAAAGTTATTGTCAAAAAACGATTTTTTGGGACTTTTCTCACTAAACCACGTGTAACTTAAACATTTTTTAACCGATTTTCAATTTTTCAACTGTTTTGGATAGAAGAAGGATAGGGCTTTTCATGTGTGTGAATTGGTCCATACATATAAGAAAGATATGTATTGATTTTGTCAACAATATCTAATTTTTTGTTATTTTTTGAAAAATTTTTGAGTTTATCGATTTTTTTCTGTTATAGTTCGTTCAACAACATTTATATTTATAAACCTATTCTTAAAGAAAATTTAATTGTGAATACGATGAGTTTTATTTCGAAAAAATCGGATAACAATTGACAGAGTTGTGATAATTTTTCTAAAAAAGAAAATTAAGATGTTGCTTGAAATTGCCGTTCGGATAACCCAGGCAAAACAAATAAAAAAATAAACGAACATACTAAGCGGTCGCGTATCATTATTTTAAAGGTTTTTGCCCTCCTGAATTCGAATTTGACCTTCAAATTGCGCTACACTAAAAAAATTATATCATTAACTGTTTGTAGGTTATTTTAAAAAGTAATCAGTAAAGTTATTTTAAAAGAAAAATCATTAATTTTATTAAGGACTTCTTATTTTTACTGTTTCTGTAGTTTAAAAAAAAATAATTTACTGTCTTAAAAACGAATTTTCTGTTACATTCATTTTCGGCAGTAAAAAATTTCTTCTATAGTTTTACTGTTTTTCAATAAAAAATAAGTGAATATTCTCTAGTTTTTTAATGTTTTGGTTAGTCATTAAATGAACATTTAAAATTGACTGTAATATGTTTTTATTTTAAATGAAAAAACAGTGGAATGGTTTTTAAATAAAATTTCATTTGTTTTAAGTGAATATTCATTGGAATTTGCCTACATAATTTTTTGAGTGTATCTTATTAAGTTTTTGATATATCAGTTTATGTTAAATATCTCAAAAACCTGACGAGATAGAACAATTTAAAGGCCAGATTCTGATTCAGAGCGCCAAAAACCTTTATAAATATTGTACATGACCTCTCATGATAATTTTTTTTTTTTTGCCTGGGATATCTGAACGGCGATTTCCTGCAAAATCTAAATTTTCTTTTTTAGAAAAATTATCACAACTCTGTCAATTGCTATCCGATTTCTTCAGGATAAAGCTTATCGTATTCAGAATCAAATTTTCTTTAAAAATACGTTTATAAATATAAAGGTTGTTAAACGAACTATAGCAGAAAAAAATCGATAAACTCGAAAAATTTTCAAAAAATTACAAAAAAATTAGATTTTATAGAAAAAATCAATAAATATCTTTCTTATATGTATAGACCAATTCACACACATGGAAAGCCCCATCCTTCTTGTATCAAAAACAGTTAAAAAATTTAAAATCGGTTGAAAATTTTCTGAATTACAAAAGGTTTAGTGAGAAAAGTCCCAAAAAACGTTTTTTGACAATAACTCTAAAATTTGAGGGTGTCTGGCAACTTTAATGGGCATTTTTGTGTTCTACTCGACAAGACCAACAACCTATACTATGTCACATCAGAAGTATTTTTTCACTGTAGCACAGTGTTATATAATGTAGATGAAGGGGGTATCTAAAGTGATCTATAAAATGGAAGGTCTCATAAAGGGTCCACTAGAGTATAATTTTTTGAAATTTTGATATAACCCATTCCAAAATAATCTTCAACATGGACCTCGTAATCTATAGGACAGTCTGATGGGGAGGTGCTAAACACCTCCCCATCAGACTGCGATTTGCTTGACTAAGGAAATAATTTTCTTATACTCGAGTCTGACATAGAAAGAATTGACAACCAATTTCAATTAATTTATTAATTGAAACTCCTCCGATAAAGAAAATTGTTATAATAATCATCAAATTGTAGGTGATTCATCATCATCATCTTTTGGTGTTACAGCCCGGGGTGGGCCTTAACCTTGTCCACTTTCTTCTTCCATTCGGATCTATCTTGCGCAGAGTGTTTCCAGTTGTTAATGCTAACTTTTCTACAATCTTCTTCAACTCCATCTAGCCATCTTGATCTCGGCTTTCCTCTCGCTCTTGTGTTGTAGGGCATGGCATTCATTATTCTTTGTTGAGCTCTATTCGGAGGCATTCTTGCTACATGTCCTGCCCAGCTCAGTCTTTGCGATTTTATAAATTTTACAATATCTTTACCTTCGATTATATTATCGATCTCAAGGTTATTTCGTCTTTGGTAACTACCGTCGTCATTTATTTTTGGGCCATATATTTTTCTAATTATTTTTCTTTCAAAAACCCGAAGCTTTTCTTCATCTGAGAGTGTCAAGGCCCAAGTTTCACAACCGTATGTTAGTACCGGCAGCACTACTGTTTTATACAGCCGTACCTTAAGTGAGCGAGCTACTAGACGGGATTTAAAAAGTTTGAGTTGCGCATAAAATGCTTTTTGGGCAGCTTGAATTCGATCGTTTATAGATAGATGCATATCGTTAGAGCTGTTGATTAATGCGCCTAGGTATTTGAAGCTCGTGACTTTTTCGAATGTGTAGTTGAGAAGCGTTATAGATTGCTGTGCGTTTATGGGTTGAGTTCGCGACATGTGAATGTACTTGGTCTTATTCTCATTTATCAATAAACCAAGCTTTTTCGTTTCATTTTCCAAGATTGCAAAATTTTGTTCTAAGTCGCGCACACTGTGTGATATGAGCGCTATATCGTCTGCATATGCACACATTATTGTTGACCGCGCGAAAATGTGTCCTCCTCTATCAAGCGATGATATTGCATGGTTAAGTGTAAGATTAAAAATTGTTGTTGATAGAGCATCACCTTGCCTTACACCTGATGTAATATTAAATTCTGCACTAAGATTGTTCTGTACAGCAACCTTACACGTTGTTTTTTTAAGTGTGAGTATCACCATTCTTGTTAATTTGTTTGGTATCCCCATGTTAATGAAAATTGGTTCCAAAATGTTTCTATTTATAGAGTCGAAGGCTTGCTTAAAGTCAACCATGAGCATGTGTAAATCTTTTTTGTACTCAAAGCCTTTCTCCATTGTTTTCCTTAATAGGAATATTTGATCAACAGTGGATCGGTTAGGCCTGAAAACGCACTGGTATTCTCCAATGATAGATTCCGCAACTTCTTTAAGTCTGTTGTTAATGACATTTGACAGAATTTTGTACGGTGTGTTTAGTAATGTGATTCCTCTATAGTTCTCACAGCTCATTTTGTTTCCTTTTTTGTGTATTGGTATTATAATACCACGGTGCCAATCGTTAGGTATCGTTTCTGTGTCCCATATTGTGCAGATCAATCTATGCATCTGAACCCGTAGTTTGTTGCCTGCATTCTTGAATAGCTCTATGACTAAGCCATCGTCACCTGGCGCCTTGTTGTTCTTAATTTGCTCTATCGCTTTATCAACCTCTTGTATTGTAGGTAGGTTGTCATATGTTGAAGACGATTCAACTGTAATACTATTTTCACCGGCCAATTCGTTGTGTTGCACAGGTACGTTAAGCAGTTCATTGAAGTGTTCTTGCCATCTCATCAGTATTGCACAGTCTTCACTGAGAACGTTACCGTCTTTATCTAGACAGTTGTTTAGCCTTGGCTGGAAACCGTTTTTCATGTTTTTAATACCTTGATAGAAAGCTTTCGAGTTACCAGAGTCGAAGTCGTCACAAATTTTCTCTATTTTTCTTTTTTGGGCAGCTTTTTTTTTACGTTTTATTAGTTTTTTAGCATCAGACCTAAGCCTCTTATAATCTGCTGAAGATTGGCGGGTATTTTGTGCCAAAAACTTGCTTCTAGCTTCCATTTTATTCTTTACTGCTAATTCGCATTCCTCATCGTACCATTCATCATTTCTTTTTCTTTTCACATAGCCGACAGTTTTTTCTGCTGTATCGTTAATCGTTTTGTTTAATCGAGTCCATATTTCGTTTGATTCTAGGTTGTCATCGGTTAGTGTTTCCCTTAATTTGTTGGTAATCATTTCCTCAAAAGCTAGTTTAGTTTGTAGGTTCTTTAGCTTTTCTACATCCCATTTTCGCTTTCTTTGTCCTCTTTCCTTCATCACGTTTGAAAGCCTGTGGCGAAAAACAACCTTTACCATATAATGGTAATAGATGATAATCTTCGCCTGTTAACTAAGACGTGATCAATTTGGTTAACAGTACCCGTTCCTGGGTGTTTCCATGTTCCCTTGTGTATAAGTTTATGTGGGAAACGAGTGCTAGCTATATACATGGAATAGTTAGCTGCCAATTGACAAAGTTTTAATCCATTCTTGTAGGTGATTAATTGATTTTTTTTCAATTCATCACTTTTTCGATTTTGATCACAAATATAATCAATTTTTTATTTAAAGTCAATTAAAATAATGATTGATTCAACAAATGAATTTAAGGCTTATGACAAAATTATGAAGAAATTCACATTTTTTGCTTTCCAACATGTCTACTACAATAAAAAAAGTAAACCCCGATTATAAAGTATATTTTTGAATCAATGTATTCAAATAAATTGAAGCGAAAAAAAATCTGGTATGTTGAAAATTTGTAATTTGATAGTTAAAGAAAATAACAAAAATATTGATTAAAATAATAATTGACTCATTTAAATTTTGTTGATCAATAGATTTAATTGAAATTTTTTGGCCAATAATTTTTTGTGTGGAGGTATAAAATGATCCACACGTTCTGATGATGCTCCAAAGAATCAATAGAGTTGGATACTAGGGTGTCTCGTTGATGGGCTTTTCTCTCTGATCAAATTCCAATACCCGCCAAAAGTGTCGGTACCCTAAGTCTAACTTACATGCAAAATATGACTCCGATCGGAGTTTATCTTCTGTCCCCTTTTTGAGCCTCAAATCTGGGATTTTTGCTAAAAAGGATAAAAAAGCTTCCCCCCGCAATTGCCGAAAAGTGGTCCGATGGATATTCGATATACTTACTTCTTCTCTAATGAATTCAGAACAAAAAATTTATGTTTAAATTTTTTTTTTTATAAAAATTTTGAATTTTGGAAAAAGGTGTTTAACCCCCAAAAATCATGTCATTTTTTTGGTATCAGGTTTGAAGTATTACCGATCAAATATTATACAAAAGTATTTTTTAATTAATTTTAATAAAAAAAATTTAATTATTTTTTTTAAGTTCACTAAAAATATTTTGTAGGCAAAAACAAATGAAAAACAGATTTAAAACCAGTGAATAAACAGTTGAAACCCATCCCAGTAATTATTCATTTGTTTTAACAAACATCAACATTTATTTTTTACTGTTGATAAAATTTTCTAAAATAAATAACATTAAACATTTAAAAATTATGTTTTTTTTCATTCTTTTTTACCAACAAATTCGAAAAAAATAACCTACGAAAACATTTAAAATTAATGATATTTCTGTTATTTTTATTAGAGATGGGCACGTGAGTGATTTTTGACTTACACTCACTCACGGTCACGACAGGAATTTTTGAATCATGCACACTTACTTACGAGCAAATTGTTTCTACTCACACTCACTCACAATCACGTCAGTAAATTTGATACAACTCACACTCACGCAAGTTTCACTCACACTCACGTTGTCTATTCATACAAAAAAACATTTTCAAAAACTAAAATTTCAAAATTGTCAAAAATTTAAAGTTGAGCGAAATTGTAATTTTTTTTGCTTTTTTCAGGACAAAATCCTAAGTTAAGCCAAATATTACAATTTTTTGTTGCATTTTTGTGGTACAAAAGGAAATATGTAGAGTTAAGAAATCACGCAGACTTACGCAAAAAAATCGACTCACGCTCACTCACTCACGCAATTTTTTTATCCACTCATACTCACTCACAATCACCTGAGTAAAATTAAATTCAGTCACACTCACGCGTGATCATGCGTGAATCACGTGAATCACGTTCTAAGCTGCTCATGTGCCCACTTCTAATTTTTACCAACAAATTCCAAAAAAAAAATAACCTACGAAAACATTAAAAATTAATAATTTCGTAGGTTATTTTTTACAATTTTCTATTGAAATATTTTTTAAAAAATTTTTAATAAAATTTTGGGGAATCGATGCCGCAATCAACTACATTCTGGCCAGACACTCTACCCATCGTGCCAAAGTCACTTGATACAAACATGTTTTTATATTTCTATAAATAATTTTTTGAATTTTTTGTCTACAAAAAATAACCTTGTTGTGTAGGTAAAAACTAACATATCATTAGTTTTTACCTACACAACAAAATACCAACAATTTAAAAAAAAATTACTCACACTAATCATTAAAAATTTAAAGGATAATCAGTAGTTTTTATTTACAGAACAAAAATAAATGACTTTAAAAATTAAATGTTAATGAAAGTCTTTATTTTTTAGTGTGTTATTTTTGAAACCAAGGACAGAAGTAGTCATTAATAAAAACTGAACTTCAAACAAACGTTTTTTTTCTTTTAAAAACGACTAATCGTAAAATTTTTTTAAATAAACTACAAACAGTTCATGACATAATTTTTTGAGTGTTCTTTTTTTTAAATCTCAATTTTGAGGCTCAAAGTGGGGACAGAAGATAAACTTTATAGAAAAAATTTGAAACGAATTTCAATCAACAAAAACGCGAATTCAATCAATTTTTATACCTTCCACTTAGTGATAGAGGGTATATATAAGTTTGTCATTCCCTTTGTAACTCATCGAAATATCGGTCTGGGACCCCATAAAGTATATACATTCATGATGCCCGATCGATTTTAAGACATTCTAGCGATGTCCGCCTGTTTGTCTGTGGAAAATGCTACCACGGACAAAATATTGCACAGAGATGACTGAAACATAACATATTTATTGGAAGTTCTCCCGAGAAGTTCGGTATTGCATTTGAGCGATATCGGTTCAGCGGTTCAGAAGTTATGAACGAAAATGTAAGCACACCTCAAAAATTTCAGTACATTCAACATAACCTAAAAATACAAAATGCTTTAATTCGGCTTCTGGTTGACAAAAGTTCGGCAAGGCCGAATTTATCATTTTTACTTGTTTGATTGAAATTCCTCCAATTAAAAAAATTTTTATACCAATCATCAAATTGTAGGTGATTGATTGAAAATTTTTTCAATCAAACATTTTTTCGATTTTGATCAACAATTTGATCAAGTTTTTATTCATAGTGAATCAAAATAATGATTGATTTAACAAATGTAAGCTTATGACAAAATTATCAAAAAATTCATATTCTTCGCTTTCCAATATGTTGTCAACAATAAAAAAAAGTAAAACCCGATTATTTTGTATATTTTTGAATTAATCTATTCAAATTAAATTAAAGCTAGACAAAATCTGGTTTGTTGAAAATTTGTAATTCGTCAGTTAAAGAAAATAACAAAAAAATTAATCCAAACATTGATTGACTCATTTAAATTTTGTTGATCAATAGATTTAATTGAAAATTGTTTGCCAATAATATTTTGACACTTTAGGCTGGTATTAGAATTTGATCAGACAGAAAATGCCAAAAACGAGCCACCCTATTGGATACCATACTGTCATTGAGAAGCTTCAACGCACTCCTTTATACCCGGTCTAAAGGTTTGTGGAGACAATAAAAAAACCTTGTGGAGACAACAAACAAAATACTTCTGCATATCCCATAAATTTTTGAGCTAGTCTTGCAGATCATTCTGATCTTCTGAAAATGGAGGGTGTAAAAAGGGTAAAAGATTTACTAAAAGTTTTTTATGGTTCTGAGCCATTTTTCCAAAAGAAAAATTCTCAAAAATCGAATGCCTTTTTCACATAAAGGCATTCTCAGATTTCATGATCTTATAAAACACTTCACAAAATTAAATTCTTTTTATCAGATTCTGTTAAAATGTTTTCTTCTGTTTGTATTGAACATTGGCGTAGGAAGCCAACATTTCTGGGGGGGGGGGGCTAAAGCCCCCCCAGATTTTTTTTAATTTTTTGTTTTTTTTTAATAGAAAACCCCAGACCTATTTCTGAAGCGTTCCCTATATCATGAAAGCGGTTAAAAATTCATATTTTTTTAAACAAATTTTGATTCTGAAGATTTTTCGGAAATTTAGAACCCCCAGATATGTTATGAAAATGAAAGATTTTTTTTGATTTTTTTGATCAATGATTAGTATTAATCATTGATTATCTTTTGATATGTTACCAGCCCTAAGATTCGGTAAAGTTTTTATTACTGACAAAAACATCAGATTCATATAAAAACTTTTTGCAATAATTCAGACTATTTTTCAATAGGAAAAACTATTAGATCTAATATAATAATCATTACGAGTCCTTAAGACTCGTAGAATAATCATAACGAGTCCTAGAGACTCATTATTATTATTTATTGTTGCAAAAATTAATGAAATCATTAAATTACACAGTGCAACACCCAAAATCGGAATGGGATGAAACCAAAAGCAAATGAAAGTTGACATATTCCATAACAAACCCCTCAAGGCTTTTTTCTAGTTCAGAGGTTGATTTTGTTTTACACGCATTTGAAGTTAGTGCACTTTTATTATAATTACAATAATAAATGCTTGAAAACTGTATTAGTGGCGAATGATTAATATTGTAATTGCCTTTAAATAACAATCATACGCAACGGTGTCCAGAGATTTATATTAATAATTGCCTTTAAATAACAATCATACGCAACGGTGTACATGGTTTATTTTAATAATTTGGCTATTCAGTAAATAGGTACTGGACCGATTGCAGCAAAATTCATACCAGTCATAGCTGAAGTAATTTTGTGCTTAAGTTTGGAAACTTGACCCTACATGTCCAATAAGGGCACCACCAGGGGTCTTTAAAGTTGGACACGTTTAGTACACAAAAACTTTAAATGCTTTAAAATCACCAACTTTAAATGCGTGTAAAATAAAATCTAGCTCTGACCTAAAAAAAGGCCTTGAGGGTTTTATTATGGAAAACGTCAGCTTTCATTTGCTTTTGGTTTCATCCCATTCCGATTCCGAAAGTTCGAATTTGTATCACTGTGTTATTAAAAAAAAATTGTGAATGATTAAAATTCTGGGGGGGCTTAGCCCCCCCCCAGACAGGGCTATCTACGCCAATGGTATTGAAGTGCATTACATTTATTATCCCAACAGATTTCAAATAAAATTACAAAACTTATAAGTTACTTTTACACAAATTGCATTTTTGTTAATGGTTTTTATATACCTTTAAGAATTACTCATTTTCCTATAACGACTTTTATTACCAAAAACAACATGGAAAAACCTATAATGAAAGAAAACCCTCCTTTTGATACTTATTGCCAAAGAAAGAAAATCTGTTACGTTTTTCTTTTGTCTTCCAAGTAGAAACGGAAAAAATACAAAATAATAATGTAAGTAATCTAAAAAGAAAAACGAAATAGGAAAAATAATGGTTAAACAAAATCCTTTATGACTTCATTGCAGTTTCAAAATGATAATAACTGTCTGTCTGTCGGTCCGTCCGTACGTCCGTCTGTGTTTAAAATGTCTGCGCGCCTAAGAAGAAAACCTTACGGCTGAAGGGGTTGAGGGAAGAAAAAAAACAGCAGAAGCTATAAGCCTAACTACTCCCAATGGTGACATTTTTAACATTTTGCACAATTTTCTTTATTCAAGAAAAATTCACAAATACGTATACAATAAGGCATAAAAATCTATATAGACTAACGTTTTTATGCATAACAACCCATTAAAATCACCACAATATGCCATTAAAGGTGCTTGTTGTTACTACGACTACAGCATAGTGTAGTCATAAAACGTATGAAGGATTTTTGTGGAAATAAGGATATAACAATCTTTGTTTTTATACAAATTTTCCACACAAAAAAGGGATAATATTGTTAATGTCTGTTATATACCCGTCTAGATAATAAAAATTTGATTAGTTTTTCCACAAAACAATGTAAAGCAGTATCAAAATAAAAAAAAAAAATAAATCTGAAAATTTTATGAAAATTATAATGTTTAAGCTATTTGTTTAACAATCAGTTTTCTAAAAGGAAGTTAACCCTCAAATGATCAAAAGCTCTTTAATGCTACCATCTTTTCTCCAATTGAAGTCACCGCCTCACACCAGAATCCTTTCAGTAAAATTACACTCAAAAAATTATGTCATTTACTGTTTGTAGTTTATTTAAAAAGTTTTACGTTTAGTCGTTTTTAAAAGAAAAAACATTTGTTCGATGTTCAGTTTTTATTAATGACTATTTCAGTCCTTTGTTTCAAAAATAACACACTAAAAAATAAAGACTTTCATTAACATTTAATTTTTAAAGTCATTTATTTTTGTTCTGTAAGTAAAAACTACTGATTATTCTTTAAATTTTTAATGATTTGTGTAATTAATTTTTGTTTAAATTGTTGGTATTTTTTAATGAGATATCATTAGTTTTTACCTACACAAGTCAGTTATTTTTTTGTAGAAAAAAAAATAAAAAAAATATTTATAGAAATATAAAAACATGTTTGTATCAAGTGACTTTGGTACGATGGGTAGAGTGTCTGGCCAGAATGTAGTTGATTGCGGGATCGATTCCCCAAAATTTTATTAAAAATTTTTAAAAAAATATTTCATTAGAAAATTGTAAAAAATAACCTACGAAATCTTATTTGTTTTTTCTGTAAGTACAGATCGAGCACGGGCTCTAATTATATTTGTTATAAGTAGGGATGAGATTTTCATGCACTAAAAAATCGAAAATATGCGCTTAAAATATGCGCTAAAAAATTCAAAATATGCACTAAAAAACCTAAAAATATGCACAAAAAAGTAAAAAGTGTGCATTAAAAATCTTGTTTTCATAGGAAAAACTTCTTAAAAATCAAAAAATAATGCCGGGTTTAAATAGTAACATTATAAACTTTAAATAAAAACAAGTAGAAAAGTTAAATTCGACTTGGCAGAATCTATGAATACCCTCCACAATGCCCATTTTAAGTGATAGTAAATTCTAACGTGAAACAAATAACAGTTTTGATTAGAAATATTTTATTTTGCGTAACAAAAAATTTTTTAGTAATTTTTGGAAAAAAAAAATAATTAACTAATTTTTTTTTGAGTGTAAAATTTTTTTTTAAGTGTAAAATTTTTTCGAGTGTACTTTTTTTTTTTTGTTTTGGTGTCAAAATATTTTTGAGTGACAAAAATACGTTGTAAAATATTTTTGTGACTTACCAAGGTTTTTAAAACAGGTTTAACGGGTTTTCAACACGTGAATTTAAGGTGAAGCTAATCTGAAATTTACGGTTTTACTAATAACTTTTGAACCACTGGACCGATTTTGCTGAAATTCAATATGAACTAAGCTGGAGGAACGGCATATATATATGCCAAGCTTCAGCATCCTCAGAATTTCTCTTTAAAAGTTATGGTGCTTTTTATCTCATAAATTCACGAAAAATCCTTGCTCAAAACTTTTGAACCACTGGACCGATTTCGCTGGATTGCAATACCAACCTGACCAGGTAAATGCCCAACATATATGCCAAACTTCAGGAGGAGGAAGTAAAGTCTTTCAAAAGTTAGCGTGTTTTCAACAGACAGACAGACAGACAGACAGACAGACGGACAGACGGACAGACGGACGGACGGACGGACGGACGGACATCGCTAGATCGTCTTAAAATCGATCGAGGATCATGAATATATATACTTTATTGGGTCCTAGACCAATATTTCGAGGTGTTACAAACGGAATGACAAACTTATATATACCCTCTATCACTAGAGTGGAGGGTATAAAGATGTTTGCTAGAAATAAAGACAATCTATAAAAAAAATTAAAAAGAAAAAATAATTTTTCTTACTTTGAAAATTATTTTTTAAAATTTATGACAGTTTTTGTAACAAAAATATTTCAATTTGTGTTTTTGATAATTTATGTCAAAATATGCAAAAATATGCACTTAAAAGTAGGAAATATGCATAAAATATGCATTTTAAACCAAAATATGCAAAAATATGCTTTTTAACCAAAATATGCACAAATATGCAAAAACAAATCGATGCCATTTTAACGCAAATTTCTTGATTCGGAAAGATAATTGGTCGATATCGCTTTTAGACTATCGACAAAAAACATGCATTTGCATGGAAATCTCATCCCTAGTTATAAGGGTTCAAGTTGAAAAAATGCAGAAGAAAAATTGAATTTCTAAAAATTATAGACATTTCTGGTATTTCCCATACCGGTTTCAAACACCCCAGTTAGTGTCATCATCAGTAGGATTTTAAATGTCGGTTTGTCTTGTTAATGAAAACTTTTTTTATATATGTGAATATTTATAGTTTCTACAGAATAAATTTTGACAGTTTCCAACACTACAATTCCATTTCTAGCAATCTCAACCTCACTTCATACTTTCTTTCAACTTTTTTGTCTCTTACATTATTTCGCAAGGGTTACCAACATGATCTGGAATTGCAGACACAAATGAAGGAATTTGCATTTTCTGTTTCGGAGACGTGCCTAATGGCGACATATTTTGTCAGTAATTTTATTTGATTTTTTCTGTAAGTACAGATCGAGCACGGGCTCTAATTATATTTGTTATAAGGGTTCAAGTTGAAAAAATGCAGAAGAAAAATTGAATTTCTAAAAATTATAGACATTTCTGGTATTTCCTATACCGGTTTCAAACACCCCAGATAGAAATCATTAATTTTTAATGTTTTCGTAGGTTATTTTTTTGGAATTTGTTGGTAAAAATAACAGCACTATCATTAATTTTTAATGTTTTCGTAGGTTATTTTTTTCGAATTTGTTGGTAAAAAAGAATGAAAAAACCATAATTTTTTAATGTTTAATGTTATTTATTTTAGAAAATTTTGTCAACAGTAAAAAATAAATGTTGATGTTTGTTAAAACAAATGAATAATTACTGGGATGGTTTTCCATTGTTTATTCACTGGTTTTAAATGTGTTTTTCATTTGTTTTTGCCTACAAAATATCTGCAAGTTTCAGGACAATCGGCGGGCGCCCTCTAAAAGACCTCCCTTGTTAGCTCCTTTTCACATTAATTGACCTACATAAAATTAAAAACAACTTGTCTGAATTTCATTCCGCGTTTTGATCAAAACAGATCATAATAAAAAAAACAAAAAGTGCACTACACCACCCATGCAATGAAAAAAATTGAAACGAATTTCACGCGGATTCAATAAATTTTTTTAATGAAATTCGTCCAATTAAAAAAAAAATTTAAACCAATCATCAAATTGTAGGTGATTGATTGATTTTTTCCAGTTTGATTAAAAGATTGATCAACTTTTTATTTATAGTCAAAAAAATTATTGATTTAACAAATGAATTGTTAGCTTATGACAAAATCGTCAAAAAATTCATCTTTTTTGCTTTTCAATATGTTGCAAACAATAAAAAAAAAGTAAAACGCAATTATTTTGAATATTTTTGATTAAATCAATTCAAATAAATTAAAGCGAAAAAAAATCTGGTATGTTGAAAATTTGTAATTCGACAGTTAAAGAAAATAAGAAATATGTTAATCAAAACATTGACTGAATTTTGTTGATCAATAGATTTAATTGAAAATTGTTAGCCAATAATTTTTTGTGTGTGCTGTACCTTTTTAAGGTTAACATTCTATTATATTTTTTTAGATTTTAAGGCTCACTAACACAAACCACCCATTTTTGGCTTTTAACGCCCTCGGAGTTTTGATAATTCTTACCGTAACCTGTAAAAACCACCTCCTTGTTTCACTTTTTGCTGTTTTTTTATTCTTCAAAAAACCTTATTAAATTATAAAAAATAAAGTATATTTTCCAAAAAAAAGAAACAAACATCAATGTTGTTTTTGCACACCTTTTTCCTGTTTTGACATGCTTTTATTATAGAGTATCGTTTATTTTCTTTCTCAATTTCTTTTTATTTTTGTTTTCAGGGATCCTTAACAACCTCCTTAAAGTTTTTTGTTTTTTCCTTTGTCTTCAAAGGTAAAAAATAATAAAAATACAAATATTCAATTGATTTTGTGGGGATGTATTTTTTTAAAACATATTCACACAACGGCAACATCTACTATACACAAAATTGTGTTGATAATTGAATTTCAAAGGCGTATTGATACCGATTTTTCTTTATTTTATTTCTTTAGATTTTTTTTCTTTTTTAACAAGCATATTTATTGTTTTACAACCTCAATAATACAATTTTTTTTAACAACATTTTTATCACTGCTAACTAACAAAAAAACATGTTTGTTAACAGTGAATTATCCCGATTTTTTTATTTTTGCATATTTTATGGTTTAGAAATAATTTGATTTTCTTTTTTTTCATGTTTTTTACTGGGAGTTGGTATGAATTGAATAATTTTTATTGAAGTGTTATTAAATTTAAACTTTAAGCTAACCTGATTCTATGTAAATGTGTTTGTTGAATTGTTCAACAGTTATTTAAATAATTTTATTTAATGTTTCTTTACAGAACTCAACACGAGCATTAACTGGAAATCACGATGCGGCGAAAACAAAAAGAAAGAAATTTATCTGATGGTTATGGGAAGGCTAAAAACCGATAAAAGGAAACTAAATTTCCCTTTGAAGAACTTAAGCACTTTCTGAAAACCAAAAAAAAAAAAAAATATTTTTAGTAAATTTTGAAGAAAACAAAAATATTTATTCCAAAGTGGCTCATATCTTAATTGATATCGAGGGCCTATATTCAAAACCCACTATCTAAAAAACACAATTTTTTAGAAGAGCCAAAAAACCATCTAAAAAACACAATTTTTTAGAAGAGCCAAAAAACCATTTATATCGCGTATTGTTAGAGTAATTAAAACTCGATATTCTACATTATTTTTTTAAATCAACTACTGAATCTTACGCAAAATTCGTTTTTTAAATTTTGCACTATTGGGAATTTTATGATAGATAGAGGGTTTTGTTTCTCAAAAATATTCAAAGTACATGAATGAAAACAAGTAAGAAAGTTATAGTCGGTCAAGACCGACCATATGATACCCTACATCAGTGTTTTCCGGAAAATGGGTCCCAAGTCCAAACAGGGACCGATTGTATCTGTCTTTTGTTAGATCTTTATTTAGTGTAGAAAACACACACAAATCAAATTTTAGTGGAATTGGTTATTTTTTTGTCAATAGACCAATTTATCTGAATATCGGTCGAAATTTGTATATAAGGGACTAAGTCCAAAAATGGTCCAATTATATTCCGATTAAGGTTACTAAAGTTCACGTTTAACATCTAAAAATAAATTTTTTATCAAATATTTCCATTTTTATGAATTTTGGAGGAATTATGTGAATATCGGGAAGGTGGTTTGTATGGGGACTACCAGAAGGACTAAACCGATTCCTTTGAAATTTGGAAAGGTGATTTTTTTTGTGCATACAAAATTAATTACCTGCTGAATTTTAAAGCGATAACTATTATAATACGGTTATTAGAGTCATTTAAGCCGAATGCAAAGGGGGCGTTTGTATGGGGGCTAGGTCTTTACATGGACCGACTTTCTCCAATTTCAATAGGCTTCATCCTTGAGCCAAAGTTTAAAATTTCAAGTCAATTGATTGAAAATTGCGACCTGTATCGTGCTTAAACCGATAGATGGACAGACGGACGGACAGACGGACGGCCATCGCTAAATCGACTCAAAAAGTAATTCTGAGTCGATCGGTATGCTTGAAGGTAGGTCTAGGACCAATATTTCGGGTAGTTACAAACATAAGCACAAACTCATTATACCCTGTACTAGAGATGGGCACATGAGCAGATTAGAGAGTGATTCACGCGTGATCACGCGTGTGTGTGACTAAATTCAATTTTACTCACGGGATTGTGAGTGGGGGAAAAAATTGCGTGGGTAAGATTTTTGAGTGAGTGAGTGTGCGTGAGTCGATTTTTTTGCGTGAGTTTGCGTGATTTATTTGCTCTTCATATTTCCTTTCGTACCAAAAAAAGGAACAAAAAATTGTAAAATTTAGATTAAAAAAGCAAAAAAAAATATAAAATTTCGCTGAACTTTAAATTTTACTAAACAATTTGAAAGATTTTTGAAATTTTAGTTTTTGATTTTTTTTTTTATAAATAAGAGTTTTGAGAGTGTGAGTAAACATGAGTGTGAGTGAAGCTTGCGTGAGTGCACGTTAGTATGAGTTGTATTAAATTTACTCATGTGATTGTGAGTGAGTGTGCGTGTTTCAAAAATTCCTGTCGTGAGCGTAAGTGAGTGTGAGTCAAAAATCACTCACGCGCCCATCTCTACCCTGTACCACAGAGTGGTGTAGGGTATAATGATCAGATAGAATGCTTTGCATTTTAATAAAAATAATTCATTATGATTGCATTTATCATCGGTAAATTTTTAACTTGATTTATTAATGATAACGGCTTATAAAAAATTCCAAGATCGCGGTTTGGGTCCACAGGTGCTGATTTTTAAGACAAAATTATGTTATTTAAAAATTAGTAACAAAAAATAAAAACACGATTTTTGTCAACAGATGCAGATCAGCATCGCGATTTTTAAACCTTTTTTTTATAGTCTATGCAAGACATCCAAATTTTGAGCCATATTTTTCAAAATGTTAAACAAGAATTTTCAGCAAAAATTAGCATCAGTGGACCAAAATCATGGTTCTGGAATTTTGTTGATAAATTCATGTTCAGCATGCAAAAATTAAAAAAATAATTTTCTTGAAAATGGAAGATAGAGGGTTTTGAATATAGGCCCTCGATATACTTAATAGCATGAAAGATCAGGGTTAGATTCCCGATTTATAAAATTTTCAACTACAGAGTCTTTTTTATACTAATTGGCCCTTACCACAAGAAAACAAAAAGTCTATTTTAACAAAAGTTTTATTTTAAATTTCAAATTTTCAATACATTTTTTGAAAGTTGATTTTAAAAACAAAAACAATTTGTATGGAAATAAAATTAAAAGCTGATTATTGGTTGGTGGACCATTATTTATGGAAATATTAAAGGTGCCAAAAGTACACATTTTTACCCATTTTACTCTCCAAAGAAACGGAATTTCCAAGGATCATAGATTCTAAATTTAAATTGGCTAGGATCATTATTTTAGGAAATAAAAATAGAACAAAGAGTTCACTTTTTTACCCCTTTTATGACCCCAAGAAATAAAATTTCCAAAAAGTACCTTTTCCAGAATGTTTTTTCAATGAAGGATCCTATTTTTCAAATACATATCAAATTTTACGACCATTTTTTAAGAAATGCACTCAAAAAACCTCGTCATATTACTAGAAAATGTCTCGTAATCTCATTTTATCAATATTTATTCTTATTTTTTAACAAAAACTTTCAATCGAAATTTACAAATTTAATGTAATTTTAAAAATTTTAAAAATTTTTTTACAAAAAAGTTTTATTAAGCTAAAAAAGTTGTAAATTTACAATTTTATTGGTAAAAAGCTTGTTAAATTACAAAAAAGATCGTAATTTTTACTAGGAATTCTCGTAAAATAGGAGGTTACAAAAAATCTAGTAAAGTCACGGGAATTCCTTGTAAATTTTATCGCGTCAAAAAATTTTTAAATTTACAATTTTATTGGTAAAAACTTGTACAATTACAAAATTATTGGTAAAAAGCAAGTAAAATTACTACACTTAAAAAATTATGTCATTAACTGTTTGTAGTTTATTTAAAAAATTTTACGTTTAGTCATTTTTAAAAGAAAAAACATTCAATTTTTATTAATGACTACTTCTGTCCTTTGTTTCAAAAATAACACACTAAACAATAAAGACTTTCATTAACATTTAATTTTTAAAGTCATTTATTTTTGTTCTGTAAGTAAAAACTACTGATTATTCTTTAAATTTTTAATGATTTGTGTAAGTAACTTTTTTTAAAATTGTTGGTATTTTTAAAGATATATCATTAGTTTTTACCTACACAATTTGGTTATTTTTTTGTAGAAAAAAATTCAAAAAATTATTTATAGAAATATAAAAACATGTTTGTATCAAGTGACTTTGGGACGATGGGTAGAGTGTCTGGCCAGAATGTAGTTGATTGCGGAATCGATTCCCCAAAATTTTATAAAAAATTTTTAAAAAAATATTTCAATAGAAAATTGTAAAAAAATAACCTACGAAATCATTAATTTTTAATGTTTTCGTAGGTTATTTTTTTGAAATTTGTTGGTAAAAAAACTGAACTATCATTAATTTTTAATGTTTTCGTAGGTTATTTTTTCGTTGGTAAAAAAGAATGAAGAAACCGTAATTTTTTAATGTTTAATGTTATTTATTTTAGAAAATTTTGTCAACAGTAAAAAATAAATGTCGATGTTTGTTAAAACTAATGAATAATTACTGAGATGGTTTTCAATTGTTTATTCACTAGTTTTAAGTGTGTTTTTCATTTGTTTTTGCCTACAAAATATTTTGAGTGTAGGAAAATCAAATAGGAAGTAGCAAAAAAAAATTATCACATTTTTACAAGTTCTTTTCTTTTGAGTGTAGTTTTCTAAAGTTTAACACAAAACTCCCTCTATCCTAAAGTTTTTAAAATCATCTTTAAGTCATAAATATTTTTTTTAAATTTTTAATATTTTTTTTTTCATTATTATACTATATTGAAGATTAGTTTTAGCATCAGTGAGATGACTTATTCTAAAAGTATTATAGAAACAACTAAATTTTTAAAAAAATATTTTATGGTAATTTTAATGTACAATTCTGTTTGTAGTACATAATATATCATGTTGGCACGTCAAAAAATAAACAACAAAGTTTTGCTTTTCAATATTCAGCGTAAAAATAAAAGCTTTTGCAACAAATTATATTTTATTACGTAAAATCGTGAACTAACGTTAATAGAGATGAGCAGGTGAGTACATTTAACACTTAAATTGTGTTCACATTATACAACTAAGGCAGAGTTTTTGGGATCTCAGTTAAACTTGGTTTAGTTAATCTGAAAACAAATTTCAGTTTGAAAATCTTTTTTTAGCAAAACAATTTAAATGTCAATTGCCAATGTTGAAACATAAATATTAATACATATTAAAATCTACACTCATTGAGTATTAGAAGAAAATTTTACATTCTCTTAGATTGATCACAATTTTCAAACAAGCGTATAGTATTATCCAATAGGTAATCATATGTTAATCTGTTTTAATAAATTTTTGTTGGTTGTTTGACAATTGTGATCAAACTAACAATAAGAGAGTGTACAATTTTCTTCTTCTAATACTCAATGAGTGTATGTGTATCAATATTTTTGTGTGAACATTAGCAATTGTCATTTTAATTCCTTATGCTACTTGTTGTATAGGGTTTTTATATTTGCTTAATAGTTTTCTGAAAAAATTTTGTTATATTTCACTCACTAGACCATCTCTCTTCATTTCAGACTATCCGATACTTCTCATCTAAAAGTCCTTGTTGTTTTTTTTACTTTTTTTTTTGCAATATTGTATCTTTCTTTTCATAAGTTTTAAATGATCTGTGTGTAGTTAAAATGAAACGCATCTGCATCATAAAATAAGCAGAAAAATATTTAAAAGAAAACAACACAACTTAACAAAACACAGCATGTTTAATTACAACTTCAAAACTTCAGAAATCTCACACCTATTAAATCTTTCCCAAGACCATATGCATCTTTCTTTAATTCTTGCATTACATCTTTACAAGTTCCATAATTTTTTGAAAGAAGGTATAAATTTGTTGCTTTAGCGGCAAATTTTATGGTTAAAGTTTTTTTTTCTTATTCTTCATCCATTTGACTCCCTCTGGTTTTTGAAGGCAGTTAATTATTTAAAGGTTTTTTTGCATTCATTGTTTTTTTTTTGTTTAAAAGAAGAAAAGTAATTAAAATATCACTGCAGGCAGGCTGCTTTTCTGTAATGTATTTTTTTTTTTAAAGAAATTAAAAAAAAAAAAAATGAGAAAAATTTAATTAGGCATTTTCAAAATAAGAAATTAAATTTCGTAAAGTGGAAATTTTATATAATGAGTGACTGGGATTTTAAATATGCAAGTGATTTTAAGTTAAACAAAAATTAGAATAATTATGTTCTGAGCTCAAGGATCTATATTTCTTTTAAAGTCTGGCCATGAGTTTCAATTACAAAATTTGTTGAACCAATTAAAATGATAGTTAATTTAGAGATTAGTTTTTTTAGAAATTATTTAAATCGCAAATCGCATGTTTGAAAAGGAGCAAATCCATGGGAAATTTAACTGACGGATCACCGAATTTGTTAATTTTGTAAATGATTAAAAACCATTGTATTTTTTTTTTATCAATATGGGCGTTAACAAAAAGCCTTTTTTGAGCATATTGGCTTTTTGACATATTTTTAACAGTTTTCACAGGAAAAAAAAAATTAATTAAAAAATTCGTAAATATAATTAAAAAATTAATTAAATCTGGAACTATCACTAAAATGCGCATATAATTGAAAATACATGTATGTCGTTATTAAAAAATAAATGGATATTTAGTTAATTAAAAGCTTATTACTAGAAATTAAAAAAAATATTAAAATAAAACAAGTAGAAAAATTAAGTTCGACTTGGTCGAATCTATGAATACCCTCCACAATGTTATCTGATAGTAATTTTCTAAAAAAATTTCAAAAAATTGCATTACAAATTTTTTATTAGAAATATGTATATTATTTTGAGTAAAACTTTTTTTTAATCAATAAAATTTTTTTGAGTGTAAAATTTTTTTGACTGTCAGCATTTTTTGAGTGTGACATTTCATTTAAAAAAAAATAATGTATAAATTTTTTTTGAGAGTAACATTTTTTTTTTTTTGAGTGTAACATTTTTTTTTTTAGTGTACAATTTCTTTGAGTAACAAAATTACTTTGTAACATATTTTTGTTGTTTTATACCTAAGTATATGTAATACAAAAAAAAACTATTTCCCTCTTTTTATTTTATCATCCATTTCTTTAAAAACCAAAAACAAACTAACATTGTATCAATTAAAACCCACTTCATTGGATTTTTTTCCAAAAAATACTTACTATACACCGTTACATACAGTGACAAAAACATGACAAAACAATAACAAATATTTACTTGTCTAACAACTAAACTGCACCCCACGACAAGAAAACAAACAACAACAAGTTTTAAAAAACTGGTATTTCACCATGCTTTAAAACTTGTTTAACGAGTTTTCAACAGGTTAAGGTGAAACTACTCTGAAATTCAGAGCTTTGCTTATAACTTTTGAACCACTGAACCGATTTTGCTGAAATTCAAAACCAAACACACTTGCGGAACGACAAATACATATGCTAAGCTTCAGCCTACTCAGAATTGTCATTCGAAAGTTAAAGGGGTTTTAATCTTGTAAATTCGCAAAATACCCTTGCCGAAATTTACTCTTTTGCTCATAACTTTTGAACCACTTGACCGATTTTGCTGGCTTGCAATACCAACCTGACCCAGTAAATATAGAACATATATGTCAAACTTCAGGAGCCTCCGTAAAGTCTTTCAAAAGTTAGCGTGTTTTCAACGGACAGACAGACAGACAGACGGACGGACGGACGGACATCGCTAGATCGACTTAAAATCGATCAAGGATCATGAATATACATACTTTATAAGGTCCTAGACCAATATTTCGATGTGTTACAAACGGAATGACAAACTTATATATACCCTCTATCACTAGAGTGGAGGGTATAAAAAAAAAAATAGTTAAAATTTTAATTATATAAATTCAAAATTAAATTAAAAAAAATGTTGAAACAAATTAATATTTTAATTGTATAAATTAAAATAATTAAAACAACAAAAAAAAAATCAATTTTTAAAAAATAAATAATTAAAAAAAAAATTTTAAATAAATAGGTTTAAAAAAAATATTTTTTTAAACTTTACTAAATATATTTATTGTCACACAGAAAAAAATAAACAAAATATTTGAGTATTTTTTTTTTTGCACCAGTAAACCATTTAATAGTATTGAGAAAATTTTTAATAAAAATTTATTAAATGTTCATTTTGAGTAAAAATTTAATTGACACAATTAAAAATTTACTCAAATTTTATCTATTTGTTTTTTTTTTTAAGTTTAAAAAAGTTTTTAATTTTTTTACAAAAAAAAAAAACAAAAAACTTGTTTTTTCAAACTTTACCAAACATATTTATGTCTCAAAAACATAGGAAAATTTTATAAAGACGATTAGAAACTTTCATATACATACACAAAAAACTATAAACTAAACGAGAATTCAAAAAAATATGAGAGTTTAAAAAAAAAATAAAAAAAAATATTAAATTTTTATTAAATTTTTTACTTAAATTGTTTTTAAAATTTTTAAGTAAATTTTTAATTGCGTCAATTAAAAAATTACTCAATTTTTGTTTTTAAATTTAAACAAGTGATTACTAAAATTTGTTTCCTCCATATTTTTTTCTGTGCAGTGAGACAATTTTATGAAGTTAGGTATAAACCTTTTATACACATAAAACTATAAAGAAAATGAGAATTCTAAAATCTAAATGAGAAATAAAAAACTTTCAAGAAACTGTTTATACTTCTGTATTTGTTTTTGTAAGTAAAACAATGCAAGATATAAACACATACACGCAAAAAATAAGTAAAGCTAAAAATTGAATTAAAAAATTAATTATATTAATTAAATATTTAATTAATATTGAACTTAAAAAACAATTAAAATGTTAACTGAGAAAAATTTAAAAATTTGATTTAACAATTAATTATATTAATTAAAAATTTAATTGATATTAAATTAAAACAAGTAAAAAAGTTAAATTCGGCCTTGCCGAATGTAGTGATACCCTCCACAATTTCAAAAAGATTATTGCAAAAAAACTTTATTTAAAAGGACATTACTTGTGAAAAAAAAAATATTTTGAAAAAAAATGTTGGTAAAAAAAAATTCGCGATTTTTTTATTTTTTTGTCAAAAAAATATGTTCGTACTTATTTAAATACCACTTGGTGTTCAATTATGTTCACATATGTCAACCAGAAGCCGAATAAAAGCATTTTGTATTTTTTGGTTATGTTGAATGTACTGAATTTTTTGAGGTGTGCTTACATTTTCGTTCATAACTTTTGAACCGCTGAACCGATATCGCTCAAATGCAATACCAAACTTCTCGGGAGAACTTCCAATAAATATGTTAAGTTTCAGTCATCTCTGTGCAATATTTTGTTCGTTATAGCATTTTTCACAGGAAGACAGGCAGACAGACAGACGGACATCGCTAGAATGTCTTGAAAATTTTAAGTTAAAATCGATCGGGCATTATGAATATATATACTTTATGGGGTCCCATACCGATAATTCGATGAGTTACAAACGGAATGACAAACTTATATATACTCTATCACAAAGTGGAGGATATAAAAATAATTAATATTTTAATTAAAATAAAATATTCGATGTTATTTTCTGTGTTGTGCTCGGAAACCGTAAGTCGTACGAAAAAACTTGTAAAAACAATATTGTTTATAAAATTATGAATATTAAAAATTTATAAATTTTTTTTGTTTAAATTTCAACAATAAAATTTTTAAAACTCTATTTTTATGCCCTTTTTTCTGAGAAAGACACCATGGATTTTCAAGACTAAAATTTTGTATTAAAGATTAGAATGTCCTTTTAACGCTATTAAAATTTGAAAAAGGAGTTTTTTCGTATTGTTAAGCAATAAATTTTCAAAGTTTGTTAGAAAGCCGAATATTTGATTTTTTTTCAAAGTTTTAGCAAAAAATCAAATAGTTTGCTTTATACAGTTCTCTTGAGCTTTTTTACTCGAAAACCGTAAGTTGTACGAAAAAATTTTCGTACAAAAAAAATTATGGAAATTTAAAATTTATAAACAAAAAAAAATTTAAAACAATATGGGATTTTCAAAACCAAGTTTTTTATTAAAGTGTAGAATGTCCTTTTAACGCTGTTAAAATTTCAGGGAGGTGTTTTTTCGTGTTGTCGAGCAATATATTTTCAACGTTTGTAATATAGCTAAATTTTTGATTTTTTGCCAAAATTTTGAAAAAAAAATTAAATATTTTGCTATCTTACAAACTTTGAAAATTTATTGCTCAACAATACGAAAAAACACCTTTCTGAAATTTTAAAAGCGTCAAAAGGACATTCTAAACTTTACAACTAACGATATTATTTTCTGTGCTGTGGGAAAAAAAGTTGGATTAAATTAAAAATTTTGACGAATGACCAAAAATCGTGGAAAATTTTTTTAGAGGCACTACACTCCGCAAGGAGTTAAGTGAAAAAGAGAAAGAAATATTACCGGTAACGACTTACCGAGTGGCAGAGCTTCGAAGAATGAAATCCTTTTCGAATGAATTCTCAAAAAAATCCATTCAATTTTCATATTGATTCGATTTCATAAATGAGCATTGAATGCAGTCCTTGGAATTCATTCGATTGAATGAATAAAAATGAATGCATTCGATTTCTTGTTCATTCGATTTAGAAAAATCGAATGCATTCGATTTTTTATCATTCCACTGCGAATGCAATCGATTTTTTAAATGTATACACCAAAACGGAGCCATATTTTGTTCCATTGTATCGCCTACTCTTTTTACATACGATGACCCTAATGGGCTCTAATTTTGAATCCAAAAAATTTGGTGTTCCCGAAAATTTTAAAAATGCACATATTAACTGCCTACACGACAAAAAGTGTGAAGAGTGTTAGCGATACTATGGACAAAAAATTGGCTCCGTTTTGCTCTATCTTGGTTAGTTTTTTAAAGTTTTTTATGCAATGAATGAATAAGCCATTCGATTTTTCAAATTAAATGAAAAGAAAATCGATTGCATTCGCAAGTGAATGCATTCGATTTATAAAAGTCGAATAAAAAAAAATCGAATGCATTCGATTTTTGAAAGTCGAATGAAAAATAAAACGAATGCATTCGATATTTATAAATCGAATCTGTCTAAAGTGAATTCATTCAATTCGTTAAAATGTGATTGGGGAATGCAATCACTAAATTTTCACTCAAAATGACAAATCGAATTAGGGAATGAAATCCTTCGAAGCTCTGCCGACTGGGCATGCTAGTATCTTATTAAATTAATTTTTTAAACATTTATTGCGAGGGAGAAAGTTTGACCACGAAGTTGTATGAATATCTCCCTTATTTAATTCCTTGCACGTAATGCATTACATAAGATATTACTATTTTTTAAAGTTCTTCTGCTATTTTCTAATTTATAGCTCATCTGTACTTTACATCAATTTTTCCAATTAATTGAAGTGAGGCAAATAAACATTTTGCCACGCTCTACTATCGAGACAAGTACATATTACTGTAGTTGAAGGGCCTTACAAAATAAAAAAAAAAATATAAAATTAAAAAAATAATCCTAGACAAAGGGATGTATTGAAATTCGGTTGATGCTGATGATGATACTCATTGGTTGACTGCTTCTTGTTTATCGTTATTTACGAGTACATATAACCAAAAAGAGACTCTCACTTTCAAATAAAAATATGTATGTAAAATTTTCATTTTGTTGTTACACATACACACACACAGCTAAATTTAAATTGTATGAGTATGTAAATTGGATAAATGGATATGAATATGGCTGAGCCTGTGTAGATGTGTTTTCGTTGTATTGGGGAGATAGTAGATAAAATAAAAGCGAAATGGTTTTAATGGCACTTGAAAAGTAAATTGGTGAAAAGCAAAAGCAATTAAAATGACGCCCCAAGGACACATAACAAAAAGTACTATACATAGAAGGGTTAATTGATAAGTAACCATAGTTAAGAAGGTCCTAATTTCTAAAAAAAATTTCTAAAAAAAATTCTAACTAATTAAAACTATTGATTTGCTTACGACAATATTTGGAAAAATGGAAGACAAATTTTGAGGGGATAAATAAGAAGTGAAAATAAATTTTGAGTGAAAAAAAAAATTTATATAAAAAAATCATTCTATGTCGTTTCCAGTTCCACTTCATTTCGTTCCCCGTTTTATTACATTTCGTTCTCTATTCCATTTTATTTCGTTTCATGTAGGTTTCATTCCTTTCCGTATAACAAGCTTAAAAGAAATAAATGAAATCCCGAGTTTTATCTCAATAGGCATTTATTTTTTGCTGAAGGATCTTAGACCCCAAATTTTAAGTTTATGAGACAATTATTGAACTGTGGGCCATAAACAGACCGCTTAACCTATATGTCAAAAAAGTGTTACATATGGGTGTTAAAGGATCGCTAATCACTATTCTGAAAAAAATTTAAAATGGTGGATCCAAAATGGCGGACATGATTTTTTATTCATTGCTTATTGTAGTAAATATTATCATTTTCGATGTATTTGGGGTCGTTAATAACGAATATGGCCTCAGACTTTTAAAATTCAAAATGGCCGAACTAATATGGCAACAAATTTAAATTAAAGATTTTTTATATTTTGTCTCTTTTGGCCAAAAACTTCGATTTAATCGTTATTCGGATGTTAAAACTGTTTTTTGGATATTAAAGCTGATTTTGGAAGATTTGAAATTCAAAATGGCGGATCCAATATAGCGAATATGCTTTTGGAATTCTTAGCTAATTGTACTTAAATTAATAATTTTTGATGTATTTAGGGTATTTAATTACGAATAAGAGCTCAAATTTTTTAAATTCAAAATGGCGGATCCAATATGGCGAGAAATAAAATATTTAGTTTTTTTCTAGGTTTTCTGATTTTGATGGTTTTTTGGATGCCAAATCTGATTTTAGAATCAAATATTTAAAATCAGTATCACTAGGAAATGTATCACTAAGAAATGATTTCGCAACGTTAATCACGAATACGAACCCAGATTTTTTGAAATCAAAATGGAGGATCCAAAATATAGGACAAAATGTAGTTTTTATGAGTCTCTCTTTTTGCTTTTATCAGAAAATATAAATTAAATATTTCTCTTTGAAATGCGTCAAAAAGTTCATTTATTCAGTGGAAAGAGAACTTTCCAATTAGCCAGAGCTTCGTAGAATGAAATCCTTTTCGAATGAATTCTCAAAAAATCAATTCAATTTTCATAGTCAGTGAATGCATTCGGTTTCATAAATCAACAATGAATGCAGTCCTTGGAATTCATTCGAATGCAATCGATTTTTTATCATTCCACTGCGAATGCAATCGATTTTTTAAATAGATAGACCAAAACAGAGCCAAATTTTGGTCCATAGTATCACCGACTCTCTTTACATAAGATGGCCCTAATGGGCCCTAATTTTGAATCCAAAAAAATTGGTGTTCCCGAAAATTTTAAAAATAACTGATAACTGCATACACGACAAAAAGTGTGAAGAGTGTTGGCGATACTATGGACAAAAAATTGGCTGCGGTTTGCTCTATCTTTGTTAGTTTTTTAAGTTTTTTATGCAATGAATGAGTAAGCCATTCGATTTTTCAAATTGAAGGAAAAGAAAATCGATTGCATTCGCAAGTGAATGCATTCGATTTTTAAAAGTCGAATGAAAAAAATCAAATGCATTCGATTTTTGAAAAATAATTCGAATGCATTCGCTATTTATAAATCGAATGAATCTAAAGCGAATTCATTCAATTCGCTAAAATGTGATTGGGGAACGCAATCACTAATTTTTCATTCAGAATGCCAAATCGAATTAGGGAATGAAATCCTTCAAAGCTCTGCAATTAGCATTTGCCATCCTTAATGTGGAAATAATGCTACTACCTTAAAATTTTAAAAAAATATTTTAAATGCTATAGCCAAAATATTCCCGCTTTAATGCGTTCCAAGCTTTAATGTTTAGTACTAGAAATGGATGCTGATCACGTAAAGTACGTGTGATCGAAAGTGAGCGTGATTCAATTTTGTTGTTCGTGAGTGATAAGTGAGTGAGAAATTTTTTCCCTGAGTGATTCGGAGTGAGTGCCATTATTTGCGTGAGTCAAAATTAATTAATTGCAATTACAATTTTTTTCAAGCGTGAGTCACACGTGAGTGGTGTTTTGTTTACTCAAGTAAATATGTATGTAGTGGGTAAGTGTGAAAAAAAAATTGAGTAAATTTGGGTTTTTTTGCGTGAGTCAACGTGAGTAATAATTCACTCACGTGCCCATCTCCAGTTAGCACGCCAATGTTGTCAAAGTGGGAAATTTTTTATTATAAATCAATTCAATTGAAGTTCCATATTAGGGCATTTCTTAACTTCATATTTTGGCTTATTGCCTCTATGTCAAAGGTTCCCAACCTTTGATTCTAGCCCCACTGGGGGGCAATTTGAAGGTTCCAGGGGGGCAACGAGCAAATTTTCAAGATTTTTTTTAGTCAAATTAACTACAAAAAATATTTTTTTTTGCAAAATTAACTACAAAAATCTTGTTAATTTCTTAACATTTTTACTAAAAACTAATTTAAATGCTTATCTTACAAAAACTTTGCTAAAAAGTAGTAATTTTTCATAAGAAACAAAAATTAGAAAAACTAACAAATTTTTCCTTAGTGTAGGGGGGACAAGACAATTTTTTGGACTTAAAAGTGGGGCGTGGCGTAAAAAAGGTTGGGAACCATTGCTCTAAGTCAAAAGTTTATGAACGGTCGCAAAGGGTCGCGAAAATGTGAATGGAATACATTGTCAGAGACAGGTCGTAATTCGAGGTTTGTCAATATCGTTTGGACTTTGGTGTTAAAAAAGGCGGATTTAAACAAAAGAATGAATATCCATAATTTATTAAAAAAATTATATAAAATCTCAAACATTGACTTTAACCTCATGAAAAAAAAATAAGCTACAATAAAATGATATTAAAGGTGGACAAAATTCAATATGTCGACATTCTTAAAAGATATTTTTATACCCTCCACTTAGTGATAGAGGGTATATATAAGTTTGTCATTCCGTTTGTAACTCATCGAAATATCGGTCTGGGACCCCATAAAGTATATATATTCATGATCCCCGATCGACTTTAGGACATTCTAGCGATGTCCGTCTGTCCGTCGGTCCATCTGTATTTGGAAATGGTGATCACGACCAAAATACTACACGGATATGACTGAAACTTAACACATTTATTGGAAGTTCTCCTGAGAAGTTTGGTATTGCATTTGAGCGATATCGGTTCAGCGCACAGTGCTACATTTGGTCAATCTAGCACGACAAAAATAAAAAAAAAGTTCCTCGATTTTTATGATTTCTTTGTATGTATTACAGTATTACAAAACAATCCTAATAGCACGGAAATACTCATATAAGAACGATAATTATGTTCGTTATTAAGATGTGAGTGCATAAAGTTGCATCTTGTAAAATCCTGTGAGTAGTGTTCATTATTTCATATTAATTAAGTCGATTTTAAACTGTTGTAACTTTTTAACAAAAAATTATATTTATACACTCTTTTTTGGTCATTTTAAAGAAATTTAAAGGCTTTAAGTCATATCTTTTCTTTATTTTTTTAAACAATTTTTTCTATTTTTTATTAAATTTTTAACATAATAAAAATTTTTGAAAAGAAAATTATATATTTATTTTTTTTTGATGGAATAGAAATTTTTTTTCGAATTGTTTTTTGTTTTTAAGTAATTTTCTTTTAAAAAAAGTTTTTTGCAATAATCTTTTTGAAATTGTGGAGGTTATCACTACATTTGGCAAAGCCGAATTTACCTTTTTTACTTGTTAAAATGTGTTGCCTTAGAGACCTTACTGGCCAAAAAATGTAAATCCTAGCCCACAGTGTATTGGAGGAAATCAAAAAAGTACCAGAGTATTTCCGAGTTTACGTCTTTGAATTAAGCAGGGCTTTCAGCTATCAGAACAAATTTTTGTGCTGACTCAACGGAGATTATCAAGATAAAAATGACTTTTCGCTAAAATCCGCAGATTTCTCAAAATGGAGATCTGTTCTACTGATTTCTACTGATTGGATTAAGTTTTTATGGTAAATGTATGTTATATTAAAAAAACATTATAATCTTGAGCTCAAGTCTTGAAACAAACAAATTCTAGTCTCATTACCAATCAGCCTACTTACTACAACACACTCTCAATAGTACTTTCGTTTATTTATTGTTTATAAATATTTTCAATACAATTATCAAAAACTGTTTCCACTCACACACACACAGATCCTTTTACAACCACATATTACACAATGTTTCAGGACTCATTGTTTTTCGTGTAAGTATATTTTTCTAATTATAATTAGTACGAAAAGAAAAATAGTAATTTATACTTACATATGTCTTCTAGGCATTTTCTTTCAATCTTTATATCTTTTCATTAAACTGAATATATTTTTTGTGGTTTCAATTCATCACAGCTTTCTCTTTGTGGAATAGAAACAACATAAAGGATTTAATATACCGTAAGGCATCTATCGTGGGATCATCAAAAAAATCATTCTCACCATCAGAAACATATTCTATTCTTTCATTTAGTCGCTTACACCATGTATAGATGTATTTAAAAAAATATCGAGAAAATTTTGAAGATTTTATTAGTAATTTGAAGATTCTAAGTATTTGAAATTCGATAGTTTCATTTTTACGCATAAAAAAATAAACAAAATATTTGAGTAAATTTTTAATACTATTGAGTAAAAAATTATTCAATTTTGCACCAGTAAACGATTTAATAGTATTAAGTAAATTTTTAATAAAAATTTATTAAATGTTTGAAAAAAATAAGAGTAAAGTTTTAATTGATACAATTAAAAACTTAATCAAATTATCTATTTATTTTTTTAAAAAGTTTAAAAAAGTTTTAAATTTTTTTACAAAAAAAAAAAACAAAAAACTTGTTTTTTCAAACTTTACCAAACATATTTATGTCTCAAAAATATAGGAAAATTTTTATAAAGACGATTACAAACTTTCATATACATATGGGGCATTCCATATCAAATCAGACACATTGGAAATTTTTTTTTTAGATTTTCCCAATTGGTTTACAGTTTTTAGTACCCTTCGAAAACTTCTTCGTGATAAATTTTCAGATTTTTTTGATGACCCGAATTTTTAAAAATTGGTAGTTTGTTCCTTTGCTCAAACTTCTTTTCCTCATAACTTCTTCAATAATAGTCCAAATTTCAATTTTTTTCTTCAAAATTTTTGGTTTTTTACGTACTTTAAAAAAAAATCCCAAAAAATTCTTAAAGTTAAAGTTTTAAAATTTAAATCTCATTTTTGAAAATGTTTGTACTCTTCGATTTTTTTGAAATTTTTTTTGTGTAAAACTTCTATTGATTCTACAAATTTTTTGGCCGGAGGATCGTGGGATAAGGATTATAATTATTTTTTTACATTTTTTTAAAAAATTTTATTGTAATTTTCCAATCTTAAAATCATTTTTACTGCTCCAATGGTGCGTCATAGAGGGGTCATTTATAAGACCGACCCCCATTAATTTTTACGTTTTAACATTTCTTTGGAACAAACTAATACCCTATCTCCAATTTCTAAGGGGGCTCCCACACAAAACGAAATTTTTAAAATTTGCTCCAACCGCTCTAACTGCCCTAATAGTGCCTTTAGACCAACAAAATGTATGACCGACCCACAATATTTTTTTAGTCCAAACATTTTTTCTGAACACACCTACCCTCTATCTTTAATTTTTAAATTTAAACAAGTGATTACTCAAATTTTATTTCTCCATATTTTTTTCTGTGTAATTCAAAAATTCTACTCGTAATACGAATATTCCATTTGCAATTCGAAAATTCAAAGTTTAATTCGACAATTGCAATTGTAATTAAGAAAATATCAATTTAATTTCAATTAATCTTAATTATGTTTATATCAATTGAATTTTAATTAATATTTTTCGAATTAAAAATTGAATTTTCGAATTATTCTGGGAATTTTCGAATTTCAAATGGAATCTTTGATTTACAAGTAGGATCTTTGAATTAAAATTTTTTGAATTACATCGGTAAATGGTGTAGTTTTGGATTATTATTGTTTTGTGTGTTCAAAAAATTTTCTTATTTGTGTTGTTTCCAAAAAAAGCTTTTGTTTTCTTTTCTCCCCTTCTTAACTCATCATCATCATCCTGCTGAACTCGGTATATAGTTCCTTGTTAACATTGATTTCTATTTTTGTTCCAAAGCAACGTATTGGTTTCAAAATCACTTTTTTTTCTCATTAGAACACGCGTTTCTAACATTCGTTAGTTCACTGAATTTTGGTTTGATTTTATTCTGTTGTTGTTGCTGCTGCTGTTAATACCTACTTATTTTGTCTTCCTGCTCCTGTTGCGCATTGCCAATTGTTTTGCGGCAAATACAAATGGAAACAACAACAACACAATACTAAAACCAAACCAGCAACAACAACAAGTTGTAAGTAGTCAAAAAGAATACAAACAATACTCATATCAAATGCAGCATTTACTGTTACTGACAGTTTTCGCGTGCACTTCAAATTGAAGTTCTTTTCAATTTTTATACCCTTCTTTCTGTTATAATGGTGCTGATGAGAATGATGATGACGATGACGACGATTCTTGTTTATTTTATTTTAGTTCTAAAATATATTTTTTACATTTAATTGTGGGTTTTTTATGATTTTGTATTTTTATTCTTGGTTTAATAATGAGTCCTTTAAGGATGTTTTAATTTAAACGGAAATGACAAATTTGTATTAAAAACATTTATTTAAAGAGAGATTTTTGGAGAATTCAAATTATTTATTCGACAGTACTAGTTTTTTTTACTGTCTTTGGCGCACATTGAAATTTACAAATTCCAAAATACAGGATAGCGTAATAATTACAATTGAAGGATATATGGTGCATCAGGTAATAGAGAGAAAGTAAGAACCTTATTTTCCAATGTTTTGTTCTAGATCTTATCCGTAGCGATTGAATATACAGCAACTTCGGCCCATCAATGGAAGACTGAGTTATCTCGCTCACCAATCTGATCTGTTAACACAGCCACTAGCTTCTAGAAGGCTTTTTGATTTTTGATTTAAGATTCTGTGTGTAGAATTTTGAACTGCTGGGCATTCGAAAAAGAGAACTTCGGCAGTGTCCGTAGAATGACAGTGTGAGTTTTCTCACGTGCTCAGCAATGTGATCTGTTAACACAGCTGCTAGCCTTGAGACATCTCTCCGATATTTATTGAGAAGATTTTTTTGATTAAGAAGATTTTTTTTTTTTTGGAAGATTTTTTGGTAAGGTTTTCAGTATCTGCTAACGCTTTACGTCAGCACACTTAGACTTTGAAGTCTATTGCGATCCCAAGATACTGTGATGGGGATCCCGGTAAAACAATTTTGTCTTCTTATGAAACTACTTATATATTTAATTTTGAGATTCTAAAAATCAGAAAGATCATGCAGCTTCAATATCCCAGTGAAAAATGTCTCTGGACAGAAAGTGCCGGTCAATGGCAGATAAGATGTTCGATAGTTTCCAACTCCTATCCATGCATGCAACTCAAGCAGAAATCATTTAACGGCATCTTTTCCTACAGTCGAAATCTCATCTCTTGGAAGTGATAGAAAATCGTTCGTGTGGTTTTCAGCAAAATAAACCAAATATGTCGTGTAGTCTCAGGTGATATGACACAATCCCCACGGACATAATCCCAAGTTCATTTCGGTCATAATCCCCATAATGGTAGTGGGGACTATGACCGAAAATAATTTGGACATAATCCCAATAAAAAACGGACATAATTCCCAGATTAATGGGGATAATGACCACGTAACAAATGGACATAAACCCCACTACAGGGACTGTGTCCACTATACTAGTTGGTCATAATCCCAAAAAATTTATTTTTTTGTCGTAAAAGATTTTCTGCGTAGCCGGCCTTCGGCCGGGCTTAGGGATTACAAACTCCATAAATTAATTTAACGGCTTCACAAAACCCACTCTCTCTGAAAAAAACGGGGATTATGGACAAATTTGTTGGACTTATTCCTCATAATAACAGGGAACGGACATAGTCCCCACAACCAGAGATTCGAACGAATTAATTCTATTGAGAATTAATTCCCAAAAAGTTCAATTCTGTTTTAAAAAGTTTTGAATTATCATTCCTTACTAGCATTCAACACGAATGAATTCAAAGGCTTAATTCTCAAAGCTTAAATCAAATTGAATTAATTCCCAAGAGAATTAATTCCTTGCATGCTGATCATTCAATTGAATGATCAAAATTGTTCATCATTCAAATCTATTACAAATTGAATGATGATTTTTTTATTTCATTCCCTTTATATTTTCATAATTGTGTTGCTTGTGTGCCTTTTAAGCATCTTCGTGTGTAAACGATTGGTTGTTGTTTTGTCGACGTCTCGTCTACTGCTTCCCACACAGGGATGTTAAATGGGGTTTTCAATTTTGTACCAACTTTCAAAAAAATTGTACTTTTTGGACCCTCACGGTACCATTTTTTTATTTATAAAAACTTAACTGAAACACATGAAAGTGTTAGTTCGGTTGTACTGAATCTTGTATAACCTCCAAAATGAAAACAAAAAAAAAAAAAAAAAACATTTTCGGGGGCGTTTTTGAACAATTTCTTTAAATCTTTCTGCAGGAAATGTCTCATAATCCGATACTTTATCTACAGGAAAAATTCTAAGAATTCTACAATTTTTCGACAGAAAAAATGTGTGTATACACGAAAAACATATCAAGATCAGAGAATTCTTCTAAAGATAAAAGGTCACAAAATCTGCAATTAATACTATCTTCATTAGTTGTCTATAAATAACTGACTAGGACCTTTGTGGAAAATTCTTAAACCTTTTGGTTTGACAAAAGTGAGTAAGAATTTTTTCTCAAGTGTCTAATTTTGATACCATTTTTAGAAAACAAATTTTTAAAATCCGGAAATTTTTTAAAAAAAAATTTTAGAAAATTTTCATTTGAAAACTACTTCAAATGGTTTTAGAACAAGAGGCAAAACTAAAAAAAAGAGTCTCATTTATGTTGTTAATCGGTCTAGCATTATTACCCTTGTGAGCAATCTTTTTTAAAGTAAAGAAAGAAGCTAGAGTCTTTTACCGATATTTCGATGAGTTATAAAGAAATTGGAAATTTTAAAATTGTACCAAATGAGTCACGGTAGTACCACGGTACTTTTGAAGGTCAAAATGTACCAAAAAAAGTACAATTGTACCAACTTTAACATCCCTGTTCCCACACAAGCATAAATGTGTGTGTATGTGTGTTGCGCTTCACTGTTTAAAATTGAATGATAGGAAAATTTCATCATTCATTTTGTAGTAGATTGATTTGGATAAAAAAATAGTTCATTCCTTAAGAATGATCATTCTTAAGGAATGAATTCCTGAAAGAATTAATTCAGTGATTTTGAAAGTTGAATGATTTTAGGGAATGCCAAATTCTATTTTTTTAATTCGAATTAGAAAATTGAATTAAAGAATTAATTCTTTCGAACCTTTGCCCACAACTATTATGGGGATTATGACCGTGATGAATTCGGTCATAATCCCCATTTCCGTTATGGGGGTAATGTCCGTGGGGATTATGTCCTGTCACCGTAGTCTCACGCGTCATTTTCATCTGCCTATCTTTGTTTAGTCTCCATCGCTAAACAAAGCCGTATTTTTTGCTTGCAAGCTTCTATATGCATACCAACACATTTCAATTCCGTAGGAATCTGTAAGGCAGTTCCCAGTCTCGTCGGTTTTGAAATTACCTGGAATGTCCTTGTGACCTGGGACATTTATGAGTCGTATGTCAAACTCATCAATAGACGTGCGGCAGTTGAAGGCGGATCTTGTTTTCAGGAACATTTACTCCAGGAACTTGACCACAGCTTGACTGTCAGAGTAGAAGTTGACTGCAATGATCTCGCAATCTTCGAGTGAGGTACAAGACAAGCGCTCAATGATATACCTCGATCTTTTCAAAATCTGGCTATATCCAATATCGCTGTTCTTCCGTTGCAGTGTATTTTAAAGTCGAATTTCCGTAGCTTACGCATACCGATAATTTATTCCCGTAAAAATCAAAAGCTAGCCGACGCTGTCAGAAAAGACGGCGCGACCGAGATAATTTTATTTCAACATTTTTTGTTCACATTGATTTACTAAGTAGTTTGTTCCTATATACTTTACATCTGTGGTCAGTTAAAGAGTACTACCCTTCAGTCTTCGAAGCTTAAGACCCGTGTGGTCCTTCGCGTAAACAGCTGTCACTGGTCAACAATTTGTTAGAGGCCATAAAAAAGAAAAATTTTACAAGAAATGTGTCAACGACATGCTCTTCAGTCGCAGCATCCATCGAGTCAAAGGCAGAACTATCAAATGCTCCCTCAATACCCACAAAGTCTAGAGGCCCTTCTTAATGTAGCAAAGAAGATCATTAAGTCCGACTCTCATGATCTACCTTTATCTATTACAAATCTAAGTAGTTATTACCATAATTAATTAAATTTTCTCTGTAATGCGTTTTGCGATACATTGGACTAGAGATGGGCACATGAGCAGATTAGAGCGTGATTCACTCGTGATCACGTGAGTGTGACTGAATTAAATTTTACTCACGTGATTGTGAGTGAGTGTGAGGGGAGAAAAAAATTCTGTGAGTGAGTGTGCGTGAGTAAGATTTTTGCGTGAGTGAGTGTGCGTGAGTCAGTTTTTTTGCATGAGTTTGCGTGATTTATATTCTCTTCATATTTGCTTTCATAGCAAGAAAATCAACAAAAAAATTGTTAAATTTGGCTTAACTTACGATTTCATCCCGAAAAAGCAACAAAAAAAATGTAAAGCTTCGCTGAACTTAAAATTAAAAATGTTGAAAGATTTCTGAAATTTTAGTTTTTAGAATTTTTTTTTGTAAAATATGAGTTTCGTGAGCGTGAGTCAACGTGAGTGTGAGTGAATCTTGCGTGAGTGCACGTGAGTGTGAGTTGTATTAAAGTTACTCACGTCCTTGTGAGAGAGTGTGAGTAGAAAAAATATGCTCGTGAGTGAGTGTGCGTGATTCAAAAATTCCTGTCGTGAGCGTGAGTAAGTGTGAGTCAAATATCACTCACGCGCCCATCTCTAGTTTGGACAGTTGACTACAAACGGAGCATGCATCCGCGTCTTGGGGAAGAGTTCACCTATATCAGCTGAACAGTTACCGTGGTAATATCGATAGAACAATGACACACAATCCACATTCCGACGATGATCCAATGATTCAATAGCTCATTGATGAGCTTCAACGAACTCCTTTGCACCCGGTACAGAAGCTGCAGGATAGAGCGTAAAGCACCTGCACAGATTTTGGAGTTGTGTTCCATTTTCAGTCGGATACAGGAGGTATAAAAAGTAAAAAGATCAGACGTAGTTAGCTTCATGAAGTAGTTATTGCACCGTTTAAAAAAACTAAGATACTTGAATGCCACTTTTGACAGTTGAAAGACATGCTGGTTCCAGAGAACATCACATTGAATGTTCATGCCTAGAACATCAAGAGTGTCTGATTCCTCAATAGCTATACTCCTGCTGATTCCATAGACCGTCTGTCGGTCACCAAAATTGGATCTTACGAGCATTAAAATCTACCCTATTGGCAAGACCTAACTCGGAGATCGTCGAAAGGTTATGATTGAGTGTGTCATTCATGTTTTGCCTCATAGCTTTAACTTCGGCGAGGTTTGGTCTATGATTGAGGAAAAATTAATGAAAAATGTTGCTGTTATCTGCGAATGAGTGGATAGAATGGTTTAGACTCCGCCGTGCTTTCCACAGACCTTTGGAAAGAGGTAGCTTGATCTTCTTAGAATCTGGCAAGTGCCAGTGAGGGTCTGCATTATGAGTGAGTGTCTTAAAGAGTCTTTATCTGACTTTTCTCTAAAAAATTTCTTAAAGAACTGCAAACATTTTCAAGAGCCCTGCTCAATATGACATCATATCAAAATTTCATAAAATATAGCACACGTCTAGAATACATTTAATTTCATATCTCTGTCTTAATGTAGTATGAACAACATCATATTGCAACTATTAACACCAACAACAACAACAACCAGCATTGCCACACAATAACAAAACATGTTTTTACTATTTCGTTAATGTTGTTGCTGTTTTGTTGTTCTTCCTTTCCATATAAAAAAAAAACCTACATACATTCATACACTCAACTCTGTAAACCAAATAAATGTTAAACCGCCAATGGAAAATTGTTGTTGACATGATTTTGCACTTTCGCATTGACTGCATTCTGCAATTAGAATGTCATATAAAATTGCAATTCCTAAAATAAAACAACAACAGCAACAATAACAGAATACAAATATTGCACAATCCAACACAACAACAACTGGAGCACGAGTAAAGTACATTTGTCTGCCTTTCCTTCATCTACTCTACACCACACTTCACACTCGACGATTTGCAAATCGTCGTATTGCATAGATGAAAAATAAGCATTTATAGCGCCACCTTGTTAGTATTAGTTAAATTTGTTAAAAAAAAAAAACAAGTAAAAAAGTTAAATTCGGTCTTGCCGAATGTATCAAAACCCTTCACAATGTAAAACAAGTAGAAAAGTTAAATTCGACTTTGCCGAATCTATGAATACCCTCCACATTTTTTAAAGGATAGTAAATTTTTTAATGTAAAAAAAAATACCAATTTTGATTAGAAATATTTTATTTTGAGTAAAAACTCTTTTTTTCATTTAAAAAAAAAAAATACTAATTTTTTTTGAGTGTAAAATTTTTTTCGAGTGTAATGTTTTTTTTTACTGTAAAAATATTTCTGAGTGAATGCACGTACGTATGTACACAAAATATTGTAATTTTTGTAAAAAAAAAAAACAATTTTTTTTTTTTGAGTGTAAAATTTTTTTTGAGTGTAATATTTTTTTTGAGTGTAAAATTTTTTTCGAGTGTAATTTTTAATTTACCAATGCTTTTAAAACCAAACAAGTTTAAAAAGCATTGCTTTCAAACTAAACAAGTTTGAAAAGCATTGTTAAGTTATCACCAATGCTTTTAAAACTTGTTTAAAACGTGGCATTTAAGATGAAACCAATCTGAAATTCAGGGTTTTGCTTATAACTTTTGAACCACTGGACCGCTTGAGCTGAAATTTGATACCAAGCAGACCTGGGGAATAACAAAGATACATGTCAAGCTTCAGTAGTCTCATTATTGTCTTTCGAAAGTTATCGTGTTTTTTATCTCGTAAATTCGCGAAACGCCCTTGCCGAAATTTACTCTTTTGCACATAACTTTTGAGCCACTGGACCGATTTGGCTGGATTGCAATACCAACCTGAACAGGTAAATGACCAACATATATGCCAAACTTCAGTAGCCTCTGTAAACTCCTTCAAAAGTAAGCGTGTTTTCTACGGACGGACAGACAGACGGACGGACATCGCTAGATCGACTTAAAATCAATCGAGGATCATGAATATATATACTTTATGGGGTCCTAGACCAATATTTCGATGTGTTACAAACGGAATGACAAACTTATATATACCCTCTATCACTAGAGTGGAGTGTATAAAAAAAAATAAGTGCAAGAAATTTGGTAAAAAAATTAATTTTGAAAAAACTAAATTTTTGGAATTAAAATTTCGGCTGAAAAAAGTTTTTTTTTTAAAAAAATTTCCGCGAAAAAATTTTAGGGGCAAAAAATATGTTTGTACTTCTTAAAATACCTTTTGGTTTCCAATTCTGTTCACATGTATCCACCGGCAGCCGAATCAAAGCATTTTGTAATTTTAGGTTATGTTGAATGTAGCTAAATTTTCGACGTGTCCGTACATTTTCGTTCATAACTTTTGAACCGCTTATTCGATATCGCTGAAATGAAATACCAAACTTCTCGAAGGAACAATAAGTAAATGTGTTAAGTAACAGTCATATCGGTGTAATATTTTGGCGATGATCTCTATTTCAACAGACGCACATCGCTCGAAAATCCAAAAATCTACCACTAATCAATAGAGGGTCACACAGCGATATTTCGAAGAGTTACAAAAGGAACGACAAACTAATATATATCATAGTGCTATTGGGTTGATGGTTTTTTTGGGTAAGACGAAGAAAAATTTAACTTTTTGGTTGTTTGTTTTCTTTGTCATAGCCTTTTTGGTTTGTCCTAATGCTAGAGCTCGGTGTGAAATAAAAAAAAAGTAACAACATCACTATGTTTTAAATAAAATGTTATGAACTCAATATCACTTTGTAGAGTTATTTATGGCATTCATTTCGCGATATACAATGTTTGCAATGTTGTGTATATTTTTGTATGGCAAAGTTCAAGAAATGTTTTGAAAAATAGCAGTAGTGCCATTTTTAGCAGCAATAGTTGTTAAAAGGGAAACTGAGAGAATTTGTTTTCTTGAATAACTATAAACTACATTTAGGAACTTTTAAAGAAGTTAAAATTTTAATGACTTTCAGAAGCGATGTTGCAATTCAACGTTCTCTATTGGTTCTAGCATAGCTTCGACTTCTGAATACCAATATTTAAATGTAGACCAACATGGACTGGACCCAGCAAAAATAAATCGAGATTTTGGAGAGACAGCATCTTTTTATAGCATACCGAAGCGCATCCAAAGAGCGCTCTTGAGGATGCAGTAAGAGTAAGGTAAAAAAATGTAAATTTTTTGTTAAGATTTTTTAAATAAAACCTAAAATATAAAATTATATTTTGATAAAATTTCACATTTGCTTTCCTTTTAAATATATTTAACACTTTTTGAATAAAAAACCATGAGTTTTGGACAAAGACACATGAATTCACTGCATCATTATTGCGCATTAATCAGCGCTGCAAAGAGTGCTTTAATCATAGTACTACCTTTAAAACATTTTGAATGGAAAAAAAAAAAATTAGTACACCATTTCCACTTTAGTTTCAGAAAATACAAATTATATTACAAAAAATGTCTAATCATATTTTAGACTCTCCAATTATATTTAAAAATGTCCAATTATATTTCAAAAATTTGCAATATAATTGAACATTTTTGAAATGTAATTTAACATTTTTGGTTATAAATGGTAATATCTGAAATATAAATGGAAGTTTTTGAACAATAATTTGAAATTTTCGAAAGATAATTGGACATTTTTTAAATGTAATTGGATCTCTTAGGCGATATTTCTTCCAAATGATTGCGGTGAGTCAACTGATTTTCAGAATTAGTTAATTGTATTTAAGATTTTCAAATTGTATTCAGAAATAGTCAATTGTATTTCAGATTTTGTAATTTGTATTTCAGAAATAGTCAAATGTGCTTCATCTTTATTCTGCTCTAAAAAGATACATGAATTCACTGCATCTTTATAGCGATTTTTTCAGCGCTTTAAAAAGATGTGAATTCAGAACATCTTAAGAGCGCTTTTTCGGTGTATCCAACTAGCGCTCTAAAGTGTAACATCGCCTTAGAGAATCATGAATGAATTCAGCAGGTTTGGATGCGCTCCTTGACTCGAGTTTCCTTTCCAAAAGCTGCTGCCAGTTCAGCAAAATTTCTGCTGGAGAATAAAGCAGAACCTGTGCATGATTGAAAAATTTGCTGGAAAATAACCAATCAGGCCAGTTGCATGCAGTTCATAAATTATTTTTAAGTTTTGTATATTTTTTTACAAACATCTGATATAAACATTAAATTAATATTCTTAAAGTCTTAAATGAAAACTTTCAAGATGCATTAAAAACAATGTGTATGCTGAAAACGTAACATATTCTCTAGCACTAATACAACAAAAAATGAAAAAAAGAAAACTTTTCCACACTCGATAATAATAATAAAGTCCTTTCATACATTCAAAACCGTAGCAAGAACATGACATGTGAAAAAGAAATTGCCACTACACACTTAAAATATTTCTAGCAACTAAACAATAACTAAAGAAATATATATGAACTTATATAAATGTTAAGTGCAATAATATTACCAAAAAACCCAGCTAACAAAAAACCTTCTTTATGAATCGGCCTTTAAAGGGTATACCAATCAACTCAGAAGTACATTTAAATTCGATTTAGAGAAGCCCACCCGGATGTCTGTCTTTTTCATTAAATGCTGTCGAGACAGTATAAAAATTGGCACAAAAAGCTTAAGAAAATTTTCTAAGTTTTTTCTACTGTTTTCCCAGAAAATTTTTTTTTTAGTTCATATTAAAAAAAAAAGACTTATAAATTTTTTTTTCAAAAAGGATAACTAAAACTTCTGTAAAATTAACAAAGCAATCTGCTGTTTTTTTTTTTTCATAAAATTAAAAAAAAACAAGTAAGAAAGTTATAGTCGGTCAAGACCGACCATATGATACCCTACACCAGTGTGTTCCTGAAAATGGGTCTCAAGTCCAAACAAGGACCGATTGGATCTATCTTTTGTAAGATCTTTATTTAGTGTACTTAGAAAACACACACAGATAAAATTTTCGTGGAATTGGTTTATTTTTTTGCCAATAGACCGATTTAACTGAATATCGGTCGAAATTTTGATGTGGTGGACTAATTCCAAAAATGGTCCAATTATATTCCAATTTGATTTGTTTAATAAAGTACACGTTTAACACCTAAAAATAAAATTTGTATCAAATATTTAAATTTTTAGGATTTTGAGGAAATTATGTGAATATCGGGAGGGTGGTTTGTATGGGTGTACTACCAGAAGGACTTGATTCCTTTGAAATTTGGAATGATGATTCGTGCATACAAAATTTACCTGTAAAATTTCAAAGGGGGCGTAGGTCTTAACATGGACCGATTTTTTTTTGTAATTTCAATCGTCCTTGGGCCAAAAGATGCTTAAGTTTCAAATTTCAAGTCAAGGTTGAAAATTGCGACCTGTATCGTGCTTAAACCGATAGATGGACAGACGGACATCGCTAAATCGACTCAAAAAGTGATTCTGAGTCGATCGGTATACTTGCAGGTAGGTCTAGGACCAATATTTCGGGTAGTTACAAACATCAGCACAAACTCATTATACCCTGTACCACAGAGTGGTGTGGGGTATAATAAATCTTAAAAAACTTAAAAATGTAAAAAAATACCAAAGACTATTTCTGTAATATAACAAAAAAATCTGCACAAAAATATTTTGAAATTCTGCAACCGGAATCAGTAAAATTGCAGAATTTTTTTTTTGTTATTTTCTAAAACTGAATGACAGAGAATTTACCTAAAATATCCATTTCAGCAGAAAAATCTGCTAAAAGTTTGCTAGTTCAAATTGAAAGTCATTGAACAAATTTTTTGACAGAGTTTTTCTTTTGAGTGTACAAAATTCCCTTAAAATTTTAATAAAATTATCCTTATAATATTATAACAGGAAAAAGTATTTTGTATACCAAAATCGTCATTTAATTATTTCTAGTCCCACCAAAACCCTTTTCCATATCATAGCGAAAGAACCATTTGTGATTGCGACTTCAAACTAAGTCAAGAATAAAGCCTAAACATTGCTCTTTGAGATGCAGAACTCATTTGGTCAGTCGCCCTAACCCTTTGGGTACCAAATTTTTTTCAATGATTTCTTATTCCCCAGTATCTTTATTAAAAAACTTTATTAAAAGACAATTGGTGCTCTAACGGTTAAAGCGACTCATCAAAAGAGTTAAAAGTTTTAAAGTGCAATGTTTAAGCTTAACCCTTGACTTATTTTTAATTCGTCAACACATCGGTTTCACCCGCTATAAGTTGTCAAATAGGTCCGAAAACTCAACTTTTTGTATTTCACATTTCTCTTAAACCTGTTGCAATGGAAACGTTTGGAGACTGGATTTGTGACCAGGAGAATAATTGTAATCATGTGTATAATGTGGCGTTCCATTCCCTCAAAGTCGTTGATAGACAACTGGTGCCCTAAGGGTTAAGGCGACCGACCAAATGAGTTCAGCATCCTTAAGAGCAGTGTTTAAGCTTTATCCTCGACTTATTTTAAAATCGCTATCACTAGAACAATTGCAGTCAACTCTGCAGCTGTTTTTGGAAAAAATAAACCAATGTAAATTGACTTATGGGTCTTTTTAGACCACCTGACCATATCGGGCTAACAAAGTATTAAGTAATATATGTTATATATAAATTATTATTAGAGAATAAAGCACCAAAAATGCTTTTAAAGAATACATTTTTTAAAAATTCAAACAAAATAATATATTCGCTGTCTGGGGCATGTTCGACCCCTGTCAAAATGGTTTAACGATGTCAAGAAAAAAATATATAACGTCACAGAGTAATTTTTATCGAATGAAGTAATATACAGAACAAGATCAGTAAATTTTTACTAAAGTCAAGTTTACACAGAAAAAAATAAAAAAAATATTTGAGTAAATTTTTAATACTATTTAGTAAAAAATTACTCAATATTGCACCAGTAAACGATTTAATAGCATTGATTAAATATTTAATAAAAATTTATTAAATGTTTTGAAAACAAATTTGAGTAGATTTTTAATTGACACAACTAAAAATTTACTCAAAATTTATCTATTTATTTTTTTTTAAGTTTAAAAAAGTTTTAAATTTTTTTACAAAAAACAAAAAACTTGTTTTTTCAAACTTTACCAAACATATTTATGTCTCAAAAACATAGAAAAATTGTATAAAGACGATTACAAACTTTCATATACATACACAAAAAACTATAAACTAAACGGGAATTCAAAAAACTATGAAAGTTTAAAAAAAAATTTTAAAAATATTAAATTTTTATTAAATTATTTACTTAAATTGTTTTTAAAATTTTTAAGTAAATTTTTAATTGCGTCAATTAAAAAATTACTAAATTTTTTGGTTTTAAATTTAAACAAGTGATTGCTCAAATTAGTTTCCTCCATATTGTTTTCTGTGTATAGATAAAATTCATAGGCAAAAATCTAATATACTTGAAATCCGCAAAACTCAAATGACTCCCAAAAACAATTGAGTCGATGGATATGCCTAGTTTTTTAAATATATTATCTTTAGGATGCATTTAATAATGTTTTGCTATAGAATAGCAAAATTTATTTTTTTTGTCCAATAAAATTTTCATAAAATCAAAAATACTCATTTTGAGTATAATTGGGTAAAAGTAAAATAAAAAAAATTTGTTTTGATTATTTTTACAAAATTTACATTTTTTTTGATTTTGTCAAAATTATGGCCATTTTGACTTTTTCTCGAAACTTAGACCTTGCTGCGGCACGAGTTAACTAAATCCGATCTACCTCAAATTTTTACACAATTATTTCTAGATCCAATAGCAAAAAATTTCCGCCCGGCACTACTCGAAATTCCAAAAAAAAAAAAATAAAAAACAAACACCTTACTATATGCTTTATTTTGTAATTGCCTTTAAATAACAATCATACGCAACGGTGCACAGTGATTTATTTTTAATAATTTGGGTATTCAGTAAGTAGGTACTGGACCGATTGCAGCAAAATTCATACCGGTTATAGCTGACGTAATTTTGAGCATAAGTTCAATAACATGTCCAACAACGGCATCACCAGGGGGTACTAAAGTAGGACATATTAAGTACACACAAACTTAAACTTTGAATGCGTGTTAAAGCAAATCTAGCGCTGAACTAGAAAAAGTCTTAAAGTCTTTCTTTCATTTCCTTTTGGTATCATCTTATCTTATCATCTTATCATCATCCGATTCGGAAAGTTTAATTTTGTATAACTGTGTAATTAATAAACTTGTTACCATTTATTACCAGGGGAACGTATTCTTTAAAAATAATGTTTAATTTCTCAAAATATTGCCTTCCGTTACACTCTTATAAATTTTTGTTGAAATTTACCCACTTTATTGTAGGTAACTGTTCTCCTACAATAATGTGGGTAAAAATACTTACTCTATGTGTTTAAATTTCAACACTTGCACACAAAGTGTGTACAATTAATAAACATTTTGTGTTTACAGCTACAGGTTGGATGCTTAGAAATTTCTATAGAATTAAACAAAGAGTGTGTAATATTAAAATATTTGTGTTTAAAAATGCATTCCAATGTGCGTAAAAATGCATTTAAAATGTTCAAAATTGCATATTGAATTTTTCACAATAAAAACTCCTGTAATTAAATAAAACCAAGATTTTTTTTTTACAATTTTTATTTTTTTGTTTATATGTAAATACAATAGTTAAATAAACTATAAACTATAATTTAAAAGGACTAAAATAAATTACTTAAGATTAAAAAACTAAACAAGAAGTAATAAGAAAAAATACTAGCAATATTAATTAACACTTTATGTAAATGATGACATATTTTAAATAATTACATAATTTTTGAACATTATTTTAAAAAAAAAAATATTTTAATAAAACCTCTTTAGTTTGTTAATTCTAGTAGTCGATAATTTTTGTCGTTACTTCTTGCTTCTTTATAAAAGTGGATTTTTTCTGATGCATCAGTCTCTAAAAATTGATAAAAAAAAATAGAAAAATTTTAATATTTTGGTAAATACATTACAATTATTTTCATCACTTAAATACTTACAATCGTAATAAATGGGGAATAATATCCAATAACCATGGAATCAGAATTTTGACCTCATTTCCTCTTGTACCAACTGCAAATATTTAAAAATGTTAACATTTCTTCTATATAAATTATTAGAATAGTGATATTTTTTTTTAGACAAATTATTAAAATTTAATATATTTTTTCCATAGAAAAATTCTTAAAATCTGATATATTTTTCTAAAGAAAAATTCTCAGAATCTTAGATATTTTTTCTATTGGAAAATTATCAAAATCTAAGAAATTTTTTTCTACAGAAAAATTCCCAAAAAAAAATTCACAAAAAAAATATTTTCAAATTATTAGAATCTGAGATATTTTTTTTTATAGAAAAATTTTCAGAATCTGATATATTTTTTTACAGAAAAATTTTAAAAATATGAGATATTTTTTTTTATAGAAAAATTCTTAGAATCTGTCATATTTTTTTATAGAAAAATTCTCAGAATCTCAAATATTTTTTCTATAGAAATAATCTCAAAATCTCAGAAATTTTTTCCATAAATACATAAATTCTCAGAATCTGATATTTTTTCTATAGAAAAATTCTAAAATCTGAGATATTTAGAAATATTCTATTAAAATGTTTTATTTTTCTATAGAAAAATTCTCAGAAACTGAGTTGTTTTATATAGAACAATTCTCAGAATCTGAGAAACTTTTTCTATTGAAAGTTTCTCAGAATCTGAGATATTTTTCCATAGAAAATTTCTCAGAATGTCAGATATTTTTTATGCCGAAAAATTCTCAGAATCTGGGATTTTTTTTTTACAGAAAAATTCTCAGTATCTAAGATATTTTTTTTTTAGAAAATCTCTCAGTATCTGAGATATTTTTTATAGAAAAATTCTAAGAATTTGAAATATTTTTTCAATAGAAAAATTCTCCGATTCTGAGATATTTTTTCTTAGAAATGTTTTAGAATCTGAGATATTGTTTCTATAAAAATGTTTATAGAATGTGAGACATTTTTTATAAAAAATATTTCTGACAATATGGGACATATTTTCTATAAAAAAATTTCCGAATCTAAAGAAAAATTCTCAAAACCCGCGGCATTTTTTCTATAGAAATTTCGCAGAATCTGAGATATTTTTTCTGTAAAAAAAATTTCAGAATCTTGAGACACTTTTTGTACAATAAGACACTTTTCTACAATAAAAATTCGCGGGATCTGATACATTTTTTCTGTAGGAAAATTCTCGAACTCTGAAACATTTTCCTGTACAAAAATACTCAGAATCTATGACTTTTATCAATAGAAAATTTCACAGATTCTTAGAAGATATTCAGAGATTTTAACAAATTTTAAAATATGAAGAGTTTTATCACAGATATTTTTGTAAAGGAAAATTCTGAGAGTCCGAGGCGTTTTTTATTGTTAAAAGGTGATTGCTCTACTTACATTTCTGATTTTAAACGGCCATATATTTATCTTAAACATGACGAATTAATGCTATAAATTAATAAATATCATAATGCATAAATTGCATTTATTCGTAGCTTTTAATATTCACTTCACTTTCGCTTTTTTATATAGCATTTTTTTCGCGCTGCTTAATTTTAGTTGGGAATGCCGCAAAATTTCTGATATTTTTATTTTTATTTTTCTTTTAATTTTTATTTGACAATTTAAATTATTTTTTTATATTACGCATTTAATGTTTAATATCAGAAATCAAACACAAAATGTGTAATTTTAAAAATTTTGTGTTTATTTTTCTTCGAATATATGTATTTATTAACACAACAAATACTACACTCTAAAAAGTACAAGTAAAATTACTACAATAATGTTGGTAAATTTTTGTTAAAAATAACACACAACGCCTAAATTTACGCATCAAATGTTTAAAAAACACATTTAAACACAAAATACGGAAAATTACACATTTGGTATAGTAAATTGAAAGTTTTTAAAAATTTCAAATTAATTATTACACATTTTGTGTTTGAAATTAAATATTACGCATAATATGCGTAACGTTACATTTTGAAAGCAGTTTTTAAAAAACTATCATGTCAAAAATTAAACTTGGAAAAACCAGAAAAAAACAAATACATTTATAATAAAATAAAAATTTTGGCAAAAAGACGAATAAAATAAAGAAAAAAATATAGAATGTTTTCACGCAATTATGAAATGGTAAATGGGACAACAAAAGTGTATTAAGGTGAGTTCAAACAACAAATTTAGCAAAAGAAATGCATTAACAAACATAAATAACAATATTGTTTTCAGATTAAAAGGGCAAATGGCTTAAAAGTTAGAAAACTCCTATTTTGTGTTTTGGTGGGAAATTGAAGTTTATCCCGAATGTATTTCAACATGGACTTCATCAATCATCGCATCAAGATAATACAAATGCATTTTCAGATACTTCTTCATATACTTGCAATAATTAAGTGCGATTTACATCTCAAACTCTAAGATTGTTTCTACAGAATGTGTCTCAGATTCTAATAATTTTTTATATACAAAAAATCTTAGATTCTAAGACATTTTTCCTTTCAGAATCTGTGATATATTTCTATAAAAGGAGTCCAGAATCTGTGATATTTTTTCTACAGGGAAATTCTCAGTCAGAGAATTTTTTTCTGTACAAAAAGTTTAAGAATCTTCGATATATTTTCTATAGAATCTGAGACATATTTTTACGGAAAAGTTCTCAGAGATAATATTTTTGTATGAAAAAAATGTCTTAGAATCCGAGACATTTTTTTCTATCAAAATAGACTCAGAATCTGATACATTTGTTTTACAGAAAAGTCTCAGTTTGTGAGATATTTTTTCTATCGAAAAACTCAGAATCTGACACATTTTTTCTTTAGAAAAAGTCAGAATCTGAGACATTTTTTCTATAGAAAAAGTCAGAATCTGAGACATTATTCCTATATAAAAAGTATCATAATCTGAAACATTTTTTTTTATAGAAATAGTCCCATAATTTAAAACATTTTTTCTATAGAAAAGGTCTAAAAAATCTAAAACATTTTTTCTACAGAAAAAGTCTAAAAATCTGAAACATTTTTTCTATAGAAAAAGTCACAGAATCTGAAGCGTTTTTCTATAGAAACAGACTCAGAATCTAAAACATTTTTTCTAAAGAAAAAGTTTCAGAATTTGAGATAATTTTTTCTGAGACATTTTTCTATAGAAAAATCTCAGAATCTGAAACATTTTTTCTATAGAATTTCTTAGAATCTGAGACATTTTTTGTATAGTTAAAGACTCAGGATCTGAGACATTTTTTCTTTAGAAAAAGTGTCTGAATCTAAGACATTTTATCTATAGAAAACGTTTTAGAATCTGAGAATTTTTTTCTAAAGAAAACGACTTGGATCTGAGACATTTTTCGATAGAAAATGGCGCAGATTCTAGAACATTTTTTCAATAAAAAAAAGTCTGAACATTGTAGTACCTAAAGTGTTACCTATAAAAAAACATTCCCATTCTGTTTTATTTTCGGGAAACTAATCAAAAATAAGGTCATTGTATATTTTTTAGTTATTAATTTAAAACTATTTAGTTTTGTAATTACAATTTGTGTATGTATATTTTATCCAACTATTGTAATTTAATCAAAGTTAAAATAAAAACCATAAAAGAAAAAAGTCATGTATTTATAGTAAAGCGTGAAAAAAATTTTATATGCAATTTTAAAAATTTTTAATGCAAATTTGCACACAAAGGAGAGCTTTTTTAAGCAAAAATATTTTAATATTACACACTTTATGTTTATTAGAAGAGAATTTCTAACCTTTAGTTGTACACACAATGTGTTTATTTGTTGTACACACTTTGTGTTCAAATGTTGAAATTTAAACACATAGTGTATTTTTACCCACTTTATTGTAGGAGAACAGTTACCTACAATAAAGTGGGTAAATTTCAACAAAAATTTATTAGAGTGTATATAATGTGCATAATTTTAAAATTTTTGTGTGTAATAAGGTGTTTTAAACACTTGGTGCTTAATTTTAGGCGTTGTGTGTTATTTTACATAAAAATTTACCCACTTGATAGTAGTAATTTTACAAGGACTTTTTAGAGTGTATGTAAAAAGGCACCCCTTAATGAAATGGCAGGGTGAAAAAAATTTAGATTTTAATATAAAATCTACAAACTTTGCTTATTTTTTGGTATTATTTTTTTCTAAGTTTAAATATAGTTATAACTAAAAAAAACTAATTAAAAAGCAAAAAAAATGTGATAGCCATCGCCGGTATTCAAACCTTAGTTACCGGCATTATAAGCGAAAAACACATCCATCGAACCAGCAAATCATGGAAATTTGCGTACAAAACAACATTTTTTGTGTTCTATTCCGTTTCAAAATCTGCATTTTCCAAGATTTTCTAAAGTTTTTAGAATTTTTCTATTTGCATTTTTTAATTTTTTTAGAATTTTCAAAAATTTGTCTAGAGTTTTTTCTAAGCTTTTTCGAAATTTCCCTACATTTTCTGAAATACCTCAAAGTTTTTCCTGAATTTGTTAGATTTTTTCCATTTTGTACAGAATTTTTTTGCAGAATGTTATGCTGGGAGTTTCGTGCTACATACATACGCATATTAATATGTGTGTGTTATTTTACAACTACTCTTGCAACAATACTCACACTCGTATAAAACGTACTTCATTTATTTAGTTTAAAATATAACAAGGATGTGACACAAAATGCAATACACTTCACTACACACACAAGACTACAATACATACAAATAATACAAAACAATCCGCAAACTTTATACACGTTTATAAAGAAAAAGGAATACAGGAAGAGTAAAATAAGAAGAAGCAGCAAAATAAAAAAATAATAAAAAAAGTTAAGAAAAATAGTACTACTAAAAACATTGACAACAAAGACGTTGATAATGATGTTGATGTCATTGTTTAATATCTAAAGAAAATGCAACAGCATACAAATACACAAACACACATACAAATAAAAATACATAGAAATATAGAGTATCTGTGTAAAACAGTGATATCTCCTTAAATAAGCAAAATTATCAAAGGACACTTTTCTATAGTGATTAGTAGACATCCTTTTGAAAACTGCCTTTTACACCGCCCTAAAATTTTGGACACTATGGGATGTCCTTTAATTAGACATTCCACCGTATGTGAATATTACATAAAAGTTTCATTGAATTTCTTAGTAGTGCTTTTTTTTATTTTTCTGAAATTAAACATAAAATAAGTAAAAAATTGTTTGTTCATACTTTCCTTTTTATGCTTTTGCTATGCAGCATAAACGGAAAGACTCATAAAATAAATTGAAATGAAAAGGATATAATGTCACATATACAAACTCATTCTCATACGCATATACAACAATATGCAATGCATGTAAGACATTTTTATGAGATTTACAAAAGAAAACTATTTTCTTAATTTTATACAAATGAATATACAGGGTGTTTAGATAATAATTCAGCAAGAACGCAAAATAACAAAATAGATGTTGTGTTTTTCATTTTCCAATTTTTTTTTATTATTTTTTCGGATTATAATTGCTAAATTAACGTAGATTATAGAAAAAAATATTTCAAATTTGTTTTAGCATGTTAAAATATTTTTTTAAACTAACAGGCCTATTCTCAGTTATGACTGGTTATGACTAATTTTATTATTTTCAAACTTCATATTCCCTGTGTTTGTTGTAAACAAAATCATAAAAAGACTTAAAATTTAAAATTATTTGTCAATTTTGAGACGATGTGGGTAGCAGGTCTTTATTTTTTTGGAATTTTCAAACAAAATTTGAATTTTTTTATGATTGTTTACAACAACCACATGGAAAAAATTGAGTTATGATTGAGTTATGACTTTTTTTGTGAATAGGCCCCTAAATAAGATTAATCCGAAAATAAATCCACTTATTGAAAAACACAGCAAGAGATAACCAGTTTTTAACATATATAATTGTCAATATTTTGAGCATTTTAATATCAAAAATCACCAATATCGATCCAGTTCTTTAAAAAGCGAGGTGTAAAAAAGTTAAGAGTGTTATTTTACTCTTTTTAATCTCTTTATAAAAACATTAAAATGCTTTAAGTCGGCCCTAGAGGAAATTCTATTAAAAATAATTAACTAAAAAATTGGAACCTATAAATATATTTGTGATCCTCGATCAAGCGATACCCTTCTGTCTGGTGATCACGGCAAAAAAAATATGCTAACACTTAAAAAAAAAAATGCTTCATCATTTTGATAAAATTGTTTCATCACTTGCTGTCATCAATTTTGGTGACAGGACATAATCCCCACGGACATTACCCCCATAACGGAAATGGGGATTATGACCGAATTCATTACGGACATAACCCCCATAATAGTTGTGGGGACTATGACCGTTTCTAAAACGGTCATAATCCCAATGGGCATTATGTCCGTTCCCTGTTGGGATTACGTCCGAAAATTATTCGGTCATAACCATATTCATATTATGGGGACTAAGTCCAAAAAAATTTCGGTCATAGTCCCCGTTTTTTGCGGAGAGGGTGGGTTTAATGCATGGAGTTTGTAATCTCTAAGCCCGGCCGAAGGCCGGCTACGCAGGAAAACTTTTAAGACAAAAAAAAAAACTTTTTAGTGACATAATCCCTGTAATGGGGATTATGGCCGTTTGTTATGTGGTCATTATCCCCATAAATCTGGGAATTATGTCCGTTTTTTATTGGGATTATATCCAAATTATTTTCGGTCATAGTCCCCACTACCATTATGGGGATTATGACCGAAATGAATTTGGTCATAATCCCCATAACGGAAATGGGGTTATGTCCGTGGGGATTATGTCATGTCACCATCAATTTTGATGAAAAATTTTTTAAAAATGACAAAGTTTTTTTTCAATGTGATAAAACATGTCATCAAAGTTAAAGATATAAGTAATAACACATTTCTTCATGTCATCAAAAAATGTTATTAATATGCATTTTGAATTTGTTTTTTATTATTTAAAATACTAATTGTAAGTGTGTTTTTTGAGTGTTTGGATTAAGATTTACCGAACAAAATTAATCCACCTTGGTAGGTAGATTAATTTTCGATTTATAAGGGTTGTTGTCAACACTAATGTATTTGCTACTAAAGTTTACAACGCAGCGTGTTTAGTACTTAATTTAGTACCAAGAATGAGAGAGAATAAAGAAAACAAACAGAAAATCATATGACGCTGTCAAACACCGTTCATGCAATTTTAACAAGTTTGTTATTTTTTTGTTAAAAAAGTCGCCACACACAAAAAATTGACACTCAACTTAATAGTGCGTTTACATTGGATTTCTAATCTAGTAAAGTGTGATTTTAATCTACTTTATAATCTGTACCGTTTACATTGGCATTTTTTACATTTGAGAAGATTAGGATTGGGATTTAAAATAACAAGTTGGTAATAAATGTGTGTGACTGCGTCAAAAGACAGCGACGGTAATTAGTCGCCGTATGATTAACAAGGACAGTGACGGCGCTTACAATTTAAAATTTCGGCGGCATAAACATACTTTTGCGGCGTCATCAAAATGCAGGCTTTGTGTCGGTGTTTTTCAGTGTTGGAAAATGAAAATAACAGAAATAGAGAGTTGTATCTAACTTTACCAGATTGCATTTGCCGATTAGAGTCTAAACTACTATATTGAAAAAATAAATTTGTATGGGCAATCTAATAGATTGAAACTAGATTGGAGCCACAATCTACTTTAAGCTAGATTAGAAAACCACTGTAAACGCACTATAACACAACAATGAGGTTGATCTCTGGAACACTGCGCCCAACTCCAACAGATTGGCTCCCAAAACTATGCAACATCGCACCTCCACAGCTGAGAAGAAAACAGGCACTGTTACGAAAATATAATAAGATCCAAAACAATGATCTTATTCCATTAAATACCGATCTAATCAATCCTCCCAGACGAAGACTTGAATAAAGAAAAGCGTCTTTAGATCTTGCCAAAAATCTATCAAATGAAATCTTTGAAATCAACACAGCTTGGACGTGTGACTTGTCAAATTCAGGTCGATCGAGTCCCATCTTTGACGAAAGAAGCAGCAAAACCAACCTCGAGCTCAAACTACCAAGGAAAGCATGGTGTAACTTAAATAGACTACGAACTGCCTCCTGTAGAACCTTAGAAACCCTCTACAACTGGGGTTATGTGGATGATCCTACATTTCAGTGTGGTGCTTCTCTGCAAACAACAGAACACATTCTTCGAGAATGCACCATTTTTTCTTACAAAGGGCCGTTAAGTAATATCAACAATTTAACACCAGACGCAGTTGCTTGGCTAAATTCATTAAATCTATGAAAAAAAAATTGTAATCCTTCCAAACTTATGCCTTATTGTTCTTTCTTTTTTATTGTAATCCATACGCTAAATAAAAATAAATAATTCAGGGAAGCCGTAATTTTTAAATATTATAATTTTGTATTCCCGAGTAAAAATAATTTAATATGATCTTGTGTACTTTTATATAGTCATATTATTTCATATATGATCATGTGTGATACTATGTCTTGCGAGATAAATTTATATAATAAATTTTGATGTGCGATTTTTTTAAGATATCGCTATACATAACTATCTTAGCAAAAATAAATCGAGATTTTGGCGACACAGCATCTTTTTATAGCATACCGAAGCGCATCCAAAGAGCGCTCTTGAGGATGCAGTAAAAGTAAGGGGAAAAAATTTTAATTTTTTGTTAAGATTTTTTATATAAAATTTAAAATATCAAATTATATTTTGATAAAATTTCACACATTCTTTCCTTTTAAATATATTTAACACTTTTTGAATAAAAAACTATGAGTTTTGGACAAAGACACATGGTTTTACTGCATCAATTTTGCGCATTAATTAGCGCTGTAAAGAGTGTTTCAATCATAGCACCTTTAACACATTTTGAATGAAAAAAAAAATTGAGTACAACATTTCCACTTTAGTTTCAGAAAATAAAAATTATATTACAAAAAATGTCCAATCATATTTTAGACTCTTCAATTATATTTAAAAATATCCAATTATATTACAAAAATTTCCAATATAATTGAAAATTTTTGAAATGTAATTAAAAATTTTTTGGTTATAAATGGTAATATCTGAAATATAAATGGAAGTTTCTGAAATAAAATTTGAAATTTTCGAAATATAGTTGGAAATTTTTTAAATGTAATTAGATCCCTTAGGCGATATTTCTTCCTAATGCTTGCAGGGAGTCAACTGATTTTCAAAATTAGTCAATTGCATTTAAGATTTTCAAATTGTATTCAGAAATAGTCAATTGTGTTTCAGATTTTGTAATTTGTATTTCAGAAATAGTAAAATGTGCTTCAACTTTATTCTGCTTAAATAGCTCTAAAAAGATACATGAATTCACTGCATCTTTATAGCTATTTTTTCAGCGCTCTAAAGAGATGTGAATTCAAAGCATCTTAAGAGCGCTTTTTCGGTGTATCCAACTAGCGCTCTAAAGTGTGACATCGCCTTAGAGAATCATGCATGAATTCACCAGGTTTTGATGCGCTCCCTCACTCGAGTTTCCTTTCCAAAAGCTGCCTGTTCAGCAAAATTTCTGCTGGGCAGTTGTTCAGCATTGTCCACCAGTATCGGTGGCCACCAACAATTCGTTTAAACAACCGCTGACCAACTGCTGGCATGAAATTGATCACATTTCGAAAAATTGTATGAAGATGTCATCAATTTCATAAAGGTAAAGTCAGCAGTATGTCAGGGGTGAATTTTTTTCCGACTGGGTGTTTTTCAAAATCTTCATACAATTAGTAAACATCAGCAGGAAAATAAATTAAGGATTGTCCAAAATGTAAAATGGTATAAATAAATCCGATATTATCCTAGGATTTTACTAAATTTATTTTTCATTCTTTACATTTTCACCTTAATTTACTGATGTTTTTATGTTATTATCGTTAATAGGATGTTGATTTTTTAAATAAAAAAACCTCAGAATCTGTGACATTTTATCAGATTCTGGGATAGTTTTCCTTTGAGTCTCAGATTCTTAGGCATTTATTCTTTAGAAAAAGTCTTAGATCCTGAGTAATGTTCCTAGAATTTTTTTTTATTAATAAAAAAACTTACAATTTCTGAGATGTTTTTCTATCAAAAAAGATTGAGATTTTGCTCTAGGATTATAAGAATTTGTCCTACAGAAAAGTTCTCAGCTTTTCCTATTGAAAAAGTATTAGATTCTGAGACATCTATCATATTAAAAAAAAAAAATTAAATTCTGAGAAATTTTTCCAAGAAAAATTCTTAGATTCTTAGATTTAGATTTTAGATTTTCAAATAGAAAAATCTCAGTTTCCGAGACATTTTTTCTATAGGAAAAAATACTCTGAACCTCTGATTCTTTTCAGATTCTAATGCATTTTGTTTATAGAAAAATTGTCAAATTTTCTCTGAAGAAAATTTTCTAATTTTTTCTATATAAAAATTCCGAGACTTTTTTCTTATTAAAAAAATCTAAAATTTAAAAACGTTTTTTCTATAGAAAAATTATAAGATTATCGAAGAATCTCCTAGAAATAATTCTCACATTATTTCGTTTCCTTTTTACCCATCATCTTCTCAGATTTTTCTATCGAAACATTATCAGAAAACTCTTAGGTTTTTCCTATAGAAAAACTGTCAAATTTTCCTTAAAAATATCAAATTTTTCCGAAAGAAAAATTCGTAAATTATTCCTTAAAGAAAATTCTCCATTACACAAGCTATTCTTATGGAGAAATTTCCAAAATTTCGTCCCGAAAAATTCTCGTAGTTTTGCTAAAGGAAAATTTTAATATTCCAAAACTTTTTCATTTAAAAAAATTATTTCATTCCGAGACATTTTTCCTTTAGAAAAATTTTGAGATTCTAAGTTATTTTGCATTGAAGAATTTCTATAAAAAAATCTCCTGTAGAAAAATTCTCAGATTTTTCCCATAGAAAAATTTGCAAATTATTCCTTTAGAAAAATTTTCAATTCTTTCCTACCCGAGTAAAAAAAAAAACCTTTTAAGATTTAATTTGATCTCAAAATTGGCTGTATCAATTTGGATCAAATAGTGATCTAATTGTATTATTTTAGATACACAAATATACAAAATGATACAATTAGATCCGAATTTTGGTCACATCCAATTAAATCCACTTGATCTTATTTTATATAAATTAATATAGATTTATATAATTGCATAAAGTCAGATATATTTATATATAACATCAGATAAGAAAATGGAGCCGCAATAAATCTTATATAAAATTAGATCTGAACATATAAAAAGTCATATAAAATTTAATATGATTGTATCAAATTATATATCATTATATCAAAACTTTTTTACTAGGGTAAAGAAAAATTCACAAATTTTTCTATAGAAAAATTCTAACATTTCGAGACTTTTTTTTTCTTAAAAAAATATTTTAAGATACTTAAAAGGAAAGTATCTCAACCCTTATGAACCGATTTGCCTGAAACTTAAAATATATAAAAAAGAGACAATTCTAAGGTTGGGGTGTCTCGGCTTATCGGCCATATCGGGGATTTAGGGGGTTCAAAACATAGTTAAAATGGCGAAAAAATCGTTTTTTGGATTTTTCAGCCATTTCTTTCTAAGAAAGAATGAAAGAATGAAAGAAGAAATGTTTTTTTAATGCCAATCCAACGGTGGCGTAACCTTTTAAAAATTCGGCTTCATTAAATATTTTTTTTCATGAAAATTTTTAAATTTTAGAGGGTATATGAAGACATACCCCTACGATATCCATATGAATACGAAATAATCTCTATTACCCGAGTAAAAAAAAATTGTATGGTAAAACATGTTATCTTATAAAATTATATATAATTTATTGGATCTGATTTTGCTAAATTTCATCCGAAAATTGGCCGCGCCAAAGTTATCTCATAAGATCTTATAATATATGAAGTTACAGTTTAATATTTGATTGTATGTGATTTCATCCGGAAATTGGCCGCGCCAAAGTTATCCCAAACTATCTATTATCATGATTTTGTATTAAATATGATATAATATGATGTAATTTCATCCGGAAATTGGCCGCGCCAAAGTTATCTTAAAATATCCAATATCATGAGTTTATATTAAATTGGATATTATATAATGTAATTTCATCCGAAATTTGGCCGCGCCAAAGTTATCTTATAATATCTGATATCTTGATTTTATAAAAAAATTATTGGATACATTTTTATCCAAAAAAATGTTTCTGTTTTTAGATTTATTTTTAGATATAATAATGTCAAACTGAAAATAAATAAAAAAAAAAAAAAACTTCGAACGGACGGGGATTAGAACCACAAGTCTTCCGTTTTGTAATCGCAATCTCTACCCTCTAGACCAGCGGACGTTGTTAGCAAATAACAACTTTAAAAGACTTAGTTTTAATAAATTGATCGTATCTAATTATATCAAATTAATCTAACATATAGTAATATATGATTATATCCAATTAAATATGTTATTATCTTGTACACAATTTTCAAAAAGACTTAGAAAATTTTTGATAAAATTTGCAAAAAAAAAAAATTGGAATGACGTTTTTTTTTTTTTTTTTTTTTTTATATTAAACCAACACTCAGGGGATGCCCCCTACGAATGCAGTGCATTGTGTTGATATCAGGAAAAATAGGTATGAGAGGGAGGAAAGAGGGAGTAGTGTTTATGAATATTTGACTTGAACCTTTCTAGATTAAATGCGTTAGGAAAGACTTCTGCGGGGAGATTATTCCACATACGAATAGATCGACTGAGAAACGAATTCTCTCTGTAATGCGTTGTGCGAAAGACTGGACTGTCGATTACAAACGGATGAGCTCTATTTGATAAGCGAGTGTTACGAACAAAAACACGGGCTCGGGGTATGAGTTCGCTTATCTCAGCAGAACATTTCCCATGGTAATATCGATAGAACAGTGTCACACAACCCACATTCCGACGATGCTCTAATGAATCAATAGAGTTAGATACGCTATTGTCATTAATAAGCTTCACCGCCCTCCTTTGCACACGGTCCAGAAGATTCAGAATAGACACTGAAGCTCCTGCCCATATATGGGAGTTGTATTCCATTTTCGGTCGAATGTAGGTGGTATAGATAGTGCGGAGATCGGATGAGGTAAAGTAGTTCTTACACCTTTTCAGAAAGCCAAGACACTTGAATGCTTCTTTCGACACTTGAAAAATATGCTTATTCCATCGGACATCACACTGTATTTTCATGCCCAGAACATCAAGAGTTTCCGATTCCATAATATCTATACCACCCATTGATACAGATGACGGTGCTAATTCCACAGCCCGTCTGTGGGTCAACACACAACACTGGGTTTTGCGTGCATTAAAGTCCACCCTATTCACTCGACCCCACTCTGAGATAGCAGAAAGATCTTGGTTGAGTGTGTCATTCATTTTCTGTCTCATTAACCCAACCTCCGAAAGGCTTGGCCTATGTCTAAAGGAAAATGAATGACAAATGTTGCTGTCATCTGCAAAAGAGTAGATAGGATTAGAAGTTTGACTTAGAAGGTCGTTTAAGAAGATAAGAAATAGAGAAGGAGAGAGAACAGAGCCTTGGGGTACGCCTGAATTAAGTTGAAATTCTCTTGAAGAGACCCCATCTATGACAACACGTATAGTACGGTCCCTGAGAAAGCTCGAAATAAAACGAGAAAAATCATTACCCACACCAAAAGCAATTAGCTTAGACACAAGCGCAGCGTGCCATACACGATCGAATGCTTTGGAAATATCTAGAGCCACCACCTTACTCTCACCAAAATGGTGTATAGACCGACTCCAACGTTCCGATAGAAACGCTAACAGGTCTCCAGTAGAACGACTTTTACGGAAACCATACTGTCGGTCATTGAGTAATGAGTTGGATTCCAGATAATTAACGAGATGATAATTGATCATACTCTCCATCACCTTCGAAAGTGCAGAGCAAATTGCGATTGGGCGGTAATTTTCAGGATTAGTAGATTCACCCTTTTTCGGGATAGGCTGAACATTGGCAACCTTCCAACTCGAGGGGAAGATTCCCAAGCCATAGGAAGTGTTGAAAAGGTTTGCCAATGGACGACATAGCGTCGAAGAACACTGTTTCAGCACCAGTGATGTAATGCCATCCGGCCCCGGCGACTTATTTACATTGAGATCCGCAAGAACCCTTTTAACTGCGCGCGCTCGGAAGAAAATCTTGGGCATAGTACACGATACCCTTCCAAGTTCGGGCAGAGGTTGATCGCTTTCCGGCAAGTATGAATTCCTTGCAAAAAGTTCAGCAAAAAGGTTGGCTTTATCAACCGGGTCAGTGAATATTTGATCATTATTTATAAGAGTTGGAATGGATGAACTAGCATTGTTCTTTACTCTTTTAACAAATGACCAGAAGGTCTTGCTTCCCCGAGGAGCAGCAAGGACCTTAGCACGCAGACGCTGTTCGTAAAGAATCTTTTCACGTCTGAGTACTTTGGCGCATTTGGATCTCGCCTGTTTGCGTAGGCGGTCAGTAACAGGGTTTTTGTTATCACGCCAATTACTGAACGCCTCCTCTCTGGATCTGACTGCATTCCTGCACGTCTGATTAAACCAACACTTTTGTCTTGGCTTATTCGAAATAAGCTTCGTGGGAATGAATAATTTCATTCCAAGCTTTATAACGTTTATTACCATTTCCGCAGCGGCATCAATGTTATTATCTAGAAAACAAAGTTTCCAGTTGAAAAGCCGAAAGAACTCGTTGAGCTCAGCCCAACGAGCTTTCTCGTATATGAAAACAGAGCGTTTCGTCGCTGCTTGAGAAACGTTTCGAAGTTCGGAATACGAAAAAGATGCGGATACGGTATGGTGATCCGAGTTACCGAGAGGTGCACGTAGCTCAACTAAGTACTTGTGAGGGTGCGAAGTGAGGAACAGGTCAAGGGTATTGCAAAATTGCCCTTCAACACACGGAATGTGTGTTGGTTGATTCACTAACTGCGCAAGGTGGTTGTGCGCGGCGAATAACTCAACGTATTGGCCTTCGGGAGTCGTATGGCTCGAATGGTGAAGCCAGGTAGAATTGTAGACATTAAAATCGCCAGCAACAACAATTTCACTGTCCGGACAATTCTCCAAAATCCCCGATATTACGTCGGAAAGGTCGTCGAAGCCGTTATAGGTCGCCTCCCTTCCCATGTTTGGGCTTCTATAAAGAAACCCGAAGTGCAGAATGTGCGAACCTATTATGAATTTTACCCAAAGGGTAGAAAATTCAGCATCACCAGAGCACAAGTGTGGCTGATGCTGGTATACTACATCATCGCGTATGTACACCGCAAGGCCCCTATGAGGGATAAAAAGAGATAGCAGGTGATAACCAGGTATGTGAAAATCCTGGGGATCAGCATCCCCACACACCTGGGTCTCACATAGAGCGAAAACTTCCGGCCGATGGAAGCGAATGTGGGCATATACTGAGAGGCGGTTCGCTCGCAGTCCACGTATATTACAGAAGTCTATTAAAAACCTACCTGACATTAAATCCAAAAAAGCACAAGGCAAATACCCCCAGCAATGGCTAAGGCAAGAAAGCAGTCGTTTTGTTGCTGAATTGGTTAATCAGTGACCAGTGTTATACCTTCGTCACTAATTAACCCAACAACAAATAACGAATACTAAATTGCTCGAACCACGCAGAAGACAATAAAAAGGACAAGGAATTTTATCATGGAACAATGACACTGTACAAAGAAAGCATAAAAGCCCTTTGTGTGGTCATTACAAAAAAAATATTAGCTGCAGGCCAATTTTTAGAATTTTGGTTTGCTGGGATGTATTGGTATTTTTTTTTTATTTTTTTTATTTTGGTTGTTGGAGTGTATTATAGTGGTTTATTTTGTATGCACTGTTTTATTGTTGTTATTTTTGAATGTTAGAACTTTATTGTTGTAGTTTAATTTCGTTAAGTTATTGTTGTGTGTAATTTTTGTAAAACAGGTTTATTTTATTGGAATATTTTGTTTGTTTTTTTTTTTTTTTTTTTTTTAATAATGCAATTTATTGTTGTGATTTGTTTCTCTATTTTCTTTTTTCTTTGCTTTTGTTTAATTTCTTATTGCAGTAATTGGGAATTTATTATTTTTAAAGATTTGTTTTATTTCGGCAGTTTTGTTGTTGATTTTATTTGCAAAAATTTAAATATTTTTATTTTGTTTGGCACAGAATTTTTGATTAGGCGAACGCGGACAATATCATAATTATTTAACATTAACTAGACAAAAAAGACAATTAACGGACGGCGATACGTATAAACAGTTTGACAGACAGAACACTTTCTGCTGGGCAGTTGTTCAGCATTGTCCACCAGTATCGGTGGCCACCAACAATTCGTTTAAACAACCGCTGACCAACTGCTGGCATGAAATTGATCACATTTCGAAAAATTGTATGAAGATGTCATCAATTTCATAAAGGTAAAGTCAGCAGTATGTCAGGGGTGAATTTTTTTCCGACTGGGTGTTTTTCAAAATCTTCATACAATTAGTAAACATCAGCAGGAAAATAAATTAAGGATTGTCCAAAATGTAAAATGGTATAAATAAATCCGATATTATCCTAGGATTTTACTAAATTTATTTTTCATTCTTTACATTTTCACCTTAATTTACTGATGTTTTTATGTTATTATCGTTAATAGGATGTTGATTTTTTAAATAAAAAAACCTCAGAATCTGTGACATTTTATCAGATTCTGGGATAGTTTTCCTTTGAGTCTCAGATTCTTAGGCATTTATTCTTTAGAAAAAGTCTTAGATCCTGAGTAATGTTCCTAGAATTTTTTTTTATTAATAAAAAAACTTACAATTTCTGAGATGTTTTTCTATCAAAAAAGATTGAGATTTTGCTCTAGGATTATAAGAATTTGTCCTACAGAAAAGTTCTCAGCTTTTCCTATTGAAAAAGTATTAGATTCTGAGACATCTATCATATTAAAAAAAAAAAATTAAATTCTGAGAAATTTTTCCAAGAAAAATTCTTAGATTCTTAGATTTAGATTTTAGATTTTCAAATAGAAAAATCTCAGTTTCCGAGACATTTTTTCTATAGGAAAAAATACTCTGAACCTCTGATTCTTTTCAGATTCTAATGCATTTTGTTTATAGAAAAATTGTCAAATTTTCTCTGAAGAAAATTTTCTAATTTTTTCTATATAAAAATTCCGAGACTTTTTTCTTATTAAAAAAATCTAAAATTTAAAAACGTTTTTTCTATAGAAAAATTATAAGATTATCGAAGAATCTCCTAGAAATAATTCTCACATTATTTCGTTTCCTTTTTACCCATCATCTTCTCAGATTTTTCTATCGAAACATTATCAGAAAACTCTTAGGTTTTTCCTATAGAAAAACTGTCAAATTTTCCTTAAAAATATCAAATTTTTCCGAAAGAAAAATTCGTAAATTATTCCTTAAAGAAAATTCTCCATTACACAAGCTATTCTTATGGAGAAATTTCCAAAATTTCGTCCCGAAAAATTCTCGTAGTTTTGCTAAAGGAAAATTTTAATATTCCAAAACTTTTTCATTTAAAAAAATTATTTCATTCCGAGACATTTTTCCTTCCCTAGTAAAAAAGTTTTGATATAATGATATATAATTTGATACAATCATATTAAATTATATATGACTTTTTATATGTTCATATCTAATTTTATCTAAGATTTACTGCAGCTCCATTTTCTTATCTGAGGTTATACATAAATATATCTGACTTTATATAATTATATAAATCTATATTAATTTATATAAAATAAGATCAAGTGGATTTAATTGGATGTGACCAAAATTCGGATCTAATTGTATAATTTTTTATATTAGTGTATCTTAAATAATACATTTAGATCAATATCTGATCCAACTTGATACAGCCAATTTTGAGATCAAATTAGATCTTAAAAGTTTTTTTTTTTACTCGGGTTTAGAAAAATTTTGAGATTCTAAGTTATTTTGCATTGAAGAATTTCTATAAAAAAATCTCCTGTAGAAAAATTCTCAGATTTTTCCCATAGAAAAATTTGCAAATTATTCCTTTAGAAAAATTTTCAATTCTTTCCTACCCGAGTAAAAAAAAAAACCTTTTAAGATTTAATTTGATCTCAAAATTGGCTGTATCAATTTGGATCAAATAGTGATCTAATTGTATTATTTTAGATACACAAATATACAAAATGATACAATTAGATCCGAATTTTGGTCACATCCAATTAAATCCACTTGATCTTATTTTATATAAATTAATATAGATTTATATAATTGCATAAAGTCAGATATATTTATATATAACATCAGATAAGAAAATGGAGCCGCAATAAATCTTATATAAAATTAGATCTGAACATATAAAAAGTCATATAAAATTTAATATGATTGTATCAAATTATATATCATTATATCAAAACTTTTTTACTAGGGTAAAGAAAAATTCACAAATTTTTCTATAGAAAAATTCTAACATTTCGAGACTTTTTTTTTCTTAAAAAAATATTTTAAGATACTTAAAAGGAAAGTATCTCAACCCTTATGAACCGATTTGCCTGAAACTTAAAATATATAAAAAAGAGACAATTCTAAGGTTGGGGTGTCTCGGCTTATCGGCCATATCGGGGATTTAGGGGGTTCAAAACATAGTTAAAATGGCGAAAAAATCGTTTTTTGGATTTTTCAGCCATTTCTTTCTAAGAAAGAATGAAAGAATGAAAGAAGAAATGTTTTTTTAATGCCAATCCAACGGTGGCGTAACCTTTTAAAAATTCGGCTTCATTAAATATTTTTTTTCATGAAAATTTTTAAATTTTAGAGGGTATATGAAGACATACCCCTACGATATCCATATGAATACGAAATAATCTCTATTACCCGAGTAAAAAAAAATTGTATGGTAAAACATGTTATCTTATAAAATTATATATAATTTATTGGATCTGATTTTGCTAAATTTCATCCGAAAATTGGCCGCGCCAAAGTTATCTCATAAGATCTTATAATATATGAAGTTACAGTTTAATATTTGATTGTATGTGATTTCATCCGGAAATTGGCCGCGCCAAAGTTATCCCAAACTATCTATTATCATGATTTTGTATTAAATATGATATAATATGATGTAATTTCATCCGGAAATTGGCCGCGCCAAAGTTATCTTAAAATATCCAATATCATGAGTTTATATTAAATTGGATATTATATAATGTAATTTCATCCGAAATTTGGCCGCGCCAAAGTTATCTTATAATATCTGATATCTTGATTTTATAAAAAAATTATTGGATACATTTTTATCCAAAAAAATGTTTCTGTTTTTAGATTTATTTTTAGATATAATAATGTCAAACTGAAAATAAATAAAAAAAAAAAAAAACTTCGAACGGACGGGGATTAGAACCACAAGTCTTCCGTTTTGTAATCGCAATCTCTACCCTCTAGACCAGCGGACGTTGTTAGCAAATAACAACTTTAAAAGACTTAGTTTTAATAAATTGATCGTATCTAATTATATCAAATTAATCTAACATATAGTAATATATGATTATATCCAATTAAATATGTTATTATCTTGTACACAATTTTCAAAAAGACTTAGAAAATTTTTGATAAAATTTGCAAAAAAAAAAAATTGGAATGACGTACAGCGCTATTAGGGGCTTCCATGGTAAGGTTAAACAATAATTTTAATGTAGCGGTATGCCTTATTTCCAAGTCATAGGCTTCCAAAGTGAAATAAGACTTTGGCTTATAAATTTTAAATTTTTCATGGAATCAGGAAATCAGAATTAGATTTGAGATCGGGTTCCAAAAATCATTGATAATTTGATAATTTAAACCAAATATAGCTATTATTAACTATATAAATGCAATATAAATTTTTAAAAATGATTGCAAAAATTCAAAAAGTAAAATTTTTTAAGTTCTAAAAAAACAAATGCAATAAAAAAGTGTTTTCCATTAAAAAACAAATTAAAAAAATATATTTTTTTCTGGAACCGAACTCGGGTTCCCAAAAATGATAGATAATTTTATAATAAATTAAATATAGTTATATATAAGTATATAACAGCAATATAATTTTTTAAAAATGATTGCAAAAATTCAAAAAAAGAAAAATTTTTAGTTCTAAAAAAAATAAATGCAATAAAAAAGTGTTTTCTATTTAAAAAAAATTAAAAAAATATATTTTTTTTCTGGAATCGAACTCGGGTTCCCAAAAATTATAGATAATTTTATAATAAATCAAATATAGTTATATATAACTGTATAAAAGAAAAATAATTTTTTTAAAATGATTGCAAAAATTCCAAAAATGAAAATTTTTTAGTTCTAAAAAAATTAAACGCAATAAAAAAGTGTTTTCTATTTAAAAAAAATAAAAAAAAAACTTTTTTTTTCTCGACTGGGCCGGGAATCGAACTCGGGTTTCCAAAAATCATATGTAATCTTATATGATACAATAAAAAGTTTTGTATAACCATATATGTTGACACACAAAAATAAATTTTGAAATACTGGCATATATAATTATATATGGCTAGTTGTTTGGTCAAAAAAATATTTTTTTTATACATGATTATATCAAAATATATATTCCATTACATATGCGACCATTTATAAATATATATTGAGTTTAGACGAAATTTGCGTATATATAGTACCATACAAACACAGATATGTTATCGTTTAAGACACATATAATTATATCTATTATTTTTGTTGGAAATTTTTTTAGTATGGAACCATATATAGTTTTAAATGGTATTATATTAGTCATATATAATTATACATAAATTGATACTGGATTTTTTGTTTAGTAAAGTCCTATACATAATTAGATATAAAGTCACGTATAATAATGTATGAAATCGGATTAAGTTTTATGTGCAACGTATGATTACATCTACCATTTATATTAATATATTATGAACAATATAATTAGATATGATTTTATATGACATCATTTAAAAAAATTGGAAAATTTCAAAGTGAGATATAATTTTATACTTTGACTCATATAGTTGTATATGGTTTTATGAAAACATATAAAATAATATACATTTATATAAATTCCTTTTTACTCGGGTAAACTTAAGTCGACACGTATTTTCGTTCTAGACGATATTCGCGATAGTTCGGGAGCTATAGAAATTCTCCCGATGGTCCACATTGTTTCACTGATATGGCCGATAGGCCGAGACACCCCAACCTTAAAATCGTCTCTTTTATATATATTTTAAGTTTCAGGATAATCGGTTCATAAGGGTTGAGATACTTCCCTTGTTAGACAGTTTTCGTTGAACAAATTCTCATATTATTTCCTTTTCTTTTTTTGCTTTTCCCCTTTCCTTTCTTCTTCTTTTCTTTTGTTTCCTTTCTTTCTCGTTTTTCTTCTTTTTCCTTTTTCAGTTTTTTTTCCTTCTTTTTCTTTCGAATTCGGCTTTGGGGGGGGGGGGGAAGGAAATTTGCCCCGTAGATCCGCGCCTGACTAAATGTTTGGTTGATATCATATTTGGTTAATTTACAATTGATGTTTGTTGATTCAAATTTGACGATTTTATTTTCTGTGTAGAAATTACCATTTTTTTTTGCAATTGTACAAACTTTTTACCAATACCAATTGTAAATTTACAACTTTTTTGTCGCGATAACACTTACAAGGATAATAACAAGATTTTGTTACATTTACAAGCATTTTGCCAATAAAATTGTAAATTTACAACTTTTTTGACGCTTTTAAACTTACAAGGAATTCTTGTGACTATAGCAGATTGTTATACCCTCCAACCACAGTATGGGGTATACTCACTTTGTCATTCCGTTTGTAACACATCGAAATATCGGTTTATGATCGATTCCAAGACCATCTATGAATGTCCGTCTGTCCGTCCGTCTGTCTGTCTGTAGATAACACAATGCAGTCCAAAATAAAACAGCTAGACCCCTGAAGTTTAGCACAAATATGTCTTATGTTCATAGGCAGGTTAAGTTCGTGAATGGGCGAAATCGGGCCAGGGGGAAAAAGTTCTCCCTTAAAGAACTGAACCAACCTCTAAAAAATACACTTTTTTTACGTGTTTTTTTGTATTTTAGTAAAATAAATGAAACATTTGGTATATTTTTCGCGATGTGAAGGTGCTCTCAACGTCCCCACTGACCCCTTCAACCCCCTCCCCCCAAAAAAAAAAAGAAACGCCCCTGAAATTTTTTTTTACATTTTATAGGGTATCAAAAATTCGACCCAGCCGAATTTAACACTCTCACTTGTTTTTTGTGAAATTACCTTGAAAATTTATATACTTATGAAAAAAATTGTAAAATTACAAAAAAAATTTAAATTTTAATTGACCAAAGACACAATTTTTTTATTAAAAACCAAGGAAATCTGTCAAATATTGGTAAAATGGGATTTCGAGACTTTTTTAGTAATTTGAAAAGGTGTGTTTTTTTGAGTGAACTTATTTTTTGCAAACATACCCTGTATTTCAAATGTAATCTTAAAATTCTACTTTTTTGTTAAAGAAATCTTTTTGAAATTATCTATTATTTTTCCTTTTTTCAACTTATTTATGAAAAGCTATGAAAAACTTTTGTTTAAAAATAACTTAATTCTTTTCATGTTTCTTCATTTTTTTTTTTTTGTTAATATTAAGACATAAGATGGTCACATAAAATAAGGAGACAAACTGGATTAAATTTGCATATTTTTGCAAAAACATACTTTGCATACATATAAAAACTAATTACATTCAAATTTAAATTTTATTTTTAAATTTATATGTTGAAAATTTGTTGAAATGTACAAAAATATCTGCAAAATTTTAACGATTAGTTTGACAAGAAAAAAAACTCTGGAAAATTTATTTATTTACATAAATTTTTCTGTGGTAAATAATGCAGTATTTTTCTCTATATATTTTTATATGAATTTAACAATAGTTTTCTATAAAAACAATAAATGCAGTAAAAATCATTTATTTAAATTTATGCATTAGAATCTTCAAAAAATTCTACTCAACATTTTTTAAAACATAAAAGTCTAAAATATATGCAAAACACAAAAATCGATTTATTATGCATGTAGATTAATTGAAATTCTTGAGTTTTTACATTCAATTCATTCATTCACATTGTGTAAATTTAAGTTCAACCCACTTTCTTTCTATCGGTTCTTTTTGATTATTTAGTTTGTTTTTGTTGTATGGGACGGGACTACTTCATTTAATTGAATTTTATGCATATATTTGCAAATTGAATTTTATCCGTTTCATAGTATAATTTTTATTTCGTTTTTTTATAACAAAATTATACTCTTAAGAATTGTTTTTAACCACTTTTGTAACACCCACTCTAGAACAATTTAAGTGTGATGATGTGTTTTGTACTGGACTCTCTGTAGTGATTTTTACCCTTAGGCTGTGAAAATTTCAATTGAATTTTATTTGCATTTTTTTTTGCTGTTTCGTATTCTGTGTTTAACATTTTTGCCGTCTTATAAATGCTAATGAAGTCATTTAGTCTGGTTATTTGATGAGTAGAAAATTACCACAATTGCATTTGTTTAAGAGTCATAATAAATGTATGCAAAGTGTCATGATTTTTTTTTTTTTTTGAATTTGCGAAATAATGTAATTTACATAATAAAGAAATATTTTTTAGGAATTTTAATAGAACAAAGTTTTTAGAATTTTAAATATTTGGTGAAAAATTTCATTGTATTGATTGTTGGCCTCAATAGTTCTAAGAGTGTGTATCAACAGACAAATCCGATTATATCCTTTAGCGAGGAAAGTTTGACAAGGGGAACACTACAAGAAAATGTTAGTGGTATAATTTCGTTTTCGATTACCGAACCTGCCCGCGGATCTCCAAAAACTTCCATTAGTAAGGAATACTTTTTGTATTCTGTAAACCAGAGCTTCTCAGAAACTTTTGCTTTTCGACCCCTTTTCAATATTTCAAATTTTTCGCAACCCCCCCCCCCCCTCATAAAAAAATTAATTATTAACGTGAACTTTGCCCTCAGTTTTTTTTAACACCCTGAAGTAATGGAAAAATTTGGAAAACAAATTCAGAAACAGCATTAAAAGATTAATCGAAACCGTGTGGTCAGATCCCAGACGCATACCAAAAATTTCACGTAAAAAACTTCTAAAAACTAAAAAAAACACAATTTTTGTGAACTATGACCTCAATTTCCTCCAAAATTTGGAAACCAGGTCCCGAACAACGGCATTTTATGTCGAAACTTACTATCGTCATCCATTTTTTAAATTCCGAAAATAAAAGAAAAATACCAGTTTAACCTGTCAGAAATGAAGAAATGTTTACAAAGATAGCATTTCAAGTCCAATTTTGAGTAATGATTGTTTTTTCTCCAAAATTATGTACCAATATTTGGTATTGATCGAAATTTTATTCGATCACGAATCTAGATTCGTTATTTGTATCCAGATTTGGAATCAGCATTAGAAAGTAAATCGACAAAATTGGTCAGATCCCAGATGCATCCAAAAATATCACAAACAGAGCTCTTAAAAATGCACAAGAATACGTTTTTGTGAACTTTGCCTTTAATTATCTCAAAAACCTAACGTACTAGAAAAATTTTAAACCCAGATTCGGAATCAGCATCGAAAAGTTAATAGAAAACGAACTGTCAGATCCCGGACTCAGCCAAAAAAACTTCACAAATCATTTTTTGACATCCCGGGAAATTAACAACTGCACAGTGATTACGGAGGAACCTTAAGTGATGGAAATAATTTATTTCTATTATTTATTTGTATATTTTTATAAGACAAAAATAAAACAAGTATAAAAGTTAAATTCGACTTGGCCGAATCTATGAATACCCTCCACAATGCCCATTTTAAGTAAATTTTCTAACGTGAAAAAATAACAGAAATATTTTAAAAAAATTCTAATTTTTTTTTTTGAGTGTACAATTTTTTTTAGTAATTTTTTAACAAAAAAAAAAATTATTTTTTTTTGGAGTGTAAATTTTTTTTGAGTGTATTTTTTTTTTTTAATTTTACATTAAAAAAAAAATTTACTAATTTTTTTTTTGAGTGTAAATTTTTTTTTTAGTGTAACATTTTTTTCGAGTGTATTTTTTGTTTTGTTTTGGTATAAAAATATTTTTGAGTGGCAAAAATACGTTTTAAAATATTTTTGTGACTTACCAATGGTTGTAAAACAGGTTTAACGGGTTTTCACCACGTGAATTTAAGGTGAAGCTTATCTGATATTCACGGTTTTGCTAATAACTTTTGAACCACTGGACCGATTTTGGTGAAATTCAATACGAACTAGGCCGGAAGAACGAAAAATATATATGCCTAGCTTCAGCATCCTCAGAAATGATTTTCGAAAGTTATAGTGCTTTTTATCTCATAAATTCACGAAAACCCCTTGCCGAAATTCAGTCTTTTGCTCATAACTTTGAACCACTGCACCGATTTCGCTGGATTGCAATACCAACATATATGCCAAACTTCAGGAGCCTCCGTAAAGTCTTTCAAAAGTTAGCGTGTTTTCAACAGACAGACAGACGGACAGACGGACGGACGGACGGACGGACGGACGGACATCGCTAGATCGTCTTAAAATCGATCGAGGATCATGAATATATATACTTTATGGGGTCCTAGACCAATATTTCGAGGTGTAACAAACGGAATGACAAACTTATATATGAGGCATTCCACACCAAATGTCCAGCGAAAAAAAAACATGTATACCGTAAACTTCTGAATAGGTGATATGGATAGCCCTATATGGAACTTAGAAAATTGCGTTTTTGTTTTTCAATTTTTCAAAAACTGGGCTTAGGAGGCGTGGTCAAATATTGGAAAAATGATCAAATTTGTGGCGAGTTGCCTTGATTAAATATTTATCACATTAAAACGGAATGCAGCACAATGTCAAAAATTTACGTTCTTATTTAGTTTTGTATGGGCTATCGATTAAAATTTTTTTTTTTTGAAAATTTTCAGAACCCGTTCTGAAATTTTCCATTTTTTAAAAAAGTCAATTTATCAAAAATCCGTCCACTTTTTTTTTTTTCTTTTTTATTTATTTTTTTAAAAGTTTAGATGTTTGTCCATCCACACAAAAAAAAAATCAGAAACACGTTTATCTTTTTTTTCGAGAAAATCGCATTTGAACTTTAAATTTCATAACAATTTAGTAATTTGCTTGTATTTTCTTGTGTCAACAGAGCGAATGACGAATATTTATGCAATTAATATTACTCATTCGCAACTTTAAAACAAAGAAATACAAGCAAATAACAAAATTGTTATGAAATTTAAAGTTCAAATGCGATTTTCTCGAAAAAAAAGATGAACGTGTTTCTGATTTTTTTTGTGTGGATGGACAAACATCTAAACTTTTAAAAAAATAAATAAAAAAGAGAAAAAAAAGTGGCCGGATTTTTGATAAATTGACTTTTTTAAAAAATGGAAAATTTCAGAACGGGTTCTGAAAATTTTCCAAAAAAAAAATTTTTAATCGATAGCCCATACAAAACTATATTAATGGTATATATACCCTCTATCACTAGAGTGGAGGGTATAAAAATGGTATAATGCCCTTTTTTAATGGTATATATACCCTCTATCACTAGAGTGGAGGGTATAAAAATGTGGTTTAAATTTAGCAAAATTTAAGTTTTAACAAAATTGATCGCGACCCCCCTGAAACTCTTCCGCGACCCCCTAGGGTGTCGCGACCCACCATTTGAGAACCATTGCTATAAACCATCACAAAAAAGAAGGCTTTCAATTTTATTTACAAAAATAAGACGTAAAAGCTTATCTCTGGATTATAAATGTATCAAAAATACTAACATTTTTCTTGTTCATATCTGGTCTATGTCTACTATGCTCAGTGACGCCGCGTGTCAGAGTCACTGCTGACATCCACAAAAGATCTCTATGTACTGAGTTTAGGTCAGTTTTATATAAATTTTCAAAATGTCTTCTCTCAAAGCCAGCAGTAGTCAGGCCATGCTGACCTTCTGGGGACATGTCACCTAAGACTTCTTTGGGGAAATGGCTGACGTAAGTCATACAAAAATACAAAAAATATTCGTATTTGCTATAGTTTTTAGTTTTATCCATTTTCCTTTATAAATTATCTTTCTCGTATTTAAAAAAAAACTTTTCGCCTTTTTTAGTCCCAACTGGATTTGAACCTGGAACCTACAGTTTATTAGTCCCACACTAGGGCTGTCAAACGGGATCAGTTTTTTTAAAATCCCGGGATTCGGGATTTAAAAATCAAAATCCAGGGATCCGCGGATTTTTCGCGATCACGGGATTTTTCGGGATCCCAAGATTTTTCGGGATTCCTTGATTTTTCGGCATTAATTTTCTTTGATTATAAAAGTAAAAAAATAGTAGACTCTTTATGTTTCAATTTTATTTTGCGTATTAAGGGGCCTACTGTGGGTTAGTTGGTAGCGTGCTAGCCTATTAAGCAGGGAGTCGTGGGTTTGATTCCCACGAAAACCTTTAGTTCGATTTCGCTACAACGAAATTATTAAAAACAAGTAAAAAAGTTAAATTCGGCCTTGCCGAATGTAGTGATACCCTCCACACTTACAAAAAGATTATTACAAAAAACTTAATTTAAAAGGAAATTACTTTTGAAAAAAAAAAAACTTTTGAAAAAAAAATTTTCGCGAAGAAAAATTTTGGTAAAAAAAATCCGCGATTTTTTTTTTGTCTTTGTACTTGTTTAAATACCATTTGGTGTTCAATTATATTCACATATGCCAACCAGAAGCCGAATTAAAGCATTTTGTATTTTTAGGTTATGTTGAATGTACTAAAATTTTTGAGGTGTGCTTACATTTTCGTTCATAACTTTTGAACCGCTGAACCGATATCGCTCAAATGCAATACCAAACTTCTCGGGAGAACTTCCAATAAATATGTTAAATTTCAGTCATCTCTGTGCAATATTTTGTTCGCTACAGCATTTTCCACAGACAGACAGACAGACAGACAGACAGACAGACGGACAGACGGACAGACGGACATCGCTAGAATGTCTTAAAATCGATCGGGCATCATGAATATATATACTTTATGGGGTCCCAGATCGATATTTCGATGAGTTACAAACAGAATGACAAACTTATATATACCCTCTATCACTAGAGTGGAGGGTATAAAAATTATTTCTAATTCTTCTGATTGTTATTTAATGGTAATTAAGAAATTAAGTATACGCCACTTATGCAGTTTTCAAGTAATTATTATTATTAAATATTTAGCAATGAGCTAAAAAATCCTTGAGGGGTTTGTTATGGAAAATGACAACTTTTATTTGCTTTTGGTTTCATTCCATTCCGAGTTTGGTTGTTACACTGTATAATTTTAAAACTAATTTAAAGAAAATCTAAAATAATAAAAACATTTAAAGGAGAAAAGTAATAATATAATACATTAGACTTGCTTTTTTTGTATAAAAAAAGTTTTTATTCCAATTTTGAACGTCCGGGAAAATTTTTATTCTCCTCCGACTAAAACTTATGTGGTACAAATTTGACGCCAATCGAATTAAATTTACCCGTGGCGCGCTTCGATCAAAGTTTCGGTTTTTATAGAAAATTTTTGCCAAAACCTTCAAACTTTCGTCAAAGGGCTCCGTGATTGTGGCTTAATGGTTAGTGCGAAGGACTATTATTCTGCAAGCATGGGTAGAATTCTCAGCTCAGCCAAATTCGTAGCCAGCTACGTTAAAAATTAAAAAAGTTTTAGTTTTAATTTGTTTATGAAAATGTAACAATAATTGAACAAAGTTGTTTTTTTTGTAAATAAATTCTCATACATTTTTAACATTTCAAAAATCCCGAGATTTGAGCTTAAAAATTCCAGGATTCGGGATTCATTTTATGACAAAAATCCCGGTATTCGGGATTTCGGGGTTGGCAGCCCTATCCCACACCTAACTACTTGTTCCAAACTTTATTTTGAAAATTATTTGTATATGTATTACTTTTATACTGCAAGATTTTGATTTTATTTCAAATAAATTGATGATATTGCCATCTTTTTCTTGGAAATTGAAGAGTTTCACAGATTTAAAATTCTAATTTAATATACTGCTGTATTGAAGAATTTCCTTTTCGACGTCTAAGAGGAATTGCCCACGCTCGTAAAGCAAAAATTCTGAAGACATTTGAAGACATTTGAATCTGAAGACATTTGAAGACATTTCTCTAAGGAATCACTATATAAATTTCCTCAGTGACACATTTTCCAACTGGGATGGTGTTTGGAAACTGTTTTTATATTCCTGTATGAATCAATTAGAAATGTAATTTATTATGTTTTGTGCTGAAATGTAAATTAAAATCGCTTATATTAAAGTCAAATAACACCATACCTCGCCTCGGGTAACACTTCATAATAATTCGCATTTTTGTTTAAAAATACAATTCTTCTAAAATAACACTTTCAAATTACTTCTAACAATTATTTAAAAAGTGGCGCCCAAACTGGGGCCAGCTATGCGCTGGATGACACGAAACGCTAAGTCTTAATTTTCTTGTCAAAAATCAATTCTTCTAAAATACCACTTCAAAAATTATTTTAATTTGAAGAGTTTTTAAAAGAATAATTTCAACACAAAGACAAGGTTTCGATAAATTTAAAGCATCTTAGATCCCAGAGTACTCTGGGATCTAAGATGAAATTACTTTTTTTACACATTTTTGGATTTTTTTTTTTTCTGAGAAATTTTTTTAAGTTAAAAATATTTCACGAGATACTTGAGGTTGTTTTATCAGTCTCAGAACTTTTAGTACTCAACTATTTATTTTTGTTAAAAGTGTTCGACTTTTACATGAATTTTTTCATATCCCCAACATTTAAAACCTTTATGTAATACAACCAATTTTATTCCCCCAAATAATTGTTTGTAATGTGATACATTCATTGTTTCTAAATTAAATAAAATTCTATAGTAAATTAAAAGTCTATACTAAAAAAAAAATAAATAAACAGAAATCATTAAATTTGGCGCACATGCCCAACAGGCAAAATGTGCATTTTGCATAATTGTAATTACATTAACAATAGAGCAACAAAACAACGACACAATGACAACAATATTACTGATATATCAGCAACAGAAGCATCATCAGCCGCAGTAACAACATTACTACAATATACCAGCAAACATTTTTTGGAAATTAATTCCCAGTTAAATTTTTGGTTACCAAAAAATAGTTAAACTACTTAAGGCTGCGTTAGCTACCCGTAACTGTCCCCTAACGTAGCGTAGCGATCAAAATGAAATAGAAAATCACGTAGACGTCTTCAAAGACGAATTATTGTTGTCATTTGTTCTCATATAACGAAAACCTCTATACGCAACGCTAGTTTACGGTTACGGCTGCATAACTCTGTTTCTAATTTAAGTATAACGCCCATATTTCAAATAAAAAATGAGTTCATAAACTGCAAGTGTCCAACTTATTCGTTCACAGTTTTGAAAAAGGAAAAGTGAGAAAATTGATGAAAGACATTCATTTTTGTCTTTTATTTGACAGTTACAAAAGCAACGGTTTTATAACATCAAATTTGGCATACTTTCCAGAACTCAGTTGTATGATAATAAAGTGTAAAACAAATTTGTTGTTATTTTCCGTTCAAAAATTTTGTTGGGTTATGATGTACACAAAAAAAAATTAAATAGAATTTTAAACCATCTCCAGACAATAAAGCACTTTACACCCAAATCATCAACGTTAAATAAAGCGAAAGTCTTTCGCTTACTAACAGAATCTCTCTCGCAAGTATAAGAACTGAATAGAACACGCTAGAGATGGAAGCGTGAGTTACTATTAACTGACACTAAGGAAAGACATTTATTTAATGCAACCCTGCAAACATTTGGAAGTAATATAGCTTAGGAGAAATTGCGGCAATCTTCTTTTTATCAAAATAAAAATAATCAAAGTAGTAATTTGTTAAAATCTTCCTTTTAACATTTAAAAAAAAAATATATTTTTTTTTCATTTCTAAAGTAGATAAATTATCAAAAATTTGTCTTCCAGTTGATTTTACACCTGCGCGATTCACATACGATATCTTCTTTTTATCATACGGATGAAAAAATAACGAAATCAAAATATTTTATTTGTTGTCAAAAAAATATTTCTATATTATAATTTCGATTTTCTTCGTTATTTTGCAATTAATATGGAATAAATCAAACAAAAATTCTAAAAAGTGGTTTGAGGAGGTAAGTAAAGAATTTTCAATCAAAAAAATATTATGCCTCAAATCTAATTTTCTGCATTTATTTATTGCATTAGATGCAGCTCATTTTCATCAAATTTCTGAACAATATAAAACAATTATTTCAAGATCATGCAAAAAATCAAGAAATCAGCATCAAGACATTTTTTGTAATTTATTATCTTTTTGAGTATAATATCAAATAATAAAGACCCTAATTTTATCTTCTCTGAGACAAAAACGGTGACATCTTCTTTTTATCTTCCAGTAACAGTGTCGGGGATATCGCTTAGGGGATTATCTGGCAATATTTTCTAGTTTGAGTGATGTCTTAAATTTATCTTCCAAATGATTATCTGGCAATATCGCCCACTTATCTTCCAGATGAATTGCTTTCGAATCTCTTGGACGTATTGCTTTTGGGACACGATTTCTACCAAAGGGTGTTTCTTCCGCAATACGAAGAACATATCACCCGCAATACAATTTATCTTCCAGGCGATACGCTTGGGTATCTTCTTCGTATCGAAATTCTTGCAGGGAAATTGACCTACAAAATAATTATTTTGTTTACTCACAGTACGACAATATTTCCTATTATGCTTTCCGAGTTTTCTACTTTTTCATCAAAATTTTTTTAAATACTTTTTTAGGAACTTGAAAAAAATATATCCATGAAAACATGGTGAACAAGTTCCCACTTGTACATCTTAACCACTCTCTGAAAGATAGATTTTACGTCGATCTAGCGATGTCTATTCGTCTGTCGCTCTGTCTTTTAGTTGAAAACACGCTAACTTTCGAAAGAAAACTCAGAGGCACCTGAAATTTGGCATATATTTGTAATTTTTCTGGTCATGTAGCTATTGTTATTTAGCGAAATTGGTCTAGTGGTTCTAAAGTATAAACAAAAACTTTAGCCGCGCGAAGGGGAGTCTGTGACATTAGACTGGAATTTTGTTTTGTATGGCTTAAAAGTTTTTCTTCCGATTTTAAACGAACGGGAAAATTTTTATTCTCCTAGGCCTAAAAAAATTGGGGCCAATCACATTAAATTAACCAGTGACGCTCGGCGATAAAAGTTAGATTTTTTAAATTTGAAAAAAAAAAAATTAAAAAAAATATGTCTTGCCACAAATAATACCGTTCGATAGCCAATATTAAACATGAACCAGATGATATACGTCTGAAAGTAGATATTAAATGGAGTAAAACTGAATTTTACAGTTTTTCATTTCGTGATCCTGTTTCCTTTTAAAAGGACTTCAAAGTTTTAAAGGATACATTTCGTGTTCAACGATTTTTTTTAAATTTTTGTCGGACGGTGATATTTATTGATTTTGTTGCGCTGAACACGAATATATAAATTTAAATCCGTTGAACGGTTTTCGAGATATCGCTATTTGAAATTTGTTTTTTTCCTACGTTCAAGAAGTTAAAAAAAAGCAAGTAAGAGTGTTAAATTCGGCTGTGTCGAATCTTTTATACCCTCCAACATGCAAAAAAAATTAAAAATTTTCAGGGGCGTTTTATTTATTTTTTTTGGTGGGGAGGACAGTGGTCATTGGGGTGACAAATTTTCCCACGAAATATATGTTTAAAAATTCATTCTTATACTTTTGCAATAGTTATCATTATTTAAACAAATTTTTTTAATCAACGACCGAAAAAACTCATTTTCTAATTCCCCGGGTCCAAGTCCATGACTTTGAATTATTTTAGCATAAAAATGTTGCATTTGTTAAACAAAAACACAAATCATCGTGGAAAAATATGTTGTTTTTCAGAGGTTGGTTTAGTTCTTCAAGAGGGAACTCTTTTCCCCTAGGTCCAATTTTTCTCATTTACGAACTTAACCTGCCAAATTTCGGTAGTCTAACTCTTTTATTTTGGACTGCAACGTGTTAACTACAAAGGGACAGACGGACGGACGGACATCGCTAGAATCGATCACTGATCATAAATATATATACATTTTGGGGTCATAGACCGATATTTTGATGCGTTACACACGGAATGACAAAGTGAGTATACCCCATACTGTAGTTGCAGGGTATAAAAATCAGAGCTTCGAAGAATGAAATCCTTTTGAATGAATTCTCAAAAAAATCCATTCAATTTTCATGGTCAGTGAATGCATACGATTTCATAAATCAACATTGAATGCAGTCCTTGGAATTCATTCGACTGAATGAACAAAAATGAATGCATTAGATTTCTTGTTCATTCGATTTAGAAAAATCGAATGCATTCGATTTTTTATCATTCCACTGCGAATGCAATCGATTTTTTAAATATATAGACCAAAACGGAGCCAAATTTTGGTCCATAGTATCGCCTAATCTCTTTACATACGATGACCCTAATGGCCTCTAATTTTGAATCCAAAAAAATTGGTGTTCCCGAAAATTTAAAAAATGCACATATTAACTGCCTATACGACAAAAAAAATGTGAAGAGTGTTAGCGATACTATGGACACAAAATTGGCTCCGTTTTGCTTGGTTAGTTTTTTTACATTTTTTATGCAATGAATGAATAAGCCATTCGATTTTTCAAATTGAATGAACAGAAAATCGATTGCATTCGCAAGTAAATGCATTCGATTTTAAAAGTCGAAGGAAAAAAATCGAATGCATTCGATTTTTGAAAGCCGAATGAAAAATAAAACGAATGCATTCGATATTTATAAATCGAATGAGTCTAAAGTAAATTCATTAAATTCGCTAAAATGTGATTGGGGAATGCAATCACTAAATTTTCACTCAGAATGGCAAATCGAATTAAGGAATGAAATCCTTCGAAGCTCTGATAATAATCACTCGTGATTGTGACTGAAACTCAATTTTCTCTCGTGATTGTGAGAGTGAGCGGGGGAAACTTTTCCATAAGTGACCAAAAATAACATATTTGCTTGAGAAAGTGTGCGTGAGTCGATATTTTTTTCGTTTTTTCCGAAAAAAGCAACAAAATTTAGATAAACTTTAAATTTCGTTTCAAAAAAAAAAAAAAAAATGTAGAATTTGGCTAACCTTAAATTTTTTTTATAAAAAAATAAAAAAAATTTTAAATTTTATTTTTTTTATAAATAAAAGTTGAGTCAACGTGAGTGTGAGTCAACGTGAGTTTGAGTGAAGCTTGTGTGAGTGCATGTGAGTGTGAGCGGAGAAAAAGTTGCGTAATAAGTGTGCGTAATTGCAAAATTCCTGTTGTGAGCGTGAGTGAGCCAAAAGTCACTCGTCACGTGTCCATCTCAATCCTAAATACTTCGTTTCGCCCCCTTTGATAACTGGCACAGGATACGTCATTTGTCTGTCAGGCAGACGAACATCGGAAGATCGCCTTAGAATCGATCAAGGCCCCAGAACGATATATCGCTAAAGTTAAAGAAAAATAATGTTTACCTTCACGCGGCCATCTCTATTAGTTCACTGTTATCAGATTGCTTACATACACAATGAAAATAACACCAAAAAATATAACATTTTAATGTAAATTATGTAAATTGTCATAGTAGACGGAAAAATTAAAAAAAAATACTTAAATTAAGGACAGACGGACAGACAAAGCAACTTTACAAGAATCCGAAAACATTAAACATACACTTGCAAAAAAAATTGAGTCGTAATAAACACACAAAAAAACAACAGTTTTAAAACGCAACTTGTGACAACTTCAAAAATAAGGTAGGATTTTTAAAATAGACAACGAAAACTTCAAAATTCAAGTTGGGATAGTAGTGGTTGTGATAATTTTATATACAGAAAGTTAGTGATGTTCGTAACGTAGCTTATGTGGATTTCACACTTACGACCTTAAACAAGTTGCTCAACAAAACACCAGTTACAGAATATGAACGTTATTGACACAGAACACAGAAAAAAAATATTTGCCAATGAACGAAATTCATAGTATTAAGAACAAATACACAAAAAATTATGAATCATAGTATTTATGAAAAAATGTTAAATATTTCTTAAATTCCACATATAATGAATTATTCATAAATACTATGAAAATTTTTTAAATATTATGAAAAAGTTCAAAACTTTTCATAAATTTTTTCATAAATACTATGAATTTCGTTCATCGGCAAATTTTTTTTTTTGTGTGAACAAAGACTTTTTTAAACACGTCGCCCTTAAACACTCAAAAACAGCAGGTGTGATCCCCATATTAGGCACTGTGTTAAACTGTAAATTTAGATTTTCATAAAATTTTGAAAGTGGAAGCTAAAAATCAAGATATTAAAAACATTTTTCAGTTTAAAGTTTCTATCAAATCTATGGAATTGTATATCAAACCACCAAGCCAAAAGTTGACACAATCGGATACTTTTGTGTCATGAACTTCAACCTATCCATGATCACAATTTCTCTCTGTGTATATTTAAATGCAAAAAAAAAAGTTCTAAAAAAGATGTTGTTGTGACATATAAAAAAAAAAGTGCGGGCGTTGATATCTTTTCTTCATTATTGTCGTTGATATCGTCGTTGTCGTCATTATCATGTGGTTACCAGATTCTTTATGGTTTGTATTATTTAAATACACAAATGAAATGACAAAAAACCGCTATTAATTGCCTTTATTGTCTGTTTTTAGTTTTTTTTATTTTTTTTTTGTAAATACTAGAGGAGGTTTCTTATTTATATATTTTATTTAATATAGCATGTGGCAAATATTCGTTCGTTCAATTTTCATTCCATTCATGCCATCCATGCAACATCCAAACAGACAATAAAAATTTTGTGTAGAGCAGGCGAGCGGAATGAAAAATAAAAAACCCGCACTTTAGATTCACTTACAAATTTAATTAAGTTCAATCGACGACAAAATGCCATACAACAGCAGCAACAACACAAAACACCAGCAACAACACTCAAACTTATTGTCGTAGTCATTGTTGTCATCGTAATCATCATCATCATCCTCATTGGCATCATCTTATGTAGTTTAACAATACAATGCATTAATAGATGCTATAGCAATATTTATTTAGTTTGCGCAAGGTTTCCTTTTGTTATTTAAATAAAATATTATAATTTTGCGTTTTATTTGTAACACTTCAGTTTTATATACACACAGAAAACAAATTTGCTAATTTCCAACTGAAATTTAGTCGTTGCAACAAAAAATCGGTGGATGCATTTGAATTAAGGTTGAAACAACTAAATATCGGTAGTTAGAACAAATTTTTGTTATTACATCTGTCTTTTAATTGAAACAACTATAAAATTCATTAGCCACATCAAAATGTCGTAGCAGCAACCGAATTTTGAGTTGATGCAACTGAAAAATTCAGTTGGAAATTTATTTTTCTCTGTGTAGCTTTCTTTATGTTGATTAAAAGTTTTCTACAAACAATAGGAGAAGAATTGGGATACCGAGTTTGAATTTTAGGCAACATCATCTGCTGATTCCCCAGACACTTTATTTAGAGTCTGCCAAATACTCCAAGCAGCTAACTTCTTCCGGTCTTAGACCAAGTACCACCGGGTAATGGCTTTTAAGCATCCGCTTTAAGGCTAACCAGAGTAAGAAGGCGCTACAAACATGTATCCTGAATGGTTGTAAATACGTCTCAGGACTACCTTTACCTACCCGGGACTACCTTTACCTACTAGTCCCTGCCATTAAGAACTTTGAGATGCACCTTACAAAACTGCTATGATATTAAATTTCAACATCTGACAAAACAGATAGATCGTCCAGATCCCTTAATCCCTGTGAAGCAAGTCTCTGACCAGAAAGTGACCGGCAATGGCAGATAAAGTGCTCTATAGTTTCCAACTCCTCCTCATTCATGCAACTCCGGCAAAAGTCATTGGCACATTTAACCGTTCAGCGTGCTTTCCAGGCAGTGTTTGGTGATAACAACTACCGTCGAAATCTCTTCTCTTGATTAAAAGAAGGTCAAATCTATCGTGTAGTTTTCCACGTACATCCGTATGCCCATCTCTGATTAGTCTCTGTAGAGGAACAAAGCCATATATTTTGCATGGAAGTTTCTAGAGGCATACCAATACATTCCAATTCCCTTGGAACCTGTAAGATTGTTCCCAGTCTTGAAAGCTCAGCTTGTTTGCAATTCTATGAAATTCCGTTGAAGCAAAGTTGAGTCGTGGGACGTGGGTAAATCTAGGGGACGATGGGTGGCAGACCACATTCCCGAAAAACAAATTTCTAACGAGTTGAATGCCAAACAGCCTCTAAATGGAAAACCGACAACATTGCCAACCTTTTCATATCGAACAAGGATTATGAAAGGACACCGGAACGTTAGAACGCCAAGGGATAGTGATAACATCAGCTCGGATATGAATGTCAAGTATAAACAAGTTGAACGTGAAATTCTGTTATCCGGCGCTGTCATCAGTCCATCCAGAGTCGTCAAAGGTCTGCTTTTGAGTTATGGTTTCGTTTAGAACTTCTGTCTGATAGCTTCAATATATATACCGTCCGTTCGAACTCAGATTCGCAAAATCTGTCGTAGTATTAAAAGTGCAACTGACTCACGAGGAGAAACAAGATCAGGAGAATCGTGTTAAATCAGTTGGTATAAATCTTAGGAACTCACAGTATCAGGTGTGTCGGCTGCATTTAGTCGAATTGGGGTTTAACCACGATTATTATAACTCACGAAAGGAAAATTGGATTTAGTTGGATCGGATTCTTACTACGTACTAAATTATTCACGAGAGGAAACCATATCAGGTGAATCGGGCTAAATCGGAATTATTCGGATCGGATTCGAATTGGGTTTTAACTGCTGTTAGTATAAATCTTAGCAACTCATAAGAGGAAACGGTATCAGGTGAGTCGGGTCAAATCGGGCTTAGTCGGATAGGGTTCCAACTACGAGTAACTTTCAGGAAGAAAAAATATCAGGTGGGTCGGGTTTTAACTACGATTAAAAAACAATATCAGGTCAGTCGTTCAAATCGGATTTAGTCGAATTAGTTACAACGGGTAACTAATAAAAAGAAACACTAGTTCTAAGCAGTTCTCGAGGAGAAACACTAGCGGGTAAATCGGGTTTTAACAATGAAACGTATTAATATAAAACAAACTACAAGAAAACGTTTCGTAACTACTTGTGCATCTACGACACGTGTCGATACGGGTCGGATTCTCGAGCTACACATTGGTTTTTGGCCGAAGTGTAGCAAGAACATCAATGTTAAAACTGCCTCGCTTTTGTGTAACCAAACCATGATATTATATTTGTACAGTTTACTTTATTCAATGAGAATTACATACGTACAACACTTTATTACAACTATTTCTCCTTGTTGGGTATGTGCATGAAAAACTGATTTGTTAACTGAAGAAATTATTTTAATAACATTCATCATCCGAAGTGGAAATAAAGATAACAACAAATGCAAATAAAAATCTAATTAACTGGAAACCTGTGAATGACAGACTAATTCTTGCTCGTTTTGTATCCAAAGTAAGAAACATATCGCTGATACATTGATACATATTACGAACAAATACACATCTATCCGGGATGAGGCCAGATATCTTAGCAGAACGTTTCCCGTGAAATATTAAAAGACACACAACCCACACTCCGAAGATCATCCAAGGAGTTGATGGAGTTAGATATTCTATCATAGCTCCAATGAAGATATTGAAGCACATGGCCAAAAAAGGGATTTATATTTCATTCTGGGACGGTATAAATTGTTAAGAGATCAGATGGTGTGAGTTACTACCCACCATCTGATCTCTACAAAGTTTCAAGAACCCTAAAAATGTTTTCTTCCATCGCTACTTCATAAATGTCTTTATTCCAACGGACATCACACTGTATTTTCATGCCCAGAACATCAAGAGCTTCCAATTTATCAATACTCGTAATACCAAAATATAAATTAGACGCTTCTACACCCCGAATACGCCTGTGTGTTAGAGTACGCCATCTCAAGACATCATAAGCTGATTCTCGATAGGTCCAGGTTTAGAGAGGTATCCATATCGATGTTATAACACTGTAGATAGCAAGTTTTGAATATTCGCCCTCGATATGCTGTCTCATGAGTATAAATTCGGACTGATGTCATTCGCAAAAGAATAAAAAGGGTTCACATTCAAGGTCTATAAAGTCCTTGATCAAATCTAAAAAAAAAATATATGAAGAAAGAACAGAACCCAGTGGTACGGAAAGTAACAAATATCATTATCCACCGCCTACAAACCTTTGTTAACTACTGTCTCAGAAGAATTTTACGCATATTCTGGCTTCGGATGGGCTCGAATGCCGACCTGTTACTACATGCAAGACAGGTACCAATAGAAATTGAATTACGTAAGCGCAAGTGGCAGCGAATGGGTTTTACACTACGATGAAACTACAACAACGTGGTCAAACAACCACTTCGATGGAGCCCACTTCAACAATCTGGCGGACAAACTGGCAGACCACGCACAACTTGGCGAGGTTCAAATGCTCTAATAGAAGTAAGAGGAACATACGTTATTCTAGAACTGGGTGCCTCTGAGCACGTCTTTGTAGCGTAACAGCAAAAGGTGGAAATCGAACCGACGATCTTCGCACTCATAGGCTAGTAGGAAACCAACTATCCTGTCTACAATTACAAACTTACAGAATATGAAAGTGAGACTCCATAATTATCTTTGTTGTAGTAGGAATTTTGTGAACTTCGGCCTGGAAAACAACATAATGATCCGAAAGTCTCCGAGAAACCTGAATATCAAGTTTCTTAGAGTGATGGGCACGCGAAAACATCAGGGTTTTATTTTTTCCGATTTTATCGCGAAAGTAAAGTCGGTTTTCATTCAGAAAACTTTCAATATTGTTTGATGCCTAACCGTCTTGACTTCACACTAAATATCTTAACTCGTATTAAAGAATTTTTAAAGTTTTCATATTAAATCATTCCTCATCTAATAAATTTTTTTAGACTTTGTACCTAAATGGTCACTACGGTCATAACATTCCTTTATAATTTTTTTTTTCCATTTAATTACACTGCAAAAATATCTACATAGATTAAAATTATTTACAATTACACTACATTGAACATACAACGTTGTACGCTATGTCGACCATATGAAGAATACAATTGAATACAATACTCGCTGTACATTTTCTGTGATATAATAATGAATGAGTGTTGAATAATTTACAAATCTCGTTACTACACATAAAGAACGACATTCAGATACATTTTGCCATAGACTGATAGATACGAATACACACACGTATGGCACTTGTACGCTGCTAAACAAATGGATATGTAACATATTTAATTTAATAGATTCTTTTGTCTGAATATCTAAAAGCGAAACCGAATTGTATGCTACACAGTAAGACTGTCACTGGTGCGGCGGCGTCTGAGTTTGTCTATGTGAATACCAGTAAAAATATTTGCAAGGCCATATAGACACTTTTTTTGTTGTGTAGCTAAACTATGGACTGACGACTGACAATATAAGATTAAATGTTAGATTTTTTGTAGTTTTTATCGATATAGAAAAAAGGTTGTCGAATTTGTTTCCATACCCCTTAACTGCTGGCAAGCCACCTTCTTTAAGTCTTTAATTTAAATCAAAGAGAAGGTATGCTAAGGATCAGCTTTTGGAGCTGCGGTCATTTGGTGAAATGTTAGCACGTAATATAAGCAAAATCGCTTATCAACTTATCGGGGAAACTAATTTGGGATTACTTATGAAGCCGTTGAAACTTGGCACTCTAAAAAAGGAAATTTTTTGTAACAGCACAGATCCCATTGAATAAAGTGTTTGAATTAAGAGCGAAGAGTGTTTGGAAGTCTTCACTCTGCACTATCTAAACCAGCGGTGCCCAAAAAGAGAATTTTTTTTGTTTTTTACGCTCTCTGTTGTTAGTTTCGTTGTCGTTCATATGGTGTGTGTGTGTCTTCGTTGATCTTTAACAAGTGTTTGGGCACCATTGATCTAAACATTTTGGGCAGAGATCTTTTGGCCAGACCGGAATATATGGCGATTACCTTGTCGCCATTTAAGGTAGTGTAGTCCACAAATGCTGATTAGAATCTATGGACAAAAATTGCATTTTTTAAGATTTAATAATAGTTTTCATTATCTACACAAGATTGCCAAAGCTTTGTGACATAATGGGGGGGGGGTTGCTTAAATGGGTAGCAACAGTGATCTAAGGCCTCTCTTCTTGCTGACAATCACAACAAAAATTATATCAGCCCTACCTTCTACTTCACCTTTCCAAACACTCTAGTGTCAGTTTAGATTTAAACTCCCGAGAAGACAGCGCTTGAAGTCCTGCCTGGCTATTAGACAAGATTGAAATATGAGTTCCCTTCATACCCTTTATAAAAGCTCGGCGCATATTATAATAGCCTGAATTTCAGCCTGAAAAACTGAAGGCCATCTACCCATGGCTTCGGATATCCGCGATGAGGCACCAGCTCCAGAGGACTTTTTTTGATACGTCAGTATACCTGTCAAGGCTTCTAATGTCCCAATATGGGCCACCTTCATCCAACTCTAGTCTACTCGGTATCACGATCTAAAATTTCCATCCAAAGCGAAGCTCAGAATTTATCATATCCGTCGGTATATCCAAGTTTTCCCTAATTCCTATTAAAGAAAGAATATTGGAGTGACCGTTCAAGTTGATAAGGTCAGAGTAATCGATATTCATCCTACAGCTAAAGTTGACGTAGATCTTATGAAAATGTCAGAATCAGAGATCGTTTCTACATGAAAAGCAACTAGACAGTGTCCTGCAACCACTGCCGTGAGTAAACGACATTCCTCCTGTTAAGAGAAACTAGATTGCAAGTTCTCCTGAGTTCGTAACGCTGCCAGATTATTCAATTCTGCTAGTTACATTTCCTGTTTGCTGTGGCAATACACTGACAATCTCTTCTCGATCTGTTGACCAGATGTACCATAGCGAAACCCAAAATTCCTAAGCGATGTTGATGCATGTTATTGATGAGGTGTAGACAGGTTCTGGCCAAAGCTCAGAGTTGGTGTTAGGTTCTTCGCACATTCTGCAGCTGGCATCGGTAATCGGTGATCACTCCAGAAGTGTACTGCAGTTCCATCTGGTAAGTGAGAGTAAATAGTTAGTTTTCTCCAGATTGTCGCAGGACCACAATCTGCTACTGATCGTCTTTGCTGTTAGCTCTATATACTTCCTGTTAGCCATTTCTGTGTCTCGACTATCACGCAGCAAAATTGGGGGTTCAATATGAACAAAAGTTCCTTTGCCATCTGCACCCAGCTGATAAAGGCTAAGGCTTGATTTGGAATGCAACGCCAGTTCGACGACTTTAAGTTTCCGATCGAAAAGTAGTTTTGGCACTTTGTAGTCAATGACAACATTATTCAAATTGTTCATACTACTGGGTCCTAAATTTCGGTGTCTGAGCCAATTTGACTTATTGAGTCTAAGGCATGCATTAATTGCCTTATTCTTAGCAATGACATTAACTGGCAGCAGATACAGTATAGTTTAGATATAGTCTTAAGGCTCCAGTGATACTCAGACCCATTAGCCATTGGGCTTTTCGGAATTTACTAACAGTACTCTGTTTCAGATTATAATTCGGTAAGAGGTCTTTCGATGGAAGTATAGATCCAAGGCGCCTACATGTCTTGCCAAACATTTTCTTGCACGCATAACATGGTTATATCGGTGTTCTGGTTTCATGATAACTTACTGTCCACAATAATTCCAAAAAATTTCGCATGCTTTATAAGTGGGATTTCAGTTCACCTGTTACAATGAGCAGTTAAGGCTATGTGTATCTATCGCGTGGTCTCACAGCTCAACCTAATCTTTGATTAGTGACTAACAAGGGAAGTATCTCAACCCTTATGAACCGATTTGCATGAAACGTAAAATATATATAAAATATAAAATATATAAAATATATATAAGAGACAATTCCAAGGTTGGGGTGTCTCAGCTTATCGGCCATATCGGGGATTTAGGGGTTCAAAACATGGGTCAAAAAATGGCGAAAACATGTTTTTTTGGATTTTTCAGCCATTTCTTTCTAAGGAACTATATGATGTTTACATATGAGAAGAAAGGTTTTTTTAATGCCTATCCAACGGTGGCATAACCTTGTAAAAGTTTGGCTTTTTTAAATACTTTTTTCATGAAAATGTGAAAATTTAGGGGGGTATTTATATGAAGACATAGAGCTACAATGTCCATATGAATACGAAATAATCTTTATTAAATTTAAGTCGACACGTATTTTTGCTCTAGAGGATATTCCTGTTAGTTCGTGAGTTATCGAAATTTTCCCGGAGGTCCATATGGTTTCATAAGGGGACAACGAAATTTTGAAACACTGATATGGCCGAAAAGCCGAGACACCCCAACCTTAAAATCGTCTCATTTATATATATTTTAAGTTTCAGGCAAATCGGTTCATAAGGGTTGAGATACTTCCCTTGTAAGCAAAAAAAAAAAAAAAAAACATTTTGCTTGCAAGTTTTTAGAGGTATACGAACACATTCCACTTCCGAAGAAACCTGTAAATCAGTTTCTTTGGCTAAGGGACTGTATACAATCCCGTTGCCAAGTCCGACAGAACACAGAGTTGGTGACCGAGATGTCAGGCTTTACCGGCCTTCCAGGATGAACCTGTTCTCGAGTTCAAACCTGTACCCCAGGTAGGACCTGATGTCTCTGTTTCTCTTGTAGAGGTTATATACGAAATTTATAATATATCAGAAAATAGGAGGAAAGATAGGAGGATTTTACAAGCTATGTGTAGGATATCGCGAACCCTATTGCCACTGGCAAATTCTAAGACGACAAAAAGTCTTCTTACATTTGGAAAACGGATGGTTAGCCTATAGGTGGGAGTACTGATAGGACATTGTATCGTCGGCTAAATATCCGCTTGTATGGGAATCTCTGACATGGATTATTGTAGGAGCGGTTGAGAAGTGTAGGAAGAGTCAATGAAGCACTTGTTGTATGAATGTCGGAGTCTGATGAAGCGTCGCCTTAAGCATTTGGGGCAAGATTTTTCAATGAATATCTTAGGAAACCGGGTGGTTTGGGAAGTATATCTTTTTAGCATAGGGGAAATGGGAAAAATAATAATTAAGGAAATCATAATGAGCCTTAGCCTCTAAATTAATTCGGCAAATGGTGCACATCCATCCAACCTTATCTCTAAAGTAGTTTTCATTGACCTTCTTGACCATTACCAGGGATCGACAAAAGTTTGACTAAGAAGCAAATTTTAGTTGAGGTTACGAAATTTCTCCGGATACATTCAAAATTATGTGCAGTTAATGAGAGTTTGAGTCATCGGATTCAGGATGCTGACATCTGCTTAACTTTCGATTTAAATTATTACTCCAATTTTAAAGAATATATTTCATAACGAGTAATTCGAAGCTTCCGTTTTTCCCCTATACTTTTCTTGTTAACATATCTTCAGTTTACTCAACTATACGCAATCTTTCAGCTTCCTGAGGGTTTTTTTGTAACTAATGACTTTAAGAGCACACTACTTATCCTCTTCAACATTTACTGATACCTGTTCTTGCATGTGTAAAGCCTTAGATGTGGAGCTAGTACATCCTAGATTAATCTTCAGAGTTTAACTTTGAAAGCCTAATCTTAGCTTTTATTCAATCCCCAATATTCTTAAAAATAAGCTTACTTCCCTTTCAATTTGCCTGGTTACTGTAATTCTTGTTGCTGCTGTTGTTGAAAAAAAGAAACAACCGACTGATTGTCAATCGTTCATTCATTTGTTTCGGACAGACTAAACACATTCATACCATAATGTTGCATTTATGAATTTACATAATTGAATTTGTTATATTGTCACATTTCAAATGTAGATTTCTGTTTTTTTTTCAGAAATCTTTTTTTTTCAAGTGCTTCAACTCGTACTATAACTGCTGGTAAATGGTTTTACTTAAACTTTGAAAGTTTTTCAGACTCACATACTAAAGGAAAAAAAAAACTGATGGTAGTAGAAAATTCGTATACCATAGTAAAGAATCTGGTTGTTGCTATTGAAAATAATGTCGATGAGAGGAGGATGATGTTGGTGAGTATGTTTGTTATTTGATTGTTTTATAGAATACTTCAATAACAATTGATAGTTCCGGTGCGTTTGTCGTTGTCGTCATCATCATCATCCTCAGCATCGAACACATAATTCAAGTGTTCTTTTAACACACAAACAAACTTTTTCCAACTTTTCAATCATATACACACACATACACTTGCTAAACTTTCGTGCACACATGACCACTATTCATATTCCACGGTTTATTTGTATGACATCCAACCGTCCATGCGAGTCGCAAAAGTGTATAAAAGTGAGTGATTATCATAATTTGTTGTGTTGATTTGGGTTTAGACATCGAATACTACATATTAAACATATATACACTGTGAACCAAAAGTATTTATGGTAAACTTTATCTAAACAATATATGTCAGGCACACAACCACAATTTGACAATCTTCGATAAAGTCCCTGGCGTCAATGTTACGAACAACAAAATCTGCTCTTAACTACCCCACGTCTCTCAATAAAATGGCCAAGAAGTTTGACATGCTACTTAAGGTGTGTTTATATCATCCCACCGAGTCTTTAGATTTTAAGAAAGTAAAATATTATCAAAGTCTTAATACTGCCAAAAAATCATAAACAAAATCAAAAGACATTTTTAAAAACAGCTGTTTGTATGCAAATCTAATAACACACAGCCATTTTTTGAAATCTATATATATAAAAGAGTAATGTGACTGACTGACTGACTGACTTATTGACTGATTCATCATCGCCCAGCCCAAACCGCTGAAGCTAGAGACTTGAAATTTGGACTGTAGGTTCACCTCCCGGAATATAGATCCACTAAGGCTGGATTTTTGCCAGTGTTGATTCTAAGGTGGTAAAAAGGGTAAAAAACTGTACTTTTGGTACTTTTTATATCTCCTGAAATAATGGTCATATAAACTTGAAATTTGGACTGTATATTCACCTCCCGGAACATAGATACAGTAAGGCCGGATTTTTGCCAGTGTTGATTCTAAGGGGGTAAAAAGGGTAAAAAACTGTACTTTTGGTACTTTTTATATCTCATGAAATAATGGTCATAGAGACTTGAAATTTGGACTGTATGTTCACCTCCCGGAATGTAGATCTGTTATCTGTAATGCTGGACTTTTGCCAATGTTGATTCTAAGGGGGTAAAAAGCGTAAAAAACTGTACTTTTGGTACCTTTTATATTTTCTCAAATAATTGTCACAGAGACTTGAAATTTGGACTGTATGTTCACCTCCCGGACTATAGATTCACTAAGGCTGGATTTTCGCCAATGATGATTCTAAGGGGGTAAAAAGGGTAAAAAACTGTACTTTTGGTACCTTTTTTATTTCCTTAAATATTGGTATTAGAAACTTGAAATTTGCAATGTAGGTTTACCTCCCGGAAAAAAAATCACTAAGGCTGGGTTTTTGCCAATGTTGATTCTACAGGGGTAAAATGGGTAAAAAAGTGTACTTTTGGTACTTTTTATATCTCCTGAAATAATAGTCATAGAGACTTGAAAATTGGACTGTATGTTCACCTCTCGGAATAAAGATCCATTTAGTCTGGATTTTTTGCCAATGATGATTCTAAAGGGGTAAAAAGGGTAAAAAACTGTACTTTTGGTACCTTTTATATTTACTTAAATAATGGTACTAGAAACTTGAAATTTGTAATGTATGTTCACCTTCCGGAAAAAATATTCAACAAGGCTGGGTTTTTGCCAATGTTGATTCTACGGGGGTAAAAAGGGTAAAAAAGTACCTTTTATAAAAAGTACCTTTTATAAAAAGTACCTTTTATAAAAAGTACCTTTTATAAAAAGTACCTTTTATAAAAAGTACCTTTTATAAAAAGTACCTTTTATAAAAAGTACCTTTTATAAAAAGTACCTTTTATAAAAAGTACCTTTTATAAAAAGTACCTTTTATAAAAAGTACCTTTTATAAAAAGTACCTTTTATAAAAAGTACCTTTTATAAAAAGTACCTTTTATAAAAAGTACCTTTTATAAAAAGTACCTTTAATAAAAAGTACCTTTTATAAAAAGTACCTTTTATAAAAAGTACCTTTTATAAAAAGTACCTTTTATAAAAAGTACCTTTTATAAAAAGTACCTTTTATAAAAAGTACCTTTTATAAAAAGTTCCTTTTATAAAAAGTACCTTTTATAAAAAGTACCTTTTATAAAAAGCACCTTTTATAAAAAGTACCTTTTATAAAAAGTACCTTTTATAAAAAGTACCCTTTATAAAAAGTACCTTTTATAAAAAGTACCTTTTATAAAAAGTACCCTTTATAAAAAGTACCTTTTATAAAAAGTACCTTTTATAAAAAGTACCTTTCCTTTTATAAAAAATACCTTTCCTTTTATAAAAAGTACCTTTCCTTTTATAAAAAGTACCTTTTATAAAAAGTACCTTTTATAAAAAGTGCGTTTTATAAAAAGTACCTTTTAAAAAAAGTACCTTTTATAAAAAGTACCTTTTATAAAAAGTACCTTTTATAAAAAGTACCTTTTAAAAAAAGTACCTTTTATAAAAAGTACCTTTTATAAAAAGTACCATTTATAAAAAGTACCTTTTATAAAAAGTACCTTTTATAAAAAGTACCTTTTATAAAAAGTACCTTTTATAAAAAGTACCTTTTATAAAAAGGAATGTAGGATTTTTCGGTGAAGAAAAAAACCTTCTGGAAGAGGTACTTTTTGGAAATTTCGTTTCTAACGGGGGTAAGAAAGTGTACTTTTGATACTTTTTTTTGGTTCCTATAATAATGACCGTTAAAGCTTGAATTTTGGAACGTAGGGGACTTCGGTGAAAAAAACATTGTAGAAATACTTTTCAAAAAAATCTGTTTCTAGAGCTGTAAAAAAGTGTTTTTTGATACTTTTTATATTTCATGAAGTAATTATCCTAGGCACTGAAATTTTGAATGCTTTAAAAAGTTATTTTTTGGAAATTCTGTTTCTAAGGGTCGCTACCGATCGTAAAGGGGATAAAAAGTGCAAATTTGGTTATTTTTATATTTCTTGAAATAATGGTTCAGAAACTTGATGTTTTAAATAAAAGATCACCAAGCACAAAAAACAGTTTTTGGAAAATATATCTAACTATTGAACTAAAAGCCGCAGAAATAACACCCAAGACAAGGACATATTTTAAAAGTTTAGTGTAAAAAGGTGTACCTGGTAACAGTGGTGTAAAATGGTACTTTTCATATCTGCAATATAAAGACAATAAAACTTTTTATTTTTTTAACGCATATTATACGGAGAGGAATGAAACTTACATGGAACGAAAGGAGATGGACTTGGAAGTGAAATGGAATAGAACGGGGAACGAAGTGGAATTGAGCTGGGAACAATATGGAATGATACTTTTTACTTAAATTTTATATATTTAACTTTTTGACTCCATATTTTTTCTCTCTATATGTTTTTCCACTTAAACTTATTTTTATTCCAATTTTCTTTTTTTCACTGAAATATTTATTCACTCAAAATCTTAAAACCCGATATAACGGTCGAAAATTGTCAATATATTTTTTCACCAAAACGAGCATGATGACGTACCAGCGAAGTTATTCAAATTTTATTGTTTAAATTATTCATTAAAATATTATTTTATGAAAGACTTAAACGTCCACAAGTAAATAAAACAAAAACTATGTAGAGGATTTTTTTTAAATCGAAAGAGTAATCATGATCCTTTTATTATCCGGTATTCAATACAACCGGTAACGAAGTACCGGGATGGTAAGCTAGTATTTCATAAAATCAAAAGTCCTATTGGACTGTCAACAAAATCATATTACACACGATTTTTTGACAGGTCTTAATACTCAGTGGTATGATATAAACACAGCTTTATACAGATGAACCTAACATTGATGAAACGGTCGAACATATTCTTCGCCACTGTTCTGCTTTGTCCAGAACCCGCCTGCACATATTGGGCAGACATGTCTTCGAGAGCTTGAAAACGGTTTCGAATGTCGAAATAAGGTAAATTATACAATTCGCGATGAGAACTAATGTGCTCTATCAGCGTCACTGAGGAATTAACGAGGTTTAGCTATGGACCATCGGGTCTATTTGAAGAGTCGTTGACACCGCCACCTCTAACTTAACCTAACCACAGAGACATACTAGGGAATTGCGAAATCGATGTGCTTGCAAGACAGGGAATTATCTTATAGGTTCCAACGGAATTGAAATGTGTTGGTATTCCTCCGCAAACTTTCAATCAAAATCTACTGCTTTGTTCTACGAGAGAGACTAATCAAAGGTAGGCTGACGGATGGATGATGAATCTTGAAGACTCCGCGAAAGATTTTGCCTTGCTGTAATAACCTGAGTCTTCTTAAGCGCCAGTTTACCACCATGATTATATTCAGGCAGTCTTGTATGGGAAGAATTCCGGGTAGCTGAGGCTCCATACACTTTTGCACAGACTAAGCGATGCTTAACGAACAAGTGGGCTTTGGAGTTAATTTAGAAGAGCTAAGGTTGAGCCTACCTCGAAGATTGCTAGATCATTGCAGAGATTATGGCAACAAATGATGGGGCCGACTAGTTGAGGTGCAATGTCTTGTCTTAAGTCAACATACATAAGCTGCGGTCAAGTCCCTGTTCCTGAGCAAGATCTGCCCTAAGCTGCCGCACGTCTTTAAATGAGGTGGCCAAGCAGTTTGTCATATCACTCATATGGGTCCGAGGGCACAGGGACAATATAGGGAACTACAAACGCTGTTAACATCTATCCTGACAGTCAAGTCGCGATCAAGTCCCTAGAGTCAATGTTCCCGAAAGCACGATCTGCCCTTAACTGCCACACAAATCTAAATGAGATTGCCAAGTTGTTTTTCATAACACTCAAATGGTTCCCAGGGCACAGGGAATTCCAGGGAGCTGCAAATCCAATGAGCTGGCAAGGCTCGAAACTGCCTTACAGCTTCCTACGGAATTGGAACGCGTTTCTGTGCCTCCAGAAACGCAAGCAACATCTACGGCTCTGTTTCGCAAGGGGGACAAATTAAAAACGGGCAGATGGATGGACGTGTAAGACTGTACGACAGATTTGGCCTTCTCTCAGTCTTAAGGCTCAAGTTAGTTGCTATCGCTTCTAAGAGCAGAGATTTCGAAGGGCGAGGTTGTAATTACCGACACCTTGTAGGTGCCGTCAAATGACTTCTGCCGAATTTGCACAGATGGAGAGAAATTGGAAAACAGTGAATGCTAATTGCCCGACAAGTTCCGGGAAATTGCTGAGACATGATTCACTGTGAAATAGGTAGCTGCACGATCTGTCGGCTGTCAAGATTCAATATCTCAGGAGTTTCATTAAGAGCTCACATTGGTAGGGACTGGTAGGACCGTCCCAAAGTATCACAACGAACCTCAGAGTGTGTGTATGCTGACACAAATTGGCAGCACCATCTTAGAACTTACATAATTACTTGACACTGCATTATAGAAAAATACTCTCAGTTGCTCAAGATACCGTCAAATGAATTCTGCTGGAGTTCTATGGAAGAGGAGAAGTTGAAAGCTATCTCGAACTTTATCTGTCATTTACCAGAGCTTTTGGGACATATCCATGCTTCATTGGTGCTTAGGCAACTACATGGTCTCTCAGATTTGCCGAATGTTAAAATTAAATCTTGGTGGGAGCTGCACGATCCATCAGATTTTCCGGATTTCAAGGTTCAATATCTTAGGAGTTTTATTAGGAACTCACATTTGTATAATGGCAGGGACTGGTAGGGGAAGCACATTACCGTTAAGATGTATCACAACAGACCTCAGATTCCATGTGTGTTTGACATAATGCGTCAGCACCATCTTACAACCATATTACCGGACACTGCCTTATAGAAAAAATTCGACGAGTGGCTTTTGATACCGTCAAATGAATTCTTCCGGAGTTCCATGGAAGAGGAGAAGTTGGATGCTTTCAAACCATTTTCTTGTAAATGCATTCAGTACAGAGACATTTTTCATCGGCACTTAGACACCAACATAATCTCTTAATTCTGTCGTTGTCAAATTACAATCATTGGGGTTTTATAAGGAGCTCACTGTGGTATACCGGCAAATCGGTAACCCCATTACCGTCCCGAGGCGTCAGAACGGACCTTAGAGCCTATATGTCTTGATGTGCTGCGTTATCAAACACTTTATACATAACCTTACATATGTCTATCTCACTTGCAAACTTTACAATTTTGGAAATCTTGTTAGGCCGAAGAATCTTTCAGTAGTTGAAGTAAAATTATTTTACACAGTTTCAGTAATAAAATATGAAATGGGTTTCGGTAGTCGGTTCATTTCCAGTTATAATAATGATCTTACTCTAAATGTTTGTATTCGTCTGTATATGGCAGCTCTATTGGGTAACAGATAGACTTAGGTGACAACCGTGCCAAGTCGATGAATTTCGGCTTCATAAAGTAAAATCATTGCCTAAAGGCTTTAATCCATCGTCGTGTATTTGTGAGTAGCAGAGCCTTCTAACCTATAAAAAAATCGAATTTCGTTGTAAAAGAATATTGAAGTATTTTCAATCTATTTTTACTCTTCCGCAATTCCGCCCAATGAAGAATGTTACTGGAAGGTAAAATCTAAAAACTTATTTCGCCCTAAAATTCGTCAACTTTTTGACCACAGTGTTTCCCAGTCATATGTTAAATGTTTGATTGCAATAGTGTAGACGCGAGTAGTTAGTTATATGAGAATATAGTTTGTACCCCATGCCCTGATGCCCCACTGTGCTTGTTTTGCTTTTGTTGCATGCCACAAAAATCACCACAATTTGTCAATAAATCCCAAAAACGAAAAAAATTACCACAAGAAACATATAGAAAAAAGCAACAACATAAAATAACAACAATAGCAGCATCAGCAACATACTGCAAAACAATTGTAAATAAACTTTTAGTGTTTTCTATATTCGTGTTGTTGTTGTTGCTGTAGTTGCCGGTGTTGTCACAGTTTTGTATGTATTAAAATGGAAATTTGTTGTTTTTGAGATTTCATCAGATGCTGATTTTTGTATATTTTTCTGTTGCTGCTGCTGATGATGATGCTTCTCAACTACTAAATGTGATGTTGCTGCTGCTGTTGATGATGGTTAAGTGAAATAATAAATTCTGCTGGTAGTTCCATACATGTGACATAATAACCATCAGCAAGTATTCACTTTTTTTTATTCGTTATTGCTGCTGCTGGTGATGGTGTATCATAGAGGTCGTTGCTGTGTTTTGCTATGTATGAAGCTGATTTTGTTATTTTCTGCGTGGGTTGACAGTTATATGACACTTAATGACACATTATTGAGTTGTTACTTTAATGAATGATTTTGATAATATAATTTGTATGTTCTTCATATTTATTATAGTTCGTGTGTACTATATTTTTTTTTTGTTGTTTATCTAAATTATTTCATCTAGGAATCATGTTCATCATGTTGTTATATGAGATTTGGAAAGAATGTATTACATCTTTGATACAACTTTTAAAACTTGAGACAAAGTATTGTGGTTATTTGAAATTTCTGGAAGTTATCTTAATCAGATTTTGAGATTTTGAAAATAGATTATTGGATTTCTTCATGTGGAGTAAAAACTTTTTGAGTAATGTTCTTTTGTGGCGTCAATATTATGTATGTGATTACAAAAAAAAAAACATAGTTGTAATGTAATTCTCATTGAGTCAAGAAACTGTACAAATATGATGTCTAGTTTTTGTAACACAAAATGGATCCAGTTTCGACGTTGATGTCTTAGCTACACTTCGGCCTAAAAACCGAAGTGTAGCTATAGAACTCGACCTGATTTTCGATTATCCGTCCAATGCTGATTTCAAATCTGGTTATCAAAGTTTTCCATAATGTCAGGTTTTTGAGAAAATTGAGGTCAAAGTTCACAAAAAACGCATTTTCGTTCATTACTGAGAGCATTTTTTGTGATATTTTTGGAAGATATTTTGGGATCGTACAACTCGTTTTCAATTAACATTTCGATGCTTATTCTAAATCTGGTTTTCAAATTTTTCTATCACGTCATGTTTTTGGGAAAATTGAGGTCAAAGTTCTCAAAAACCTGTTTTTTGTGCATTTTTGAGAGATTATAACTTTTTAACGGGTTGTGATAGAACGGAAATTTTGGTATCTTTTTGTTAAGCTGAAAATACCCTTTAATTGTGCATATTTAAAAATTTAATTTTAAAAAAGTAGAAAACCTTATATTTCCGCCTTCTGCGGTGGGTTTTTGAAAATTTTATTAAGAGGTCAAAAAACGACCATTGCACTATGGTTCCAAATCCTTTTTTTTTGGCTGAAATTAAAAAAAAAAAAATTAACAATTTTTCAAAAGCTTATACAGTTTCTCAATGGAAACACTCCAAGCCATTAAGAATGTAAAATGAAAAACATTTGGTGGCAATACTGACAGTCTGCCAGGGTTTCAAAGTTGAAAGTTTTAAGACGTATTATTAAATCGGGATCAAAACAATATTGCAATTACACTAACAGCAAATGGGAAAAAATAAAATTATAAAAGGGCTAAAAAGGGAGATTGAAGCCCAAAAAAAGTAGTTCTTATTAAAAACTTAAATTTTTAGTTTGGGGGCTAAGATTTTGAAGCTAAAAAACCCTATATCTTTCGTGGACAAAAAGTTGTGTTTGGGCACGAACTTTCATGAGTCTTTAAATGTGAAAGTGTTTCCTAGATGATTTATTTAATACTAAAATTATCTTCTAGCCAGCATTTTTCGACAAACTTCCACAATTGCCATTTTAGTTTAGCACAAATTTCGACAAAATTTTCGTTTTTTTGCCTGACACATATTTAAAACTTTTTTTAATACTACTATTATTTTTTTGCCTTCCGCCGTGCTATATGACTGCGAGAAATGTATGTTTGTCAATAATTTTCAAACAAAAAAATTTTCAAAAAATTTTTTTTTTTTGAAAATCGAATTTTACTTTCGTTAAGAGATAAAAAAGCATTACACCATTTATTTACAACTCATTTTTAATAAATTCAACCTACCCGAGAACTGGTAACAATGACCGTCGTCTAGTTGTAGCGAAAAAAACCAAGGGAATCAAGGGGTGAGACCACAAAGAAGAAAAATGATGCGCGTAACAGTTCTAAACATTTTTTTTTCAAAATTTGAAAAAATTAGGCAAAGCTTTTTGCACCAAATTACATAAAATAAGGGGGTGATAACTCAAAAAAAAATATTTTTTTTTATTTTGAACTACTCCACTGTGGGCCAGGATTTCCATTTTTTGACCAAAAAGGTCTGTAAGGCAACACATATTTAAAAATACTTTTTCAGAATGTCAACATCTTGATAATATCTTTTTATTGTAGCTTAAATTTTTTTTTTGCATGAGGTTAAAGTTCAAGTTTGAGATTTTTTTTATATTTTTTATTAATAAACCAAATAATATTTTTTTGTTCTTCAACACATTATTTTTTCAAATTTTCTGCAAAGTTCTCCTAAAGACATACTTGTTTGTCCAACACATGAGATAAACTGACAAAAAGTAAGCTAAAAGTATATAGTTTTTTTAATAAATTATGGAAATTCATACTTTTGTTAAAATCCGCCTTTTTTCAACACCGAAGTCCAAAAAAGTCCAAACGATATTGACAAACCTTGAATTACAATCTGTCTCTAATAGTGTATTCTATTCACAGTTTTGCGATCCTGTGCGACCGTTCATAATCTTTTGACATAGAGGCTATAAACCATAATATGGCGTTTAGAAATGCCTTAAACTGGAACTTCAAAATTTTTTTGATATTTTTGTTTATATTGATTGGCGTGATAACTGGAGATGAGCGCGTGAGTGCATTTTGACTCACGCTCACGCAAAAAAAACATAATTTACTCAATCGTTTTTTTTTTCACACTTACTCACTATTTACGTGAGTAAGCAAAACACCACTCACGTGTGACTCACGCTCACGCGTGACTCACGCTAAACATATTAAACACGAAAAAATTGTAAAACTAAATTATTACACTTATATAATTTTGACTCACGCAAAAAAATGACACTCAATACGAATCACTCACGCAAAAATTGTCTAACTCACTTATCAATCACGAACAAAAAATTTGAGACACTTTCGATCACGCGTGATTCGCCTGACTGGCGTCCATTTCTAGTGCTAAACATTATAACTGGGAACGCATTAAGGCGGGCATATATCAATACAATTAAATAATTTTGACTCACGCAAAAAAATGGCACTTATTACGAATCATTCACACAAAAAATGTCTCACTCACTTATCACTCATGAACAAAAAATTTGAGTCACTTGACCAGCGTCCATCTCAAGTGCTAAATATAATAAATGATAAAACGTATTAAAGCGGACATATTTTGGCGATAGCATTTTAAATATTTTTTGTGAAATTGTAAGCTAGTAGCATTATTTGTACATTTAGGATGGAAAATGCTAACTGGAAATAAAAGAGTGCTCTCTTAAATGTGCCACTGGATATATTAACTTTTTGACGCATTTAGTAGAGAAATATTTTATTAAAATTTTCTAATAAAAGCAAAAAGAGGGATTTATAAAAACTTAGGAATGTATACACTGTAAATTTTTTTAAATACTATGTCCTACATTTTGGATCCGCCATTTTGATTTCAAAAAGTCTGAGTTCGTATTCGTGTTATGCAATCATTTCCTAGTGATATTAATCAATAATTTAAATATCTTGTCCGCCATATTGGATCCGCTATTTTGAGTATTTGATTCTGAAATCAGATTTGGCATCAAAAAGCCATTAGAATCAGGCAACATAGAAAAAAAATTATATTTTATTTGTCACCATATTGGATTCGCCATTTTGAATTTAAAAAATTGAAGCTCATATTCGTATTTACCGACCTTAAATACATCGAAAATAATGTTAGTAAAAACAATAAGCAAAGAATTAAAAAAATCATATCCGCCATATTGGATCCGCCATTTTGAATTTCGAATCTTTAATTCCAAAATCTCTTTTTTGGCAAAAAGAGACAACACATAAAAAATCTTAAATTTAAATGATACATGCAGATGGTGCAGGGAATCCGTAGAAGACACCTACCATTTCTTATGCCAATGCCCTGCACTATCATTTAGAAGATTTAAAATTTTTGGTTCTTATATTTTTTAGAATTTATCAGAACTTCGGGGCACAAATCCTTGGACTCTACTGGCGTTTATTAAAGCATCAAAATGGGACGCATAAGGCGAACAACTTAGGACTAAACAGAGAAGAGGAAAAAAAAAATAAAGGAATCATAATGGGCCATCACGTGGCCTCTATGGACGCTGGTTTCCGCCAGCGTCATCCTTCATAACCTAACCTAAATTTAAATTTGTCGCCATATTGGATCCGCCATTTTGAATTTGAAATGAATGAGCTCATATTCGTTATTAACGACCCCAAATACATCGACAATGATTATATTAAATACAATAAGCAAAGAATTCAAAAATCATGTCCGCCATTTTGAATCCGCCATTTTGAATTTTCAATTTTTTTTCCAGAATCGTGATCAGCGATCCTTTAACACCCATATGTAATATTTTTTTGACATATAGGTTAAGCGGTCTATTTATGGCCAAAATTTAGGGATGCTGGCCCACAGTGCACTCTAGCATACACAGTATTTTTGTTAAAAAAAAATACACTCAAAAAAATGTTATTTAATAAAAAAAATAGTTTTGTATTTAATTTAAAATCTTTTACAAAGTTTTTATGTTGAGTATGAAATTGTTAAAATTGTTCTTTTAAATACAAAACCGTAACAAATTTAAAACATTTTTCTATGTCTTATGGTCAGTTGATTTTAATTTATTTCAAATTATTTTCTGTTGGTTTGTATTTTTGCTTTTGTTTTTGCATTAAACAATAAATAACATATGTTAGAGTAAGGGTTTCCCTAAATATATTACAAAAAAAAAAAATAAAATTAAACCAATTAAATTGCACACAAATGACCATTACCAATTAACAAAATTAAATAAAACTACAATAATACAAGAAAAGACTCAACTCAATCCCTAAGCATTATTAACTAAACAAAACCAAAGACCAAACATCATTCCTTGACCACAAAACAAAAGGTCACGAAAGGATAATTTCCAATAACATGTGATGAAAAACTCATACAAACATTCACATTTACTCAGACTCAAAATTGTTTGCTTTTTAAATGAATTTTTCAACAACATTCAAAGTTTAACACATTTCTACAGTGTTTGTGTGATGGGGGTCATATTCATCGATTGCGTGTTTTGGATTTTTTTTTTTTTCGTTTTTAGACAAACCTGAGAAAATTTCGAATATAAAACAAATGATTAAACATTAATTGGATTGAAAAGTTGTCAGGTAAACTGTATATAAAAATTCAGAAAAAGGACTTATATTGTATGTTGTTTAAATACTATAACAATAATGATTAAGAAATAAATGCGTGTTTGGTTTTAATAGGCCCCCCAATTCATAAAACAAAACTGAAATAAATTTGAAATTTTTCTACACATACGATTTCAATACGATGCACTGTGGGTCAGCATTCCCGAATTTTGAACAGAAATAGACAATAAGGTTGTTAAAGGATCGCTGAGTACGATTCTGAAAAAAAAAATATTTAAAAAATGCTGGATCTAAAATGTCGGACATGATTTTTTAATTCTTATCTTATTGTATTTATAGTAGTCATTATCCATGTAAATGGGGTCGGTAATAACGAATTAGAGCTGTGACTTTAAAAATTCAAAATGGCGAATCCATTATGACGAAAGATTTAAATAATTTTTTTTTTTTCAAAGCTGTCTATTTTTACCAAAAACTTTATTTGTAATGGTTTTTCGGATGTTAAATCTGATTTTGCAATCAAAGTTTTGAAATTCAAAATGGCAGATCCAATATGGCGGACATTATATTTTAATTCTTAGACAAATATAATTTAAAGTTCTTTTCTATGTTGTCTGTCTTGGATAAAAACTTTGATTTTAATGTTTTTCGGATGCTTAATATGATTTTAGAATCAAATATTAGAAATTCAAAATGGTCTATCCAATATGGTGGACAAGATTTATAGGAAAAATCTGAAAACTTTTCTATAGGAAAAATCTGATAATTTTTTCGAAAAAATCTATGAAGAAGACGGGTAAAAAGTATCAAAATTTTTCTTATCTTAAATTTTTGAATCTTAGGATTTTTAGATCCCGAGTAAAAATAATTTAATATGATCTTATATACTTTTATATAGTCATATTATTTGATATATGATCATGTGTGACACTATGTATTGCAAGATAAATTTATATAATAAATTTTGATGTGGGATTTTTTTAAGATATCGCCATACATAACTATATGTTGTAACATCTGGTCCCATGCATCATTTTAAATTTCTAAGTGTTTTATATAAAATTGTATATGCCTCCATTATTTTTTAATTTTTTTAAGCGTTTTCCAAGAACATATTTTTATCGCAAATATTTTCAAAGTGTTTTATATAAAATTTCATATTTTTTTATTTTTCTAAGATTTTTCCAAGCACCACTTTTTTATCACGAATATTTTCTAAGTGTTTTATATAAAATTTTATATGACTCCATCTTTTAAATTTTTTCTAAGTTTTTTTCAAGGAACATTTTTTTTTTATCGCAAATTTTTTTTAAGTGTTTTATATAAAATTTTATATAGCTCCATTTTTTCAAATTTTTCTAAGTTTTTTCCAAGGAAAAATTTTTTTGAAAATATTTTCTAAGTGTTTTATATAAAATTTAACATTACTCCATTTTTTGAAATTTTTCTAAGTTTTTTTCAAAGAACAACTTATTTTTATTATTTTAATTTTTCAACTTTTTATTAAAAACTAAAAAAAAAACATCCGATTTCTAAAACTGTATAAATTTTAATATAATTGGATATAATTTTATATCATTGGATTAGACCAAAACTCGTATCAAAGTCGATATAAAGTTATATAAACTGATATTATTAGATATTATTCGATCAAATCTTATGAAACCATTTTTCGTTTAAGATTATATCAAAATAGACACGTACCCATATTAAATTATATATTGTGTCATATCAATTTTTTTACTCGGGATCTTAGAATTTTTTTGATAGGAAAATAGTTTCGGAATCTTTAAATTTTTCTTTATGAAAAATATGAAATTTTCTTCGGGACAAATTTAATAATTTTTCTATATTAAAAAATTATTAGAATCTGAGACTTTTTATATAGGAAAAATTTGACAGAATTTCTGACTATTTCTATAGGAAAAACGTCTCGGAATCTGAGATTTTTTTCTATTTGAAAAAGTCTCACAGTCTAAGACTTTTTCTGTAGGAAAAATGTCTCAGAATCTGAGATTATTTCTATTTGAAATGTGTCTCAGAATTTAAGACTTTTTAATAGAAAAATCTGAGACCTTTCTATAGCAAAAAAAAGTCTTAAAATCATAAAAAAAAATCTCAGACTTTTTTGCTCAGAAATTTCTATAAAGTGAGACTTTTTCTGTAGAAAAAATGACTCAGATTCTGAGACTTTTAAGAAAAATTTTCCAGAATCTGAGAAAATGTCTTAGATTCTGAAATTTTTTCTATTTGAAAAATGTCTCAGAATATTAGAATTTTTTGAGACATTTTCTAAAAAAAAATTAGTCAGAAACTGAGACCTTTTCTATTGAAAAAATTTCTCAGAATATAAGAGTTTTTTTTTTGTTGGCAAAAGACTTTTCAATTCTCAGAATATAAGAGTTTTTTTTTTGTTGGCAAAAGACTTTTCAATTGGATATGTGTCTCAGAAAATGGTTCAGAATCTTAGAGTATTTTCAGAAAAAGTGTCTCAAAAAATTATGCCATTAACTATTTGTAGTTTATTTAAAAAGTTTTACGTTTTGTTGTTTTTAAAAGAAAAAACATTCGTTTAATGTTCACTTTTTAATGACTTCTTTTGTGTGTTGTTTCTAAAATAACTACACAAAAAATAAAGACTTTCATTAGCATTCCATTTTTAAAGTAATTTATTTTTGTTCTGTAAGTAAAAATAAGTGATTCTTTTTTAACTTTTAATGATTTGTGTACGTAATTTTTTTTTTTTTTTAATTGGTGGCATTTTTTAATGAGATATCATTAGTTTTTACCTACACAAGTAGGTTATTTTTTTGTAGAAAAAAAATTTAAAAAAATTGCTTATAGAAATATAAAAACATATTTGTATCAAGTGTCTTTGGCATGATGGGTAGAGTGTTGATTGTGGGATCGATTCCCCAAAATTTTATTAAAAATTTTTTAAAAAATTATTTCAATAGAAAATTGTAAAAAATAACCTACGAAATCATTAATTTTTAATGTTTTCGTAGGTTATTTTTTTGGAATTTGGTAAAAATAACAGAACTATCATTAATTTTTAACGTTTTCGTATGTTATTTTTTTCGAATTTGTTGGTAAAAGAGAATGAAAGAAACGTTATTTTCAACTTATTTTAGAAAATTTTGCCAACAGTAAAAAATAAATGTTGATGTTTGTTAAAACAAATGAATAATTACTGGGATTGTTTTCAATTGTTTATTCACTGGTTTTAAATGTGTTTTTCATTTGTTTTTGCCTACAAAATATTTTGAGTGTATAAACAATATACTGAAAATCAGCATTTGACTGCAAAGTTCGAAGGTCGATTAAAAAAAAAAATTCGAACAAACGTAAACAAACGCCGCGATACGGGTCTTTTAATTTAGCCTCTATTTTCACCCCCTCACTCTCATAATCGACCTAACAGTGATATTAAAAATTTTTATAAGTTCTAAAACCTTTTCGAAAAGAATAAATTTTTAAAATTTGGAAATGTTTCTATAGAAAAAATCATAATTAACAAGAGGTAAACACTAAAAACCTTCAAATCCGATCTGAGGTTCCCGGCAAAAAAAATTCCGCATCTGGGCACTAGAGATTGACGCTGGTCACATGAATTACGCGTGATCAAAAATCCACCTACTCACGTGAGCGTGATTCAAATTTTTTTTCGTGAGTGATAAGTGAATGACTACATTTTTTGTGAATAGAATACATTGCCTGAGACAGATTGTAATTCGAGTTTTGTCAAAATCGTTTGGACTTTGGCGTTGAACAAAATTATGAATTTTCAGAATTTTTTAAAAAAAATTATTTTGATAGCTTACTTTTTTGCAGTTTATCTCATTTGTTGGACATACAGGTATGGCTTGACCGAAAATTTGAAAAAATATTGTATTGAAGTACAAAAAATAAATCGTTTGTTCCATAAATCCAAAATATAAAAAAAAGTACACTTTGACTTTAACCTCATGCCAAAAACCAAATTAACGCTACAATAAAGGATACTTAAGGTGGACAAAATTCAAGATGTCGACATTCTGAAAAAATATTTTTAAATACATATGTGTTGCCTTACATGTGTTGCCTTACATACCTTATTTGCCAAAAAAAAAAAGAAAATCCTGGCCCACAGTGCGATGAATGTGGTCAAGTTTGAGTATGACATTTGAAGTGTTAAAATTGGGATGAACGGATACCAAAATATAATTTTCTAGTTTATTATTTACGTTTTCATTCAATGTTAAAAGATAATTTTCAACACTTTCAACAGCTGTTAAAGATCACTAAATTTTCTCAAGACTTCAAGTTTATCATTACTACTACTACCACAGTGATGATGATAATGATGATGGGGATGAATGGCCAGTCATGTGGTGGCTTTTTGTTATTTTTTTTTTTTTTTTAGTAGGAAGTAGTTGTCTATTCAACAACCAAAAATTCGATTTATATTTTTTTTTATATTTTTGGTTAAAATGTAATTAATTATAATTAGCTTGAGGTGTTAGCCACCAAATGGTTTTTTAATCATTTTTCCCTAAATTGTTTGTTTTTCCACACTATGGAAATTTTTTTTTGCTTTTTGTTCACATTTAGTGTTAATTAAAAACCCATAATAAGTATTTAGTTTTTTCTTGAAGGTGAAAATTTTCTTTTATTAGTTTGTAATTGGATTTTTTCTCCGAATAATCATAGGGTGGTTAATTGGGTGGTGTTTACGTATTTAATAAGCAATTTTCCGCTTATTTTTTGTAATATTTTTTCATATTTTTTTGGGGTATTTTTGGTAAATGTTAATTTGATTTAAATTACATCAGGTGTTTTGAAGGATTTATTGAAGACACAATAAATAATTACTTTTTATGAATGAAGAAATATAATGGAGTGTAAGTAAGGATTTAGATTTTTAAACGTTTCTCCTTTATTGTTTATAACACCAATGCACACAGGGCAGAATTAACATTTTCCAAACGTTTTTATAGTGAACGAAGCTGCTTCATAAGGTTCTAAAAAAATTGATTGGCGAAACCAATATGGCCGCCAACAGCCCCTAAGAAAATGTAAAACTTATACTAGAGTTGTCAGCCGATTAAGAATAATTCGATTATTCGATCAAACAAAACAAAAATCTTGTTCCATTAATTTAACACTGGCAATTTTCGAATAACGAATAAATAGATTAACTTACACATAAAAAAAACCTTGTCAAATTACAAGAAAAAGTTTCGTAATCGCATTTTACCAATATTTGATAGTTTTCCTTGTTTTTTAACAAAATTTTTTTTTATGGAAAAAAATCTTTTTTTATTTCAAAAAAATCTAGTAAATTTACGAGAATTCCTTGTTAGTTTTATTGCGCCAAAAAAGTTGTAAATTTACAATTTTATTGGTAAAAAACTTGTAAAATTACAAAAAAGCTCGTAATTTTTACTAGAAATTCTCGTAAAATATAAGGTAGCGAAAAATCTAGTGATAACAAAATTTTTGATTTTCATGAAAATTTTATGGATTTATTTTGACACCTAATAGAAACGTTTTGGACCCTTTCAGGTCAAACCATAAATAAAAGTAAAAATCGATACGGCCTATTGTGCACGGTATTACTAAATTAAGGTAAGCCGAAAAATTATCAAAATTAAAAAAAATCAACTTATACACTAAAAAAATTATGTAGGTACACTCAAAATAATACATTACACCATTTCCAATTTTAATTCAGAAAATACAAATTATATTTCAAAAATTTCCAATTATATTTCAAAAATTTCCAATTGTATTTCGAAAATTTCCAATTATATTTCAAAAATTTCCAATTATATTTCAGAAATTTCCATTTATATTTTAAAAATTTCCAATTATAATTCAAAAATTTCTAAATATAATTCAAAAATTTCCAATTATAATTCAAAAATTTCCATTTATAATTCAAAAAATTCCAATTATATTTCAAAAATTTCCATTTATATTTCAGAAATTTCCATTTATATTTCAAAACTTTCCATTTATATTTCAGAAATTTCCATTTATATTTCAGAATTTTCCATTTATATTTCAGAAATTTCCATTTATAATTTAGAAATTTCCAATTGTATTTCAGAAATTTCCATTTGTATTTCAAAATTTTCTAAATGCTTTTCAGAAAATTCCATTTGTGTTTCAAAAATTTCCATTTGTATTTCAAAATTTTCCAAATGCTTTTCAGAAAATTCCATTTATATTTCAAAAATTTCCAATTATATTTCAAAATTTTCCAATTGTATTTCAAAAATTTCCATTTGTATTTCAAAATTTTCCAAATGCTTTTCAGAAAATTCCATTTGTATTTCAAAAATTTCCATTTGTATTTCAAAATTTTCCAAATGCTTTTCAGAAAATTCCAATTGTATTTCAAAAATTTCTATTTATATTTCAAAATTTTCCAAATGCTTTTCAGAAAATTCCAATTGTAATTCAAAAGTTTCCATTTATATTTCAAAATTTTCCATTTATATTTAAGAAAATACAAATTGTATTTCAAAAAGTTTATAATTTTATTAAGAAAATTGTAAGTGTATTTTTTATGATACAAATATTATAGAAATTATCAGACTATCCGGAACCCTATACACCATCAATATTTTTCAAAAGAAAATGGTTACAAGGGAAGTATTCTAACCCTTATAAACCGATTTGCCAGAAACTTCAAATATACATACATAAATTTTTTTACAAGTTTATGCGTTGGATTGATGTTAAAGAATTTTTTTTTTTGCAACTTTTGACATATTTTTGAACCTCTAAAGTCCCTATAAAACCGATAAGCAGAGACACCCCAACCTTATAATTGTCTCTTTTACATACGAATTTTTTTTAGCAATGTCACTAAATGTCTCGGAGGGAACACAAATAAAGGGTTTTCTTAATTCTTATCGGTTTTGTTGTATTTTTTCCAAGTTTCTCATTATCCTCCACAATCCTCCCCAAAGGAAGACTAAGTTTTTCTGCAAGTTTTGATAATTTATCATGAATTATAATGAACTTATAATAACTACAAAGTGTAGGGAACTACACTTACAATTTTTTAAATTTATTTAGAAAGTTTTTGAAATACAATTTGTATTTTCTTAAATATAAATGGAAAATTTTGAAATATAAATGGAAACTTTTGAATTACAATTGGAATTTTCTGAAAAGCATTTGGAAAATTTTGAAATATAAATAGAAATTTTTGAAATACAATTGTAATTTTCTGAAAAGCATTTGGAAAATTTTGAAATACAAATGGACATTTTTGAAATACAAATGGAATTTTCTGAAAAGCATTTGGAAAATTTTGAAATACAAATGGAAATTTTTGAAATACAATTGGAAAATTTTGAAACATAATTGGAAATTTTTGAAATATAAATGGAATTTTCTGAAAAGCATTTGGAAAATTTTGAAATACAAATGGAAATTTTTGAAATACAAATGGAATTTTCTGAAAAGCATTTAGAAAATTTTGAAATACAAATGGAAATTTCTGAAATACAATTGGAAATTTCTGAATTATAAATGGAAATTTCTGAAATATAAATGGAAAATTCTGAAATATAAATGGAAATTTCTGAAATATAAATGGAAAGTTTTGAAATATAAATGGAAATTTCTGAAATATAAATGGAAATTTTTGAAATATAATTGGAATTTTTTGAATTATAAATGGAAATTTTTGAATTATAATTGGAAATTTTTGAATTATATTTAGAAATTTTTGAATTATAATTGGAAATTTTTAAAATATAAATGGAAATTTCTGAAATATAATTGGAAATTTTTGAAATATAATTGGAAATTTTTGAAATACAATTGGAAATTTTTGAAATATAATTGGAAATTTTTGAAATATAATTTGTATTTTCTGAATTAAAATTGGAAATGGTGTAGTAGATTTACTATTTTTTTTGTGCTGATGCTAGTCAGCTAACCTTTAGCAAATTTTTAGTTGAGATAAGCATGTCAGCAAAAATATTTCGTAAACTTCATTTAGCGCATTAGCAATTTTAAACAAAATTTGAACTAATTTTTTTTGCTAAATTTAAAATTGAGATGACCAAATTTTTACAAGCTTTTTTGCTAATACTAGCAAAAATAAATGGTAATTTTTTTTTATTTTCAGAAAATTAAAAATAGCGCTATCTCGGAAACTAAGCCGGATGGAGCAAAATGGAGGCTTTTTTGGCCTAATGGTCCAGAGCGAAACGGACACAAATTTTGGATCAAAAGCTACCCGAGTAAAAATTTTCTGATATAATAATATATAATTTGATACAATCTTATACGAGTTAATATGCTTCAGTATAAATTTAGATAAAATTTTATCTATCACTTTGATACGGTTGATCCACTTTATATGGTTAGATATTGCCCCATATATGATTAGATTCGTATTTTGGTTTTGCTCATCAAATTATATAAAAATATATATAATAAGATCAATTTGATCTTGTTAGATTTGACCAAATTCAGGATCAAATTGTATCAATTTTTATATTTTTTGATCTAAAGTAATACAATTAGATATTATTTGATACAACCATTTTACGGATCAAATTAGATCTATTTAGTAAAATTAGCATAATATTTTTACTAGGGTATGACGATTTTTAAGGAACCAAACTAAGTCTAGGCCCATCGGGTTCTGGACCTATCGGGACCGAACCCAATGGGGTCCTCAAATGTGTATGAACTAAATTGAAATAAAAAAAATCAGTTAACTAATTTTTGACAAAACCTTTTTGCTAACTTTACCAAAAAAATTGTGGGTTCAAAATCAGCAAATTTTTTTGTAGGTTTATTATTACATTTTTTTTTTTTTAGTGTAAATTTCAGTGAATATTCATTTGTCTTTAAAAACCAGTCCACTGTTTTTTCATTCAAAATAAAATTATATTACAGTTAATTTTTAATATTAATTTAATGACAGGGCAAGGAAGTTCATGCACTAAAAATCACGTTTTAAGCGCTAAAAACATGTATCAAAAATTTAAAAATATGAATTAAAAACCAAAAAAAATATGCATTTAAAAAATGATTTATTTTAATATTTTTCATAAAAAATCGTAAAACATAAAATTCAGTCCCATTGTAAATGGCAATTGCAGGGTTCCTTTATTGACTTGAAAATCGGAAAGTTCCGAAAAAAGTGAAAAAAAATTATTGATTTTTTTTTGCTTAAGATATTAGCTTATATTCAGACATCATTGAGAAAGTAATTTTATGGTAAAAAAAAAATTTTGTTGTCTGTTAAATTTTTTTAAAAAATATTTTTTGCAAAGCAAGAAACAAAAAAAACATTTTTTTTTACCATAAAAACACTTTTGCAGTAATGTCCGAATATTAACGAATATTTTAAGCAAAAAAAAAAAGTAAAAAAAAGATTCCCTTTGTTCGGAACTTTCCGATTTTCAAGTCAAAAAAATCCAAAGCCATTGTCCTACAGGTCCAATATTTTTGTGTTAATATCGACCCTAAAAAGCAACTTTCCGACGTTTTTGAAATTCGAAAAAAGCTAAATTTGCTCCACCCTAGGGTGAATATTTACAAATATGTACGTTAGCGCGTCCCAAATTCGGATTTTTTCTAATTTGGAAATGCTGAAAAGGGAAGAATCTCAACCCTTATAAACCAATTTGCACATTTTCATGAAAAAATATTACAATATTCCCAAAAATAACAAAAAAAAAATTTTTTTTTTAAAAAATTTTAAAATATGCAACAAAAATACACTCAAAAAAATACGTTAGTAGATTTACTAATTTATTTTTGCTAATGCTAGTTAGCTAACTTTTAGCAAATTTTTAGTTGAGATTAGCATGTTAGCAAAAAATTCTTGTAAACTTCATTTAGCACATTAGCAATTTTAAACAAACTTTGAACTAATTTCTTTTGCTAAATTTGAAATTGAGTTGACAACATTTTTACAAGATTTTTTGCTAACATTAGCAAAAATAAATGGTAAATTTTTTTTTATTTTCAGAAAACTTAAAATGACGCTATCTCGGAAACTAAGCCAGATAGAGCAAAATGGAGGGCATTTTTGGCTTTTAGAATCTCCATACTTTCGGACCCTAATGGGACCTAACTTTGGATCCAAAAATGTTAGCATTTCCGAAAATTTTAAAATGCTCATATCTCGGTAAATATTGCCGACGCAACAAAAAGTCCAAAAGAATTTGAACAAGAAATAGAACAAGACCAAAAAATAACCAAAAGCTCTCCGAGTAATATTTTTGAAGTAATCGAGTTTTTTAAATCTCAAGACCCCAGTGATCCCCTAAAATCACGTATCTCAAAAACTAAGCAAGGTAGAGCGAAACGGACACAAATTTCGGATCAAAAACTATGACGATTTTTAAGGAACCCAACTAGGTCTAGGCCCATCGGGGTCTGGACCTATTGGGTCAGAACCCAATGGGGTCCTCAAATGTGTATGAACTAAGTTGAAATAAAAATTATTTCAGTTAACTAATTTTTAGCAAAACGTTTTTGCTAACTTTAGCAAAAAAATTGTGGGTTCAAAATCAGCAAATTTTCTTGTAGGTTTACAAGCTTTTTTTGCTAACTTTACAGTTTTTTTTTTTTGAGTGTAGTTAGTTTAAGCTAAATATGCAAAAACATGCATTTTCATCAAAACATGCAAAAATATGTACTAACAAATCATTGCCATTTTTAAGAAAATTCGATGATTCGCGAAGATAAATACTTTAGGTTGTTCTCAGGCTAACGACAACAAACATGTATTTACATGAATCCCCTTGCCTTGCTAATGAATATTCACTTATTTTTAGAGTTGTGTCGTTCACGAACGAACTAGTTCAATTGAACTATTCACTTAACTGAGCGGTTTATCTAGTTCGTTCATTTCCGCTCTTTTAGGTCTTTTCGTTATTTCAGCTCAATTGGTCATTACTTCATTTTGATCTTTTAGTTCGGTCGTTCAATTTTTCGGCATTTATGTTATTTTTTACAAAAATTGTATATGTTTTTATTTTAAATTATGTTTTTATTCAACATTTTTGTATTTTTAGAACGAAAGCCAAAACACAGACATGATCAAAATGATTCGTTCACGAACTGTTGAACGAAAACAAAAACTGACCGATTTGAACTAGATGAACGACCAACAGACATGATCAAAATTATTCGTTCACGAACTGTTGAACGAAGACCACAAAAGAGCGATTGAACTAGATGAACGAACTAGGTCTTTTATCTGAAATGAACGAAAATGAGCGCTCACTCAATTGAACGATTAAGCACAAGTCTACTTATTTTTTATTAAAAAGCATTAAAACTGCCCAGCAAAAACATGGTAATGAGTTGTGAAAAGTAATCATTACCAAGTACATTATTTATAGTGAGTACCCATTACCATTAACATTATTTTAAGCCCAAAAGTAACTACTTCTCAGTAATATGTTATAAAAGTGCATCTAAGTAATAATATATCCTTGCACTTGCAGTTTTTAACCTTTACAATTCAAATAACTTTAAAAGCACTTAAAAACTTAATAAAAATTACGCAATTTTGAAGTTTTAGTAAAAACAAGTTAAATTTTAAAAGTTTTAATTAACTAATTATTTTACTTCTTATTGGTAATGGGCTTTTAATCCTTATTTGTAATCCGAGTCAGTAACTACTTATTTACCTCCATACTCTTCACTAGTTATTTTTGTCTCACTCCCTTGTTAAAATAATTAGTGTTTCATTCAATAAGTAACTACTTATTAACATCTGTTTCGGATTACAAAACCCATTACTAGTAATGCCAATTTTTGCTGGGTGTAGAAGAAATTTTTTACTGCCAAAAGTGAATGTAACGGAAAAATCATTTTTAAGACAGTAAACTATTTTTTTTAACTACAGAAATAGTACAAAACAAGAAATCCTTTATAAAATAAGTGATTTTTCTTTTAAAATAACATTACTGATAACATTTTAAATTAACCTACAAACAGTTAATGACATAATTTTCTTAGTGTAACTTACAGGAAAGGTCTCTTAGAAGGCACCCGCCGATTGTCCTAAAACTTTCATATGGGAATAAGGAGAGAAAAATAAGAGGTACCTGTTTTTTTAGCAGCCCAATCTTAAATTTAAAAAAGGTTGCCACCTTATAAAAAAAAGGACGATTTTACATTTTCGAAAAAAAAAAAACTTAACGAAGCTAAATTTAAAACGACCGATACGCTACTGAATTTTCCTCCCCTCTTTTCTATATTCAAGTTTCAGGATAATCGGTATGTGCCCTATGAAAAATAATGATTTCGTATGATATTTTTTACAATTTTTCTATTAAATTACTTTTTCAAAAAATTTTAATAAAATTTGTATTCTGGCCGGACACTCTACCCATCGTGCCAAAGTCACTTGATACAAACATGTTTTTATATTTCTATAAATAATTTTTTGATTTTTTTTTCTACAAATAAATAACCTACTTGTGTAGGTAAAAACTAATGAGTTCTCCTTAAAAAAGAAAAAATAACGTACACAAATCATTAAAAATTAAAGAAGAATGACTTATTTTTGCTTACAGAACAAAAATGAATGACTTTTAAAATTAAATGCTAATGAAAGTCTTTATTTATTATGTTGTTATTTTTGAAACAAGGAACAGAAATAGTCATTTAAAAAAACTAAACGTTATATAAATGAGTTTTCTTTTAAAAACGACAAAACGTAAAACTTTTAAAATAAACTACAAACAGTTAATGACATAATTTTTTCAATGTAGTATTTTTTTGACCAATTGTCTTGATGCTAAAGTTTCGGTATAAGTTTTGAGATTAGTATATCATCCCCTTCCCATTTTTCTTCGTTATGTTGTTTCTTATGCTACCATGTATTTGGCAATAACAATAATAATTACTTTTATGTAGTGTTTAATGTTATTACACACCATTTTTTTTTTTTCAAAATCATCTTCCCAAACAATTTTATGCAAATTTTATTATTTTTATTTTGAAAACTTTCAAAACATCCCTTAATCTAAAACTGACTGTCTCATACTATAAACTGGCCTTTAGGTATTTATTTAATAGTATAACAAACCATAAATGTCCTCTTTAGCATCTATTAACAATAACAAACCACCAAAAATTGTCATAAAAATCGTACTTACACTTGTTAGTTGAAAAACTTTAAATTTGAAAATGATGATTTCTTTTTTTCTGTACAGATGAATTTTTAATTTATTTGTTGTAATACCAAACACACTCCTTCCCTCTTTTTGAATTATTTGGTTCTACTGTATGGAATTTTTAAAAATCCTAGATATGAATGTTATTAAAAATACAAATATTTTTGTATGCACAGAAAAAAAAAAAAAAAATTTTGAGTAAATTTTTAATACTATTGAGTAAAAAATTACTCAATTTTCCACCAGTAAACGATTTAATAGTATTGAGTAAACTTTTAATAAAAAATTATTAAATGCTTAATAAAAAATTTGAGTAAATTATTAATTCACACAATTAAATCTTTACTTAAAATTTTTTAATATTTTTAAGTAACTTTTTAATTGTGTCAAGTAAAAATTTACTCAAAATGTATCAAATTATTTTTTTAAAAAGTTTAAAAAGTTTCTAATTTTTTTTTCCAAAAAAATTGCTTTTACAAACTTTACCAGATATACTTATGTCTTCAAGACAAAGTAAAATTTTATAAAGATGATTTCAAACTTTCATATACATATACAAAAAACAATAAACTAAATGAGAATTCAAAACACCAAGAGAAAAAAAAAAATAAAAAAAAAATATTAAATTTGTATTAAATTATTTACTCAAATTTTATTTTCAATTTTTGAGTAAATTTTTAATTGCGTCAATTAAAAAATTACTCAAATTTTTTCTAAAAAATTAAACAAGTGATTACTCAAATTTGTTTCCTCCATATTTTTTTCTGTGTGCGACAAAAAAATAAAAAAATAAAACACCAGTAAAAAAAGTTATGGCTTATGTTTTGTATTTCATTATTATTATTCGGTATATATTTTTTCATACCATATGAATATGATTTAATATGATGCAAATATGAAAACATAAACTATTGGTGTGGGGAAAAATTGTTATTCTTAAAATTGAGTGGAAAATAGTTTGAGTGGAAAATCATTTCGTTTTGTTCCTTGTAGATTTAGTTCCGAGCCGTATATCTGGAAAAGTGTGTAACTTATCACTGTATGCTTATACTTACTTATCACTTATGCCGTCACTGGAGACAAAATGTTTCACTTTTTACCAAGTCCCGAACAAAATTTAAAAATTTTCTATTCACACCTGAGTTGAAATCTTGTTTGAGCAAGTTTTCGATCATATGGTACTGTATTATTTTATACACTAACGTATGATCGAAATCTCGTTCAAAGGACATTCATCTTAGATGTGAATTGCCTATAAGTCCAGACACATTATTTTGAGAATGATTTTAGAAATAAAATTTCACAAGTTTTCCCAAAAATTTAGACTTGTGCTTAATAGTTTTAGTGAGCGCTCATTTTCGTGTTGTTAAGAACGAAAATTAATTCGACACGTATTTTTTAGCGGCCCAAACTCATTTTTAGGGGCGTTCGATTTGTATGGGGGAAGTTGACCTTTTTCAGTTTCTTACGATTTACGCCTATTTAAACAAAATTAATATAGGCATTTGTGGTATCAGATTAAAGGTATTAAAAATACATATCTCGCGGTGCTAACAACGGGCCAAAGAAGTTAATATTTTTCGACTTATTAACAAGAATGTCCTAAAATTTTGGTATTTTACTCAATATGACGAAAAGTTGTGCATGCTAAGACACGTTCTTAGCACACGTAGATAGGTTTTCCAAAGACCTTTCATTTGGTATGTAACATGACTAGGTTTCTTTGCCTTACCCCCCCCCCCCCCCCCCTTTTATATAATACGTGTCCCTTTATTTTTTCTGCTCTACAAAATAAAACCAATTTCATAAAGATCCGCGGGTGACAATAGGGAGACTTACCTTGTTAGTGATAGAGGGTACACTCAAAAAAATACGTTAGTAGATTTACTATTTTTTTTTGCTAATGCTAGTTAGCTAACTTTTAGCAAATTTTTAGTTGAGATTAGCATGTTAGCAAAAAATTCTTGTAATCTTCATTTAGCACATTAGCAATTTTAAACAAACTTTGAACTAATTTCTTTTGCTAAGATTTGAAAATGAGTTGACAACATTTTTACAAGATTTTTGCTAATATTAGCAAAATAAATGGTATTTTTTTTTTTATTTTCAGAAAACTTAAAATGGCGCTATCTCGGAAACTAAGCAAGATAGAGCAAAATGGAGGCCATTTTGTCCAACGGGCTCTAACTTTGGATCCAAAAAAGTTAGCATTCCCGAAAATTTAAAAATGCTCATATCTCGGTAAATATTGCCGACACAACAAAAAGTCCAAAACCATTTTTGTAGCTCTCAGCACGTAGAACAAGACCAAAAGATCTCCGAGTAATATTTTTAAAGTTATCAAGTTTTTTAATTCTCAAAAAAAAAAATTTTGTTAACTAATTATTGGCAAAACATTTTTGCTAACTTTAGCAAAAAAATTGTGGGTTCAAAATCAGCAAATTTTGTTGTAGGTTTACAAGCTTTTTTTGCTAACATTATAGTTTTTTTTTGAGTGTACATATAAGTTTGTCATTCCCTTTGTAACTCATCGAAATATCGATAAAGATACCCATAAATTATATATATTCATGATCCCCGATTGATTTTAAGACATTCTAGCGATGTCCGTCTGTCTGTCTGTGGAAATGGTGATCACGGCCAAAATATTACACGGATATTACTGAAACTTAACATATTTATTGGAAGTTCTCCCGATAAGTTTGGTGTTGCATTTGAGCGATATCGGTTTAGCAGTTCAAAAGTTATGAACGAAAATGTAAGGACACCTCAAAAATTTTAGTACATTCAATATAACCTAAAAATACAAAATGCTTTAATTCGGCTGCTGGTTGACATATGTGAATATAATTAAACACCAAATGGTATTTAAAGAAGTACGAACATATTTTTCGACAAAAAAAATAGCTGATTTTTTTTTCGCGGAATTTTTTTTTTCAAAAGTTTCTTCCTTTTAAATTAAGTTTTTTGCAATAATCTTTTTGAAATTATGGAGGGTATCACTACATTCGGCAAGGTCGAATTTAACTTTTTTACTTATTTTTGCTACCTCTTATTTGACAACAATTCCTTGTAATTTTATAAACTTTTTGCCAATAATTTTGTGACTTTACAAGCTTTTTACCAATAAAATTGTGATTTTTACCATTAAAAGCTTTTTACCATTAAAATTGTAAATTTAAAAATTTTTTGACGCCCCGTGTTAAAATCGATTTGTTCTTATCAGATCTGATTTGATCTGATAATATATAATTTCATCTGATTGTATATAATGGTGCCTGCTCAGATATAATAAAATTTTAAATTTCTGCCAATGTGGACCAAATCCGAGATTTATTTAGATCTCGATTTTAGTCATTTCAGATATAATTATATCTAATCAGGCATATATGAATAGATATGTATAAGCATATCAGAATAGATACACGGGGCGATAAAACTTACAGGAGGTTTCGTGACTTTACTACATTTTTTGCTACCTCCTATTTTAAGAGAATTTCTTGTAAAAACTACGAGATTTTTCGTAATTTAACAAGACTTTTACCAGTAAAATTGTAAATTTTCAAATTTTTTGGCTCAAGAAAACTTACAAGGAAATCTCGTGAATTTACTAGATTTTTTTATAAACAAACCTTGGAAAAAAAGTTATAAAATTACAAAAAAAAATTAAAATTTTTTGTTAAAAATCAAGGAAAACTGTCAAATATTGGTAAAATGGAATTACGAGATTTTTCTAGTAATTTAAGAAGGTTTTTTGTGTGTACTCTTATCCCAACATGCTTTTGAGCATTGAGATCTATTGAGAATTACCAAAGTATGACCTATTGAAGTAAGACACTTTTGACGGATTTTTTTAATTTTTCAAAAATGAAAAAATTCAAATTAGATCGCGAGTTTTTTGAGTTTTTGCGAACTTGAAACTGAAATTTGAAAGCAGTTTGTTCCCTTACCCAATAATATATTCATATATTTGATATTTTTAAATATATCCTAACATTCATCCTTACCATTTTAAAAATATTTTGTTAGTGTTTGTTACAATGTCAACATTTTTCATAATTTTTTTCCATTTCGTCTGTTACAATAAGGGTGGGTGTTTTGGTTAGTGTTAAATCTTCCTTTCACTTTTTTTTGTTTGTTCCTCATTGTAAAATTTTTATTTAAAAAAACTCTAGTTTTAATGTTTTGTATAGTTTTGTTATGCTAAAATAAAAATATATTAACATTTTTTTCATTTAATAGTTTAATCCTACGCATATGTGTCGTTTGTATGACTGTTGCGAGTGTTTATGTATGATATTTTTATATATTTATAATACCGGATTATAGGGTGTCAAAGGTATTAAAAAAGTGTTAAAAAACACTTTTTTTTTTGTATGTGGTTGCTGTTAAAAGTATTAATAATAATATTATATCCTTTCATAAAAGAATTAACAACATGAATGTTTGGAAAAACTTAATTTTCCGGGATTACAAAATTTTTTTTGGGATATTAAATTTTAAGATCCTTTAGATAGGGTTTAGTGGAAAATTACTGGTTTGGAAATTATTAGGAATTCAAAAAATTTAATTTTTGTTTGCACACATTATATAGAAAAATATTTCAGAATTTGTGACTTTTCTATAGGAAAAAAGTCTCAGAATCTGAAACGTTTTCTATAGGAAAAAGGTCTCAGAACCTGAGACCCTTTTCTATAGAAAAAATGTCTTAGAATGTAAGACTTTTTATAGGAAAAAGGTCTCAGGATCTGAAGTTTTTTCTATAGGCAAAAGGTCTCAGAATCTGAGATTTTTCTATAGGAAAACTGTCTCAGAATCTCTGATTCTTTATTTAGGAAAAAGGTCTAATAATCTGACAATGAGACTTTTTCTATAGGAAAATTAGTAAAGTAAAAGAAAAAACCCATACTGAGGGGCTATCCACTCTAGGATCCTTGTAAAATCCTAAAAGTTTGATTTCTTAATTAAAATTTTTAATTTAAATTTAAATTCCTTCTTCACGAGTTTTTCAAAATCATAGTAGTAACATGCATCTCTTATAAATATTTGATTTGTCTCATATTTACAATTTAGTAAATAATCAAAAATTTAATAATTCACCCTTAAAATTGTGAGATAACATTATACAAAAAAACAAATGTACGATAATATTACATTAAATATTTAAACTTTTTTTTCCATAACAAATAAGGAAATGGAAACGGGAAAAAGAAAACAAAAAAAAACTGTCAAATCGCAAAATCTTCATTTAAGGGAGCATTGAAACTGTAATAATGATGACGAATACGATACCCATTTGGTTTAAATAAACGAATTGTATAATCGAGTATAGAAACCTGAATACAGGAACTGAAATCATTGGAGGTGGTATACAACAATAAGGAGCAGCAAACCGACCGTCAACAAACAGCAGCAGCAGACAATGTCTGGTGATAACAATTCAAGCGTAAGCTAAAATAAAATAAAAAGAAATAGAGAAATTGTCGTGTGGCATGTGATTAATGATTGTCAAACAAATTGAGAAAATTACTAAAGTTAAGGGTGGGAGGAAGTGTTGTATCTTTTAAAGGGGAAACATTTTTTTTAAAGAACTTTAAAAACCTTTAAATTTTTATTACGAAAAATATATATTTAACACCTGATTTTAAAGGATATTTAAAGTAAAATTGAAAAACGATGTATCATAAACAATTTTTTAAATATATGGATGTTAGTTAAGTTATGTTCAGTACCGTTTTAACCATTAGGGGACATTGAGTATGTGCCCAGGGCCATAGACCTCATTTTGGCCCCGAAAGGCAAATAAATTCACTTACACATAATAAGGTGCTAAGTTTTTAATGACCATATTTCCGTTTTACACTGCTTTTTAAGCGTATAAAACGTTTCGTAATGCATTTTTTTATTTATTTTTAAAGAAAAGTCTTTGAGAAACTTCTCAGATTCGCGACATTTTTCTTTAAGAAAAATTATGTTTTGTTATAGAAATAGGCTCAGATTTTAAAATATTTTTCGTAGAAACAAAGTCTCAGATTTTGACACATTTCGTAAAGAAAAATTCTCAGATTTCTTCAGAGATATTTTTTTTAACAAAGTCTTAGATTCAGAGACATTTTTGTATGGATACATTATTTTTAGATTCTGAGACATTTTTTTATAGAAAAGATCTTTAAATCTCAGAAATTCTACGTATAGAGAAAGTATCATTTGAGACTCTGAGAAATTGTTCGTATAGATACATTTTCTGATTTTTAAACATTTTTTGTATAGAAAAGGTCTTAGATTCTGGGACATTTTTTGTATTTAGAAGGTCTCAGATTATGAGACATTTTTCGTGTAGAAAAAGTCTTAATCGATGTTCGCATTCATTTTTAACTAAATCAATTCCAATTGTATTTCAGAAATTAGCAATTGTATTTTAGAAATTATCAATTGTATTTCAGAAATTATCAATTGTATTTCAGAACTTATCAATTGTATTTCAGAACTTATCAACTGTATTTCACAAATTATTAATATTATTTCGGAAGTTATCAATTGTTGGGCTTACTGCAAAAACTTGATAAGCAACATTTTATTTTTTGGTGTTTTTTGCCATCTACTGATGCTCCATTGAAAGATTTTTGCCAGAATTTTGGCTTAAACACTTCGTACAAGTATCTTGAGTATGAATGTTCTTTAAAAGATCTATTTTCTACATAATTTCAAAAGTTTTAAGGAAAAAAACCACCATAAATGAAATGTTGCTTATCGAGTTTTTCCAATAAGCCCTTTAATTGTATTTCGGAAGTTATTAATTTTATTTCAAAAATTATCAATTGCATTTCAGAAGTTATCAATTGTATTTCACATATTATCAATTGTATTTCAGAAATTATCAATTGTATTTCAGAAACTATCAATTGTATTTCAGAAATTATCAATTGTAGAAATTATCAATCAGAAATTGTTAATTTGAATTTCAGAAAATATCAATTGTATTTCAGAAATTATCAATTTTATTTCATAAATTAAAAAAATATTTTTCAAAATTTATCAATTGTATTTCATAAATTTTCAATTGTATTCCAGAAACTAACCATTGTATAACAATTGAAAATTTCTGAAATACAATTGATAATATCTGAATACAATTGATAAATTCTGAAATGCAATTGAAAATTACTGAAATACAATTGACAATTTCTGAAACACATAACTTCTGAAATACAATTCATAATTTCTGAAATACAATTGATAACTTCTGAAATACAATTGATAATTTCTGAAATACAATTGAAAATTTCTGAAATACAATTGATATTTTCTGAAATACAGTTGATAATTTCTGAAATACAATTGATAATTTCTGAAATACAATTAATAATTTCTGAAATACAATTGATAATTTCTGAAATACAATTGATTATTTTGATTATTTCTGAAATATAATTGATTATTTCTGAAATACAATTGGAAATGGTGCAGTTAAATTATTGGTTTTTCCCATACAATTTAAACGTCAAAATTAAACGGCAATTTATTTTGAAAGATAAAGAGTTTAAAATTGTATGGGGAAAACACATAATTAAACTAGTTTTTATGAATGCGAATATCGTATTAGACTCTTGGATATTTTCCTGATTCTAGTTAATTTTTGCAATAGAAAAATTACACCAGTTAAGCATAATAAATATAAAATCATAACCAACCATTTTTTTTCATGCGACTTGTTACATTCTTGTGTGCCCAAGGGCCCCGCCACACCTAAAGATGGCCCTGGTTATGTTTTATACTGCGTCAGGTATGATAAACTCAGTACAATTGTAATTTTTTCAGTACAAATCGGAGGACAAATGTACGGCAGGATTCCACTGACTGATTTAGTAAAATTTCAAATTTTTCCCAATCACAAATTTTATTTCGACTCAATTATTTGAGATCGTCAAAAAATTACGAAATATGTAGATATCAACAAAATAATTTCGTTCATTCTTTTTTCTGTAAGAACAGATTGAACACGGGCCTTAAATATATTTTTATACCCTAAACCAATCTGTGATTCATATTGGTATTTGTAATTCCTCGAAATATTGGTCCTGTATCTACAATTTAACATACTGGTTGATTTAGAATCTGTTTTTGATTCGATTTAGCGATGTTCGTCCGTCTGTTTATGTAAACGGTGTAAGCACGATACAATTTTTGATCAATTTACATGTTATTTGAAACTTATGTTTTTTTTTGGCCCAAGGACGGTCCCATGTTTAGATCTAACCCCCATTCAAACGCCTCATTTAAATTGGACTAAATTCCCCTTGTATTCCCCATAAAAACAGCCTTCCCGATTTTCACATAATTCTGTAAAATTTCATAAAAATCCCAATTAAAAATTTTGTCTTTAAGACAATGTCAGTAATGATTCATCAGGTAGAAGTCAGCAAGTGAATACATTTTACTAAAGACAACTTTATGACATGTCATAATTTTTGTCGGAGCTCCCCAAGTTCTATAAATGTACAGACTGGTCATATAAGTTGTCTTATTAATTTAGAAAAATCATGTCTTTAATGCTGACAATTATATAGCAAGTCCGACCCATCACTAAAAAAATTTTTGCGATGTAAAATCGATGTAATTTTGTTTAATCCTTTAAAACTCTTTTAATTTACTTTGTAATTTAAAAAATAAAATTGAATTGGTCTTAAAACAATAAAAAAAAATTAAAAAAAAAAATCCGCGACCGGGGATTGAACCAAGGCCAAAAATCTACAACACGTCAGCTGTCGAACCTGCTAGACAACTAGGCCAACCACAACTATAAATTGTTTGTAATAAAATATATTTTGAAATCATAATATTTTGAAATTTGTCAAAAACAAAATAAATTGAATATATCGTCACCTTAATTGTAAAGGGCTCCAGCAATATTTTTTTTGTAAATGATTTTTTGTGTTTTGTATAAATAATATTAAAAACAACAAAGATATGCTTAAATAACTCTAATAAAATCTTGTTAAATAGGATGAAGCCAAATTCCAATTAATATTTAAAAAAATGTTATATTTGAGGAAGAAAAATTTATATTGTAGCATTTTTCAATTCAGTCGACGAAATATATATAACAGGACAATTCAAATAATAAATTAATTTAAATTTGTTTTTAAATAAACACATTTATTATCAAAGTTTGGCTAAAGGGGTAAGGTGCTAGACCAGTGAACAGAAGGTTCTGAGTTCGCGGACCAAGTGAGGCAGATAAAAATAGTAAGTTTTAAAAAATTAAATTTAAGAAATGGACAGATAAAAATAGTAAAGTAGTGAAAATAAAAAGACGTGATTAATATTTTTTTAATTTTTTAACGATCTCTGACGTACTATGTACATTTGAGTGGCACTTAAAATTAAATTTTCGAATTTCAAAATGCGCGGGTCGGAATATTGTGTAATTGCGTCTAAAAATGATTGTGTAAAAATTTCAGGAAAATCGAATTACTTTAACCCGTGCCGCTTTGAGGTCAAAGTTTCGGGTTTTTGGGGAAAAAGGACGATGATTTAAAAAAAAAAATAAAAAAAAGTTTTTATGAAATTAATTAAAATAATTTTTTTTTATTTAGCTTTTACTCAAAACTACTTGGAAAAAATTATGTCAACTTTGTATGACATCATTAACCCGTTAAAAATTTTAAGCTAAAAATTACCATGAATTTAGGGGGGTACTTCAAATGAGTATTTCCGATTTTTTAAAAATTTTATTAAACAAAATTTTTAAATTCAACATTTCTATACAAGTCACTAATAAAAAACATCCTAAAGATTAAATGTTAAAAAAATTGGGGATATACACCGACTCAATTTGTTTTTGGAGCCGTTTGATTTTTGTGGACTTCAAGGAAATTAGGATTTTGTGTAAATTTTTTTTTATGAAAATCGATTTTCGAATAAACTGACCAAATTTAAATTTTTTGTTGCTTCTTTTGATCAAATTAATTCAGTTAAGAACTATTAACTTTATTAGACATCGTTAACCCATATTGGCAGGGGACAAATGTGACCCAAGCAGCAAATTTAAAGTTTGTTTCTAGAATTTTAAGAATTTTATTGTTTCAAAATCATTTTGGTGGTCTATTACATACTAATTTATAGTGTCCGACCGAATATTTGGCTTTGGCATTGGCCAAAGAGCAGCACTCGGCCAGTATTCGGCTTCGGCTACATTTTTGGCCAAATATGGCCGAATACCGAATAATTATATAAAACTTGTACGAACGTGTTAAAAAATGTTTTTGAGGAAAAACAAACACTAAAAAAAAGTCTTGCACTCAAAAAAAAATTTTTACTCAAAACAGGTTTTACACTCGAAAAAATGTGCACTCAAAAAGTCAGCAGGTACACTGACATTGTCATAAGGAAGTCTTTGAGATGTCTTAAAGACATTTCTAATTGGGATAGCAAATATTTTATTAAAATATCGTTTGTAGGTGTTAAACTGTTTCTTTGGTAACATAATCAAGTCCGATTTTAATTGGATATAGGCCCTATTTTTTTTATATATTTGGTCCATGCGTGCACTTGGGAACCATTTTTCGGAAAACACAGGTGTAAGGTAATATATTTTTGTTAAATAAAAATTAAAAATAAAAAAATTTAAAACTTTTTTAGTACAATGCGGGTCAGAAAAAGTACACTTTTTTAGTCAAGTCAGTACAATCTTGAAAATGTCATTTATCATCCCTGTACTGAGTTATTTGTTATTGAGGACAAATTGCCTCTTATCTGTTTCTAAATGGAAATTGTCACGGTACCACTAAAGCTGTGTTTACACCTTACCACTAACAAGGAAGGTTGCATATCGTCGCTGCGCCTAAAAATGGAGTCATGTGTTTTGGGGCAATTGTTCAGGAGAGCAAAAAAACTGTTTATTTTCGTCCCTTCGCGATATTTTTTAAAAGTTTGTTCTACAAAAAATTCTTGTACCGCTATGCTTTCCACATACTGCAAAAAAATTATGAAACATTTAGCGGTTTTCCAGTGGTGCAGAAATTTTTAAAAAACATACACATAACTCCATTTTTAAGTACTTTTTGGAACAAAATTTAAATAAATGGAAATATTTTTTACACATAACTCCTTTTGCTTATGAAACCATTCTTATTGTTAATTTCTTTTCGAGAGGGACAAAGACCAAATATAGTTTGTTGGCGGTTTAAAGCGACATTAGTTAGACAAGGTCCTTAAATTCAATGATTTAATTGCATTCACAAGGCTTTATAACCCGCCATTTAGGATTTAGATAACAGGATGAAAATTTGCAAATATTTTCCAAAAAATCTTGACAAATTCATTCAAAATACTTGGATGCTATGTGTGAACCCCATATTACTAAAAAAGTGGTCCATTTTGTCACGTTCTGTTACTTTTTTATCAAAAAAAGTTATGTGTAGCTTAACACATAACTCCTTTTCAGACCATTTTTAGTATGACGAACACATAGCTACTTTTACTAACTTTTGAACCAATCAAGATATCAAAAAACGGTTTAGTGAGTAAACGTATGACCAATATGGGATCAAAAAGATGTAATAAAAAAAAATTTAAAAAACTACACATGACTCCATTTTTAGGCGCAGCGACGATACAGGAAATTCGGGATTAAAATAAGAGTTACCTGTTATTTTTAGCTGCCCAATCTCCCATTTAGCGGGTCAAAGGGAATAGGGAAAAATGTGATTTTTTTTTGTTTTTTGAGGATTTTTCCCATTTCTTCAAAAGAAACTATATGAACATTTTATACAGGAAGGCCTATTTAATGGTGTATCGGTAGTGCCTTGGGGTAGTTTATATGGAGATGTATATACGTACGACCGCCAAAATCATATATAAAAATCATCAAAATTAAGCAGACCGGTATTTTTTCGTTTGTCGAAATTCCTGCTAGTTCAGCTTTTCTACGGATTTTCCCGAAAGCCCTTATTTTTTCATAAGGTGGCAATCCTTTTTAATATTTTAGATTGGGCAGCAAAAAAAAACAGGTAACTCTTATTTTTCCCCCTCATTCCCATATTCAAGTTTCAGGACAATCGGTGGGTGCCCTGTGAAAGACCTTGCCTGTAAGTTGAATAACAAAACCTTTTCCTAGTAATTTGACAAGGTTTGTTTTAAGCACAGTACAGACTAGTATGCAAACAATGGTGCTAATTGCGTACTTTCCAATATGGTGGAATGGTTTTTTGTACAGAATTATCATCGCTGCCTATTGTATGTGTGCCTGTACGTGTAAGCTTTTGTGTATGTATTTTTGTTGTTTGTTTACATTTTGTATGAACCCTGTAGGAAATGTCGATAGTAAAACTGTACTGATTCACTACTGACTTCGTCACCAGTACTACTGGCCAGTTATATCCCAGCCAATGCTTTCTACTGTAGACATTTACATGGGCTTGTCATTGATAACCCACTAGTGACCTTAGTACTATTGAATTACTATTGACTAGGTGGTTCTTATAGAACCACATGTAGACATTGGAACCAGAGATTCAGTAGTTCATTTTAATAATTCTAGTCCACATTTTTAGATTTTTTTATTAGATTTCACATTAGTAATAGTGCCTTTGGAATCATTGACTATGTAGTTTGTATGAGATCATATGGAAATCCATTTTAAGTTGTATTTGAAAATTTTCCAAATTTATTAAAAATGTGTAGACTCTTCGTTGACAATGTCACCAAAAAGTCACCCAAAATAGTCGACAAAAGTGTTTACTTGGAGACACTTGACCCCAGCCTTCCTACAGGGAAACGTAAAAAGTTACACCGTGTGCTGACACTAATACTTACACACATCAAATGCAACTCTGTGAACCTACTACTCATGTACTGTGGTTTTAAGAGTGAACTGGTCATCTTAAGTAAATTCGGGTGGAGACCTTTAGGACCTGAACATCTGTAAAAATTTAATATATCTTCTCTTTAATAAAACTCTTCATTTCTGATATTTTTAATAATATTTTTTATTATTTTATTTTCTTTTTTTCATTTTTAAGTGGTATTTTTATATCTTAAATCATTCATTTCTGTTTTTTTTTTCATTTAATTTATTACAATTTTTGAAAATTCTTTTAGGTTTAAATTTAAGATTGATTTTTTATTATATTTAATTAGCTTTTATTTTACACATTAAGCAATTTTTTTTGGTAATGAAATTATGATAAGTTTAATTTTATTTTTTATAATTTTTATGTATAATTTTTTTGTTTTTAATTTTATTAAAGAATAAGTATAATATTACTATAAAATAATTCATAAATATACACGCACATATAATTAATTTAAAATTATTCATTCAATGTATATATTATATTAAGAGCTTAATTTGTTTTTTAGAATTAATTATAATTTATATTATAATATAATAATTTCTATAATAATCCTTTAAAACATTGCTATACTCCCGTATTTTATCGCTTTTTTTTTTTAAATATATGTTAATGCAATTTTTTTTACACTTATTTTTAAATATTTATTTAAATACTAATAAAAAAACTATAATATATTTTAAATACTAAAGAACATTTTTTTATTGCATTTAAATGTTATTTAATTAATTATTTAATGATTAAAATATATACAAATTTATTTTATAATGATTTTTTTGCGTATACTTGTTTAATTTTATTTATATTAATTTCATAATCACAATACAAAAATTATTTAAATTTTATTAACAAAAAAAAATAACTTTCCTCATTTTCATAAAACTTTGTAATTAACAAGAAATTGTTTTATAAAAGCATTTAAGACCACGAAAATTTGCTTGTTTAAATTTTTATAAAAACTTTTTTCTAATTCATTTTGTAGACTCTGCACACCAAAAAAACATGTTTGAAAAATGATTGCTAAATATCAAATCCACCATAATGGAGGGGATCATAGTATGATTGATAATTTTACCATATTTATGATTGCGACAATCATACTATGATTCTAGACAATTATAAAATGAAAATTACACTGTGCTACAGTGAAAAAATACTTCTGATGTGACATAGTATAGGTTGTTGGTCTTGTCGAGTAGATCACAAAAATGCCCATTAAAGTTGCCAGACACCCTCAAATTTTAGAGTTATTGTCAAAATTGATTATTGATAGAAGAAGGATGGGGCTTTCCATGTGTGTGAATTGGTCTACACATATAAGAAAGATATTTATTGATTTTTTCTATTAAATCTAGTTTTTTTATTATTTTTTGAAAATTTTTCGAGTTTATCGATTTTTTTCTGCTATAGTTCATTTAACAATCTTTATATTTATAAAAGTATTTTTAAAGAAAATTTGATTCCGATAGGCTTTATCCTGAAGAAATCGGATAACAATTGACCGAGTTGTGATAATTTTTCTAAAAAAGAAAATTAAGATTTTGCAGAAAATCGCCGTTCTATCTGAACCCAGACAAAACAAGTAAAAAAGTTAAATTCGGCCTTGCCGAATGTATTGATACCCTCCACAATTACTTTTCAAAAAAAAAAATAAAAAAAATTTTGAAAAAAAGTTTCCGCGAAAAAAAAAAATTCGTAAAAAAAAATCCGCGATTTTTTTCTTTTTTTGACAATAAATATGTTCGTGCTTGTTAAAATACCATTTGGTGTCCAATTTTGTTCACATATGTCAACCAGCAGCCGAATTAAAACATTTTGTATTTTTAGGTTATGTTGAATGTAACAAAATTTTCGAGGTGTCGTTACATTTTCGTTCATAACTTTTGAACCTCTGAACCGATATCGCTCAAATGCAATACCAAACTGCTCAGGAGAACTTCCAACAAATATGTTAAGTTTCAGTCATCTCTGTATAATATTTTGGCCGTGATCACCATTTCCACAGACAGACGGACAGACGGACATCGCTAGAATGTCTTAAAATCGATCACTGATCAATTATATATATACTTTATGGGGTCCCAGACCGATATTTCGATGAGTTACAAACGCTATGACAAACTTATATATACCCTTTATCACTAAGTGGAGGGTATAAAAAAATAAATTTATCATAAATGGTCATGTACAATATTTTTAAGGGTTTTTGGTGCGCTGAATCCGAATCTGGCCTTTAAATTGCTCTATCTTGTCAGGTTTTTGAGATATTTAACATAAATTGATATATCAAAAACTTAATAAGATAGCGCAATTTCAAGGTCAAATTCGAATTCAGGAGGTCAAAAACCTTTAAAATAATGATACGCGACCTCTCAGTATGTTCGTTTATTTTTTTATTTTTTTGCCTGGGTTATCCGCACGGCATTTCATACAAAATCTTAATTTTCTTTTTTACAAAAATTATCACAACTCTGTCAATTGTTGTCCGATTTTTTCGGCATAAAGCTCCTCGTAATCACAATAAAATTTTCTTTAAGAATGCGTTTATAAATATAAATGTTGTTGAACGAACTATAGCAGAAAAAATCGATAAACTGAAAAAATTTTCAAAAAATAACAAAAAAATTAGTTATTGTTGAAAAACTTAATACATATCATTCTTAAATGTATAAACCAATTCTCACATATGAAAAGCCCTATTCTTCTTCTATCCAAAACAGTTGAAAAATTGAATATCGGTTGAAAAATGTTTAAGTTAAACGTGGTTTATTGAAAAAAGTCCCAAAAAATCGTTTTTATACCCTCCACTCTAGTGATAGAGGGTATATATAAGTTTGTCATTCCGTTTGTAACACCTCGAAATATTGGTCTAGGACCCCATAAAGTATATATATTCATGATCCTCGATCGATTTTAAGACGATCTAGCGATGTCCGTCCGTCCGTCCGTCCGTCCGTCCGTCCGTCCGTCCGTCCGTCCGTCCGTCCGTCTGTCCGTCTGTCTGTCTGTCTGTCTGTCTGTTGAAAACACGCTAACTTTTGAAAGACTTTACGGAGGCTCCTGAAGTTTGGCATATATGTTGGGCATTTACCTGGTCAGGTTGGTATTGCAATCCAGCGAAATCGGTCCAGTGGTTCAAAAGTTATGAGCAAATGACTGAATTTTGGCAAGGGGTTTTCGTGAATTTATGAGATAAAAAGCACTATAACTTTCGAAAAGCAATTCTGAGGTTGCTGAAGCTTGGCATATATATTTTTCGTTCCTCCAGCCTAGTTCGTATTGAATTTCACCCAAATCGGTCCAGTGGTTTAAAAGTTATTAGCAAAACCGTGAATTTCAGATTAGCTTCACCTTAAATTCACGTGTTGAAAACCCGTTAAACATGTTTTAAAAACATTAGTAAGTCACAAAAATATTTTACAACGTATTTTTGTCACTCAAAAATATTTTTATACCAAAACAAAAAAAAAAATACACTCGAAAAAAATTTTACACTCAAAAAAAATTTTACACTCAAAAAAAAAATTAGTAAATAATTTTTTTTTTTTGTTTCAAAAATTACAAAAAAAAAATTTTTACACAAAATAAAATATTTCTAATCAAAACTGTTATTTTTTTCACGTTAGAAAATTTACTATCCCTTAAAATGGGCATTGTGGAGGGTATTCATAGATTCGGCCAAGTCGAATTTAACTTTTCTACTTGTTTGACAATAACTTTAAAATTTGAGGGTGTCTGGCAAGTTTGATGGGCATTTTTGTGATCTTTTCAACGAGACCTACAACCTTAACTACCTCATTTCAAAAGTATATTCGATTTTGTGTTTTTTGTAGCACAGTGTTTTTATCATCTTATGATCAGCGAAGCTCATAATATGAACGCTACAACCGTATTATGATAAAGATATCAATCATACTATGACCCCCCTCCTTATGGTTGTCACAATCATATTTTTTATCTGCAGCGACTGAAAAATTTTATGAATACAAGGAAAATTACTTTGCAAATCATACATTTTCTTAATTTTATTTTATAATTTCAAATTTTTATCTAACTTCATTCATGGTATACCTTTTTTTAAACAGTTTACAAAAAAAAATCTTTCAATTAAATCACATTCACTCTTCAAGTTTCTTCCTTAAATTGGTTCTTTAAAAAAAAATCCTTTAATTTTATAAATTTTTGTTAACAAAATTTTCGGGTTTTTAATTTTAAATCAATTCGTATACATATTTTAGTATTTTTTTTTTTATTAAGGCGCACTGTACATTAAATTATTTATAAATTTTAAGCTTATTTTACATTTTAAAAAATTATTTATTTTTTTATTTTCTTTGTTTTTTTTTTAAGAAAGTCGTATACATTTTGTTTTTTAATTTAAATATTTTTAATTTTTAAATTTAAAGTGATTGTTTTTGTGTTAATATAAAAAAAAAATATTTTTGAAAAAATCATCATTTGTTTTTTTTTAACTAAAATTTTTTGAAAAAAAGCTTTTAAGGTACTTTTTAACTAGATTTTTTATTTTTTTTTTAATTTTGAAAATAATTTTTATAAATAGTTTTTTTTTACAAAAAAATTAGATTTTTTCTTTTTAAATTTAGCATTCAAATTTACGTATATCGTTTGTGTGTTTTTGTAAAAGAGGGGAGCTTTCCTTGGTTTTCTTTTGTTCACTTTTCCCTTGCGTCTTACAAAATAAATTCAGTTCAAAAGCTGCTTTAAAAGCTATTTTAAGAAAAAAAAATAGAAAGAAAATAAAATTAAAAATGCCAAAAAAATTAAAATTACAAGAAACAAAACTAAATATAATTTTTATTTAACAACCAACAAATTAAAAAATCTTACAGGAAACTTAAAAAATTATAAAAGAAATATGACTTTAGTCTTAGATCCAAAGCACCCGATATATGCTTCCGGCAAGTTGTCACGATAAGATTTTTAATATTATTTTTAAAATTATTTGTAAAAAACAAAGCTTTTTTAATGCATTTATCTAGGCAGAGACAAAAAATAATAAACTTTTTTTTTAAAAAGCTTTAAACTTTTGCCATTTTATTTTTAAATCAAAAGAAAATTGTTTTCTTATACTACCAATTCCAAAGATTTTCGAAATTTTTAGAAAAGTGTCTAAAAATAATACGTAATATAAGTTTTTCCTTTAATCCTAAGAGTATGCAATTCTTTTTTACACAAATCATCAAAAACCGTTTGGTTCCATTTTCGACGTTTTGTGTTAAAAAGGAGTGCATACATTTCAGATTAAAAACAAAAAAAAATATTGAAATACGATTTTCGAAATTTTGAGTAATTTTACTAACAATTTCGAACATCAATTGAGTCGGTGGTATACAAAACCATAAGAATTGACATAAGCTATTTAAAAGCTTAGTTTTTTACCTGCAATATAAAAAATAATATAAAAATTTTATATTGAAAATTGATGTTTAATATTGATTTTAAAAATTGTACTGCCGCCTGTTAACACATTATTAAACGTTGTTTACTTACCGATGTTGCCTAGGCTTAACCGCAAAAGCAGCCGTTATCGTTAACCTCTTGCATCAGCCATCGTCGTATAGTGCGTTTACATTGGATTTCTAATCTAGTAAATTGCGATTTTAATCTACTTTGCAATCTGTACCGTTTACATTGACATTTTTTACATTTGAGAAAATTAAGATTGGCATTTTTGACAACAAGTTGGTAATAAATGTGTGTGACTGCGTTAAAAGACAGCGACGGTAATTAGTCGTCGAATGATTAACAAGGACAGTGACGACGTTTACAAATAACAATGACGGCGGCATAAACATACTTGGCGGCGTCATCAAAACGGCAGGCTTTGTGTCGGTGTTTTTCAGTGTTGGAAAATGCAAATAATAGAAATACAACTTTACCAGATTGCGTTTGCCGATTAGAGCCTAAACTACTAGATTGAAAAAAATTTATTTGTATGGGCAATCTAATAGATTGAAACTGGATTGGAGCCACAATCTACTTTAAGCTAGCTTTGAGGACCAGTGTAAATGCACTATTATACCATACGTACCAGTTTCCAGAGGTCAGTTTTGAATTACTATATTCTATAAAAAGTGGTTTTAGATCACACTGAAAATAAAATCGTAAAATTTAAATCAACAAGCATCAATTGCAAATCAACCAAACATTTAGTGATAACGGCCGCCTGTTAGTCCATAATACAAAATTTCGATTTTGTTTTCAAAAAACTTATTCAGGTAATTTTATTTCAAAATTATTTTATCATGTCCACATGTCTGTTGAATTTCTTTGTTGAAAAAAAAAAAATTAAGATTATTTACTTTTGTCAGATCAACAAATTGGGCTTGTGTTTGTTGAATTTATATGTTGAAAAAAAAATATTTTTTTAACAATCAAAATTTACAAACGTTTGTTGTTATTAAAAAATTCCGTATAGAAGAATTTTCAGTGAAAAAATTAATTGTATTCACAAATATGGGAGTCAATTTACCTTTTTTTTCTGTGCGGGTTTCCCACATTTTTATACCCTACACCTCTCTGTAGTACAGGGTATAATGAGTTTGTGCTGCTGTTTGTAACTACCCGAAATATTGGTCCTAGACCTACCTTCAAGCATACCGATCGACTCAGAATTACTTTTTGAGTCGATTTAGCGATGTCCGTCCGTCTGTCTGTCCGTTCGTCTGTCCATCTATCGGTTTAAGCACGATACAGGTCGCAATTTTCAATCAATTGACTTGAAATTTGAAACTTAAGCATCTTTTGGCCCAAGGACGAAGCCTATTGAAATTGGAAAAAATCGGTTCATGTTAAGACCTAGCCCCCATACAACCGCCTCCTTTGGATTAGGCTTAAATGACTCTTGCTGTGTTTTTCAACAAGTGGATTTATTTTTGGATTAATCTTATTTAGTTTAAAATAAATATTTTAACATGCCAAAACAAATTTGGAATATTTTTTCCGTAATCTACGATAAATTAGCAATTAAAATCCAAAAAAATAATAAAAAAAATTCGAAAATGAAAAAAGTTATAAATAAATCAAAATTAATCCAAAAAAATTTTTGGATTTAATAAGTCCACTTTGGATTAATTTTGATTTATTTATAACTTTTTCAGTTTTCCAAATTTTTTTATTATTTTTTTGGATTATAATTGCTAATTTATCGTAGATTACGGACAAAAATATTCCAAATTTTGTTTTGGTATGTTAATATATTTTTTTAAAAAAATAAGATTAATCTGAAAATAAATTCACTTTTTGAAAAACACAGCATCTAATAACCGTATTGTAATAGATATCGCTTTTAAATTTATCAAATTTTTTATTCACGAATCATCATTCCAAATTTCAAAAAATTTTATTTTTAGGTGTTAAACGTGTACTTTAATAACCTAATCACATCGGAATATAATTGAACCATTTTTGGACTTAGGCCCCCATGTAAAAATTTCGACCGATATCAAGGACTATAGAGTATATTTATATTTACTATATTTAATATACTCTATGGTGCACTAAAATTTGATCTGTGTGTGTTTTCTACACTAAATAAAGATCTTACAAAAGATAAATTCAATCGGTCCATGTTTGGACTTGGGACCCATTTTCCGGAAAACACTGGTGTAGGGTATCATATGGTCGGTCTTGACCGACTGTAACTTTCTTACTTGTTTCTATTGAATCGGTTTTTTATACCCTCCACTTAAAACAAATTGTGACATTTACGAAAAAATTTTAAATATCTGAATAAAACGATTTTGGATGATTTGTGTTAAAAAATAATTGCATACTTTTAGGATTAAGAAACCATTTATGTTACGTGTTTATTTCGATATTTTTAGAAATTTTTCTCAAAATGTCGAAAGTCAGTTGACTCAGTGGTATCAGAAAATAAATTTTGATTGCAAATGAACTGGAAAAAGTTTGAAGCTTTGTAAAGTGGAATTTATGATTTTTATATCTGCCTAAATATATGCACTAAAAAGCTTCGTTTTTTTTTTACAAATAATATAAAAAATCTTATCGTGAGAATAACTGAGTAGTCTTATTTTTAACGATTTTTATAAAAAAATTAAGATTTTGCTGAAGCATAATTTTAGGCATTTTGTAAATATATGATCCGAAAATAAAATCCCAACAAATCAATGAAATTTACGAGTTTTTTTAATAAATTGACTCAATATTAAATTAAATGTTATATTTGTTTATAAATTTAAATGTCATATTTGTTTATAAATTTTTATATCAATCATATATTTACTACATGCCTAAAATTATGTTATAAAAAATTTTGCTTTTTCATAAAAATCCTACAACTCAAAGGTATGGTGTAAACATAGCTTTATTAACATTTGTTTCGGATTACAAACTCCATTTCTAGTAATACCAATATTTGCTGGGTAGTAATATTATTTATTTAATGGTCTTTGAAAGTAAGTTATTCGCAAAATCCATCGCTTTAGTTCAGAAAATCTTTTTCCATAAATTTTTTTCTATGCAACTGCAAAGGAATATTCTTATTTATATAACTGAAGCAGTATTTGAACTGAACGGAATAAAATATGGGTTTAATTAGAAATCAAAGCTAAAATATATGTATACAAAAGAGACGATTTATTGGTTGGAGGTCAATGTTTATCGGCCAAAATAGTGTTTCGATGCCACCTTCCCAGTTGGCAACGTCCTCGGGCCATCCTCAGTGACGGCGCGGTGACATGTTCAAAATGTCCTCACTCAAAGTCAGCAGTAGTCATGGCGTTCTGACTTTCTGTGGACATCTCACCTTTTGGGAAATGTCTGATTTAGGTCATACGCAAACACAAAAAAATTTCGAATTTCCTTTAGTTTTTACTTTTATCCATTTTCCTTTATAAATTATCTTTCTCATATAAAACAACTGTATTTGAACCTGGAACCTCCAAATTATTAGTCCCACACCCAACTACTTGTTCCAAACTGTATTTTGAAAATTGTTTGTCGATTTATTATTTTTATACTACTTGTAAAATTTAAATTTTATTTTAAATAAATCGATAACCGTGCCATCTTTTTCTAGGAAATTATTCTAAAGTCATTTCCTTATCAATGTCTTAGAGGAATTGTCCACACCCTTAAAACAAACATTTATTTTTGACAATGTAAGGATATGTCCTCATTGGCCGTAACTCCCCCTAGAAATATGCATTTGGGTGTAAAAATATGTTTTGCAAAATTATAGGGTAATCGGATGTGGGTAAGGCGTGCCGCATCGGCCCTGAAGTTTGAAAAACGGATTACAAGGGGAAAATATGACTTTTTTGTGATTTTCTCAATTTTTTTGATATTTTGAGTTAATTTTGAATTCAAATGATTACTTAGTTGTGATTAAGAGCTAATTGCCTATCTAATAAGGTATTAAAAATTAAAATCTGTTGAAAATCAGCCAAGTTATTACAACTTCCCCAGGCAACTACCCCGTGTCAGACCACTTAATCAAGTAATTCGAGCCCCATTTTTGAAATTTATTGAAATTATCTACTGTAAAAACATTTTTTTATTTTTCAAGTCCCAATGTAATAAAAAAATACATATTTTTCTTATTGCGTTTTGCTAACTTGTTTTAAATAAATGCTAAAGTGGTCTGAATTTTTCAACACTATTTTCAAATCTCCAATTTTAAATTTTTATTTTTTTTGTTAAAGAAATTTAAAAAAAATCGGCTATTGGAGTTTAAGGATTTGTTAAGCACATATAAAGGAATAAAAAGCCCAAAAATTGTAGGGTTTGCTGTTTTCATTTGGCTATTACAGTGATGTAATTTCTGCGGATTTCGGGAAAGTAGAGATTTTTGGCCTTTTTTTAGCTTTTATTTATCTTTTTTGTTTTTTTTTTACAAACTTGATATGTTTTGGACCGAATTATATCAACACGAAATAGAATACTTCAATTCGCAAAATTGATGACTCATCAATGACTGCATACGATTTGTCAAAACCTGAAGACATTTCCTCAAGGAATCACTATGTAAATTTCCTCCATGACATATTTTTCAACTAAATAAAAAACTAAATTAAAATAGTTATTCTCGAACTAACATTTATATTCATATGGATATCGTAGGCCTTTATATAAAACCCCACAAAATTTACACATTTTCGTAAAAAAAATATTTAACGAAACTGAGTTCTTACGAGGACAAGCCATCGTTGGATAGGTTTTCAAAAAAACTTTCATCCCATATAAAAACAACAAGAAAAAACTGTCATTTTTGAGCCAAGGCATCCTTAAATCCAAACTTAAAATCATATATAAAATAATTTGAATATTCCTAGGTTTTGCCTAAAAGTATGCAATATATTTACAGGATGTTTCAAAAGAATTTCTCTAATAATATGCACAGTTACAGGGTGTTTCAAATTTGCCTAACCTGAAATAAATCCAGAACGAAACAAATCATTGACCTTGCTGTATTTTCCGATTGACAATAATTCAATAAAATAATCGAAAAAAAATCCGGAAATCTTAACACACTTTTAAAACAGACATCCTTAAAAACGTATAACAATTTCCTCGAAGAAAATAAAAAACAATTTTTAAATAAAAATTTCAAACCAATTTTGACAAACAAATAACAACGAAAATATGAAGGAAAACAACTCCTAATTAATCAAATGCAACTAAAAAAATTAAATCAAAATTAAATTTTTTAATTGAAATGGCAACCATAAAAAAACTAACGAAAAAACTAAAAGTTTGAAATAAAAACACAAAATTTTTATATTTTTTTTTGTAAATAATTATTGTTTTATAATATTTTTTTTTATAATCATTTTCATTTTTTCATTCATTCAAAAAAAAAAAAAAATTCATTCATAATATAATTAATAATAATAATAATTAAAATAACTAAAATTAAAAATAATATTAAAATAAAAATACAATTGTTTTGTTTTTTGTTTTGTTGTTTAAATATAATTAAAATTATATGCAGCTGCGTTATTTATTTAATATATAATTCTTTTTTTTCATTTTATCATTATTATAATTAAAAGAGATAATAAAATTAATTAAAAATGTAGGTAAATATAATATAAAAGAAGAGAAAACAATTACACACAAATAAAAATAAAAATAAAAAATAATACTCTCTACACTCAAAAAAATTAAAAAAAAAAATCAAATAAAAACAGACAAAACAAAAACAATAATTTTTTTCTTAAATTTAAAAAAAAATAAAATTAGAAAAAGTTTTTTTTTTAAATTTAAATTATTTATAAGAAAAAAATAATATAATAAAGCATTTGTTTGTTGATTGTTTTTTTTTTTTGTTAAAATTTAATTGAAAGAGGAAAAAACTAAGAAAGTAATAATTTACACAGAGAAAAATTAGGCATAAGAAATAAAAACTAACTTTACAAAAAGCTTCTTATAAAACGAAGCTTTTTTATAAAGATTAATAGCAAAATCTGTTAAAAGCTTTTAGAATTAAACAAGTTACTTATCATTTGTTAACTTTATTAAAAAAGTTATAAGCTGATAAGTGTTAATTTTTTTTAATCCCAAAAGCTTTTAAAAGTTTTTTTTATAAAATTTTTATTTTTTTTGGAAATTATAATTTTTTAACTAAATTTTTTAACTGAAGCAATTTTCTATTACATTTTGTTTAACATAAAATTTTATAATTAATATTTTTTTTTTGTTTTATAATTTTTATGATTATTTAAAAACTTTTTACATTTACAATTGGTATACATGGTTGTATAAGTGTGTGTGGTGTGTATTTTGGATTGTGTGTTTTTTAAAGATTTTTACTAAAAATTTTTATGTTTTTTTTTATTATTTTATAATTAATTTATTAAATTATGTATACATATGTTTTTTTGTTTACTTATAATGATAAATATTAATTTAAGTTTTTGTTAATGTATTTTTTCAGATTTTTTTTTTCATATATCTAAATTCTTTTTACGGTGTTGGTTTTTTAAATCTTTAAGTAGGTTGGTTTTTAAAAATTTTTAACTGATTTTTGAAATTTTTTTGTTCTTTTGCAACATTTCTTTTGTTTTTTTTTTAATTTATCTTAGTATTTCTCTCAGTGTAGGTTTAATAAACTGTTTTAATAGAAAATCTTTGTTTTATATTGATAAATTTTTGATACATTTGTTGTTAGTTTTTGTTTTGTTTTCAACCCTTACATAAGGAGATCATTTTATATAATTAAAATAAATTATAATTAAATTCAATTACAGTTTGACAAGTTTTGTATGATTTTTTTTAAATTATTAACAAATTAGTAATTAAAACAAAAAATGTAGTGTTTTTTTTCAAAAATTAAATTCGCTGTGATGGTTTTTATTTTGTTTTGTTTTTTTAAATCCAACATAAAATGTTTTTTGTTTTCTGTTATAAATTTTTTCGTAAAGTTTTTAAACATTTCCAAAGGGCTTTTAAACTTTTCCAAAGACATTTAAACTGTTTGGGTATAAAGAACTTTCCGTTTAAGCACTAGGTGATAAAAAGTTCTGAAAAGAAATAAGAAAAAATATAGAAAAAAATTAGTTAATTTAAAAAAAAATTATAAAAAAATAAAAAAAAAATAAAATTATAATATCGTCGCTGCGCCTAAAAATGGAGTCATGTGTTTTGGGGCAAGTGTTCAGGACAGCAGAAAAACTGTTTATTTTCGTCCCTTCGCGATATTTTTTAAAAGTTTGTTCTACAAAAAATTCTTGTGCCGATATGCTATCCACATACTGCAAAAAAATTATGAAACATTTAGCGGTTTTCCAGTGGTGCAGAAATTTTCAAAAAACATACACATAACTGCTTTTTTAAGTACTTTTTGGAACAAAATTTAAATAAATGGAAATATTTTTTACACTTAACTCCTTTTGCTCATGAAACCATTCTTATTGTTAATTTCTTTTCGAGAGGGACAAAGACTAAATTTAGTTTGTTGGCTGTTTAAAGCGACATTAGTTAGACAAGGTCCTTAAAATTTTGATATTTAAAAGCTCTTCACTAAACAGCGAACAACAGATTTTTCGCAAAACTGGTGCTGATTTTTTGCTTTTTTTTTGTAAATATATAAGAGCTTTGACATAAATTGAAATCTGTGAAAGATGCTGTACTTTAGATACTAAAATTTTCCGTCGTCAATGATTTAATTGCTTTCACAAGGCTTTATTACCCACCATTTAGGATTTAGATAACAGGATGAAAATTTGCAAATATTTTCTAAAAAATCTTGGATGCTATGTGTGAACCTCATATTACTAAAAAAGTGGTTCATTTTGTCACGATCTGTTACTTTTTTATCAAAAAAAGTTTTGTGTAGCTTAACACATAACTCCTTTTCAGACCATTTTTAGTATGACTAACACATAGCTACTTTTACTAACTTTTGAACCAATCAAGATATAAACAAGTAGAAAAGTTAAATTCGACTTGGCCGAAGCTATGAATACCCTCCACAATGCCCTTTTTAAGTGATAGTAAATTTTCTAACGTGAAAAAAATAAAATTTTTGGTTAGAAATATTTTATTTTGTGTAAAAAAACTTTTTTTTTATTAATTTTTGAAAAAAAAAAATTACTATTTTTTTTTTGAGTGTAAAATTTTTTTTGAGTGTAAAATTTTTTTTGAGTGTATTTTTTGTTTGTTTTAGTGTAAAAATATTTTCGTGTGACAAAAATACCTTGTAAAATATTTTTTTGACTTACAAATGTTTTTAAAACATATTTAACGGGTTTTCAACACGTGAATTTAAGGTGAAACTAATCTGAAATTTACGGTTTTGCTAATAACTTTTGAACCGCTGGACCAGAGGAACGACAAATATACATGCCACACTTCAGCACCCTCAGAATTGCCGTTCGAAAGTTACCGTTGTTTTATCTCGTAAATTCCAGAAAAACCCTTGCCGAAATTCACTCATTTGCTTATAACTTTTGAACCACTGCACCGATTTCGCTGGATTGCAATACCAACCTGACCAGGTAAATGCCCAACATATATGCCAAACTTCAGGAGCCTCCGTAAAGTCTTTCAAAAGTTAGCGTGTTTTCAACAGACAGACAGACGGACAGACAGACGGACAGACAGACGGACGGACGGACGGACGGACATCGCTAGATCGTCTTAAAATCGATCGAGGATCATGAATATATATTCTTTATGGGGTCCTAGACCAATATTTCGAGGTATTACAAACGGAATGACAAACTTATATATACCCTCTATCACTAGAGTGGAGGGTATAAAAAACGTTTTAGAGAGTAAACGAATGACCAATAGGGGATCATAAAGATGTAATAAAAAAATTTTAAAAACTACACATGAATCCATTTTTAGGCGCAGCGACGATACATTAAAATAATCAACCTAATAAATTCAAACAAAAAATAAAAGATTTTAAATCCAAATAAGGTTTTAATTGAGTTTTATAAGATCTGTATTACAGTTGAATGTAGGGGTACTAAAATAGGGGTACTAAAATCCAAATTGTCTAACAAGGAAGGTCTTTCACAGGGCACTCACCGATTGTTCTGAAATTTGAATATATGAAATTTGAATATATGTTCTGAAATTAAAATATAGGAAAGAGGGGAGCCAAATAAGAGTAACCTGTTTTTTATAGCTGCCCAATCTCACATTTAGCGGGTCAAAGGGGAGGGGGAAAACGGGATTTTTTCGTTTTTTGAGAATTTTTCAAATTTCTTCAAAAGAAGCTAAATAAACATTTTATGCAGGCCGAAAGGTGTTTTGAAAGCCTATCCCATGGTGTGCCGGTCGTATCTAAATTCGACTTCGTTAAGTTCATTATTGTCAAAAATGTAAAATTGTTGGAGTAGTTTATATGGAGATACATATACGTACGACCACCAAAATCATTAAGCAGACCGGTATTTTTTTTGGTTTGACGAAATTCATGCTAGTTCGGCTTTTACGCGGACTTTCCCGAAAGCCCTTATTTTGTTTTAAGATGGCAACCTTATTTTTAATTTGAGATTGGGCAGCTAAAAAAATAGGTAACTCATATTTTTCCCCCTCATTCCCATATTCAAGTTTCAGGACAATCGTTGTGTGCCCTGTGAAAGACCTTCCTTGTAAGTTGTTTTTAGTTTTTTGTGTTATTTTTTAAATCTTAAATTTAAGCAGGATGAGTTCCATGGGGTCCAGCAGTAATCATTTTTATATAAAAATAATTAAAATTAATTAATTTAAATTAAAAAAAAAAAATCTAAAAGTGAGATTGTTAAATTCGGCTGATCTCTTATACCCTCCAAAATGTAAAAAAATTTAAAAATAAAAAAAATGCCGGGGGCGTTTTTTTTTGGGGGGGGGGCTTGGGGTGGTCGGAGGGAGGCATTGGGGCACATTTGAACTACCTTTGACACAAAAATGGTTAAATTGTTCAACAAATATACAAAAAAATAAACCGTAAAAAGTGGATTTTTTTGAGATAGGTTTAGTTCTTCAAGAAGGGAAATTTTTTCCACCTGTTCCGATTTTGCCGATTTCAAAACGTAACCAGCCTATGACCATCGTATATATATTCGTACTAAACTTCAGGAGTCGATCTCTTTTAGTTTATACTACATCGTGCTTTCAACAGACAGACGGACGGACATCGCTAGAATGTCTTAGAATCTATAATGGATCAATAATATACATTCCCGAGTAAAAATAAACACATATTACAATATATAACTTGATACAAACATAATAAATTATATATGATTATACATCCGTGAGATATTTTCTAAATTTTTTTAATGCAGTCATATGTAGTAATATATAATTTAATCATGATTCGGATTAAAAGGTGTACGATTGATATAATTATATAAAGTTATATGAGGGTCAATACAAAAATTGTTTTTCTGTATAATTTAACATAAAATTATATATAGCTTATTCTGTTCCATATAAAACTTTATGTGTTTCCAATTAACCAAACATTTTCTTAGTTTTTTAGGCAAAGTATAAGAAACTTTTTAAAATGTTCCTAAACATTTCCTTGTTAGGGTTATGTATATCACCTATCTGGTTCTAAGCGTACCCAAACATTTTTTTGGTTTAGAAAATTGTATGTTTGGTGAATGTATCGTTGACCTGTGGTGTATCTCAACCCAAACCAAAAAACACCAGGATTTTGTATCTTTTTATGCAATTAGATCTAATTAGATCCACCAATATATGGCAATGTCTGGTCAAAACTCGGATGAAATCAAATCATATTTTATACAAGTTGATCTTTTTTAATGCAAAAAGATCCACCATTATTCGGATCAAATTGCGTTTAAATATATATTGTATTATTATATCATTATATATTGCATCATATAAAAATTTTTACTCGGGTTGGAAACTTTTTTATAGTAGATGCAATTTGTTCAAGACAAAGCTAACAGTACTAAACTTTATTATAATCAAACTAGTATTATTATAAAAACTATTATGTAGGTAATTTTCAAAGCTTTAAATTAAGCTTGATAGCGTCCAGATTGAGTAAATAATAAATGGGCTACGAAGGTCGATCTGGAAAATGAAATTTTCCACCAAATCCTGGATATAATTATATATAATTTTATATATTTTTTTAGAAAATGTTACCTCTATATATAATTTTATATAATTATATATATTTTGATATAATTCTATCAAATTATATATAATTATATAAAAAACTTTTTTACTCGGAAATACTTAACGTTATTATTATCAAACGGGTCGATCTGAAAAATTAAATTATTTATAGACATCCCAGCAAAAAAAGAGCTTACCATTCATTACAAAATTCACCACAACTTATGAACCAGATGTACTTCTTCTTCAGCTGAAACACTGATGAATTTTATATGGGCGTGACACACAATATCACTAGTGTTTAGTATGTACATATATATTAACATCTTTATCACAACTTCTGAAGTAGTGATCGGGATGTTAATATAACTTGACCTTTTGGAAGTGCTTTTTTCATCACTTCTTTAGAAGTATATATTTCCTGGCATTTTGGATGTGATTATGTAATTTTTATATTGTGATTTACAAGTGATTTTTTCATCACTTCTTGATAAGTACATATTTCATGACTTTTTGAGATTGATTTTAAGAGTTTTTTTTTAATATTTACACTAATAATAATTAAAACCAAAACGATATGTTTAACAATGTATAATATTTATTATGTAATATTTAGACTTGAAATTGTTAAGATTAAATCGATGTTTTTAATAATTTAGTTTAGCTAATAGGAATTATTAATTAAATGTGGATGTATATTAGGGTTATGACTTTTTTTTTGCGACATCCTCCATTCACGGAATCGTGTAGGGCGTGGAAAAATACTAAGAAATATGCTTATGATTTTTCCCGATCGTGAAAAAAGTTCACGCACCAAACGCATTGAAGTTTTATGTAAACAATTTTTTTTTTAAATTAATAAAAGTGATAACTAACTAAAATTTTTGTTGTTTTTTATTATAATAGCGCGAATTGGTCAAACTTTCATCTCCAAAATTGTGGGTAACGGTTTTGTAAGCAGTGAACCACAAAAACTTGGTTATTAAGAGAAAAGTGAAACTTTAATAAAAAAAAAATAAAAAAATCGTATATACAAAACTTCAATGCATTTGGTGCGTGAAGTTTTTTCACGATCCCGAAAAACTAAACTAACAGTTTTTAGTTATTTTCCATGCCCAACACGATTCTGAGGATGGAGGTTGCATATTTGCAAAAAATGCAAAAAGTACTAACCCTAATGTATATATTTTTCTAATAGTTTTTCATGCGCTTAATCCGAATCTGGCCTTAGAAGTGATTTATCTTATTTTGAGATATTTAGATTTTCGATTGACAGTACTGCATAAACTCAGATATTCGCAATGTTCGGGACCTTATAAAACCGAGAATTATTTTATGATGTATAATTAGTTCAGCACATCTAAAAATACTTCACTTATTCTTCAAATTACTTTTGCAATCCTTAAGATATCTTTTTTCATTACGGAGATATCGACCGATAAAATTATTGCAATTTCGGCCCTAAAAAATAAAAGAAAACAAATTTGAAAACCAACCAATTTGTCTTGTTGATATATAATAGTACCGAATTCGAAACTCTATTAGAGGTGCATCTAAGCCCGGCATCAATTTGGGTATCAATTTTAGGGTAAATTTTCAGGGTGCCATACAAAAAATCTTTATTTGGGCTAACATTATAGAGCTTCGCCATATCGGATAAAGATTTATTTTAAATAAAATTAATAAAATTCTTAAAAGTACATAGAGTTCTTAGTTTTATATTCAATTAAAATTTTTATTATTCGGTTAACCGAATAATTCAAATTTATCCAATTATTAACCGATTAAATCTCAACCCCGCACTCAGAAAATTATGTAAGTTACTACATGTTAGTTATTTGTATATTTTACAGTAGTTAGTTGTTTTCAACTACAAAGTCAGTTGTTTTTGTATGAAAAATATCAAACAACTATTTCTGTTAGTTATTTTAAATCGTTTTTTTGAACTAATAAAAAAGTACTGTGATGTAGTAACAGTTATTTAAAGTAGTTAATTTTATTTATTTTATCTCTGAAAAGTTTTAAAGTTTTTTTTCCAAAAAAAAAAAAATTTTGTTATTTTTATTTTTCACAACTTTTTTTAAAAAAAAAAAAACTTGGAAAAAATTTGGTCTTCAATTTTTTTTTTCTGAAAAATGTTTTGAAAAAAAAAATTATATATTGATTTTTTTATTTTACTACATTTTAGTTGTTTTGACTACAAATGTAAGTAGTTTTTACTACATAAGTCAGTTGTTTTTTTTGTCAGTTAAAATAACTAACATTGTTAGTTGATTTAACTGAAAAAGTAGTTGACCCCAAAACAACTTACAAAGTAGTTATTTTAACTGACATTTTCAGTTGATATTACTAACATAATTTTTTAAGTGCGATTAATTATTTGCCCGATTAGCCGATTAAACCAAAACCTCGATTAATTGAATACCCTAATGTTTAGAAGAGTTTTTATACCTTTCAACAGCGATACCAACTTAGTCATTTTGTGGCTATAATTCAGCCCTTTTTTTTAAAGGCTACCACCTTTTTTTGGTTATCTTTTTTAGCCCTTTAAGCACTTTTTAAGTCATTTGATTTTTACCATAATCTGGAAACTTTTTATTGTTTTTTTTGTACATAATTTACAAAACAACTCCAAAAATTATAAAAAAAAAATGTTTTTATACATGTAGTTAAAAAAAAAAAACATCCAATAAATAAAATGAAGAGATAAAAAAAGTAATTCTCTCATTTTAAATCAGATATCGTATATTTTTAGAAGAGTTTTTATACCTTTAAACGGCAATACCAACTTAGCTCTTTTTTGGTTATATTTAACCCTTGTCTTTTTTAAGGGCCAACAGTTTTTTTGTTATCTTTTTAGCACTTCTTGAGTCATTTGGTAATTTTAACAAAAATTTGGAAACTGTATTTTTTTATAACATAATTTATATAACAAATTCGCTTTTGCGGCATATCAAGTTAATTCATTTATAAAATTTAACTTTTTATTAAATCAGAGAAAATTATAAAAAAAAATGTTCAACAAAACAAATCCAATACTTAACATAAGTGCCACAAATTTGTACTTTTCAATTGCATTTGTAAACACATATGAAAATGGTACTTATAAATCATTGAGGAAAGAACTGGTGAAAGTTGTTATTATTGGCATTTTTTTAGCAGTTTTGGAAGTGCTTATAAAAGTACTTCTTATGGAATATGAAGATCGGCACATATAGCTACTATGTATGTAGTGAATCACTTATTCTTTTTGCACCACTTCAATTTTTTTTTGCTGGGCATTTATTAGAACATTTTTTAAAAATATTTTCAAGTCGATTTTTTCCAAGTTTAAACATTAAAAATTGCACAAAAGGTTTAATAGTTTTTATTAAGTGATCAAATAATTGTTCCTACAACCCAAACAAACAATGAAATTTCTTAAGCACAGTAGAAAAAATCCACATTTTTCGACCACCAATTTTTTGTAAACAAAGAAAAGATGTTATTGTTTATTAATTTTAGTTTAAAATATTAAAATAATTAAAATTTTTCTTTGTTTTCAAAAAACTGGTGTCCAAAAAAATTGTAGAACAAAAAATTTTGATTTTTTCTAATGTACTTAAAAAATTTCACCGTTTGTTTGGGTTGTTGGAAAAGTTACTTGATCACTGAATAAAACTATTGGAAATTTTTTTAAAATTTTTAATGTTTGAACTTGAAAAAAAATCGCCTTAGAAAAATTTTTAAAAAATGTTCTAAAAAAATGTCTATAAATAATTTCATTTTCCAGATCGTTCTCGTAGAACATTTATAATTTACCCAATCTGGACGCCATTAAGATTAAATTAAAGCTTTATAAATTACCTACATAACATTCTTTAAAATAATACTAGTTTGATAATAATAACGTTAAGTATTGTTAATTCTGTCTTTAACAAATTGCATCTACTATAAAAAAAGTTTCCTATGTATTGTCGCCTACTGTACTTTATGGCGTCCGCGGTCCATTTAAAACATTAAAATATCAACTGTATTTCAGAAATTATCAATTGCATTTCAGAATTTATCAATTGTATTTCAGAAATATTTATTTTGTGTTCCAGAAAATATCAATTGTATTTCAGAAATTATCAATTGTATTTCAGAATTTTTCAATAGTATTTCAGAAATTATCAATTGTATTTCAGAAACTAACCTTCGTTAAACAATTGAACATTTCTGAAATACAATTGATAATTTCTGAAACACAATTGATAGTTTCTGAAATACAATTGATAATTTCTAAAATACAATTGATAATTTCTGAAATACAATTGATAACTTCTGAAATACAATTGATAATTTCTGAAATACAATTGATAACTTCTGAAATACAATTGATAATTTCTGATATACAATTAATAATTTCTGAAATATAATAGACAACTTCTGAAATACATTTGATAGATTCTGAAGTACAATTGATAATTTCTGAAATACAATTGATAATTTCTGAAATACAATTGGAAACATAAAGTCAATTTTAATTCATTAATAAATCAAGTTTTTACATATTGACTTTTTTTAAGTTTCTATTAAATTTTTTTAGAAGGATTATTTTGGCTCGAGGTCATTATTTCCTGTATTAATTAAATTTATGATAATCTCATAGCATTATTTTCAAGATAATTATTTTTCTGTTTTAATTGATAACAAATTTAATTTTTTACTTTAAAAAATAGTTTTTAATACTAACCTTTATATTTTGTAATAATGAAAACCGTTTTTGTGTGTTTTTACAAATCTTCTCTAAATCTTGTGGTAAAACATATTTTTTTTTAGATTAAAGCTGCAAGTTGTTGATGATTTACGTATATCCGGTATTTAACAAAGTAAAAACAAAAAATTTTTTGCCAAAATTTCCAAAGAAATCCTTAGTTTTAGTTATCACCCCAAGAAGAAAAAAAGAATGTTGCTATATGGTAGTTGTTATTTTGTTTTTTACTAAGATTTTGGTTTTGGTCGCCAACGTATTCGAATATACGTTTTCTTTTCTATTAGTTTTTTTTTTTATTTTGTATTTAATGAGATTTTATTGCTAAACTTGATTACAAATGTTGACCATAGTATTCAGCAGCGTGGGGATAATGAGGATATGCTTGATGGAAACCAGGATCACCGGGTGGACGATGCATCATATGGGCTTGACTGTCCATCATATAACCCATAGGATCATGACCATAACCTGAAGGACCAGCATGAGGGGTGTATACTGAAATGGGAAGAAAATAAATAAAAAAAATTAATTAAATTATTTAATTATTTTATTTGATTTTTTAAGAAACTTTTAATTATTCGAAATTTCGAAACTTCGAAATTTGAAAATTTATTTTTTAACTTGAAAATGCTTAGTTTTCGTTTGTTTTAAGGTTAGATAATTAAATTCTGATCATTTGGGGTTAATATCGAATTTTCGAAATTAAGTTCGAATTTTCGAATATTATCAATAATGAGCAAAACTTGTTTTTTATAATAGAGCTGAGGGGTTTATATAAAATTTTGTGAGTTTTTTACAAAAAAAAAACCGAATATCGAAACATCGAACTTTGATAAATTTAGTTAAAACTTGAATTTGCTTAGATTTTTTTTCTTTTTATGTTTATTAAATAATTTCTAATGAAATAAGATTAATTTCGAATTTTCGAATATAAATTCGATTTTTCGAACATCATTAAATATGTTAAATTTTTGTTTGTTGTTTTATAGTTTTATCATATTATTAATCTTTTAAACATTTTTATCTCATTTGAAGTGCATTTCAATACAATAAACCCGAATATCGAAATTTCGAACTTTGAAAATTTACTTTAAAACTTGAAAAAACTTAGTTTTTGTTTGTTTTAAGTTTAATTAAATCAATATTAGTCATTTAAGGTTAATTTCGAATTTTCGAAATTAAGTTCGAATTTTTGACTATCATTAATAATGAACCAAACTTGTATTTAATAACGCAGCTGAGTGTTTTATATAAAATTTTCTGTGTTTTTTACAAAAAAAACCCGAATATCGAAACTTCGAACTTAAAAATTTAGTTTAAAACTTGAATTTGTTGAAATTTTTTTGTTTATTAAATAATTTCTAATGAAATAAGATTCATTTCGAATTTTCGAAACTAAGTTCGAATTTTCGAACATCATTAAATATGTTAAATTTTCATTTGTTGTTTATAGTTTTTTCATATTATTAGCCTTTTAGACATTTTTATGCCATTTTAACTGCATTTTAATACAAAAATTCCGAATATTGAAACTTCGAACTTTAAAAACTTCCTTTAAAACTTGAAAAAACTTAGTTTCCGTTTGTTTTTAAGGTTTAATAAATCAATTCTAGTCCGTTGAGGTTAATTTCGATTTTTCGAAATTAAGTTCGAATTTTAGAACATCATTAAAAATGTTAAATTCATTAAATTGTATCTTTATTTAATAATTTATAATGTTTATTAAATAATTTCTAATGAAATAAGGTTTGTTTTGAATTTTCGAATATTAGTTTAAATTTTCGAACATCATAAAATGTATAAAATGTTCGTTTTTTATTTATAGTTTTTTTATATTATTAATCTTAAAGCATATTTATCACATTTTAAGTGCATTTCATTCAATACAATGTCAAAATTTCGAACTTGGAAAATTTACTTTTAAACTTTTAAAAGCTTGGTTGTCATGTGTTTTTAAGTTAAATAAATCAATTCTAGCTATTTGACATTAATTTCGAATTTTCGAAATTAACTTCGAATTTTCGAACATCATCAAAAATGCTCAATTTTCGTTAGTTATTCGTATTTGTTTCATAATCTTCATCTTTAAATTATTTTCATCTCATTTTAAACGCAATTTAAATTCATCTAATTACCTGCACGATTTGATTGATCAATCATTGGCTGCACAATTCTCCGTCTCGCATTAATGAACCTGTAACAAAAGGAAAACAAAGAAAAAAAAAACATTTAATAAGAAATTATTATTGTTGTATATGTTTATATAAAATCCGTTTTTAACAAATCATAATTAGGCTTATAATCCCATAAATGTTTATTTCATAAATAATTTATAATATGATTTATAACATCTCTTTTTTCCACTCGCTGTTTATATATTTTATTATTTTTTTTTTGCTTCTTATTCCTGCCAGCTAGCTAGCAAATCTTTAAGTTTCGGTTCTTTTAGAGAGCAAAAAAAAAAACAACCATAAAAAATAATAAGTTTTTTTCGAGTTGAATTGCATTACATTATGGATAAAAGTCTAAAATGCCGACAATTGTATATTTTTATTTGCAACAAACAGCAAATCTACTACAATATATACTTACTGTGCCGGGCAAAAGTATGCACACAGAGCTATAGATAAAGAAAAATTTAAAATTACGAAACAGAGTTTTGTTGGTAGTTTATTAAGCTTTAATTTAAGCTTTATAGCATTCAGATTGAGTTAATAATAAATGTGCTATGAGGGTCCAACTGGAAAATTAAATTATTTATAGAGATTTTTTTTTAAATTTTTTTAATATTTCTAATTCTAATTTTAAAAAGTTCGATCATAGAACATTTTAAAAATAGTCTAGTCATTTATATTCAGTTATCAACAAATTTCTTTATTAAATCAAATAAAAAACTAAAATTTTTTAAATACAGTAGAAGAAATCCGCATTTTATAACTATCAATTTTTTGTAAACAAAGAAAAATATAGGGTAAATCCGTGTTTAATTTAAATTTTAGAAAAAAAATCAAACATACAAACAAAAGATGTTATTGTTTATTAATTTAATTTAAAAAATTTAATTTAACAAATTTAATTTAAAAAATTTCATTTAAAAAATTTAACTTTTGTGTTTGTTTACAAAAAATTTAAGGTCAAAAGAATAAGTGGTCGAAAAATGTGAATTTCCTCTACTGTATTTAAAAAATTTAAATTTTTATTTGGATCGTTAAAAAAATTAACTGATAACTGAACATAAATTCTTGGACTATTTTTTATTTTTTTATTTTCGAACTTGTAAATAATTGACATAGAAATATTTTTAAAAATATTTATAAAAAAATGTCTGCAAATAATTTCATTTTCCCGTTTGACCCTCGTACCACATTTACTTTTACTTCAATCTGTACACTATTAAGCTTAAATTAAAGCTTAATAAATTACCTAAAGAACACTGTAAAGAAAAATACTCGCTTGGTAAAACAAGTTTGGTATTTTTAAATTTCTTTGTAACAATTTGAAACTACTATAGCTCTACTTTTGTCTGACACTGTGTATATAAAACCATGAGAAGAGTTGATGATGATGGTTGACAAAATCATAACGTTGATACTTATAAAGAAAAAAAAATAATACAAACAAAATATCATTATAACATAAAAAAATCAACCTGATTTAAGATTTTTTTTGTTGAATTTTTTTTTTTTGTAACCATGATTCTGTGGTTGATTTGGTTTTTGCTGAGTTTTTTATTTAAGATGTTTAATACAAAATATATATTTTTTTTGTATTATTCTTGTTGTTATTATTACTTTTCTGGGTTGTTATTTATGAAAAAAAAAAACCAAACTAACAATTTCTTGGCAAACAAACATTATTGTTAAGGTTGTTGGTGTAGTTAGTGTTTTTTTTGTTGCAAACTTTTGTAGCTTATTGCAGCAGTTGCAAAGCTAACAAAACAACAGAAAAAAAATACTTATTATTGTTGGCTACAAATTGAGGTTAATGCTCGAAGATTGGTTTTTTGTATGGCTAAGAGGCTATAAGAAAACATAAAGAAAATTTGCCAGAACAAAACTGTAATTTAAAAAAAAGATATTTATAATTTGTTTTTTTTTTTGTTGTTGAGATGCTATTGCAAAATTATGATTTGAAAAAATTATTAAGAATCTTGAACATTTATAAGCATTAGAAACAGCTAAAGATCATTATCTTAATTTATAAAAATAAAATTTGAGAGTCTCTTTAAGGGGGTTAGGGTAAACTTAAAAATTTGTTGCCTGTCACGATCTGTTACTTTTTTATCAAAAAAAGTTTTGTGTAGCTTAACACATAACTCCTTTTCAGACCATTTTTAGTATGACTAACACATAGCTACTTTTACTAACTTTTGAACCAATCAAGATATAAACAAGTAGAAAAGTTAAATTCGACTTGGCCGAAGCTATGAATACCCTCCACAATGCCCTTTTTAAGTGATAGTAAATTTTCTAACGTGAAAAAAATAAAATTTTTGGTTAGAAATATTTTATTTTGTGTAAAAAAACTTTTTTTTTATTAATTTTTGAAAAAAAAAAATTACTATTTTTTTTTTGAGTGTAAAATTTTTTTTGAGTGTAAAATTTTTTTTGAGTGTATTTTTTGTTTGTTTTAGTGTAAAAATATTTTCGTGTGACAAAAATACCTTGTAAAATATTTTTTTGACTTACAAATGTTTTTAAAACATATTTAACGGGTTTTCAACACGTGAATTTAAGGTGAAACTAATCTGAAATTTACGGTTTTGCTAATAACTTTTGAACCGCTGGACCAGAGGAACGACAAATATACATGCCACACTTCAGCACCCTCAGAATTGCCGTTCGAAAGTTACCGTTGTTTTATCTCGTAAATTCCAGAAAAACCCTTGCCGAAATTCACTCATTTGCTTATAACTTTTGAACCACTGCACCGATTTCGCTGGATTGCAATACCAACCTGACCAGGTAAATGCCCAACATATATGCCAAACTTCAGGAGCCTCCGTAAAGTCTTTCAAAAGTTAGCGTGTTTTCAACAGACAGACAGACGGACAGACAGACGGACAGACAGACGGACGGACGGACGGACGGACATCGCTAGATCGTCTTAAAATCGATCGAGGATCATGAATATATATTCTTTATGGGGTCCTAGACCAATATTTCGAGGTATTACAAACGGAATGACAAACTTATATATACCCTCTATCACTAGAGTGGAGGGTATAAAAAACGTTTTAGAGAGTAAACGAATGACCAATAGGGGATCATAAAGATGTAATAAAAAAATTTTAAAAACTACACATGAATCCATTTTTAGGCGCAGCGACGATACATTAAAATAATCAACCTAATAAATTCAAACAAAAAATAAAAGATTTTAAATCCAAATAAGGTTTTAATTGAGTTTTATAAGATCTGTATTACAGTTGAATGTAGGGGTACTAAAATAGGGGTACTAAAATCCAAATTGTCTAACAAGGAAGGTCTTTCACAGGGCACTCACCGATTGTTCTGAAATTTGAATATATGAAATTTGAATATATGTTCTGAAATTAAAATATAGGAAAGAGGGGAGCCAAATAAGAGTAACCTGTTTTTTATAGCTGCCCAATCTCACATTTAGCGGGTCAAAGGGGAGGGGGAAAACGGGATTTTTTCGTTTTTTGAGAATTTTTCAAATTTCTTCAAAAGAAGCTAAATAAACATTTTATGCAGGCCGAAAGGTGTTTTGAAAGCCTATCCCATGGTGTGCCGGTCGTATCTAAATTCGACTTCGTTAAGTTCATTATTGTCAAAAATGTAAAATTGTTGGAGTAGTTTATATGGAGATACATATACGTACGACCACCAAAATCATTAAGCAGACCGGTATTTTTTTTGGTTTGACGAAATTCATGCTAGTTCGGCTTTTACGCGGACTTTCCCGAAAGCCCTTATTTTGTTTTAAGATGGCAACCTTATTTTTAATTTGAGATTGGGCAGCTAAAAAAATAGGTAACTCATATTTTTCCCCCTCATTCCCATATTCAAGTTTCAGGACAATCGTTGTGTGCCCTGTGAAAGACCTTCCTTGTAAGTTGTTTTTAGTTTTTTGTGTTATTTTTTAAATCTTAAATTTAAGCAGGATGAGTTCCATGGGGTCCAGCAGTAATCATTTTTATATAAAAATAATTAAAATTAATTAATTTAAATTAAAAAAAAAAAATCTAAAAGTGAGATTGTTAAATTCGGCTGATCTCTTATACCCTCCAAAATGTAAAAAAATTTAAAAATAAAAAAAATGCCGGGGGCGTTTTTTTTTGGGGGGGGGGCTTGGGGTGGTCGGAGGGAGGCATTGGGGCACATTTGAACTACCTTTGACACAAAAATGGTTAAATTGTTCAACAAATATACAAAAAAATAAACCGTAAAAAGTGGATTTTTTTGAGATAGGTTTAGTTCTTCAAGAAGGGAAATTTTTTCCACCTGTTCCGATTTTGCCGATTTCAAAACGTAACCAGCCTATGACCATCGTATATATATTCGTACTAAACTTCAGGAGTCGATCTCTTTTAGTTTATACTACATCGTGCTTTCAACAGACAGACGGACGGACATCGCTAGAATGTCTTAGAATCTATAATGGATCAATAATATACATTCCCGAGTAAAAATAAACACATATTACAATATATAACTTGATACAAACATAATAAATTATATATGATTATACATCCGTGAGATATTTTCTAAATTTTTTTAATGCAGTCATATGTAGTAATATATAATTTAATCATGATTCGGATTAAAAGGTGTACGATTGATATAATTATATAAAGTTATATGAGGGTCAATACAAAAATTGTTTTTCTGTATAATTTAACATAAAATTATATATAGCTTATTCTGTTCCATATAAAACTTTATGTGTTTCCAATTAACCAAACATTTTCTTAGTTTTTTAGGCAAAGTATAAGAAACTTTTTAAAATGTTCCTAAACATTTCCTTGTTAGGGTTATGTATATCACCTATCTGGTTCTAAGCGTACCCAAACATTTTTTTGGTTTAGAAAATTGTATGTTTGGTGAATGTATCGTTGACCTGTGGTGTATCTCAACCCAAACCAAAAAACACCAGGATTTTGTATCTTTTTATGCAATTAGATCTAATTAGATCCACCAATATATGGCAATGTCTGGTCAAAACTCGGATGAAATCAAATCATATTTTATACAAGTTGATCTTTTTTAATGCAAAAAGATCCACCATTATTCGGATCAAATTGCGTTTAAATATATATTGTATTATTATATCATTATATATTGCATCATATAAAAATTTTTACTCGGGTTGGAAACTTTTTTATAGTAGATGCAATTTGTTCAAGACAAAGCTAACAGTACTAAACTTTATTATAATCAAACTAGTATTATTATAAAAACTATTATGTAGGTAATTTTCAAAGCTTTAAATTAAGCTTGATAGCGTCCAGATTGAGTAAATAATAAATGGGCTACGAAGGTCGATCTGGAAAATGAAATTTTCCACCAAATCCTGGATATAATTATATATAATTTTATATATTTTTTTAGAAAATGTTACCTCTATATATAATTTTATATAATTATATATATTTTGATATAATTCTATCAAATTATATATAATTATATAAAAAACTTTTTTACTCGGAAATACTTAACGTTATTATTATCAAACGGGTCGATCTGAAAAATTAAATTATTTATAGACATCCCAGCAAAAAAAGAGCTTACCATTCATTACAAAATTCACCACAACTTATGAACCAGATGTACTTCTTCTTCAGCTGAAACACTGATGAATTTTATATGGGCGTGACACACAATATCACTAGTGTTTAGTATGTACATATATATTAACATCTTTATCACAACTTCTGAAGTAGTGATCGGGATGTTAATATAACTTGACCTTTTGGAAGTGCTTTTTTCATCACTTCTTTAGAAGTATATATTTCCTGGCATTTTGGATGTGATTATGTAATTTTTATATTGTGATTTACAAGTGATTTTTTCATCACTTCTTGATAAGTACATATTTCATGACTTTTTGAGATTGATTTTAAGAGTTTTTTTTTAATATTTACACTAATAATAATTAAAACCAAAACGATATGTTTAACAATGTATAATATTTATTATGTAATATTTAGACTTGAAATTGTTAAGATTAAATCGATGTTTTTAATAATTTAGTTTAGCTAATAGGAATTATTAATTAAATGTGGATGTATATTAGGGTTATGACTTTTTTTTTGCGACATCCTCCATTCACGGAATCGTGTAGGGCGTGGAAAAATACTAAGAAATATGCTTATGATTTTTCCCGATCGTGAAAAAAGTTCACGCACCAAACGCATTGAAGTTTTATGTAAACAATTTTTTTTTTAAATTAATAAAAGTGATAACTAACTAAAATTTTTGTTGTTTTTTATTATAATAGCGCGAATTGGTCAAACTTTCATCTCCAAAATTGTGGGTAACGGTTTTGTAAGCAGTGAACCACAAAAACTTGGTTATTAAGAGAAAAGTGAAACTTTAATAAAAAAAAAATAAAAAAATCGTATATACAAAACTTCAATGCATTTGGTGCGTGAAGTTTTTTCACGATCCCGAAAAACTAAACTAACAGTTTTTAGTTATTTTCCATGCCCAACACGATTCTGAGGATGGAGGTTGCATATTTGCAAAAAATGCAAAAAGTACTAACCCTAATGTATATATTTTTCTAATAGTTTTTCATGCGCTTAATCCGAATCTGGCCTTAGAAGTGATTTATCTTATTTTGAGATATTTAGATTTTCGATTGACAGTACTGCATAAACTCAGATATTCGCAATGTTCGGGACCTTATAAAACCGAGAATTATTTTATGATGTATAATTAGTTCAGCACATCTAAAAATACTTCACTTATTCTTCAAATTACTTTTGCAATCCTTAAGATATCTTTTTTCATTACGGAGATATCGACCGATAAAATTATTGCAATTTCGGCCCTAAAAAATAAAAGAAAACAAATTTGAAAACCAACCAATTTGTCTTGTTGATATATAATAGTACCGAATTCGAAACTCTATTAGAGGTGCATCTAAGCCCGGCATCAATTTGGGTATCAATTTTAGGGTAAATTTTCAGGGTGCCATACAAAAAATCTTTATTTGGGCTAACATTATAGAGCTTCGCCATATCGGATAAAGATTTATTTTAAATAAAATTAATAAAATTCTTAAAAGTACATAGAGTTCTTAGTTTTATATTCAATTAAAATTTTTATTATTCGGTTAACCGAATAATTCAAATTTATCCAATTATTAACCGATTAAATCTCAACCCCGCACTCAGAAAATTATGTAAGTTACTACATGTTAGTTATTTGTATATTTTACAGTAGTTAGTTGTTTTCAACTACAAAGTCAGTTGTTTTTGTATGAAAAATATCAAACAACTATTTCTGTTAGTTATTTTAAATCGTTTTTTTGAACTAATAAAAAAGTACTGTGATGTAGTAACAGTTATTTAAAGTAGTTAATTTTATTTATTTTATCTCTGAAAAGTTTTAAAGTTTTTTTTCCAAAAAAAAAAAAATTTTGTTATTTTTATTTTTCACAACTTTTTTTAAAAAAAAAAAAACTTGGAAAAAATTTGGTCTTCAATTTTTTTTTTCTGAAAAATGTTTTGAAAAAAAAAATTATATATTGATTTTTTTATTTTACTACATTTTAGTTGTTTTGACTACAAATGTAAGTAGTTTTTACTACATAAGTCAGTTGTTTTTTTTGTCAGTTAAAATAACTAACATTGTTAGTTGATTTAACTGAAAAAGTAGTTGACCCCAAAACAACTTACAAAGTAGTTATTTTAACTGACATTTTCAGTTGATATTACTAACATAATTTTTTAAGTGCGATTAATTATTTGCCCGATTAGCCGATTAAACCAAAACCTCGATTAATTGAATACCCTAATGTTTAGAAGAGTTTTTATACCTTTCAACAGCGATACCAACTTAGTCATTTTGTGGCTATAATTCAGCCCTTTTTTTTAAAGGCTACCACCTTTTTTTGGTTATCTTTTTTAGCCCTTTAAGCACTTTTTAAGTCATTTGATTTTTACCATAATCTGGAAACTTTTTATTGTTTTTTTTGTACATAATTTACAAAACAACTCCAAAAATTATAAAAAAAAAATGTTTTTATACATGTAGTTAAAAAAAAAAAACATCCAATAAATAAAATGAAGAGATAAAAAAAGTAATTCTCTCATTTTAAATCAGATATCGTATATTTTTAGAAGAGTTTTTATACCTTTAAACGGCAATACCAACTTAGCTCTTTTTTGGTTATATTTAACCCTTGTCTTTTTTAAGGGCCAACAGTTTTTTTGTTATCTTTTTAGCACTTCTTGAGTCATTTGGTAATTTTAACAAAAATTTGGAAACTGTATTTTTTTATAACATAATTTATATAACAAATTCGCTTTTGCGGCATATCAAGTTAATTCATTTATAAAATTTAACTTTTTATTAAATCAGAGAAAATTATAAAAAAAAATGTTCAACAAAACAAATCCAATACTTAACATAAGTGCCACAAATTTGTACTTTTCAATTGCATTTGTAAACACATATGAAAATGGTACTTATAAATCATTGAGGAAAGAACTGGTGAAAGTTGTTATTATTGGCATTTTTTTAGCAGTTTTGGAAGTGCTTATAAAAGTACTTCTTATGGAATATGAAGATCGGCACATATAGCTACTATGTATGTAGTGAATCACTTATTCTTTTTGCACCACTTCAATTTTTTTTTGCTGGGCATTTATTAGAACATTTTTTAAAAATATTTTCAAGTCGATTTTTTCCAAGTTTAAACATTAAAAATTGCACAAAAGGTTTAATAGTTTTTATTAAGTGATCAAATAATTGTTCCTACAACCCAAACAAACAATGAAATTTCTTAAGCACAGTAGAAAAAATCCACATTTTTCGACCACCAATTTTTTGTAAACAAAGAAAAGATGTTATTGTTTATTAATTTTAGTTTAAAATATTAAAATAATTAAAATTTTTCTTTGTTTTCAAAAAACTGGTGTCCAAAAAAATTGTAGAACAAAAAATTTTGATTTTTTCTAATGTACTTAAAAAATTTCACCGTTTGTTTGGGTTGTTGGAAAAGTTACTTGATCACTGAATAAAACTATTGGAAATTTTTTTAAAATTTTTAATGTTTGAACTTGAAAAAAAATCGCCTTAGAAAAATTTTTAAAAAATGTTCTAAAAAAATGTCTATAAATAATTTCATTTTCCAGATCGTTCTCGTAGAACATTTATAATTTACCCAATCTGGACGCCATTAAGATTAAATTAAAGCTTTATAAATTACCTACATAACATTCTTTAAAATAATACTAGTTTGATAATAATAACGTTAAGTATTGTTAATTCTGTCTTTAACAAATTGCATCTACTATAAAAAAAGTTTCCTATGTATTGTCGCCTACTGTACTTTATGGCGTCCGCGGTCCATTTAAAACATTAAAATATCAACTGTATTTCAGAAATTATCAATTGCATTTCAGAATTTATCAATTGTATTTCAGAAATATTTATTTTGTGTTCCAGAAAATATCAATTGTATTTCAGAAATTATCAATTGTATTTCAGAATTTTTCAATAGTATTTCAGAAATTATCAATTGTATTTCAGAAACTAACCTTCGTTAAACAATTGAACATTTCTGAAATACAATTGATAATTTCTGAAACACAATTGATAGTTTCTGAAATACAATTGATAATTTCTAAAATACAATTGATAATTTCTGAAATACAATTGATAACTTCTGAAATACAATTGATAATTTCTGAAATACAATTGATAACTTCTGAAATACAATTGATAATTTCTGATATACAATTAATAATTTCTGAAATATAATAGACAACTTCTGAAATACATTTGATAGATTCTGAAGTACAATTGATAATTTCTGAAATACAATTGATAATTTCTGAAATACAATTGGAAACATAAAGTCAATTTTAATTCATTAATAAATCAAGTTTTTACATATTGACTTTTTTTAAGTTTCTATTAAATTTTTTTAGAAGGATTATTTTGGCTCGAGGTCATTATTTCCTGTATTAATTAAATTTATGATAATCTCATAGCATTATTTTCAAGATAATTATTTTTCTGTTTTAATTGATAACAAATTTAATTTTTTACTTTAAAAAATAGTTTTTAATACTAACCTTTATATTTTGTAATAATGAAAACCGTTTTTGTGTGTTTTTACAAATCTTCTCTAAATCTTGTGGTAAAACATATTTTTTTTTAGATTAAAGCTGCAAGTTGTTGATGATTTACGTATATCCGGTATTTAACAAAGTAAAAACAAAAAATTTTTTGCCAAAATTTCCAAAGAAATCCTTAGTTTTAGTTATCACCCCAAGAAGAAAAAAAGAATGTTGCTATATGGTAGTTGTTATTTTGTTTTTTACTAAGATTTTGGTTTTGGTCGCCAACGTATTCGAATATACGTTTTCTTTTCTATTAGTTTTTTTTTTTATTTTGTATTTAATGAGATTTTATTGCTAAACTTGATTACAAATGTTGACCATAGTATTCAGCAGCGTGGGGATAATGAGGATATGCTTGATGGAAACCAGGATCACCGGGTGGACGATGCATCATATGGGCTTGACTGTCCATCATATAACCCATAGGATCATGACCATAACCTGAAGGACCAGCATGAGGGGTGTATACTGAAATGGGAAGAAAATAAATAAAAAAAATTAATTAAATTATTTAATTATTTTATTTGATTTTTTAAGAAACTTTTAATTATTCGAAATTTCGAAACTTCGAAATTTGAAAATTTATTTTTTAACTTGAAAATGCTTAGTTTTCGTTTGTTTTAAGGTTAGATAATTAAATTCTGATCATTTGGGGTTAATATCGAATTTTCGAAATTAAGTTCGAATTTTCGAATATTATCAATAATGAGCAAAACTTGTTTTTTATAATAGAGCTGAGGGGTTTATATAAAATTTTGTGAGTTTTTTACAAAAAAAAAACCGAATATCGAAACATCGAACTTTGATAAATTTAGTTAAAACTTGAATTTGCTTAGATTTTTTTTCTTTTTATGTTTATTAAATAATTTCTAATGAAATAAGATTAATTTCGAATTTTCGAATATAAATTCGATTTTTCGAACATCATTAAATATGTTAAATTTTTGTTTGTTGTTTTATAGTTTTATCATATTATTAATCTTTTAAACATTTTTATCTCATTTGAAGTGCATTTCAATACAATAAACCCGAATATCGAAATTTCGAACTTTGAAAATTTACTTTAAAACTTGAAAAAACTTAGTTTTTGTTTGTTTTAAGTTTAATTAAATCAATATTAGTCATTTAAGGTTAATTTCGAATTTTCGAAATTAAGTTCGAATTTTTGACTATCATTAATAATGAACCAAACTTGTATTTAATAACGCAGCTGAGTGTTTTATATAAAATTTTCTGTGTTTTTTACAAAAAAAACCCGAATATCGAAACTTCGAACTTAAAAATTTAGTTTAAAACTTGAATTTGTTGAAATTTTTTTGTTTATTAAATAATTTCTAATGAAATAAGATTCATTTCGAATTTTCGAAACTAAGTTCGAATTTTCGAACATCATTAAATATGTTAAATTTTCATTTGTTGTTTATAGTTTTTTCATATTATTAGCCTTTTAGACATTTTTATGCCATTTTAACTGCATTTTAATACAAAAATTCCGAATATTGAAACTTCGAACTTTAAAAACTTCCTTTAAAACTTGAAAAAACTTAGTTTCCGTTTGTTTTTAAGGTTTAATAAATCAATTCTAGTCCGTTGAGGTTAATTTCGATTTTTCGAAATTAAGTTCGAATTTTAGAACATCATTAAAAATGTTAAATTCATTAAATTGTATCTTTATTTAATAATTTATAATGTTTATTAAATAATTTCTAATGAAATAAGGTTTGTTTTGAATTTTCGAATATTAGTTTAAATTTTCGAACATCATAAAATGTATAAAATGTTCGTTTTTTATTTATAGTTTTTTTATATTATTAATCTTAAAGCATATTTATCACATTTTAAGTGCATTTCATTCAATACAATGTCAAAATTTCGAACTTGGAAAATTTACTTTTAAACTTTTAAAAGCTTGGTTGTCATGTGTTTTTAAGTTAAATAAATCAATTCTAGCTATTTGACATTAATTTCGAATTTTCGAAATTAACTTCGAATTTTCGAACATCATCAAAAATGCTCAATTTTCGTTAGTTATTCGTATTTGTTTCATAATCTTCATCTTTAAATTATTTTCATCTCATTTTAAACGCAATTTAAATTCATCTAATTACCTGCACGATTTGATTGATCAATCATTGGCTGCACAATTCTCCGTCTCGCATTAATGAACCTGTAACAAAAGGAAAACAAAGAAAAAAAAAACATTTAATAAGAAATTATTATTGTTGTATATGTTTATATAAAATCCGTTTTTAACAAATCATAATTAGGCTTATAATCCCATAAATGTTTATTTCATAAATAATTTATAATATGATTTATAACATCTCTTTTTTCCACTCGCTGTTTATATATTTTATTATTTTTTTTTTGCTTCTTATTCCTGCCAGCTAGCTAGCAAATCTTTAAGTTTCGGTTCTTTTAGAGAGCAAAAAAAAAAACAACCATAAAAAATAATAAGTTTTTTTCGAGTTGAATTGCATTACATTATGGATAAAAGTCTAAAATGCCGACAATTGTATATTTTTATTTGCAACAAACAGCAAATCTACTACAATATATACTTACTGTGCCGGGCAAAAGTATGCACACAGAGCTATAGATAAAGAAAAATTTAAAATTACGAAACAGAGTTTTGTTGGTAGTTTATTAAGCTTTAATTTAAGCTTTATAGCATTCAGATTGAGTTAATAATAAATGTGCTATGAGGGTCCAACTGGAAAATTAAATTATTTATAGAGATTTTTTTTTAAATTTTTTTAATATTTCTAATTCTAATTTTAAAAAGTTCGATCATAGAACATTTTAAAAATAGTCTAGTCATTTATATTCAGTTATCAACAAATTTCTTTATTAAATCAAATAAAAAACTAAAATTTTTTAAATACAGTAGAAGAAATCCGCATTTTATAACTATCAATTTTTTGTAAACAAAGAAAAATATAGGGTAAATCCGTGTTTAATTTAAATTTTAGAAAAAAAATCAAACATACAAACAAAAGATGTTATTGTTTATTAATTTAATTTAAAAAATTTAATTTAACAAATTTAATTTAAAAAATTTCATTTAAAAAATTTAACTTTTGTGTTTGTTTACAAAAAATTTAAGGTCAAAAGAATAAGTGGTCGAAAAATGTGAATTTCCTCTACTGTATTTAAAAAATTTAAATTTTTATTTGGATCGTTAAAAAAATTAACTGATAACTGAACATAAATTCTTGGACTATTTTTTATTTTTTTATTTTCGAACTTGTAAATAATTGACATAGAAATATTTTTAAAAATATTTATAAAAAAATGTCTGCAAATAATTTCATTTTCCCGTTTGACCCTCGTACCACATTTACTTTTACTTCAATCTGTACACTATTAAGCTTAAATTAAAGCTTAATAAATTACCTAAAGAACACTGTAAAGAAAAATACTCGCTTGGTAAAACAAGTTTGGTATTTTTAAATTTCTTTGTAACAATTTGAAACTACTATAGCTCTACTTTTGTCTGACACTGTGTATATAAAACCATGAGAAGAGTTGATGATGATGGTTGACAAAATCATAACGTTGATACTTATAAAGAAAAAAAAATAATACAAACAAAATATCATTATAACATAAAAAAATCAACCTGATTTAAGATTTTTTTTGTTGAATTTTTTTTTTTTGTAACCATGATTCTGTGGTTGATTTGGTTTTTGCTGAGTTTTTTATTTAAGATGTTTAATACAAAATATATATTTTTTTTGTATTATTCTTGTTGTTATTATTACTTTTCTGGGTTGTTATTTATGAAAAAAAAAAACCAAACTAACAATTTCTTGGCAAACAAACATTATTGTTAAGGTTGTTGGTGTAGTTAGTGTTTTTTTTGTTGCAAACTTTTGTAGCTTATTGCAGCAGTTGCAAAGCTAACAAAACAACAGAAAAAAAATACTTATTATTGTTGGCTACAAATTGAGGTTAATGCTCGAAGATTGGTTTTTTGTATGGCTAAGAGGCTATAAGAAAACATAAAGAAAATTTGCCAGAACAAAACTGTAATTTAAAAAAAAGATATTTATAATTTGTTTTTTTTTTTGTTGTTGAGATGCTATTGCAAAATTATGATTTGAAAAAATTATTAAGAATCTTGAACATTTATAAGCATTAGAAACAGCTAAAGATCATTATCTTAATTTATAAAAATAAAATTTGAGAGTCTCTTTAAGGGGGTTAGGGTAAACTTAAAAATTTGTTGCCTACTTTAGGGGGCTTAACCTATTTTATTGAGGAGTCTAGTTAGGGGATAAAGATTTACACACAATTTTTTGCATACTTTAAGGGGATTACTAACCGTTTTCCAAGGTTAGCTCCTGTTTTTGAAACAATTTTGGTATTCAAAAAGAAAAGTCAACTTTTAAATTATATTCCATAAAAATATTTTTAATAAAATTTATGAAAAATTTAATTTAAGTCGACTTTAGATGAAATTGAAAAGAATGAATCTTGAATTTCAAAAAAAAAAAACAAGTGTGAAAGTTATAGTCAGTCAAGACCGACCATATGATACCCTACACCAGTGTTTTCCGGAAAATGGGTTCCAAGTCCAAACATGGACATTGGATTGGATCTGTCTTTTGTTAGATATTGGTTTATTTTTTTGTCAATAGACCGATTAACTGAACATCGGTCGAAATTTTTACATGGGGACTAACAAGTGAAGTCTCCCTGTTGTCACCCTCCGATCTTCATGAAATTTGGATATGTTGTTAAGAACGAAAATTAATTCGACACGTATTTTTTTTTAGCGGCCCAAACTCATTTTTAGGGGGGTCGATTTGTATGGGGAGAAAATGACCTTTTTCAGTTTTTTACGATTTACGCCTATTTAAACAAAATTAATATAGGCATGTGTGGTATCAGATTAAAGGTATTAAAAATACCTATCGCGTGGTGCTAACAACAAGCCAAAGAAGTTAATATTTTTCAACTTATTAACAAAATTGTCCTAAAATGTTGGTATTTTACTCAATATGACAAAAAGTTGTGCATATTTGGACAAATTCTTAGCACAATTAGATAGGTTTTCCAAAGACCTTTCATTTGGTATGCAACATGACTAGGTTCCTTTGCATAATATAGGAGATAAACGAAAAAAACTGAAAAAATGGCCTTGGGTTCCCCCCTCCTTTTTACCCCCTAAATATGAATTTGGGCCGCTAAAAAAAAAATACGTGTCCCTTTATATTTTCTGATCTACAAAATAAAATCAATTCCATAAAGATCCGCGGGTGACACTAGGGAGACTTGTATGTCCAAAAATGGTCCAAATATTTTCCGATTTGATTGGGTTACTAAATCACACGTTTAACACCTAAAAATAAAATTTTTATCAAATATTTCCATTTTTATGAATTTTGAGGGAGTTTTGTGAATATCGGGAGGGTGGTTTGTGTGGGGACTACTACACCATTTCCAATTTTAATTCAGAAAATACAAATTACACCAATACCCCGGTTTGCGTTGTTAATTGGGACCGGAGAAACGCGACGCAAACCGAAACGACGCAAACCGAAGCACGATTTTCCATACATTTGTATTGATTTTCATTTAATTGGTTCCGAGATTCATAATTTTAGCAGAAAAATAGATTTTTCAATAAAAAATTCAATTTTTTTGAATTTTTTTTTTTTTGAAAACAGTTTTAATTAAAAAAAAAAATATAACAATTCACGAGAAAAACGTAAAAAACATAACAAAAACATAAAAATATTAAGATAAAAATAAAAAATTCATAGTGGCCGTATTCATTTAAACTCGTGAACACCTCGTATAATATATAAACTTACCAAACTTATTTTTTATAAATGGAGTTTGACATAAATTGTAAAAATTTATCAGACTTACATATTATACGAGGTGTTTATACGGTTAGATGAATACCATTAGTATAAAAGCAAGCATTGTATAAACATTTTCATATTAACGACGCAAATCTCTGCACTAACGACGCAACTTCGAACTCATGCTACGCAAACTGAAATATAAACGGGAAATCCCCTTTTTTTTTTTTGTTTTAGCTTTGTACACACATTTTTATATCAACGACGCAAATCGAAGCACTGGCGACGCAACTTCGAAGCCATGCGACGCAAACTGAAACCAAAACGACGCAACTTCGAAATCACAGAAATTTGAAAACGACGCAACTTCGAAACAACGCAAACCGAAGCGACGCAAACCGGGGTATTGGTGTATATTTCAAAAATTTCCAATTATATTTCAGAAATTTCCAATTATATTTCAGAAATTTCCAATTATATTTCAAAAATTTCCAATTATATTTAAAAAATTTCCAATTATATTTCAGAAATTTCCATTTATATTTCAAAAATTTCCAATTATAATTCAAAAATTTCTAAATATAATTCAAAAATTTCCAATTATAATTCATAAATTTCCATTTATAATTCAAAAAATTCCAATTATATTTAAAAAATTTCCATTTATATTTCAGACATTTCCATTTATATTTCAAAACTTTCCATTTATATTTAAGAAATTTCCATTTATATTTCAGAATTTTCCATTTATATTTCAGAAATTTCCATTTATAATTCAGAAATTTCCAATTGTATTTCAGAAATTTCCATTTGTATTTCAAAATTTTCTAAATGCTTTTCAGAAAATTACATTTGTATTTCAAAAATTTCCATTTGTATTTCAAAGTTTTTCAAATGCTTTTCAGAAAATTCCATTTATATTTCAAAAATTTCCAATTATATTTCAAAATTTTCTATGTAATTGTATTTCAAAAATTTCCATTTGTATTTCAAAATTTTACAAATGCTTTTCAGAAAATTCCATTTGTATTTCAAAAATTTCCATTTGTTTTCAAAATTTTCCAAATGCTTTTCAGAAAATTCCAATTGTATTTAAAAAATTTCTATTTATATTTCAAAATTTTCCAAATGCTTTGCAGAAAACTCCAATTGTAATTCTATTAATATTAATATTTAAAAAATTTTCCATTTAAATTTAAGAAAATATTTTTATGAATTTTGCGGGAATTATGTGAATATAGGGAGGGTGGTTTGTATGGGGACTAAGAGAATGACTGACCCGATTCCTTTGAAATTTAGAACGATGATTTGTGCATACAAATTTTGTTTTCAAAGCGATATCTATTATAATACGGTTTTTAGAGCCATTTAAGCCGAATCCAAAGGAGGCGTTTGTATGGGGGCTAGGTCTTTACATGAACTGATTTTCTCCAATTTCAAAAGGCTTCGTCCTTGGGCCAAAAGATGCTTAAATTTTAAATTTCAAGTGAATTGATTGAAAATTGCGACCTGTATCGTGCTTAAACCGATAGATGGACAGACGGTCGGATGGACGGACGGACGGACATCGCTAAATCGACTCAAAAAGTAATTTTGAGTCGATCGGTATACTTGAAGGTAGGTCTAGGACCAATATTTCGGGTAGTTACAAACATCAGCACAAACTCATTATACCCTGTACCACAGAGTGGCGTAGGGTATAAAAAGCCTAAAGATCATTAACTCAATTTAATAACTGATAATTGTATAAACTTAAAATTTGTTGCATAACCGATTTTCTAGAAAACTTCCGATATCCAAATAATTGTGGCAAATCAACATAAAACTAATGATCATAAAAAAAGCGTTTTTAATTGATTTTTGAATATTTGAAAATTTTAAAGTATACCTTAAGGCTTTAAAATTTAAAGTCTGCCTTTAGGCTTAGGAAAAATATTTTTAAAAATTTTCCAAAAGTTGTTATATTTAATAAACCTTATTTTAAGCTTAACTTATTCTTTAAGTAATTTTTAACAAAAACTTACCAATTATTTACTTGCAGTATCGTTAGGCCGGTATCCTGTGCCAATTGTTTTTTCTGATCTTCGGAGGGGTAGGGATGCTAAAAGTACACCAAAAACAATTATACAAAAACATTAGTTTATTTCTTATCTCAAATACAATTTTAAATTAAAATTCTAAATCAAAATTATCACTTTTAAGTAATTCATTTGTTTATATAAAAATAATAATAAAAAAAAACTTAAGTATCATCATCAATCATTTATTATTTCTATTTTTTTTTTTGTTATTTATAAATGACAGGTAGTTTATCTAAAACCAAAAATTCCATATAGTTAATATTTACATTCATCAAAAAATATAACATATAAATTAAATAAAAATTACCAAAAATAAAACATAAAAAATGATTATCTATAACAGTGAAAAAAATACTAACGCCACTACTGTCGTAGGTAATCTAATACACTTTATTATCTCTTTTTCATATTTTTTTTTGTTGCTGGAAATGTTAACATATAGAAAGTACTTAAAATGTCCTAAATTTTACCAACCAAAAAATATTTCAACTAATCAATCTATTATATTTATATTAAAACAAATATTAAATATAAATTCCCCAAAAAAAAATGCATATTGCACACACGTTTTTTTTTTTTTTTTGTAGTACTCCAATTTCTATTTCCAGTTGGTCTACCCTCCCTCATAAATTTTAACCAAAAAAAAACAAACTAAAACATGTCTACAAAGCCGCCAGAGTGGCGTCAAAATGTAAACAATAATTGTTGAATTGTTTTTTTTTTTTTTTTGTTCATATAGATATTTTTTCCATATCAAAATCATAACAACAAATTCTAAACAAAATCTATAATACAATCATTATTGGAAATCGTAAAGAAAATAATGTTAGTTTTAGTTGTTGGTTTTGAGTACTTGAAATGCAATATCATTGCACCATATCGTTTTTGTACTCAATTACGCGTGTTATAATACCACACACACACATCGTTTTTTTTTTATATTTTCGAACATTCAATTCACGTTTTCGATGTTTACTAAAATATTAAGAAACCTATCCCTAGATTACCAGATGTATTCATTTTTCAAGTGATTTCACTTTTTGAGGGTTTTGCCACTTCCAAATCGAGAGATTTGTGGGTCAATTTGGTTTAAAATGCGGTTAATAAAGTAAACCAATCGGTTTCGGGTTTGCACCAGACACAAATTAAAGTTTAGAAAAATTTATTAAAAAAAATTTAAAATGGCGCCCAACCTGGGGCCAAATTCCGAAATGTCAGAAACCAAAGGCCATCGACACTAAGTCATGCCAAATGATCGGCAGCAATCCATTCGTGCATTATAACATAATTTGGAAAACCATAAATAAAATTTCAGAAAAATTTATTAAAATTGTGTGGCTCCCAAGGCGGGGCCAAATTCCAAATTTTTAAGCGGAAACTCAGCAGCCAACGGAAAAAGGTCTTGCGGAATGAACATCAGCAATCAAAAAAATTCATAAACTATCAGTAAAAATTGAGTTGCAATGTTTGAGTTATCAATTTTCAAAGTGATTTTAATTTTTGATTGTTTTGTCACTTGAAAATCGAGAGATTTGTTGGTCGATTTAGTTTAAAATTCTGTTAATTAAATAAATTTAAAAAAATTTCTCCGAAAACAAATTTTAATTAAAAAAAATTATAAAAGAATTTTAAATAAAATGGCTTCCAACCTGGGGCCAAATTCTGAATTGTTAAGCGAAAACTCAGAAACCAATGCCAACTATTAGTTATGCCAAATGAAAGAAAAAAATATATATAAAGAAATTCGGCCAGGCATAAATAAAATTTCAGAAAAATTTATTAAAATTGTGTTAAATAAAATGGCTCTCAAACCGGGGCCTGTTTCGAATTTTTAAGCGGAAACACAGAAGCCAACACGAGAAATTTTTGCGGAATAAACGGCAGCAATCAATAAAATTCATAAATTATCCGTTAACATTGAGTTGCAATATTTGAGTTATCAATTTTTAAAGCGATTTCACTTTTTGACGGTTTTGTCACTTGAAAATCGAAAGATTTGAGGGTCAATCTACTTTAAAATTCTAATAATTAATTTAATTAAATAAAAATTTCTCCGAAAACAAATTGAAATTCAAAAAAAATTATAAAATAATTTATAATAAAATGGCTCCCAACCTGGGGCCAAATTCCTAATTGTTAAGCGGAAACTCAGAAACCAATGCCAACGACACTATGCCAAATGATCGGCAGCAATCAATGTCATTCGTAAATTATAAAGAAATTCGGCCAGGCATAAATAAAATTTCAGAAAAATGTATTAAAATTGTTTTAAATAAAATTGCGCCCAAGTTGGGGCCAATTTCAAATTTTTAAGCGGAAACTTAGAAGATAACGGGTGAAAGTCTTGTGGAATTAACGGCAGCAATAAAAAAAATCATAAAAACTATCATTAAACATTGAGTTGTGTTTTAGTTATTAATTTGATTTAACTTTTTGACGGTTTTGTCACTTTGAAATCGAAAGATTTGATGGTCAATTTAATTTAAATTCTGTTTTTTCCAGACACAAATTAAAATTCCAAAAAAAAAAAAATTAAAATAATTTTTAAATAAAATGGCTCCCAACCTGGGGCCAAATTCCGAATTGTTAAGCGGAAACTCAAAACCAATGCCAACGACACTAACAATAAGTCATGCTAAATGATCGGCAGAAACCAATGCCATTCGTAAATTATAAAAAAATTTTGCCAGACATAAACAAAATTTAAGAAAAAATTATTTAAATTGTTTTAAATAAAATGGCTCCCAATCTGGGGCCAATTTCGAACTTTTAAGCGGAAACTCAGAAACCAACGGGAAAAATTCTTGTGGAATAAACGGCATCAATCAAAAAAATAGATAAACTATCAGTAAACATTGAGTTGTAATTCGCTCGGTTATCCTATTTTATTAACATTTGACAGTTTTCCTTGTTTTTTTTGGCAAAAAGATTTTGTGTTTTGGTCGATCGAAATAGAAATTTTTTTGTAGTTCCACAGTATTTATTCGTAAATGTCCAAATTTCAAAGGTAATTATACAATAAAAAACTTAGTAAAGTCACGAGAATTTCTTGTTAGTTTTGTCGCTCAAAAAAAATTAGTAAATTTATAATTTTATTGATAAAAAGCTTGTAAATTTACAAAAAATCTCCTAAAATTGGAGGTAGCAACAAATCTAGTAAAGTCACGAGAATTCCTTATTAATTTTAACTCCTCAAACAGTTACAAATTTCCATTTTTTTTGGTAAAAAGCTTCTAAAATTACAAAAAAGCTCGTCAAACAATTTTAAATTTACAATTTATTGGTGAAAAGCTTGCAAATTTCTTGTAAAGTAGAAGGAAGCAAAAAATTTAGTCAAGAGAATTCCTTGTAAGTTTTATAACGTCAAAAAATGTTTAAATATACAATTTTATTGGTAAGAAGCTTGGAAAATTACTAAAAAAGCTCGTAGTTTTTATTTGGAATTCTCGTGAAATAGAAGAGAGTTAAAAATAAAAGCTTTTCTTGTAATTTTCACGGTTTTTTTTTAATGCACAATATTCGACAATATAAAAATAAAACGAATTTCAAAGAAAGTTTACTTCTTGATCAGTAAGATCGATTAAAAGTTTGAATTCGATGGCATTTTGCATGATGTACCAAAACCCCGGTTTTCAAATAATATCGAATTTAGCAAAAGTCTTGTTCCGTAAATTTGACTAATCAAATTCACGACATTCAATTATGCCTAGTATTTCGTGAATAAAACTTATCGTTAAAATTTTTTTGATATTTCTGCCTCGTAATTCGTGAATTAAGTTTATTATACAAAAATTTTTAGATATTTTTTTTCCAATTTTTTCTTATTAATCTAATCAAAAAAAAATTGTGTTGTAATCTTTTGTAATATTATTAAGCAAATAATACCAATTTTTGTGGCGCTTACAATCAATTTTTGTTTGGTTTATCTTATTGATTGAATTTTCAAAAAAAATACAGTAGCATTTATTTATTTTATGATTAAATAGAGAAGAAAATTATAAGCAAACACTACACAAAAATATAGAAATTAGAGCATTTAAAAAGATTTTGGTAAAACAATTTTTAAATAATTGAAAATTATTAATTACCAAACAAAAATAATGCATAAAGCAATAAAGAGCTTATAGCTTTTGAAAGTTTTAAACTATACTCTGTTTGCGACTTGTGTTAACAATTGTAAACTTGAATCTTTTCAAAGCTTTTTTAATTAGAAGGAGTTTTTTAAATAATCCTCAAGAATGTATAACATTACACTTACAAATTTTAAGCTTAAAGCTTTTTAATTTTTTTTTAATTAGAAGTAGTGTTTAAAAAAATCCTCAAGAAATGTATATGTTAAGCACATAGTGTGTAACATTACTCCAACTGTTAACAAGTGAAAGCTTTTCAAACTTTTTAATTTTTAAGAATTTTTTAAAAATTTTTAAATAAATCAAACTTACAACTTGAAACCACAATAAATGTATGTGTTTACTTATACACTAATTGTTTACAATTGAAAGCTTAAATATGTTTATGCAATATTTATGCCTCTTGTTTTGTCATGTTTTTGTATTAAATCTGAGATTAAAGTTTCGCATGATAATATGGGATTTTAACTGAGTTGTTAAAGTTTTGGATTGGCAAAAAGCTTTTTAGAAAACTTTTGCAATGAAGTAGCTTTCTGCGAAATAATAAAGTTCGAAGTTTTATCTGTATCACTGGTTTCTTTTAAGAAATGTTGGTTCTCAGTAATCAAAGTTTGAAATGGAATTTTACAGTTTCTGTGCCCTTGTTTATACTAAACAACAATCCTAACAAAATTTTATTTCTTTTTAAACAATCCTCAACAAATGTATGTATGTGTAATATTACACTAATTGTTTACAATTGAAAGCTTTTACAAATTTTTAATTTGAAAAACAAACTTTATATAATTGAAACGAACAACTTGAGACCACAAGAAATAGATGTGGTTAGTTTTACACTAATTGTTAACAATTGAAAGCTTAAAGCTCTTTAAAGTTGTTTATGCAATATAAAATCTCTGTCATGATTTTGTTTTTAATGTTAGCATAAAGGCTCACATGATATTTAACCCATTTCTTACCATTTCATAAGAAAATCAAAATATGAAAAAATAACTAAATTTTTTGGGTATATTTATTTAGGTTTGGTCTATTACCTATGAAAGAAATTTTGGAAAATTTCCTGAAAGTACCGTCAAAATATTACAATCTTTAAAAAGCTTTGGATTGGTAAAAAGCTTTTAACAAAGCTTTTGTAATAAACAAGCTTTTTGCTCTTAAATGCTTAATTTGTACCATAATTTAACAAAAACCTTTTAATTGTCCTTCTAGATATACCTTTTTCAATTTCAAATTTATTTTTGTTTAGAATTTTTCTAAAATGGGCTTTCAAGGTCACTATTTTAAAAAGTAAATGAAAGACTATTTAATTGTCTTTGTTGTTTTAAAAGTTCGGTCATGATTTTGTTTTTAATGTTAGCATAAAGTCTCACATGATATTTAACCCATTTCTTACCATTTCATAAGAAAATCAAAATATGAAAAAATATTAAAAAATCACTAAATTTTTTGGGTATATTTATTAAGGTTTGAACTATTACCTATAAAAGAAATGTTGGAAAATTTCCTGAAAGTACCGTCAAAATATTACAATCTTTAAAAAGCTTTGGATTGGTAAAAGGCTTTTAACAAAGCTTTTGTAATAAACAAGCTTTTTGCACTTAAAAGCTTAATTTGTACCATAATTTAACAAAAACCTTTTAATTGTCTTTGTTGTTTTGAAAGCTTTTAGTAACACTTAGTAAACAAGAACAGAAAGATCTAGATGTTTCGGTTTTCTTGACAATAATCCAAACAAATTTTAATTTCATAATTATTTAATTAAATTTATGTTTTGCATGTTCATAAAATTTTAATAATACATAAATTAATTTTTCATTTTAATTATATTTATAGACTCATGTTAAGACAACTCCTATTGCTTAGAACCTGCATATAAAGCATTCAAAAAATCTTCAATTCTAATATAAAATGTTTTAGAATTTTTTTTTTCTTCAAAATAGACATAATAGAAAATTTATTGTTTGGAAAACAATATAAAACACGCCTTAAAACTTTTGACATTTCTACAACAATAACTGACTACTATTAACTAAGAAAACTGCATAATATGCATGTTTTCTTTTGCATATAATGTCCTTTTTTTGTTGAAAATGACAATAACATAAAATGCAATTTTATGTAAAGGAATAACAGAAATTTTGCCCTTTAGAAAAATAATCAATAGACAACGAACAAACAAATAAACAAATAATATAAACAAATACATATTCCTAACTACTACTTCTTGGAAATTTCAATATATATATAGAAAACACCTACGGTATTAAGGACATATAAGGATCAGAAGAAGGTGGACTGGTATGGCAGGTTGTTAAGATACCTACATGTAGATAAACATAAAATTCCAATTGTTTTGGTATTTGGTATCTGTCGAAATTGTCATTTGTTGCGTGAAATTTACCGTTTTCTTATGCAAAATCATGTTTTACTAACAAGGACATCTCTTTGCATGTATTGTATATTTACACACATGCACATTTGCAAATACATACAAACATTTACATGCATAAAATACAATAATATTGAATTTTGCACAAATACAATTTATTTTAGATAGAAAATATGTTGAAATTGAAATTTTCAACAAAATATCCTTTAGAATATATAAATGCACATGTATATGTGTTTATAAATATTAAATAGAATACCTTAACATACTCTAATGCATTTTCTGGTTAAGCTGTATGTGTATATATTATAAACAAACAGTGGAATCTGGCTAAAGCGACTACAGGATATTGTGGCAATATGAGTTATAAAAAAAGCTTTAATAAAGAGCTTTATTGTTTTTTATTTATTTTTTGGAGTCTTTTTTTAACAAAAGATTGTCCCTCTTAGGGAATCTTTACTGCAATATATAATATTGTCTATTTAGTTTTTGTGAACAACAAGCAACAACAACATTTACTAACACACCCATATTTATTTTACCAGCAATATTACTTTTCGTCCTGTATACGTAAAAATGTTGTTGTGTTGTTGTGAGTTAGATGTTTAAAGAAAATTGCATTTTCTTTATGTTTTTTGTCGTTGTTGTTGTTAGAAAAACCATAAATATTGTATTTTCTTGTATATACCAATACATATACTCAATGTGGTTTTTCTTGGTATTTGAAGCTTTTGTTTAAAATATCTATTGATGCTTGTTAAAATATATAAAATATATACAAAAAAAAAAGTTCATTTATTGGCTTTACAAAGACATCGTATTGTATGTAGTTGTATGTTTCTATTAAAAGTCATGTTTCCATAAATTATTGTTTTGTTTAGAAGGATTGCAGGAAAAAAGAATCATATTACAATTCGGTTTTTTTTTGTAAATATCCTTAAATTTGTATTAAAAATTTAAATTTTTTTTCAATTGAATTGCTTTAAATTTTTAATCTAAAATTTAAAATATATCCAGCTGCCGGAAGTTTATGACTCGTGCCTGGCTTAAAGTCCTATTGTTAATATGAAAACAATCCTTTATTCTATACAAAAAAAAAAAAGTGCTAAAAAGGGGATTTAACAATAGTAATTAAACACAATACTTCCGTTTTAAATCAATTCGAAAGAAAAAGGATGTTTTAACAATTTCTTCAAATTGTTTTTTTTTTTTTTTTATTTTGAAAACCGTTAAAATTCTCTATATACACAGCAATTATAGGTGATAACCAAAAATATGTAGTTGTTATAATCATAAGGAGAGGTTTATATTTTTTCAGTATTGACAGAAACTTTATTCCGATTATAAGTGTATCTGGATATTTCGATGGGTTACAAACGAAAGTACAACCTCTTTAACAATTTCGATAGTATAAAAATCACGAAAGCTTTTGCCACAAAAAAAGCTTCAATGATAAAATTAAAAAGATCACAAATTTTAAATGATTTAAACATATTTAATGAAAAAAGCTTTCACATGATATTCATACCGCTGATTTACTACATAACTCAAAATTCGTTATTTCAATCTTTATATTGTGTAAAAAACACTTCATATGTAACAGCCTCTTTCAATGAGATCTTTAAATACGTTTTATGCAAAATCAGGTTTTAAGAGTTATGTCAATATTACTAGAAAAAGTCTCGTAATCACGTTTTACCAATATTTGACAGTTTTTCTTGTTTTTTAACAAACAATTTTCTATCGAAATTTACCTTTAGTTTTTTTGTAATTCTACAGTTTTTCTTGTAATTTTAGAAATTTCCAAAGCTTTTTACAAAAAAATCTAGTAAATTTACGAGAATTCCTTGTAAGTTTTATTTCGCTAAAAAAGTTGTAAATTTACAATTTTATTGGTAAAAATCTTGTAAAGTTACAAAAAAACTCGTAAATTTTACTAGGAATTCTCGTAAAATAGGAGGTAGCAAAAAATCTAGTAAAGTCACGAAACCTTGTAAGTTTTATCGCGTCAAAAAATTGTAAATTTACAATTTTATTGGTAAAAAGCTTGTAAAATTACAAAAGTATTGGTAAAAAGCTTTGACAAAAAAGGAATTTTTGTCAAATAATTCTTCAAATAGAACGAATATTTTTTCAAATGCCTTTAAGTAAAACCCGTTTTAATAAAAAGCTTAATGAAAGCTTTTTCAGTTTTGTTAGAGTCTTTTTAAAACTTGTTATTTGTAAGAAACTCTGCCATCACTTTAAAGCTTTTTTTTGCAAAAATGTTAAAAAATGTATGCAGCTTATCTTTTTATACCCTCCAACCACAGTATGGGGGTATACTCACTTTGTCATTCTGTTTGTAACGCATAGAAATATCGGTCGGGGAAACCATAAAGTATATATATTATTGATCTATGATCGATTATAAGTCATTCTATGGATGTCCGTCCGTCAAAAATAATAGAGCTGGACTCCTGAAAATTGGCACGAATGTGTCTCATAGTCATAGGCCGGTTAAGTTCGGAAATGGGTAAAATCGGTTAAGGGGCAAAAAAGTTCCCCCCTAAAGAACTAAAAAAATCTCTACACTCAAAGAATTATGTAGGTAAATTCCAGTGAATATTCACTTAAAACAAATGAAATTTTATTTAAAAACCATTCCACTGTTTTTTCATTTAAAATAAAAACACATTTATTTTATTTATTTGTTTATTTGTTAACCTGTGTAACAAGACATAACATCTTAAAACAACACAGGGTGGTATTTTGTTACATATTTTAAAAAGTATAATCTTAATTCTAGCATTGTTTACAGTCAATTTTAAATGTTAATTTAATGACTAACCAAAACATTAAAAAACTAGTGAATATTCAGTTATTTTGTATTGAAAAACAGTAAAACTATAGAAGAAATTTTTTGCTGCCGAAATTAAATGTAACAGAAAATTCGTTTTTAATACCGTAAATTATTTTTTTTAAACTACAGAAACAGTAAAAAAATTAAATCCTTTATAAAATAAGTGATTTTTCTTTTAAAAGGACTTTACTGATTACTTTTTAAAATAACCTACAAACAGTTAATGACATAATTTTCTTAGTGTATAAACACTCCATTTTTTACAGCTTTTTTTGCATTTTTGTTAAACAAATGAAACCACTTCATGTCAGAACGAGTTAAAAGTCATACACTTAGACCCCGGGGGGCTACAAAATATTGTTTTTTTTTGCCCCGCCCCCTTTTGTGAGCGTGGATTAAAAAAAACATAAAAGTTATGAGAAAATGGTATAACTAAAATTCAAAAAGCATTATAAATAATTTAGTAAACATTTATCGCGTTGGGGATGGTATCCCCCAGCACCCCAACAGAGCCCTCTCCCCAAAAACGCCTCTGAAATTTGTTTATATGTATTTTAACATGTTGGAGGGTATCAAAGAGTCGGCACAGCCGAATTTAACACTCTCACTTGTTTTAATTTATTTATTTAATTTTTTTTTAGTTAATTAACATTTAACATAAAATAATTCCTTCTTCTTTAAACATAATAATTTCTAATTAATGTTTAAATACTTTAACAAAAAATTTTTCAAAGCTTTTAATTGAAATACATTCAAGTGAAAAGCTTTTTAAAAGTTTTTTTAGTTCTTTAAGTTCCTTTTGAACGGAAATTGAATGGGGATTTATCATCCCTTTTAAGCTCAGAATTTTGATTATCAATAAATTATTGACCGATTAAAACCTCTACTTATTTAACTTTTAAAAAACCTATAATATTTCATCATAAAATATTTTGAATGTTAAAGAGATGACTTGCTAATATTTTTTTCGTTTAAATTTTCACCAAGTAACATATAAAAATCCCTATTATTGATGTTTCAAGTCGAAAACTATAATGAAATGCTTACCCAAAAGCTTTTAAATTATACTTTTTTAATATACGAAAACGCTTTATGAAGCTTTTTAATTTTGTTAGTTTCTTTTCAATGAGTGTTATTTAAAAGAAACTTTTACAGCACTTTTAAGCTCGCAGTTTTAAATTACAGTTAATCAAACATCATCTGAAAGTTTTTTTTGCAAAAGTGTTACAAAAACCTCTTATATTTATTTAATTAATATTTAAAGGGGCTTATTCATAATAACAGATAAATACCTAAAGTAGGTTTGTTTGGCAGATATTGCATGAATATTTGACAAATAAACCTGCAATACGTGTGCTTTAAGTATAATGAATAAAGGGCAAAATGTTTAATTTAATTTATTGCAATCTTATCCCTACGCTTTAAAAGTCAAAAGGGTGAAGACAAAGAAGAAGAAGAAGCAATCTTACATATAAATTTTTCTTTTTCGATTAAGTAAATGTTGTTTATATTCGACCTTTAAGTTATAATTTATAAAAAAAAAAAATTATTTTTGAGCTCGAGGTCAAGTGTATGTAAAATTCTTTATTGCAATAAGAATTAGCAATAAAGATTTTTACCTACACTTGACCTCGAGCTCAAAAATTCTATTTTTTTATAAAATATTTATATTATTTTAAATATAGTTTTCTCTAATTTATGTTTGAAGTCTTTACCCACCCAGAACGAAATATTTATCCAAAGCTTTGTATTAACATATTTTTTTATGAAAAGCTTTTCGAAAGCATTTTTAGTTTTCTTAGTTTCCTTTTAATAACTGTTAATTGAAAAAAAACTTTTACATGACTTTTAAGCTTAATATTAAAAATGCCAATAAATCATACATCATTTAAAAGCTTATTGGTTAAACTTTTTTTTTAAAAAAACTATTATATTCAATTACTAAATATTTTAAATGTTTAAGTGATGACTAGCTAAGTTTTTATTTTAATTTATTACCATCTTACATATAAAAAATACCTATTTCATTAAATATAATTTTCTCTTATTAACATTTTTATAGTTTATTTACATAAAATTATTATTTTTTAATTAACTGCATTTTAATTAAATTTTAATTCCTATTGATGACAATTAACAATTTTTTTTTTAATAATTTCTTTATTATAATTATTTTTCTATGGAAACGAAAAAATCTTGTTATGCGTTTAACGTTTGAGTTCAAGTTTTTCCACTTAACATTAAACGCAATTATAAAAAAAATATAAGAAAAAATTAAATAAAAATAAAAAAAAAAAATAATAAGATAAGATCTTTAAAGTTGTTATAATCAAACTAGCTACTTGGTTTTTTTTCTGGCATTTTAGTAAATAAATAAACGAATTATACAAACAGTTTTTTTTTTTTATTTTTTTTAAAATAAAATTTTTAAGTAAATATCATATAAAATGCTTTATTAGCTGGTTGGGGTATAAGTAAGTATGTAGTTTTGTATGGCTGATTATTTTTATGGTAGGAGGTGGAGATTTGCTAGCTGGCTGGCTGGCATAAAGCTCTATACAATATTTAGCCAGCCATATTTGTTATGGCTGTATGTATGTTTGTATTTTTTTTTATACTTTTTGCTGGCTTTTTTTTATATATTTTTCATTATAACGCGATACGCAAAACTAAAATCAACTTGCTATTGGCTACCACCGCACACCACATACTACATACATCAACTACGTACTAGCTGGCTTGGCTAGATTGCTGTTTTATAGAGATATCAACACTTGAAATGAAAGGCGAAAAAAATATATGTTTATAATGCCAAGGGGAGATTGGTAGTGTATGAAATAAAAACCATAGAAATTAAAAAGTTTTTTTTTTTTATTTTTTTTGTAAAATTTTTTTGCAGTGCTTAAGAAATATATTCCTAATGCAGTTTTTTTTTTTTTTTGCTAAAAACACAATTTTACTTAACTTTTTGTTAAACACAAAAAATTTTCTAAAGTAATACATCAATGTCAAAGTTTATATAGTCAAATAAAATGTCAAGCAACTAACAAAAAGAAAAAAAGCTAAAAAAGCTTTTTTTTACAAAAAATACAAAAAAAAGTTTTTTAAACTATTTCTTTACACAATTTTTTATCTTAAAAAAAAAACTATATTCCAACCAAAGCTATAAAATTTTATTTGTTGTTTTTTCTTAAGTTTTTTCTGGTAATGCAGTTATTTTCTTATTCTTATTTTTGCTATTATTAAGATTTTTATCTTAAAAATTACCTTCAGTAGTAGTTTTCCCCCAAAAAAACTGGTAATAAAAATAAACTGATTTTATTTTCAAAACAAATTCCTTTAATCTCTAATAATACCTTAAATGTTAATTTGGTGGTCAATTTTTGTTAAGCTTTTTTATAAGGTCAGTTCAAGAAAATGTTTCCTTTTTTTTGCTTTTAGTAAACAAAATATAAAATTTTATTGTTAAACATTTTTGGCAACCCTTTTTTTGTTGCTACTTTTTCTTATCTTTTTTCATAAAGCTTATATGTTAAAATTTTTGTTTTTTATATGGTAAAAGGAAATCATGATTGAACTTGTTTGGTTTTCAAAGAAAATCCAATTTCAATTTTTTTCCTTAAGAGTTTCCTTCTTAAAATGTAAAAAAAATTGGTGTACAAAGTTTTTTTTTTCTTTGGGTTTATAAATGAAGCATAACAAATATATTTATTTCCGGTCAGTGATTATAATATTAAATGTAGTCGTAGTTTTTGTGGTAGCAATAGTTTTTTTATAGTAATTTAAATAAAGGGTTAATGTTGGAATACATCCTTAATCGGACAAAGTTTGGTTAAGTATGATGTAATAAAGATAAAAATTTAAAGAAACTGATAGAAAATAAGATTCTACACTCAAAAACAAAAAAAAATTGTAAAAATAAAAAGCTTTTCTTTTACAAATTTATTGGTAAAAAGCTTGTAAAATTACAAAAAAGCTCGTAATTTTTACTAGGAATTCTAGAAAAATAGGAGGTAGCAAAAAATCTAGTAAAGACACAAGAATTCCATGTAAGTTTTATCGCGTAAAAAAAAATGTAAATTTACAATTTTATTGGTAAAAAGCTTGTAAAACTACAAAATTATTAGTAAAAAGCTTGTAAAATTACTAGGAATTCTCGTCTAATAGGAGTTATTTTTATTTTTTTTTTTATTTTTTGATAACTCCTATTAGACGAGAATTCCTAGTAATTTTGAAAGCTTTTTTCCTAATAATTTTGTAGTTTTGCAAGCTTTTCACAAATAAAAATTGTAAATTTACAACTTTTTTGACGCGATAAAACTTTTAAGGAATTCTTGTGTCTTTACTAGATTTTTTGCTACCTCCTATTTTTCTAGAATTCCTAGTAAAAATTAAGAGCTTTTTTGTAATTTTACAAGATTTTTACCAATAAATTTGTAAATTTACCAGTTTTTGGACATAATAAAATTTACAAGGGATTCCCGTAAATTTACCAGATTTTTTTTTGTAAAATTGCTTTCGAAATTTGTAAAATTACAAAGAATATGTACAATTGCAAAAAAAATTTAAATTTCAATCGAAGTGTGTTTGTTAAAAGACCAGGAAAACTGTCAAATATTGGTAAAATGGGATTACTACACTGTTTCTAGTAATTTGACAAGTTTTTTTAGTGTACTACATAGCTGATGTTTGTTTACTGATTTCGATCTAAAGATTTTTTGTAACAGAGGAGTATATGCGTTATATGAAACTCCTAAGATATACAGAAGGTTTTTTTCACGAATTGCTAATATAAAAAAAAGATTTTTCTAATCACGTAAATAATTCTATTTACGTGATTAGAAAAAGGTATGATTGGTAAAAGCTTGAGTAAAAATGTCTCTTATGTAGATTTCACTATCTTAACAATTCTTAAAATAACATGTATAATTTTAAAAGCTCTACTAATTGCTAATATTAAAAAAAGCTTTTTTATCACGATAATAGATAAGATTATGAAATATTAAAATTTGCTAAAAAAAAAAGCTTATTAATACTGCTTTAAATGTAGTTTTTACGATCTTAAAGCTTTTTTACATGTTGTTTTGTTTTTTCCACAATATAATTTTTAGATTGTTTTTGAAAGCTGTACCAAGAAAAGTGCAGTAAAAGCTTTTAAAAATGGTCCCTTTATAAATGATGTATCCACAATAAAAATCTTTATAGCTGTACAGTTTTTTATAATACCTAAATCTTAAAGTGTTCTTTAATAAAGAATATTATTTAAAAAGCTTTCGAAAATTAAGTTATCTTTAAAATTGTGCACATTTCGATTAAAACTTTTAATTTAGCTTTTTCGTGTTAAAGCTTTTTCGCATGTAGTTTTTTCCGCAATATAAGGTCTGTTCCACAACGTTACCGCGGGTGCCCGCGGGTACCCAAACCAGCCCGAAAAGCGTTCCCGTACGCAAAAATTGGGTAAATGAGAGAGTTTTTGAGAGAATAAATTAGTTTCTCATTTTACCGAACTTACCCGCACTTTTTTTTCGGGTAAATTGGTAACAGTCAGATGTTGAAAAAACAGCTGATTTTTTTTGTGAAGCTAAATTGGAAATTTAAATAAAATAAAGAACTAAACCAAGGAAATGCGTTATTTCAATACTAAAAAAGATAATTTGTTATTAAAATAAACTTTTACAATTTGTTTTCTTGTTTAAAGTAATTTTTCTTACGAAAATATTTTAGCGTTATTGGTTTGTTTACATTTTCTATTATTTTGGGCTTGAAATGTGGTTTTTAGCGTTCCCGTACTTTTGTGTATTTTTGTGGTATCGTGAGAGGTTTTTTGATTTGCTCTCATTTTACCGAACTTTACCCGGAAAGTTGTGGAACACACTTATAATGTACACATTGTTTTTATAAGCTTTACCAAGAAAAGTGTAGTAAACGCTTAAAAAAATTGTCCCTTTATAAATTAATGTATCTGCAATAAAAATCTTTATAGCTGTAGAGTTTTGTAAATTACTTTAATTTAAAACTGCTATTTAATAAGGAATATTATTTAAAAAGCTCTCGAAAATTTAAGTTATCTTTCAAAATTTTAAAGTGCTATTTAAAAAAATTTTAAATTGTAAAAGCTCTAGCGTAAAACATTGTTAATTGAGAAAAGCATTAAAGAGCTCGTTAGTCTACTGGTAAAGTAATCAAGTATCAAGTACCCGCTAGATTTTTCTTGCATGAAAACCAAAATGCATTAGAGTTAAGTAACAACCCCTAAATATTTTTTAAATAAAAGTCTACAATTTGTAAAAGCTCACATGGTCATTAACAAAATTGAGTTGTGAGAAGAAAATAGAAATAGCAAAAAACAAGCCAGTTTAGTAATAATAATAATAATAATTTGATCCAATGATCAGTTTTATTTATTTTTCCAGTTTTTATTTACAACTCATTTTAAATAATTTTAACCTAACCGAGAACTGGTAACAATGACCGTCGTCTCGTTGTAGCGAACTCGACCAAGGGTTTTGGTGGGAATAGAACCCACGACCCCCTGTTTCATAGGCTAGCACGCTACCAACTAGCCTACAGGGGCCCCCCAGTTTAGTATTTCCATTTCATCAAAAGATTTTTAGTAATTTGTATAATGAAAAAATTTTTGTAAAAGCTTTTGCAGTACGAATCAGAATATGGCCATACATTAGTAGTGAGTTGAACCCCTTCTAAAGTTATATAAAATTACAAGAAATTTAAAACATTAAAGCTTAAAATGCTATTAAATGGTGATAATTAGGGCTGAGATTTTGGTATCTTAAAAAATTGAAAAATATGCCATAAAAAATTCATTAAAACCCAAAAATATGTACAAAAACATATAATGCACGTAATAAAAGTCTTGTTTTCATACGAAAAACGTCTTTAAAAGCAAAAAAAAAAAACCGCCGGGTTTCGGCCCTTAAGGTCGATATCGTGATCATTCTTTAAAAGCTTAGCTTTAAATTATGAAGAAAGCTTTTAAATTTTTTAAATTATTCAAGAAAATTTAACCTTTTATGTAATAACGGTATAACTTTTTGTAAGAGCTTTTGTAAAAAATTGAAAAATTAAGCTTTTATAAAGAAATACATAGCAGAAATAAAAACAATACAAAAACATCAAATTTTATTTCCATTAACAATATCCCAAATTTCGTTTGTTGTTTTTCACAAAAGCTTTCGAATGATAAACGCTCATAAACTGGAATTGTCGGATGACTTTTTTCCATTATGCATTTATATGGGAATGATCCAAATGTTATTATTTTAGACAAATCTGCATTTCCATACAAATAAAATGGGATAAATAATCTAAAAATTTTAAAGTTTCAGCCGGAAATCTAATAGATCTGTGCATACATTTTAATTTTGTAAGAAGTTGCTTGTATTGTCATCAATATTTTCATAGAGCTCTAATTTTTTTTTTTTTTTATTTGTACCTAAAACAAATTTATTCCATTTCAAAAAATTGTGTGCAATCTTTTAAGCCAACCAATTAAAATTATTTAGTGCTAACTATGAAATGACATATTTTTAAAGAAAAGCTTTCATAGTTTGTCTCCAGGGAAGAGAAGTGGTCTTGTAGTCCAGCGGATATCTAAGAGCTTTGTGCTTAAGCTTTAGAAGTTGCTTTACTCAACATCTTAAAAAATCTTTTATAGACTAAATATTTTTAAAAAGCTTTAATTCAACCTTTTATTTTTAATTTAGATCTAAAACAGATTTCTAATATTTCAAACAATTGCGTCTAAACGAGTTAAAATCTGTTAGAGCTAACTATCAAACGAGACATGTTTAAAGAAAAGCTTCTCTCGATGGAAGACTCTTTTTTCGATATAAAAATATCCAAAAATTCAAAAAGTCTCTATTAAAATATTAAAAATTTTGGAAGCTACCCATGAAAATTAAAACTTGTATTTTCTAATTTTAATTATTTACATGAAATTCACTTCATTCAAATTCATATTATATCTTGTCTTCTTTTTGTATTTGATTAGCAAAAAATAAAAAAAAAAAGAATGAAATATTTAAACATAGTGTGAAATGCATATGAATGTCATTTTGAGACAAAGTCCATTTCATTTATTAATTTACCATACAACAAAATAATTAATTACTGTCACGCCTTAAAAAAAAATAAAAAAATAACAACTACAACATTTATACAAACTCTATAACAATTTCACTTGCATTTAAAAAAGGCAGCAACATGGAAAGAACAATCATACACATGTTGCAACCAGACAAAACTTAAATAACAAAAAAAAATATTATACAAATGATATGTGTAGGATAACCCAGCAAAATAAAAAAGCTTTTTCAAATAGTTGAAAATTTATTATGGGCTAAGAATCTGCAACAAAATTGGCTTAAGTTCAGAAAAGAGCTCTCAAAATATGTACTAGCAAAATTTTCTTTAAGTTGATAATGCTGCACAGCTGTATTATCATGGAAACAACTTATTGAGCTTTAAGCTCACTTAGTAAGTGAAATCATCATTATAAATTTGTAAGTAATTAGGACAAATTACGGATTTTTAATATATTTTGTATGGCAGCCTATAGTTAATTTACACAATTTGGAAAAAAGCTTTAATGATTTTTTAAAAATACGAAGTTTACTGTCTGAAAGCTCTTTATTTTTTTTTTTTTTTTGCTGGGATATTATAAATTTCATATAAACAAATAGAGGCAAAAATATTTAAATGTGGAGAATGTGATATTTTCTGTAAGCAGCAACAACAGCAAGATGATATTTGTCGTTTGCCTGTCATCAGGGGTGTAAGTTAGAGACATTAGTTTGAATTTTTTCACTTAAAAAAAAAAATATTATTATTGTTTGTTTAAACTTGGCAAAAAAATAAATAAAACGAATTTTTTTAAACAATTATTACTTTAAAATGTAATAAACGTTTTTTATTTTTGTTTAAAATACAGAAAAATAAACGTACGACGGAGAGTGGTGGTAGTAGTTAATGTTGGTGTTATTGTAGTGGTAGTAGAAGGTTGTCATGACAAGTTTAACATTTTACTGGAACGTGTTGTCTGCAATAATTTTTTTTTCTGTGCAATTTTTTTTTCTCGTGTATGGGGTATGAAATGTTGTTGGTTTTGTTTGTTTATTTGTATGTCGCCTACAAATGTTAACGTCGCCATGCGCAAATTGTTTTGTAGACATTTTTGTGTTGGTGTTGCTATACGTTATTGCCAGTGTTGTTGTTGTATGTACATTAAAATTAAAAACAGGCAACAACAACAACAAAAGCAGCAACAACAACACAAAAAAGTAGTGTAAGAGAAAATGCATGATGGTGTTAAATAGCGAGCAATAACAACAACAATATAATATGCACATGTTATTTTAAAAATAGGCGGCCTTAAAGGCGTCAGCCATTATGGTTTATAAAAACTGATTAAAATATTTTAAAACAAAAAAAAAAAAGAACAAAAATCTTTCATCAAGTTGCAAAAATGTAATGCGAAATATTTTAGAAAGATTTGCAAAAAAAGCTTTTAGCATAGGTCAAAAAGTTTAGCAAACTAGCGATTACTGTTCATGACACTTTAAGTTTTTTAAAAAAAGTTTTTTGTCAAGCTTAGCTTCAGCTTTCAGAAAATGTATATAGCTTTTGAACTTATTGTTAAAGAAAAAGCTTAATTTAACAGATATGAAAAAAAATCTTTTACACAGGTCAGATGTCAGATATACTTGAGGAAATTTATGTAATAACTGATGTAAAACTAAAAAAATCCAAATGAAAAAGCTCGAAGTTGAAGCTCTAAGCTTTTTGTGTAGCTTATGGTTTGAGATTTACGAAACGGAATTAAAAGAACGGATATGTTTACCTAAAAGCTTTTAAGAAATGTGTTTAATAAGATGAGGATTTTATGTATTCTCATACATTACCAAAAAAATTTTTAAATTGTGCAAACAAATTTTATACATAACAGATTATTTGATTATAAAAGCTTTTTTTAATCATATATAATTTAAAAGCTTTATTAATCGACTTTCCAAGCTAAGTCCTACGTAGGAAAATAGAGAATACCAAAATTTATATTAAAGCTTTCGAAAACGGAGTAATATAAAATAAAGCTTTTTTAAGTTCTCTTAAATATACAAAAATTGTTTAATTTAAAAATTAAAAATATATAAAATAAAAATATTTATAAAAATATAGCAGAAAAATTTTCTGAAAAAGCTTTTATAAATTACATATAGTTTTAAAGCTTTAGAAATTAGCTTTCCAAAGTCAGTCTTATGTTGGACAACAATTAGAAAAATTATAGTGATTTTAATATTGCATCTGTATCAAGAAATTACTGTAACGCATTACTAAAAGTGAATGAAAAGCTCTATTTTTAATTTTTTACAAATTTTGCTGAATTTCAAAACTTTTTGATTTCCTCTAGCACATTTTACAACAAAATGTATAGCAAAAAAAGAACATGAAATTTTTCATAAAAGCTTTCAAAAATGGATTTATTAAAAGAAAGCTTCGTAAAATCTCTCAACTTTACAAAAATTTCATCACTTGTTACAATATTTTTATAAAAATAAAGCGGAAAATTTGTTCATTAAAAATCTTTAACAATAAACTTTCCAAAGTCAGTATTATGTAGAAAACTAACTAATAATTTTCAGTCATTTAAATACCGAATCTCTCTCAAAAAATGCAAACCGTAGTGTATTACTACAAGGGACTGAAAAGCTTTATTTTCCAAGTTAAATGTTTTGCTAACTTTTTAAAACTTTAAAATTTCCTCTAGCACAACTTCTAACAAAATTAATATTAAAGCTTTCATAAACTGTGTAATATAAAAAAAGCTTTTCGAAGTAATTTAAAATTTACAAAGATGGTTTCATTTAAAAGTGTTGCAATATTTTTATAAAAACATAGCAGACAAATTTTAAGAAAAAGCTTTAATAAATTACATATCAATTAAAAGCTTTAGCAACAAGCTTTTTAAAGTCAGTCTTATGAACGAAAATAATTTTAATACCGAATCTGTATCAAAAAGATTCGGGGCTAAAAAGCTCTGTTGTGCAACTTTAAATATTTACAAACTTTTCAAAACCTTTAAATTTTCTCTGGCAAGATTTTCAACAAAATTTACATAAAAGCTTTCGTAAAAGGAATAATATAAACAAACACCTTGCACTGTTATCTTAAACTAAAAAAAAATCAAGTTTCATTTACAAACGTTGTCAGAAATAGCTTTAAAAGTTACAGTTTATTTTAAAGCTTTTGTAATACGCTTTTAAAAGTTGATCTAATGTTCGGCATATAATATAAGAATTTATGCATATTTGAATATCGAATGCATACAGTAGCGCATTACTAAAAGGAAATGAAAAGTTCATGTTTGCAACTTAAATGTATTAAAAACTTTTCTAAATTTCAAAACTTTTTGATTCTGTTCAATTTCCAACCAAATTGGTAGGAAAATAATGAACAACAAAATTTATATAAAAAGCTTTCATAAACTGAGTAATATAAAAGAAAGCTTTTTTTATTTTAAATTTAAAAATAGGCTTTCATTTAAAAATGTTACAATATTTTTAAAAATATAACAGAAAAATGGTTAGAAAAAGCTTTTATAAATTACTCATAATTTAAAAGCTTTATCCGATAAGCCTTTAAAAGTCAGTCTTAAGTAGGAAAATAGTTAAAGAATTCAAAGTAATTTTAATACCGCAGCTCCTTCAAAAAATGGACTGAATAGCACTATTGTTTAAATTTATTTATTTCTAACAAAATTTATAAAAAAATGCTTTTAAAAGCGGAGTAAATTTACAAAAAAATTTTTCATTTATAAATTTTACAATATATTTATAAAAATAAAGCAGAAAAATTTTCAAAAAAAACTTTCAAAAGTTAAATATTATTTAAAAGCTTTTTCTATAAGCTTTCCAGAGTAAGTCTTATGTAGGAAAATAATTTAAAAAAAACTTTTTTAATACCGAACCTCCATCAAGAAATGCATACAGTAGTGTTTTACTAAAAGAACCAGAAAAGCTCTTTTTTGCAACTTTATTTGTTTACAAACTTTTTTATGTTTCAAAACTTTTTAATTTCCTCTAGCACAATTTCCTCTTAGGCCTCCTATCTAAATACAATTTAAATTTGTTAAAGTTTATTTTTTTTTTTTATAAAAATAAAAATATGTATTATTTAGTTTAACCCTTTTAGTATTATGTTTTCTTGTTTTTTCATTAGCACTCTTTATTTTTACTTATATGCGTCTGTCAGTCAAACAAACATGCAAAAGAAGAAGAACATTTAAAAAAATAGTGGTATTCTTTCTGTTTTTAGACTCCCCTCCTACTTTTTGTTGTTGTTCAGTTTTGCTGTTGTTGTTGGTGTTTTGTTGCAACAAACATACATATTATATGTTATGCTGTTGTTGTTGATGATAATATGTTCCATGTGTTGTTGGGCACTCGCGTAACCATAAAGTAATTTTACAAAGTGTTTCATTTGCACAATGTCGACATTTATACATATAGACTACGGCAACAATAGCAATAATAACAAGAAAGTAACAGGGTAATTCCAAAAATTTTCGCCCCACTGTTCGGAAACATGCCTTTGGACGCCACTGAGAATTTAGCTCATAGATATCCACGTTTATATGAGATATGTTGCATTTTTGGATTTTCAAAATTTGCTATAGTTTTCAAATTATCGCGGGTCAAAGTTCGACTTTTTTAGCAAAAGTCGGAAAAATACATGACGTTTAACGTGCTCTAACTTTTTAACTAGTAATCCGATTATCACAAGTAATGGCTCATATAAAAGCTTAATTCTTCTTCTTTTAGGAAATATTTTCAAATGCATATGGTCTTTTTTCAGAAGTGTTGCAAAAATTCAAAAACATTTATTTTTTGCGAATATTTAAAAAAACACATCTTCGATTTTTTTAAAAAAAAGTTTGGTGATAAACCATAATGTTTTGTACAACATATCCAAAATTCAGAGTGGGATCCCAATGGGATCAAAAAATATTCTGGTTTTAGTACGAAGTTCTTAAATTTTACCTTAGAAAATTAAAATTTTATGTTTCTTCAATATAAAAATTTAAATTTTCAAAGAAAATTATACTATTAAAATTTTGAAAAACATTCAAAACATTAGAAATTTAAATTTTCTAAGGGAAAAATATGAGAACCTCGTACTTAAAACAGAATATTTTTTGATCCCATGGAGATCCCACTCTGAATTTTGAATATGTTATACAAAACATTGTTATTTTTCACCAGAATTTTTTAAAAAAAAATCGAAGATGTGTTTTTTTAAATATTCGAAAAGAAAAAATGTTTTTGCAATTTTGAATCATTTCTGTAAAAAAAACTGCGTTATTTTGAAAATATAAAGTAAAACGAAGAACCCCAGCTTTCACATGAGCCTAAATTTGTAAAAATCGGGTCATTGGTTAAGAAGTTACAGCTCTTTAAACGTGATGTATTTTTCTTACTTTTGCTTAAAAAGTCAATCTTTGACCCGCCATAATTCGTTAAATACACCAAATGTAAAAAAACGATATATGGTACATATATCGTATTTATGAGGGCTATCTATGTGTCAAGGTTCAAATTTATCTGAGACACCATTTCCAAAAATGACTAAAATTTGAGCTAAATTTTCTGGAATGGCCCAACATTTAAACAACACACAAGTTTTAGGTCGTGTCTGGCTGCAACACACAATTTAAGTTTCCACTTCTTATAATTTTTTTTTTTTTAATTTTTGTTGTTTTTGCTTTTGTTGGTTCTGTTTTGCCATTTCTGTGCACTATATGTTGTATTATTAGTTGCTGTGGCTGCGAATAGGGGCTTCAAAGGAATTATTTCTTTTTTTGGGGAAAAAGGTTTCAGTTGGCGAAGAAGTCAAGATGTAAGGAAAGAAATAATATTATAAAAAAAAATAAAGCTTTCGAAAAAGATTTCGAAAAATTAAGCTTAGATGAAAGCTTCCAGAGGAAAAGCGTTCAAAGATTTCAACTATTAGTTTCAATGGTAAAATTACAAGTTTTATACACAAAAGTCAAGTTTTAAGAAAGCTTTCTTTGTAAAAGCTTTTGCAGGATTCTTAAAATAAATATTTAGTAATTTAAAGATTGTATTTAATTGATGTAAAGTACAATTTGAGTAAAAACTATTGAAACTTTATTTTTCTGGAAAGCTTTTGAAAAATTATGCTTAGAAATTAGAAAAATATTTAATAAATAATATAAAATTAGAAAATAATTATTTGGACACAAAATTTTAATAATATAACAACACGTGCATTTTTAAGAAGAAGCTCTTCAAATTTAATTTATTTGTGTTTTCTTTTTTTAAAAGCTTTTATAAAGTATTTATGATTTCTTTGCAGAATCTATTCCCAATTGAAATTGTTTAAAAAAGATTTTTAAATTAAATTAAAAAAATATCTATTTTTGAAAGCTTTAATGCATAAATTGTGAAAAAAGTTGACAGGACGCTTAAAGCTTTTACGTTAAAAAAATACTATTGGAAATTATACCTTAAAATCTAGAAAGAAGCTTTATACTTTCACTGCGTTTTATTGAACAAGAAACCTTTTTCTTTAGAGAGCTTTTAAGCTAAAACCTCTGTCAAAGTTTCTATACCTTTCCCCCTCTGTTAAATTGTGTGTATTATTACGTTTTCATATATACAATTTTTGTTTGATGGCTGACTGACTTGACTGTTTTATATTTTTTTTTATATACATTTTTTTTTTCTTTAGATTGGTTGGTTGGAAAATTACAGCCAAGTTAGTAGTTTGTATTGTTGTATTTATTTGTTTGGTATGTCTGCAAGCCAGTTTTTTTGTTAGTTTTGTTTGTATACTTTTTGCTGTTTTTGATAATTATAGGCTACTAAACGGTTAATTATCGACATTTAATATGGCTGTCGTTTTTATAGTTTATAGACTGTATTTTTAAATGTATATTCTTCATTCTTCAGACACACATATGGCATTTTATTTCCATTTTTTTTTTTAGGTTTGTTCTTGTTTTATTTTGAAAACTTATGACCAAACAAAATGGCGCGCAAGTTATTATTTGTATATGTTTGAAATTATGGATTTGGTATGGGGAATATACTTGTAAGAAAACACTTACCGTTAAATGCTGAAACAGCCACGCTCTTAAAATATTTGTTGCTACTTTTGGGAAAATGCCACGTTTCTTTTGGTTCTTTTTGCCATTCGCATCGTCATCCTCTTCTCCGGTGCCTTCGCCGCTACCTATACTAGCATTGCTGGCATCGCCTGGAAAGAATAGTTAAAGGATATAAAGGTTAAGTATAAAATTGTTTAATTAAAATTTAATTATCAATCAATTATGTTGGTGAAATCAGTTAAAAATAGCAATTTTGTGGTTATATTTTGATATATAATTTTTGGCTCCCAACATGGGGCAAAATTTGAAATGTTAGAATATCTTGTCATTGGCGAATACAGCGTCCGACAGCCAATATTAAACACGAAGTAGATATCAAAAGAAGTAAAACTGCGTTTACAGCTTTTCATTTCGTGATGCTGTTTCCTTTTTAAAAGGACTTCAAAGTTTTGAAGGATTACATTTTGTAAAATATTTTTTTTTTTAATTTGTACTAGGCCAGTGATGTAGCAAATGATTTTTCCGTATCAGGATAAACGGATGTGAATAACGTCCTTTGAAAACTTAATCAAAATATTTTGTTGAAAATTTTTTATGATATTGAAGGATAAAGCTTCGAAAGGACGTAAATAACTGCCTTATTCCTGATATGGAGAAATAATAAAATATGAAAATTAGGGGATATGCTCCTCTCTCATTTGCCATCACTAGTGGCATCCTAGGACAAACACAAATATAAAAAATATGTAAATGATATGATTGAGCTGGAGGTCTGTTGTTTTAGATAGTTTTTATTTTATTTCTCCTATATTTTGAAATTCATCGAATTTCATCCTCAGGGACACTCGTAAAAATTACACAAACAAAATAAACTTTAAGCTATAGTTGTTTTTACATCGTCCAATGGTATTGGAATATTTTTTTATTTTGGTATTGCAATACCAGACGATGATGTTAAAACAACCATAGCTTAAAGTTTATTTTATTTGTATAATTTTTACAAGTGTCCCTGAGGATGAAATTCACTGAATTTCGAAAAATCGGAGAAATAAAATAAAAATTAATTAAACAACCTTAAACTCACTTATTTCATTTACATTGCAAATTTAAAGGTCGAATAAATACAACATTAAATTTATTAAAAATATATTTTATAAAATTTAATCCTCTAAAACTTTGAAGTCCTTTTAAAAGAAAACAGGGTCACGAAATGAAAAATTGTAAATTCAATTTAACTACATTTAGTTTCTAGTTTCAAACGTATAGTATCCAGTTCGTGTTTAACGACTTTTTTTCATTTGTGTCGGACGGTGATAAATATCAATACACAAATTTTGGCTCCCAGCATGGGGCAGAATGTGAAAGATGAAAAAATGTGGGATTTCTGTTTTAGTTTTGAAATAGAAAACTATAAGAATATTAAAAAGGATTATAAAGAAATCAAAAAAAAAAAAACAAAATTACAAACAAATCTTTTAAATTTTATTCAAACAATTCTGTAGGTAATTCAACGGGAAAAATAACAAATTTATTGTTTCTAAGGTTTCATTTCAATAAAAAAGAAGTAGAAAAGTTAAATTCGACTTGGTCGAATCTATGAATACCCTCGATAATGCCCTTTTTAAAAGAAAGCAGATTTTCTAACGCTAAAAAATTAATTAATTAATTTTGATTAGAAATATTTTATTTTGAGTAAAAATTTTTTTTGTCATTTTTGTAAATAAAAAATTACTAATTTTTTTTTTTTAGTGTAAAATTTTTTTCGAGTGTAATTTTTTTTTTGTGTAAAAATATTTCTGAATGACAAAAGTACCTGTTAAAGAAATTTTGTGGCTTATCGTTTTTAAAGCTTGTTTTTTAAGCTCGCTTTTTTCAACACGCGAATTTAAAGTGAAACCAATATAAAATTCACGGTTTTGCTAAGAACTTTTAAACCGATTTACCTGAAATTCAATACGACCCAGATCAGGGGAACGGTCAATATATACGTCAAGCTTCAGCACCTTCAGAATTGCCTTTCGAAAGTTAGTGTGTTTTTTATCTCGTAAATTCGCAAAAAACCCTTTCCGAAATTCACACTTTTGCTTTTAATTTTTGAAAAACTCAACCGATATCGCTGAATTGCAATACCAACCTAGCCAGGTAAATGACCAACATATATGCCAAAATTCAGGAGGCTCCGTAAAGTCTTTCAAGAGTAAGCGTGTTTTCAACAGACAGACGGTCGGACATCGCTAGATTGACTAAAAATCAATCGAGGATCAGGAATATATATACTTAATGGGGTCCTAGACCAATATTTCGAGGTGTTTCATACGGAATGACAAACTTAAATATACCCTCTACCACTAGAGTAAAGGGTATTAAAACCTAATTTTGTTGGAAAATTATTTTTCTTGTCATTGGTGCATATCAGCAGATTCCTCTCAAATAATGTTGTTGTTTCAACGTAGAATTCAATGATTTGAAAATTTTTATAAACATTAAAAATAAGACGTTAATATTCACACAAGACCTTCTTAAAAATTTCTAGAAATGTCAAAAAAGGGAGACTCTTTTAACGATTTCAACGGATGTCCATTTTATAGTGCCTTTTTATCCTATCATTGGGGTTTCCAAGGAAAAAAAAAATATTTTTTGGCTCCCAACTCGGGGCCCAAATTATAATAGCGTTCACATTTTATGTTTAGCTCAAAATTTTTCCTAAGTGTATTTATTAAATTCATTATAATTTTTCTGTGTTGTATTATCACTTCATTGTTTTAATTTTATTTATTTTAAATATTTACTTTAATACTACAAAATATTGTATGTTTAACCAAAAACCCATGAAATTACTTTAAACCAACAAAAACATTCAGCCAAAACAAATTTAGCCAACCAGTTAGTTATTCACATAGTTAGTCTAAATCTAACCATGCATTCCATATATCCATCCATTCAATTCAATCCATCTATCCATTCCATCTAGTCATTCATACAAACACTCTATACAAAAATCCATTCATTCCTACCGAATTGGTTTCACAAAAAAACCATTATTTCATATTACAATTGTTTAGTTTTTAAATTTATTATTAGTTGTGTTTTTCAAATATTTGGATAAGGCTCTAGCATGTTTAGTATAAATCACATAAATGGATTCTGAGTAGATTAAAATTTTTTGAATTTATACAAAAATTTCTTATGTTTTGAATTTGGCCCCACGTTGGGAGCCAACATTGTTTTCCTGAATGATGGGATCAAACACCTTCGGGAATTAAAATCGAGTCGATGACATTGTATGCATGGTTTTTATTATATTTTTAAAGCATATTTTAAGGAGCTCTCATTTAAGAACCCAATACTTTTAAAGTCTACATTAATTTTTTTAATTTATACAAAAATTTCTCATATTTTGAATTTAGCCCCACGTTGGAAGCCAACTTTTTTTTTAATTGAAGAATTGAAATCGATTCAATGACATTGTACGCATTGTTTTTATTTTATTTGTAAAGCATACTTTAAGGAGCTGTCCATTAACAATCCATTATTTTTAAAGCCTACTTTAAAGAAAATAATATCAAGTGCTCTGAAAAATTTTAAATAATTGAAAAAACCCAGCAATTGTTTATTTTTTGTTGCTGCTTCTAATATTGTTGTTTGAGGGTAAAATTAATATTTGTCATTAAAACCAGAAGACTATAAAAGAGGCTTTTGTTATTGTGGTGTTTGTTGGTTGGTTGAATGTGGATACTTTACCAACACTACTCCATGGATGTGAATAAATACATAATATAATGTATTATGTTCATGCATAATTTTTGGTTAATTTAAACATTTTTTTTTTTGTTAAAAATCATTTTATCTATTGTTTATACACTCTCTTCCATACTCAAAACAAATGTTTGTTTTAATGTTGACTGTCGTTTTTTTTTTGTGGGTTTTGTTTATATTTTACTAAAGATTGTTTTGTTATTTTTTTTTGTAAATTTTGGTAGTCTAACATTAGTTATAAATTAAATTTATATACTAAAATGTGAAAAAAAACAACAATGAAATATGTAAATCATAATATGAAATCATTTTTTTTTTGTGTGTTAAACAACCATGTTAAATATTAATAATGTTATGTAGTTTACAATAAATAAACGGAAGTTTATTGAAGATTATAAAAAATTAAAAAAAAGAACAAAGCAAAAGATTTATTTCAATATTTATTTTAATAAAAAATAATGTGGACATTTCTCAGCTTTTTTTTTAAGATTTTTTTTACTAAATATGAAAATTTTAGAAAAATCTGACAGTTAAATGTGAAAACACTTTGTTAAGATATATGGGGTCAAAATAAACTTGAAATGTTAAGAATTTGTGTGATTTGTACGTTTTCATTTCACTGATGTCCGTTTTGTAACCAAATAAAATTTTTTTTTTTGGCGCCCAATTTGGGGCCAATATTAATAAGAAGTTTTTATTGGGACAAATGCAAAAAAAATGTTCATTTGCTCTGCCCTAATTATATTCAGAACAAAATCGAGTTTTTTTGGCTCCTAACTTGGGGCCCTAAATTTTTTTAAACGTTTTATTACGAATAATGGTAAAAATCTGTTCAAACGTTTCATAAACTTATGCTTATTTCACGAGAGTTTTTGTTCAAACAAACCCTTTTTTGAGCGCTCAATGTAGACCTCTGAATTTCCAGAAATTTTAATGGCATATGTAAAATTGTTTTCCATTTCCTTCAACGAATGTCTATTTTATAAGCCAGTTTATAGTTTTTATTGTTGTATCCAGCGTAACGTATTTTTTTGGCGCCCCACAGATTAATTTTGCAAAACTCTATGTATTTTAGGATTTTGTTCAACGAATGTACATTTAATAAGGCATTTTATCCTCTCAGTGCTGTGTTCAAACCAAAATTATTTTTTTTTTAATTTTAAAAGCGACTTAAGGTAAGAGCTGATACATTCTTACGATTTCGTACAACGAATAAAGGTCAGGATAGGGTGGCAGTCCCAGAACGGCACTTTTCAGCATTATACTCGTAAATTCCTACAAAGTCTCGAACTGTGAACTCCTTATAATTGCTAGCCGAGTTCGTGTCAAAGATGGACAGAGACACCGAATGTGTACAATGGTCTCCTCAACGCCAGGTGCGAGAACCTTTTGCAGCTTGGGTCCGTAAATAGATTCATATTTTTGGCATGTTTTCTGACAGGACAGTGTCCCCCCAGTCGCCAAAAGAGTCATACCTGACATACTGCTGACTCTCCTTTTATAAAATTGCTGACATCTTCATTAGGGTGACCATTTTTTTCTGAGCTTAAATTAGTACGCCCAAGTTTTAATGTTTTTTTTAGAAATAACTCTCTAAAATTTTTTTCTATGAAAAAACACTGATGTTTTCTCAACAATAAAAAAATGTCGGTTGAACTAACTTGACCCCAAGCATTTTGAGTAAAAAAAACTGTTAAAAACAACTGCAAAAAACATGTTAAAAAACAACTGCAAAAAGCAACTGTTGTCGTTATTTTGCAGAAAATTTAGTTGACTCTAACGGCTTCATTTGAATGTTTGGATCGTTTCAGTGCAGAAAATATAACAAAATTCCACAGGTTTTGAGAATAAGAAAATACATCAGATTTTTAAGACTTTTTCTTTAAGTTTAGACAACTTTTCCTGTAAGAAAACTTCACAGCTAATAAGCACGTGTTTTTTTTAAGGCCCTGATTTTCTGAGCGCTTTTTCGAATAAGCTCCGATGACATTACCTCATCTAAGATCTCAGAATCATTTGGATTCATGCAATTTACTTCATATTTCTAAAAATTTAAAAAATCCATTGGCCCATTGAACTTTTCGTTATAGAAAACCTCAAAGATTCTGTGCGCATTTTCATATAAATTTAGGAAGATCAAAATAACCTCATGCTCAGATTAATTTTTGCGTTTAGGAACCTCTTGATTCACGAACTCTAATCTCTTTAGAATAAATTCATTATAAATTATCTCATTTTCAGACTTAAGTTATAAAAAACAACTCTGCAGACTTATATTATGGAAATTCAAGTTTTTGTGCAGAATTTTCGAATAAAATTATTTTTTATGTTGAAATGTTCAAAAAATCAGTACAATCAGTACATATTTTAAAAAATCAGTACAAATCAGTACAATGTTTTTGATCAGTACACATGATCAAAAATCAGTACATGTACTGATCAAATCAGTACGAATGGTCAGCCTAATCTTCATAAAATTTTTCAAAATCTCCCCAATGACATGTTTAAACGAATTGTTGGTGGCCACCAATACTGGTAGACTCATGTCAGTGAGGACATTTTAAAAAATTGTATGAAGATGTTAGCGATTTCATAAAGTGAGAGTTATTTTACGGTACAATGGACTATTTTAAGTCTGAGCGCCATGGACTTGCCTAGAAAAATTTACTTATTTTTAGGCTTGTACAACCCACCCTCAACTCAACTCAACTCAACTCAACGAGAGTAGTATGTCAGTTGTGAGAAAGCAGTATGTCAGTTGTGAGTTTTTTTTTTGCCAACTGGGCCGTTATTAAACCTGCCAACATACGACATTATATTCTCGTGGGTGAAAGTAAGAATTTTTTCCTTCCTAAATCATAGCATGTCCACAAAATTCTTCTTATACGACTTGTCGTAAGTTTCCCTTCATTTTTGATTTGCCTGGGCGGCAGTAAGGGAATTTCGTTTTGTAATGCTGAAGTGGCGGTGAAAGCATGTTCCTATTCCATCTGCTCCAAGTTTCGCGAGTTCATCTTCTCGTTTCGTTTTTTACTCCTTCCTATTCCTTCAACGAATGTAAATTGTATAAATACATATTTCGGCGCCCAATGTGATGCTTTACGTTTCATACGTAAAGAGTTTTATTTAAAACAAAATATTTTTTTTGCGCTTCAGATTTTTAAGGTTTGTTTTTTCGATTTTGGACAACGGTTTTTTGACAGGACGTTTTATCCTGCCATTGTTCTATTTGGATTTCATTGTTGAATCCTGAAAAATATACTTTTTCGGTGCCCAACGTGGGGCAAAATTCTTTTTTTCACGATTTTGTCGAAGTAATGCCCATTTGGTAAGGCATTTTATCACGTCATTGCTGTTTTTAGAAAAAAATAAAATTTTTTTGGGGGCCCAACCTTTAGAAATTTTGATTGCGCATAATAATAATGAAAATCTGTAAGTATTTTACGATGGTCTACAACAAAAGTTTCATAAGCCATTTTATCCTGTTATTGCTGGGTTCAGAAACAAATATATATATTTTGGCGCCCAACGTGGGGCCTAGATTTTTAAAAATCAGTATGTTTTCAGATTTGGTAGAACAAACGTTCATTTTCTAATGGTTTTTATTCGGAATCATACATGTTTTCTGGCTATCAACATAAGCCTCAAAACAAAATATATTTTTTTTGCGTCCAACTTACATTTAGTGCCGGATTTTTTTTTAGAAATTATAATTGCGACTAATAATGAAAATCTGTATGTTTTTTTACGATTTTGTACAACCAAAGTTTCATAAGGCATTCTATTATGTAATTGTTGTGTTAAAAACAAATATATTTGTTGGCTCCCAACGTGGGGCCAGGCTCTTGAGAAATTTTTATTACGACTTATAGTAAAAATCTGCATATTTTTATGTTTCATACAATGAATGTTCATTTCATAATGGTTTTTATCCAGAATAAAACTTGTTTTTGCACTAAAGTGAGCCTCAGATTTTCGGGATAGTTTAATTACGACTGGTTCTAGAAATATATGTTTTCTCAGATTTCTTCCAATGAATTGCTTTTTTATCCGGTGGTTTATCCTGTAATTTTTTTGGCTCCCAACGCGGGGCTAGAGTTTTTTGGAGATTTGGTTGCGACTTTCCAGCATAAACTTTTCAATACTTGAAAGCTGTTAGAAGCTGTTTACTACTTCTTGCTTTATAAATGCAACAATATAAAACAATGAATTTGTCATGGGCAGGGTTTGAATGCTGTTTTTGTGCTTCTGAGGACCGATGGAAATGTTTTGAACTTTGGCACTTACAAGATGCATTTAAATCATCAATTTAAAAAAATTTTGACACCGCCCTTAATGACAAAACTTTTGTGCCACATAACCCATTATGAATGATTTTACAACGCTTTCAAGCTATCAAAAAAGCTTCTACTAATTTTAATTCATACAGCGTTTTCTGGAGTCTAACACTACTGCTTTTAGGTACGACATCTCTAACATAAATCTTGGATTATGTGGTTCAATTTTCATGTGTTTCCGAATTTTTTTTTATAACTTATAATCTTTTTAGAACCATCGTCTTTTCAGGGTTAAGTCAAAAATCTGTATGCTTCTTCAATTTCTACACTCAAAATAATTCTACAGTGAAAGGTTTAGTAAGTGATTTTAGTATCTTCAAAGTACTTAAATTAGTAATTTTTACTGGATTTGAATAATATTAGTAAAAAATTTTTGTATTGGTTACCAATTCCTGCACTAGGTCCTTTTGGAATAAAATTTAGTTAAATTTTTAGTATTGAATACCCACGTTTTTTTTTTTTTGTGTAAGAAAGAATATGCATTTAAGAAAGCTTTTTATCCTGGTATTGTTGTGTTTAAAACAAAACATTATGTCTTTTTCTATTTCGTCTAACACATGTGTATTTAAAAGACATTTTATCTGTCAATGTTGTTTTAACAACAATATAGTTTTTTGGCGCCCAACTCGGGGCCTACTATGAAAGCTAACGAAAAATCTAATTAAATTGGTATTATCAAAATTTAATAAACAAAAAACAATTTGTTTATATTTTGTTAAACTTAATAACTTCATTTTTTTGGCGCCCAACTCGGGGCTTACTACGAAAGCTTAAGAAAAATCTAATTAAATTAGGGTTATCAGCCTTAAAAAAAACAATTTGTTTATAATTTGTTAAACTTAATAACTTTATAAAAAGACTAGCTATACCCGGTCCGCGTTGCTGGCCCTAATAAAAAAACCGTTTTATATTGCATCTTAATTAAAATATAGTGTCGGACAAAATTAAAGCACGGGTCTGGGTCCAGCCTCGGTTAGAACAATCTATAGAGAAATCTCAGCAAAATCGGTTCAGCGGTTTTTGCGTGATTTCAAAACAGACAGACATAACGTTAAGTATAGAACAAAGAGGCGTGTCATTTAACGCATTTTTATCGAATCGTGATAGTCTAAAGTTCCATGCTGCGTCCTCGATTAGTTCTACCCTCGGTTAGCACAATCTATAGAGAAATCTCAACAAAATCGGTTCAGCGGTTTTTGCGTGATTTCAAAACAGACAGACATAACGTTAAGTATAGTATAAAGGGGCGTGTCATTTTACGCATTTTTATCGAATCGTGATAGTCTAAAGTTCCATGCTGCATCCTCAATTAGTACTATCTGTGCTGCAAATTTCATTGACATCAGTTTTTAGTGTCCGACCGAATATTCGGCTTCGGCTTCGGCCAAAAAGCACTATTCGGCCACTATTCGGCTTCGGCCACAATTTTGGCCGAATAATTGTATAACATTTGTGCTCACGTGTTAAAAAACACACTCAAAACAGGCAGATATACAGGCTGACAACGTCCAGTATAGTACAAAGAGCGTGGCATTTTACGCCCCCTTTTTCCAATCGAAGTATAACATGGCCTATAGTTCCGCACTTGGTTAACACAATCAGTGCTGAAAATTTAATTAAAATCGAATCAACAGTTTTCGCGTTATTGCGGAGCATGCAGAAATGACATTCAATTCAATACAAAGGGGCATGGCATTTTACGCTCATTTGTCCGATCATGCTCTAATTGGGCGCATAGTTAGTACTTGGTTAGTACTATCGTTGGTTTAAATTTCATCAAAATCGGTCCATCTGTTTTTTATATATAGCTGTCATTAGTGGTGCAATGTAAAAATTCGATTTTGCCCACCCCTCGCCACCAAAGGCAAAAAAGCATGGCATTTTACGCCCATTTGTTCGATCACGCTCTAATTTGGCATATAGTTAGTACTCGGTTAGTTCTATCTTTGGTTTAAATTTCATCAAAATCGGTCAATCCGTTTTCTTTATATATAGATGTCATTAGTGGGGGAATGTCAAAATTTGATTTTGCCACGCCCCTCCGCCCACCGACAGAAAATCACAAATCTGACCGCACAGTGTTACTCCCCAAGCTATTCTGAATATTCCCTGAAAATTTCATCAAGATCGGTCCAGCCGTTTTCGAGTCCATACGGAACATACATACACACATACATACATACATACACACATCCATTTTTATATATATAGATTAATTCTTAACATAATAATTTCAAAATTTTTCTTTCCATAATATTTTCATCTTTTAAAATCTTTATCTCTTAACCCTTAAAAGCCTTCATGTACTTGAAAAACACTTGATTTTTGTTCAAGTTTTCTTTTTAACAATCTATAAATTATGCATATTGCACTTTACAGCCATTATACATAAAATATCTGTGGCGGTATATAGAGAATAAGTTACATGAGAGTTGATGATACAAGTGGCTTTTGCACATCGTTATTATAACAATAAGCAACACGCCTAAAAGATTAATTTTTTTGAATTGGTTTCGTTTCGTTACTACTCCCCTAAAGGGGGGAACTTTTGGATAATCTCTTTATGGTTTCAAGTATAGAAATTATGTTGGCAGTGGAGTGTTTTTCATTGTGCTCCAATCTTTGGATTTTCTTGCTTTAAGTGTTGTTAAAGTGCAGTTTTAAAAGCACTCGATAGAGTAGAGAGTAGAAGATTACTTTATATACAAAAAAAAAAAAAGTCCATTAATCATTGATTTTGGTTTGGTGGCTTTTTTGCGCTTTGCTCTAATATCAAGTGGATTTTTGTGGAGAATAAAGTATTTTAAAGCTTTTTTTTTTTTTTTTTTTTTTTGAGGAAATAATCTTAAAATATGTCTTGAAACATAATAAACAAGTTTTTTTGGAGAAGAAAACAAATGTAAGAATTTTTAAGTTAAAAGGGAATTTACAGAAAGTTTTATAAATTTTTTGAAAATTTTTTCAGTGTAGTTTTAAAATCCTTAGGTTGATCCCGAAAATGCCGGGCATTTTAGCTTGTCCCAATAGCCTAAATAACGAAAAGTTATTTATTTTATACGATACCGATTATAGTATCACCTTAAATTAAAATTATTATACCATTTTGAGTTGGTTTATTCTAGCTCGAGGTCATTATTTTCTTTTATTATTAAAACCATGATATTCTCATAGAATCTGACAAATTCCAAAACACATGTAGATTAACTCTTGCAAAAACGACCAGCACAAAAAAATTTAAAACAGAAAAATAATTTTCTAAAAAATTATTCTATGAGAATATCATAGTTTTAACTGGAAAAGAAAATAATTACCTCGAGCTAGAATAAACCTACTAAAAATATATTATTTTAAAGGTCAAATAAAAAAATATATATTTTTTAATAAAAAATAATCAGAATTATGATACCATTTTCGCATTTTAGGCGATTTTGCTATCGACATTCTTGGAAATTTCGAAAGCGAAAACGATAACACATTTCCATATCGAAACGATATCGTTATCACCTGGAAAAACGATAGTTTTTTGATAAATTCTCGAAAATGGCGATTTTACTATCGTTATGACTGGAATTATCGATAGCGAAAACGATATAATCTTTTTTTTTAGAAAAATGATATCAAAACGATAATGCTACGTTAAGAACGCAAACACCATAGTTTTTGTATAACTTGTGATAATTAGGTGATATTGTCTCGACATCATTACGGTATCGTTTGGTTTATTGGGGTTATACCTCAATCCTTTTCAGGTTTCGCACAAAAATTGAAATTTTAATAATTTATAAATTTAATTAAAGTTTTTTTTAGAGTTTTCTTTCATTTTGTCATGTCACATAATCTTATTTGATGATGCAAAAAGTGTAAAAATTTATCACTCAATTATAATATTTGTTATATTAATGCATATTCTATATTTTTTTTATAGTATTTGTTTAAACAAAAAAAAAACTTATAAATAAACTTTAAAAAAACCGCAGAAAAAATTTATATAAAAAAAATTAAAAATAGTAAAATAACTTGCCTGGAAAAATTCTGCTATAAAACAACAAATTATGTGGCTTGAATTAAAAGAGTAAAATTGCATTATTTTTTTTCCATTTTGCAACCACAACGAATTAAATTGGGTTTTTCATATAATGATTTTTTGCACCTATATAAAATGTTAAATGCAAAAAAAATGAATATATATTTTATATATTATAAATATCATATATAACCATAAATTAATCAGAGGGGAAAAAAACTGCTGTTTTATAATAAATAAATTTCAGAGGATTTTTTCACAAAAAAAAAAAATATTTTTAATTAAGAAAAATTTTTTGTTAACACAAAAAAACCACACAAAACTATTTATTTAATAAGAATTTTTTTGTTTCTTTTTTTGTAAATATTTTGCCAGAGTTCTAACTTAAATGATTTTTTTTTGTAAGAAATAAGAAAATCTAATATATGTTTTACTTGTTTTTTTTTACAAAAATTCCTTGTGAAGTCCAGCAAAGAAAATCGCAAAATTTACTGCAAATTGGAATTTTTTATATATGTTGCAGTTTTAAAATGTAAAAAAAAAGAGGAGAAAAATAACAAGAAAAACTATAACATATCCTTTTTAATATAATAGATTTGAACAGACATGGTGTATATGAAGCATATTTGTAGCACAAGTTAGATGAAGGAAAAAAACTCTGTGAATGTAATATACCAAAGTCTAACCATATAAAGCCGGGTCATAAATAATGAATTTTATTTGAAATGTGTTTTTTTTTAAAGAAATGTAAAAAAAATATTAAAAAAAAAAAATTAAAGAATATAACTCGATATTATTAACCTTCTGTTGGCTGAAATGAAGACAGTAAAGGGAGTCTTTTTAAAAAGAAATTATAAATATCTTCGAAAAGGTCTCTTTCCAAAACTATCCCAAAACTTATAAAAAGCGAATAACGAAACACCACCAACAAATTTTGCCTAATTTTAATAACCCTGACTCCAAAATGTTTGAAACAATTTACAAATATTAAGTTAGAATTAAGTTAGAATTAAGTTACTCCCTTTTAACTGATTTTTTTAAAATGTTTACTAATTTTTTAACTAATAGTTGGTGTATTTACAGATTTTTGCAAAATAAAGTTAACTAATTTAAAACTATATGTTTAAAATAATGAAAAATAATCAGCAAAGAAAAGTAAAATTCATATAGTTGTACACAATTTTCTCAAAAAAGCTTTTCAAAAGCTTAATTTTAAAAGCGTACTTCTTAAAAGCTTTTAACATTATTTTAAGCTTAAGACAATTCTTTAAGAATCACGAGGTACATATCTCAACAATATTTGCATGTTTTTCGCAAAAAGCTTTTTTTAATTTTTTTTATAAGCTTTTTCAAATAATTTTTTATTATATCTTAAAAACAGCTTTTATAGTAATCAAAACACAATAAGCACTAAAAACTATACTGCGCAAAATATTTTTTTAAAAAAGCTTTAAAAAGCTTATAAAAATCTAGAAGTAAATATCCTTAGAATAATTTTCTATATACTAATTTTTAAAAAATGTCCCAAACCCTATAAAAATCGAAAATCAAAATTCAGCCAATGAATTTAGACTCATTTTGTAAGACCGTTTCCATAAAATTTGTAAAAAGTTCAAATAATTATCAAATATTAGACTTACATTAAATATATATCTTTTTAATAAATTTTAAAAATGTTAAATCATTTTTTTTACTAAAAATAAGTGTATTAACATTTTCTTGCAAGGCAAAGTTACCTTATTCAAAACAATATGTTTAAAATAATGAAAATAATCAACAAAAAGAAGTAAGCATTGTTAATTCATTTTAAACATTTTCCCAAAAAAGCTTTTCAAAAGCTTTATTTGGAAAGCGCACATCTGAAAAGCTTTTAACATTATTTAAGGGTTAAAACAATTATCTAAGCAAATCGAAGAAAATGTCATCGTTATAGTTATTCTTTAAAAAAGCTCTTATAAAAATTAAAATAAATAAGCAATATGAAAGAAACCCTACAAACCATTTTTTGGAGAAAGCTTTAAAAAGATTTTTTTAAAAAAATTTATAAAAAGTTTCTTTTTAATAAGAATTTGCAAAGCTTCCAGAAAGCTTTTTAATTATTATTTTAATAGAAATATAGAAAACCTCAAAATACTTTAATTCTGCACACTTTTGAAAAAAGCTTTTATTTTGAAAAATGCTTTTTTATAAAACTTTATTTCTTTTAAAATTTTTTTATTAAAACAGCGATTTGCTATCAAAAAATTTTTTTAAAGCTTTTTTTTTGAAAGCACATATCAAAAAGCTTTTTATAATGTTTTTAGCTAAATTAAATTATGTAAATCTTATAATTTTTAAAAACATCACAATAATTTTTTTTATCAAAAAGATGTTAAAAAGCTTTATTTTGAAAGTACATTTACAGAAAGCTTTTCATTTAATTTTTATCATAACAGAAATACTGAAACCCTTAAAATTGTTTTATTCTGCACACATTTAAAAAAAAGCTTTAATTATCTTCTAGAAGCTTTCTAGGGACTTTATTATAAAATTATATTTCTATTAAGATTTTCTTATTTAGACTGCATTTTAGTATAAAAAAGCTTTCTAAAGCTTAATTTTGAAAGCACATTTCCAAAAAGCTCTTTATAATCTGTAAATCTTTTACTTTTTTTTATCATTTTCTGAAAAAGTTTTTTTAAAAACTAAATTTTTTTAAATCATTTATTATTTTGTTTAATAAATAAAAATTGTTTTATTCTGCACACTTTGAAAAAAAGCTTTAATTATCTTGTAGAAGCTTTCTGAAGACTTTATTATAAAATTTTATTACTATTAAGAATTTTTTATTAAGACTGCATTTTTGTGTAAAAAAAGCTTAATTTTGAAAACAAATTTACAAAAAGCTCTTTATAATTTTTAAATCTTTTACTTTTTTATCATTTGCTGAAAAAGCTTTTTTTAAAACTAATTTTTTTTAAATCATTTATTATTTTGTTTAATAAGCTGGTTCTTTTTCGAAAATTTTTGTCTTATATCACATAGAAAACTTGTATATAAACCGCACCCATGCATGAAATGAAAGAAACATTTATAAAGGTGGTTCGGATGCCCTGCTTGACACAGAACTCCTTTTTAAAAGCTTCTGCCGGTTAACCAAAATTTCTGCTGGGTTGCTATAAAAATCTCCTTTAAAAAATCTTAACCAGAATTTTCTAAACAAAAATTAAAAAGCTTAATTTTTAAAGAAATATTTTTTAAAAGCGTTTTTTCATTATTTTAATTTATTTTATTATTAATACGTTATGTAAAAATTACATGGTAAATATCTTAACATTTTTTTCAATAAAAAAAAGCTTTTTTATATTAAAAAAATACTATTTAAAATTTTTCTTACAAAAGCTTTCTAAAAGCTTATCTGAAAAAATCTCTTCCGCAACGTGCTTTGACAGAATTTTGTTATTAATATAAAATTTAGTAACGCAACGGCATATCCAATGTTGATTAAATTAGAATCTGGCCAAGATAATAGCTGTGTTTTCTAATCAATAAAATTAATATTTAGCACTTTTCCAAATAATTATGTCAGAATTGTAATATCATAAAATTATAAAAAGGAACAATTGGGCAAACATGGGTTCAATTAAATTCTTACCATGTTTATAGCTGCAAAACAAATTTAATATGAAATTTCTTCAATAATTTCCCATTTTTTTTAACAAAACTCATAAAAAAATAACTTAAATTAAAATTGTATAATAAAAATTAAAAATTTTAATATCAATGATTAAAATTGAATTGAATTACTTCTCTGAAATTTCATATTTAAACAAATCTTATTAAATCTTCTAGAATTTATGAATAAATTTATGAATTTTTCCTAAAATCTTTTGATTTTTTCTTAGAATATTGTTAAAAAAATTTAACATAATGTTATACCTTTGTTTATTTAAAATTTCATTAGCATTAAGATTTTCATTCATTAATTTTTATATTCTTTGAAAACACTACAAAAACATTGATTATTTAAAATATAATTTTTGAAAATAAACTTTTTTTATAGATTTTTCAACAAAAAATATATAAAGAATAATATTTGTTCTTATTTCATATGTATGGTTTTGCAATATGTTTATATAAAATCATGCCAATCGCTTGTCAATCATACCCAACAACCAATCATATACACATATTTGAAAAAGAATAAAAATCTAAAAAGAAAATATAATTCTTAATGGTCGACTATGAACTATATGGCCGGAAATCTGTTTAAAGTCAAACAAAAAAAAATTTTTTTTCTACTTTAACAATTGGTATTGATTTTGGCCGGCCATTTAACATTTAACCGTACATATGTTTAATATTTATTTATTAAGCAGGGTATTGAGTAGTTTTTTACTTATTTCTTCTTTAGATTTTTTTTGCGTTTAATTAAAATAAACATTTTTTTTTACAAAAAAACAACAAAATAAATTCAGGACTTGATTTGTGTAAAAAGAATTTATCATTTAACACAAAATGATTTTCAAAATAAATTTATAAGCAAAAAAACAATAAATATGTTTACTTTTATTTAAAGTAAAGTGTTAAGAAAATATTTTTTTGCTGTTTCTATGAAAGACTACACTATGAATACAGCTTTTTGTTTAATTTTAATGAATTTCAAAACGTTAATTTGATGTAAAAAATAAATGTATGTATTGAAATTTTAATTCACTTAAACATGGTGTGTGGCTTTTAAAGAAGTTTTGCAAACACTTTAACAATAATAAAAAAAGAAATAATAATAATAATAATGAAATGAATGTTGCATAAATAACATAGCTCATTTAAAAAAAGTTAAACCATACTTAACACAAACAGTGTCAAATAAAAATGTAGCGCAATAGACAAAAAAATAGCGATAAAAATTAATTTAGCATAGCCTTTTCAAAGCTTTTACAAAAAACACTTAATTTTATAATATATTTTTTTTTAATTTTATAATAAAAGAAAAGAGTATTTACAACAGAGATTTTATAAAAAAGCTTTAACAAAAATCTACAACAAAAGCTTTAACGAATGCATTTTATTTTAACTAACATTTTATAAACTTATTTGTTATAAATTTATTAATGATAAAAAAAGAGAGCTTTTACTAGCAAAGCTTTAATTCCTTAATAAACATTTCAAGCTTCTTAAAAACATGTTTTTTTAATAAACTTAGCAGTGATGACAAAAGTTTATACAAAGGAGGGCTTTTTATAGCGTTATATAAGATTATAAATTAAGCTTTAGAAAAAATATATTTGTAGGTTTTGGTTAATAAAAGTCAGAAAGCTTTAAAGAAAAAATAAATAAAAAATTGCTTTTGATTTTTATCAGTTTTTAAAAGCCTTAGAAGCCTTACTAACGAAACCATTTTTATAATCGTTATATAAGATTATAAATTAAGCTTTAGCAAAAATATATTTGTAGGTTTACGTATAGCTTTTCCAAAGCTTTTACAAAAAACACCTAATTTTATAATATTTTTTTAACTTAATTATAAAAAAAGAGTATTATCAACAGAGCTTTTATAAAAAAAAACCTTAACAAAAATCTACAACAAGATCTTTAACGAATGCATTTATTTTTACTAACATTTTATAAACTTATTTCTTATAAATTTATTAATGATGAAAAAAAGAGAGCTTTTACTAACAATTCTTTAATTCTTTAATAAACATTTCATGCTTTTTAAAAACATGTTTTTTTAATAAGCTTAGTAGTGATGACAAAAGTTTATACAAAGGAGGGCTTTTTATAGTCGTTATATAAGATTATAAATTAAGCTTTAGCAAAAATATATTTCGTCGCAGCGCCTAAAAATGGAGTCATGTGTTTTGGGGCAAGTGTTCAGGAGAGCAAAAAATCTGTTAATTTTCGTTCCTTCGCGATTTTTTTTTAAATTTTGTTCTATAAAAAATTCTTGTACGATATGCTATCCACATACTACAAAAAAAGTATGAAACATTTAACGGTTTTCCAGTGGTGCAGAAATTATCAAAAAACATACACATAACTCCTTTTTTAAGTACTTTTTGGAACAAAATTTAAATAAAAGGGAAATATTTTTTACACATAACTCCTTTTGCCTACGAAACCATTCTTATTGTTAATTTCTTATCGAGAGGGACAAAGACTAAATACAGTTTGTTGGCGGTTTAAGGCGACATTAGTTAGACAAAGTCCTTAAAATTTTGATATTTAAAAGCTCTTCATTAGACTGCCCAGAAAAAAACAAAGTTGTTATTTTCTTGGGGGATACCTGCGAATTTTGTTCCTTTTTGTGCAAAAAAATTTCGGTTTTTTTTTGGGATTTTTAAAATAATATCTAGAGGTCGCGATCTCGCGTTTTATAACGATTTATTTTTTTTGAGTTTTTTATTATTTTAAATTGTTAAATATGATTAATATGATAAAATATTAATAATTTCAGACAAAAAAAAAAATAAATTAAAAATTAAATATCGCTCATTCCATGAGATGTCTCCCAGCATCTAATCAAATGTTCTTTAATTTATTTGAAATTTCGCACACAGGTACACTATGGAGCAATTAAAATAAATTCGTTTTTAGTTTCGCGAAAATCCACGAATTCGCGAACGCGAATATATTCGCGAATTCACGGATTTTCTCGGAACTAACAACTGATTTATTTTAATAGCTTCATAGTGTTCATGTGTGCAAAATTTCAAATAAATTAAGGAACATTTGATTAGATGCTGGGAGACATCTCATGGAATGAGCGATATTTAATTTTTAATTTAATTTTTTTTTTGTCTGAAATTATTAATATTTTATCATATTAATCATATTTAACAATTTAAAATAATAAAAAACTCAAAAAAATAAATCGTTATAAAACGCGAGATCGCGACCTCTAGATATTATTTTAAAAATCCCAAAAAAAAATCGAAATTTTTTTGCACAAAAAGAAACAAAATTTGCAGGTATCCCCCAAGAAAATAAAAACTTCGCTTTTTTTCTGGGCAGTCTACTCTTCATTAAACAGCGAACAACAGATTTTTCTCAAAACTGGTGATGATTTTTTGTGTTTTCTTGTAACTATTAAAGAGCTTTGACATAAATTGACATTTGTGAAAGATGCTGAAAGATACTAAAATTTTCCTACGTCAAATGATTTAATTGCTTTCACAAGGCTTTATTACCCGCCATTTAGGATTTAGATAACAGGATGAAAATTTGCAAATATTTTCCAAAAAATCTTGACAAATTCATTGAAAATACTTGGATGCTATGTGTGAACCTCATATTACTAAAAAGTGGTCCACTTTGTCACGTTCTGTTACTTTTTTATCAAAAAAAGTTATGTGTAGCTTAACACATAACTCCTTTTCAGACCATTTTTAGTATGACTTACACGTAGCTACTTTTACTAACTTTTGAAACAATCAAGATATCAAAAAACGGTTTAGTGAGTAAACGTATGACCAATAGGGGATCATAAAAATGTAATACAAAAAATTTAAAAAAACTACACATGACTCCATTTTTAGGCGCAGCGACGATTTGTAGGTTTTAGGTTAATAAAAGTCAGAAAGCTTTAAATGAAATTAATTTAAAAAATATGCTTTTGCTATTAAACACTCTGTAAAAGTTTTTTGTCTTAGACTTACTTACGAAACAATGTTGAAGGAAATACTTAGTGTGTTAGGAGAAGTCTTTGCTGAAAGCTTTTTCGAATTATTAAAAAATAAATAGGATTTTAACATGTTGGATTTTAACAATGTCAAAAAAAGATATTAGATTTCTTTTGCTTTAACCAGCTTTTCAATAGCATTTTGACTTTCATTTAGCTATTTAAAAGCTCTTTTATTTAACGCTTTGTCATAATTTTTTTAATTTATTTTAGTTAATATGTAGACTATACACACAAAGGAAAAACCTTGTCAAATTACTAGAAAAAGTCTCGTAATACCATTTTACCAATATTTGACAGTTTTCCTTGTTTTTTTTTTTGTAATTTTATAAACTTCAATGGGTTTTTCACATAAAAAGTCTAGTAAATTCACTAGAAATCCGAGTAATTTTTATTGCTCCAAAAAAGTTGTAAATTTACAATTTTATTTGTAAAAAGCTTGTAAAATTACAAAAAAGCTCTTAATTTTTACTAGAAATTCTAGTAAAATAGGAGGTAGCAAAAAATTTAGTAAAGTTACGAAACCTCCTTGTAAGTTTTATCGCGTCAAAAAACATTGTAAGTTTGCAATTTTATTGGTAAAACTCTTGTAAGATTACAAAATTATTGGTAAAAAGCTTTTCCAACCTCCTATTTGACTAGGAATTCTTGTCAAATAGGTGGTAGCAAAAAATAAAAGTAACAAGTTTTTCTTGTTATTTTACAAGTTTTAGCAAAATTAAAGAAAAAAAGAAAGCTTTATAGAAAAAAAGCTTATACTTTTAAACAGTTTTCTTATATATCCTACAAGAGAAGTAGTAGTAATATTTTATCTTGAAACAGCATTTCAAAAGCAGGAGGCTAATCACGTAAAACGAAAACGATAGACGATGCATAAGGGTAATTCCATTTTAAATCAACGAAAAAAAATGCCATTTTCGACCTTACCCTCTTTGAATTGTACAAAAATTAGCATGAATGTTCTACATTACTGAACTAATATAAATTCAAAAATTTTGGGAGTCTAGCTTTTGTGGTTCCCGAAATATGGCTCTTCGAAAAGTAGAAAATTCATCAAAAACACACATAAGTGGTCTCCTATTATTGCATATATCTTCAAAAGTTTTAAACGTACAAGCTCGAAATTGGTCTCATTTAATAGGTATTGAAAATATCTTTAAAACTACGTTTTGCGATTTCTTTTTTGCGAAAGGTCAAAGGTCACTATTACACGATTTAAAGTTTGGGAAGCTATATCTAAAAAAATGAAATTTTTAAAATTCTAAAAAAAATATATGTTGATCCTTATAGTCTCCTCTGCATTTTGTGCAAAAAAATGTGAGTGAGCTCTTATTAGTTCCTGAGATATAGACAATAATGTGAAATTATTTTAAAAAAATTGAATACTATTTTTTTAATTAATTTTTTTTTTTTATTATTTCTTTTAATAACAAATATTTTTTTTTGCAAAAATTGTAAAAAACATTTAATACGTTTTATATTTTATATTTTCTAAGGCTTTAAACTTAAAGGAAGATGCTGATACACGGCTAGTCCGAGCCTGCTGTAACCTAAAAGTGCGAATACAATAATTTTTTTTTTTGAATATGCACTTTTATGTTACAGCCGTGGATAGCACGCATTTCGTGATACATTTCGTGATACATTTTTGGGCGAGTTATTGTTTAATAAGCGTAAAATTTTATATAAAATTTAATATTATATTTTTTTATTTTTTGTTTGTTTACTTTTGATATATATTAAATTTCGGTAATGTGAAAGCTTTCCCATTCAACCTGAAGTTATTTTATTGTAATGAACTTTTGCTGGTTATTGATTAAAATATTTACAAAAATTCAAATTTAAATAAAAAACCTAGTGCACGTAGGAAAACTATTCAACATTTGTTTAGTTTTTCTCATAAAGTTTTTTATTAAATGGAAAGAGAGAAGCTCGCCGAGCCAGTTTGCAGCGTCCAATACAGGACCAAATTACTACCCCGCTTCAATTGTATGAGTGGTGCCGTGAACATCTTTTAAATTGTAATTTTGTATTTTTAACAGAGGAAGATTATAAAGCAGAAGAAGACTTTCTTAAAAACAGGTTTATTGGTTTGAGAACTATACCAGGAACACAAAAATTCCACTATTTTGCTCCTGAAGGAAAATCAAAATTTAAAGTAAAACTGTACTCCGAAGATCAAGAATTTTTAATTGAAAATATTTACAATTAATTAATCGCATATGTTTGTAAAATATATATATCGAGAGCCTTTATTCAAAACCCTCTATCTTAAAAAACATAACTTTTCAGGAGAGTCAAAAAACTGTTTATTTCGCGTATTATTAGAGTAATTTAAATTCGATATTCTACAATATTTTTTTAAATCCACTACTGAATCTCACATATGATTCGTGTTCAAAATTTTGCACTATTGGGGGTTTTAGGGGATAGATAGAGGGTTTTGTTTCTTAAAAATATTAAGTACATGAATGAAAATGATCAGATAGAGGGTTTTGCATTTTATTAAAAATGAATTATTATGATTTCATTTACGACATCGGTAAATTTTTAACGTGATTTATTAATGATAACGGCTTATAAAGAATTCCGAAATCGCGGTTTTGGTCCACAGCTGCTTATTTTTGAGACAAAAAATATTTTTTTACCGAATTCATCTTAAAAGATGACAAACTGTTGATTATGTAAAAAATTAAAAACGCGATTTTGGTCCACAGATGCTGATCAGCATCGCTATTTTTAAGATTACAATTTTTGTTTCATAATGTACACAAGACATCAAAATTTCGAGCGATATTTTTCAAAAAAGTCAAACAAGAATCTTGAAAAAAAATTATCATCACTGGACCAAAATCTTGATTCTGGAATTTTGTTGACAAATTCATGTTCAACATGCAAAAATTAGTATTAAAACATGTAATGCATGATGAAATTATTTAAAAAAAATATTTATAAATTAATTGTTGGAAAAAAAAGATGGTTTTGCATTCAGAAAAATTAATTGTAAGAGATAGAGAAAACCAAAAATGCAAATAAAATAGCCAAAAAAAAATATTTTTGTTCTGAATTTTACAGCATAAATGAGGGCCGTTTTACTGAATATTTTGCCATTAAAATGTCATTTTCGTGAAAATGGAAGATAGAGGGTTTTGAATATAGGCCCTCGATATGTAAAATAAATATTTCTTACTTTTAACTTATTTTGTCTAAAATAATATATGTATTTAATATCACGCAACTAAATTAAAAAAAAAATATATACAAAAAAAATATAAAGTTTTTTCAAACAATTTCACATTTTTATCGATATCTCTGGAACTAATAAGAGCTCACTCAAAATTTTTGGCACAAAATGCAAAGAATACTATCAGGATTAGCATATATTTTTTCCAGAATTTTAAAAATTTCATTTTTTGAGATATAGCTTCCCAAACTTTAAATCATGTGACAGTAACCTTTGACCTTTCAGAAACAAAATTTAACTAAATGCAGTTTAAAAGCTATTCTCAATACCTTTAAAATAAGACCAATTTTGATCATGTAAGTTAAAAACTTTTTGATATATAAATTATAATGGCAGACCACTTATATGTGATGTTAATGATTTTTTCATTTTTTGACGCGCCGTATCTCAGGAACTAAAGAAGCTGGAAGCCTAAAATTTTACGTTTATCTTAGTTAGATAAGGTGCAAAAAGTCAACTAAGTTTCATAAGATTCAAAGGTGGTCGGGAAAATCCATTCGTTGGTTATAAAAATTTTAACCCATAAACGACATCAAAATACATATCGTTTTGAAGGGAAATTTGAAAGTTTTTCTTTATTAAATTATTAAAGAGTATTTTCTTATCCAAAATCATCAAACAATTTGGAAACATTTTTATTAGTTTAGGAGCAACAAGGCTCCAAAAATCGACGATAGTCAACTATCGTTTTACATGATCACAGTCCAGGTTTTGCTTAAAGCTTTTTTAGCTATCAAGCAGCTTATAAAGAGCTTTCTGAATTCGCTTAAGTATTTTAAAAGCTCTTTTTGATTAAAATCTTTTCCCCAATTTAATTATTTCTATTAAATTAAAAAAAGACAAACTTTAAACATAAAACATTAAAAACAAGTAAAAAAGTTAAATTCGGCCTTGCCGAATGTAGTGATACAATCCACAATTTCAAAAAGATTATTGCAAAAAACTTTATTTAAAAGGAAATTGCTTTTGAAAAAAAAAAAAAATTTGAAAAAAAATTTCCGCGAAAAAAAATTTTGGTAAAAAAAATCCGCGATTTTTTTTTTTTGTCAAAAAATATGTTCGTACTTGTTTAAATACCATTTGGGGTTCAATTATGTTCACATATGTCAACCAGAAGCCGAATTAAACCATTTTGTATTTTTAGGTTATGTTGAATGTACTGAAATTTTTGAGGTGTGCTTACATTTTCGTTCATAACTTTTGAACCGCTGAACCGATATCGCTCAAATGCAATACCAAACTTCTCGGGAGAACTTCCAATAAATAAGTTAAGTTTCAGTCATCTCTGTGCAATATTTTGTCCGCCACAGCATTTTCCACAGACAGACAGACGGACAGACGGACATCGCTAGAATGTCTTAAAATCGATCGGGCATCATGAATATATATACTTTATGGGGTCCCAGATCGATATTTCGATGAGTTACAAACGGAATGACAAACTTATATATACCCTCTATCACTAAGTGGAGGGTATAAAAAAGCTTTTAAAAAGCTGGCATTGCAAAAAATCCGTTAAAATGTTGCTCCATACAATTAAAAAAAAATAAAAACAAATCTCTACACTTTATTAAGCTTACTAATAAAAGCTTATATTGCAAAATGTATTTATTATGAAGAAAAAAAATTCTTAAGATTTTTGAAAGCTCTTTTTATTAAAAGTTTAATTTAAAATTTTCACGAAGTATTTTTATTTTTTATAAAGATTAAAATCGAAAACTTTTAAAAAGTTTTATAAGATTTTTTTATAATTATGTCGAAAGCTTTCAAAAAGCTTATAAATGCTTGCGTAGTTAAGTTGGTTTTTTATAAGATTTGTTATGATTTTGCTTTTAATATTATATAACTTAAAAAAATATGGCTCTTATTTAAAAAGCTCTTTTTGTTTTAAATTTTATTATAATTTATTTCTCTTATTTTAAATTATACTGTGCTATTTTTTTTATCTTTTACTGTTTGTTATTGTTTGTTATGGGTGCTAAAGCTTGTTATTTCAAGTGTTTACAGACGACACGTACAACATGCTTAAATGACAATAAAAACAATGACTCTTCTAAAAATTCATATTTTTCATTTAATTCAAACTTCAACGTCGTCTACACCATCTAAAAAAAAAGTCTTGTGAACTTTTTAACCATGCACGAACAGACCACACCGGGAAACATAAATATTTTTCTTGTATATATTTTAAAGAAAACCACCTTTTAGACAAGTGGGTGTTTGGTTTGTATTTTTTTTTTTTTTTTGTATGTTTGGTTAAACAATTTATTATTTTTAGAAATATTTTTTTTTTTTTTTTAAATCTTTTAAATGACCTTTTATTGATTTATCATTTATTAATAATTTCAATAAAAATATAAATAAATACAGCAGCTAATAAAGGAGGACAGCTATAGACAATATGTTTAATACGAAAAATTATTAGTTATTGCAGAAAAAAAAAAATAATATAACTATAATTGGAAAACTGGTTGTAATGAAAAATATTTAGCGATATTTTAAGTGAACAAAAATTTAACTATTGCTTTAATAGGCTTGAAAAAAAAAATATATTAATAAAAATTTATTGAAAATTTAACTAGGTACACTCAAAAAAAAAAAAACTGTAATGTTAGCAAAAAAAGCTTGTAAACCTACAAGAAAATTTGCTGATTTTGAACCCACAATTTTTTTGCTAAAGTTAGCAAAAATGTTTTGCCAATAATTAGTTAACAATTTTTTTTTTTTTTGACACATTTGAGGACCCCATTGGGTTCGGACCCGATAGGTCCAGACCCCGATGGGCCTAGACCTAGTTGGGTTCCTTAATAATCGTCATAGTTTTTGATCCAAAATTTGTGTCCGTTTCGCTCTACCTTGCTTAGTTTTTGAGATACGTGATTATAGGGGACCACTGGGTCTTGAGAATTAAAAAACTCGATAACTTCAAAAATATTACTCGGAGAGCTTTTGACTATTTTGCGGTCTTGTTCTACGTATTGAGAGCTACAAAAATGCTTTTGGACTTTTTGTTGTGTCGGCAATATTTACCGAGATATGAGCATTTTAAAATTTTCGGGAATGCTAACTTTTTTGGATCCAAAGTTAGGGCCCATTAGGGTCTACACATGTGAAGAGGACCCGCGAAAGTATGGACATTCTAAGAACCAAAAATGCCCTCCATTTTGCTCTATCTGGCTTAGTTTCCGAGATAGAGCCATTTTAAGTTATCTGAAAATAAAAAAAACTTTACCATTTATTTTTGCTTATGTTAGCAAAAAATCTTGTAAAAATGTTGTCAACTCAATTTTAAATCTTAGCAAAAGAAATTAGTTCAACGTTTGTTTAAAATTGCTAATGTGCTAAATGAAGTTTACAAGAATTTTTTGCTAACATGCTAATCTCAACTAAAAATTTGCTAAAAGTTAGCTAACTAGCATTAGCAAAAAAAAATTATTAAATCTACTAACGTATTTTTTTGAGTGTAAGACAATTTTTTAACTTTTATAAATTATTATGGTAATTAATTTTAATAAAGTAATTGAAAATATTAATATTTTTTTTAAAATAAATTTTTTAGATTTTGTTAAAAGCTTTTTTTTTGATTTTTTTCGAAAATGCATATTTTTGTATGCACTTTGCATATTTATTTGGTAAGCAAGGTAGGTAACCTTATTATCTTCTGAAAGTGTGAATTTTTGTCTTGGAAAATACAAATTACTTTCGTGTTTGGTCTGATTTTTGTCCCCCGTATGGTTTTGGAAGAGTAAAAGTGAAAAGTCATTTTGTGCAGCAATTTACAAAAATATGCATTTTTCAAAAAAGTAGAGAAACCTTGTCCTGCTTTATATGTAATGCGTATAATTTTAATTCCTTAAAATTTAAATATTAGTTAAAAAAGCTCAATGCCTTAATTTAAAAAAAAAATTTCATGCTAATTATTTTTTTTTTGTAGCTTTTATTAACCCAAGAAATAACAAAAAACTAAATTTCAACAAAACAATGTGTAAAAAAATATTTTGCATAAAATTCATATGCATATCCTTCGGCAATTTTGACATCATAATTGCTTGCATATGGAATAGGGTTCCCCCCACGAAAAAAACTACATGTTTTTCATTAAACACTATCCCTCGATAAACGGAGGAAAATTCCATCATTTGATGGAATTAAGCTTTTAATGACACTAACTTAACAAATGCACACACAGAAAACAAATTTGATAATTCCCATCTGAAATCAGTTATTGCAACAAAAAATCCAATATAACATTTGCATATGAGTCATTGCTATTGAACGTCGGTAGTCACAACTGAATTCGGTTGTTATAACTGATTTTTAGTTGAGGAAACCAAAAAATTTGGATTAAATAGCGACATATAGTAGCAGCAGCAGAATTTTGAGTTGTTGTTGTGTGCAGTTGTCACACGCTTAAATATTTTATACATAATTTTGAGTTTGTCGTAACTGATAATTCATTTGTCACAATAACATTGTTGTTATCGCTATCGAATTGAGGTTGTGGCAACCGAATTACGCATTGTGACCACTGTATAGAGATAATGCCAACTGAATAGAGGTTGATACAATCTTAAAAATTTGTTAAGTTTTCAAAAAGGAATTACTTCGAAATTCTGTTTTAACAACAAGCAGCCGTTAAAGGAGTTCCAACCGTAATTTGTTGTTAAATTTAAAAACCCCCTCAAAAAAATTATAAACTTCCTTTATATATTTTTGGGATTTATAATATTTTTTTTTTTCGTATAAAAATGATTATTATTATTTAACGCATAAGTCACGTTATAAACATGCAACACTCTTGTTTTTTTTTTTTTGTGCAACCATACAATTTTTTAAATCATGTGAAAATCTTTCAACACGAAACTTTTTTGAAAGAAAAAAAAAATCATATTCGTTTATATATTTTTTTTTATAATAATATCAAGAACATTTAATATAGATTTTTGGCGGCCATATTTGCCAACATTTTGTTGCAAGTACTTATATTTGAACAAAAAAGGGAGGCCTACCATTTACAAAAATATTGAGAAATTTTATAAAACGCATATAATGAGTAAAAATATAAAACTAAATTGCTGTGTTTAGGTTAGTGTAACAATATGGGAAACACAATTTACAAAATGGTATTTTTAACAAAGGAAATGAGGTATTAAGTAAATTTTTAAAATTTTAACAACAAACAAAATGATTTCATAAGAGATTTAAAGAAGTAGAATGTTTAGAAACTTTTGGAAAATGTGTTAACACCAAAAAAAATCGATTAATTTTCAAGCGATCATGTCCCAAAATTAAGCGCCATGAAGCTAGGTAAACGAGTCCATAGTGTTGAACGATGGGAGCCATGAAACTAGATGCTTTTTTGCTAAATTAAACATTTTCATGTTATCATAACACTAAAGCTTTCTAAACTCTAAACATTCTAAACTAATTTAAAAAAAGCTTACTATAACGATTTTGCTGAGTGGATAAAGTCCCAAGTTGGGCGCCATGAAACTTGACGGTCGGTAACCAAAAAGATGGATGATTTATTGCCCTTTTAATAAACTCAATTTCTTTTAAAACACCAAATTATACAAATGAGTTGATCTAGCCCCACGTTGGGAGCCAAGAAACAAGATGGTATTTAGTTCTAAGAACTCGGTCAATCAATTCACTCCTGCTTTCTTTATTATTATTAAACACTCATAGCACTCCTGCGCACTAATCTCAATTAGTTAAAGTTGTTATACGACCTTTCAAATTTTAATAAATAAAAATACTCTTAGCTCCAGGCCAATTTTTTCTTGTAAATAACTATTCTTTATTGCATTCTAATATTTCGATCCTCATCATCATCAGGGGATTTAGTGAATTTTTATACACACAAAAGCTTAAAAATGATTTGTGAACGCATTGACATCTAAAATTGCACTCATATTTTGATATTTTAGATGTCACTGCGTTCACAACATATTTTTAAAATTTTATTTGTATAAAAATTCACTAAATCCCCTGATGATGATCTTCAAAGAGGATCGAAATATTAGAATGGAATAAAAAATTATGATCCTCAAAAACTATCGAAATATTGGAATGGAATAAAAGGATATTTACAAGAAAAAACTGGCCTCGAGCTCGAAGAATTTTTATTTTTTAATTTCAATTAGTTTTAAAACACCACATTAAAATAGCTCGGTTGAGTTGACCAGACTTCAAGTTGGGTGGCATGAAATAGCATGTTCGTGTCAATGGAGCCCCACGTTGGGAACCATTAATCTGGTTGGTTCTTAGCCTTTTTCTAAGCTAATCTAGTTTTCAAACACCATAATATATACATAAGTTGATCGAGCCCCACGTTGGGAGCCATGAAAATAGGTGGTTTTCAGCTCCAAAAAATATTTCTGCAAATCAAAACATTCTACATTCGATCGAGCCCCACCTTGGGAGCCATAAAAATAAATAGTTTTTAGTTCTAAAAAAATCTTTTCGGCCAATCAATACACTCCTACTTTCTTTATTAAATTATCTTATTGTAAACTACATGATATCAAGCTGTATAAAGCATTTTCGGGTTATTATTCTTCTGCATACTAATCTTAATTAGTTTAAAAACTCCACATTAAAATAACTCTGTTGAGTTAATCAGGCTCCAAATTGGGTGGCATGAAATAGAATGTTTGATTCGATGGGGCCCCACGTTGGGAGCCATTAATCGGGTTGGTTGATAGTATTTTTGCTAAGCTAAATTAGTTTTTAGACACCACATGATATACTTCGGTTGATCGAGCCTCACGTTAGGAGCCATGAAAATAGATGGTTTCAAGCTCCAAATTTTCAGCTAATCAATGTACTGAACATGAGTTGATCGAGCCCCAAGTTGGGAACCAAGAAACTCGATGGTTTTTAGTTCTAAAAAATATTTTCGGTCAATCAATACACTCCTGCTTTCTTTATTAATATTCAGCCATCTTATTGTAAGCTAGATGGTTTCAAACTGTATAAAACATTTTTGGGTTATCATGCATACTAATCTTAATTAGTTTGAAAACACCACATTAATATAACTCTGTTAATTGGGTGTCCTGAAATAAGATGTTCGAGTCAACTGGCCCCAAGTTGTGGTGGTTTTAAGCCTTTTTGCCAAGCTAAACTAGTTGAAAAACACTCATTAATACATGCCATGATCGAGTCCTACGTTGGGAGCCATTAAAGTAGATGGTTTTTAGTTCAAAAAAATCTCTTTAGCTAATCAATACATTTCCTCTCAATTATTTTGTTTTTTTAGATTAAGGAAGACTAGGCCCCACGTTGGGAGCCATGAAATAAGATTGTTTACTGTTGAAAAAACGTATTCTTCTTGACATTAAAGTTCTTTAAGAGGATATCACATTATCAGGAACCTGGTTATATGATCAATGTATACTGGGCCTCACTGTTTTGCCAAGCTAAACTAGTTTTAAGACACCCATTAAAGCAAGCTTCTATCGAGACCCATGTTGGGAGCCATGAAAATATATGGTTTTTGCTCAAAAAAAATTCTTTAGCTAATCTATAGACTTCCGCTCAATTCTTTTTTGTTTGTTGACGACATCACATTATGAGGAACCGTTTCATCTGACCAAGGAAGACTGGGCCCCACGCTGGGAGCCATGACACTAGAATGTTTATTGTTCCATAAAATATATTCTGCTTAACATTAAAGTTTTTCTCACTTAACTTAATAAGTTTTAAAACATCTATTGAGTCTAAATTCAATTAGTTTTTAAACATCACTTAAAAATGACTATTGAGTGTATCGAGGCCCATGTTAGGCGCCATAAAGCTATGTGGTCCAATCTATGGAGCATGACGTTTGGAGTCACGAAAAATACAAAAAATATTTTGGGCTAATCATAACACCTCTTTTCACTGAATTTAATTATTATTTAAACCCCACATTATAACGACTCAGTTGAGATTATCGATCCCCAAAGTTGTGCGCCATTCAACTAGATGCTAAGTAAATGACACACACGTTAGAAGTCATGAAATTAGATTGTTTCTTGTTGTATCAAACATTTTCGGTCCATCTTAACACTATATGTCTAAACTCAATTAGTTTTAAACAATTTTACTTTAACGACTCTGCTAAGTCGATCGACGCCCATTTTCGGAACCATGAAACTAAATGATGGATTCGTTTAGGCCCAACTCTGGGGGCGATGCAGCTAGATTGTTTGTTTCTATAAAAAACACAAAGTGTTTGACACAGCAAGAAATTTACTAGTTCCATGGCGCCCAACATGGGGCCCAGTCATATAAAATTCCCATTTTTACAAATTCGGGAAAGACTTTTTGTTGCCAAAAAATTTACCAAATCCCTTCATCTTTTTCTTGGATTATCGTTATTGTTTAACCCCCATTAAAACTTTAAAAAATATTAAATCCCTTCCTTATGAAAACCTTCAAAAATATATAAAAAAAATTTTTGTTCTCATAATAAAAACCACCTTCTCATACATATAAAAAAAACAAGCACCAGAAAAAAAATAAAAAAAATATAAAATAAAAATAACAACAAGAAATTATGATGGATCACCAATCAAGCAACACCATCAACTTTTTTTTTGCGCAACAAACAATATATTGGTTAAAAATATAAAAAAAAAATCTACTATAACATATAAAAAGTATTTATGAACAAAAAAAATGTGGCAACCTGCATTTGCAACATCATATTCACAGCATTAAAAAAAAATATATAAAAACATCACGAAAAGAACATACAAAGTCAATAATAATTTTCTTTTTATTTTTTAACAATTTTTTTTTTATTATTTTTTTGCTGTTTAAATGATGGTATTAACCTTTTTTTCGGTTGTTGCAACTATCCAGTCTTTTAGAATGATGATAATGGTGGTGGTGGCTAGGCTGCAGCATGAAACTTTTTTGGCTTGTATTTGGTTTGAATGGATTTTTATGGCGGATTTGTGTGATCCATTGCAATATTTTTTTGCTGTTAAAAAATTTCCAAAATATAATATGTTGCATGGGTTTTTTTCATCATTGGTTTGGAAAAAAGTGCAAAATGTATTTTATGGCTAAAGCTTTTTAGATTGGATTGTTTTTGTGTGTAAGATTTTAAATGCAATTAGGTAAGGACATTGTTATTTTTGGTATATTTGTAAAAGATTTCTTGGGGAAAAATAACATATCATATCCGGTGATTAATCCTTAAAGGATAGTATTCATCATGAATAATTTTTAAGGTTTTCATAAAATTTAACCAAAAAGTTTTTTCACAAAAAAAGTTGAATTAAATTGGTTAATTCACAAAATGCATTGACGAGTTTGTATTTAACTTTATCTGAATATATTTATTTTAGGAACTCAATTTTTTTTATTTGGCGCCTAACGTGGGGCTTCAAAAATGAAGCGTAATGCCAGTTTAACTTTATTTTGAAGGTTTTTGTTTTGAAATGCCTAACTAACTATAAAAAAGTCGCAATTGTATTAGAAACTGAAAAGAATCGAGAACTCTTCTAGGTGCCCCATCATGAGCGCCAACTAAAAAATTATTGGCCGCTAAATGCTGCTTAATAAAACGTTTCCATTTAATTTAGTTTCATAATTATTCTGATTTTATTTGTTCTAAAATTTTTAATTAACAAAATAAAATTTTTTTTTGGTTAGCGCCCAACGTGGGGTCTTAATAAAACAATGCAATTCTATTTAAGCTTCAAAGTTCTTTTATGCTTATGCTGTCAAATCTTTAATTTACAATATATTATATCAGAATAGTTTTGAAATTAAATAAAATCGATCTTCTTATAGAAACTCCAAGTTGGGCGCCAAATAAAAAACTGTGCTATTATTAAGTTTCAAACTTATTCTCAAGATGTTTCGCTTCAAATTTGCAATTTACATTAAAAAAAACTCAAAATTCTAGAATTAAAACTAATCGATGGACTTAATGGGTTACCATCTTGGGCGCCAATCGAAAAAAAGTAATGATTCTATTCAGTTTCAAACTTTTCCTGCTATTTTTTTTTATTCAAATGTTTAATTAAGACGTAAATAACGAAAGAAAAGTTTTAAAATGAAATAGAATCGTTCGATTTATTGTGCCCTAAGTTGGGCTCCAACTGAAAAAAATAATTTTCATGACTTTTAAAATAAATGACCACAGTATTAAAATTTCTTGATATTTTGTAAAGTAATTGCGAAAGCTTATGAGATGGTAAATTTGAATTAATACAGAAATTCTACAACTGCATTCAAATGATTTCAATTTCACAATCTATCCACAACAAATGCTGATTTTAAAAAATATTTTGATGACTATTACCTACAAACTTACCATCACTTATCCCGGACATAAAATTTTTTTGAGTTTTGGAATAACAAGAATTTTAAAGGAAAAAATTTTTTATAAATTTCGAAAATTTTCTAAGTCCCTTTCACAAAAGTGTTTGTAAATTATTTTTTTTTGGCGTTTAAGAGTAAGAAAATAATTAAAAATCCTTTTAGAAATTTTTTTTATAAGTTCCTGAAAGTGGGTGCATCCCGTGACATGTCACCTAGTGATATATCCGGGGCTGAGACATTCTCTGAAAGGTGTCGCCTTTGTGATAGCTGTTTTGGGTCCAGGTGTTAGGTCAGTGCCCTATCATGGATCTATCACTGTTCCTGCAGGGTAGTTAACGTTTGTTAGAAGATAGTTTTTAAATGATTTCAAACCTGCAAGCTTATTTCTAAATCCTGCAAATCCATTACTATTTTGATGGCACTTAGTTAGAAACAGCATTTCTGGATTTTTGAATCACCTTAAAAAAGTCGGAATAGTTGTAAAATGAACAGAATCGTTATGCCCCAAGTTGGGCACCATCAGGAGAAAATATTGTTGGGTTAAAACTAATATTAAATATAGTTTTTAATAAATTTTTCACTACAAAGTTTCTATATCAATGAAGTTTGAAATAAAAAAATTCTAAGATTTTTTTTAATCTTGTATTTATCGTCCTTAAATTTTTAATATAAAAAAAAATAACCGAACTCGAGGTCTGTTGTTGTTGTAAATAATCTTTATTTTAGCTCGTTAACATTTAGAAATTCATCGAATTTCATCATCAGGGACAGTGTTGAGAATTACACAAATATAAATAAAATAACCGAGCGTGAGGTATGTTGTTGTTGTAAATAGTCTTTATTTTACTTCACCAATATTTCAAAATTCATCGAATTTCATCATCAGGGACAGTGTTAAGAACTACACTAATTGTGATTGCAATTCCAAACGACAATGTGTATAGAAGTTACTTAAAGTTTATTTTTGTTTGTGTAATTCCTAACACTGAAATTCGATGAATTTCGAAATGTTGGAGAAGTAGTATAAAGATTATTTCCAAAAACAGATCTCTAGCTCGACTATTTTATTTTTAATTTTAAGAAATATTTTTTTTGTTTTTGAAATGAGAATTATGAATAAATACAGCAATCCTATAATAGCAGCTAAATGAATTCGAACCCACTATTTTATTTTAAATCTAGCAATCTTATATTGCTGACTGTTAGCTATAAATAGTCTTCTTCCCATTGCCTGTTTTTAATTCCCTTTAAAATTCAAAAAGTTTTTAGAATGATTTAACAACAATCTAGGCCCCATATTGGGCGCCATTTTTAAGAAAAATTTTTAAATTTCAAGACAAAGTTTGAATTGAAAAAAAAAACGTTTTTCTTAGAAGCTAAAGATTTTTAGTTTATGAAAAGGGAAATGGTTACTTAACAGCAGTAGCTGAATGATTCCGAACCCATAATCTAATTGGCAAATAAAGCACAACCATTTTGCCGACTATTGCCGGCTAAAACAATCTTGGCCCCTTGTTGGGCGCCATTTTTAAGACAAATTTTGAAATTTAAAGGTAGAGTTTGTATTGAAAAAATATTATTTTTTTAAAAGTAAATGGTTTTTATGAAAAGGGAAATTGTAACTCCACAGTAGTAGCTAAATGATTTCGATCCCCCCAATCCACTGTCAAATCTAGCACTACCATTTTGCTTACTATTACCTCCTAATATTCTTCTTCCCATCTTGACTTTTAAATCCCCCTTACTTGTGTTTCTCATAAACTTTAATTCAATTTTTTAATTAAAATTTTCATTTTAATCCCCTTTAATTCATGACCCATTCAATATAATTTGAAAAAAATCTTATTTATTTGTTCTGCTTACTACTCGCACTCGCTCATTCTGTTTGAACATATGTTTTCCCACCTTATAAATGCAAAATTTATTTACAATACACTCGTACAAATAAATAAAAATAATAATGCAAAAAAAATGCGCAAAAAAATCACCATATTGATTGTCAATTTTATTTATTATTAACGCTCATAATTGTCAAATTTGGCAAATTTATGGCCACCACCACCAAAATCGAAAACACAGAGCACAAAGTACATTCATAAAAATTGAAAAAATATTTTTATCCATGAATTTACGACAAGAAATTGAGATCAAGACACCAAAAACAAAAAAAAAAAAAACAACACAAATAACAACTGAAGAACCAGCCAGAAAATATGCAAATCTTGAAGCCCCACAACTTATAAGGAAAAACAAGTGACATTTTTTTATTTGAGCACAAAAGAATTTAAAAGTTATTTTAAGATAAAAATAACAGTAGAGAGCAAAAATATAGAATAAATCAAATATGTAATTTTAGTTTTATATGTGCCTTCTGCCTTCAATGTGTGTGTTTTGGGAGTTTCATGTGTTTTCATAAATTTTTCCCTAAGCTTTTTTGATATTAAAAAGCTTTTCCTGAATTTTATCACCAATTTGTTTTTCTTAAATTCTTTTTAGATCTCCCCCGTTTAAGTAAGCTTTTAAGTCAGAAAACACATATATCACTTAAAAGCTTACCAAAAAGCTTTTCTCTTCACACATCAATAATTTAATAAATTTGCCTACTTTTTAACCCTCTACTGTTTCCAATTTATAAATGTGGTCCTTAACTTTAAATGATTATTGCTTAACGTGATTTTTAAACAGGATTTTGATTTTTAATGAAAAGTTGTTTGGCTTTTTTTCTAACTGCGGTTGCTTGCTGCTGCTGCAAAAACGTAACTTTGTATGAATGTTTTGTTAATTTATAGTTAAAAATTAAAAATTCTGTTATTTTTTTAAAACTGTTTTTTCTTTTTTTTCTCATTTGCTCAACATTTTTTTCTGGTTGGGTATCTATAGATATTTTGTATGCCCGCCACATGATCGTACGTCAACTTTACACCACAGGAGGTTGAAGTTTATTTTGTATATTACATGATGTTTTTTATTTTTTTCGTTGATTTTGTTGCCTTTACTTTGGCTGCACATACGAAAATTTTTGCGAAATGACATTCATATTATATATTCACACACTTATACAATTTATAGAACTCTTGCTGGTTTTGTAGTCAGTTTTATACAAAACATTCGCAGTCGTTGTCGCTGATGTCGTTTTGTTGAACGCGCCAATTTGAGTTCTTTATTAGGAGACAAGTTTACCACCGTTTTCCACCATGGTATTTCAATTCGTTGTTTTGTCTACCTCATACATAATGATATGAAATATATACATATGTAGTACATATTGTTGCATATCTAAATGCAATTCATTGAATATCACATCATCTTTAGCATCTTTAGAATCCTCATCATCATCATCAGCAGCCAGCTCATCATAGTCCTCATTGTTATGGCGGTTGTGGTATGGAGATGGTGGTGATGATGAACGAGACAAGGTCTTAAGCAAACTTAAAGTGTGTACACAGTTGGATATTCCAATTGGAAATGAAAATATACAAAGTAAATTGCAATTTTTTTCTTTTTTTTTCAAAATACTCATGTTTGAGTCAATATTGTTTAAAAAAGAAACATGTAGTTTTTAAAAGGAAATTTCACTAATGATTGCGATTATATGGAAAAACATATGGATGTAATTCTTTAATAGAAAATATAAATAAAAAGTTGCATATAAACTTAAAAGCTTTCAGGAGAAACAAAATTGTTTTTCATTAATCATGAAATAATATGAAAATAACTTAAAAAAAGCTTTCCCATTTTTTGACGATATAAAAATTATGGATGTAACTAAAAAAAAAATAATGAAAATATTATACTATGAACTTCAAGCTCAAAAGCTTTGAGTTTGAACCTTTACAAATTTTTTTTTTGTAGAAAGCTTTGTTTAAATATAGAAATTATTAAAATTAAGGGACAAACTAGTACAAACATATTTTCTAGATTTTTAATGCTAAAAAGCTTAAAGTTTTGGGAACACTTTTATAATCAATAATTCGGAATTTAATTTAATCAAGATTAGTCATAAACAATTTTGTTTAGCGACACTAGTACAAACATATTTTCTCGATTTTTATTGTTAAAAAGCTTCAAGTTTTTGCAAAGCTTTTATAATCAATAATTTAGAATTTAATCAAGAATTATATGAAAATTTTTGGAACTGTTGTAAAAAATGTGACAAAAAGCTTAAAAATAGTAAAATAATAAAGCTTTCCTTTGATAAATTATAGTTTAATAAACATCCAAAAAAGCTTTATGAAGAATTGTTGCCAAAATGCTTTTAAATACACTATTAAAAAGTTAATACAGCTTTCTTTTTAAGTAAACGCTTAAAAAAAGCTCTCTTAAATAGATAATTGTTGCTCAAATATTTTTGTTAAGTACATCAAAGCTTTTTTTAAGTTTTTAATTTAAAATTAATAAAAACCTAAATAAAGCTTAACAAAAGAGACATTATTTAAAATTCAATAATAAAAAATGCTTTCTACTAATGAACTAAAGTAATAAATTATTTAAAAGCTTTTGATTACTTATAATGATCAGCTAAAAAATTACTCTCATTTTAATTAACCTTCTTTAAATCGACCGTTAGAAGCTAACTGGGCATTGAGTTATCCTCCCTAACTAAAACGCATATAAAGCTTTCCAAAAAACTTCACACTTAAAAATTACCAAAAAGCTTTCTAACGATATACAAAATATTAAAAAGCTCTTTTAAATAATTATAGTAAGTGATATAACAAATTTTTGTTTGCAAAATGTTTTAGTTTAGTTTATAGAAGCTTTTGTATAAGAAAGCTTTTCTGCATACATTTATTTGTTTTATCATAATTTTTTAAAAGTTTTTTTTGGAGAAAATATTTTAAAATTTTTTTTTTATATAAAAATTTCGATTTGTAAATCTTTTTCATATTTTTTCTGATGCCTAAAAGCTTTAGTAAACTTTAAAGCAATATAAAAATGTTAAAGCTCAAAAAAAACTACAAATAAAGATTTAAAGAATAGTACACTACTAAAAAAATAAGTTTGGCTTACTCGCGATATATTAGAGCTTTAAGTTATAATTAACTTTATAAAGTTACAAAAATTTTAACTTATTTTGGGAAAAGAATTTTAGAGAAAAGGTTTTTTAGAGAAAAGTTTTTTATAGAAAAGCTTTTTTAAAGCTTTTTCATGGAAAAGCTTTCTATAAAAAACTGTATAATAAAAATAAACTAGAAAAGTTTTTTTAGAAAAACTTTTTAAAAAGTTTTAATAGACTTTAAAGCAATATAAAAATGTTTACACTCAAAAAAAAAACTAAAAATAAAATTTTAAAGATTAGTAGACTATTAAAAAAAAGCTCTTATATATCTCACGATACATTAGAGCTTTAAATTTTATAAAAGCTTAATAAAGTTTTTAATTAAAAAAATCTTTACTATTTTTAAGAAGAGAATTTTAGAGAAAAGCTTTTTTACAGGAACATTTTTTATAGAAAAGCTTTTCTGTGGAAAGCTTACTATCAAAAAAACTGTATAATAGTAATTAACCGTAATTTTAAAACACTATTTTTAAGAAGAGCATTTTAGAGAAAAGCTTTATTACAGGAACATTTTTTATAGAAAAGCTTTTCTGTGGAAAAGCTTACTATCAAAAAACTGCATAATTAATTAAAAAAATCTTTACTATTTTTAAGAAGAGAATTTTAGAGAAAAGCTTTTTTACAGGAACATTTTTTATAGAAAAGCTTTTCTGTGAAAAAGCTTACTATCAAAAAACTGTATAATAGTAATTAACCTTTATTTTTAAACATGAAATTGTAAAAGCTCTTTTATGTCTGAAATATTTTTTAAATAAATTTTTCTTATAAAAAATTTCAAATGTATAATTCAAGTTTTTTTTAGTAGGAATATTATATTTAAAGAGAAAAGTCTTTTTATATAAAAGCTTTTTTATAGAAAAGCTTTTTTATAGCAAAGCTTTTTTATAGAAAAGCTTTTTTATAGAAAAGTTTTTTATAGAAAAGCTTTTTTCATAGAAAGTTTTTTTGTCTACAGCTACAACTGTTTAATAGTACCAAACTCTTTTTTTAACATGATTTTGTTAAAGCTTTATTTTGTCTGAAATATTTTTTTAAATAATTTTAACTTTTCAAAAATTTCAAATATTTAATTCGTGTTTTTTTTAATAAGAATATTTTATTTTGTTTCGCCAAAAAAGGTCAATGTTTGTGGAGTTTATCTCCTACGGCTTATTTTGGTATTTTTTTTAAAAACCACAATACAGCAAAAAAAAACTCAAATCAAATAAGAAGTATTTCGCAGGAAATCTTTTTTAAGTTGTTTTTTTTTTTAACAAAAAAACATGAAATGAAATCTTGGTATTTTTTTTTTCAAAACATTCGTATTAAGTATTAAGAAACACCCGCAACCTTTAAAAGGTAGATTGAACTCCAAAACATATTGGGTTTGAATGAAGAAAAAAGATTTTTATAAGATGGCATAACTTCATAACACACAAAAAAATCCTATATCTTTTCTTCATTTCAAAATATCAAATCAAAAGTCTTGGAAGATTTTTTTGTGTCTGTTTTTTTTTAAGGGACTGCAAAATTTATGTTTAAGTATGTTATAGACCGTGGCTTTAATAATGATAAGCTGGTTTTTAATCAGAAAATTTATAACTTTTGCAAAAAAAAAAAAAAAACAACAAAAAAACATTCAAAATTTATATGATATAGTATTTAAAAGCCTGATGGTTTAATTTTTTTTATACACTGTTTTATTCCTGTTTTTTTTTTTTTTTTTTAAATTTAGTTTAAAATTGTGTTGACCATATTATTGGCCATCAGTCTTTGTATGGGCCAAGTCTACTGTTTGGGCATCTTTTTTTTTCTTTGTTGATGATGGGTTATGGTTGATCGTATAATTATACAGTATGTCAGAGTAAAATAATGGATTTAAATGAAAAGTTTATAAATTATATAGTTTTTTTTTTTTTGTTAAGGAATTTATCAAAATGAAGAGCTTTTAAGCTTTAAGCTTGAGATATTTTTAAGAAAATTTCTTTAGCACTAGATTTTTGTTAGAAAATGAGCAATGAATGAATTTTTAAATATCCAATGAAAGTTTAGATATTTAAAAATTAACATTAAAAATATTTAATATAATTTATATGGACTTACCACTTGCACTTGTGCCGTAATTGTCTGAAATAAAAAAGAAAAAAATATATAAGTTTAAAGTTTTTAATTCCTATGTGTTATAATTTTATACAAAATAAATAAATAAAATTCTTCGAGCTCGAGGCCAGTTTTTCCTTGTAAATAAATAGTCTTTTATTCCATTCCAATATTTCGATTCTCTTTGAGAATCATCATCAGGGGATTTAGTGAATTTTTATGCAGATAAAAACTTATCTGCATTGATTCTCAAAGAGTATCTAAATATTGGAATGGAATAAAAAAATATTTATTTACAAGGAAAAACTGGCCTTGAGCTCGAAGAATTTTATTTATTTAAATTGAAAAGGTCGAATAATAACAACTTTAATTTTATACAAAATATTTACGATTTTTAAACTTTCTTAAAATGTTCTCCTAAAAGTAGGCAGTATTATTCTGTTAAAAATAATCCTAAAGTTAGACAAACACAACGGATCAGCGACGAAAGATACTATGTATCTTTCTACAGAACTTAAAATTTTCTGATTTTTCCTGTCATTTTTATAATTTTTTTGTTTTTTCAAATATTTTTTTAATTTATAGATTTCATTTTTTAAATTTCTAACTTTATTCAATCCTTTAACTTTCAAAACAGGTGTTTAAATATAATTCCTGATTTTGTGTTATTTTTCTTCAAATGTGTAATTATTTTTTTCCAGCCATTTATCATTTTTAAAAATTCTTGAAACACTTTTTTAGCCGTTTGTTGTTCTAAACACGAACATTTTTCAAAGCCATAATTCAAACCATAACTTGATTAAAGCTCTAAAATGAAATTATATATTAAAAAAAAATTTAGAAGTTTCAAATGTTTTAAAATTTTTTTTCTGTTAAAGCCATCAATCAAAATAAGTTTTAGAGAAAAAAAAAAAGAAAGAAATTCTCACCATTGAAGGGGTTTTTCTTTTAAATAAAAATAGCTCTGAGAAAGGATTGTTATTAAAGAATTAAAGGAAACACCTCCTAAATTGTTGTGTTCAAAATGAGTCATTGTTTAGAGAGAATTTAAATACAAATTTAATGAATAAATAAAAAAAATCGACTTCACGTGGAGCTTGACCGACTTAACAAAGTCGTTGTAATGCGGTGTTTAAATTGTTTGTTTTCAAAGAGGAGTGTAATGACACCTTTATTCATGGCGCCCAACTTGGGGCACATATCGGCAAAATCCGAATAAAAGCCGAACTAGCAGGAATTTCGACAAACGCAAACATACGAGTCAGCTTATATGATTTTACCGATCGTACATTTATGCAACTTCATATAAACTACCCCAAAATTCTTACATTTTTGAAAATAACCACTTAACGAAGCCAAGTGTGGAAACGAAACTATTGGATAGGACGTTTCGATCTGTATAAAATGCTCATATAGTGTTTTTCTGAAGAAATGTGAAAAATCTACAAAAAAAACTAAAAATCCCGTTTTTCTTCCTCCTCCTTGACCCTCTAAATGTGAGATTGGGCAGCTAAAAAAATCAGGTAACTCTTATTTTCGTCCTCTCATTCCCATATGAAAGTTTTAGGAAAATCGGCGGATGCCCTCTGAAAAACCACAATTTCCTGAGTGGGAAAATAATTTAAAATACATAATATTTTTTGAGAGAAAACGGCGTACTATGGACAAGAATTCTCTACAATACTTAAAAAGGGAATTTGTGGTGTTTTATTGACTTAAGTAAGTAAGAGTTAGAGATGGGCGCATGAGCAGAAGAGTGCGTGATGTATGCTTCGATCTTGAGTGGGAGTGAGTTTGAGTCAGATAATAATTAGCCGTTAAGGTTTTGTTCACCAAAGAGCCAACTATTTTTACGACGCCGATTAACTTGAGCACTTAGTTTATTGGCGCCCAACTTGGAACTGTATCGTCTGTAAAAAAAACTAATAAAAATAATATATTCATAACTATTAACCGAATCAATTTGAGATGAATCTATCTATCACTCGAACATTCAGTTGGGGCTCGAACATTCAGCCACAACTTGGGGCTGTATCGCCTGTGGAAATAACTATTTAGCGAAGCCATCCGAGCTGAAGCTGGAGTAATGGAGTTTGTAATATAAATAAGAGTTTGGTGAGTATGAGTAAAGCTTGTGTTAGTGCACGTGAGCACGTGAGTATGAGTCGGACACATATGCTCGCGAGTGGTGTGCGTGATTGGAAAATTCCTGTCTTGAGAGTGTGTTGAAAGTCATTCACGCGAACATTTCTAGTAGGAGTGTAATACAATTATAATTAGTCGTTAAAAATGTTTTCAGCAAAAAGCCAACTATTCTATTCTCACGTCGCCGATTGACTTAAGCACTTTGTTTTATGGCGCCCAACTTGGGGCTGTGGGAAAAACAGATTCAAGAATAATTCATAACTATCAAAAGCATTATTTGGGCTGAATTTATGAAGTTTGTAAAATATTAGTCCAGAAAAAGCTTTATTTACCGAAGCCATTTTGGGCTGAATATATGGAGTTTATTATTCCTTAGTCCGGACAAAGGCCGAAATGCAGAGAACTTTTTATTTAGCGAAGCCATTTGGGCTGAATCTATGGAGTTTGTATGCCGAAGGTCCTTATGAAAAAAAAAATATTTAGCGAAGCCATTTGTTAATCCACAATACCAAATTCCTACTGAAAGAAAAATCTAACGAAATCTAAGCCAAATAAATAACCTCTGGACATCTTAGAAAGCACTCTAGAAGAATTACTTATGCTGGCAAAAAAATATTTTTAGTGTACAAGACATCCACTTCACCAAGTTAAATTAAAAAAAACTTGTACGAGCTCAGAAAATCACAATTAAAATTCTGTAAATGCCAAATGAAATTCAGAAAACCCCACAATTTATGTATTGAAAAGTGCAGCTGAAATTCCAAAAAGCTGAACAGTAGTGCCGTAACTAATCGATTTTCTCTTTACCCGAGTAAAAATGTTTAGATATATTTTTATATATCACGTCTTATCCAAGATTTAAAAGATCTTACTCGGATAAGTACTGATCCGAAATTTGAAAGATCAGTACTGATCCGAAAAATGGATAGCTAAGATTAGATCAGTTTTAATCGGACGGATACAATGTTATCCGAAAAATGGGTTTATATTATTAGATAAACCCATTTTTCGTATGAAATTGTATCCGTCCGATTAAAACTGATCTAATCCTAGCGATCCATTTTTCGGATCAGTACTGATCCTTCACATTTTTACTTGGGTAGTTTAAACTGATCTGAAGTGCTGGAATGAAGTGCTGGAATGAATCGTTTTTCTCTTAAGTTTCTGTTCAGTTTGATCGATATTTATGCTTAGGGGCATTGAAAACTCGTTACCTCTACTTTAATTTCCAAGATTTTCTAAAAATTTTCTTTAACACAGAACACACCCATTTTCAAGGCTGTTTTTTTTTAATGCTTGGCAAATTTATTTTAAAAAAAGACAAATCGTTTTGTCTTTTTAAATAATAAAATAAAAAATAAATAAAAGCATTAAATATGACCTTCTACGTGTAAAAGATACTAAAATCTAGCTAAGCGAAAACTGAAATTTTATACCAAAACAGTGTTGTCAACTTTCTTGTTTGCTTGTGTCATGTCTCTTCAACCAATTTTGCATACCAAAATAAACAAATGCCAAATAGGCGCGATGCACAATGCATTTTAAATTATTAAGTTAGTGAAAAAAAAAGCTAAGTAGCCAATAATAAAATACAACAAAAAAAAAAGATCATAATGATGGGCTAATAAATGGTTAAAAAAATATGCATCTTTTGTTCAAACAAAAACCAAAGTCTGAAGCCAAAACACAAAATCAATTAAGAAAACAATAAACGTAATGACAATTTTTTTTTTTTGAAAGAAGAATTTTTTTTCTCTTTGGGTTGTCAAAGTAATGTCAAGCAACACGTATTTCATTTAAAGCATCTTAGAATATTAAAATGGGATCAAAATTTATAATTTTTTTTCTTCTTTTTTTTAAATGCATTAAAATACATTGAAATTATTTTAATTTTTTTTTTTCTGTTTATTTTTAAAAGACCAATTTAATATGCTAAAAATGTTTTAATAAAAGAAATAAACAAATTCCTGGGAGTTTTTTTTTATAAAATTTTTTTTCGAAATATTTTTGTATTTGTAATCATTTTGTTAAACATGTTGAAAATATATAAAATGTAGTTAAAATTGTATTTAAGTACTTTAAGGATTTAAAAAAGAAAATTACTTTGAAATTTAATTTTTTTTTTGTAAAACATTTTAAAAATAAGATAGTTTTTTTAGTGGCATTACTTCTCCTTTGGGGTTTTTTATAAGTTTTTATACGAAAAAAAAAAGTGAGAATTAAAGCTTAAGCTTAATCTTTGTTAAGTTTAAGAAAAAAAAAAAAGAAAAAAACTTGAAATTTTTACATTTAAGACGATTATTTATGAACTGCAAGCCAAGTGTCATGTGATGCTTACTTAACGCAAGCTTGTTGCTGTTTATAGCCTTTACGCCAAAAAAAAAACATTGACAACAACGGCGACGACGAGACTCAATACCATCATCTTCCTCCTTCCCAGCCCTGCTGCTAACCCCCCTATCTCACCACCTACCTCATCATCATGATCATTATTATTGTTATTATCATCATAATGTTTTTTAGTCTGTATTTTATACATTAAATACGGGTATAAATGTTGTTTATATGTTAACAAACGTGTATCAATGCATGTTCAATAACTTAAATGACAAAGAAATCAAAATGAATGAAAGTCTTAAAAACGTCTTTTTTTGTAAAAAAATATCTTATGAAGTTTATTTTTAATTTTCTTAACAAAAAAAAAACTACATCCCGCAAGACTTTATTTTAACTTTAGGCCGTTTTTGTTTTTTGTTGGTAGGTTTCTTTGGCAAAGTTGCGTTCAAGTGATATCCCCAAGTGATTTTAAGGTGTGTTTCAGGAATTCACTTTTTAGTCATTTCATTTCAAGCAGCAGTATTTTTTTTTCTTCTTTTAATTCCAATATTTTTTTTTTCTCTTAAAGACTTAATGTCTTTAAAAGTTTAAGAAAAAAAAATTTAAGCTTAAGAATTATACACTCAAAGAAATTTTTTAGGTTAAATCAAGTGAAAATGGCACACAGAAAGAATTACACAAGCCCCACAAAAAAAGATTCTGATCCAGCAACTAGACCTCCTAATATCTATGTATTTTGACCTCCAGAATTTAAATCAGTCATCAGAGTTAATTTCTATAGTTGGGTTTTCTTGTGATATTACAAGGAAAGTCCGCGAAGTGAACATTTGTAACATTGGAAAATAACAACAGCATACCAGCAGAGTATGAACTTAAAAATTCCATTTCGAATGAAACCGATCTGGTATAGGTGGCATCAATATAAAATACCTAAACATAAAAAAAAACTAACAAGTAGAAAAGTTAAATTCGACTTTGCCGAATCTATGAATACCCTCCACAATGCATTTTTTTAAAGGGTAGTACATTTTTTAACGTGAAAAAATTAAAAATTTTGATTAGAAATATTTTATTTTGAGTAAAAAACTCTTTTTTTTTGTAATTTTTAAAAAAAAAAATACTATTTTTTTTTTGAGTGTAAAATTTTTTTCGAGTGTAATGTTTTTTTACTGTAAAAATATTTCTGAGTGAATGCACGTACACAAAATATTGTAATTTTTGTAAAAAAAAATAATTTTTTTTTGTGTACATTTTTTTTGAGTGTAAAATTTTTTTTTGAGTGTAAAATTTTTTTTGAGTCTAAAATTTTTTTCGAGTGTGGTTTTTAAGTTACCAATGCTTTTAAAACTAAACAAGTTTAAAAAGCATTGCTTAAAATTTAAACAAGTTTGAAAAGCATTGTTTAGTTACCACCAATGCTTTTAAAACTTGCTAAAACACGTGGCATTTTAGATGAAACTAATTTGAAATTCAGGGTTTTGCTTATAACTTTTGAACCACTGGACCGATTGAGCTGAAATTTAAAACCAAACAGACCCGGGGAACGAGTCGAAAGTTATCGTGTTTTTTATCTCGTAAATTCGCGAAACACCCTTGCCGAAATTTACTCATAACTTTTGAACCACTGGACCGATTTGGCTGGATTGCAATACCAACCTGACCAGGTAAATGACAAACATATGTGCCATACTTCAGTAGCCTCTGTGAAGTCTTTCAAAACTTAGCGTGTTTTCTACGGACAGACTGACGGACGGACGGACGGACGGACATCGCTAGATCGACTTAAAATCGATCGAGGATCATAAATATATATACTTTATGGGGTCCTAGACCAATATTTCGAGGTGTTACAAACGGAATGACAAACTTATATATACCCTCTATCACTAGAGTGGAGGGTATAAAAATGGTTAATTTTTGACCCCCCGTTTTACCTTTAAAAATAAATTAAAGCCAATAAGCTCAGGCAGGCCAATGAAATTATATTTTTTTCTCTATCTTTTGTATAAACTTCAAATAATTCCGGTAGGTTCACTTTCCGGACTCTAAGGACTTTGCAGGTCTTTCCTTGTAAGGTTACAACAAAACCCAACGATCGAATTTAATTCTGATGGTGGTCAAAATACATACACTCAAAAAAAAAAAAAATTAAATTACAAGAAAAAATCCTGTCATCCCATTTTACTAATATTTGACAGTTCTCCTTGTGTTTTAACAAAAAAATTTCGATCGAAATTTAAATTTTTCTTTGTAATTTTACAATTTTTTTTGCAAATGTTCAAATCTCCAAGATAATTTTACAAAAAAAATCCAATTAAGTCACGAGAATTTCTTGTAAGTATTAACGCATCAAAAAAGTTGTAAATTCACAATTTGGTTGGTAAAAAACTTGTAAAATTACAAAACAGCTCGTTATGTTTACTAGAAATTCTCGTAAAAGAGGAGGTAGCACAAAATCTAGTAAAGTCACAAAGGCGCTGTAATTTTTATCGCGTCAAAAAAAGTAATAAATTTATTGGTAAAAATCTTAAAAATTGTTTGTAGTTTTACAAGCTTTTTACCAATAAAATTGTAATTTTTACTAGGAACTCTCGTAAAGTAGGAGGTAGCAAAAAATTATTTTACGAGTTTTTTTTTGTAATTTTACAAGATGTTTTTTTTTGGAGTGTAGAAATTCGTGGGTCTAGTTTCTTGATCAGAACCTGTTTTTGTGGGGCTGTGTTATTGGTCATAATAATTAGACAATGACTTTTTTCATCAGATCAACATTTTTGTTATGAATTTTTTCATAAAATTTAAATGGTGCATGAATTTTTCACTAAATATATGAAAAATTACATTGCATTTATGAAAATAATCATTGATTTTATGAATTTTCTTTTTTATAAAACTTTTTTATTTAATGTTTCAACATTTTAACTATTGTAATAACATTTTTCATAAATTTTATAAAGAAATTCATTCATTTAATGAAAAAAAAATCATTGGCTCACTTCTAATGAATTTTTCATAAATCGTATGTATATTTTCATACAAAATTCTTTGAGTTTTATATCAGTTCTGCTCTAAAAAAAAAAATAATCAAAAATACAGTTCTGGTTACTTTTATACTATTACGCATCGAATTGAAAATAAAGATAAATAAACAAAAATTTTCGAAAGGGGGGATAGTGTCGTTGAACAGATTTCTATTTATTTATCCGTTTAAAAGATGCGTCAAAATATCCAAAATATGCATTTAAAAATAAAAAAAATATGCACAAAAAACATAAAATATGCGCACTAAAAAATCTTTTGTTTAACGAAATAAGGATTTAAAACTTTAAATAAACAGTTTAGTTGAAGATTTTATTAAGTAAAAAAAATTACAAAAAAATTTTTTTAAAAAAAAAATTCCGCGGAAAAAAATTTTTGGTTAAAAAAAAATCCGCAAAAATTAATTTTTTTTATCCAATTTTTTTCACATTAGGCAACCAGCAGCCGAAGTAAAGGATTTTTAATTTTTAGATTATGTGGAATATACCAAAATTTTCAAGGTGTCCTTACACTTACGTTCATAACTTTTGAACCGCTTAACTGATATTGCTAAAATGCAATACCAAACAGTCCGGGATAACGACAAACAGATATGTTAAGTTTCAGTCATATCTGTTTAATATTTTTGTCGTGATCGCCGTTTTAACAGACGGACATTGCTAGAAAGTTTTAGAATCGATCACTGATCAACAAAATATACAATTTATGGGATTCCAGACCTATAATTCTCTACTAATTATAATTTTTTTTTTTAATTTAAAATAATTTTTAAAACACATAAATTTCAGTGTTTGTTTTTATGCAAAAATATGCATTTAATAATATGCACAAAATATGCATTTCAAAGCAATATATGCAAAAGTTATACTTGGGCAAAGCCGTCCATATAAAACCCAACACCAGTGTTTAACGGAAAATAGGTCCCAAGTCCAAACATGAACCGATTAGATTTGATTAATAAGTTTGATAAAATATTTTTGTATTTTCATGAAATTTGAAAGCTTAAGGTTAATATCGGTAGATTGGTTTGTATGGGGGCTACAAGGAAACTCGGTCCAATTCTTTTGAAATTTGGAATGGTGGTTTGCGAGTACAAAACAAGTCTACCTGCCTGGATATCTATTAAAATACAGTTATTAGAGGCATTTAAACCAACGATTTTTCAAATTTCAATAGGGCTCGTGCCAGCGTCAAGAGAGTCTTAAGTACTAAAGTACTTAACTAAGTCAATTGATTAAAAATTGCCACCTGTATCGTGTTTGCACCATTTATATGGACAGACGGACGTACATAGATAGCTAAATTATCTCAAAAAGTGTTTCTGAGTCAAACAAACTATTTTCTAGATATTGTTATTTGAAATTTTAAGATTTTTTTTTTGAAAACTTCTTGAAAGTTGGAAAAAATGCCATCTTTGTAAATTTCAGCGATATCTCGAAAACCGTTCGACCGATTTAAAAAAAAAAAAAAGAAATGGGGACCCTTTAAGAGTTGAAAATAAAAGGTAGGTAAAAGGTATTCTGAGAAAATGTTGGAATTGAAAAAGTGTTGAGGTCGATCTTACTCTAGGAGCACCCTATGAACAGTTAGAGCGGTAGGAGCTTATTTTTTAAAAATGTCATTTTGCATGATAGGTCCCTAAGAAGTTGAGATATGGGTAAGATATATTCAGGAAAAAGTCAGGGCGGAAAATTACTGGCGATCGGTCACACATTTCACCCCTCCAGGGGAGTTTCTGTGACAGGTGTGGGGCTTTTTGTGGCTTTGTACCCCATAACGCCTAACTTTGTCCCTTCCCACTTCCCCATTTTTTGTCTCATGCAGTTTTTGTTGAAACCAACAAAATTTGGGCTGAAGCGGATTAAAATCGAAAACTCGTGCGCTATCCCCCCCTAATAGTGCATATGCTTAAAACTGAAAACCCGTTTTTTGAGTCACAAAGTTATCCCGCTCGCATCCCACTAAGAGGCCACAAGAAAAAGACCTAAGCTTTCTCACAAAAATGATAAGTTTTGACGAAAAAGTCGAAAAAAAATTTTGCTTTGCAAAAAAAGTCAAAAAACAGTTTTTTCGAAAAATTTAAAAAATAGCTAAACAGTCCTGACAAGTTTTGGTTAAAATCAAGCAAACATTTTTCTGAGTGTATACAAAAAAAAAAAAAAATAAACCCACCAACTTCATCATCATTTCCAAAGTACGATTTAAGGTTATTTTTTTGCGATTTTTTTTTTGTTTTGTAGTTGTAGATATTTCGATGAACGTTTCATCACAACTTTTAAGCCATACATCTATGGGGTTTAACTGGAGAGAGATTCGTGTTGATCATCTTTAACATCATCAACTCAAACATATCGCATTTCATTGAAGCGCGAAATTATTATGCCTAGTTGGGGATTTTGTTAACAGTGTTTCTGTTATTTTTTTTCTGTTGTTGTCCAACGAAAAAAACAAGTAAAAAATTTTTAAGATTTTCAATGATTTCTTAAAAAAACTACAAAAAAACTCAAAAACATATATGTACCTTCAAAATGATACCGAAAAGTCAAACGGAAAAAAAAATCTACAGAAAATATATATTTTTATAGCGTAAATAAGAATTTATGAGACAACCTTAAAAGAACTTTCAAAACTAACCGACAAAAATCATCTTTAATTTATAAGATAAATTAAATTAAAAACCAAACAATTCACAAAAAAAAAAAAAAACAAATAAAATAACTATTAATGAATTTTGAAAAAAAAACAATGTTTTACAAACAATCAAAAAAAAAACAACTTCAAAGGCAAACAAATGTAGTTTTTTTAATAAAATAAAATTTTTTAACAAAGAAATGTTTTGAATTTAAAAAATTTTTAATATTTAAGAAATTAAAATTTTTCTGAAAAATAGCTTAAATCATTTTCTTTTAGTTTCTTAACTTTAAATAATATTAATCATACTTCAAATATTATTAATCATACGCCTGTTGTAACAAAAAATTTGAAATTTCAATAAATATTTAAAAAAATATATATATAATTTTTATATTCTGAACTTAGAATTAGTTTATAACATGTTGGAAGGTATCGAAAGTTTGACACAGCCAATATTTTTTGTCATTGCATTTGTAACTTTTTGAAAGATTCAAAAAGAACTTTTGCCTTTTGTTTATAACTTTTTATTCACTTTTCCGAATATCTTACTTTTTACATACAAACAATTTAGATCCATGACAATTAATTTAAAATTGAAATCAATCCCCAAAGCATTATAGATTTACTAATAAAGTGATTTTAACAGACGAACATAGATAAGTAGAGGAAACGAAAATACCAAAACAATAAAAACTTTACAATTAACTGATTTCAATATGTTGTAGAATTATTTTGCCTTCACTAAAAATAATTTTAATTAATTTTAAACCGATCAAATTAAGTAATTTTAAACAAATAATATTAATCATCCGCCTAGTTGTTATTAAAAACCTTAATAAAACACCTAAACTCCAAAAATTTAAAAATTTAATTCTACAAAATTTAAAAAAGAGAATTTAAGTATATTTCATTTCCCAGAAATTGTTATATCAAATTAGCCCTTAAAACCTTAAACAAAAATTAGTTTATTTTTTTTTTTCAAAAAAACAAAAAGAAAAAAATCTTGATCATTTTAGTTTATTTTCTCTTCCTCTTCTTGAAAATGTTGTTATATTGTATTGAAACGTGGTGTAATAATATTAAATTGTTGCTGATTATCCTTTTGGCGGTTTTTGCCAATACCCGTCTGGAACAGAAAATCTTTAACAAAAAACCATTAAACTTCAAACTACGGTTAACACAAGTCAGTCAATACACAAAAAAGTGAATAAAAAAAGAAGCCTCTTTTGAAAAAATATATAAATAAAACCTCTTTTGCATATTGTTTCATAGCATACAACATACTTCAACAGTATTTATATATATATTTTTTTCTTCAACAGATTCTTTTTAACTGAATTCTAGACAATGATGTTTGAATGTCGGTATGTCTGTTTAAAAAAAAAAAAAAATTCTGTTTAATTTTTCCAAAGTTTGGATTTTTTTTCTTTTAGTTCTAGTAAACTGTTAACGTCGTCTATTTGTAGTTTTGTATTTTGTGTTGCATTAAAATGTTGCAGCCATTTGTTAGTTACTGTTTTAGTAAAAATGGCGTTACACTGCTTGCACATGCATTTTTAGGCTAAAAACAACAACCGGCAAACATATGCTGCCGCCACCGACGCTTTTTGTTGCATAGCAAAGAAAAAAAAGAAGTTTTTTTACCCTCTACTTACAATTAGTGTTAGGGGGTATATATAAGTTTATCATTGCGTTTGTAACTCTATTAATTGTCGATCTAGCGATGTCTGTCCGTCTTTCTGTCTGTAAATAACACGTTTAACTTTCGATAGACAGCGCTTAGGCTGCTGAAGCTTAGCACATATTTTTGTTGTTTTTCTGGTCAGGTTGATATTGAATTTCAACAAAATCGGTCTAGCGAATCAAAAGTTATAAACAAAACTGTGAAATTAACTTTGGGATTTTCGCGAATTCAAGTGATGAAAAACACACTACACACGATTTTAATGAACTAAGTACTCCACAAAAATAGTCAACAACGTGTTTTTTGTCAGTCAAAAATTTTTTTACAATAAACAAAAATGATTAAAAATGAAAAACACACTACACACGTTTTGTAATGAACTAAGTACTCCACAAAAATAGTCAATAACGTGTTTTGGTCACTAAAAAAATTTTTTTACAATAAAAAAAAATGTTTACAATCAAAAAAAAAAAAATTGCACTCAAAAAAAATTTTCAGTCAAAAACATTTACACTCCAAAAAATTTTACACATTAAAAAAAAATGTTTTTTTGTATAAAAATTACTAAAAAACAAGTAGAAAAATTTAATTCGACTTGGTCGAATCTATGAATACCCTCCACAATGTTATCTGATAGTAATTTTCTAAAAAAAATTTAAAAAAATTGCATTACAAATTTTTTATTAGAAATATGTATATTATTTTGAGTCAAACTTTCTTTTAATCAATCAAATTTTTTTGAGTGTACAATTTTTTTTTTACTGTCAACATTTTTTTGAGTCTGCCATTTCATTTAATTAAAAAAAATAATAATGTGTAAATTTTTTTTTTGAGTGTATCATTTTTTTTTTTTGAGTGTAAATTTTTTTTAGTGTACAAATTCTTTGAGTAACAAATTACTTTGTAAAATATTTTTGTTGTTTTATACCTACATATATGTAATACAAAAAAAAACTATTTCACATATTTTCCTCTTTTTATATTACCATCTTTTTCTTTAAAAACCAAAAACAAATTAACATTCAATCATACACATACTTTATTTGATTTTTTCCCGTTACATACAGTTACACTAACAATAACAAATATTTACTTGTCTAACAACTAAACTGCACCCCACGACAAGAAAACAAACAACAACAAGTTTTACAAAACTGGTATTTCACCATGCTATTAAAACTTGTTTAAAGAGTTTTCAACAGTTTAAGGTGAAACAAATCTGAAATTCAGTGCATTGCTTATAACTTTTGAACCACTGAACCGATTTTGCTGAAATTCAAAACCAAACAGCCTTGGGGAACAACAAATATATATGCTAAGCTTCAGACCCCTCAGAATTGTCTTTCGAAAGTTATAGTGGTTTTAATCTTGTAAATTCCAAAAATACCCTTCCCGAAATTTACTATTTTGCTCATAACTTTTGAACCACTGGACCGATTTCGCTGGATTGCAATACCAACCTGACCCGGTAAATTAAGAACATATGTGTCAAACTTCAGAAGCCTCCGTAAAGTCTTTCAAAAGTTAGCGTGTTTTCAACGGACAGACAGACAGACGGACGGACGGACGGACGGACATCGCTAGATCGACTTAAAATCGATCAAGGATCATGAATATATATACTTTATGGGGTCCTAGACCAATATTTCGATGTGTTACAAACGGAATGACAAACTTATATATACCCTCTATCACTAGAGTGGAGGGTATAAAAAGAAGTTTACAAGAAAAAATGTTTACAATTAAAAAAAATTTTGCACTAAAAAAAATTTTTACACTCAAAAAAAAATCTTACACTCAAAAATATTCTTTTTTGTACAAAAATTACAAAAAACAAGTAAGAAAAGTCAAATTAGACCTTGCCGAATGTATTGATACCATCAAAAATGCAAAAAAATAGTTTATTTGCAAAAAAAAAATTATAAAAAAAACCGCAAAAAAATGTTTGGTAAAAAAAAACGGGGAAATTTTTTTCGATAAAAAATATGTTTGTACTTGTTTAAATACTACAACCAGCAGCCGAATTAAAGCACTTTGAATTTTTAGGTTATGTTGAATATACCACAATTTTGTAGGTGTCCTTACATTTTCTTTCATAACTTTCGAACCGCTGCACAGTGCCACATTTGGCCAATCTGGATGAAAAAATTCAATTTTAATTATATTGACTTAAAATTCGGTATAAATGTTCGTTTTGACTTCGAAAATAACATTATGAAAAATATGGGAGGCCGGCAAAGGGTCACGCCCACTTTTTTAAAAATTTGTAATTTTGGTTATAATTTCTTTAAATTTGGTATATATACTCTCAATGACTGTAGAAATAATTTCACAGAAAAAGGGGGCGGTCAGACAACTACCACGTCCACTTTTTTAAAATATGTTTAAAAAATATGTAAAGACAAGGTTTACATATTGCTCCACTGTAGTCGGCGTCGCAGACGGTCGCAAAAGTTAGCCGTTGAAATAAGTACTATGAATATTGATCAATATATCTGAAAAAGTCCGGCGACCAATACGGACCAAAAACAAAAGTTCTATTCCATCAAAAAAAAAAAAAAAAAAAATTTTAATTTTCTTTTCAAAACTTTGTATTTTGTTAAAAATTTAATAAAAAAAATAGAAAAATTTGTTTAAAAATAAAGAAAAGATATGACTTAAAGCGTTTAAATTTCGATTTCAATGAAATGCAATACCAAACTGCTTAGGGCAATAACACGAAAATATGATAAGTCTTAGTCTTATCTTTTTAATACTTTGGCCGTGGTCACCATTTCCACAGACGGACAGACAGACGGACATCGCTAGAATGCCATATAATACCGCCCGACAAAAAGAAAAAAAAAACGTTAAACACGAACTGGATAATATACGTTTGAAACTAGAGACTAAATGTAGTAAAACTGCATTTACAGTTTTTCATTTCGTGAACCTGTTTGCTTTTAAAAGGACTTCAAAGTTTTAGAGGATTAAATTTTGTAAAATATTTTTTAAATATATGTACTTGTCCTAGGGTGCCACTTGATATGGCAAAGGAAAGAGGAGGATCTCGTCTAATTTTCCTATTTTATTATTTTGATATATTAAGAAAAAGGAGGTAAGTTACATCCTTTCAAAACTTTATCCTTATATATCAGTCAAAATGTTCAACAAAATATTATGATAAAGTTTTTAAAAGAAATTATTCACATCCTTTTTCCTGATATGGGAAAATAAATAAGATGGAAAAATTACGGGAGATCGTCCTCTTCCATTTGCAATTACCAGTGGCATCCTTAGACAATTACAAATATCTAAAAAATATTTTACAAAATGGAATCCTCTCAAACTTTAAAGTTCTTTCAAAAGGAAACAGGCCACATATTTTCAAAATTTTGTTTTCAAGGGTTAAAGTTGAAAAAATGCAGAAGAAAAATTGGAAAAAGTGTTTGGTATTCCTAAGCCGGTTTTAAACACTCCAGTTAGTGTTATCATCAGAAGGATTTTTAATATCAATTTGCCTTGTTAATGGAAATTGTTTTTAATATATATGTTGGGTGACCATTTTTTTCTGAGTATAAATCAGTACCCCAAAGTTTTTATTTTTTTTTTCTAGAAATAACTCTCTAAATTTTTTTCTATAAGAAAACACTAATGTTTTTTCAACACTCAAAAAATGTCGGTAAAACTAACTTGAAAAATTTTGAAAAAACAACGGCAAAAAACAACTGTTAAAAAACAACAGCAAAAAATAACTGTTGTCGTTATTTTGAAAAAAATTTAGTTGACTTTAAACGACTTCATTTGAATGTTTTGATCATTTCAGTGCTCAGGTTTTGAGAATAAGAAAATCCCTCAGATTTTGAAGTCTTTTTCCGTAAGTTTTGACAACTTTTCCTGTAAGAAAACTTCACAGCTAATAAGCAGGTGTTTCTTTGAAAGGCCCTGGTTTTCTGAGCGCTTTTTCGAATAAGCTCTGATGACATTACCTCAACTAATACCTCAGAATCATTTGGATTAATGCAATTTATACCATCTTTCTAAAAATATAAAAAATCCATCGGCCCATTGAACTTTTCTTTATAGAAAACCTCAAAGATTCTGTGCGCATTTTCATATAAATTTAGGAAGATCAAAATAACCTCATGCTCAGATTCATCTTTGCGTTTTTATGAATTATCTCATTTTCAGACTTAAGTTATAAAAAACAACTCTGACGACTTATTTTATGGAAATTCAAGTTTTTGTACAGAGTTTTCGAATTAAAATTGTTTTGTTTGTTGAAATGTTCAAAAATCAGTACAATCAGTACATATTTTAAAAAATCAGTTCAAATCAGTACAACATTTTTTGATCAGTACACGTGATCAAAGATCAATACATGTATTAATCAAATAAGTACGAATGGTCAGCCTATATATGTGATGAATATTTATAGTTTCTACAGAATAACTTTTGACAGTTTTCAACACAATTCTATTTCTAGCAATCTCAACCTCACTTCATACTTTCTTTCAACTATTTTGTCTCTTTCATTATTTCTCAAGGGTTACCAATATGATCTGGAATTTCAGACACAAATGAAGGAATTTGCATTTACTGAAAAATTTAATTTCTAAAAATTATAGACATTTCTGGTATTCCCATACCGGTTTCAAACACTCCAGTTGGTGTAATCCTCAGCAAGATTTTAAATGTCGGTTTGTCTTGTCTTTATTACGTTAAAAAATGAAATCACTAAAGAAGTAATCTGGGCATTGTGGAGGAGGGTATTCATGGATTCGGCCAAGTTGAATTTAAAATTTTTTTTACTTGTTTTTCTTACATTTATTTTCTAAAATAAAGCCTAAATGCAACTCTATTTAGAATTGTTTAGAGTTGGTATTTTTTTTTCTTCATCTTAAATAATTTTTTTTGTTAAAGTTTTAGTGGTTGTTTAAAAGTCTTTGCAATTCTTTTGTAGAAAAGAAATCAAGCAAAAATATCAAACAATTTATACCGCTTTTTAAACATTTTTAGTATGCATCATCATGTATGGCAGTCGGCTGAAATAGTGGTGAATTTGAATGGTGGAAGATGTTTGACGATGATGATGATGATGCTGTTGGTGATGAGGAGGATGACGTGCCTCTTGTATTATTCTACAATAAACATGGTTTTGTTGTTTTGTAAAAACTAAGATCATGAAATCTATGCTTGAAATACAACAAAAAAAAAAATAAACTTCAAGTGCAGCATCTTTGTAAAATTTTCAGTTTTTTCTTTGTATTTTGCCAGACGTTTTGTCTGTGATTTCTTTTTTCGGTCTTAGTTGTCGAAATGTTATGCTTCACTGAAATTTTATGTTTGATTTTCATCTTTTGCTTTTTTTTAAATTTATTTTTTTAAATATTTTTTTTAAGTTTAGTTTTTAAGTGATCATATTTTAACTAATAGCAGTAATATTTATTTTCATTTTACTTTCTTATCTTTTCATGTGCTTTAAAGTTTTTTTTGAATTTATATGAACTTCTGGCTAAATTCGATTACTTCCTAAAACTGCTGATGGATTTATAATGCTGTGTCACTGAGGCTCTCAAACAATATTTTAAACTGCTAATCCAATTTTTGTTTTCAATAAATCATATGCAATAAATTCTATAATATTTTTTCAATATTGGGTATTTCTCATAAATAAAATGGGTAAGTTAATAACTTCTAAAATAAGATTGTATAAATTACGGTTTTTTATGAAATTTTTAATCTCAAACCATCTAGATCTTTGGAACGTGAAATTAAGATTAAAATTTGTTGGACTTTTGAGTATTTTTGTAGTTTAAAGGAATTATGAGTGAATAATTTAAAAAAATATTTTTTTTTTCTAGGTTTAGATTTTTCCGGTTTTAATTGGTAAGAAAATTTCTTAAATTAATTTACGATGAATGGTTTTTAGTTAATTTGAAGGAATTTATAAGGGGGTATGAATAATTTTCTATTAAGAATAGAATTTTTTTATAAATTGTCAAATTTTTTAAGCACAATTGACTTACACCAGAATCTCCTATTAAAAAGTAAAATAACACTTTGAGTGTGACAATCGAAAAGTGCTGATGATGAAAGAGTGACCTATTCCAAAAGCTGTCCAAAATATTAAAAATTTTATATTTATGATACTCGTATTCTTATAATAGATATTTTATTGCTTTTAAAAAGTTACACATCTCATAGCTAATCTATACAGATCTGTTTCACCCTTACTCAGAGATCATCATCAGCTTTAAGATGATCATCATCAGCTTTGAGATGATCTCTTAGTAAGGGTAAAGCAGATCTATATAGATGCGCTATGAGATGGTAACATTTTCAAAGCAATAAATAAATTATCTGTTATGAGAATATCATTAGCATTTTTGGGCCTTGAACTAGAATAATACTCTAATCGTATATTGTAGTTGATTTTGTATAGAATATCCTCAATGCGAATCGTGTAAAAGTAAATAAATTAACTTATTAATTTGTTCATTGAACCTTTGTTCGTTAAAAATTAAAAAAAAAATTAGAAAAAAATCTGTTAAATTTAAAAAAAGTCAAAAAAAAAATTCGTAAAATTAAGAAAAAATTAGAAAATTTACGGAAAAATTTAAAAATATAATTGTAAACAAAAGGACAAAAACACAAAAATTCGGAATAAGTCAGGAAAAATCAGAAAAATACACGAAAATTAAAAAAAAAATTACACACAGAATATTTAAAAATAACTACCCAGCAAAACCTTAAATCTCGTAATGGTTATATAATGCATTACCATGTAATGCATAGCTCAGAAATATTCATTATTTTTCCCTACCGCTTACCGTATGCATTACCTTTTCGTATTTTTCATGCATTACGTAATGCTCACACATTATTTTGAGTCTCATCCTAAACAAAAATCATCAATGCTGTTTAGGTTAAAGTAATGGTAAGACATTTATATTCCTATTACTTTACCATATACAGACTCAAAATAATGGGTGCGTATTACGTAATGCATGAAAAATATCAAAAAGTAATGCATGTGGTAAGCGGTAATGCATTACATAACCATGACAATTTTTAAGGCTTTGCTGTGTAAAAACAACACGAGAGAGTCTTAACTTTAGCTGTGTCGAATTTTTATTTCTCTTGAAAATGTAAACAAAACTCAAAAACATGTGTCACTTTCGTTTTATGGGAGGGTTCTCCAAAGTCTTGGCGGGAGATATCTTATGTTAAATTTATACGCCCACAAAAACGGGTGGACCTAAAAAATTGGATTTTAATCCCTTTGGTCCAAGTGCAGAACTTTGACCTTTTTCTGACATAAAAATGTTTCACTTACTTTCCAAAGGTACAAAAAAAACTACAAAAATTTAACGTTTTTCAGGGGTTGGTTTAGGTCTTCAAGAGGGAACTTTTTGACGATCTTAACGAACTTAACCTGCTTATGACCATAATACATTTTCTGTAAATTTGTTTCATCTGCAGAGTGCTTTTTACAGACAAACGGGCATCGCTTGTATGTATCGATCCAGGATGCGGATTCAAAAACAAAACATAAAAAAAATAAGAAAACAAGATGCAAATTTTGAACGGATAATGCTAGAAAGAGTTCTAGAAAATTAAGATCATATCAAATTTGAAAACTATTCGGAAAAATTAAGGAAAAATTCGAAAAAAATAACAGAAAAATTTCAAACCATTTAAAAAAAGTCAGTAAAAATCACAAAAATAAAATCAGTAGAGTATAGAAAAATTCGGAAAAACGGAAGAGAACCGGAGGTATAAATATTTTATTTCTTAAATAAATATATAACAGGTTTGTTTTTGAGAGTTTTTCAAAGGATGACTTGTTTCCCCTCTACCGATTTTGCCTATTTCCTAACATATCCAGCCATATTCGTGCCAACCTCCGGGAGTCTAGCTCTTTTGGGTTGGTCTTAATCATGTTTTCCACAGACAGACGGATTGACACACGGACATCGCTTGAATGTCGTTGAATCTATTACCGACCAATAACATTTATAGAGTTTTTCCAGCATTTAAAATCGGATACAAAATTATTTCTGTAATTTGAGTTTTATAACGAGCTCAAATTTTATGTGCGGCTGGAATAACTAAGGTAACCCCATAATCATTCTGTGGTGACACAGTGGATCTCAGAAACTATTTGTTCTATCGTGAAGCTTAATAAATCACTTCAAACATGAACTAAGGCTTATTATCACGATACTACTGATGTTTTCTATAAAGAAAGGAGTGCATACTGTTAGACTTAGCAAAAAAAAAAATTGTGTTACATATGTATGATTTTCGATATTTTTAGAAATATTTTTAAAATTTTCGAAAATTGTTCTTTTGATTGACAAAAAAATTAAAAATGTTCACAGAAAGAATTAAAAACGAATTTCAATCTCAAAAAACGCGGCTTCAATAAATTTTTTGATTAAAACTCCTCCGATAACGAAAATTGTTATATTAATCAACTTTTTATTTAAAGAATTTATCAACTTTTTATTTGAAGTCAATCAAAATAATAATTGATTTAACGAATGAATTGTAAGCATACGATAAAATTATGTATGAAGAAATGATTATTTTTTGCTTTCCAATATAATGCCAAAAATAGAAAAAAAAGTAAAACCCGATTATTTTCTATATACACACAAAGAATTGAAAACGAGTTTCAATCAACAAAAACGCGGTTTCAATTAATTTTTTAATTGAAACTCCTCCGATGAAGGAAATTGTTATATCAATCATAAAATTGTAGGCCATTAATTGATTTTTTTTTTAATCAATCACTTTTTCCATTTTGATCACAAATTTGATCAATTTTTTATTTAATTAAAGTAATGATTGATTTAACAAATAAATTTTAAGCGTATGACAAAATTCTGAAGAAATTCATATTTTTTGCTTTCCCATATGTTGCCGACAAAAAACAATAAAACCCGATTATAAAGTATATTTTTGAATTAATGTATTTAAATAAATTGATGCGAAAAAATCTGGTATGTTGAAAATTTGTATTTTGATAGTTAAAGAAAATAACAAAAATGTTGATCAAAACAATAATTGAACAGTTCATGCGAATAAGGACGAATAGACCATTTATATAATTTTACAAATGACGATAAAAACGCAGGAAACGGTTTAAAACTTATATGTTTGTGAATTTTTTGTATTAATGGATTAGTGCATTATGCAAAAATGTTGGAAAAAATATTTGTTTTCAGCCGTTTCCTGCGTTTTTATCGTCATATGTAAAATAATACAAATGGTCTATTCGTCCTTATTCGCATGAACTGTTCAATTGTTGATCAATAGATATAATTGAAATTTTTTAGCCAATAATTTTTTTGTGTGTATTTTCAATTAATGTATTCAAATAAATTACAGAGAGAATAAATTTGGTATGTAGAAAAATTGTAATTCGACAGTAAAAGAAAATAAAAAAAAAAAATTTCATCAAAACAATGATTTAAGTTTTAGTGCTCAATAGATTTAATTGAGTTTAATATAAAATGCAGAGACCAAATATAACAGTTATATGTGTCTTTTTGTTTTAAAAAAATCATGAAACGAACGTTGTCCAAACTTAGTATTTTATATATGAAAAGACTTCTAAAGATGTCCCGTGTTAAAATTTGCAATAACATTTATTTTTTGATTTTTTCAATAACAGTAAAAAATAACAGTTATTAAAAACTTTTTGTTCAAACAATCTAAAATAACTTTTATTTTATATTTATTTGATTAAATAACTGTTATAGCAGTTATTTTTAAAAAAAATCAAAGTTTATATCTTTAAATCAATGATTGAAGTGTTAGCTATCAGTTTGATTTAGTTTGATAACAGTTATAATAAATAAAAGTTTTTTATTTCTGTTATTTTGAACAGATATTTATATAAATCATTTCAAACTGTTATTTTTAATTTTTATTTGAAAAAATATTTTTGAACAGTTAAATTTGATTTTTTTCAATAAATCTCATAACTGTTATGGTCTCTGATAAAATGTCTTAAGCGAAAATATGTATTGAATAAAAGGAATATTAAAAATTCCAAATTAATGCCTTTTTATTTAACTTTATATATTTTTTTAATAAAATATATTTCACTTACCGGGACTACCCAGGAAGACTGAGGAATATAACCGTCTTGAGGCATCGGCATTTCTAGCTTCGGCGGCAGGTGATGACCATTCTCTTCGACACCATCGACCTGAAACAAATAGAGAAAATATAATTAGAAATTTGTAACAATTCCTAAGAAACTTATATATAATAATATAAAAAATATATAAAAAGAAATATATACAAAAAATAAATAAAAGTATTACGCAAAGTTCAGTTAAGTTTTTTTTTTATATAATTTCTATACTCACATAAATTTTTCAAAAAAAAAAAAACCTTATAAAACCCCTTCAAATAACAAATTTCTTAACACTTGTCATGTTTATATTAAAAGCTTAATATATTTTTATAAAAAAAAAAAAAATATAACGAATTTCAATAAATTTGTTTCTACAAAAAAAACCGCTTAAAAAGGAATTATAGATAATATTGACAGTTTTCATATCTAAAATTGTATATAACAAAATTAAATCTTATTTAGACACAAAAAAATATATATGAAATTTATGTAGGTTGTTTAATATTTTTTTGTTTTTAATAAAACTAATAATGACATGAATGTTCAAAAAGAATTATATTATTAATTTTATTTTATATGGATTTTTTTTGTATTATGAAATTTGTTTTTTGTTTTAAATCTGCCGTCGTTATGTCTAGCTTTACATTTAAAGATATTTTATTGCTGGTGAATTATTTTTTTTTTTTTTTTCTTTTTGTAATATAATTTTTTATATCTTTTATATACTTTGCCAATTATAAAATTTATTATTTATTTTATTTTTTAAATCTTAAGAAATTTTTGTTTGGTTAAACCAAGCTAAGTATATGGTTGAAAAAAAAAAAAATGAAAACAGCTCTTAAATAAACTTTTAAATAAACCTTATGGCGTATAATGTTGTTTAATTTCAAATGACGTTAATAATAATTTATTTTATAACCTTAAATGGCACATAAAAACAATGTTAATAAGAAGTGCTATATAACTTTTATTAACAAGAAGGTTTATACCCACCAATATTGTACCCATAAGGCATATTTTTTTTTTATTTTTTTCAGTTTTTTTTTTTCATTTTTGTTGCTTCTTTTCGTTGTTTGTATTTAAAAAAATAAAGAAAAAAAAACTTCCTTTTGTAACCTATTCCTTGTTATTATTGAGGTAACACACCTTTATTTAAATTCTTCTTATATATTTTTTTCTTATTTTTTTTTTTTTCTAAAGACGAAAAAAATTACTTCTATGAAAACTTAATGGCCAATTTTCTTTTGGGTGTAATGTGCGTATTAAATTTAATGTTTTTGTGGGGTGTTTATGCGTATATAGTTAAAACTTTTTTTTTCACTTTTTGCTTATGAAAAAATAAACGTGAGTGACAAAAAAAAAATGTTTTTTTTTGTGGTTGGTGTAAGTTAAGTGAATGACCCTGTTACGATTTTTTATAAAAATTTAAATTAGAAAGCATGAATATTGTTTTAAAAGGCATGAAACGAATTTTGTATGCGCTAAAAAATTATTTTTGTTGATATTTATTCTATAGGGGAAAAAATATTTTATAGAATGTGTTTATCCTTTATTTAGTGATTACTAGTCTGTTGAAATCAACTTTTAAGCAAAACTATGTAGTTTTGGAAACTTATTTGAATTCTTAAATAAACTTCGTATAATTTAAATGTTCGTATGTTAAAATAGGCGTAATCGGTCCAGTGGATAAACAGTTATGTTTAAAAAGTATCAAATATATCTTGGTTTTTAAACTCAAAATAATATGACTGTGTAGTCAGCACAAAGTCTTTTGAAAATGCACCCATTTTGAGCCAAATGAAAAATCTGCTGAATTTATCAGAAGCGTTTTGATAAATTTTTGTCCGGATAACAGCGCTCTACAAATCTGAGGTTTGTCGCTGCGTATTGAATGAAACCAAAAAAAGTTTATAGGTTTTGGTTTCCCGATTCCAAAACGGTCACTCAAAATTTTCTATCACGTCACAATTTTGAGAAAATCGCGGTTGAAGTGTCAAAAAAGGCCCATTTTGGCCATTATTGAGCGCCTATAAAATAAGATTCTGACATGCGAATGACTTGACATTAAGCTCATTCAAAAGTGCATAATTTTCTCTTTAAGACAAAATCAAATTTTATTGGAATTTAATTTTTTATAATGGTGAAAAAATCATTAGCCACAAGTGCTTTAAATCTAATATTTACGTGTGTATTTGTATGGAAATTTGTTAAAAAACACCGTGTTAATAAACTAAATATTTAAAAAATGGAAGGTTTTTTGTTAATAATTTTTTTACCATTTTAGAAAATTAAATTCCAAGAACATTTTATCTTGTCTTATAGAGAAAATTACAAACTTTTGAATGAGCTTAATACCAAGTAAATCGCATGTCAGGATCTTATTTTATAATCTTTCAAAAAGGGTCAAAAATGGTATTTTTCGGCACTTTAACCGCGAATAACTCAAAATCCTGACGTGATAGACATATTTGGGTCGCAGATTTGGAATCAGCACAACAAACTCTTCCTAAATAACTTACCAGAATCCAATACGCATTTTCATGTTGAGCTGTGTAATTTAAAAAATTAAATATCTTATAACAATAGAAAATTCTGCTGATTTCAGATGAGCAAACAAAACATTTTTATTTAAGAAAAACCTTGAAAAAGATTTTTAGCTATTTTTTTTCTAAAACTTTAAAAAAACTATAAAAAACGAAAAATTAGCAAATTAAGAAAACAAATAAACAAGTTAAAGATTCAATTCGGCTCGTCCGAATCCATCCACAATGCCCAAAACCATTGGCGTAGATAGCCCAAAATATATTTTAGCCCCCCCCCAGAATTTTAATCATTCACAATTTTTTTTTAATAATTTAATGATTTCATTAATTTTTGCAACAATAAATAATAATAATGAGTCTTTAGGACTCGTTATGATTATTCTACGAGTCTTAAGGACTCGTAATGATTATTATATTAGATCTAATAGTTTTTCCTATTGAAAAATAGTCTGAATTATTGCAAAAAGTTTTTATATGAATCTGATGTTTTTGTCAGTAATAAAAACTTTACCGAATCTTAGGATTTTAACTTCAGGAAAACATTTTAAGTTCTTTGATTTAAAAAAGTTTATTGAAAAAAATCATAGTAATCTAATGATTTTACTATAGGAAAAACATTAAAAATCTTTCATTTTCATAACATATCTGGGAGTTCTAAATTTCCGAAAAATCTTCAGAATCAAAATTTGTTTAAAAAAATATGAATTTTTAACCGCTTTCGGAGGGCATTCGTTTCTAGGACACCTAGACACATGATATAGGGAACGCTTCAGAAATAGGTCTGGGGTTTTCTATTAAAAAAAAAAAACAAAAAATTCAGAAATGTTGGCTTCCTACGCCAATGCCCAAAACACTTTTCTAATGATTTTAATTTTTTAATCCTAAAAAAAACAAGTAAAAAAGTTAAATTTGGCCTTGCCGAATGCAGTGGTACCCTTCACAATTGCAAAAAGATTATTGCAAACAACTTTTTTTTAAAAGGAAATTACTTTTGAAAAGAAAAAATTTTTTTTGAAAAAAAAATTCCGCGAAAAAAAAAATTGTTAAAAAAAATCCGCGATTTTTTTCTTTTTTTTTGTCAAAAATATGTTCGTACTTGTTATAAAATCATTTGGTGTTCAATTATATCCACATATGTCAACTAGCAGCCGAATTAAAACATTTTGTATTTTTAGGTTATGTTGAATGTACTAAAATTTTTGAGGTGTCCTTACATTTGCGTTCATAACTTTTGAACCGCTGCACAGTGGCCGAAACATCCAATCTAGCGGCGCTTAATACGGAAATGTAAAATAATAAAGCCCAATGCATATTTGTGATTATAAAACTTATAAAGAATTTAATTTTTAACCATATTTATTCATTTCAGTACTTTTATGTATTTTGGGAAATTTATGTGAATATCGGGAGGGTGGTCTGTATGAGGACTAGAAGTTAAAATGTTCCGATTCCGTTAAAATTTAGATTGATTATTTATGGCTACAAAAAACATTTACCAGTCGAATTTCAAGAGGATATTTGTGAAAATACCATTGTTAGGGCTTTTAAGTAAAACTGGAAGGGGAAATTAACATGGGGGCTATGGGATAACATGGACAGATTTTGTCAAAAATTTAATAGGATTTGTTCTTTCGATATAAAATCTTAAATTTCAAATTTTAGCCAAATCGATTGAAAATTGTGGTCTGTATAGCGTTTATACTGTTTATTTGGACAGGCAGATGGACCCTAAAAACCGAACAACTTGCGAGAACTAGCACGCCATACTGAAACGTCACAACAAAAATAACCCAAAATAATAAACAAAACAGGAATTGGACCGAATACGATCGAACTTCAAAAGTTGCAGTCCATGAAACTATAGTTTATATCACAAATGTGATATACACAAACACCTGCTTATTAGCTGTGAAAGTTGTCAAAAAGTCTTCAAAATCTGAGGGATTTTCTTATTCTCAAAACCTGTGGAATTTTGTGGAATATTTTCTGCACTGAAACGATCAAAATATTCTAATGAAGTGGTTTAAAGTCAACTAAGTTTTCTGCAAAATAACGACAACAATTGTTTTTTGCAGTTGTTTTTAACAGTTGTTTTTTGCAGTTTTTTTTTCAAAATAATTGGGGTCAATTTAGTTTAACCGAGATTTTTTGAGTGTTGAAAAAACATCAGTGTTTTCTCATAGAAAAAAATTTAGAGAGTTATTTCTAAAAAAAATATTTCTTTTTATTAAAATATTTCTTTTTAACAAAAGCCCGATTTGAGGTGTAAAGTAGTTGCACTGGTCATATGGCTTAATTTTAAGACGATAAAAAGCAATACATACAAAAACGGTGTTCGGTAAAGTTCGGTCAAAATTTGACCGAACACCGAACAGTGGCCGAACGTCACTTTAGTTATTTCTAGAAAAAAAAAAACATAAAAACTTGGGCGTACTGATTTAAGCTCAGAAAAAAATGGTCACCCTAATCATGTTACGATATTTCGATATGTTGCAAATTACCGAAAAACAAATTTTTATCTTCTATCATTAGCAATAAATATACGGTATAACAAAGTGGTTTTATAATGTTTAAATGTCCTCTATTAAGTGATTGCCTGTCTGTTGAAATCAGATTTTAAGAAAAATTATAACATCTTGGGAATTTGTTTAAACTTCGAAATGGTTGCCTTATAACTTAGTTGTTTGTATGTAAAATTAGGCATCGGTTCAGTGGATAAAAAGTTACGATTAAGTGTATGAAATACTCATGTAACGTGCGTTGTGTGTATTAAAAACACTGTTGTTGTTGATTATATAAATTCAGTAAAATTTAGAAAAATTTTCAAAACTTCCGATAAAAATTCACGGAGATGGGAAAAGTATCTGAAAATTTTAGGAGAAAATCAGAAAAATAGAAGCAATAAGACTTTTTCAAAAATAATATTGAAATAAATTCTTAAAAATAATTTAATAAAGTTTAGGAAAAATTAAAAAATTAAGCAGAAGTCCGAATATTCAAAGAAAAATTTAGAAATATACAGCATAAATGCATTTTTTATTTTTCTAAAAATCCCTATTGAGTGCTTATGAATTCTCAGACACTTTTGCGATGTCTATCCGTCCGTCTGCGGAAAGCTCGCTGCAGCCGAATCCAAAAGAACTCTGCTCTTGTGCAACGGATAGTTTAGTTTGTAAATGAGCAAAAACGGACGAGGAAGAAGTTTGGCACGAATTTTTCTTATCAACGGCTGGTTAAATTCGGAAATGAGCAAATTCGGAACAGGAAAAAAACGCAATATTTACAGTTTTTTTAACTTTTGTGTAACAAATTAAACGGTTTAATGTCAGAAGAATTTATAAGGCCTGCTCCTGGACCCAGGCTATTAAAAAATAAAATTTTTACGGTCCGCCCCTTTTTGAGGTGTGGATACAAAGAAAATAGTTTAAATAATGATAAAATTGTATTGTTTAAGTACAAACATTATAATAAACAACAATTATAACGAGGGAAAAGATGGCAATACTGATTATTATCAAACTGGGCGATAGTCTTGATCAAATACCTCGATTAGTTTAAAATATTAGCTTAAATATAATTTTTTTTGTACCCAACGAGAATTATAAGTTCTAGTGATGTGTAAACCAAATACTCTCTGCAAACTGAGTATAACTTCTATAATTTGTTCATAAATCGTTGCAGTTGCACTTCATTTCCCCAGTTCAACCTCTATTGTTACTAATGTCTTGACAAACTAAATATAATTCTTAAAAATCTCCTCTCTATATAACTTCTCCCCCAAAAATTCCCGCATAGGGTAGTTTTAAAATGTTTCCAAAATATAAACATTATCATAAATATTAATCAGCATCTAAAATTACAAAATAAACAAAATACAAATTCTAAAATCCAAAAAAAATTTCAAAACTTCTAATTGTATATTTGCATACCGCCGCTCTACATATCCCAACATATTGTCTTTTAAAACAGATGCAATTATTATGATTTTTTTTTATTATTATTTTTATTACAATTATTATCATTTTGCAGACACTACATACTACTAGAGTAGAACATACAATTTTATTTAATAGACTCACGGTCACGACCCCCAAAGAAAATGTTTCGCACATAAATCTTAATAATTTTTATTTCGTGTGTATGATTTTTTTTTTATTTTTTCGAAAATAGCGAAAAATATAAAATATTTTTTTTTTTTATTATACCCCAAAAAAAGTTGCCAAACAGTCTGTGTAAAATTTTTTAAGAGAAGGCATAAAACTAGAGTAGTTTTTTTTATTGCCTGTATAAATTTTACTCAAAGCGAATTGTTATAGAATTTAAAAGAGATGGAGAGAATGAGTGTTTATTGAGTTAAATGAGTTATTTCCCCTTTTTTGTAATAAACTAATGATAAAGAGCATAGGGATGATTGATGGAGTTAGGTACATTTTTTTTAATTTAGTACTTATATTGTTTTTCAAAAATGTACTTTTTTGAGTTGTAATTGAGATATGAGATCTAATCAATAATACGCACCCGTGGCCAAAATTAATTTATGCATTTGCTTGAACTGGGCATGGGTGCGTATGATTACTAACTAATTATTAGATCTGTGAATGCCTAAATAAGCCGTTTGAATTTATTTTTTTTTTTAAATGGAAGTTCATAAAATTGAAATTAAAAAAATCTTAGGGTATTTATTTGAAAATGCTTTAAGGCATTTATTGGAAAATACTTTAAGGCATTTATTTGAAAATTCAGTTCTAATCTATTAAAAATTATTATATACGGGAATATGGATAATTTTTGAAGATTTTAGAATTTTAAATTAATAACGAGTAAGAATCTAGAGAAACTTAAATAGATACAAATATCCACAAAAACTCATTTTACCAAATCATCCAAAGCACATTCTACCACGGAGTGGTGCTGGGTATAAAAATTGAAAAATCTGTACTTTTTGCCCATTTTCTAAGAATAAAGCTACATTAAAAAATTATGAGCAGGTTTAAAACCTTCCACTGGGACTTCAAATCCTTCTCCCCTACATAAGAATATTTCTTAGGATTTTTTTTTTAATATGATTTTTAAGTTTTCATGGCCATTGCATCGGAAAATGATTTAAAAACATGTACGTTTTTTGAATAATTTTTTTATGGACGAATTGTTAACATTTTTAGATGACTTTTTAGAAGAACAATTTCGTGAATTTTGTTCTGATAAAGGAACCTTGGTTAATAAAGTATTAAATAAACATAGGAGGAAACTGCCTTGAAAACTGCCATATCGTCTAGGTAATTTTGTTAAATTTTGTAATACTCTTTATTTTATCAATTTTTTTTTTAAAAATCCCGAACTTAAACCCGGTTATGAAATGCGCATTTTTAATGACTTTTAACTTCAATTCACGAATTAATCATTTTTGTGTGTTTGTCACACACAAAAATGATTTACACTAAAAAAAATTACACTGAAAATATTTTTTAATGACTAAAAAACTGTTTATTCAAAATATTTGTTTCTAGTTAAAATTTTCATAAGAATTTTCTTTTTGCTTTATAAAAAAAATCAAAATTAAATTCGTAAAATGAATTTTACGAATTCAATTTACTTAAAAAAAATTCCATTAGGCAGGCCTTCTTTTATCTTCCACGAAGTCTTATGAAAACTTAAACAAATTTATGGACTTACATCACGGGTTAAAGAACAAATCATAAAAACTCGTGCTTGGCATTTAGATAGGGGGATACCCACAAAAAAAAAATAAAAAACTTTGTCAAATTACTAGGAAAAGTCTCGTAATCCTATTTTACCAATATTTGAAAGTTTTCCTTGTTTTTTATCAAATCGAAATTTATTTTTTTTTTTTATAATTTTAAATTTTTTTTGTAATTTTACAATTTTTTTGTAATTTTACAAATTTTCAAGATAATTTTACAAAAAAAAATCTAGTAAATTCATGAGAATTCCTTAAAATTTTAATTGCGCCAAAAAAACTGTAAATTTACAATTTAGTGGCAAAAAGCTTTTGAAATTACAAAATTATTGGTAAAAAGCTTTTAAAATTACTAGGAATTCTCGTAAAAAAAGAGGTAGCAAAAAATCTAGTAAAATAAAGAAACCTCTTTGTAAATTTTATCGTGTCAAAAAATTTGTAAATTTTATTGGTAAAAACCTTGTAAAATTACAAAAATATTGGTAAAAAATCTTGTAAAATTACTAGGAATTTTTGTCAAATAGGAGGTAGCAAACAAAAAAAAATTACAAGTTTTTCTTGTAATTTTACAAGTTTTTTTTTTTTTTTTGAGTGCAAAGTTATTTTATTTTCTCTACAGTGAACGTAAATTGAATTTTTAATGACACAGAATAAAATAATTCATGTGTGTCTTCCAGATGGTGGCCACAGTTGGGCATAAAAAGTAACGGAACTGATCCTCTTTAGCATGTTAAAGTCCAAAATCAATCCTTGTTTTGTAACCAACTAAGAATTATCACTACCTCTGATTTTGATTTCTGTAAGTAACACAATTATATCATTATGAAAACATTTTTGTTATCCATGCCCACAAAAGGGGGCATGCAAAAAAAAAAAAATAATTTTATAGCCCCCTGGGTCCAAGTGTGGGACTTGAAAAGTCATCTGACATAGAAATGTTTAATTTGTTTAACAAAAACCTGTAAAAATGGCGGTTTCGAGAGATTGGTTCAGTTTTTAAAGGGGAAGTTTTTTCCCTCTGTCCGATTTTGTCCATTTTCAAACTTAGCTAACCTATGACCATTAGGCATATTCGTGACAAATTTCAGGAATCTATCATGTTTAGTTTGGACACGGAATGGCAAAGTGATTATACCCACATAGAATTTCTGAGAATTTTTCCTGAGAATTTTTCCTGCCATAAAAACTTTGTCTTCGGTAAAAACTGGATCGAAAAATTCCAATACGGCAAAAAAATCTTATTGTGCACTCAAAAGAAAAACTCTGTCAAAAAATCTGTAAAATGACTTTCAATTTAATTTAGCAAACTTTCAGCAGATTTTTCTGATAAAATTGATATTTTCACTAAAATCTCTGTCATTCAGTTTTAGAAAATAACAGAACTTTTATTGCGTTTTTACAGATTCTGTTTGTTGAATTTCAAAATATTTTTTAGAAGCTTTTTTTAAATTATACAGAAATAGTTTGCTGTTTTTTTTAATGTTTATTTTTTTTTTGCAATCAAAACAATATTTTTAAACTTATTTTTTTAACTTATTTATAGCAAATTATTTTTTAATTTTACAGAAATAGTTTGCTGCCATCCTATTTTCAAGAAAACTTTCTTAAGTTTTTTTTTTTAAGTAATAATTTTTTCGTTTTGTATACAATTAAACTAATTAAGACTAAAAATTGACATAACTAAAAAAAAATCAGTAGATTATATTGCTAGTTTTTCAGAAATATTTTTTTTAAGTTTAAATAAAAAACAAGTGAGAGTGTTACATTCGGCTGTGCCGAATCTTTTATATCCCACAAAATTTAAAAAACAATATAAAAAAATCCAGGGGCATTTTTTTTTGGGGGGTTGAAGGGGGACGTTAGGGGCACCTTCCCCTTGCAATTTTGAACATCTTCTGAGATAAGAATGTTGCATTTGCTTAGCAAAAGTACAAAAACCCTGCAAAAAATGCGGTTTTTCTTAGGTTGGTTTAGTTCTTGGTCCGATTTTGCCCATTTCCGAACTTCACCTTAACCAAACTTCGGAAGTCTAGCTCTTTTATTTTGGACTGTATAGTGTCCTCTACAAACGGACAGACGGACGGACGGACATCGCTAGATTGTCTTAAAATCGATCACTGATCAATAAAATATATACTTTATGGGGTCCTAGTCCGATATTTCGTTGCGTTACACACGGAATGACAAAGTGAGTATACCCCCATACTGTGGTTGGAGGGTATAAAAAAAAAACTATTAAAGTTTTCATGCAAACAAATTTTCTGAAAACAAAAATTTTGTAGAAAATGTCTTTGCAGATTTCTCTGTTATTTGACAGATTTCTCTGTCATTTATTGTTAGATAATCATGACAGATTTTTAGCAAACCGTGTTTGCAAAAATCAGCAGATTTCTTATATGGCTCAAAATGTTTAGCAGATTTTTTTGCTGATTGGACAGAGAATTTATATTGAGTGTACACAAAAGAAATAAAAATGAATTTCAATAACGAAAAATGAGGTTTAAATCAATGTTTTGATTGAAAATCCTTCAATTAAAATATATATTATACCAATTATTAAATTAGCAGTTGAGTAATTAAATATTTTTTCAATCAAACGTTTTTCGATATTGATAAAAAATTTGTTAAATTTTTTTAGTTGCTGCCAATAAAAATAATGATAAATTATGGCAAAAAAAATTTTGTGTTATGTTAACTGTAAAATTTCTAGTGAATTTTGTTTTTAAATCTTCCTCTTTTTAAAAGTACCAACAAAAGTACCATTTGCTTCATCCCTGTTAGAGCTTAAAACAACTTTAACTCAACACACACACAATGTCAGTTTATGTTCTCAGAGAAGTTAAACTGTAATATCGTAAAATGAGTGTTTTTGTTTATTTTTTAAGATTTTAAATAAAATTCTTAAAGAAACTTTAATAAATAAACAAAAGTTTATGGCTTTAAAAATTTTAATTAATCCTTTTAAAATTTTTGATTGACTTTTGTTTTTGCGTTCCTGTAAAGTGGATTGTCATAAACTCTTGTTCTTTTTGCAATATCGTAAATTTATTTTCTTATGCTCTTTGTTTTGTTGTTGGTGTTGTTTTTTTATATAATCATCATTCAGCCATTTTTCCATTTTGTATTTGCAGTTTTTCATTTTTTTGTAATTTTTTTTGCGTCTTGTGTGCTTTTGGTTTCTTTTCTTTATACTCGTAGTAAGTAGTTGTTGTTATTGTTTATGTACAAGTGTTGGTATTTTTTTCTTTAGTAGTTTTTATTGTTGTTTGTAGTTTTTTTTTTCATATGGCTGTCATATGGTGGCCTTAAAAATGGGTGGAGTGTCATTTTTTTTGTTGTTGTTGTTAACTTTTCGCCCAGACAACATGACTTTTCTTTTTATACATTTAACTCATACAATTACAGAAAATTATAACGTTTTTTTCAACTTGCTCTTTTCTTAATTGAGTAATATTTTTCTGCTGAAGTATTAAAAAAAAATATAAAATGCCGTCGCTTGAAATTTAAATTTTTAAAATAATTTTTTTTTTTTTTAAATTCTTGAAATATTTTTTTTTGATTTTAATTTAAAATAAAAATCTGTTTTCAGTTATATTTTCTAATAATATGTGCCTTATATTTTTGTTGTTGTTATTGTTGTAATTTGTTTCTGTTGCTATTTGTGTTCATTTTTGTATTTAGATAAAATTGTATTTCGAAAGTGACAGTTAAAATGATTTATCACTTTGTTTCGCTGCTGTAGCTACAATAATTTTTTTTTTTTTTGTGCCTCTAAAACAACACATTGTTGTTGGAGTTTTTTAATTTTTTTTTTTGTCTAAAAGACCCTCTCTAGAGTCTACTAACAGCAGATTTTTTTTTGTGTTATTTTCAATTTTAACCCTTAAATGGGTGAGGGTGACTAAAAAGGTTATTCTAGGGGTTTTCACTGATATAAGGCAAAAGTACATATTTTTTTGTTAAAAAATCAGCTGAAATCCAATAAAATTTTGAAAACTTCAGTTCATTTTGAAAAAAAAAACTTTTGTTAAAAGTATTTCGAAATTATCCATGAGGCTGACATATCAATTGTGTATTTCGGGTATTTCAGCGGAAATGTATGAGTCCACGGGTAAATAAAAAATCTACTTCTTCTCAAACAGCAGTTGCAAAAATGGAGAAAAATTGACTGACAAGGCAAGTATCTCAACCCTTATGAACCGATTTCCATGAAACTAAAAAATATATATAAAAGATACAATTCTAAGGTAGGGATGTCTCGGTTTATCGGCCATATTGGGGATTTAGAGGTTCAAAACATGGGTCAAAAAATGGCGAAAAAATCGTTTTTTGAATATTTCAGCTATTTCTTTTCAAGAAACTTTATGATGTTAACATATAAGATGAAAGGTTTTTTTAATGCTTCTGAAAATTCGTCTTCGTTAAATATTTTTTTCATGAAAATGTGTAAATTTTGGGGGTTATTAAATGAAGACGTAGTCCTACGATATCCATATGAATACGAAATAATTTTTATTAAATTTAAGTCGACACGTATTTTTGCTCTAGACCAATGGTTCCCAACCTTTGATTCTCGCCCCACTGGGGGGCAATTTGAAGCTTCCAGGGGGGCAACGAGCAAATGTTTAAGACTTTTTTAGTCAAATTAACTACAAAAACAATTTTTTTTTAGCTAAATTAACTAAAAAAATTTTGTTAATCGCTTAAAATTTTCACTAAAAACTTAGTTTAAATGCTTATTTTACAAAAACTCTGCTAAACCAGTAGTAATTTTCATTAGAAACAAAAATTAGAAAAATTAGCAATTATTTCTTGAGTGTACACCCAAAAAAATAACTAGTGTTAAACAGTCTAATGTGACTTAGGTAAATTTTTTTTATATTGAGTTCAAGAAATTGCTCAAGTTTTAACTAAATTGTATATGACATTTATTTTGTAAAATAGCATTGTTTACAATATTGAATTTAACATACACAAACTTGAATCTTTTACCTAAGTTTTGTTTATAAATATAAATAAATTTAATTCGATAAAGTCGACATATTAATGCCGCATTGTAAACAACACATTGACAACAAATTGTCTTTAATTTTTTATAAAATATATCTATGAGGATCTAATTTATTTAATGAATTAAAAAGGTAAGCAAAATTAATGTGTTTATATATTTGATAAACGTATATTAACCAAAATATTAACTTTCAGTTGCAGACGGTGGTGGTTTATCCAAACATTTGCGGCATCCGCCACGCAACTTGTAAAAATACATTACTTGGAATCTCCACCCAATGTAGGCTGTTCGCAGTGTTGGTTCAATAGTAGACACAAAAGCAGATCCAGAAAATGACTTGAGGTTTTTGATTGCAGATTCCGGTTAGTGATAATTCAGCATCTACAGAAAAAATAATTTAGAAAAATAGTCTCACAATATGGTACTTTCTATAGAACAATTGTCTCAGAATATGAAAATTGTTCTAAAGAAAAATTGTCTTAGAATCTATGATTTTTTCTATTGAAAAATTGTATCAGAACCTGAGACTTTTTCTGTAGAAAAATTGTCACAGAATCTAAAATTTGTTCTGTAGAAAAATTGTGTCAGAATCTGAGTTTTTTTTCTATAGGAAAATTGTTTAAGAATTTACGACTTTTTTTATAGAAAAATTGTCTCAAAATGCAAGACTTTTTCTATAGAAAAAATTTCTCAGAAATAGAGAATTTTTCTATAGAAAAAAATTCTAAGAATTACAGAATTTTTTCAATAGTAAATTTCTGAAAAACAATTTTTCTTTAGAAAATTTTTTGAAAAACAATTTTTTTATAAAAAAAATTTCAAGCAATATTTCCATAGAAAATATCTCTAAAAACAATTTTTGTATAAAAATTTCTCAAGGACAATTTTTCTATAGAAAATTTCTGAAAGACAATTCTTCTATAGAAAATTTCTTAAAGACAAGTTTTCTATAAAAAAAATTTTAAATACAATTTTTTATAAAAAATTTCTCATACAATTTTTCTATAGAAAATATGTATTAAGACAATTTTTCTTTAAAAATTTCTCAAAGTCAATTTTTCTTTAAAAATTTCTCAAAGTCAATTTTTCCATAAAAAATTTCTTAAAGACAATTTTTCTCTAGAAATGTCTGAAAGACAATTTTTCTACAGAAAATTTCTGAAAGACAATTTTTCTATAGATACTTTCTAAAAAAAAAACAAAAAAATATCTAAAGAAAAGTTGTTTTTACGAAATTTTTTACAGAATAAGTTTCTATAGAAAAACTGTCTTTTCTATAGAAAAATTATCTTTAAGAAATTTTCTTTACAAAAATTGTCTTTGAAAAAGTTTCTATTAAAAATTATCTTTCAAAAATTTTCTATAGAAAAAATGCCTTTAAGACAATTTCTATAGAAAAATTGTATTTGAAAAATTTTCTATTTAAAAATGCCTTTAAGACATTTTCTATAGAAAAATTGTATTTGAAAAATTTTCTATTTAAAAATTGTCTTTGACAAAGTTTTTATAGAAAAATTGTCTTTAAGAAATTTTCTATAGAAAAATTGTCTTTCAGAAATTTTCTATAGAAAAATTGACTTTCAGAAATGTTCTATAGAAAAATTGTCCTTGAGGAATTTTCTATAAAAAATTTTCTATAAACAAATTGTCTTTGAGAAATTTTTTATGAAAATTTTTTAAAAAATTTTCTACAGAAAAATTTTCTTTTAGAAATTTTCTCTGAAAACCTGTCTTTCAGAAATTTTCTATAGAAAAATTTTCTTTCAGAAATTTTCTGTAAAAAAATTGTCTCTCAGAAAATTTTTTTTTTTTTAGAAATTTTCTATAGAAAACCTGTCTTTTAGAAATTTTATATAGAAAAATTGTTTTTCAGAAATTTTCTGCAGAAAAATTGTCTCTCAGCAATTTTCTATAAAAAATTGTCTTTGAGAAAGTTTCTATAGAATTTTTTTGTTTTTAAATTTCTATTAAAAAATTATCTTTGAGAAGTTTTCTATATAAAAATTATATTTGGGAAATTTTCTATAGAAAAATTATCTTTAAAAAATTTTCTATTGAAGAATTGTCTTTTAGAAATTTTCTGTAGAAAAATTGTCCTTGGGAATTGTCTTTGAGAATTTTTCTATGGAAAATTATTTTTCAAAAATATTCTCTAGAAAAATTTCTCTCAGAAATTTTCTATAGAAATATTGTCTAAGAAATTTTCTATAGAATAATTGTCTTTGAGAATTTTTCTATGAAAATTGCCTTTCAGAAGTATTCTATGGAAAAATTGTGTTTGAGAAAGTTTCCATAGAAAGATTGTCTTTCAGAAATTTTCTACAGAAAACCTGTCTTTCAGAAATTTTATATAGAAAAACTGTCTTTGAAAAAGTTTCTGTAGAAAAATTGTCTTTGAGAAATATTTTATAGAAAAATTGTCTTTGAGAAATATTCTATAGAAAAATTGTCTTTCAGAAACTTTCTATAAAAAATTTTCTATAGAAAAATTGTTGTTCAAAAATTTTCTATAGAAAAATTAACTTTCAAAATTTTTTTTAGAAAAATTGTCTTTCAGAAATTTTCTATAGAAAAATTGTCTTCCAGAAATTTTCTATCGAAAAATTTTCTATAGAAGAATTGTCTTTCAGAAAATTTCTACAGAAAAATTGCCTTTCAGAAATTTTCTATGAAAAATTATCTTTGTGAAATTTTCTATAGAAAAATTATCTTTTTTAATTGGTTTAAAACCAATTTTCTATAAAAAAATTGGTTTTATAACATTTTCTATTAAAAAATTGTCTTTGAGGAATTTTCTGTTGAATAATTGTCTTTGGGAAATTTTCTATAGAAAAATTATCTTTAAAAAATTTTCTATTAAAGAATTATCTTTGAGAAATTTTTTATAGAAAAATTGTCTTTAAGAAATTTTTTATAGAAATTTTTTTTTAAAATTGGCTTGAAAAAGTTTTCTACAGAAAAATTGTCGTCAAAAACTTTCTATAGAAAAATTATCTTTCAGAAATTTTCTATAGAAAAATTGTCAACCAGAAATTTTCTATCGAAAAATTTTCTTTCAGAAATTTTCTATAGAAAAATTGGCGTTCAGAAAGTTTCTATAGAAAAACTGTCTTTCAGGAATTTGCTATAGAAGAATTGTCTTTGAGAAAATTTCTATAGAAAATTTTACTTTAAGAAATTTTCTATAGGAGTATTTTCTTTCAGAAATTTTCTGTAGAAAAATTATTTCTCAGAAATTTTTTATAAAAAAATTGTCTTTGGAAATTTTCTATAGAAAAATTGTCTATTAAAAATTTTCTATAGAAGAATTGTCTTTGAGAAATTTTTTAAAAAAATTGTCTGTTAAAAATTTTCTATAGTAAATCTGTCTTTTAGAAATTTTTTATAGAAAAATAGTCTTTCAGAAATTTTCTATAGAAGAATTGTCTTTCAGAAAGTTTCTATAGAAAAATTGTCTGTCAGGAATTTTCTAAAGAAGAATTGTCTTTTTATTTCTATAGAAAAATTGTCTTTGAGAAAGTTTCTATAGAAAAAATTAGTTGTCACTGATCATGCTAAGTATGTATTTTAAGCTTGTTAGTATTTATATTTTATTATAAAATTGTCCTTTATATTAAAAAAAATATTAAAAATAAATGTAATTAAAATTTATAATATTGAGCATTTTGTATGGAAGGGGATATATAAAACTATTAAATCAACCTAAAAAAAATACGTTATTTGACCAATCAAACTGTACCATTTGTTTAAATACAGTGGCTAAATAAACAAAATTAAATTTGAAATAATGCTTAAATGCATTTTGTAAGTTTACCTAAGTTGATTCGGGTAATATGCAAAGAAACTTTTCGAGTTGGATTCCTGCGAAAAATCTTAGGTAAATTATACCCTAAAATTAAATAATTTCACAATTGTTTTTTTTTGGGTGTAGGGGGACAAGGCAATTTTTTTAACTTAAAAGTGGGGCGTGGCGTTAAAAAGGTTGGGAACCATTGCTCTAGACTATATTAATGTTAGTTCGAGAGATATCAAAATTTTCCCGAAGGTCCACATTGTTTCATAAGGGAACAACGAAATTTTTAAACACTGATATGGCCGATAAGCCGAGTCACTCTAATCTTAAAATCTTCTCTTTTATATATATTTTTCAAGTTTTATGCAAATCGGTTCCCTTGTGAGTAAAAATTATTTAAAACCTTAGTCTTGGAGAAGACTTGTGTTCAAGTTTTTTAAAGCAACTCGAAGCATTTAAAGGTTCTTGTAAGGCGGATTTGCCTTAGAAAGAACGAGGTTTACAAAACAAAATTGGTCAAAACTTATTAAAAAATCAAGTTCAACGATTTATTTAATTTGGGAGTTATGAGCAGCTCAGACTGATATTTTTTTGTATGACAAAAAAGTTTTTCTTCCGATTTTAAACGTCCGAGCAAATTTTTATTCTCTTAAGCATTAAACTTATGAGGTACCAATTTGGGGTCATTCGGATTAAATTAGCCCGTGGCGTCTGGCATATAAAAATTTTGGGGTTTTAAAAAAAAAACAAACAAGTAGAAAATTTAAATCCGACTTGGCCGAATCTATGAATACGACTTGGCCGAATCTTTGAATACCCTCCACAATGTCCTTTTTAAAGGATATTAAAGTTTCTAACGTGAAAAAAATTAACAATTTTGATTAGAAATATTTTATTTTGGGTAAAGATTTTTTTTGTCATTTTTTAAAAAAAAAAAGAAAAATAAGAATTTTTGTTTTTGAGTGTAAAATTTTTTTCGAGTGTAATTTTTTTTTTAATGTAAGAATATTTTTGAGTGACAAAAATACTTTTGGAATTAATTTTGTGGCTTACCAATGTTTTTAAAGCTTGTTGTTTTAAGGCTCGGTTTTTTTAAGACGTGATGTGAAACCAATCTGAAATTCACGGTTTTGCTAATGACTTTTGAACCACTGAACCGATTTGGCTGAAATTCTGACGGACTCGGCCAGGGGACGGTAAATATATATGCCAAGCTTCAGAATCATCATAATTGCCTTTCGAAAGTTAGCGTGTTTTTATCTCGTAAATTCACAAAAACCCCTTGCTTAAATTCACTCTTTTGCTAATAAGTTTTGAACCACTGAACCGATTTCGCTAAATTGCAATACCAACCTGACCAGGTAAATGCCCGACATATATGCCAAACTTCAGGAGCATCCGTAAAGTCTTTCAAAAGTTAGAGTGTTTTCAACAGACAGACAGACGGACAGACGGACGGACGGACATAGCTAGATCGTCTTAGAATCGATCGAGGATCATGAATATATATACTTTATGGGGTCCTAGACCAATATTTCGAGATGTTACAAACGGAATGACAAACTTATATATACCCTCTATCACTAGAGTGGAGGGTATAAAAAACTGTTTCATTAAGCTTAAGACAAACTTTCATTTAAACTTAATTTGAGCCAAATTAGAACATTTTAATCCATGGCGCCCTGAAAGCTTGTCTCAAGTTCTATGCAAGAGGTATGGGAAAGAAATTTTTATATATTTTTCTACCCTCCAACCACAGTAACGCATCGAAATATTGGTCGGGGACCCCATAATGTGTATATATTATTGATCCATGATCGATTCTAAGACATTCTGTGAATGTCCGTCCGTCCGTCTGTCTGTAGATGGCACGATGCAGTCCAAAATAAAACAGCTAATCACCTGAAATTCGGCATGAATATGTCTTATGGTCCTAGGCAGGTAAAGTTCGTAAATGACCAGGGGGGAAAATGTTCCCCCTTGAGGAACTAAACCAACCTCTGAAAAACACGATTTTTTTTAATTGTTTTTTTGTATTATTGTTAAAGAAATGAAACAAATTTATGCAAGAAGTTCAGAGTACTTCACTAGGACCGGGGGGCTAAACAAATTTTTTTTTGCCCGCCCCCCTTTTTAGGGCGTGGATACAAAAAATAAATTAAATAATGATAAAATTGCATAACTTTAGTGCAAAAAGCATAACAAATAAATTAGTAAACATTTTTTGCCCCTCACTGCCCCCGCCGAAACCCCCTCCCAAAAAAATACGCCCCTAAATTTTTTCTTTACATGTTGGAGGGTATAAAAGATTCGGCATAGCCAAATTTAACACACCTACTTGTTTTTTTTTAATTTTTTGAACGTGGAATAAACCGCCATTTTAAGCAAAATTAGATGGTATATAAAATGAATAAAAATTAGCAAAAATCCAAAACTTTGATCGCCTGTCGCTATGAGTAATTTAATCCGATTAACCTCAAATTTGTAACATATAACTTTTAAGTCCAGGGCCATTCCAGAAAATTTAGCTCAAATTTTAGTCATTTTTGGAAATGGTGTCTCAGATTAATTTGAACCTTGACACATAGATAGCCCTCATAAATATGATATATGTACCATATATCGTTTTTTTACATTTGGTGTATTTAACGAATTATGGCGGGTCAAAGATTGACTTTTTAAGCAAAAGTAAGAAAAATACATCACGTTTAAAGAGCTGTAACTTCTTAACCAATGACCCGATTTTCACAAATTTAGGCTCATGTGAAAGCTGGGGTTCTTCTTTTAGAAAATATTTTTAAAATAACACAGTTTTTTTTACAGAAATGATGCAAAAATGCAAAAACATTTTTTCTTTTCGAATATTTAAAAAAACACATCTTAGATTTTTTTTAAAAAAATTCTGGTGAAAAATAACAATGTTTTGTATAACATATTCAAAATTCAGAGTGGGATCTCCATGGGATCAAAAACTATTCTGTTTTAAGTACGAGGTTCTCATATTTTTCCCTTAGAAAATTTAAATTTCTAATGTTTTGAATGTTTTTCAAAATTTTAATAGTATAATTTTCTTTGAAAATTTAAATTTTTATATTGAAGAAACATAAAATTTTAATTTTCTAAGGTAAAATTTAAGAACTTTGTGCTAAAACCAGAATATTTTTTGATCCCATTGGGATCCCACTCTGAATTTTGGATATGTTGTACAAAACAGTATTGTTTATTACCAAACTTTTTTTTTTTTAAATCAAAGATGTGTTTTTTTAAATATTCGCAAAAAACCAATGTTTTTGATTTTTTGCAACACTTCTGAAAAAAAAACCGTATGCTTTTGAAAATATTTCCTAAAAGAAGAAGAATTAAGCTTTCATATGAGCCTTTACTTGTGATAATCGGATTACTAGTTAAAAAGTTAGAGCACGTTAAACGTCATGTATTTTTCTGAATTTTGCTAAAAAAGTCGAACTTTGACCCGCGATAATTTGAAAACTACAGCAAATTTTGAAAATCCAAAAATGCAACATATCTCATATAAACGTGGATATCTATGAGCCAAATTCTCAGTGGCGCCCAAAGGCATGTTTCCGAACAGTGGGGCGAAATTTTTTGGAATTACCCTCCAGTAGAATAAAAATTTTAACGGACATTTGGAAAATCAAAAGTTAAAAAATCAAAACACCTTTTAATTATTTTGATTTTTTTAGCATAAAAAAATCGTTTAAAAATTCTGACAAGAAAATTTTTATTTAAAGTAATAATTTTTTTAGGAATTTTTGAAAAAAAAATTTACCGTAAAAGTTTGTTTGGGTATAAATTTTTTTTTTCGAGTTCAAACAATTTTTAAACTGTAATTTTTTTTGAGTAACAAAAACACTTTTAAATGTTTAAATATATGAGGTATACAAATGTCGTTCAAAGCGTGTTTTGCATTTTTTTTATCACGTGCATAATTTCCACGTGCATAATTTCCAGCGGTTGTCATAACTTCTAAACCCCTGGACCGATTTCGCTGAAATGCAATACCAACCTGTCCAGCAGCACGATAAATATATATGCCAAGCTTTAGCAGCTTCAGAATAGGCTTTCAAAAGTTAGCATGCTTTCAACAGACAGACTAAAATCGTTAGGTCTACTAAAAACCGATTAATAAGTCGCTAAACACATTGTCAACGTCATAGTTGACCTCACTGTACGTTTGTTTTCCGTTTTTTTTTTTTTTTTTAATTTTCTGTAATAAAAATGTTTCATGGTCTGGGAATTTGTTGACGGGAAAACGGTCTTTAGTTTTAATATTTTTAAACATCTTTCAAAGCAAACTTATAGGTTAAATGTCATAGAAACCAATTTTTTTTAAGAACATAAAAAGATTTTGAATTTGAGGTAATTTTTTAAAAATGTATACATTATCTGTACAATGTATAGTGTACATACAGAAAAAACATTTTTGAAACATGATTGCAGCACACTTATAATAGAGGGGCAACATAGTTGATCCATTTGATCATATATATGATTATGACAACCATACTATGACCATCAACAATTTCAGCATGGCAATTTTTTATCATACTATGATCAACGAAGATCAAAATATGATTGCTACAATCATATTATGATAAATTTACTATGACCATCAACAATTTCAGCATGGCAATTTTTTATCATACTATGATCAACGAAGATCAAAATATGATTGCTACAATCATGTTATGATAAATTTATTAATCATACTATGTTGCCCTTTTATTATGGTTGTCGCAATAATGTTTCTTCTCTGTGTGTATTTCGCTTGTTTTGAGACTTTTTCTAAAAAATAATTATCACAGAAACCAAAAAGTTTTCTCAAAAGATAATTGTCTCAAATTTTGAAGACTTTTCCTTACTTAAAAGTTAATGGGATATAAAAATGTCACGGAATCTAAAAAAAAAATGCAATACGAAAAAATTCCTCAAAATCTGTAAAGCGTTTTATAGGAAAAATTCTCTAATGTTCAGAGTAAGTTGCTTGAAAAAAATTTACCAAAAAAAAAATGATGCCTTCTTAGGGTTAATCCTATGTCTATCTATATATATCGTAGAATGTATATTTTTTGTATGGTTATTTGTACACCCCTACACTATACTCATCATTAGATATTTCTATTTGCTGTCGTCAAACTTTTTAGCGCAAGTGTTTTGTTTCTCTATACGATTGTTTTTTTTATTTTTGTTTCTACATATTTTCATTTTTTTTTTAATGCTTAAAGCAAATTGTATTCATATAAAGCTTACTCTTTTATATTATTTATACAAGTTTGTATATGCGTTTTTTACAAAGTAAAAAAAAAATAAACTTTAGTAAAATGAAAAAAAAAAACATAAATTACTTTTTTTCCACACAATGTCATTTAGAATTTGTTTTTTAAAGATTTTTTTTTCTATTTTCAATCTGTATGTATGTAGTATTAGAGAGGCGTTTTTTGTAACTTTTGATTTTCCTAAGTGGACGGGAAAATTTTTATTTTCCTAGGCCTAAAACGTATGTGGTTTAAATTTGAGGACAAACGAATTAAGTTGACCCGTGACGTCCGGTGATCAAAGTTTTTGATTTTTCAATATTTAAAAAATAAAAGTAAAATTTGTCTTGCGATACATCGTATTATTTGTTATTTTGATGTGCTGAATACGAATTTCAAAAAATGTTCCTAAATTGGACCTCGAGCTTGAATATGAAAATATGTTTGCTCAAAAAAACGCCTGTCTAATGTAGTATAGAAATGGAATGAATGTCTGTTTGAAATTGTTTCTTATATTTTCTAATTTAAAAAATTCCTTTTTTTGTTTAGTTACCCAGCAAAAAAAGAGCTTACCATTCACTACAAAATTCACCACAACTTATGAACCAGATGTACTTCTTCTTCAGCTGAAACACTGATGAATTTTATATGGGCGTGACACACAATATCACTAGTGTTTAGTATGTACATATATATTAACATCTTTATCACAACTTCTGAAGTCGTGATCGGGATGTTAATATAACTTGACCTTTTGGAAGTGCTTTTTTCATCACTTCTTTAGAAGTATATATTTCTTGGCATTTTGGATGTGATTATGTAATTTTTATATGGTGATTTAGAAGTGATTTTTTCATCACTTCTTGATAAGTACATATTTCATGACTTTTTGGGATTGAATTTAAGAGTTTTTTTTTTAGTATTTACACTAATAATAATTAAAACCAAAACGATATGTTTAACAATGTATAATATTTATTGTGTAATATTTAGACTTGAAATTGTTAAGATTAAATCGATGTTTTAAATAATTTAGTTTAGCTAATAGGAATTATTAATTAAATGTGGATGTATATATTTTTCTAATAGTTTTTCATGCGCTTTATCCGAATCTGGCCTTAGAAGTGATTTATCTTATTTTGAGATATTTAGATTTTCGATTGACAGTACTGCATAAACTCAGATATTCGCAATGTTCGGGACCTTATAAAACCGAGAATTATTTTATGATGTATAATTAGTTCAGCACATCTAAAAATACTTCACTTATTCTTCAAATTACTTTTGCAATTCTTAAGATATCTTTTTTCATTACGGAGATATCGACCGATAAAATTATTGCAATTTCGGCCCTAAAAATAAAAGAAAACAAATTTGAAAACCAACCAATTTGTCTTGTTGATATATAATAGTACCGAATTCGAAACTCTATTAGAGGTGCATCTAAGCCCGGCATCAATTTGGGTATTAATTTTAGGGTAAATTTTCAGGGTGCCATACAAAAAATCTTTATTTGGGCTAACATTATAGAGCTTCGCCATATCGGATAAAGATTTATTTTAAATAAAATTAATAAAATTCTTAAAAGTACATAGAGTTCTTAGTTTTATATTCAATTAAAATTTTTATTATTCGGTTAACCGAATAATTCAAATTTATCCGATTATTAACCGATTAAATCTCAACCCCGATTAATTATTTGCCCGATTAGCCGATTAAACCAAAACCTCGATTAATTGAATACCCTAATGTTTAGGAGAGTTTTTATACCTTTCAACAGCGATACCAACTTAATCATTTTGTGGCTATATTCGGCCCCTTTTTTAAAGGCTACCACCTTTTTTTGGTTATCTTTTTTAGCCCTTTAAGCACTTTTTAAGTCATTTGATAATTTTTACCATAATCTGGAAACTTTTTATTGTTTTTTTTTTTGTACATAATTTACAAAACAACTCCAAAAATTATTTAAAAAAAAGGTTTTTATACATGTAGTTAAAAAAAAACATCCAATAAATAAAATGAAGAGATAAAAAAAAGTAATTCTCTCATTTTAAATCAGATATCGTATATTTTTAGAAGAGTTTTTATACCTTTAAACGGCAATACCAACTTAGCTCTTTTTTGGTTATATTTAACCCTTGTCTTTTTTAAGGGCTACCCAGTTGGCAACGTCCTCAAGCCATCCTCAGTGACGGAGCGGTGACATGTCAGAGTCACTGCTGACATACACAAGACATCTCTATGTACTGGGTTGAGGACAGTTTCATACAAATTTTCAAAATGTCCTCACTCAAAGTCAGCTGTGGTCAGGGCTGACCTTCTGGGGACATGTCACCTAAGACTTCTTGGGGGAAATGTCCGACGTAGGTCATGCGAAAATACAAAAAATTTTCGTATTTCCTTTAGTTTTTACTTTTATCCATTTTCCTTTATAAATTATATTTCTCATATTTAGAAAAAACTTTTCGTCTTTTTTAGTCCCAACTGGATTTGAACCTGCAACCTCCAGTTTATTAGTCCCACACCTTACTACTTGTTCCAAACTTTATTTTAAAAATTGTTTGTCTATTTATTACTTTTATTTTACTTGTTAGATTTTGAATTTATTTTAAATAAATTGATAATATTGCCATTTTTTCTTGGAAATTGAAGAGTTGCCCAGATTTTAAATTTTAATTTAATATACTGCTATTCTGAAGACATTTCCCTTTAGACGTCTTAGAGGAATTGTCCACACTATTAAAGCAAACATTCAGTGCTGACAATGTAAGGACATGTCATCAAGGATTACCTATGATTTGTCAGAACCTGAAGACATTTCCTCAAGGAATCACTGTGGAAGTTTCCTCAGTGACACATTTTCCAACTGGGTAACAGTTTTTTTGTTATCTTTTTAGCACTTCTTGAGTCATTTGATAATTTTAACAAAAATCTGGAAACTGTATTTTTTTATAACATAATTTACATAACAAATTCGCTTTTGCGGCATATCAAGTTAATTCATTTATAAAATTTAGCTTTTTTTTAAATCCCAATAAGCAATTTTAAAATTCAAGTGCAAATCAAGTATAAAACAAGTGTAAATCAAGCCCTAAATTCCAGCCCCTGCTTGATTTATACTTGAATTACACTTGAATTCAATAGCATACTCCAGCAAAACGGACACTGGAATTCAAGCCCTATTTTTACAGCCTTTTCCCTGGTTTTCAAGCGTAAAAACAGCGCTTGAATTCAAGTATCCGTTTTGCTGGAGAATGCTATTGAATTCAAGTTTAATTCAAGTATAATTCAAGCATAGACTGGAAATAAGGGCTGATTTATACTTGATTTGCACTTGAATTTTAAATGTGCTTATTGGGATCAGAGAAAATTATAAAAAAAAAAATATTCAACAAAACAAATCCAATACATAAGTACCACAAATTTGTACTTTTCAATTGCATTTGTAAACACATATGAAAATGGTACTTCTAAATCATGGAAAGAACTGGTGAAAGTTGTTATTATTGGCATTTTTTTAGCAGTTTTGGAAGTGCTTATAAAAGTACTTCTTATGGAATATGAAGATCGGCACATATAGCTACTATGTATGTAGTGAATCACTTATTCTTTTTGCACCACTTCGATTTTTTTTTGCTGGGTATTATTATTGTTGTTGTATGGTGTTGTTGTTGTTGCTGCTGCTATAGTTGTTGTATTACGTTTTGCATGAATTGCGGCAAAATGATTTATGTACCGTGAAAATATGTATGCGCTCAAGTTAAGAGAGACGACACACTGAAACAACACAATACATAATAACAAAATATCGTCATCATCGACCCAACAGATTTTTTTTTTTGTACAATAAAAAAAAGTAATTTTAAATTATTATTGTTTTTATTATTATTTTTTTTTTTTAATTTTAAAAATTGCACTTGATATTTTTTGGTGATTTTTTAGGCCATTTAGATTTTCAATGTTAAAATTTTTTGGAGAAAAATTTAGTTAAAGTTTTGTTTTTTTAATATTATTAAAATTTTCAAGACTTATGTAAACTGTATGATATTAAGTTGTTATAGTAATGAAATTTTTTCATAAAATCTATGTAAGTTTCATTAGAAGTGAGTCAATGGTTTTTACACTCTTTACTTAGAACACGCAGTGAAGAAAACATGCTTGTGGCAATCATTATGGAAGATCAATTATATTAAGCTGCCCATATAAAAATGGATCTGTTTATATTTATTAATATAAAATTGCATCTGAATAAAATTATTAAAATCGAAATTTTATTAGACATTCCCGACTAAAAAAAAATAATACGGCGCTATATATCATTTGATCCCAAAAATGGAGGATCCAAAAATGTTTGATTATTCTTATTAGATCAAATTTGATATAATTAGATATAATTAGATCCCAAAAATGGAACGGTAAATATTTTCAAGTTTGATGTTATAAAAAATAAGATCTAATAAGATATTATAATATATAATTATATGTATTCAGATCTAATATGATCTCCAATTTCAAATTCGATGAAATTTATCGTTCCATTTTTGGGATCTAGTTATGTCTAATAATATCAAATTTAATCTAAAAAGATATAATCATATATTTTTGGATACTCCATTTTTGGGATCAAATGATAGATTAATTTGTATATAATTATATCACAAAATATATGATTATATCAAAACTTTTTTACTCGGGATTATTACAAATTTGAAATGCAATCAAATCTGATCAGATACAATTATATACAATCAAATGTAATAAAATATTTTATCAGATCAGAGCAGATTAGTTAAGATTAAATTGATGTTTATACGGGTGATCATAGTGTGCCCAAAAATCATCATTTTATAATTGTTGTGAATCATAATGTGATTGCCCCAAACGCCAGAACAAGAGATTTTATTTGCACCGAAAACTTTTTCCGGTTTTAGGGTCGTAATATGATGACTAGGGATGAGATTTCCATGCAAATGCATGTTTTTTGTCGATAGTCTAAGAACGGTATGAGATTTCCATGCAAATGCATGTATTTTGTCGATAGTCTAAGAACGGTATCAAACAATTATCTTTCCGAATCAAGAAATTTGAGTTAAAATGGCATAGATTTGTTTTTGCATATTTTTGCATATTTTGATGAAAATGCATATTTTTGCATATTTTGGTTTTAAGTGCATAATTTGTGCATATTTCCAACTTTTAAGTGCATATTTTTGCATATTTTGGCATAAATTAGCAAAAACACAAATTGAAATTTATTTGTTTCAAAAACTATTTTAAATTTTAAAAATTCATTTTGAAAAAAATATTTTTTTTCTTTAAATTTTTTTTTATAGATTGTCTTAATTTTTAAAAAATCTTGCTTATATAAAGTTTTAAATGTTAGTATTTAAACCCGGCGTTAATTTTTTGCTTTTTAAAAAGTTTTTCCTATGAAAACAAGAATTTTTTTGCACACATTTTATTTTTTAGTGCATATTTTTAGGTTTTTTAGTGCATATTTTGAATTTTTTAGCGCATATTTTCGATTTTTTAGTGCATGAAAATCTCATCCCTAATGATGACTTTGTGAATTTTCGAAAACTTGTGTAAAATAAAATTTGTTCGGATATTTTAGTAATTTTTTTTTTTAGTTTTTCTATTACAATTTTTTTTTTTTCAAATAAAAATCAAACCCTTATTTTTATGTGATACTTCACAAAAATAATTCCTCATGAATAAAACAACCGAAACAACAACAGTAACGACAATAACACAACATCAATAAACCAAATTAAAACCACAACAATTTTTCACAATTTTCACGTGTAAATTTTCCAATTGGTTGAGTTTTTTGCAAAAAAAATAAAAATCGAATGAACAAAACATTTCACTGATATATTACATAAAAAAGTTAACAAAATAACATGAAATTGTTATATAAATAAAAAAACAACCCCTAAAACACAGAAAGAATTGAAAATGAATTTCAATCGCGAAAAACGTGGTTTTAAACAATTTTTTTATTAAAACTCCTCCTATGAAAAAAATTGTTATGCCAATCACTAAAATAATAGGTGATTAATTGAATATAGATTTCAATCAAAAATTTTTCGATTTTGATCACAAATTTTATAAATTTTTTATTTGTAGTTAATTAAAATAATGATTGATTTAACAAATGAATTTTAAGCTTATTACAAAAATTATGAAGAAATGTTATCTAAATATTAACACAAACAATAAACCCTAAAACACAGAAAGAATTGAAAATGAATATCAATTACGAAAAACGCGGTTCAAGACAATTTTTTTAATAAAACTCCTCCTATAAAGAAAATTGTTATACCAATCACTACATTAATGGGTGATTAATTGAATATTTTTTTTCCAATCAAACTTTTTTTGATTTTGATCACAAATTTGATAAATTTTTTATTTGTAGTCAATTAAAATAATGATTGATTTAACAAATGAATTGTAAGCTTATGACAAAATTATAAAGAAATGTTTTCTTAATATAAACACAAACAACTAACCCTAAAACACAGAAAGAATTGAAAACGAATTTCAATTACGAAAAACGCGGTTTCAATAAATTTTTTATTGAAACTCTTACGATGAAGGAAATTGTTATACCAAACACTAAATTAATAGGTGATTAATTGAATATTTTTTTTTTCAATCAAGCATTTATCGATTTTGATCACAAATTTGATACATTTTTTATTTAAATAATGATTGATTTAACGAATGAATTGTAAGTTTATGACAAAATTATAAAGAAATGTTATTTAAATATTAACACAAACAACAACCACTAAAACACAGAAAGAATTTAAATCAAATTTCTATAACGAAAAACGCGGTTTCAATAAATTTTTTTATTGAAACTCCTACGATGAAGAAAATTGTTATACCAATCACTAAGTTAATAGGTGATTAATTCAATAATTTTTTTTTTCAATCAAATATTTTTAGATTTTGATCACAAATTTGATAAATTTTTTATTTGTAGTCAATTTAAATAATTATTGCCTTAACAAAAAAATTGTAAGTTATGACAAAATTATGCAGAAATGCTTATTTTTTGCATCGTAATATGTGGCCAACAATAAAAAGTGGAGTGTTTGAAACCGGTATGGGAATACCAGAAATGTCTATAATTTTTAGAAATTTAATATTTCTTCTGCATTTTTATACCCTCCAACCACAGTATTGGGGTATACCCACTTTGTCATTCCGTTTGTAACGCATCGAAATATCGGTCGGGAACCCCATAAAATATATATATTATTGATCTATGATCGATTCTAAGACGTTCTGTGAATGTCCGTCCGTCCGTCTGTCTGTCTGTAGATAACACAATGCAGTCCAAACTAAAACAGCTAGACTCCTGAAGTTTGGCACAAATATGTCTCATAGGCAGGTTAAGTTCGCGAATGGGCAAAATCGGCCGAGGAGGAAAAAAGTTCCCCCTTGAAGAACTCAACTAACCTCTGAAAAAATACACTTTTTTTACATGTTTTTTGTATTTTTGTTAAATTTATGAAACATTTAATATATTTATCGCGATGGGAAGGTGCTCTCAATGTCCCCCCCTGACCCCATCACCTCCATCCCCCAAGAAAACGACCCTGACAAAATTTTTTTTTTTTTTTATTTTTTTATACATTTTGGAGGGTATAAAAGATTTAAAATTTAACACTCTCACTTGTTTCAACTCGAACCCTTATAACAAAATATAATTAGAGCCCGAGCTCGATCTGTACTTACAGAAAAACACTAATAAAACTCGATTATTTTGTATACACACAAAAAAAATTCCAATTAACGATTTTCATAGTATTTATGAACAAATTCATACAATTTATTAACTTTTTCATAACACTAATGAACTTTTTCATAGTGTTTATGAAAAATGTTAAATAGTTCTTAAATTTCACTTATTATGATTTATTCATAAATACTACGAAAAAGTTTTTAAATATTATGAAAATGTTAATAAATCGTATGAATTTGTTCATAAATACTATGAAAATCGTTCATTCAATTTTTTTCTGTGTAGTTTTGTCAATTAATATATTCAAAAAAATTAATGCAAAAAAAAATCTGGTATTTTGAAAAATTGAAATTCGACTATAAATCAAAATAGCAAAAATTTTGATCAAAACAATGATTGATTTAATTGAATTTTGTTAATCAAAAGATTTTATTGATAATTGTTAGACAATATTTTTTTGTGTGAAAATACAGTCACTTTAAAAAACTAGTATGGGTTATGGATATTGTGGATGAAATTCTATGCATGAATGCTGATAATGCTGTTCTGTTGATGCTGTTTGTTTGCCTCATAAAACCTGACAGATTAATTTCCTAATTACGTATAACAACAAAAAAAATCAGCAATAAACTGATAAAATAAAAAAAACCCTTTTAACTTATTTAAACACATAAAATATATTTAAACTCAATTTTGATAAGAAAAAATAAATAAAAACATGAACATTTATGTAAAAATGCACGCAATATGATAAAAAAATTATATAAAAAAATCGAGAAAAAAATTGTTAAATTATATAAAAAATTAATATATAAAAAAATTATAATACCAAAGCTTAATGCAAAATGTACAAAAAAAAATTACATCCACGTTGAAATAAAAACATAAAATTACAAAACAAAAAAACGCATCTGCGTCTGGCTAAAAATGGTGGAAAAATATTTAAAAAGTTTTTTGTCGACTAAAAAATAAAAAAAATTGGGGTTGAAAAAACTTTTTGCGAAAAAAAAAACAACCAACGATTGGTCAAACACATAATCCTTATGCCATACGGTATATGCATCACATTTATGCAACTTTGCAACTAAAAAAAATATATGCATGACTACCGGTAGATATATTCCAAATCATAGGTGGTATGCAGATATAAAGCATTGAACTGAAAATGGTTTACAAAATTTTCCCAAAAAAACAAAAAAAAAAATAGAAAATAAAACAAAAATTGATGTACAATTTTTGGTAAATAATTGTAGAAAAAAAATTTTAACATCATCATGATGATGATGATGACAACATGGCTGTATATGAACTGTAAATGCTTTAACTTATTGCACTATTTTTAGTAAAAATATTTGGCGGGGATTTAACTTTTTTGTTTAAATACTTAACAAAAAAAATTAAGGTTTAAACTCGCTTTTTTTGAGTCTTTAGGGATTTTAATAAAATTTACATTATTTTTTTAAAAAAGCTTTTTCTTAATGCAATTTTACCGTCGCTAACGGTGTTTTTCTATATGATTATGGCATACGTATAAATTTAAAAAGCTTTTAAGTTTTAAAAATATTTTAAAATTGTTAAAGAAATAACTGTTTGGAAATTAATTTAAAATCAAGCAATACTATACTTAATTGGGTAATTGTTGTTGTCAGATATTAGATTTCAGCGAAATCGGCAGGTAGAAGCTTTGAGAAAAACCGTGAATTAGGAATGTATTTTCCCAACTTTCTAAAAATTAATGAAAACAAGTAAAAAATTAATTTTGGCTTTGCCGACTGTATGTCAAAAATATTACACTGTGCTACAAAAAACACAAAATCGAATATACTTTTGAAGTGAGGTAGTTAAGGTTGTAGGTCTCATCGAAAAGATCACAAGAATGCCCATCAAACTTGCCAGACACCCTCAAATTTTAAAGTTATTGTTAAAAAACGTTTTTTTTTTTACTTTTGTCACTAAACCACGTGTAACTTAAAAAGTTTTCAACCGACTTTCAATTTTTTAACTGTTTTGGGTAAGAGAAGGATAGGGCTTTTTATGTGTGTGAATTAGTCCATACATATAAGAAAGATATGTATTGATTTTTTCAACAATATCTAATTTTTTTGTTATTTTTTGAAAATTTTTTGAGTTTATCGATTTTTTTCTGCTATAGTTCGTTCAATAATATTTATAAACGTATTCTTAAAGAAAATTTAATTGTGAATACGATGAGCTCTATGGCGACAAAATCGAATAACAATTGACAGAGTTGTGATAATTTTTCTAAAAAATAAAATTAAGAATTTGCATGAAATTGCCGTTCAGACAACCCAGGCAAAAAAAATAAAAGAAATAAACGAACATACTGAGAGGTCGCGTAGCATTATTTTAAAGGTTTTTGGCCCCCTGAATTCGAATTTGACCTTGAAATTGCGCTATCTTATTAAGTTTTTGATATATCAATTTATATTGAATATCTCAAAAACTTGACGCGATAGAGCAATTTAAAGACCAGATTTGGATTCAACGCGCCAAAAACCTTTAAAAATATTGTACATGACCTCTTATGATTAATTTATTTATTTTGTCTGGGTTATCTGAACGGCGATTTCCTGCAAAATCTTAATTTTCTTTTTTAGAAAAATTATCACAACTCTGTCAATTCTCATCTGATTTTTTCAGGATAATGCTCATCGTATTCAGAATTAAATTTTCTTTAAAAACACGTTCATAAATATAAAGGTTGTTAAACGAACTATAGCAGAAAAAAATCGATAAACTCAAAAAATTTTCAAAAAATGGCAAAAAAAATTAGATGTTATAGAAAAAATTAATAGATATAATTCTTATATGTGTATTCCGATTCACACACATGGAAAGCTCTATCCTTCTTCTATCCAAAACAGTTAAAAAATTTAAAATCGGTTGAAAATTTTCAGAATTACACAAGGTTTAGTGAGCAAAGTCCCAAAAAAAGTTTTTTGACAATAAATCAAAAATTTGAGGGAGTCTGGCAAGTTTAATGGGCATTTTTGTGATCTACTCGACAAAACCAACAACCTATCACATCAGAAGTATTTTTTCACTGTAACACAGTGTTATTTGCAAAAAAAAAAAAATTAAAAAAAATTTCGGCGAAAAAAAAAAATTGGTGAAAAAATAAAATCTGCGATTTTTTTTCTTGTTAAAAAATTTGTTTGTACTTGTTAAAATACCATTCGGTATTGAATTCTGTTCACATGTGTCTACTAGCAGCCAATTTAAAGCATTTCGTATTTTTAGGTTATGCAGAATGTAGCAAAATTTTCGTGGTTATTTTACATTTTTGTTCATGACTTTTGAACCGCTGAACCGATATAGCTTAAATGTAATACCAACCTTCTCAGGAGAACAATAAGTAAATATGTCAAGTCTTAGTCAAATCTGTATAATACTTGGGTTTTGATCACCATTTCAACAGACGGGCATCGCTGGAATGTCTTACAATCGATCACTGATCAAGTATAATATCAAATATTTCGATGAGTTACAAATGGAATGACAAACTTATACTCCCTCTACCACTAACAAGGACGGTCTTTTATAGGTCACCCACCGATTGTCCTAAAACTTGAATATTGAAATCAGGGCAGAAAAATAAGAGCTATTTGTCTTTTTTTAGCTATCCAACCTCAAATTTAAACAAGTAAGAAAGTTATAGTCGGAAAACACTTGTGATAAACACTTGTGATAAACTACACAAATGTTTCCGGAAAATGGTTCCCAAGTCCAAACATGGGCCGATTGGACCTATCTTTTGTCAGATCTTTATTTAGTGTAGAAAACACACACTGATCAAACTTCAGTAGAATTACTTTATTTTTTTGCCAATAGACCGATTTAACTGAATATCGGTAAACAATTTTGTATAGGGGACTAAGTCCAAAAATGGTCCAAGTGTATTCCGATTTGATTAGGTTACCAAAGCACACGTTTAACATATAAAAATAAAATTTTTATCAAATATTTTAATTTTTATAAATTTTGAGGAAATTATGTGAATATCGGGAGGGTGGTTTGTATGGGGACTACCAGAAGGACTGAACCGATTCATTTTAAATTTGGTATGGTGGTTTGTGCATATTAAATTTTATTACTTGTCAAATTTCAAAACGATATCTACTTTAATACGGTTATTAGAGGCATTAAAGCGTTATTCAAAGGGGCGTTTGTATGGGGGCTAGGTCTTAACATAGACCGATATTTTCCAATTTCTATAGGATTCGTCCTTGAAGCCAAAAGAAGCTTAAGTTTTAAATTTCAAGTCAATTGATTGAAAATTGCGACCTGTATCGTGCTTAAACCGATAGATGGGCAGACGGACGGACATCGCTAAATCGACTCAAAAAGTAATTCTGAGTCGATCGGTATACTTGAAGGTAGGTCTAGGACCAATATTTCGGGTAGTTACAAACATCAGCACAAACTCATTATACCCTGTACCACAGAGTGGTGTAGGGTATAAAAAGGGTTGCCACCTTATGAAGAAATATGGCTTTCGGGAAAATTCAAATAAAAACCAAACTAACAGAAATTTCGCCAAACTCAAAAATATTGTTTTATAATTTTTTAAACATATATTTTAAAAACTTAAAGCTTTCTAATAAAGCTTTTATATAGAAGTTAAAAAAAAAAAACTCGCCGCTAAATAATTGTGTACTACATATTTGTTAAATTAACAAAAATTTAAGTTAAAACTTAATTTATCTTAAAAGCTTTTTGACAAAATGTTTTTCAAAACTTTTATAGAAAACCAATTATTTCTTTTTAAAGATAAATTCGTTGCTAAAAATATTAGTATTTACTGAAAAATTTAAGCTGGTTATAAAATGTTTATGTGGACATAGAAAGCTCAATCCAGATTTAAATTAAAAAAAAAGCTTTCACTTAAAATTTGATTGGTTCTAAATTAATATTATTTTATTTAGAATTTTGTCAGCGTCTTTAAAATCTTTAAACCGGATAACTTTAACACTATTACTCGAAGAGCTTTCAGGCGTCTTCTACGTATTCGAAGTTAAAAAAAAAAAAATGGCCTTGAGCTGTTTGATGTATCGGCAATACTTAGCGAGATATAAACATTTTTAAATTTCCGTAAATGACAAGTTTGCTCGCACAAGTTAGATCGAAGAACCAAAAGTGGACTCCATTTCGCTCTATATGGCTTAGTTTACGAGATATCGGCATTTTAAGTTTTTTTGGTAAATTTTTTTTCCTAAAGTTATAAAAAATTTACTAAAACAGTGGCAAAAAGTAAAAGTATTAAATTCGGCTTTTCTTATAAAAAAAATATTTTTTTTTTAAATTAAAAATTATTCTTTATAAAAAAATTAAAGTTGTCCTAAAAAAAATTTATGTAAAGCAATTTTTTTTAACAGGTTCTTGACAAAGCACAATCATGCGTTCTGAACTTTTTTTTTCATAAAGCTATTAAGATAAATATTATTTAATGATAAATTCAAGCTGGAATATTAGATGCTTATTTAGAAACTGAAAGCTCAAATTTTACAACTTTTAGTTCTGAACCCAAGCTTGTGCTATAGTTAACATTTTGTAAAAAGCTTTCAAGAAAACTTAGCTTTAACTTAAAATTGGGTAAAGAATAAACTGTTTTAATAACCATTAAATATTATAAAAGTTTTAAAATAAGCGACAAATTTAGCTTTCAATTTCTATTTAAAAGCTTAATAACAAAGCTTTAATTTCATTAAAAAAAATTATAAAAAATCTATAGTTTATTTTTATATAAATTTTTGTATATCTTATTAAAAATTATTATTTAATGGAAAATTGATAAGATATTTTTTTCTGGAAACTAAAAGCTTAATTCTTAAATATAAAAACTTAAATATAAAAACAACAGAGCTTTAATTTTCTAAAAAAAAAATATTTTTAAGATTTATTAAAAAAAAAAAACAATTTTATAATTTTTTTTAAATTTAAAAAAAAATTTATAAAATATTTTTTTATATAATAAATCTTAACTTTTACTGTTATAGAGCTTTTTAAAAAAATTTTCTTAAAAATTGAATTGAATATGACAGTTTTGTGTGTTTTTTTTATTGTTTGCTACTCTCATTCAAATTCATTTAAAAACTAACCATTAACCAATAGACACGTCTGTCACGACCTCCATACCCAACAACTGTTAAACAACATACACCTTACCGTCCTCTATAACTATTCAACCAACCAGCCAGCCATTCCAACATGGGTGGTTTTTGTTAGAAAATAAAGGCTTTTGTTTGTATTTTTCCGGATTTTTGTTTTTTTTTGTTATAAGCTTAGAATTGTTTTTTGGATTTGAATGAATGAAAGAAGAAAAAAAAAAAGTGTGACATAGGCAAAGTGTGACTCCAAACAGTCTCACAAAACAACACTATTCCAATACTAAAATAACAATAAAAAAATAATAATAATAATAAAAATCGAGGTTTGTACCAAAAATCACGTAGAGTTTTTTTTTTGTTTAAGCTTCATTGATTTTTTATGACCCCCCTCGCGTTCAGTTCACTAAATGGAAAACAAAAAAAATATAAAAATAACACCTAAATTTGGTATAAAATCATGGGGAAGTTAAGTAAGGAGGTGAGATGATAGTGAAAACTATATAGACTACAATATTAAATTGAAGGAAAATGTTTGTTAAATTGTTTAAAAATGCAGTTTTATATGCATTTAAAAATGATATATGATCTGGTGTATTTATAACAAGACCCAGCACGTGTCATGGAAGGAATATGCATTAAAAACATTTTTTTTGCCTTGTTTTTTGGCAATATATACTTTTAAGTAATTTATCTTTTTTGGATAATGATGATGATTTTTTTTTTTTTTTTTTGTTGAGGGAGTAAAGGCAACGTCTTTAATTTTTTTTTGGGTATAAATTACACCCTGTTTTGAACTTTTGTTTGCCTTTGAGAGGAGTTGTGTGTGTATTAAAATGTATCAATTTACATTAAGTAATGATGCATATATTTTTTTGCATTTTCTGCAAGATCATCTTTTTTTTTTGGTTATAAAATTTTATAAAAAAAAAAAAAAACAATTTTTGTTGTGTTAAATGTACATCTTTTACATGTAATATATATCCTGTTCCCACACGTCCAAAGACCTTTTTTTGTACAGAATGAACTACAGCCATGATCATATTTGACTTTTGTTAAACCAAAAGTGCAGTAACCGACCGGTGCGTAATGTTTGCATGATGCATATTATTTTTTTTTTGCACTGTTGTTTCGTTTATATGACCATGTTTTATATACAATATATTTATTCCACAAAGTGTTGTTGGTATTAAAAAGACATCTTTTGTTGCTTTGTTCACCCAAAAAAAATATAAAAATTTATTTAGTGTACTATACTTAAGAAAAGTATTCTATATTGGACAAAAGGGAGGCATTTATTTGGAAAATATGGAAATTTTAATTTAAATTAGGAAAAGCTTAATTTAAATTCAGAAAAGCTTACATGAAATTAAGGAGAACTTATTTATAATTCACAAAAGCTCAGCTCAAATTTTAAAAAGCTTTTAAAACAAAAAAAAACTTTATTTAAAAAGAGAAAAGCTTTATCAAAATTAGAAAAAGCTTTATCCAAATTTAAAAAAAAAACATCAAAAGCTCATTTGAAATTAAATAAGGCAAATTAGAAATTAAAATATAGAAAATAAAAGCATAATTGAAATTAAAAAAAAAATAACGAAATTAAAATTTATAACAGTTTTATCAGAAAAAGCCATTTAAATATCAAAAAAGCTCAATTTAAATTAAGAAAACAAATGAACGGCTTACTGCAAAAACCTGATAAGCAACATTTTATTTTTTGTTGGTTTTCCCCTTCTACTGATGTTTCGTTGACAGATTTTTGGCAGAAGTTTTGCTTAAACCCTCCGTACAAGTATTTTGAGTTTTTTAAAAGATTTGTTTTCTACATTATTTCAAAACTTTTGAGTCCAAAACCACCATAAAATGAAATGTTGCTTTTCGAGTTTTTACAATAAGCTCTTCAAATGCTTTCTGAATTAATAATTACTATTCAGAAAAGCCAAAATTTAAAAATTTTAATTAAGATTAGGAAAATTTCGATTGAAATTCGAAAATGCTTAAATGAAATTGAATAAAGCTTTATTAAAGTTCAGAAAAGCTTATAAGGAATTCAGTAAGCGTAATTGGAATTAAAATAACGCCAATTAAAATTAGGAAAAATTTTATAAAAATTTAAAAAAAGCTTGCCTAAAATTTTAAAAAGATTTATTAAAATATAAAAAGGCAAATTGAAATTAGAAAGAAATAATTAGAAATTATGAAAAACACAATTGAAATTTAAATAAAGCTCAATAGAAATTCATAACAGTTTAATTCAAATTCAGAAAAACTCAATCAAATATCAGAAAAGCTCAATTTAAATTAAAAAAATTAATGTTTTCTTATTTAAAATTAGTATATATTTATTATTTGTTTTAATAAATAAAAAAAAATGACATATATCTATTATTATTCAGAAAAGCCCAAATTTAAATTGAGAAATTTAAGTTTAGAATAGGAAAAGCTGAATTTAATTTCGCCAATGCTTAAATGAAATTGCGAGAAGCTTTATTGAAATTCAGAAAAGCTCAGTTGAAATTCAGTAAACTTAATTGGAATTACGAAAAGGCCAACTAAAGTTTATAAAAGCTTATCATAATTTTAAAAAGCTTTATAAAAATTTAAATAAGTCTAATTAAAATTCAGAAAACCTTTATAAAAATTCGAAAATTTTAGTTTAGAAAAGCTTAATTTAAATTAATGAATATTTAATTAAGTTTAGAAAATCCTAAGTGAATGTTAAAAAAGCTTAAACAAATTTCAGATAAATAAATATTTTCTAAAGCTATGCAAGCTTAATTGGAATTATAAATAATATCCACTAAAATTTAGAAAAGCTTTTATTAACTCTGAAACGCTTTATTAAAAGTTAGAAAAGCTGTGTTGAAATTCAGAAAAGCATTTTAAACAGAAGAACTTTTTAATTCAGAAAAGGTTTATTGAAATAAATAAATGAATGTTAAATGAGATTCAGAAAAACCCATTTAAATTTAAATGTTTAATTAAACGTAGAAAATCCTATTTAAATATTAAAAAAGATCAACAGAATTTCAGAAAATAAATAATTTTTAAAATTCTGTAAGCTCAATTGGAATTAAAAATAATATCCATGAAAAATCAGAAAAGCTTTTACAAAGTGTAGAAAAGCTCTTTTAAAATTCGGAAAGTATTATACCAAGTAGAAAATTTTAATTCAGAAAAGGTTAAAGGAACTAAAAAAAAATTAATTAAAAAAACTTTTTATAAGCTCAGAAAAGCTTTTTATAAGCTCAGAAAAGCTTTTTTGAAATTAAAAAAATCTTTATAAAAATTAAAATTCTGAAAAGATGATTTAAAATTAGTAAATTTAAAAAAAATCAAAATAAAAACTACTCAACCTAAATTAAATATTACTTAAACGAAGCTGCGAAATCTATTTGAAATTCATAAAAGCTAATTGGAATTTTGAAAAGGTCAATTAAAAAAAAAAAAAGAAATAAGAGCTTTGTTAAAAGTTATAAAGCTTTATAGAAATTGAGAAAAGCTTTATAAAAATAAAAAAAAAATAAAGAAAAAAAAACTATTAAATCTTGAAAACGCTTGTTATATAGGCTCAAAAAAGTTTTATTAAAATTTAGAAAAGGTCTTTTTGAAATTCAAAAAAGCTCTAAAAAAATTTTGAAAATTTAAATTCAAAAAAATCTCAATTATAATTAGTAAAAGTTTAATAAAATTCAGAAAAGCCTGGAACCTCAACTGAAATACAGAAAAATAAAGCTGTTCTAAAATGATTCAAACTAAGAATGCTTAATTTAAATTCTTATCTAAATTTAAGAAAACTTTCAAAAGCTCAACTTAAATCCAAAAAAGACCAACTTAAATTGAAACAAGTAAGAGTGTTAAATTCGGCTGTGCCGAATCTTTTATACCCTCCAACACGTTTAAAATTAAAAAAAAAAAAAATTTCAGAGGCGTCTTTTTTTTTTTGAGGGGGGAGGGGGGTCGGCGGAGTTGGTGGGGTACACCTGTACCCTAGTGTGGCCCATCAACATATGGAAAAATACCAAGTATAACTCACAACTGAACGTACCTCAAAATATGATAGATGGCATCGTAACGAATAATTTGCGCCAAATTTCAGCACCCTACAATGATTGGAAGGGGATGCTAACTTATCATAAGTGTTTGCAACCTCCAAAGAAATCTTAAAAATTTTTTTATTGGAATCTTAAAAATAACCATATGGAATGCTAGCGTAACAAGACCACATAATTCACATGTGGCCATTTTGTCCTAAGTTTGTCCTTAAACAAAAAAAAAATACATATTAAAAAAAGCTGTAACTCAAAAACTATGCAGACCATTAAGTTGCGATAAAGTTCATTTGAAAGGTAATTCAAATATCTTTAATTTGAATATAATATCAAAAAAACTTTTTTTTGTTTTTTTCTAATCGAAACTTAAATGTCCTTATTGTCCTTTGTAGGCAACCTTAGGACAAAATGGCCATATGTGACTTATTTGCTCTTGTAGCGATACCATTTCATGTGGTAATTTTTAGGATTGGAAAATTTTTTTTTTTAGATTTCTTCGGAGGTTGCAAACACATGTGATCAGTTAGCATCCCCTTCTAATTGTCGTAGGGTGCTGCAATTTGGCTCAAAATATTAGTTACGATAACATCTTTAATTTTTTAAGGTACGTTGACCTGTAGCGAAGCAAAAGGAATTTTGGGCCACCCTACTGTACCCCCGCTCTATATGTTTACAAAATATTATTTTATGATATTTATGCTTAAATAATAAATTTTTATCGTTATTTTTAATTAATTTCTATAACCACGCCCCCAAAGGGGGGCGGCCTGAAAAAAATCGAATTTTCTAACCCCATTGGTCCAAGCGCAGGTCTATGAACATAATATGGCATACAAATGTTACATTTGATAAGCAAAAATTAAAAAAAAACTCGTAAAAATATCGTATTTTTCAGGGGTCTTTTTAGTTCTTCAAGGGGGAACTTTTTTCCCCCTGGTCCGATTTTGCCCATCTTCGAACTTAACCTTACCCGTAACATAGGAGATATTCTTGCCCAATTTCAGGGGTCCAGCTCTTTTGGTTTGGACTGCATCGTTATTTCTACAGACGGACGGACGGACGGACGGACGGACATCGCTAGAATGTCTTAGATTCTATCATGGATCAATATTATATATACTTTATGGGGTCCCTGACCGATATTTCGATGTGTTACACTCGGAATGACAAAGTGAGTATACCCCCATACTGTGGTTGGAGGGTATAAAAAGCTCAATTTAATTTAGGCAACACCAATGAAAATTCGTAATAATTTGAAGAGTTTAATTAAAACTTACAATAGCCAAATTTAAAAAAAAGCTAACATAAAGTATGGAAAGCTCAAATAAAATCCAAAAAATCCTTATTAAAGTTAACAAAACACCAAATTAAATTTTTAAAACAAGCAATAAAATTTGGAAAAGCTAATACTCAGAAAAGTCCAACTGAATGCAGGAAAACTGAAAAAATAAAAATTGTAAAAGCTCTATTGAGTTTCTGAATGTGCAAATGAAACACAGAAAAAAAGCTCGAAATCTTGGCCATAAAATATTTTTGCTTTTTTTCAGGTTTTACCCCGTACAAATCGACCCCCCCTAAAATAATTAATTTTTGGTCTGAACAATATATTAAAATTTTATGAAGATCGGAGGGTGACACCAGGGAGACTTCTCTTGTTAGGCCTTATTCCTGCAGGTCACGGTTTTAAGTATCACTTGTGTTTGAAAAGCTCTTCGCTGTGCATGTTCTAGTTTGTCACCTAAAAGTTTTGCTGTTATTCTCTTCTGTTTCCTGTTTTATCCATAAATGTCACCCTAAAAATAAAGTACATTCATCCAACATGGACAATGATGATATGATGATGTTGATATTTTGTGTTCCTCAAAGTTTTGCTTAAATGTTATTATAATTTTTGTAGCTGTTTAACATTACTCAAGTGTGTGGCGTTGTTGTTTTGGTGTATAGTGGTGGTGTTGTGGACACTACATACTACTTGGTCGTCTTCATTGTCGTAGTCTTCTACTACTTGGGTGATGGTTTCTTCTGGTTTCTTTATATTCTTTAGATACTTATTTAGTTTTTCAGTTCTTTTTTTTGTCATCATGATATACCTCTTCTTCTGTGTGATGTCGTTGGTTTTTTTTTTGGATCTTTTTGCTGTTTTGTTTAAATTGTGTGTGTACTTGGTATCTACCAAAGAAGAAGTATTCCATGCTATCCAATATATCCACTATATAAAAGAGTGTGACTAATATAAACATACAAAAGGCAAGTTATAAGCTAAAATGACAGTTGCGACATGTTTGCGTAGGCGTCATCATCATCAACAGCATCATTGAGATTCATATTATTTTTATTATATTGTTTTGTTGCTGCTAATGTTGTTGCTGGTGTTGTTGTTGTTGCTGGTAGTGTTGTCTGTGCTTCAAGGAGTTTAGTTTATATTTTTTTTCTTCGTATGTATATTTTTTTGAAGACTTTATGATGGCATTTTAATATTGTATATTTATTTTCAAAAAAACTTTTTTGTTGTTTTATTGTTTTGCATATCTAGTGTAATGTATACTTATGCTTCTTTTAATATTTTTTTATTATTATTATTGTTGTCATGTTTTTTTTTTGTTGTTGCAAATTTGCTGGTTTAAGGTGACAATTTATATTACAACACTTTAAAGTTTGTAACAAAAGAGGCGTTATTTTGTATAAACAATATTAAAAAACCATAGTATTATTAACTAATTTCGGTATTTAATAAGTAATATCATATTTAATGTAAACAACATTGTATTAAATTGCTAAATTTGATAGTTAAACCACATTAATAAATTTAAGCCCTTAATTTTTAATTTTATAATGAACAAAAAATTAAGTCGATCTATTAAAACTACTATTAAAAGCTTTTTATACCTTGTAACTATAGTATGGGGGTATACTTAGTTTTTCATTCTCTGTGTAACGCATCGAAATATTGGTCGGGGAGCCCAAAATACATATATATATTAGTGATCCATGATCGATTCTAAGATGCACTCCAAAATCAAAAAGATAGACTCCTGAAGTATGTCTTATGATTATCAGCAGGTTAAGTTCGCAAATAGCCAACAATGGTCCAATGGCAAAAAATATTCCCCTTGAAGAACTAAATCAACCTCTGAGAAACACAATTTTTTTTTGTATTTTTGTTGAACATATGAAGCATTTAAAAGTTTAAAGTACTGCGTTTGGACCCAGGGGTTAATACTACGTAATTTTTTTCCTCCGACCCTTTCGTGGGCGTGAATATAAAGAATTAATTGAAATAATTACGAAATTATTGTACAACTTTAGTAAAAAATAGCATAACAAATGCATTTGTAAACATTTATAGCGAGGGGAAGCGTTTTTGTTTTCTGGCGCATTTAAACGGGAGGCTCACTTAAACGGGGCGCACTTAAACGGGAGGCGCAATTAAACGGGATGCACATTTAAACTTAAGAGAAGCAGCTAGATTTAAAGTAAAACCCAACTGTGTATGTCTCTATGGTAATGGTTATTGTTTTTCGTATATGTGAATATTTACTAGCCCATTAATGCAATTACTTATAAGTAATGGCAAAATATTGAACAACTACTCGATTTCTGTGGATTTCTTATTGCGCATTACATATTAATAGTTTTCTTGTCTAGTTTTCTAAAGAGAGTGTACAACTTTTGTAAAAAAAGCATAACAAATGCATTTGTAAATATTTATCGCGAGGGGAAGCGTTTTTGTTATCAGGCGCATTTAAACGGGAGGCGCACTTAAACGGGTTTTAAGTTTTAAGAAAATTTATAAGTTTTATATTTTAAGGACTATTGTCATTGAGAAAATGAAATCGACATTTTATTTTATCAAATTTTTTTGGACAGAAAACTTTAACAGAACTTTATTTGGCGAAAAATGATTTTTAAGTTCTTTAAAAAAGTTCGCCACAAATCAAATTCTTAACAATTTTGAATTTTCGCTAACAAAAATTTAAATACGGGAGTTTATAAAAAAATTGTTTTTTTAATGCATATACTTAGGCTGACCAAAAATCATTTATTTTACATTAAAAAGCTAAAGACTTTTCAATTTTTTTTTTTTTGCAAAAACTAACGAAGTGAAAAAAAAACTATTTTTACTGTGTTTTAATAGCATTAATTCGAATGAAATGTTTCTACAAATATCGACAATCATACCTTATTTAAATTGATTCTTTGAGCCTAAAAGTATGCACTCCTTTTTAAAACAAAACATTAAAAACCGTTTTACTCAAAGGGAAGTCTACCCACCGATCATGAAATTTGAATATGTTGGTTAAAATTAAAATAATCGAAACGCTTTTTTTTAGCAACCAACCTCTTTTTAAGGGTGGGGGGTATTAAAAATTTCTGTCTCATGGCGCTAACAACGGGCCAAAAAATACAATATTCTTCCAGTTATTAACAAAATAAGCTTAAATTTTGGCATTACCTTTAAATTGTAAATGTTTGGACGCGTTTTTTTTTGCACATGTCGATAGGATTTCCAAAGATCTTTCATTTGATATACACATGACTAGATTACTTTAAAGGAGAAATACTAAAACAACTGAAAAAATTTCGTTTCTTCCATCCTCATTTGCCGCTCAAAAAATTACGTGTCCATTAATTTTTGCAGCTCTTTACAACAAAACCAATTTTATAATGGTCGGACAGTGACAGTGGTATCGTCACAGTAAAGCAATAGATAAATTATTTATCAGAATATCTTAAATACAATTTTTGGGCCTCGAGCTAGCATAATACTCTAAGCGAATATATATATAATGTACTGTACTTAAAATTATATAATTTTAATTTTAAACTCAAATAATTCCATTTAAAAAATATTTCCCTAATGCTTAACTCTTCTATTCATTCCTGTAGTTCCTTAATTTAACCTTTATTTCCTTTTTTTTATTTCTCTTTCTCCCCATACAAGACTTTCCTTGTCAGTGGTATCGTCACAGTAAAGCAATAGATAAATAATTTATCAGAATATCTTAAATAAAATTTTTGGGCCTTGAGCTAGAATAATACTCTAAGCGAATATATATATAATGTACTGTACGTAAAATTATATCATTTTAATTTTTAACTTAAATAATTCCATATATAAATTATTTCTCTAATGCTTAACTCTTCTATTCATTCCTGTAGTTCCTTAATTTAACCTTTATTTCCTTTTTTTTTTATTTCTCTTTCTCCCCATACAAACTTAATGTTTAATGTTAATATTTTACTGTGAATATAATTTCCGTTGTTATTTCCTATTGATTTTATAATCAGAAAAACCGGAGCACAACCAAAATAGCACAACAAATGGAAAAATTGTATAAAAAAAGACTAAAAAATATATAAAACGAAAACATTAAAATAAAAAATGAGTATGAATTTGCAATAAAACTTTTATTTCGAAGTTAAAAACACGCAAACAGCAAACATTTAGCAAAACATTTAACTTCGAAAAACGACAAAAAATAAACAGCAGAACTCCCAAAAATATAATGAAATCCCTTATTATTTCTTTTTTTTTGTGGAATATTAAACTAAAGAACTTAAATATCTGATTTTAGATTTTTTTTGTGCTTTTTTGGAAATTAAAGTTTCCCATAATGGCTTTTTACTGGTGATTACTGCAAAACTTTGCGGTTGATTTCGTTTAAGCTTCAGCAAAAAAAAAGAAAAGGATTTTATGCTTTTAATACTGGCCATACACTCTATCATATGTAGTTTTTTTTTATCCTACTCCTTTTTTGCAAATGATCATCATCGTCATCATCAGTAGAAATTGGAATTTTTGTGTAAGTATACATTGGCCAGTCAATGGCTACTCTTTTTTTTTTTTGTCAGCCAGTTTTATTCCTGTTCATGTATGTATGCACGTTGCTACAACAATGTACATACGTTTAGCTTATTCGTCCGTTTGACGGTCACGTGACCCTAATAAATCACAGAATTAATGTTACGTGAAATGGTATGTGTGTATATGTGTATGCAATGTCGTCTATATGTATATGTATGTATTTAGAGAATCAACGTTTGACTGACTTTCGATTTAAAGTGATAGCTTAAGTATTGCTTTACAACAACAACAAAAAAAATATATGTATCGAAAAACAAAAATATAAATCGCAATACCGGAAAAATCCATTTTCCTTTGGTAGACCATTTAAATGATAAAACTACCAAAAAAATTTCAAAGTAAACATTAAAGAAGGAAATTAAAAAACGAGAGTTGAATTGGCAAATTTTTTTTTGTAATCAAATACGTGAGGGTGTTTTAGAAAGACATAGACTGAAAACAAACTTTAATTATAGAACAAAATAAACATATTTATAAATCAGCCTAAAATTAGGCTTTAGTTTTAAGTAAAATTGAAAATAAAAGAGAGCCTGGCATGAGACTTTAATTTTAAATGTTTAAAAAAGCCTAAAAGTAGGCAACACATTTTGTTAAGAGAAAACTAAAAACTTCTTAAATATAAAAACAAAATTATATTTTAATCGTTAAAAGAGACTTTTCGAAGAGTCTAACAGTTAACGTGAAAAAAGCCTATAAGTAGGCACAAAAATATTTTTTAAAAGAGAAATGGGCGAATAAGAAAATTTGAAATCAGCCTTAAATTAGGCTTTTATTAAGTGAGAGTATTTAATTCGGTTGTGGCTAAGCTGGTGTATCCTCCAAAATGTTAAAAGTAAAAAAAAAACTTTGTCAAGTGCAGGACTTTGAACTACTTTTGAAACAAACATGTTTTAATTGTTTAACAAAAATCCAAACAAGTAAGAGTGTTAAATTCGGCTGTGCCGAATCTTTCATACCCTCCAACACGTTTAAAAGTAAAAAAAAAATCGCAAGGGCGTTTTTTTTTGGTGGGGGGGGTCGTTGAAGTTGGTGGGGGACACCTGTACCCCCGCTATATATGTTTACAAATTATTTGTTTATGATATTTACGCTTAAATAATAAATTTTTATCGTTATTTTTAATTAATTTCTATAACCGCGACCCCAAAGGGGGGCGGCCTGAAAAAAATCAAATTTTCTAACCCCCTTGGTCCAAGCGCAGGCATATGAACATAATATGGCATACAAATGTTACATTTGTTGAGCAAAAATTAAAAAAAAATCGAAAAAATGGCGACACGAAATAACTCCCACATGAAATAACTCCCACGAAATAACTCCCAATGAAATAAATCCCACCAAAAATGAAATATGTCCCAATGGAGAAAAAAATGAAATAAGTCCCAACTGCAATGAAATAACTTCCACCTACAAAATGAAATAAATGCCAATGAAATAACTCCCATTAATAATGAAAGAATTCCCAATAAAAAAAAATGTAAAAGTCTCAACAAAAATTAAACAAACAATAAGGGAAAATAAGTACATATATCAGATAAGTTGAGCATGAGCATCCCGATCTTACTTTCGGTACAATACAAACATGTTATAATAACTGCCGAATGCGAAAGTTGACGGCTGATTTTTTTCAGAGTTTTCTAATAACATGCACAAATACACTGACTGTGAGTGTTCTGTTTGACTTGATTCGGTTACCTACAAACCTCGCGGTGATGTGCGATTTGCGGCGATTTTTAGTACCAATTTTTCACCTGCGGTGCTTTTTGCGACAAATTTGTATGTTACCAAAAATTTAAAAGATTTAATTATCCCTTGTTGTATAAAGTGCCGCAGGCGAAAATTTGGTACCAAAAATCGCCGCGATTTTTGGTACAAAATTTTCGCCTGCGGTGCTTTTTCCGACAAATTTGTTTGTTACCGAAAATTTAAAAGATTTAAGTAGCACTTGTTGTAAAAAGCGCCGCAGGCGAAAATTTGGTACCAAAAATTTTCGCCTGCGGCGCTTTTTGCGACAAATTTGTTTGTTACCGAAAATTTAAAAGATTTAATTAGTACTTGTTGTAAAAATCGCCACAGGCGAAAATTTGGTATCAAAAATCGCGGCGATTTTCTGCCTGCGGCGCTTTTTGCGAAAAATTAGTTTGTTACCGAAAATTTAAAAGATTTAGTTAGCACTTGGTGTATAAAGTGCCGCAGGCGAAAATTTGGTACCAAAAATCGCCACGATTTTCGCCGCGATTTTTGGTACCAAATTTTTGCCTGCGGCGCTTTTTACAACAAGTGCTTATTAAATCTTTTAAATTTTCAACTGTGGTTCTTTTTCCAACAATCTTGTATGTTATCGAAAAACTTTCTATGTTATCAAAAAACACAACGCGTTGGATATTTTCACGTGCGCCGTTTTTTTTCACAATTTTGTATTTTAACGAAAATATTTTCGGCTGCAGTACGCTCTTAACTCAAAAATTCTTACCAGTTTTGGTAGAAAAATTTCTTAAACATACAAATTTGTTAGAAAGCACTGCGTCCAAAAATTTGGTACCAAAATCACAAAGAATTTTATTTTATTAATAATAATATTCTATAAGTCAAAATGTTCCAGATACATCCACCAACAATGAAATAATAGTGGGAGTTATTTCATTGCTATTGTAGTGGGAGTTCTTTCATATGAAAGAACTCCCACCGAAAATTATGAAATAACTCCCAACAAAAATAATAAAAGTCCCACCAAATTGGGAGTTACTTCATATGACATAACTCCCAACTTTGTATGGAGTTTTTTTTGGGACTTTTTTCATTTTTGAGGTGGGAGTTATTTCATGTGGGAGTTATTTCGTGTCTCCGAAAAAATATCGCATTTTTCAGGGGTCATTTTAGTTCTTTAGGGGGGAATTTTTTTCCCCCTGGTCCGATTTTGCCCATCTTCGAACTTAACATAAGAGATATTTTTACCCAATTTCAAGGGTCTAACTCTTTTGGTTTGGACTGCATCGTTATTTCTACAGACGGACGGACGGACATCGCTAGAATGTCTTAGATTCTACCATGGATCAATATTATATATACTTTGTGGGGTCCCCGACCGATATTTCAATGTGTTACTCACGGAATAACAAAGTGAGTATACCCCCATACTGTGGTTGGAGGGTATAAAAAAACTGTAAAAAATGGCATTTTTTTACAGGTTGGTTTAGTACTTTAAGGGGAAACTTTTTGTCCCATCAGCTTTTATTCCCATTTCCGAACTTAACTAGTCAATGACCATAAGAAATATTCGTGCCAAACTACGGAAGGTTTACTCTTTTAGTATGCACGGCATCGTGATTTTCACAGACAGACGCACGGACATTCACAGAATGTTTTAATATGGATCAGAGATCAATAGTAAATTCTTTATGGGGTCCTAGACAGATATTTCAGTGCGTTACATACTGAATGACAAAGTGAGAATACCACCATATTGTAGTTAGAGCTTAAACAAATCATAAAGCCTAAAAGTATGCTACGAATTTGGATAAGTCAATTCAATAGTGATACATTTTAAGGAATGATTTTAATTTTATGGATTAAAATTTTTCTAACGAGTTGTATAAACTTCAAAGCCCAAAAAGCAGATTTTTTTTTGGAAAATAAACAAACTCCTCCCGAAACCTGAAAGTATACCTCAAATTTTTGGAAATTTCAAGAATCCCTAGAAAGCTTTGTATTTGATAAAAACAAATTCCAAAACTATACCTCAACTTGGAAAGGACCAAGAAATAGTCTTCCATTTGTAGCTTAGTTAAGCAAAAATTTCCGTACATTCGAAATTCTAAAAAATCTAAAAGTAGTGTCCAAAATTTAAAAAAAAATCAAAAATATCAATGCATATTTATAGGTTTCAGATAAATTAAGTTGATAGTTAAATGTTTAATTATTTTCTATATTAAAATTTAAACCCAAACATGAAGACTATAGGTGTAATATATACAAAAGACCCAAATTATGAATCTCAGATCCTAAAAGTACGCTACAAATTTTGATAAACTAACAAGTTGTGTTTCTTTTTTAAAAATGAGTTCCGCAAATTACGGAGACCCAAAAATTGGGTTTGTTTTTTGGGAAGACGAATTTCTTTAAAAAAGAAATTAATCTTCAAAAAAATAATTTTTCTAAAGCCTTAAAGTATACCACAAATTCGCATACGTTATAATAATAATTGGAGCTTAAAATTTTAAATTGGAGCTTGCAATTTTAAATACTTTTAAATTAAAAAAGAAACACCTCATATATTTAACAATAATAAAACAAGCATAAAAGTATGCTTCGAATATTGATAGCACTTATTTTAGAAATTGAAAAAAAAATCCAAAACTTAAAAGTATACCTCAAGTTTTTTTGAAAACATCTCCCTCGTAAGTTTGTTGACTAAAATGTTAAGTAAAATTTGGAAAATTTCAAATTCTTACAAAAAGGCATTAATTATTTTGTATTTAATTAGAAACAAGTAAAAAAGTTAAATTCAGCCTTGCCGAATGTAGTGATACCCTCCACAATTTCAAAAAGATTATTGCAAAAAACTTTATTTAAAAGGAAATTTCTTTTGAAAAAAATTTTTTTTTTAAAAAAAAATTCCGCGAAAAAATTTTTGGTAAAAAAAAATCCGCGATTTTTTTTTTTTTTTGTCAAATAATATGTTCGTACTTGTGTAAATACCATTTGGTGTTCAATTATGTTCACATATGTCAACCAGAAGCCAAATTAAAGAATTTTGTATTTTTAGGTTATGTTGAATGTACAGAAATTTTTGAGGTGTGCTTACATTTTCGTTCATAACTTTTGAACCGCTGAACGGATATCGCTCAAATGCAATACCAAACTTCTCGGGAGAACCAATAAATATGTTAAGTTTCAGTCATCTCTGTGCAATACTTTGTCCGCGACAGCATTTTCCACAGACAGACAGACAGACGGACAGACGGACAGGCGGACAGACGGACAGACGGACATCGCTAGAATGTCTTAAAATCGATCGGGCATCATGAATATATATACTTTATGGGGTCCCAGATCGATATTTCGATGATTTTCAAACGGAATGACAAACTTATATATACCCTCTATCACTAAGTGGAGGGTATAAAAAACTTAAATTCCAAAATTTAACCTCAATATGTGAAGGACCAAAAAATATCGCCCTTTTTTGGTCTTTGATGGTCTTTTTAGGTCTAATTGGATAAAGATTTAAAATCATTCGAAATTTTAAAAAGATGTAAAAATAGTGTCTTAATTATAAAAAATTGAAAATATATAATTCAATGCATACTTATAGGCTTCAAAATAATTAAGTTATATTTTTGTATTATAATCCTAAAAGTATGCTACTGATAAAACAGAAATTACGAGGAATAAAAAATTTATCGTTTTTATTAAAATTAAAAAATACAACGCCTTCTTTAAGGCTTTGTATTTTTAAAGTTTTCCCTAAAATTCTAAAGCCAAAATAAGAAGACTTAATAATTAACATGAGAATAAGGAATTTAAAATCCTGAAACTATGCAACATATTTTTATTGATCAAAATATAGTGATTTTATTTGTCAAACTCTTTTTTTTGTCAATCATATGCAATTAAAATTGAAGTTTGATTGCAATTTAAAAACCTACTGGACTAAATTTTAAAATTGTCTTTAAGTATGCCACAAATTTTGATAGACCTTAAAAGAGTGATCCTTTCTGCAAACAGATTTATTTCTGTCCTGTATTTCCTAAACTGATATTGCCTTAAATACATTTAAATTTAAAATGCTCCTAAAAGTAATTTTTTGAATTTAAATTATTACAAAAAATCCACAGCCTACTTTTAGGCTTTAAATTTATTAAGTTTATAATTTTTGGTTTCCTTATTTCCTTTATTAACCAAAAAATAATAAAAAAAAAAAATACACAAAAACTTTTCATATTCATTCATGACGATGACATTTTACTTTTATTTTTTTGTTTTTATTCGTATGTTTATTTATACTTACAACGACAATTTCCTCATTATCGTAAAATTTATTCAAGCAAAATAAATTCATTGGTCGTTAACCTTGACACTGGTTTTCCACCATTACACGTTAAGTTACTACTACTCTGTAAACGAGTGAATAAGTGTGTGTATGTGTTTGTATAAATTTGAGCATGTATGAGTATTTTGTTTGGAGTAGTATTACAGCAAGTGTCTGTCTGTGTGTGTATGTGTTATGTTTAACTATCTGTTCTGTGATTGTTTTGTATGTTCCTGTGCCTGAACTAAAGTGTAAATGTACTCCTTTTTTTACGATTATATACATTTTTATATTTTTGGGTAAAAACATTTACGAGCTCGTTTAAAAACACTCACACAAACACACAAACATACATACACACATACATACACAGAGAGCGTGTAAAGAGGCTAACAGACGTTTTGGGATAAAGTGGAACATTTGATTTTTATAGTTTTATGGTGTTAAAAAAAACAACAACAACAATAATGTTTGTTCATTGTTGTGGCCTCGTAAATGTAGGCCTAAAGTGCTATTTACAGTTATTACACACAAATTGTTTAAAAAAAAAAATAAAATTTATTTACAATTAAATTGTTTTAAAATTTATATAATTTATTTTTACTTTATTATGTCTAGCCTAAAAGTAGGCCTTGTTTTCTTTTTTTGGTTTGTTTGTTATACATATATAAGAATTTAAGTAAAACATTTAATTAATTTAACATACTTTTAGGCTTTTTTTTTTTTAAAAATAAAGACCAGACATTGTTAAAATATACAAAAATAATTACAAATTTTTTTTGCATGACCAAACAAGAAAACTTGTTTTTTTTGTATGTTGTTTGTAAATACCAACCCAGACTAAGTGTCCTTATTCCATAATTAAAAATATCAACAGCAAACATTTTATATAAATAATATTTTTTTTCTCTGGTCTTGCTCTGTAACTGTCTGTAGATCTTGGTTCTTATAAAACTTAAGCTTCAACAAAAAATACATATAAAACTTTAAATATGGCAAAACCATAACTGAAAAACAAATGTCTCTAAAAAAAATTTGTTCATGGCCTACAACTTCCCAAATATATAACACAGAAACACAAAACAAATGCATTGCAGACGTTCATACAACAATTTTATTTTCATATTTTTTTCAGTTTTTTTTTTTTTGCCTTAAGCATTAAAGCCTTAATGTAGACTTTATACCTTAAAAATTTAAAAAAAGTTAAACAAAAAATACCAAAGTCTGCTTTAATAAAATACATAAATCGCTATTATTTTAAGTAGAAACAACAGCATACACACAAAAAAGGGTTGTTATTATTAAAAACGGAATAACATACAGGAATATTATTATTATACAAAAAAAAAATTTGTAATTTTCATGTTTTATTTTTCGATTTTTCTTTGAAAACTGACTGAACATTGAATGGGGCTAAAAACGGAAAAAAAAATAACAACAGAATTCAAAGTCATAACAGCGCATGTGTTTGCCGGTTTTTTTTCCTGCTGATATTCTACAATATTTTAAGTAATACATAAAATTTTATCTACTACTTTATGTATATGTATGCTTACATATGTATAAGTAAAAGTTTTGCGTTTTGCATATGGTAATTTTAATAAATTGTTTGGTAGTAATTTTTGATAGTAAATGAAATTTAATAAAAAATAATTTAATAATTATTATGTAATTTTAATAATTTAAAAAGAATAATTTAAATGATTTTAATTTTTTTATGAGCCTTAAAGTAGGCTGAGAATTTTCTTTCAAATTAACGCCTAAAAGTAGGCTATAGTTTTTTTTTTAAATTTTTATTATTTAAAAATTTTTTTATTGAGAAATACTGGGGAAATTAAAAATAAAAATTAATCAAATATATAAAAGCCCTAAAAATATGCAATACAAATTTTATATAAGTATGTATTTAAAAATTTATGGATTTTTCCTCTTATCTGTCAAAATCATAGAAGCAAGTATAATTTTATTGAATGTTAATTGTTTGTATGTCTTAAAGTGGACTATGTATTGTATTAAAAAGTAACGGTTAAAAGTATGCTATAGATATTATACCCTCCACTTTCAAGGAATGTCTTTCACAGGGCACCCATCGATTGTTCTGAAAATTGCATATAGAAAAGAAGATAGCAAAATAAGAGTTCCCTGTTTTTTTTTTAGATTTCCAATCTCACATTTAGCCGGTCAAAGGGAAGGGGAAATAACTGGATTTTTTTTCGTTTTTTTGAGGATTTTCTCATTTCTTCAAAAGAAACTAAATATATGAAGATTTTACACATTTCGAAAGCTTTTTTAAAAGCCTATCCAATGTCGATATACATACATCCAGAGTATTCTCGACAAACACGGGACTTAGGCAAGGAGACGGGCTTACTTGCACACTGTCTAATCTGGCACTAGAGAAGATCATAAGACAAGCTGATGCATGTACGGAGGGAACCATATTCAATAAATCAACGCAGATACTTGCGTATGCTGATGACATCGACGTGATCACGAGAAATGTAAGTTAATTGGAAAATAATGTTCAACAAATAAAAAATAACGCCATGGAAATTGGTTTAAAGATAAATGTAGAAAAAACGAACTACATGCTGGTGACCGCGAACAACAGGCGAAGAAAGCGTCTCGGACCTAACATCACATTAGGAGATGAAAGTTACAAGGTAACAGATAATTTTGTTTATTTGGGCTCTTCAGTAAATAATACCTTGTCGTCTGACGAAGAGATTGGTAAGCGCATCGCCGCAGCCAATAGGAGTTTCTTTGGCCTAAGAAAGCATTTTATGTCAAAGTCGCTTACTAGAACCACAAAAATAAGGCTTTATAAAGCACTGATTCTACCAGTTTTGATGTATGCGAGTGAAACATGGTCTATATCTGATAAAAATGAGTCAAAGCTGGGAGCTTTTGAGCGTATGGTGTTACGAAAAATATATGGTCCAGTATATGAAAATGGTTCTTGGAGAAGCAGATACAATAGTGAGCTCTATATACTGTTTCAAGATATTGACGTGGTAAAACGCATAAAGATTAATCGAATGCGATGGGCAGGTCATGTACAACGGCTTGACGACTCGAACCCGACGAAGAAAGTTATGAAATTTCAACCTGATGGACAGAGGCAACGTGGCAGGCCCAAGCTAAGATGGAGTGATGGAGTCGATGAAGATTTTAGAAAAACTGGCACGAACAACTGGAGAACAGTAGCAGCAGATAGAGAGATGTTCAGAGCAAGATTGGAGGCAGCCAAGACCCACCCCGGGTTGTAGCGCCAATGATGATGATGATGATCCAATGTCGTATTGGTTATGTCCAAATTCGACTTCGTTAAGTTTTTTTTTGTCAAAAATTAATGAACGTTGGGATAATTTATATGGTAATTTATATTCTCTTTTAAAACTAAGCTGACCTGTATTTTTATGTTTGGCACAATTTTAGTTCGGCTTTTATTTCGATTTTCCCGAAAGCCCATATTTCTTCATAAGGTGGCAACCCTTATTTAAATTTGGAATTGGTCAGGACAATCCGTGGGTGCCCTCTGAAAGACCTCCCTTGTAAGTGCATGGCAAAAAAAAAATTCGCCTTAAAGTAGGCTTCAATTTTTGATAAAGTTTTTATACCCTACACCACACTGTGGTGTACATCAGCACAAACTCATTATACCCTTATAATGAGTTTGTGCTGATGTTTGTAACTACCCGAATATACTTTAAGTATACCGATCGACTTAGAATTAAGTCGATTTAGCGATGTCCGTCCGTCCGTCTGTCCGTCCGTCCGTCTCTCTGTCCATGTAAACGGTGTAATCAATTGACTTGAAATTTAAAACTTAAGCCTCTTTTGGCCCAAGGACAAAGCCTATTGAAATTAGAAAAAAACGGTCCATATTTAGACCTAGCCCCCATACAAAGGTCCTCATTAGTTTTGGCTCAAATGACTCTAATAGCCGCATTTTAGTAAGTATCTTTTCGAAATTTGGTAGGTAATGTTTCATCCACACAAATCACCATTCCGAATTTTAAAGAAATCGGACCAGTTCTACTTGTAGCCCCCATACAAACCACCTTCCCGATTTTCACATAAATCTCTCAAATTTCATGAAAATAGAAAATATTTAATTAAAATTCTGTTTGTGTATATTAAACGCGTACTTTAATAACCTTATCAAAGCTGACTATCATCAGACCATTTTTGGACTTAGGTCCCATGTGAAAATTTCGCCCGATATTCAGTTGAAGCGGTTTATTGTCAACAAAAAGAAGCCTTTTCCACTCAAATTTTATTAATGAAAGATTATTAAAGATTTGATTTGATTATTAAAGATTTGACAAAATATAGATCTAATCAGTTCATGTTTGAACTTGGGACCCAATTTCCGAGAAACTCTGGTGTAAGGTATTATATGGTCGGTCTTGACCGACTATAATTTTCTAACTTGTTTTTTTATTAAATGTGAATTAAATCAATATTTTTGGCCCAAAAATTTTCTACTAATTTTAATAATAAAATTTTTGAGCTCGACCTGAGTTTTTCTTTAATTAAAAAATGTTAATATATAAAATGTTTATAAAATGTTTGAGCTCGAGGCCTGAGTTTTTCTTTAATTAAAATTCATCTTTATTTCTGACATTTCGGTATTCGTCGAATATCATCCTCAAGGAATATCCTTAAATTAAATCCCTTAGAATTATATTAGACGAATATCGAAATATTGGAAATAAAAATGAATTTTATTAAAGAAAAACTTAGGCCTCGAGCTCAAACATTTTGTTATTATTAATAAATAGGGAAGGTCGAATAATAAAACATTTATAATTTTCTACTATTTTAATATTTCATTACAAAAGCTCTCCCCTTAATAGTTTACTTTAAACTTTAAAATCATTTCGCGCCTTTTATGTATGCTTTAAAATTATTTTATTTATAGTTATTTTGTTTGCTTTGTTTTACTCAAGCAATAACTGCTTTAATTTAATGTTGTTTTTCATGGGCCTAAAAGTATGCTTTTAATTTATATTTTGTTTGTTTTTATGTTATAGTAAAAGTTTGTGTTATTGTATCTCATTTGCATTGTCTTTCTCTGTATGGGTTTTGTAGTTAGTAACAGCCATTTTTTTTTGTAATATATGCTTGTAATTGTGCAAGTGTTTGTGTAAATGTCTGGCAGTAACAAAGTAAGTTGAAAGTAATTTATGGTCATCTTGACGGTTTTAGGTTTTTGTCGGCTTATAAGTTTTGCTCATAAATTTAAAGGAAAATTTGTTACAATAAAATACACTTGTTGCTTATGGAATATAGGGAAATTTTTTATAAATGGAATATTAATAAATTTTATAAAAAGCCTAAAAGTAGGCTACAATTTTTAAAGTAATTTAATTAAGTCATTTAAGGCAGAAAACTTTTTTTTTATAAAAAAAACAGAATTTATAAAAAAAATGTGAAGATTAAATGCAACAAAAAAAATTTTATAACTTTTTAAATCAATTGTATTAAAAAAAATATTTTTTTCATCGGAAAAGTGTGCTGAATTTATTTTTTTCTTTTTGTTTAATTTAATTTTTATATAAACATTAAATTTTTGTAAATATTTTTTTATATACCATTTTTACATAAACAATAAATCGAACTTTAAATAATATTTTTTCCTGTGTATATTTAATTTTTTTCTGTTTATCAATGTAAAATTTCTTGAATTTAAATTGTTTCCCCCTCAATTGTTACAAAATCTTAATATTTCCGTTTTAAAATTTAATTTTACATTAATTTCTTGTGTTTTTCGTAATTTCATTTATTATTACGCCATGTTTATCTTAACGGTGGGAAAAACTCCCGCCAAAGTTTGTTTAAAAAAAAAAACTCATTATTTTTATTTTGTTATTGTTTTCTTTTAGCCAAGATAAAACAAAAAACTATTTTAATTATAAAAAGAAGCGTAGGTTTCGCATAATGATGGCCAACTTACTAGAGCGTTACATATTTATTATAAAATCCACAAAAGCCATTTTTAGACAAACAACTAACTCAAACATTAATTAAAAAATTCTAAAACTTTAAAAAGTTGTAGAAATAACTTCCTTAAACTTATACACACACACACAGACATACATATTCCTTTAAAACAACAGCTGTAAGTTATAGTATTGGATTTGTTTCTTCCTTGTAGCTTATAGTGTAAACAACTCCTCTTTTTTGTGTTTGAGTTTTTTGTTAAAGCATACTTTTAGGTGTTTTTAACAAATATTCTTTGAAAATATCCTTCATATACATTCCGGTGTAGTTTGCTAGCTTCTGTGTTTTTTTTTTTATATATATTACCCTGCTTTTCATCTTTCAATCTTTTATACTTCTTTTGCTACTTCTTTGTATGTTCAGAAAAACAGAAGAAAAAAAAATATTATACGAAAACATAATACTATATATTTTCTTCTTTGAATGATTCGATGATTTTTAAGCGCCTGCGTTAAAATGAAAACCAATCGCATCAAAGCACCCCATTAAATAACGTCATCTACAAACATCATTATTAACATCATCTCAAAAGAAGCAGAACATAAAAAATCCATTTTCTTATAACATTATCATCAGTTAATTTTTTTCTTTTTTGTAGATTTTTTTTTTTGTTATTTTGCTGCTAACAACATCTACAACAGCTGTTGTTGGTGTTTTTCGTTTAAATTTTGTATTATCCTTAATACGATAGATTTTTTCTATTGCATTTTTTATAAAAGGCAGCCATTGCAGCTATGGTTTGTGTATGAGGCTAAATCGGGGGCCAAGGAGTAAGTTTTAAAGAAGACCTAAACTAAATTTAATATTCTGTCATTTAAAATTTGCGTAATATTGCTAGAATATTAACGATGAGTGTATTTAAGAGCCTTAAAGTATGCTTTAAATTAATGAAATTGAGTTAGAAAAAGAGAAAAGGCATTACATTTTTAAAGAAGTCAGATTTTTTGATGGATTTGTATTAAAAAAAAATTAAAGCATACTTTTAGGAGTTTTTAAAATTATGATTTGAAGTATACTTTTAGGAGGATTTTTTTTTTTAAATTTAATGAATATTTTCTATATAGTCAGATTTTTGATGGATTTGAAAAAAATAAAAAAATTAAAGCATACTTTTAGGAGTTTTTAAAAATTATTTTTTGAAGTATACTTTTAAGATTTTTTTTTATGAATAAATTCTATATTTAACTAGCAGAAATCGTATTAGTAGAATTCAAAAATGAGACTTAGGGCCAATTTTCATGCAATAGTGTTTTAGAATTTTGAAATACCAATGAGTCACAGCTGTCGAACTAGCCCGAAATCTTTATTATGCCTCAAATATTTAAAAAAATTTCATATTTATCTACATACTAAAAAAACTCATTATATTTTAACGTTTTTGGAGAATTTAAATTAAAAAAATTTAAAGCATACTTTTAGGAGTTTTCAAAATTATTTTTTAAAGTATACTTTAAGGAAGATTTTTTAAATTTAATGAAAAACTTTTATATTTATTTAGTGGAAATCATGTTATTGGAAACCATTAACCTAAAAATGATGCTTAGAGCCAATTTGCATACGATGATGTTTTAGAATTTTGAAATGCCAATGAGTCACGGAAATCAAACTAGCCAAAATTTTTTATTATATGTCAATATTTACAAAATTTTCATATTTAGCTACATACTAAGAAAATAACTCACAAAACTCTAACATTTTTGATGGATTTAAATTAATAAAAAGAAAAATAAAAAACTACAGCATACTTTTAGGAATTTGCAAAATTATTTTTTAAAGTATTTTTTTAGGAGTTTTTTTTAATTTAATCAATAACTTATATATTTATTTAGTAGGAATCATGTTATTAGAAGTCATTTACCCAAAAATTATGCTTAAGGACAATTTGCATACATATTGCTTTAGAATTTTGAAATACCAATGAGTCACGGCTGTCGAACAGCCCGAAATCTTTATTATGCCTCAAATATTTAAAAAAAAAATCATATTTATCTACATACTAAAAAAACTCATCATATTTTAACGTTTTTGTGAAATTTGAATTAATAAAAAATATAAAGCATACTTTTAGGAGTTTTCAAAATTATTTTTGAAGTATACTTTTAGGATGATTTTTTATATAATATTCTTATTGTATCAGCGTCGCTGAGGAATTATTGTGGTTTCGCTATGGACCATCCGGTCTATGTAAGGAGCCTTTGACTCCGCCACCTCTAACCTACCCATGTTATTTGAAACCATTAACCAAAAAATGATGCTTAGAGCCAATTTTCACACGATGGTGTTTTAGAATTTTGAAATGCCAATGAGTCACGGAAATCGAACTAGCCCCAAATTTTTTATTATGCGTCAAATATTTACAAAACTTTCATATTTAACTACATACTATGAAAAAAAAACTCACAATACTCTAACGTTTCTGATGGATTTAAATTATTAAAAACAAAACTAAAAAAATTACAGCATACTTTTAGGAATTTGCTAAATTATTTTTTAAAGTAAACTTTTAGCAGGTTTTTTTAATTTAAAAAATAACTTCGATATTTATTTAGTAGGAATCATGTTATTAGAAATCATTTACCCAAAAATTATGCTTAAGGACAATTGGCATACATATTGCTTTAGAATTTTAAAATGCCAATGAGTCACGGTAGTCAAAATCTTTATTATGCCTCAAATATTAAAATAAAAATTCATATTTATCTACATACTTCGAAAAAATTTATAATATTTAAACGTTTCTGATGAATTTGAACTAATAAAATAATAAAGCATACTTTTATGATTTCTAAAAATTATTTTTTTGAAGTGTTCTTCCAGGAGTTTTTTTTTTAATTTAATGAAAAACTTCTATATTTATTTAGTAGAAATCATGTTATTAGAAATCATTAACCCAAAAATGATGATTAGAGCCAATTTACATAAAATGGAGTTTAAAAATTTTAAAATTCCAATCGATCTTGCCCAAAATCTTTATTATGTGTTAAATATTTACAAAATGTTCATATTTGACTACATTCTAAGAAAAATCTCAAAATAATCTAATGTTTTTGATGGATTTGAATGAAAAAAAAACATACTTTTAGGAGTTGTAAAAATTTTATGTTTTGTAGTATACTTTTAGGAGGGTTTTTCTGAATTTAATGAATAACTTCTCTATTTATTTGGTAAAAATCATATTACTAGAAATTATTAACCCAAAAATGATGTTTAGGCCAATTTGAATACAACGGTGTTTTAGAATTTTGAAATTTTAATAAGCAACTGCCTCGAACTAGCCCAAAATGTCAGAAAAAACTCACAATATTCTAACGTTTGAAATTAATTTACAAGAAAATACAAAAGTTATTAGTAAAAAAAGTTATTGGTAAAGTAGTTGTTGTTGCTTTGTTCGATTAAAATTTAAAACAAAAAAGTAATTAAAGCATACATTTAGGAGTTGAATACAAACTATCTTTAAAGTCTAGTTTTAGGAGTTGTTTGGTAAAGTAGTTTTTGTGGTTGTTTTGTTTAATTTAATTTAAAGTTAAAACAGTTTCTGTTTTCAAAACAAAAAAAATGTAGTCTACTTTTAGGTGTTCAAATTTAATTTTTGTTTAATTTAAAAATAACTCATTTATTTTTTCTATTTTTTTGTTATATTAGTTACAATCTCACTGTTTTTTGTATTTTTTTTTTCATTCTATGAAAATTTGTTTTATAACATTTTTCCATTTTAAAATGTTAGCAATGTAAAATATTTGTGTTTTTTCTGCTACTGAAAATAAAAAAAAAATAAAGGAAAAACATTTCACTACAACACCATCGTTCATACATAGCTCAAAAAACATATAATGTCCCAGCAAAAAATTTTTTAATTAAATTTTTAAGATTGAAAACTGGTCTAAAACGAGTTCCAAAGCTCGGGTTAATGATCTATTAAAAGGCAACCTACCATAGAAAGTTATGTGACCCAGACCGCTTTAAACCCAAACTCTTCACCTTTAAATAAGAACCGATTTTGGGACACAAATCAATACCATTAGGCTCACAATAATCAGTTCCTGCTCCTATGATTGTAGAACCGGTTCTACGAAAGCTTTCTTTAGAATAGCTTTTAAAAACTTTTGCTGGTTTTTTAGTTTTCCTAGTTCTTTTTTTTCATTTTGGTATATTGTAAAGTATTTGTAGAAAAGAATGTTGTTAAAAAAAATCTAAAAAAAAGTGAAGAGTTTTTTCCATTTTACACGAGTATACATAAGTATAATATTGTAGCATGAATGCTTTATAGTAAAAAACACAAAAGAAAAAAACTAAAACAGAAGTTGGTAACATGAGTTGGAATACATACCGAAAAAAAAACAGAAGCTTAGTAGCAAAAATACCATTAGAGTAGTGCAATGTAAAAATTCCAATTTACTATTTGGCTAAAGCCTGTGCTTAAAAATACTTTCATTTCCTTTTTGGTTGTTTTGTAAAAGTTTCTTTTTTTTTCTTAAATGTTTTATTTTTTCTGTAAGTTTCTTCCTTTTTGATAAAGAACATTTTTAATTTTATATGAAAAAAAAATATATATAACACGTTAACCCGTTAAGGAGGGGAAGAGATTTAGGAGAAACTTAAACTTAGAAAATGTTGTTGTGAATTTAAGCTTTTTAAATAATTAGATTTACTTAGCCTATTCATACTAATTATGCTAAAAGTATACTTTGAAAATGTTTTACCTTAAGGTATGCTGTGAAATTTTTGTTTTTGCATATCAATTTTTACAAAACTTAAATAAAACTATTTTACTAAATTTTTATGACAGCTTTACAAAATTTAAGTAAAAACTTTTTATTAAACAATATACATAATTAAAAATAGTAAACAATTTTAACTGAACCGATATTACTAACTTTTAATAAAAATATTTTACCAATTTTCACTGAAAATTCAGCAAAGCTTTATTACTTACATATTGTAAAAATATTTAGTTAACCGGTATTAATAATTATAAGTAAAATTATTTTACTAATTTTCAGTAAAACTCTTTTTCTATTTTTAGTAAAATTATTTTACTAATTTTTAGTAAAATTATTTTAGTAAAATTATTTTAGTAATTTTTAGTAAAATATCTACTAAAAATTATTTAAAAAATTTTATTAAAATATAAAATAATTTTACTAAAAATTAGTAACATAATTTTACTTAAAATCATTTTATTAATTTTTATTAACATTTTTTTTAATAATTTTTAGTAAAATTATTTTACTAATTTTTAGTAAAATTATTTTTCAAATTTTATAGTAAACAAATTTTACTGAAAATTCAGCAAAGCTTTATTACTTACATATTGTAAAAATATTTAGTTAACCGGTATTAATAATTATTAGTAAAATTAATTTACTAATTTTCAATAAAACAGTTTTTCTATTTTAAGTAAAATTATTTTACTAATTTTTAGTAAAATTATTTTACTAATTTTTAGTAAAATTATTTTACTAATTTTTAGTAAAATTATTTTACTATTTTTTAGTAAAATTATTTTACTAATTTTTAGTAAAAATTAATTTTTATTAAAATTTTTTGAATAATGTTTAGCAAAATTATTTTACAAATTTTTAGTAAAATTTAGCAAAATTATTTTACTAATTTTTAGTAAAATTTAGTAAAATTATTTTACTAATCTTTACTAAAATTATTTTACTAATTTTTAGTAAAATTCTGTTACTAATTTTTAGTAAAATTATATTACTAATTTTTTGTAAAATTATTTTTCTGATTTTTAGAAAAACTAGTTTACTTATTTTTAGCAAAATTATTTTACTAATTTTTAGTAAAATGATTTTACTAATTTTTAGTAAAATTATTTTACTAATTTTTATTAAAATCATTTTACTAATTTTTAGTAAAATTATTTTATAAATTTTTAGTTAAATTGTTTTATAAATTTTTAGTAAAATTGTTTTAATATTTTTTAGCAAAATAATTTTTCTAATTTTTAGTAAAATTAATTTTTCTAATTTTTAGTAAAATTAATTTACTAATCTTTAGTAAAATTATTTTTCAAATTTTTGGTAAAATTATTTTTCAAATTTTTAGTAAAATTTTTTTAATAATTTTTAGTAAAATTATTTTTCAAATTTTTAGTAAAACTATGTGACTAATTTTTAGTAAAATTAGTTTACTAATTTTTAGTAAAAATATTTTGCTAATTTTAAGTTAGTTTTAAAATTATTTTACTAATTTGTAGTCAAATCATTTTACTAACTTTTATTAAAAAAATTTAATTTTTTAGGTAAATTTTTTTTTAGATTTTTACAAGTCCTACCTATTTCAAGGGTTAAAGCTAATTTCTCTGTTTGTTGTTATTCTCTTCAATTTCTACTAACTAGTCTTTGCAAAAGCAATTAATTTTTTTTTTGTTAGTTTAACAAAAATATAAAAAAACATTAAGGTCTTATATGGTAGAAAAAGCAGCTCCAAAATAAAAAAATAAAAGAAATTATATAAAAAAATGTAATAAAGCAAATGGTATTATTAGCTTTTTTCTGCACTGGGATCTCTATAAAATAACCTAGAGAAGGTTTGTAAAACAATTTTTAAATTAATTTTTTTTTCTTCAATTTCTTTTTAACAAAATTTCTATACATATTCTGTGTTTTTTTTTTTTTTTTGCAATTTCATTTTGAACAGTTGAGCACAGTGTAACATCATAGAATTCCTTAAAATCCTAGCTGTCACAATATATTTTTTGTGCCTGACTTAATTTTCTTGCTTGCATTTCTTTCCATCAAAAAAATTAAAAAAAAAAAAAAAATGGAAAAGTTCTTATATATTTTTTTTTCTTTATTCCTTTGGATGGAATTTTTTCTCTTCTATATATATTTTTGCTACATACTTTATTATTTTGTTGTTATTTGAAGCATTCATTCGTGCAATGCTTATATGTACTTACAAAAACGTTCATTCATACATGAAGGGGGGGGGGGAATTCAAACAGAGTTTGTTATTTTTTTCATCTACATTTTACCCTAACACTTCTAAGCCACACACCATTTTTATCTAACAAACCGCCCAACCAGTCGAAGTCTTGGGTTTGGGTAGTATGCATTTGTGGGCACCACATACTGTTAAGTTTTTTTAAAAGAACTCATGAGATTTTTATATTATATATTTTTTTTAAAATGTATTAACTGGGAGAAAGAACCTACTAAGGGATGGTGTAAGTTGTTGATGTATGTTCTGGTTTATGTGTGAGATTGCTGAAAAGCGGAAATAGTTTTTTTTTTTAGAAAAATCTAATACGGCAACCATGGTCATAACGACAAGAAATGTTTAAGCTTAACAACCATTACTAACAAATTTAAAAATATATCGTCGACTGAAAATCTAAGGAATGTATTTAACAAAAGCATTAAAATAAAAGGCAAAATATTCAATACACTTTAATATATAATGATTTTTTAATTAAAATCCCTAAAAGTATGCTTTAAATCAGGAATACAAATGCAATAACAAATAAATTATAATTGCAACCGAATAAAAGCATTTTGTATTTTAAGGTTATGTGGAATGTACAAACATTTTTGAGTTATCGTTGCATTTTCGTTCATAAATTTTGAAGCGCTAAACCCGTATCGGGTAAGTGCAATACCAAACTTCTCGGAGCAACAGCAAGTAAAAATGTTGTAGTTTAACAGAAGAATCCAAATAAAAAGGAAAAATAATCAATATATATCAAGATATATAAAGACTTTTTACTTAAACCCCCTAAAAGTATGCTTTAAATAGCGATAACAAATAAATTAGCTACAGAGACATTTTTTTGTTAACCATTGTTAAGGAAAAAATAAAATTGATTTTTTTTTTATTTAATTAAAAAATTTTTTGACAAAAAAAATTTTCGCGGAAAAAATGTTTTGCGAAAGAAACATTTTCAGCGAAAAATTTGTCGCTCAAATGCAATATCAAATTTCTTGAAGCAACAATAAGTAAATTTGGTATAGTAAACAATCGAATCAATAAATAAATATTGTTTAAAACCCCTAAAAGTATGCTTTAAATAGGGATAGAAAAAAAATAAATTAGCTAGAAAGACATTTTTTAAACATTCTGACGTCACAAAAGGCCTTCAAAAAAAAAAAAATATTAAAACGCAGATTTTAGTTTTTGGAAAAAAAAAAACTTTGGAAAAAAAAAATTTCCAAAAAAAAAAAATTTGAAAAATTTTTTTTTTTTTTGAAACCAAAATTTTAAAAAAGCAACAACAAATAAATATATTAAAGTTAATAAATATAAAACAAAAATAATCAATATATATCAGGATAAACAGATTTTTTCTTAAAACCCCTAAAAGTATGCTTTAAATAGAAAATATATATAAATATTTTAGCTTGAGAGATTTTTTGAGCTAAAAATGGTTCTCAGAGGAAAAATTAAATAAAATTGATTACTTCTTTCTACAAAAAATAGTGTTGACCCCTAAAACAATGCTTTAACAAGAGAATATATATAAATATTTTAGCTAGAGAGATATTTTTGAGTTAAAAATGGTTCTCAGGGAAAAAATATGATAAAAATGAAATAAAATTTATTACTTTTATTGACAAAAAAAATGTTAACCCCTAGAAGTATGCATTTAATAGGGAATACGTATAAATATTTTAGCTAGAGAGATATTTTTGAGTTAAAAAAATGAACCCCAAAAAGTATGCTTTAATTAGGGACGACATATAAGTATTTTAGCTAAAGAGATATTTGTGAGTTAAAATGGTTCTCATAAATAAAATATAATAAAACTGAATAATTTTTTTTTGGAAAAAAAAAATCCGCGAAAAAATTAAAAAAAATTCGCGAAAAAAAAATTCGCGGAAAAAAATGTTGGCTAAAAATATGTTTTTATGAAAAAAATATTACTAATTTAAACATTATTCAAAATCGAATTCTGTTTGCATATGTCAACCAGTTGCCAAATAAAACCATTTTGTATTAGTAGGTTATGTGGATTGTATCAACATTTTCGAGGTCGGCTTACACAACTTTTCATAACTTTTGAACCGCTGAACCGATTTTGCTCAAATGCAAAATAAAACTTCTAGAAGCCACAAGAAATAAATATATTATAGTAACAGTCATATCGGTGAAATATTTTGGCCATAATCGTCATTTCATTAGACAGATAGACATCGGTAGAATGACTTGAATCGATCATATCAATATTTGGATGAGTTACAAACGAAATGACGAACTTATACACCGTCTAACATTAAAGTGGAATTCTCACGGCATCATTGAATCAATCAGTCTTTTCTGTTAAAAATGAGTGCATTCTTTAAGGATCAAGGGAAAATTTTTGTTTAAATTTTGTAATTTTTACAAATATTTCAAAATATGTCGAAAATCATTGGATTCGGTGGTATAAGAAAAGAATGATATTTTGATTGTTAAAAAATAAAAAAAATCGTAAGGTTTTTTAAGTTTAATATACTACTAATTGTAAGATTTTTGCTCAGCCTTAATATATGCTTTAAAAAAAATCTTAATCTATTTAATACGAAAAATGTTATCGTAACAATTGGTCTTAAGTGGAGGGTACAAAAGACCAAAAAAGTATGCTTTGAATTGCTTTGTATACATTTTTTAATGCATTAGTTTTTAGTTCTATACTTTAAGGTTTCTTAGGCTCATTAATTTTCAGTTTTTCCTCAAATATAACAAATTGCCTAATTATAACAAACCGCCTTAAATAAAATTTCGAAATAACCAAGTTCAAGTTCCAATACTCAAATTAGAATTTTTTGTGTTAACCCCTAAAATTATACTCTAATTCTTGTAACCTAAAAGTATACTTAAATTTTCATAATATTAAAGTATAAACAATATTAAAACTACTGGGCAGCATAAAACTTGTTTTATTAAAAAAATATAAAAATTATAGCTTTTTAAACAAAAAGCTTAATAAAAACGCAACAAAAAGATTTAATCTTAAAATCTTTAAATTTTAAATAAATTTCTAATAAAAAAAATTTCAAGGTAGTTTTTAGGTATTTTTAGAAAATACCAAACTAAAAAAAAAATCCACAAAATTTAATAAGCTTTCAACATAAACTTGTATTTATGTTTTATGAGAAAATAAATTTTATTAATTTTTTATTATTTTTTTTTTATTTATATTTTATTATTGATTGAGTCAATGAACTTGGTTGTTCGTTTTTTTTTTTGCTAAAAAAAGATTTTGTTACACTAACCTAATAAATATACAAACATTTTAACTATATAAACTGTGAATGACATGTTTGTATGTGGAACGTAAATGTTGTATGAGTATGGCAAAAAAAAAGCACATGCTTAGCTGTCAAAAAGCTGTCATAAAAATGAAAAAAATGTGCATATAGAATGACCTCTAAACAAAACTAAATCATCATCATCCATACAGAGGCTTATAATATTTTTTGTTTTTGTATTTTACAAAAACAAACAATTTGTCTGCGTTTTAAATACGGTGGCAAAAGAAAAGAGTTCGCTGTACAATTTTTATACACAAAACTACAAATTACGGCGAAGTGTATTTGACATAATATGTCACTTTCGTTTTTGATTAAAATAAATTGAAAGTTATAAAAAAAAGCCTTTAAACAAAAAAATGTATGTATGTGTATATTTTTACGAGACTTAAAAGCAGCAGACTGACGCCTAAATGATGATCATGATGATGACAATGATTGTTTGATTGTATGGTAAAAATTGTTAAGTTAGTTTATTAAGTGTCATTATTGACACATAGTGACAATTAGAATGACAGCAAAAGTCTACAAACATATTGAAAAACAATTTATAATTTTCAAATTAATTTTTATTATTTTTTTTTTTTTTTACAAAAAAAAGCTCATATAAATAGAAAAATAATAGAGAGAAAAATGGAAATTTAAAAAAAAATTCAATTGGAAGAAAAAAAAAATTCAAAGAGATCAATGACCCTGCTAAATGCAGCTCTGTCATAAACACAATAATTTTAAATTGATTTTAAAATAATTGAAAATTTTCAAAAGGGGTATTCATGACGAGGAAATTTTATTACGATTGGGGTTGTCATAGACATGAAAAAAACATAAAGCTTTTGCAAAACAAAAAATTTAATTGTTATTTAAAAAAGTTTCTATATAAAAATTGTGCCCTCTTTTGTTAAAAGCTTTTATAAAGCATTTTTAAAAGCTTTTATAAACGTAAAAGCTTTTTATGATAGCATTTTTTTAGTAATAAATAAAAGTTTAATTATATATTTTTAAAAGATTTTCATTAATCTAAATGCTTATTAATTATTTCATATTATTTATTATTATTTCATATATTAAATATTTCACATTATTTTATTTAACAAAAGCTTTACAAACAACAATAGCATATAAAACAACAATAGAAATTTTTTACAAAAACTTTATAAATGCAATAATTTTATTCAAAAGATGCTTACATAACATAAGGCTAAAATCGTTTGTTTTAAAAAAGCTTTAAATATTTTCAAAAGCTTTGGTTTTGTTATGTTTTAAATTAAGAAAAAAAAAAAGTTTTGTTTAAAAAACTTTAAAATCATTCTAATATAGATGGATTTTTTTGGTCTAAAGGATTAATAAGAAAGCTTTTGCAGAAATCTGAGTTACAAGTTAGAAAACCTTAAAAAATTTCTAATGATTTGATTCCAGTTTCTTATTATATGTAGATGTATCTTTCATTTTTCTAATATGAAAGCTTTCATAGAAATTTTAAATACACATTACAATTGATAACAACATTTTATTAAGGATATTTAATAAATACAAAAAATTTATCTGAAAGCTGTTTATATAACATTGAACTAAAATTGGTAATTTTGAAAAAAGCTTTAAATATTTTTGTATTTCAAAAGCTTTTGTTTTAATTTTAAAAAAATTAATTAATTCAAATGGTTCTAATTCAGCTGGATTTTTTTATGTTCTAAAGAAAGCTTTCGCAGAAATCTGAATTACATGTTAGAAATGCTATAACATTTTTTATGGTTTGATTCCAGTTTCTTATTACATTTAGCTGGATTCTTTATGTTATAATAGATTAATATAAGAGCTTTCGTAGAAATCTAGAAAACGCGTTGGAAAAACTAAAAAAAAAAATTATCGGCAACATTTAAAAAATTTGCAGTATGTGAAAGCTTTACAATTCGAAATTTTAATTTGACAAAGTTTTTTACTCTATTGAAATCTCTAAAGCAAACTTATTATTTGTTAAACTATCTGGAAAGCCTTACAGAAAACTTTCCATTATAAGGAAAGCTTTTTAGAAATTTTAATTTCGCATTTGAAAAACTTAAAGATTCTCCAATTTTTTCGTAATGAGCTAAGCTTTTTTATAGGAAAGTCTTGCAATTTATAAAAGCTTTAACTGTATTAAAGCTTTTTAATTTACAAAGGTTTTAATTTCACATTTGAAAAACTTAGAGATTTCCCAATTTTTTCGTAATGAACTAAGCTTTTTTATTGGAAAGTCTTGCAATTTATAAAAGCTTTAACTATATGAAAGCTTTTTATTTTACAACGGTCTTATTATATTGAAGTATTAAGGCAAAAATTGAAAAAAACTTTGTGCAAAAACTTGGTTACAAATATTGGTAAAAAAAAGATTTTAAGAAAAAAAAAAATTTCACAGAAAAAAATTTCACAGAAAAACATTTTTGGTGAAAAAAAAAATCCGCAAAAATATTTTTTTTAGAAAAGAATTATTTTTGTACTGTTTACATATTATTCGGTATCCAATTGTGTTCTCATATGTCAACCAGCAGCCGAATTAAAGCATTTTCTATTTTTAGTTTATGTGAAATGTACAATCTTCGAAGTGTCCTAATATTTGCGTTCATAACTTTTGAACCGCTGAACCGATATCGCTCTAATGCAATACCAAAATGGTCGGGGTAACAACAAGTTAACATGCTGAGTTTCAATTATATCAGTGTAATAAGTTGGCCTTGTTCGCCATTTTAACAGACAGACACAGACGGACCCCGATAGAATGACATAGAATTGATCACTGAAGAATGTATTTTATACTTTACAGGGTCCCAGACTAATATATTCGTTAGGTAAAAACTGACTTTCGGAACATTCCCAGTAGAGAGAAGGTTCCAAAAGCTTTTGGAAGCTTTTCAAAAGTATTATCCAAAGAATTAATTAAGTTTAAAATTGAGTCAAAGGATAAACTCATAAATTTTATTATAAATATTTGTAAATTTTTCTTTTGCCATTAGTTTCAAGTTTAGAAGCTTTTAAAATATTTAAGTTGGACTACTAATGTAAATATTTATATCGAGGCCTCGAGCTCAAATATTTTATTTTTATAATTAAATTGAAAAGGTCGAATAAAAAATAACTTTAACATGTAAATATTAAAATTTATAAGTTTTGCTGTTGTCATTAGTTTCAAGTTTAAAAGCTTTTAAAATATTTAAGTTTCACAAATAAATAGTTTAAAGCTTTTGAAATTTAAAAGCTCTTTTTCAGCTTAATTTTTATAAATAAACTAATATTTAGCTATCATGAAAATTTCTCAAAGCTTTTAAGATACAAAATTTGTTTTCAAAAGCTTTTACAAAAAAATTTACATTAATTATTATTAAAATTGATAAGTTTTGCTTTTATCATTAACTTCAAGTTTGAAAGCTTTTAAAATATTTATGTTTTTTAAATATAAAATTTTGCAAAGCTTTTAAGATACAACATTTGTTTTCAGAAGCTTTTAAAATATTTTTTACATTAATTATTATTAAAATTTATAAGTTTTGGTTTTGCCTTTAGCTTCAAGTTAAAAAGCTTTCAAAATATTTATGTTTTTAAAATCTAAAAGCTTTTTTCATAATTATTTTTATAAATAACATATAAAAGTTGTTAATAAAAAGCTTTTTGAACTATATAAATATCTAACAGCAGTTAAAACCCACAAAATTTTAGATTTCCAAAGCTTTAAAGCTTTTTCTATCTTAACCCAATCATTGATTAGAAAAGTTCCTAAAAATATAAACAAAATTAAGTTAAAAACTTTTAAAAAACTATTAAGCTTTTTAAAAACTTAAAGTTCACTGAACTTGTTTTTTCCATACCCAAATCATCAGGTGGTTATAATAGTAAATATTTTTATTTTCATAAAATCTTCCTTAAATTTTCAATTTAAATTTACAATTTATTATAGGGATTTTAACCAAACAACAACGGCAACAACAACACACACACACACATACAGACACAAACAACAGCAACAATAACAACAATTGTAACCTTGAAAATAAAAATGTGTTGGTGAAATTTATAACAAATTAAAAGCCATAATTTTTCATCTTGACTTACAACACCATATAATAGTACTAAAGAAGAGTTCAAAGCTCCCACATTAATATATCACTTTTATTTTTGCTGTTGTAGTTGCTGTAGCTGATGTTGTTGTTGTTGTTTTAAAAGGGAAATCCCCGTAAATACTACTATGATTTTACTATAAGACATTATGGTTTTTTGGTTTATTGTCTGTATAGGCCATCTCTTTCTAGCCTGTTTTAAAAAAACGAAAAATTTGGCCCAGAAAATTGTATGAATGAATGAATGAATATTTGTTATTGTCTGCACCACATATACATACACACATACAACACACAATATCTGTATAAAGTAAGTGCAAAAACACAAAAAAAAAGCTCACGAAAAAATAATAAATTTTAGCCGAAAAAACAATAATTCAAGTTGGCGGCAGCAGAAAAAAAAATAATAATAAGAACAAAAAAGTATAAATATATAAATTTTTGCATTGCAAACTTTTTTTTTTTTTAAAGCAAAAGAATTCATAAGACCACAAGAACAGCCACAACAAAAAGCCAATGAACCATAAACATTCTTAAAATTTATGGAAAAATTAACAGAGTTGTTTAAAACTGGACAGAAGAGTTTTTAAGAAATAAAAGAGTAATTAAAGGATATTTAAGGAAAATTATTATATTTTATTTTAAAAATATTTTAAATTTTATATAATTTTGAATTTTTTTCGACCTTTTATAATTTTATTTGAGGCCTCGAGCTCGAATATTTTCATTTCTTAATAATTTTTAAATTTTTATAAAATTTATTTTAAAAAATTCCTGATTTTCCATTACTTTGAAATGTTTTTGATTATTTTTTTTGTTTTAGTATTTATTTTTACTGCTTGTTGTGTTACTGTTGCTATTTTCAGTTTTATGGTGGTGCCCATTAATTTTATTATTTGCCGACTTGTTTGACAGTTCTGACAGACAATTATTTAAAACTTGTGTTTTTGTTCTAAGCTATCTTATTGTTGTTGTTGTTGCTATTTTTGCTTTTGTTTAGTGTTGTTGCTGGTGTTGTTGTCGCTGTTGTGTCGAGTTATTAGTAGTAGTCTAAAACATAAATGTTAACTTCACTTTTTTTAGAGGTCACTATTGTATTTATGGGTGAAAAAAATCAAACACTGTCATCATTATCATCATTGTTGCCGCCACCAACGCCGCGTCATCATCATCATCATATAGAGCCACCAGAAATGTCAAAAACAAATAAATGTTAACACCATTTATTATTGTTGTTACTTTTTTTGTAAGTGTTTTTCAGTAAATTCACTTGCACTTTTTTGTCTTGGAGGGAGGAGGAGCTGAGTTTTTGTTTGGTTTTAAAATTAATGGGTTTTAAAATGGGTTAGTGGAGAATATAAATGAATAGTTTTGGAGGATAGAATATAATATTAATATAAACTTAATTATTTATATGTATTTGAAATCGTAAGTTTAAATGGAGTTTTTAAAACAAAAAGAGGTGAAGTTGACTAAAATATAAATAAAAATTTGGTGAAAATTCACCAAAAATCTTAAAATAAGAAGAGTGTCTATTAAAATTAATTCTTATAAATTAATTCCATATTTTAAAGCAAGTTTAACATAACATCGAGCGCTAACAGTTATGCTGCATTGTTTTCTTATTCCTCGCGACTTAAGGTATGCTACAAAAAATATTATCTGAAAGCCAGCTAATTAAAACACGTCTTGGGTAAAGTTGTGTTTTTGAATTTAATAAGCTAACTTTTTAAAATAGTTTGTCACTGAACATTTTTAAATTTTCTAGTCAGGCTAGTTTTAAATTTCCGCAAAATCGGTCCAGTGTTTAAAAAGCTACACACAAAAAAATAATCTTGTTTAATTACTAGAAAAAGTCTACACACAAAAAATTATTGACTAAAAATTTTCAATCAAATGTATTGATCAACAATATTAAAATGAGTCAATCAATGTTTTGATTAAAATTTTTTCTATTTTTTGTAACAAATTTTCAACATACCAGATTTTTTTTTTGCTTTAATTTATTTGAATAGATTAATTCAAAAATATACAAAATAATCGGGCTTTACTTTTTTTTTATTGTTGGCAACATATTGGAAAGCAAAAAAGATGAATTTTTTGATAATTTTGTCATAAGCTTACAATTCATTTGTTAAATCAATCATTATTTTGATTGACTTTAAACACAAAATTGATCAAATTTTTGATCAAAGTCCAAAAAATGTTTGATTGAAAAAAATTTCAATCAATCACCTACAATTTGATGATTGGTATAACAAATTTTTTAATTGGAGGAGTTTCAATCAAAAAATTGATTGAATCCGCGTTTTTGTTGATTGAAATTCGTTTCAAATTTTTTCTGTGTATTAATCCCATTTTACCAATATTTGACAGTTTTCCTTGTTTTTTAACAAAAAATTTTTGATCGAAGTTTACAATTTTTTTTTTTTTTTTTAAATTTACAAATTTCCAACTTTTTTTGACAAAAAAAAATCTAGTAAATTCACGAGAGTTCCTTGTAAGTTTTATTGCGCCAAAAAAAATGGTAAATTTACAATTTTATTAGAAAATAGCTTGTAAAATTACAAAAAGCTCGTAATTTTTACTAGGAATTTTCGTAAAATAGGAGGTAGCAAAAAATCTAGTCAAGTCACGAGACCTCCTTGTAAGTTTTATCGCGTTAAAAAAATTTTTAATTTTACTACTAAATTGGTAAAAAGCTTGTAAAATTACAAAATTATTGGGAAAAAAGCAAGCTCTTTGTCTCCCACTCTTATAATTTTGGAACTTGATAACAGAAGGTACGAAAACTGTTAGACGAGGAAAATACGATAATGTCAAATTAACATTGTTGCTTTGACAAATAATGCTAACTTTTTATATCGAAAAAGCGCTTAATAAATTTTGAAAAAATGTATCAATTTATAATTATTATGGTAATATTATTTAAGAAATACCTTTAAAAGTGTTTAAAGCAAATTCTCAGCAAATAAAAAGTCATTGGATTTCCCGATAATCCACAAAAAAAAATAAAAATTACAGCTAGATGAAAAAAAAACGCTAGCTTTAGTCTGAAAATCGCCAAATTGCAACACCTTTTCTTTTTTTATATCGAACTTAAGGGATTTTTTTTTGGTTTGATCAAACGTCCAGTTCGATGGCGGACTAGCAAAGGGAATTTAAGAGAGGGAGACTTCACATATCTTTAAGTATTGATAGTCTTTGGAAAAAGCTTATAAGAAGAAATTCTTGTCAAATAGGAGGTAGCAAAAAATAAAAGTTAAAAGTTTTTCTTGTCATTTTACAAGGTTGTTTTTGAGTGTATGATCAAAACTGTAAATATTTGATAAGATTAATTTCGAATTGAAAAATACGCTGAACACCTTCGAAAGGCAATGCTAAACCACAAGATTACTTAAGACAATATTTTTGTCACTCAAAAATATTTTACATTCAAAAAAATTTTACACTCAAACAACTATTTATTTTTAGCAATTTTTTTACTTAAAATGAAATTTTCCTAGTCAAATTACAAATTATAGAAAAACAGTGATTTTTCACTTAAATTAAATTTATATCAAAATATTTTAAGCATTCCGAAGGGTTACTTTGTAACTTGTTTTTATGTATTTTGCTGTATTTCACCATATTCCTGAATTATTCAGGTTTTTTTTTGAATATTTTCCAAATTTTTCTAATTTTTTTTTTTTAATTTTTTTTTTAATTTTCTACTATAGTATATTTTTAAAATATATTTTATATAATGTAAATGATATAATTGATTTTGAGGTCTGTTGTTTTAAATAATTTTTATTTTATTTCTCAATATTTCGAAATTCATCGAATTTCATCATCAGGGACACTTGTAAAAATAACGCAAACAAAATAAACTTTAAGCTATAGTTGTTTTAACATCGTAGTATAGTATTGCACTATATCCATACAACGATGTTAAAACAACTATAACTTATAGTTTATTTTGTTTGTGTAATTTTAACAAGTGTCCCTGAGGATGAAATTCGATGAATTTCGAAATATCGGAGAAATAAAATTAATAATCTTTAAAGCAACAGATCTCGAGCCCCATTATTTCATTTACATTACAAATTTAAATGTCAAATAAATACAACATTATATTTATTTTACAATATTAAGCTAGAAGACATTTTAGCGATGTCCGTCTGTCTGTTGAAATGGCGATCACGGCCAAAAATATTGCACAGATACGACTAAAACTTTTTTATTTACATATTGTTGTCCCAAGCAGTTTCATATTGCATTTGAATGATATCGTTTCAACGGTTCAAAAGTTATGAACGATAATATAAGGGCACCTAGAAAATTTTGGTACATTTTACATAACCTTAAAATAAAAAATCCTTTAATTCGGCTGCGGATACACATATGTGAACAGACTTGGACCCTGAATGGTATTCAAACAAGTGAAAATATATTTTTAACAAAAAAATTTTTTCCCGGATTTTTTTTTTTTAGCAGAAAATTTTTTCCCGTTGGAATTTTCTTTAAATTTTTTTTTTACATTGTGGAGGGTATCAAAACATTCTTCAAGGCCCAACTTTTTTTTATTTACAATTTTTTATTTTTTTTTGGAAATTCCTAAAATCTTACAAATCACAGTGACACTCGAAGAGTGCTGACGATGGAAGGTCTCGACATCTCCCACTAAGCCTGTGTTGTCAATTAATTTTTTCAGATTTTTTCATTGTACAACAAAATATATTTTTTCTCAGAAATAATTATTATCGACTCAAACCGAATTAAATAAAACTTCAGTTAATTTCCTATAACTTAACATTTTTTTTCGAAATTTTCCAAATTATGTCGGATTTGATTTGAATTACATACTCGACGAAAACTCGAAAACTCTGCGAGCTGTTGTTCAAAAACTGCACATAAAAACACGGTTTGACTAAAATTGTAAAAAACGATCGTAGCTTGAAGATTAGCACATCCAGCTTTATTTTGCACAGCTTTTTTGGGGGGGGGGGGGGGCATTTTCAAATTCGAAAAAAATCATAAAATCAAAAAAAAAATTGTCGATTCGACTATAATTCACTAAAGCAATAATGTCGGACCTATTTTTCATTAAAAATAGCACCTAAAATTCTAAAAAAAATCTTTTTGACTTAAAAACTTATGAAACACTAAAGCAATGTTGGTTTTTTCGAGGAAAATTTTTGACGAATACACTCAAAGAACTGTAAAACAATTTGTCATAAAAGTTCGTCCAATGAAACTTTTTAATGAAGTTTTCATAAATATTATGAACATTTTCATAAATATAATAAAACATTTTCATTGAACGAACTTTTATGATAAGTTTCCTTATATTAAAGAAGCTTTTTCTTTGTGTGAACTTAAAAGCTCTTCGAACTATATTTTTTGAGTTATATCAAAGATAGCACTTAAAATGATAAAAAAAATACACTTTTTAACTCAAAATCGTAAAAAATGGGATACAAAAAAAACTCACTAAATCATAAATGTCGGATTGGATTTGAGGAACATTCTTTACGAATATCTGAAAGCTTTTGGAACTACACTTTTTTTAGTTACATCACAATTAGCACCTTAAATGCTAAAAAACAGCTTTGGACTTAAAACCGGGGGCTCGGTAAATACTGTTGAAACGGCAATTACGCACTTAGTCAATAATGTCTGATTTAACTTGGGGAACATTCTTGAAGAAAACTCAAAAACTTAGCTGTAGTCGTAGTTATTTCTATAGTCAAAATCACGACTACGGCAGTTATTTCTTAATGAAACGTAGTCATAACTGCAGTTTTAGTTATTTCTATAGTTAGAGTAACATTTCGTTTAAACGATAATTTTTAGCAATTTAGCATAGTATATTAAAAATTTGAAGTTTAGTGTACCAAGAATCCGCTAGGGGCGCTTTAGAGCCATATAAACTATATAAAACTAAATTCTAACCAAATTATTTAATATTTAATGCTATTTTTTGTATTTATCTTTGACTGAAGCTTTTTTTTCGACATAATCCCCACAATTTATTCTTAATAATTTCTTCATAATTTTAGCATTTTCAATTTTTGCCAAGTTTTTTTTTTTTTATTTTTTCCTTAGACATTTTGTTTCAAATAAAAATTCAATTTCTTTATATGAATTATTTATGTAGCAAATTGTTTCCCAAAAAATACAAAATATAAAAAGTTTTATCCTTAAATATCCTGTTGATAAATAAAATAAGCAAAAAACGTAAACCACCCCTCATAAATTTAATATCTCTTAAGTCGTTTTTTTTTTGCAACATCTACCAGTATGTGACCAGCATCTTAAAAAAATAAATAAATAAGAAATTTGTTTTCTTTATATTTTTTTACATATTCACCCACTTTATACCCCTCAAATTATAATAAAACAAAATGTTTCTATTAAGTTTAATACTTCTTAAAGAAAAACTTAAAAATATAAACAAATTTTATGGATTTGGATTAATAAATTTTTAATGATTAGTTTAAAGATCATTAAAGTTTATACTTTTGTTATAACAAAAAAATGTTGTTTATTTAATTTTAACAAATAAAAATAAACCAATAATCATGATTTTTTATATATTTTTTATTTTATTGTTTTAAAAAAAAATATTTAAAATATTTTTATGTTTAAAGATTTAAAATTTTTAATTAGCTAATGATTTACGATAGATTTTGATTGTCAGGCATTTAATTAAAGTAGGTCAAATGGTGTTTTAAAGTTTTTTTTTTAAAACAAAACGTGAGTTTTATGGGATTTTTAAAGTTAAAAATTATTATTGAGGAGATTTTAAAAGATTTTGTTAAGGAAGGTGGGCATAATATAATGATCACATATTTGGAGGTATTTAAGAAAAAAACTAGCATTAGTAAGCTTTAAAATGGATTAAAAACTAATTTATTCTGATTTTTTAAAAATTGGGAAATTAAAAAAAAATATTTATATAATTTCGAAATGGATAAAGTTAAGTTAATTTTAAAACAAAATTCACAAATAGTAAAAAAGTTTTTTTTATATATATATATTAAGTAGATTTATTCTAGCTCGAGGTTATTTTTGTTTACCATGATATTCTAATACTTATAAAAATGTTTAAGAAAATATTTTTTCTGTTAATTAAAGTTGTTGTTATTCAACCTTTCTAGTTTTAAATAAATTAAAATTCTTATTCATTGTCAAGACTATTTAGCAAACAACCCCATACTATAAGTAGCAAAGAGAATTTAAATGACAAATCGCTAAAGTTCAAACATTAATATTAATCCTTATTCAACTCTACTCTCATTGAGCATTTGAAGAAAAACAATTGTTTCCTCTCTTAGTTTAACACAAATGTCAAACAACCAACAAAACAAAAAGGTGGCGCGCCAAAAGTGGAGTATCCCATATATTATTTTCATATATTATTTCCATATATTATTTCACCCAATGGCTGCTGTTATCATATTATTTGCGCATTTTCAACCGCGATTAATTTAAATTCAAGGCGTGATGGAGAAATTTGGATCACAGATTTGGAATCAGTGAATCAAAATCTTTATAAAACTTCAAACCGGAAAATTATTTTGTGAAAATGTCATGGTGTAATCATTTAGTAAAGAAAAATGACCTCGAGCTAGAAAAAAACCTACTCAAAATATAATATTGTAAACGTTAAATAATTTTTTTTTAATTTTTTAATAAAAATTAATCAGAAAATTTTATTATATTTATTTTAAATTTGATTAATTCGACTCAGCTTTAAAACTTAAAAAGTTTTTATAAAATTTGTTTAAAAAAAAAAATAATTTTTGTTTCGATATTTTATAATTAATTTAAATTTTTAACCCGGAAATATTTTTATAACCAAAAACATATTTAATGCATATCAAATTGCACTATATTTAAATTTTTTTGTTCTTTTTTATTAAATGGGGAGTGTTTTACTTCTAAAATGAAACTCTTTTATTTTTCAAAAGCTTAAAGCTCCTAAAAAACTATATGCTAATTATAAAAATTAAAAAAAAAAAACACTAATAAAACTGGTTACCTTTTGTTGTTTCTTTTTCACTTTCGTTACACTACTCTATGTTAGCTACTGAAACTTAAAACAGCACACAATACGAAATTTCAAAATAATACTAAAACTACTACCACTTTAGCTATAAACTCCTTTATAAACAACCTCCTCCTAATAAAAGCAACATATAAACCATTACTCTAAAAATTAGTTCTGCCTATAAAAAAAAAACCTAACCAACTTCCCAGTACTAAAATAATTTAGAAATGTACACAGAGAAAATAAAATTTTTACTGAAACTTCAATAAATCGTAGTCATTCCGAAAGCCGCAATGTTACTACAGAATTAGTCATTTATGTGGTCAAAATATAAGCTACAATCATAGTCATTTTAATAGTCAATCAGAGCCATTTCTATTATCAAACATTAAGCTACTATCGTAGTCATTCGTAACGTCAAAGTAATGCTGCAATCGTAGTCATTTAAATAGTCAAAAATTATGCTACAATTAAAAACATTCCTGCACAGAAGAAAAACTGCCAAATTATGACTTTTTCATAGGATTTATGAAAAAATGTTTAACATTTTTTGAATTCCACATATTATGATTTGTTCATAAATACTATGAAAAAGTTTAAGAAAAAGCTTATTATGAAAAAATTAATAAATTTTTATGAATTTGATAACAAATACTACCAATTTTGTTCTTTGGCAAAATTTGTGTGTAGTTTTCATTTATTCATGCGGTCAAAATTATGCTAAAAAAATAGTCATTTATATGGTCAAAAATTCAGCTACAATCGTAGTCATTTTAATAGTCAAAAATGTTGCTATAATTAAAACAATTTCAATTAGCAAACCTTAAGCTACTGTTGTAGTGATTCAGAAAGTCAAATAAATGCTACAATCGTAGTTATTTATATGGTCAAAAACTATGCTTTAGTCATTCCTGTAGTTTTTAAAAATGTTCATGTTTTTATTAAACATTGCTGAAATATTATTAAACTATAACTTTAACAAAATTTGTATTAAAAATTTCCATTTTTTAACTAAAGATTTTCTTCCAGTGTCTATATTGAATGAATACGTGGAGTTTTTTTATTTTTACGACTCTGTGCACATAAATGTTTTACAGAGTTTTTTTTTACGATTTTTTTAAAGTCTTGTGTAAAAACAAAATATTGAATATATAATATGCAAAAATTTAAGAGTTCTGTAGTTTTGTCTTCGTTTTTTTTTCCAAAACTATAAAAATAAATTTTATGATCAACACTAACAGTTTTTACACTTCATTTTTCATAATTTTAGACATGTATATAAAAAATATATACATATATATATGAAAAGAATAATAAAAATGTAACATAAATTTAAGAGCGTTCATTTTATATATTTTTTTAATAATTAATAGAGAATTTCCTTAGCGAAGGCAAGAACCTTTAAGTAGAGAAATAGATCAGGTTTGTAGCGAAAATTGTGATTAAAGAGGAAGTAATTCGAAAGTCAAAAAAAACTATAGTCAAAAATAGAGCAACAATATTCAAAAATAAATCTGCATTTCAAGTAATCACGTCACTTATGCAGTTAACAATTGCATTAAATCGTAGTCATTTCTGTAGTCAAAATTATGCTACAAAATTTGTTATTTATATGGTCATTTTCAGCAACAATTGTTTTGGACTTAGCATTGTTAAAATTATGCATAATCATTGTAATTTTTATTATTATAATAAAGCTACGATCGTAGTTATGTATAATGAAGCTACGAACGTAGTTATTTCAAAATAAAGCTTTAGTCGCAGATAAAGTAATGCTACATATGTACGTAGTCATTTTTATAATAAAAAACTAAGCTAAAATTGTTGTCATTCCAATCGTAGTCATTTATATGCTAACTTATTAAGCTATGATCGTAGTCATCACTCATTCGATTTCAAAAATGTGTTTACATATTTAGTATGGTTTTCTACGCCCCTTTTGCCCAAAAAACGTGATATATAAAATCTCTGAAACTACTAATCTGATTTAAAAAATGTTCTTATCAATATTTCGAATGGCGTGGACATAGGCTAAGTTTCATCGAGAGTGGCAAAAATCGTAAAATCTAAAACTCTTCGAAACTACTCATCCGATTTCCAAATATTCCAAAAAAATACTACTTTTTTAAAATTTGGATTCTAAAAGTGCAAAAATGGATAAAGTAGTGTACTTTGTTACTTTTTGTGCAAAAATGGATAAAGTAGTATACTTTGGTACTTTTTCTCTTAAAATAATGGTCATAAAACTTTTAATTTGAAATGTGGGATGAAAACATTTTGAACATTTTAAAAATGTAAATAATTGTACTTTGGTACTTTTCCGATCTCCTGAAATAGTAGTTCTAGAAATGAGAAAAGTATTATCCAGCGTATAAAAAAACTTTTGACAAAAGTACTTTTTAAGACGTTATAATGCTAAAAGGATACAAAATTGATCTTATGAAACAATGATCACAGTTTTGAAATATAGAACTCTCCATGGAAACAAAATGTTCTGAAAAAATACTTTTAGAAACACGTGATTCAATTTCCGATTCCTTAAAAATTTAATATGAAGATTTCTGAATACAAAACGCGTTTACTATCTATTATAATACGAATATAAGAGCCACTTGAACGAAATTTAAAGGAAACGAGTATTGGAGTTAGGTTTTAGTAGGGACCGATGTTTTCCAATTTTAATAGGCTTCGTTCTTGAGCCAATATAGGCTTAAGTTTCAAATTTCAATTTATTGAAAATTGCGACCGGTATCGTGTTTATTTACACCGTTTACATGAGCAGACGGAAGGACATCGCTAAATCGACTCAAAAAGTGAATATGAGTCGATCGATATACTTAAAGGTGGGGATAGCACCAATATTTCAAGTAGTTACAAACATCAGCCCAAACTTATTATACCCTGTACCACAGAGCTCGAGTTTATAAATTTTTGTGATTCACTCGTGATAGTGAAAGAAATTTAAATTACCTCACCTAAGCGTGCGTGAACATGATTAGAAAAAAATGGGGCGTCAGCGTGTGTGAATACAATTTTTAGCGTAAATTTTCGTGATTTTTTGGCTTTTTCTGCTTTTTATTTTTTTAATTTTTTTACTTTTGCGCGTTTTTAGTTGCACTTATTTATTTTTTTAAGTCTTGCCGCTCATTTCAATGCGCTGCCGTCCAATGTTCAGACGACTTTGGTGGCTCAGTTAAAATTAAATATTTGTTTAATTTTGTATGTTTTCGTGAGTGTGACCACTTCGTGAGCGTGAGCAAAAAAAAATTACTCACGTGGATGTGAGTGCACGTGATACCAAAAAAATTGTTTGCCAGCGTGGGTGAGTTAAATAGATTTTTCGTAAGCGTGAGTTAAACAAAAATTACTCACGCGCCCATCTTTAGTGAAGGGTAAAAGGGGAAATTTTTTTTGAAATTAGTGACAGGGATCGAAATGGAAGATTTTTTTAAAAAAAATTTTTACTTTGAATTTTTATATTTTTCACTTATTGTAAGTGATTGGGGGGGGGGGGGGGAGGGTGGTGTTATGCACAAGTTTTTATTCCGTTTATTGCACCTCGACTTTGGACCCCGTCAAGTCTATATATTAGGACTGTCAAACGGGATCGGGTTTTAAAATCCCGGGATTTGCAAATCGAAAACCCGGGATCCCGGGATTTTTCTGCCTACTAAGCAGGGTGTCGTGTGTTTGACTCCCAGGAAAACCATTGGGTCGATTTTGCTACAACGAAATTATTAAAAAAATTATTTCTAATTATTCTGATTGTAATTTAAAGGCAATGAAAAAATTAAGTATACGCCACTTATGCAGTTTTCTAGTTATTATTATTAAATATTTAGCAATGAACCAAAACAAGCCTTGAGGGGTTTGTTATGGAAAATGACAACTTTTATTTGCTTTTAGTTTCATCCATTCCGATTTTGGTTGTTGCACTGTATAATTTTAAAAATAATTTAAAGAAAATTTAGACTTGCATTTTTTTGTATAAAAAAAAAAATTCTTCCAATTTTGAACATCCGGGAAAATTTTTATTCTCCTACGCCTAAAACTTATGTGCTACAAATTTAAGGCCAATCGGATTAAATTTACCCGTGGCGCCCTTCGATCAAAGTTTCGGTTTTTTAGAAAATGTTCGCCAAAACCTACAAACTTTGGTCAAAGGGCTCCGTGACTGTGGCTTAATGGTTAGTGCGTTGGACTATTATTTAGCAAGCCTGGGTAGAATACTTAGCTTAGCCAAATTCGTGGCCAGCTACGTTGAAAATTAAAAAAAGGTTTAGTTTTAATTTGTTTATGTAAATGTAGCAATAATTTAACAAAGTTGTATTTTTAAAAATAAATTCTCATACATTTTTAATATTTCAAATATCCCGGGACTTGAACTTAAAAATCCCGGGTTTCGGTATTCATTATATGACAAAAATCCCGTGATTCGGGATTTCGGTGTTGGCAGCCCTACTATATATGCATGAGCCTCGGCCGATTTGAAGTCGATCCAACTATGTTCTTCTGTCTGTAGAAAACACTCTAACTTCCGAAAGATAATTCTGAGACCACTAAGACTCAACATATATTTTTGTAATTTTCCCGGTCATGTTTGTATAGAATTTCAGTAAAATCGGTCTAGGGGTTCCAAAGCCATTAGAAAAACTGTGAAATTAATACGAGGTTTATCGTATATTCACGTGTTGAAAAACACACATTGGTTAGTTACAAAAATATTTAACAAAATTTTTTTGTCCCTCTAAAAAAAGCTTTCGCCTTCAAAAGTATTTTACACCCAAAAAAATTTTTAAACAAAATTTTGTTTTTACAAAAATGACAAAAAAGTTTTTGCACTTAAATTCATTTGTAGTCAAAATGTTTTGTGCATTATAAAGGGCACTAATGGATTCGGCCTAGGCGATTTGAGCTTGTTTGCCCTTAAATTATTATAAAGTTTATTGTTTAAATTATTCATATTATTTTTTGTTAAATACTTATACGCCCACAATTAAATTATATAAATATTCCTTTCGATAGAATTTGAGAAATGGAAAATCTAATCCTGATTCTTTTTTATCCGGTTTTAAATATTACCGGTAACGAAGTCCCGGTACACTTTTAAATATTTTCTTTAACCAAAATTTTTATTTCATTCTTAAATTCCATAATATTATCTTAAACATCAAAATTCCTTTCATCATCAGTCTCATCCCAACTTTCTTTTGAAATCTTCTTTTTAGTTGTTTTTTTTTTAGTCTGTTGATTACTTTGTTTTCATAGTAATGAAAATTTTCAACGCTTGATCATTTTAAAAACATTTTATGATCATTTTTATAACTTCTTCTGTATTCTAAACATAAATTCATTAAAAAAAATTTTTATACCTTTGAAGGTGTATCCTCCGCACGTTTTTTTTTAAGTTAAAGCTACAGCAGCTATACTTTTACGGTAGCTTTTATAGTTTATAATCAACCAAAAACATTTAAAAACATGAATGAAATTCATCAAAAAAAACTTTTTGCCAATATACTATTCTTGACATGAAAAGTGCGTTCATCGAAGTCAACCAACCACCAACAAAAAAACTCATTATAGGTGATCTTTTAATATTTTTATAATAAGTTCTTTTCAATACTAAATATCGTCCAAGTTTAAGGCCAATAGGGCGTTGATTATTACAACCCCTTAAAACGTGATCGATCAACTAACGTGCGGGAGCTGTCCATCAGTCTTCACTTCTTCTATCAGTCTTTTTGCCAAAGTCGCTGAAAAAAGGTTTCTTTTTAAGAAAACTTAAGCACAAGGTGTAGACAAGTACTTTTAACAGAACAACAAGTTTTTTTTTTGTCTTTACAATATAAATTTTAATTAAAATTTAAAACTTTATAATGAATTTTTATCAGCTGCATATTTTTGTGTTTTTCATTCTCACTGCCTTGGCTTATATAACATCCTGTTTTTCCTTGGAATTTTTCGTTTGAAACTCTTTAATATTTTTTTTCTGTGATTTTATGTCATATTTTTCTTTATTATTATTTTTTTTTTTTTTAATTTTTTCGTTGATCTTAACTGATTTTGTATTTAATGTTTTTTTTTTGTGCTTTAATATTGATTAATGTTTTTGCTTTAAAAGCTTTTAATTAATTTATGTGCTGCCTGAAAATGCTACTGTTTTCCGTTTGCTGGTTGTTAGGGGGTTTTCAAAAAAAAAAAAGATTTCTTTTCACCAATTAAATGATTTATAGATTTCAAAAAAACTTAACTTAACTTAAAACTTTGCTTTCATTTTTGTTTGGTTTAAGACCAGTATTAATAATATATTTTTTTTTAAAGCCATGCAAGAAATAAGGGTTAAACAAAAAAATATATATAGTGTTAATAATGAGGCGATGAAATGTGACTTACCATCATATGTTAGTTCTGTAGGATTTAGTGATGATAAGAACTTACCATCTGAAAAGAAAAAAAATGAGAAAAAATTAATAAATTTGTTTGCAATTTATAAATATAAAATAATTTCAACATAAAATTTTAAAGTTAAGACAACAACCCCAAGATTTTTGAATGATCGTTATTAGCCTAGACAACAACCTGAATTACACTGTGCTACAGTGAAAAAATACTTCTAATGTGACATGGTATAGGTTGTTGGTTTTGTCGAGTAGATCACAAAAATGCCCATTTAACTTGCCAAACACCCTCAAATTTTAGAGTTATTGTCAAAAAACGTTTTTTTGGGACTTTACTCACTAAACCTTGTGTAATTCAGAAAATTTTCAACCGATTTTAAATTTTTTAACTGTTTTGGATAGAAGACGGATAGGGCTTTCCATGTGTGTCAATTGGTCTACACATATAAGAAATATATCTATTGATTTTTTCTATAATATCTAATTTTTTTGTTATTTTTTGAAAATTTTTCGAGTTTATCGATTTTTTTCTGCTATAGTTCGTTCAACAACCTTTATATTTATAAACATATTTTTAAAGAAAATTTAGTTGTGAATTCGATGAGATTTATCCTGTAAAAATGAGATAAGAACTGACAGAGCTGTGATAATTTTTCTAAAAAAGAAAATTAAGATTTTTCTGGTAATCGCCGTTCAGACAACTCAGGCAAAAAATATTAATTTATCATAAGAGGTCATGTACAATATTTTTAAAGGTTTTTGGCGCGCTGAATCCGAATCTGGCCTTTAAATTGCTCTATCGCGTCAGGTTTTTGAGATATTAAACATAAACTGATATATCAAAAACTTAATAAGATAGCGCAATTTCAAGGCCAAATTCGAATTCAGGGGGCCAAAAACCTTTAAAATAATGATACGCGACCTCTCAGTATGTTCGTCTATTTGATTATTATTTTTGTCTGGGTTGTCCGAACGGCAATTTCATGCAAACTCTTAATTTTTTTTTTTTAGAAAAATTATCACAACTCTGTCAATTGTTATTCGATTTTTTCGGCATAAAGCTCATCGTATTCACAATTAAATTTTCTTTAAGAATACGTTTATAAATAAAAATATTGTTGAACGAACTATAGCAGAAAAAAATCGATAAACTCAAAAATTTTTCAAAAAATAACAAAAAAAATTAGATATTGGTGAAAAAATCAATACATATCTTTCTTAAATGTATAGACTAATTCACACACAAAAAAAGCTCTATATTTCTTCTATCCAAAACAGTTAAAAAATTGAAAATCGGTGGAAAACTTTTTAAGTTACGCGTGGTTTAGTGAGAAAAGTCCCAAAAAAACGTTTTTTGACAATAACTTTAAAATTTGAGGGTGTCTGGCAAGTTTGATGGGCATTTTTGTGATCTTTTCGACGAGACCTACAACCTTAACTACCTCATTTCAAAAGTATGTTCGATTTTGTGTTTTTTGTAGCACAGTGTTATTATTGTTATATTGATAATTTTTTAACTATTCACATTATGAAATATTCCATAAATACTATGAATTTTTTTTTTAAATTTTAAAAATGATTCATTTCATTTATTATATAAACGAAAAATTTCATTGTATTTATGAAACACTTAATTTTTACTATGATATAGTTCCATATATATATAATGAAATGTTTAAAAAAATAAAAATTATTTCTTAAATTAAATTATTAAACTGCTTAATAGTATTTATGAAACATTTCATAATATTTATGAATGTAACTGACCTTAGACGAACTTTAAGGACAGGTTTCATTAAATTTAAGAAAAAGGTTTTATAGTATTTATGAAATGTTTCATTAATATAATCAAATTCATTATTTTTTTTAGAAATGAAATTTTATGATATTTACATTGGAAGAAATAAAATATGGAATACAATTTTTTTTTTACCCACAGTCATAAATGCTATGAAATGTTTGAATTTCATAGTATTTATGAAACACTTTATTTATACTATGAAATAGTTCCATTTATATAATGAAATTCTTAAAATTATAAAAATTATATAAAATGTTTCATAAAATTTATGAAACATTTCATTTATGAATCAGTTACATTTGACGAAATTAAATGACAAGTTTTATTATATTTATGAAATAGGTTTCATAGTATTTATGAAATGTTTCATTAATATAAGCAAATACATATTTTTTTTTAGAAATAAATTTATTTTTGCATCGGAAGAACTAAAATAAAGAATAAAAAAACTTTTTCCACAGTCAAATGCCATCATCATGTTTTTTATGAAATCATAAAATCTAAGAAGTGGATTTCATAAATTTTATGACAAAAATATTTATAAAACGTATTTTTCCTGTGGTACGTGGTAAAATAAGTTTGCGCTAATGTTTGTAACTACTCGAAATATTTTTAAGTACACCAATCGATTCAGAATCACTTTTTGAGTCGTTATAGGGATTTCCATCCGTTTTTCTGTCTATTTTAACATGTTACGGGTCGCAATTTTCAATCAATTGATCGGAAGTTTGAGACTTTTGCCTCTTTAGTCCCATAGGACAAAGCCTATTAAAATGGGAAACATCGGCCCATGATTAGACCCAGCCCCCATATGAACGTCCCCTTAAAGTTGGGTAAAATGACTGTAAAAATATATTTAAATTTTGTATTCACAAATTTATGGAATCAGAACAGTTCTACTTGTAATACCCACAGAAACCACATTTCCGATATTCACATCAATCTTTTAAGAAAAAATGGTAGCCTGATTTTAACTGATTTTAATTGGACCATTTCTAGAGTTAAGCCCCATATAAAAATGTCACCCGATATTCAGTTAAATAGGTCTATTGGCAACAAAAATATGTCAATTTCACTTAAATTTGGTTTCTGTATATTTTCTACACTTAATAAAGATCTAAGAAGCAATAGATCCAATAGGTCCATGTTTGAATTTGGAATCCATTTTCCGGAAAACATTAGTGTAGGGTATTATATGGTCGGTGTTGACAATTTTTTATATGTTTTTTAGTATTTTTGTTAAAAAAATTAAAAAATTTTGTGTCAGAAGAAGTCTTAAATCCTGCACTTGGATCCAGAGATTTCGAAAATTCGTTTTTTAGCCCGCTTACTGTTGTGGGCGTCGATATTAAAAAAAATAATTTAAATATTGACATCATTTCAAACATTATATCATCAAAATATTGGCTTGAGTCCCCATAAGTTGTATATTCTTGATCTTCGATCGATTTACAGACGATCTAGCGATGTCTGTTTGTCTGTGGAAATGCCGATCACCGCACTATAGTTCCAAATCCATTTTTTTTGGCAGAAATTAAAAAAATAAAATTTAACAAATTTTCAAAAGCTTACCCATTTCCTCAATCTCAACACTATAAGCAATCAAGAAAGTATAATGAAAAAAATTTGGTGCCATACTGTCAGTTTGCTAGGCTTTCAAAGTTGAAAGTTTTAAGACGTGTAATACAACCGGAGTGAAATCAATATTACAGTTATACAAACGGTCAAATGGGAAAAACTAAAATTATAAAGAGGCTAAAGGGACAAATTAAAACCTAAGGATACTAGTTCTTGTTTAAAATTCCAATTTTACAGTTAATGCATTTTTGGCGTTATCCTTGGGTGTTTTGATTATGAGGATTTTGGAGCCAAAATAGCCTATATCTTTCGTGGACAAAAAGTTGTGTTTGGGCACGAACTTGCATGAGTCCTTAAACGTGAAAGTGTTTTCAATATTGTATATTTAATATTTAAATTTACATCTTGCCAGCATTTTTTGGCAAACTCCCACAATTTCCATTTTAGTTTAGCACAAATTTCGGCCAAATTTGCTGTTTTTTGCGTGACACGTTTTCAAATTATTTTTTTTATAATTTTTTTTACCTTCCGTAAAGCTTATTAATTAAGAAAAATATATATTTTTTTTAAAAAAAAAATTGTTTTCCAAAAAAAAAAAATTTTTTAAAAAAAAATTTTTCAAAAAAATTTTTTTTTTTTTGACAATCGATTTTTGATTGCGCTAAGATATAAAAATCATCCCAGAATTAATCCAAGTGACCTTGTTTCATTTTTTGAATTTATGCCAAAAAAAATGCATTTGGGACCATAGTGCACCGCCAAGATATTACACAGACATGACTGTTTGCATAAATTAACTACGATTGCAACATGATTTTGACTATAAGGATGATTTAATCATAGAAATGACAATGATTTTAGCATAACTCTATGACTATAGGAATGACAACGATTAATTCCTATAGTCATAATGACTATATAATCGTAGTCATTTCTATGATATAAAAATGACTACAATGGTAGCATGATTTTGACTGTAAGAATTATTACGAATTTTTCTCACAGAAATGACTATGATTTTAGCATAGTTTGGAACATATAAATTTCTGACCAAGAAAATGACTATATAATTGTAGTAATTTCTATGATATAGAAATGACTACGGTGGTAGCATGATTCAGGCTGTAAGAATGATTACAATTTTTTTTCATACAAATGCCTTGTAACATGGTTTGGAACATATGAATTTTTGACCAAGGAAATGACTATAAATATAGCTTTAGCTTTGTTTTTGACTTACTACGAATGTAGCTTAGTTTTAAAATTTTTAGTATGACTATAATAACAGATAAATTTTTAAATCTGTGTTAAGCTTAAGTGGGTTTTTTTAAACGACTATTACAGTGACTAAATACAAAAACTATTTTTATAGTCAAATTATACAGTTAATTCACAATTGGTTGATTGTAATTGCTGCAATCACTAATAGCTTTAGTATTGCTGTAGGGTTCGGGGCTTTACTAACAAGGGAAGTATCTCAACCCTTATGAACCGATTTACATGATACTTAAAATACATATAAAAGAGAAAATTCTAAGGTTAGGGTGTCTCGGCTTATCGGCCATATCGGGGATTTAGAAGTTCAAAAAATGAGTCAAAAAATGGCGAAAAAATCTGTTTTTAACTTTTCAGACACTTCTTTCTAAGAAACTATAAGAAGTTTACATATGAGAAGAAAGCTTTTTTAAATACCTATCCAAAGGTGGCATAACCTTTCGCTAAATATTTTTTTCGTGAAAAATTCGACTTCGCAAAATATTTTTTTCATGAAAATCTATAAATTTTTGGGGGTATTTATGTGAAGACATAGACCTACATACGATTTTCATATGAATACGAAATAATCCTTATTAAATTTAAGTCGACACGAATTTTTCCTTTAGACGATATTCCTATTAGTTCGGGAGTTATTGAAATTTTCCCGAAGGTCCACATTGTTTCATAAGGGGACAGCGAAATTTTTAAACACTGATATGGCCGGTAAGCCAACAACCCAACCTTAAAATTGTCTCCTTTATATATATTTTAAGTTTCAGATAAATCGTTTCATAAGGGTTGAGATACTTCCCTTGTAAGCCATTTATTGTTTCCCCTCTAACAAATCCAGGAATTCAAAACCCTGTCTGTTTTCACACAACTTCAAATTAAAATTTCCAGTTAATTTTCGCTGTTTCTGCCTAAACTGTCATAAGAAATTAAAATTTTTATTTATATCAGATCAATAACAAAAGACCCTACGCTAATTTAAAATTAATTTACAAAATTTCATTTATATCATTTTTTCTCTTGGCCGACTACCAAAAACTACCTAAAGTTAAAAAGCAATTACACCAAAATATAAAAAAAAAAAAAATATTTGTGGCACCTTAAGGCTAAAATAAAAACAAGAAGAACCTTAAAAAAAAACACAATATACGTTAAGAAACATTTTGTTAATTGCTTGTGCTTGAAATGACAATGTCTTTTGTAACAGTTACGAAAAGCAGACGCGAAATCGCGTAGGGCATATATAATGGCCATTTAATATAATTTTCTGTTTTTCATAAAACAACTCCAATGACTAAAAGAGAGTAACTAAAGTGGAGTCTTTTTTTTTTCTTGTGTACTTTTTTCCAGAAGAAAATTTGCAATTTTGGACGACAGGTGATAAATAAATCGAAGTAAACCTTATATGGGCGTTGAAATACAAAATAACAAAAAAACGAAAAACGAAAAACTACATACAAACAGCAAAAGTTTTGTATAGGACACAATGCTCATGAATGTTCACATTTTAAAGCTACTTTTAGCGTAATTTTTTTTTTGTTATATTTGTGGCAAAGTCTTCTTGAATTTAATTGTAAAATGTGAATAAGAAGAGTATCCTTCAATTTTTCTTCATGGTGGTTGGCGTTGATGAGTTTTATAGTCTGTTTGGTTTTTTACTTGGCTAAAATGGAATAATTTCTTAAGTTTTTTTTTTTTTTGCTGTTAACTGTTTCTTTAGCAATCGAGCTTTAAAGTTGGTGGAGGTAACGCAAGTAGTAGTAGTAGTCGTAGTAGTGGTTGGCGAAGGTGTTGCCTGCTATCAATTTTCATTGCAAGTGCGAATTGGTATTTTTATTTATTTCGTGTTTTTTATACGTATATTTTTATTTCTTTTATTTGTGATAAAATTATCTTTTCAATGTTTTTTATATGGTAGACCAAAAAGAAGACAACGTTGATGGTGCTGATGATGATGACGAAAACGAGTGATTTGTGCTTATTTGACAACTTGTCTTTAAAAGAGTTGACATTTATTGTAGGGATTTAAGCGCATATTTAGGTGGAGTTTCAACGAGTTTTTTTTTCGTTTTGTTTTTTTGTAGTTAAGTCTACTATATTTTTTTTAAGCGCTTAGATTTGGCTGTTGTTGTAGTTAAAATGATGCATGAGTTTTCTTATTCTCAGACTTTGTTGTTGAAAATGTTAATTGTTGTTTATAAGTGTGTTTTTTTTTTGTAGATTTTGATGACAATAAAATTATGTTTTTTGTTGTGTTTTGTTGTTTGTAAGAAATCAACAGTTGTCTTTAAAATTGGTTAATTATAATGATTTATTAAGAAATCATATAAATTGCAAAAAAAAAACCTAACAAGTTGTTTAATGAAAGTTATTTATGATATTTGTAATTGTGGGATAAACGAAGTTTTTTTGTTTTTTTTATAAAAAAAGGTTTGTGTCTAGACTAAGGGTAATTTTACAACGGACTTTAGATCCTATGTGTACCATGGTGGCCCATTGTGATTTTCTTAATTGTTATTTTTCTACTCCCCCTTGGATACGATGTTCAAATTATTAAACCACCACGAGGTATTCTGCTAGAGACTTCAATAAGACACAGTTTAGGCAATCCAGGTCATCGAAAAGTCTTTGCCCCAAATGCTCAAGGTACCCTCTCATCAGAGCCGGACATTCACACAACGAGTTCTTCACTGACTACTTGTCCTTCACTTCCCCAAAGTAGAAGTTTACGATCGTAGAGGTCTACGATAGCCTCCTTTAGAATTCCCATACGCACGGCGATTTGGCCAATTATACAGTGTTCTGTAAGTACTCCAACCAATAGGCTAACCGTCCGTTTGTCAAAAGTGAGAAGACTTTTTGTCCGTTTAGGATTTGGCGGTGGCCACAGGGTTCGCGATATCCAGCACGTAGTCAGTGATGTATAGCTATTCTTTATTGTATTCTTAGATATCCCATCAATTTCGTTCACTAATTTCGCTATAGGAACCGAGGCTGCCATTTCTAGCATATTCATCAGCCAATTCGTTCCCAGCGACCCCACCCAGATTAGCTTTTTTTTTTTGACTTAACCAACACTCAGGGGATGTCCCCTATAAATGCAGTGCATTGTGTTGATAATTAGGAAAATAGGTTATGGGAGGGAGGATAGAGGGAGTAGTGTTTGTGGATATTTGATTTGAACTTTTCCAAATTGTAGTTGACAGGGAAGACCTCTACAGGAAGTATATTCCACATACGGATAGTTCGGCTTATAAATGAATTTTCTCTGTAATGCGTTGTGCGGTACACTGGGCAATCGACAACAAATGGATGAGCCCTACTAGACAAGCGAGTATTCCGAACAAAAACCCGTGCTCGGGGAATAAGTTCGCTTATCTCAGCAGAACACTTACCATGATAATATCGATAGAACAGTGTTACACAACCCACATTCCGACGATGCTCCAAAGAGTCAATAGAGTTGGATACCCTACTGTCATTGATTAGCTTCGACGCCCTCCTTTGAACCCGGTCCAGAAGCTTCAGAATAGACTCTGAAGCCCCTGCCCATATATGGGAGTTGTATTCCATCTTCGGCCGGATATAGGAGGTATAAATATTAAGGAGATCAGTAGGAGTGAAGTAGTTCTTGCACCGTTTTAAGAAACCAAGACACTTGAATGCATCTTTCGACACTTGAAAAACATGTTTATTCCAACGGACATCACACTGGATTTTCATGCCCAGAACATCAAGAGAATCTGATTCCTCAATATCGATACCACCAATAGATACAGACGACAATGTTGGTTCCACAATACGTCTATGGGTCAACATACAACATTGGGTCTTGCGTGCATTAAAATCGACCCTATTCGCAAGACCCCATTCAGAGATTGTCAACAGGTCCTGATTGAGAGTGTCATTCATAATCTGCCGCACGCGCCCAACCTCTACAAGGCTTGGCCTATGATCGAAGGAAAATGAATGACAAATGTTGCTGTCGTCTGCAAAAGAGTAGATAGGGTTGAAAGTTTGACTAAGAAGGTCATTAATAAAGATAAGAAAAAGAGTAGGAGAAAGAACGGAACCTTGCGGTACTCCAGAGTTAAGTCGAAACCTATGCGATGACACCCCATCAACAACAACACGTATACTTCGGTCTCGGAGGAAACTCAATATAAATCGAGAGAAATCACTGCTTACACCAAAGGCAATGAGTTTAGAAATAAGTGCGTCGTGCCACACACGATCGAAAGCCTTGGAAATATCCAAAGCAACCACCTTACTTTCACCAAATTGGTGGATAGAACGACTCCAACGTTCCGAAAGAAACGCCATCAAGTCTCCCGTAGAGCGACGTTTACGGAAGCCATACTGTCGGTCACTGAAAAGTGAGTTTGACTCTAAATAGTCAACAAGATGGTGATTTACCATGCTCTCCATCACCTTCGAGAGCGTAGAACAAATAGATATGGGGCGATAGTTCTCGGGGTTTGAAGACGCACCTTTCTTAGGGATCGGTTGAACGTTAGCCACTTTCCAGCAGGAGGGGTAGGTACCCTTACGTAACGAAAAGCTAAAAAGGTTTGCCAATGGACGGGCTAACGCCGATGAGCACTGCTTTAAAACCAGTGCTGGAATGCCATCGGGTCCCGGTGACTTATTTACGTTGAGATCTTCAAGAACCCTTTTAACTGCACGAGCTCGGAAAAATATCTTGGGCATAGTACTGGATACTCTTTCAAGTTCTGGCAGTGGTTGATCGCCTTCCGGCAAGAACGAATTTCTTGCAAATAAATCAGCGAAAAGGTTAGCCTTATCAACCGGGTCAGTGAACACTTGGTCATCTTTTATAAGGGTCGGGATAGAAGAACTAGCATTGTCCCTTACTCTCTTTACGAATGACCAAAAGCTCTTACTACCCCGAGGGGCAGAAAGAACTTTAGCACGGAGACGCTGTTCGTAGAGAAGCTTCTCGCGTCTCAGTACCCTGGCACAATTTGTTCTCGCCTGCTTGCGCAGCATATCAGAATTGTCGTTTTTGTCGTCCCGCCAATTCCTGAATGCTTCCTCTTTAGATCTAACTGCATTCCTGCAAGTCTGGTTAAACCAACACTTATCCTTTGACTTAACCGAAATTAGCTTTGATGGAATAAATTTCTTCATTCCAAGCATTATCACATTACCCACCATTTCAGCCGCGGCATCGACGTTACCGTCAAGGAAACAGAGTTTCCAGTTGAATTTCCGGAAAAATTCATTAAGTTCTACCCAACGAGCCTTTTCGTAAATGTAAACCGAGCGTTTAGTAGCTGGTCGAAAAACGCTCTGAAGTGCAGAGTACGAAAAGGATGCTGAAATAGTGCTATGATCTGAGTTACCAAGAGGATCAAGTACTTTTACTTCATACTTTTCAGGGTGTGAAGTAAGAAAAAGGTCGAGAGTATTTTGCTGTTGCCCTTCAACACACGCATTGTGTGTTGGTTCGTCCACTAGTTGCGTCAGGTGGTTGTGCGCTGCGAAAAGCTCAACGTATTGGCCATCGGGAGTGGTATGGCTGGAATGGCGTAGCCAAGAAGAATTGTGAACGTTGAAGTCCCCAGCGACGACTACTTCAGCGCTCGGACAACTCGCAAGTATTTCGGTGATGTTATCAGACAAAGTGTCAAAGCCATTAAAGGTATCCTCCCCTGTTGCATTTGGACTCCTGTAAAGGAATCCGAAATATAATGCGTGTGATCCTATCCCAAACTTAACCCAAAGACAGTTAAATTTGGGATCACTAGTGCCCAGGCGTCCCTGGCACTGATACACGACATCATTTCTGACGTATACCGCAAGGCCCCTATGGAAGATAAAAAGCGATAGAAGGTGATAACCAGGTAAGTGAAAATCCTGTGGATCAGCATCCTCACTTACCTGGGTCTCACATAAGGCGAAAATATTCGGCCGATGGAAACGAATGTGAGCATATACAGACAGAAAATTCGCCCTAAGCCCACGTATATTACAGAAGTCTAACCGGAAACGACCTGTCATTAAAACTAATTTAAAAAAAAAAATATCAAATCAGTAATCCAAACGCAATTACAATTGACCAAGTAGCCGATTTCTTGCTGTTTTGAATCATTAATGACCAGTGTTATACCTTCGTCATTAAAAAATCCCAGCAACAAACCACCTACCGGTCTCTTGTACCGCGTAAAAAAAGGTTGGGAAAGGCTAGAGAATTAGCAACAGCAATGACACTAAACAAGAAACATAAAAGCCCTTTGTATGGTCATGCAAAAAAAATAACGGAGAAACGTTGACGTCAGCAGAGAAATAGACAGCAGAGTAAATAATATGTTGTTGTAGTTTGATTTTTTTTATTTTATTATTGATGCTCTTTTTTAAAAAATTTTGTTGTTTTATGTGTTGATTTTTTTGTTTTATTATTCTTTGAAGTTTTTTTTTGAATATTCGTTTATGGTCATTATTGTGGGTGCATTAATTGTATTTGTTGTATTGAGAGATTTTTCTTTTCTTTATTATTGATTCTTTTTTTTATTTCTTGTGTGTTTTATAATTAAGTTATTTTGCAAATATTAACTGTGTGCTGACTGATTGGACTAAGGGGTTGTATATAGTTCCTAACAACTCCCGATTTTTCAGTGTTTGATTGTAAATCCTTTAGAGCTACAAGACTACAAGACCAATAAAATATTAATGGAGCATATTGTCATATTCATCTACGAGGCTTTATCAATTGCAAATACCTCGGTCAGCAAAACACTTGTCCGGAAGTCTCCATTAGGCCCTGATTTCCGAAACCGTACCCATCTCCAACTTCGATGTTATAACAGCGTTTTCCGCCCAGTCTTCCTTAGTTGGTATTTGGACTTCAGAGGTTCTATCAAAGTTCGTCTGCGGTGAGATAAAAATGGTTTTCTGTTACAGTTCCGTCCCGCCCACCGTACTTAACATGGTCAAGGGTCCCCATTTGCGACTGTCTTAACCATCAATCAATTGCAAATACCTCGGCCTGCAAAACACTTGTCCGGAAGTCTCAATTTGGCCCTGATTTTCGTAACCGTACCCATCTCCAACTTCGATGTTATAACAGAGTTTTTCGCCCAATCTTTCCTAGTTGGTATTTGGATTTCAGAGGTTCTATCAAAGCTCATCTGCGGTGAGATATAAACGCTTTTCTGTTACAGTTCCGTCCCGCCCACCGTGCTTAATATGGTCGAGTGTGCCCATTTGCGACTCTTTTATTCTGAGAGCCGATTTTACTACTGTGCTCTTCATGTAAATATCAGCAAACTGAATCTTTAGTATTACTTCCAGGGCGGCCTGGGGTGCCGATCGAAATCGATACCCACACACGCCAGTCGCTTTACCTTCTGTAGTTTTTTCAGTGGATAATACACGGTTTTAGAGCCCACCTTCTTCCAAAGGTCTTCTGCAGGTGTAAAAAGTACATAACTAATTTTTTTATTTTTCTTCTTCTATCCTATGTTCAAGAAAGCTTTGAGTCTAGGATCACAGTCATATATTTTGCCTAATTAGATAGAGAGATTTCATATAGTTTGGGAAGAACAAACCTGTCTACCTAAGTCCATTCTGTGAATAAGAGGAGCTCGGTATGGCAGGATAAACTCCCAAACCGTTGTCCTTTGACCACGTTGAGAGCCACCTTGATACCCATTCCGTTGAGTGACTCGAGGATCATATTTATTACAAGATTCCACAGAAGGGGAAAGATCACTGTTCCTTGTGAAGTGGTCCTTTTAACTGCTTTTCTCGCTTCGTCATTACCTGTTACGAGAACTTGAGACGTTGTGTCAACACAACCTGGCTAATTTATTTTGGGTACCGGGACACAGGGGGATATAAGGAAACGAAAGGGCAGACGAACCCACGAAACTTGGAGCTGATGGTGTAGATACCATGGTAGTTTTACCATCGCTCCAACACTACAGGAGGTGGAGAGAACTAACAACATCAGTTATTAAATGGAAAAATAACTACATATTATCACTTCCGAGAAGGGAATGTCGAGCTCTGACTGGTATAATAACCACTGTCTCATCGGCATTCATGCTAAGAATACTATACTCATTTCAGACGCTAGTTGTAAAAGATGCGCCTCACCAAGAGTTTACGAAACGATAGTTTGTCACTGTCCAGCGGTGGCCAGGAGTGATCTATTGATTGCTGGATAGATAAGTTTCAGTACTTTGGAGGACGTGACGCGAATGAATTTTAAAATATTAAAAAGATTCGCAATGACTTTGTTTGTTTTGAAAAAGTTTTGTGGTATCACTATGGACCAAAGGGTCTAAGAAAGATTTATATCGGAAACCGCCACATTAATCTAACCTTCAGCATTAACTATCGTTGAGTTAAATTCTCTGTTTTTCACCATGTTACCCGTTCATATGCAAAATTTCGTATGAAAAGTGCTTTGCTTTGACGGGTGCTGTGGCTTAATGGTTAGCGTGTTGGACTTTTAGCCAGAAATCCTGGGTTTGATTCTCTGCTCTGGCAGATTTATATTTTTTTCGATATTTTTTAGTTTCTATATATAACTAATATCCATCAGCAGCACCCTCCTTCTATCACTAAAACATCAACGAAGCAAAATAACAAAATAATGGCTATTTAACACAGCTTCAAAATGTAGTTCGCCAGATCAACAACAGACGGCGCTGCAACAACTGTTTTAAAAAAGCCCTTCTATTTCACATATTTCAACTCTCTTCTAGTCCCTATCCGAAAGAAACATTGATTACGTTATAATGATGGGCAGTGATGCCTGAGGCATAATTTTGACTATACAAAAAAACTACGTTACAAGCAGGATTTCTCTATAGGAATATCGTTATTTGTACTACCAACAAAAAAAAAACCGTAATTTAAGCAAAGTTTTAACAGCAGGAAGAACTTACTAAGAACTATGCAAACAATTTTGTTAGAGACAATTTCGACTACAAAAAAAAACTACGACTTAGGGCGGATTACTCAATGTCCAGTTAGCTGCTAACTATCGATTAAACGGAGCCTTATGTCAAAATTTGTATGCAAAAGTTAAATTTTACGGAGAGTTATATTATAACGGACATTGAGTAATCCAGCCTCAATCAAATATTTAACTTCAAGAAGTAAAAAGTTAGTTAGTAAGCTAACCGAAACTTTTCTTCAATCCAAAAACTTTACATATAGCCTAGTCACTAAAATTTTTAAATTGCTATGCTAATATAGTCAAACAAGTATTTTTCTGTAATTAACTTCAATTCATTAATCCCCTTTACATACTACAACAATTCATATAACAATAAATTTAATTTCAATTAAATTTATTTTCAATTTGAATCGGTTTTTTGCTGTTGTTGTTGTTGCTTTATATAATTTTTGCATAAGTTATAGGTTGTTGTTGTACCGTATTTCTCCGGTGTTGTCTGATTCATGTTTATGCATGCATTTTTTTAAAGTGCAACACAATGTTTTTTTGTGTTGTTATCAATATTGTGAATGGTTTTTTTTGTTGTAGTTGTTGTTGTTGCACAGAAAAAAATACAAAAAAAAAGTAAAGAAAAAATATAAATAAAAATATACCGGCCCATTTCATAAGTAAATTTACATGTTCTTTTTGAGATAAAGTTTTTGTTGGTTGAATGAATGCACAGTTTGTAGGTTTTTTTAAATATTCTCAACAGCCAGAAATATACAAAAAAAAAATAAACAGGCAAAAAAGCAACAAAATTGAATTGAAAATGGCACAAATGCTTAAACAGGAAAGCATAATTTATTGATAAATAAATTTTACAACAAAAAAATTATCAGTATTTTTGCATATATTTTTTTTTTAATTTTCCTTTTTTAAACAAATTTTTAAAATTTATAAATTTTTTTTCAGTAAATTACTTTGACTTTAAAGAAAACAAGGTATTGGTTAATCATTTTAAAAACCATTACTAAACCATGCTATGTATGTTAATACTTAGATTCCATCATCTTCTTTGGCTGCCACTTCTTCTTCATTTAAGGCTCATTTGAATGTGCATTGGAACTTGTTGTCTCATTGTTGGTCCCATAGTTTTATATTAAAAAAGAATGAATACCTTAACATCATTATCAGCAGCATTAGAGTTTGTTGGCAGCATATAGCTTTAGCTGTTTTTAGTTTTGATTCTGATGACTTCGACTACTACTACTAACTTTTAAGCTTTATCGGCTTCATGTTTTAAGTAAGTTTGAAATGATCAAACAAACAACAACAACAGAAAAAAATAAATAAATATTCAACAACAAAAACATCCATATAGAAATGAATTAAAAACAAGTTCTTAACGTTTCAAACTCATTTTCTTAACTTGGCTTAAAATGATTTTTTTTTTTTTTTTAATTTTTTTTTCATCTTCTTTAGTATTTGTTGTTGTTATTTTGCTAAAGCTCAAATTGTTAAGACATCGCGCGGGTATAGTGTATATTTTTTTTTTAAACTTTTTTTATACATATATTTTAGCCTTTTTGATTAGGTGATCATCGTAACGCATCACATGCCATGTTCTTTAGTTAGTGTTGTTGTCATCGTCGTCATCATCATCATCATCGTCATCTACATCTCTTAGCCTTACACCACATACTTATAGTCAAGTTCTCTTCAAACATACCACACTCTAAACATTATCATTGTAAAAGGCTTAAACAGAAAAAAAAAACATACATACTTATGTTAAATACACTGAAAGTTATTTTACTATAACCAAATTTTAACTACGGAAAAAACTACGATTAAAAAACTATGAAATTTGATGCTATGCTAACAGCTACGACTTTTCGTTTAGGAAACAAACGATAGTTATTGCTTAGTTGTGACTACGAAAGTTTTTTTTTGTTTTTGTGACTACTTTAGTTAAAAGCTCAACTGTAAAAAAAACTACGACTGAAGCTACATTTAAGATATGAAACAAAAAGGCTTGATGTTATGCAACCACCTAGGACTTTTTTATGGCACACACGATAATTTTGACTACTGTAGTTTTTGACTATGAAAAAAAAAAACACGACTAGATATTGGCTATGAAAAACAATATTTGACGATATCCAAACAGCTGAGATTTTTAGTATGACAAAAAGATAATTACTAAATAACTTGTGACTACAGCAGTTTTTCCGTTTTTTTGTGACTACGGTAGTTTAAAGCTCAATTGAGACTACAGAAAAAACTTCGATTAAAGCTAGATTTTTATAATAAAAAAAAAAGTTTGTACCATATTGTCACCTAAAATGCAAAACGCCCTAACTAACAAAAAATTCAAAATCGATATTTTTATATATTCTGGTCTATTTAATTAGCCAAAATTTAAAAACTAAATGTGAATTGGGAAATCGCCAATGAACGCAACAAGAAATACATCTTTTAATCATTTTGCGATTAATTTTGATACATATTCACAAAACGTAAGTCCTCACAAAATTTTAGCCCAATTCAATTAAAACCAACAAATATATTAACAAATTAAAAATTTTACGCTTCTCCTGTAAAATTAGTAAAATGTTAGTTAGGGCAAACAAACAAACTAAGATAATTGTGGCTAAATTGTGACATAATTTTTTTATCTTTCTTTTGACTAAAATTTTTTTTTGAAAAAAAGCTACGACTAAAGCTAAATTTTTGAAATGAGAAACGGCTGTTTAAGTCAGCGGTAGTTTTTTGTAGCTTTTTGTGACTACGGTAGTTTTAGCTATAAAGACTACAGAAACAATTCTTAAAGCCAACATTTTTTGTTTTGAAAATCCACCATTATAGATATAGAGACAGCTATGTACGTATATTCATTTCAAATACCCCGTCTATTGAAACTAAAGTTTTACTACGAATAAGACTACGGTTGAAGCTTTTCGCTATTTCCTCGGAAAAACTCGTATTGAAGCTATAGACACAACAAGATTTGGCATTTACAAAGAATGTATTGGAGCTTGATATTGTTCATGGAACATGCAGTCTAAAAAAAGTATAAAAAAACTACGATTTAAGCTAATCTGCTAATATTTGTATTAATGAAAACCTAAATTTTATATAATTTTTACTATATTATGATTATGTAAAATCTTTGAATTGCTATTTATTAAGAAAACTAGTGAAAGTGTTAAATTTGGCAGTGCCGATTCATTTACACCCTCCAAAATGTAAATTTAATAGGGATTTTTTTGTGGATGTTGTTGGCGTGAGGCACTGTGAGGCACTTTCCCCCCTCCCCCGCGAGAAATGCTGACAACTTGATTAATTATAATTTTTTCACTTAATTATACAATTTTATATGTTTTATATGGGTCTGCCCATTAAAAGGGCAGACCCAAACAAATTTCTAAATTCCCTTTGTTTAAAAAAGAAGGTCTTTCACAGGGCACCACCGATTGTGGTGAAACTTGCATATAGGAAAGAGGGGAGCCAAATTAGAGTAACCCATTTTTTTTATAGCTGCCCACTCTTACATTAAGCGGGTCAAAGGGGAGGGGGAAAAACTGGATTTTTTTCGTTTTTTGAGGATTTTTCCCATTTCTTCAAAAGAAAATATATCAACATTTTATACAGATCGGCAGGTTTTTTGAAGGCCTATCCAATGGTGTATCGGTCGAGTCCAAATTCGGCTTCGTTAAGTTCGTTATTGTCAAAAATGTTTAATCAGGTAGTTTATATGGAGATGTATATACCTACGTCATATATAATAATCTCTATTAAAATTAAGTTGACCTGTATTTGTTTGTTTGGCGAAATTCCTGCTAGTTCGGCTTTTATACGGATTTCTCCGAAAACCCTTATTTTTCATAAGGTGGCAACCCTTATTTAAATTTGAGATTGGGCAGCTAAAAAAAAAGTTAATTCTAATTTTTGACCCCTCATTCCCATATTCAAGTTTTTCCAATTTTAAAGAAAATATACAAAACAATTCGTTTTTGTTGATTTAATTCTTCAAGGCGGATCTTTTTTTCCCCTGATCCGATTTTGAAAATTTCCGAACTACGACCATAATACAAACTCGTGCCATGCTTCAGGAGTCTATCCTTTTTAGTTCGGACTGCATCGTGCTTTCCACAGGTCGTCGAACGGATGGACACACGGATATTGGTAGAATGTCAATCAAGAATATACTTTATGGGTTCCGCGACCGATATTTCGAGGATTTACGTACAGAATGACAAAGTGAGTGTAACCCATACTTTACTTGGAGGGTAAAAAAGCTTTCATTTGATCTTTAAAACCCCACTGTAAATGATTTTTTCGACCGAAAGGAAAAATTTAATTGACAGAAAAAAAAAATAATTAAATTAATCGTTGAACTATGGAAACAGCAACTATTGAAAGTATTGAAAAACTTGACTATGACTATTTACAACAAACGACTTAAAATAGTTTTAACAATAATAAACAGTGAGAGCGCTAAATTCGGTTGTGCTGAATCTTTTATGACCTCAAGCATTCCAACAATTAAAAAATTTGCAGTCTGTTTTTTTAGAGGGGAGGAGGGTCGGCAATGGTCGCTGAGAAACGCCATTCCCCTAAGTTTTTTATTATGGTTTTAGCACTTAAGTAATACAATTTTATACTTATTTAAATACATTTTGAATATCTAACCCCACAAAAAGGGGCTGGCCAATTAAAATACATTATCTAACTTTCTGGGTCCAAGAGCAGGAATGTTAACTTCTTCTGATATAAAACTTCAAAATACTTGAAGTGAAAAAAATTGCGTTTTTTAGAGGATGCTTTAGTTTTTCAAGATGAAACTTTTTTCTTCTGGTTCAATTTTGGCTATTAAGGAAAATAACCTGTCCATGGCCATAAGACTTATTACGGTTTCGTATAGAATTTGATCGATATTGGTTTAGCGGTTTAAAAGTTATGAACGAAAAGGATGAAAGGACACCTTGAAAATTGTGGTACATTCCACATAACCTTAAAATATAAAATGCTTTAATTCGGCTGCTGGTTGACATATGTGAACAAAATTAGACACCAAATTTTATTAAAAATGCGGTATTTTTTTCCATCAAAATGTTTCTTATATTTTAATTAATTAATAAATGTTTGAAACCGGTATAGGAAATACCAGAAATGTCTATAATTTTTAGAAATTCAATTTTTCTTCTGCATTTTTTCAACTTGAACCCTTATAACAAATATAATTAGAGCCCGTGCTCGATCTGTACTTACAGAAAAAATCAAATAAAATTACTGACAAAATATGTCGCCATTAGGCACGTCTCCGAAACAGAAAATGCAAATTCCTTCATTTGTGTCTGCAATTCCAGATCATGTTGGTAACCCTTGCGAAATAATGTAAGAGACAAAAAAGTTGAAAGAAAGTATGAGGTGAGGTTGAGATTGCTAGAAATAGAATTGTAGTGTTGGAAACTGTCAAAATTTATTCTGTAGAAACTATAAATATTCACATATATAAAAAACAGTTTTCATTAACAAGACAAACCGACATTTAAAATCCTACTGAAGATGACACTAACTGGGGTGTTTGAAACCGGTATAGGAAATACCAGAAATGTCTATAATTTTTAGAAATTCAATTTTTCTTCTGCATTTTTTCAACTTGAACCCTTATAATTAATTTCTTTTACCAATTTTGCAGAAAAGTTTTTTTTATTTTTTGGAAAATATAGTTTTTTGCCGAGATCTCTTTTTCATTGTTTTATATTGACTGCAGGTCTTCCTAAACGTGAAAAATAATTCTTGCTAATAAAAGTACTACAATTTAAGTAAATTTATGAATAGGAAAAAGTGCACTTAGGCTTAGTTTTAGCTTTAGCAATAACTGCAATTTTAGCTAAATAACACATAGTACAAAATGAACTACGGTCGAGTCTTAATTTCAATAAATAGAGACTACGAGTTGGGCAAAGTTTAGGCAAAAGGAGTAATTTTAACTATAAATAAACTAAAATTTAAAATTAAATTTTAACTTTATTTCTTTAAGTGTATGTAGAGTATGTTGTATGATAATGTTGTTGCTGATGATGATGATGATGGTCGGTATGTGTATGGTCAGTCATTGGTTTCTTTTGGTACATTGATGTTTAATTTTTGTTATTTCTGAAACTTATTTTTATTTTTTTATTTCATTTTATTTTAAGTTTGTGTTATTTAAATATGCAAAATAGTTTGGTTATAATGCATATATTGTATATACACATTTCTTCTCTAAGGTTTTTCTTTTGTGATATGATGTTATATTTGGCTGGCTGACTGGCTGACTGGCTGGTTGGTTAACTTGGCTGGGGCTAGTCTTCTACTTGTCTTAGGTGATCTGTTAAATTTGTTTTTTTTGATTTTTTCTAAAGCCGATTTTTTGTAGGTTTCTTTTTTTTTTTTCTTCCATTTCAATACCATATAAACATGATAGTATTTTGTTGTTGCTAGAGCTGGTGGTGCTGCTGCTTCTTTTGATGAACTCAATGTCGTCGTACTCCATTATACCTCATTATCGCCTTGAGCGTATAAATTATGTTGATGGGATTTTTTTTTTTGTATTTAAAAAACTCTTTCTACTAACTACTTTAAAAAAACATTTTACTTCAAAAAAAAAGAGGGGCTTTATAAAATTGTATAAATTTTAAAAGATTTTAAAAATGTTTAAATTAGCTTGAAGGTGGTTGGATAATTTGTAAACTAATTTTAAAACGAAAAAAAAAAATTGTAGAAATAATTATAATGAAAATAAAATTTGTTTTAAAAATTTAGGGAATAGTAAAAAATTTCGTAGAGTTTTAAACCCTGTTAGCAATGGCGTCATAAAATAGTTTTAGCTATCATAATATAAGCTACAGTTTTGCTATTTCATGTGTAATTTTACACATTTTACTTGCAATTTGCAGATGCATATGTAGCTTATGCGTAAATTTGAGTTTAAGTCGGTACTATTAGTACTTTTAATCAAATAGTACCATTTTGGTACTTTTTACACAAAGTACTAATTTGGTAATTTTTACAAAAAATATTATTTTGGTTGCTTTAATCAGAAAAGTAATAGTAAGGAGCCCCTGTAGGTTAGTTTGTAACGTGCTAGCCTATGAAACAGGGGGTCGTGGGCTCGATTCCCACAAAACGCAATTGCCGATTTCGCTCACGTTTTGGTTTAAATTATTAAAAAAATTTTGTAATTGAATTGGAAAAATAAATAAACACTAATCATTGGATCAAATAATTATTATTAGTGTCCGACCGAATACACCTTTTTTGGCCGAAGCCGAAGCCGAATATTCGGCCAAATTTTCACTATTCGGCCAAACCGAAGCCGAAGCCGAATATTACAAAAAATATATATATTTATGTAGTAAAAACAAGAAAAAAATAAAACTCGACTCGGCGGGATACTCAAATGCATGAGAATGTTGTCTAGATTGATTTCATTTTGAGCAAAAATTTTTTTTGGACATTTTTGTAAAAAAATTATTTTAGAGTGTACATTTTTTTCGACCGAAAATTTTTTTTGAATGTAAAAAATATTTTTAGTTGCAAAAACACTTAGTAAAATATTTTTGTGGCTTACTAATGTGATTCAAAGTTAGTTTAGTGTGTTTTTCAACACGTGAGCACAAATATTATTCAATTATTCGGTATTCGGCCTATTCGGCCAAAATTGTGGCCGAAGCCGAATAGTGATTTTTGGCCGATGCCGAATATTCGGTCGGACACTAATTATTATCATTATAAAGAAAGTAAAATTTTGGTGCCTTTTATAAATAAGTAATATTTTGGTACTTTTCACTAAAAAGTTCCGACCTGGTATATACTTTTTATAAAAGATTACACTGTGCTACAAAAGACCAAAAATAATTTATGCAGGGGTTCTCATATGATAATTTGGGTTGGTTGGAGTCCATAGAGTACTGATAAACTCATAGTTTTTCTGGATCACTTCGTTAAGTACGTTTTTTATTGGCAAATGTGTTGAAAAACGGAAATTCTTAAATTACAATTTTAAAAAATTATTACTTTGTTAGTTTGCAACCGATTTTCGATTTTATGGATTTGTTTTAAAGGTATAGGTCCTACCTTTCAAACAAAACAAAAATATAAAAAATCGATCAAGAATTGGCTGAGCTACGATCGCTTAAGTAAAAAAAAAACGTATTTTTTGAAAAATTTGTCATATTCTTTACACTCTAAGTTGAAAGTGCATCATTAAACATTTTTTTTTAATTTTTTGTAAAAAAGTATAGTAAAGTAGCTTTCCAAAACACCAAAAAACATAACAATCGGTTTAAAAATGAATGAGTTATGCTAAGTTTTGTGATAGGGCATTTTTAAATTTTTTCAGAAACGCTTGTAATTTAAGCATTATTCATAAATCTTGTTACTAGTAGTAATTTTATGCGCATATGCATATAAACTAGAGATGGGAACGTAATTAGATTTGTGCGTGATTCACACATGATCAGAAGTGAGCGTGATTGAAAATTAATTTTACTCACGTGGTTGTTAGTGAGTGTCAGTGTGAGTGGAATAAAAAAATGGGCGTGTCAGTTACTTCCAAATCCTATTTATAATTTTTTGGGTTTTTTAAAAAAATATCAGTGTTACTTAAACAAAAAAATATTGTGAATCGTTGAAAACTGGCTAAGGTGCGCTTGTTTAAGTAAAAAACCTTTTTTGAAAAGTTATACCTGCAACATTTTTATGACAAAAAACATTTGACATTTTTGAAACGAAATTGGTAAAATTATGGGATCATTTGATGGAAATTTTACCTGTTTATAAATATACGTATGAGGCATTCCACACCAAATGTTCAGCGAAAAAAAAACATGTGAACCGTAAATTTTTGAATGGGTTGTATGGATAGCCATGTGAGGCATTCCACACCAACTGTTCCACTACAGAAAAACCATAGTTGTTTCAATGGGATATCATTTGCAAAGTATTCGCTCTTAGGGTACTAATAAATAACAAAAATAAAATTTAAGTTTTTTTTTAAAAAAGTGGGTCTTGTAGGCGTGGTCAAATATTAAAAATATCAAATTTTTTTGCCTGAGTATTTATTCACGATCACGCACGCTAATGAAAGAAAAAAAAATATTCAAGCACGATATTTTATTTTACTCACGCTCACGTGAACATCGTGACCGTAACTTATTTTTTTCTACTCACGTATGCGTGAATGAGCGTGAGCAAAATAAAATATCGTCCGTGACTAAATTTTTTCTTTCATAAGCGTGCGTAATCGTTATTAAAAACTCACTCACGCTACCATCGCCTCTTAAAATATTTTTTAAGTATTGATATTACTCATACGCACACGTTTTAAATACCATTATTGTATAAAATAAGCGTGTTGCAATTTTTGAATTTTGATTTTTCGAACACAAGGCAAAACACATCTCTAAAAATTTCAGATCAGATAGAAAATTCCTTTAACTTTTTTTAAAAAAATAAAAAACAAAGAAAATTGCGCCATGTTTTTTGATAAATAAAGTTTAAGTTTAAATTTAAAAAATTCAGAACTTCTTCTGAAAATGTTCCAATTTTTATTTTTTTTAATTGATAGCCCAAATCAAAAATCTATAAACAGCTTTTGTCTTTAAGACTTTACTGTGTTTCATTTAATTTGCATAAATATTGAAGTAAAGATGCTCAGGCAAAAAAGTTAGATATTTTCAATTTTTGACCACGCCTACAAGGCCCACTTTTTGAAAAAACTTAAATTTTATTTTTGTTATTTAATAGTACCCTAAGAGCGAATACTTTGAAAATGATTTCATATTGACTCGACACAACTTTTTTTTTGCTGAACATTTGGTGTGGAATGCCTCATATATGGAGCTAAGAAAATTACGTTTTTGGTTGTTCAATTTTTCAAAAACTGGGCTTAGGAGGCGTGGTCAAATATTGGAAAAATGGTCAAGTTTGTGTCAAGTTGCCTTGTTTAAATATATATCAAATAAAAACGAAATGCACCAAAATCTCAAAAATTTATATTCTTGTATAGTTTTGTATCGGCTATCGACTAAAATTTTTTTGGAAAATTTTCAAGAACCCGTTCTGAAATTTTCCATTTTTTAAAAAAGTCAATTTATAAAAAACCGGCCACTTTTGTTTTTTTTTGTAATTTTTTTTTTTAAAGATTAGATGTTTGTCTAGCAAGATTTTTTTAAAAATTAAGAAAATCTATAAAAAAAACATTAAGAAGAAAAAAAGTAATTTTTCTGATTTTCAAAATAAATTTTTAAAATTTAAAATAGTTTTTGAAAAAAATTAATTTCAATTTGTGTTTTTGCTAATTTATGCCAAAATATGCAATAATATGCACTTAAAAGTTCGAAATATCCACAATATATGTATGCATTTAAAATCAAAATATGCAAAAATATGTATTTTCACCAAAATATGCAAAATATGCGAAAACAAATCGATGCCATTTAATGCAAATATCTTGATTCGGAAAGATAATTGTTCGATATCGTTTTTAGGCTTTCGACAAAAAACATGCATTTGCATGGAAATCTCACCCTAGTTATATAAAAAACTTTTTTACCCGGGACCAATTGAAAAAATTTTGGTACAAAATTTTTTTTTCACTGAACATTTGGTGTGGAATTCCTCACATGTATATTTATAAACAGGTAAAATTTCCATCAAATGATCCCACAATTTTAGCAATTTCGTTTTAAAAAAACATGTTTGCAAGCGCACAGCTTTTTCTGTCATAAAAATGTTGCAGGTATAACTCTTCAAAAAAGGTTTTTTACTTAAACAAGCGCAGCTTAGCCTGTTTTTAACCTATTCTCAATATTTTTTTGTTTAAGAAGTAACACTGATATTTTTTAAACAAACCCAAAAAATTATAAATAGGATTTGGAAGTAACTGACACGCCCATTTTTTTATTCCACTCACACTGACACCCACTAACACCCACGTGAGTAAAATTAATTTTCAATCACGCTCACTTCTGATCATGTGTGAATCACGCACAAATCTAATTACGTTCCCATCTCTAGTTTATATGCATATGCGCATAAAATTACTACTAGTAACAAGATTTATGAATAATGCTTGAATTACAAGCGTTTCTGAAAAAAATTAAAAATGTCCTATCACAAAACTTAACATAACTCATTCATTTTTTAACCGATTGTTATGTTTTTTGGTGTTTTGGAAAGCCACTTTACTATACTTTTTTACAAAAAATTCAAAAAAATTGTCTAATGATTCACTTTCAACTTAGAGTGTAAAGAATATGACAAATTTTTAAAAAAATTCGGTTTTTTTTTACTTAAGCGATCGTAGCTCAGCCAATTCTTGATCGATTATTAATATTTTTGTTTTGTTTGAAAGGTAAGACCTATACCTTTAAAAAAAATCCATAAAATTGAAAATCGGTTGCAAACTAACAAGGTAATAATTTTTTAAATCTGTAATTTAAGAATTTCCGTTTTCTAACACATTTGCCAATAAGAAACGTACTTAACGAAGTGATCCAGAAAAACTATGAGTATATCAGTACTCTATGGACTCCAAGCAACCTGAATTTTTATATGAGAACCCCTGCATATTTTTGGTGTAGCACAGTGTTATTGTTTAAGTATTTTTTTTAGTGTATTTTATGATAATTTTTATAAAAACTACCAAACGACAGTTTTTTATAAAAAGTACCAAAATAGTACGTTTTAAAAAAAGTACCCAAACTGTATTTCTTTATAAAATGAACCAAAATTTTTACTTTTTGATAAAAAGTTTCAAAATACAGATATTGTACTTTTTATAAAAAGTATCGAAATTGTATTTTTTTATAAAAAGTACTTTTTTGAACGAAATAGTACTTTTTTTTTGTATTAATTACCAAAAAAATTGTTAAAAAAAAGTATTTTTGTACTTTTAGTATAAAATTACTACTTTGGTGGTTTTTATAAAAATGTACTTATTTAGCAATTTTTTTTAAAGTACTATTTTGGTACTTTTTTAAAAAAAATTTATTATATTGGTATTTTTTTTTTTTAGAAAAATTAATTTTTGGTACTTTTTTTAAAACTAGCAAAATAATAATTTTTTGTAAAAAGAACCAAAATAGTTTTTTTTTTTAAGTACCATAATAGTGTTTTTTAATAAAAAGTACCAATATAATATTTTTTTTATAAAAAGTGCCAAAATATTACTTTTTTATAAAAAGTACAAAAATTTAACTTTTTTATAAAAAGTACCAAAATATTACTTTTTTATAAAAAGTACCAAAATATTACTTTTTTATAAAAGTACCAATATAGGATTTATAAAAAGTTCCAAAATTTTTTTATAAAAAGTACCAAAATGGTTCTTTTTTATATAAAGTTTTTTTTTTAACAAAACAGTATTTTCTTATAAAAAGTATTTCAAAAAGTAGTATTTTGGTACTTTTGATACAAAAGTACAATTTTGGTTATTTTTTCATACAAATTTTCTTTTTTTTAAACTAGCAAACTAATAATTTTTTATAAAAAGTATCAAAATAGTACTTTTTATAAAAAGTACCAATATAAAACTTTTTTTATAAAAAGTACAGAAATAGTATCTTTTTTATAAAAAGTACAGAAATAGTACTTTTTTATAAAAAGTACAGAAATAGTACTTTTTTATAAAAAGTGCAGAATTAGTACTTTTTTATAAAAAAGTACCAAAATTTTACTTTTATATAAAAAGTACCAAAAAGTTTGCTTTCTTATAAAATTGACCAAAATTTTTCTGGTTTTATATAAAGTATTTTTTTAACAAAACAGTTTTGTTTTCTAAAAAGTATTTCAAAACGTAATTATTTGGTACTTTTTATTTAGAAGTTAAATTTTTGTAGTTTTTTTAAAAATGTACCTAATTTTTTTCAAAATTAGAAAACTAATAATTTTTTACAAAAATTATCAAATTAATTTTTTTTTTAAAAAAAGTACCAAAATTGTCCTTTTTATAAAAAGTTCCAAAATTTTACTTTTTTATAAAAAGTACCGAAATTGATCTTTTTTATTTAAAGTATTTTTTTTTTTTTACAAAACAGTACTTTTTTGTAAAAAGTATCTAAAAAAATATTTAAAAAAGTAGTATTTTGGTACTTTTGATAAAAAATGACAATTTTGGGAGTTTTTATAAAAATGTACTACTTTGGTAATTTTTATCAAAAGTACTATTTTGGTACTTAAAAAAATGTTTATATTGGTACTTTTTTTGAAAGTACTATTATAAAATCCTGGTACATAAATTTTATAAAAAATATATATATATTTTGATAAAAAAAATTACTTGTTTGGTACTTTTCAGTACTCTTTTATGACATGGTTCTGATTATTAAAAAATATTTTGATACTGTTTATTGAAGTGGTCTATATTGTGTGTTTTTATCAAAAAATTTTATGCTTTTTAAAATAAATTTCTATAAAAAGTATAAAAATAGTACTTCTTATAAAAAAAAATACCAAAATAGTTTTTTTTTTATAAAAAGTACCAATATAAAACTTTTTTTTATAAAAAGTACAGAAATAGTACTTTTATATAAAAAGTACCGAAATAGTACTTTTTTATAAAAAGTACAGAAATAGTACTTTTTTATAAAAAGTACAGAAATAGTACTTTTTTATAAAAAGTACAGAAATAGTACTTTTTTTATAAAGAGTACAAAAATTTTACTTTTTTATAAAAAGTACGAAAATTTTACTTTTTTATAAAAAGTACCAAAATTTTACTTTTTTTATAAAAAGTACCAAAACTGTTCTTTTTTATATAAAGAATTTTTTTAACAAAAGAAGTTATTTGGAACTTTTTATATAAAAGTAAAATTTTTGTAGTTTTTGTTTAAATGTTCTTTAATTTTTTTTTTAACTAGAAAACTAATAATTTTTTACAAAAAGTATCAAAATAAAACATTTTTTTTAAGTACCAAAATTGTCCTTTTTATTAAAAATTCCAAAATTTTACTTTTTTATAAAAAGTACCGAAATTTACCTTTTTTATTTAAAATATTTTTTTACAAAACAGTATTTTTTTGTAAAAAGTATCTAAAAAATATTTAAAAAAGTAGCATTTTGGTACTTTTGATAAAAAAGTACAATTTTGGGAGTTTTTATAGTGTACTTTTTTGGTAATTTTTATCAAAAGTACTATTTAAGTACTTAAAAAAATTGTATATTGGTCCTTTTTTTGAAAGTACTATTATAAAATTCTGGTACATACATTTTATAAAAAAAAAATTATTTTGATAAAAAAAATTACTTGTTTGGTACTTTTCAGTACTTTTTTATGACATGGTTCTGATTATTAAAAAATATTTTGATACTGTTTATTGAAGTGATCTATATTGTTTGCTTTTATCAAAAAATTTGATACTTTTTAACAAAAAGTACTATGTTGGTACTTTTTATTTCTAAAAAGTGTTGCTGGGTTTTATTAACATTTTTAAACCAATTATGAAACAAAGTTTTTTTTTTGTTTTATTATATATTTAATTTATAATTGCATTATAGATAAATTTTGAAACCATAAAATACAATAATTGTTTTTAATTCATTTAAAAAAAAAAAGAAACAACAGCACATTGATAACATAAGCCCCATTATAAAAAAAATCTATAAAAAAATATGCAGCAAATTGACAAATTATAATAATACTTTGATTTTTTTTTTCAACTATACTGAATAATATAAAAATTAAATAAACGTTAAAAAATAACACAATTTTAATTAAATTATAGAAAAAAACAATACAAAACATTATTTAAAAACCACAATTTTTTAATTAAATTTTATGTTTGAAACAAAAAAATATGCAGTTTTTTTACAATTAAAGCATTAAACTGTTATCTTTATGCATATTTTAAAAAATTAACTAAAAAAAAAATAACTGTCATTTTATTAAACTTTAAAGCTTTACAGAGCTTTTTTGTTTGGGTTATCTTTAAAGATAATTAAAAAAAATATTTTCTAAAATTTATTAAAAAATTAACAAATCTTATGCTAAATACAAAAAAAATTAAAAAAAAAAAAATTCCAAAAAATTATTAACAAAAATATTTTTTTTTTTTTAACAGATTTTTTTTTTCAGCAAGTCATGACTGATTTTTTTTTTATATTTTATTTCTCAAAAAATTATAAAATCGTGCTAAAACAATTCTGTTGAGTATGCAGCAAAAAAAATCAACAAAAAAAAAAAACTATAGTAATAATAAAAAGTATTGCATGCAACCATTCAATCATTTAATCTTGTTTTGAATTTTTTTTTTTTCTACTTCTTTCAAGTTCCTAGAGCTTCTACTCCTATTGCTGGAGCTATTCTAGCCATGATCTAATAGGAAAAATTTCATGCTTGTGTAAACCATTTGTCGACAATTTTGTTTAAAACATGTCCGCTATGTAAGTTTTTTTTTTGTTGCTCAAAAGAAAAGAGACTGTCTAGGCCATCAGTAAACAATTTTCTTGTTTAAATCTAGCAAAAAAAATGGAAAAATAAATATATTGCAACTCCATGCAATTTCTTTAGTTATAGACTTACAAACATATGTATTAATTTAATGTTTAAAAAAAAATTTTTTTGAACATGGCTGGATTTGAGAAAATAACTTAAAAAAAATGTATGACTTAAAACTAGTGCCTGCGGTCAGTACCGTAGTACCGGGAATACCGGTATTCCCGGTTCTCGGTATTACCGGGAAATGGTACCGGTTTCCCGGTTCTTGAATTATTCCCGGGAATACCGGTATTCCCGGTTCCGGTTCTGACGGTATTCCCGGGACTACCGGTATGCATATTTTGTGAAATTTTGTATAATTATAATTTTTTCTTCGCTTTTACCAAAAAAATACAAAACATGTGAAAAACACCATTTCAATTTTTTTTATGAACTTAAGAAAAAAAATATTTACATGATTTTTAAATAATTTTAAAAACACAACTAAATATTTATGAAATACTGATTAAATGGTGTAATTTAAATATTTTATGGTATAGAATTTTTTTGTTTTTTGAGAACCCGTACCAGGATCAGAACCGGGAATACCGGTATTCCCGGGAATACCGAGAACCGGGAAATGGGGTGCACTACCTCAAACTTCAATGAATAGATAGATATGAGGCATGATTTTTAAGTTATTTTTTTTTTGTTTTAATAAACAAAAATTTTTTGGGAATTTTAAAGGCAGGTAGGTTAACAGAGAACATAACAAAGAACATAAGTTAGGCAAATAAGTAGTAAGTAAGTTTTTAAGAACAAATATTTAGTTAAACATAAAGAAAAATTAGTAAAAATTTATTTAGAAAAAACTGGCTATAGAAAAACTATAAAAAGCTAGATATTGACTACCGAAAAAATCGACAAATGAAAATTATGGGAAACTACATTTAAATTGCTTGATTTTTACCCTTGTGAAAACTACGATTAATTATGCACTTTTGTGTATTAGAAAAACTACGATTAAAGCTAGTTTACACTTTGACTAAGGCAAAAACTACAATCAAAGCTTTTTTTACTGGAAGAAAAGCTACGATTGAAACTATAAAGATGACTAGATATTGACTATCAAAAAAATCCAACAAAGAAAAATTATGAGAAAACTAAGATTAAAGCTAAATTTTGGCTGCAGAAAATTTTATAATCAAAGGTTATTTTTGACAATGCAAAAACTAGCAAATTTTTGTAAACTTTTTTTATAAGCTCTTTTTGACTTTGGCTATATTTTGACTATGACAAAAACTATCATTAAAGCCAAATTTGAACATGAGGCATTCCACACCAAATGTCCAGCGAAAAAAAACATGTGTACCGTAAACTTCTGAATAGGTGGTATGGATAGCCCTATATGGAACTTAGAAAATTGCGTTTTTGGTTTTTCAATTTTTCGAAATCTGGGCTTAGGAGGCGTGGTCAAATATTGGAAAAATGGTAAAATTTGTGGCGAGTTGCCTTGATTAAATATTTATCACATTAAAACGGAATGCACCACAATCTCAAAAATTTACAGTCTTATATAGTTTTGTATGGGCTATCGATTAAAATTTTTTTTTTTGGAAAATTTTCAGAACCCGTTCTGAAATTTTCCATTTTTTAAAAAAGTCAATTTATCAAAAATCCGGCCACTTTTTTTTTCTTTTTTATTTATTTTTTTAAAAGCTTAGATGTTTGTCCATCCACACAAAAAAAATCAGAAACACGTTCATCTTTTTTTTCGAGAAAATCGCATTTGAACTTTAAATTTCATAACAATTTAGTAATTTGCTTGTATTTTTTTGTGGCAACAGAGCGTATGACGAATATTTATGCAATTAATATTACTCATTCGCAACTTTAAAACAAAGAAATACAAGCAAATAACAAAATTGTTATGAAATTTAAAGTTCAAATGCGATTTTCTCGAAAAAAAAGATGAACGTGTTTCTGATTTTTTTTGTGTGGATGGACAAACATCTACACTTTTAAAAAAATAAATAAAAAAGAAAAAAAAAGTGGCCGGATTTTTGATAAATTGACTTTTTTAAAAAATGGAAAATTTTAGAACGGGTTCTGAAAATTTTCCAAAAAAAAAATTTTAATCGATAGCCCATACAAAACTATATAAGAACGAAAATTTTTGACATTGTGGTGCATTCCGTTTTAATGTGATAAATATTTAATCAAGGCAACTCGCCACAAATTTGACCATTTTTCCAATATTTGACCACGCATTCTAAGCCCAGTTTTTGAAAAATTGAAAAACCAAAAACGCAATTTTCTTAGTTACATATAGGGCTATACAAACAACCTATTCAGAAATTTACGGGACACATGTTTTTCTGTAGTGGGACATTTGGTGTGGAATGCCTCACATTTGAAAAATCTACGATTTTAACTATATTTGGACCATTTAAAAAAAACTGCGTTAAAAGCTATTTTTAATCAATGAGAAATAATTATTAAAACTACATTTTGACTATAACAAAGACTACCATTTTGTATATGTGAAAGCTAAACTTTTTCTATTGCAAAACTACTATTAAGCTAGATTTTAAGTATTGAAAAAAAAAACTACGATTGAAGCTTTATTTTGTGTATTGGGAAATTCAGTATTAAAGCTATATGTTGACTATTGTTAGAACTAATTTTTGAAAACTTTTTTTATAAGCTCTTTTTGACTTTGTCAAAAACCACAAGACTACAATTAAGACTACTATTGACTATTTAAATAACTACAATTTACTTTTGGAAAAATTACGACTAAAGCTTTATGTTGACTAATTGGAGTTCAAAAACTACGACTAAAGCAATAAGTATTTTGACTATGAAAAGAGCAACTATGTTTTGAATATGAAAAAATTCTCAATTATTGTTAGGTTCTGACAACAAAAGTAGCTTAAATTTAAGAAAAGTTAAATTAAACTTTTTTTTAAAAGGCTTCGGGCAGAAGACTTTCGGGGACACCTTGACTTTTGCGATAAATTTTATAGGTTGGTATTATGTCTTCCTTTCTTAAAAGAAACAAATATTTTATGTTAAATTGTCTTTTGTATAAAAAATATTTTACGACTCTGTATCGTCGATAACAAAAAAAACATTAAGGGTATTCAAGGCAACATAAGCTTAACTGTAAAAAATTAGAGATATGATTTTTGACTAACACTCCCTCACGCTCACGACAGAAATTTTTGGATCACGCACACTCACTCATGAGCATATTTTTTTTACTCACACTCACTCACAATTACGTAAGTAAATTTAATACAACTCACACTCACGTGCACTCACGCAAGTTTTACCAACACTTATACAAAAAAATTAAAACTAAAATTTTTAAAATTCTTTTAAAATTCTTCGCAAAATTTAAAGTTCAGCGAAATTTTACATTTTTTTTGCTTTTTTTCGTGACATTTCGTTAAGTAACGCCAAATTTTACAATTTTTTTGTTGCTTTTTTTGGTAAGAAAGGAAATATAAAGAGAAAATAAATCACGCAAAATCACGCAAAAAAATCTACTCACGCACACTCACTACTTAAGTTCGGAAATAAGTTAAATCCGATCAGGGGAAAAAAGCTCGCCCTTGAAGAACTAAACCAACGTTAAAAATAAAACATTTTTAACACTTTTTTTTGCATTTTTGTTAACCAAGTGTAAAATTGTTATATCAGAAGAGGTTCAAAGTCCTGCACTTGGAAAAATGGATTTTTTTTGACCCGCCCTACCGTGGGGGGAAATTTATTGCAAAAATTAAAATTTTCTAAATCTAAAAAAAATCAAAAATCGGCCATGCAGATCGATGTGAAATTTTTTTAGCTAAAATACAAAAAAATAAAAAATAAAATCGGTTAAGAACTGCGACCTACAGGCAAAATTGGGCAAAAAAATGTCCGACCTCCCTTTGTCCCGACCTCCCTTTTTGTATGCGTGAATATAAAAACATTGTTTTAATAATGATAAAATTGTATTTCTTAAGTTCAAAAATCATAATTAAATAACAACATTAATTGCCAGGTAAAAAGTGTCCCCTGACGTTTGATTTTGATAAATGTGCATTTTTTGTTACAATTACCCCAGCTGAGAATCGAACCTCGGATATTTTGTCATATTCATAGCATTATCAACACATTCTGGTTGTCACCTTAGACGCCACAGCCACGAAATTGATAGGTTATGCTTAGAAAATCAGTCGTTCTGTGTGCAATTACTGCTGTGTTTACATAGTAACAGTTCTCAGAAAGAAATTTTAAAAATTCCAGAAACTTCAATTCTATTTTTAATAATTTTAATTCTACTTCATACTAGCTTTCTGATCCCTTAAGTATTTTTTATTAGAAATTTGCTGTGCAAACATAAGTTTAACAATTTTGCATTTTTGCAAGGCTTAAATTTATCATGAATACCCTTTTTATAATAAATATTTAATAATAATATTTCAGTTGTCTATGGCTATTATAATTATTATGTAAATTGTTATTATAAAATATTTTTTTTTGCTATTGTGACGTTGTGATTTTTTTTTCTCTCATTTTAATGCAATTAACGATAAACATTTAAAAAAGTGTCACCATTAATTAAGATACAAAATAGATATAATTAAATATTTACAACAAGCAAGAATTGAAAACAAGCATTAGCAAAATAATACTTTAATGTGGATGGAAAAAAAAAACATGGGGCTGGGAAAACAATAATAGAAAAATTATGCAATTGTTTTTAGTTAAAACTAAAATATGTAGAAAATTTAAAATATATTAAAAATTTTACTATTTTTGGGTTTAAAATAAGAAAGAATAAATAATTTTCAAAGTTAAAGGAAAAAAGGAGTTAGGTGTCTTTGTCAGTTAACGGGCTGATAAATTGAAGAAAAATCTTAAAAAGTTTAGATTTTTTACTGGTTTAAGGGCTGTTATCACAATATAATGAATGATTAGTGCTAATCTATGTTTACAAACGTAAAAATTGTATGCAAATAATCAATGATTAGCTTTTTAACACCCAAATATTTGGTTTTTCATATAAATATTATTTTATTTAAAACTCATTTAATTTATAAAATTTTGTATTACTTAAATAAAGAATTTTACAAAAATTGATGTAATGGAAAATTAATTTTGTACATTGGTTGTTTTTTGAATAACCCACTTAAAAAGTTAAAAACCAAATTTGCTTGTTTAACAAGAGTTTATTATCTGGTATTATTTAAATACCCGGCTAAAAATAAATGTGTATGTTCGTATATGCTTATATATAGATCTTTATATGATCATATATGACATATATGGAAACATATATGTGACCATATATGCAAGAAACGATCCCATATATGTGGCCGTATATAAAATATGTGCCATATATGATATCATATATGGAAACATATATGTTATCATAAAATGTTAAGTTTTAGTGCATGTGTATGAAAATATCAACCGGAATTACAAAACAAAAGTTTTGTAGGATTGAAATTATATGTTATTACCATATTTATACCTTAATACCGATTCGTATCAATAATTTAAAAAAATATTGTTTCCTAGTTGCAAAATATTCTGATTAAAAAAGTTACTTTTACATAAAGAAAATGGAAAAGGTACCCTGCAAACAATAGGGCGATATATCGCCGAAAAGATATTGCGGCGATACGAAAATTTATCATTTCAATAAAAAAACAAAGTAGTATTTTTATTATATCGCCGTTTTTTCATACGAACAGTGTTGCCATATATCAAGATTTATCTTTTTTTGCAAGTTTTTTGAGGTGCTAAAAAGTTTTTTTTTCTGAAAAAAAGATTTTTGGAAAGGTAAAAACAAAAATTTAATTTCTAAATAAGCTCAAATTACCTCAGAAATATATTGTTTTCATAAATTTAATATTAGCTTTTTATTCTACGCTATACTGTAACTTGTTTTTTATGTTAAAATTGAATTTAAAATACAATTGTAAGTTTTTTTTAATGATTTTAATACTTTTTTCAAAAAAAAAAAGATTTTTTTTACAAAAAAAAGATTTCTTTTGAGAAAAAATAAGATTTTTCAAAAAAATATATGGTAACACTGCATACGAACGATATTTGGGAGATAAACAAAAAAAAAATATTGAAAATTTTTATTTCTTTGTCAATTTAAAATAAATTAATTTATTGAACACAACAAGAAATCTTTGAAAGAATATAAATTTGGCCGAAAAACACAAATTTTCGTTCAAAGATAAAATAAAAAATTCAGCGAATGTTACGGATATATTTTTCAGGTTAATGCAAATGTTTTTAGTCCTGTTAACATGACCAAAATATGAATGAAAAAAATAATGTCTATTTTCAGCTTCAGGGAATCGATATAGCTGTATCGCCGGTTTATCATTTTGTTGATATTCCGGCGATACATACAAATCTATTTTTTTTTCGTTTATACGATATTGCCCTTTTATCGCCAAGACGAATCGTTTTCGTATCGCCGAGATGTATTGCCGTCGGGTAACAGTTTCTCCCGAAAGGTGTATCGCCGGCGATACGAATTCGACAATTGCCGCAATAACATTTATCGTATCGGCAATACAACCGGCGAATCGATGTCGTATCGTTTTGTTTGCAGGGTAAGTTTTAATTAGAATTTTAAATGAATTTAGAATTTTAAAATCATATGTATTATTTTTTCCAGTTCATCGTCATAAGTATAAGCGTGTACATTTTATTCCAAAACAAGATCATATTCAAAAGGATCATATATATAGAGTGCTTTGATGTTGAAGAAAATTAAACTACGCAGCTTCGTTAATCTCGTGCAACTTCGTGGAGAGGGCATATGCACCACCATTATGTTTTCACTGCGATTGCAATACTGCAAACTATTTTGAAATCCCTTAATGTCGCCATAACAAATTGGAAATGATAGATCGTATAAGCAGTTTTGAGCCCGAATAAGGTTAAGCTCACTCAACTTGGAGAAGAGGACATATGCACCACCAGAAATGTTATCACTACGATTCCAACACTATAAATTATTTTGAAATCCCTTACTGTTGAAAATTGGAAATGGAAAGAACGTATAAGAAGTTTGAAGGCCGAGTTACTAGAAAATTCAACCATGCGGAGGGACGTTAAGCTCGCTTAACTTAGAGCAGAGGGCATATGCACGACCATAACGTTATAACTACGGTTCCAACACTCAAACACTATTTTGAAATCGCTTACTATCGCCATAGCAAATAAAAATGAAAAGAACGATCAGTTTTAAGGTTGAGTAACGATTTGGGAAGGACAACGTTTTTATACAATTACAAGAAAGCTGTCTATAAGCGAAAGTGACAATCTGGCACATTGTCACCATGATGTAAGTAGAAATAGTTACTATCCCTGTCCTTCAAATATCCTTACAAACATGATGTAAGTAGAAATAGTTTTTATCCATATCCTTCAAATATTCTTACAAACATAACCCAGCAAGATAAAATACATATGTACTACTGAATATATTGCTTTTAATCAAAGTCTTAAGTAATTATTTGCTTGCTATGAATTTTGATGCGTGCATTTAGTAGTAGCAAGTTCTTTTTTGCTGGAATAAAAAAGAAATGTGTAATAATTTTTAATATTTTTTCAGATGGATTTCTGAAAGACAATATATCTTTCCTTAAAAAGCATTCCATAGTCTTTAGCATCCAATGGGCTTAAGCATCCCATGGTCTTAACAAAATACACTCCAACATGTATGTATGTAACTAGCAGTATCTAGCCAATCTTTAAAGGTAAATGGTTGCTTCGTTAAATGACATCCGTGTTATCATTAACCTATTAGCACCAAATGCTATCGTTGGTAATACTTTAATACAATAAAAATTCTAGAAATATCTTAAATATTAATATTATTTTATATCCTTTTTTAGATTTTGACTATAAAAATTGTAAAAAAGAGGCTTATACCATAACAAAAACGCTAAGTCTGAAGATAATCGGAATTAACACTAAAACAATAAAACACAATGGAAATCAACGTTCCTTTAATAAGCCCTTTGTTCGCATCTTTCGTAATTGATATCAATTGAAAAACTTGATATATAAGATCTTTTATGTTCAATTTATTTTGTTTACTATCTATTCTCATATCTATAAGTTAAATTATTTATTTTTATATGGTCACCAAAAATGCAAACGATAGTAACTAAAAAATGAAAATCATCAAACTAAAGGGTTTCATTAAAATATATGAAAACACCAAAATTAATAAAAAAAATATTTTTAATTTTAAATTATACTTATGTACACCGTTTGCAATTCTGGTGAATATATACATAATAATCTATTACATATAGTTTAAAATGAAAAAAATAAATAAAAAATATGAAAAAGAATGTAAAACAAATTGAAAACAACATCATATATGATCCCATATATGATTCAATATATTATCCAATATATGATTCAATATATGATCTAATATATGATCACATATATTGGATCATATATGATCGTGTCTTATATAAGCGCCAATTTTGGAATATGGTCATATATGAGACCATATTTGATACTATATATGATACTGTATATGGTCTCATATATGATATCATATATGATAATATACAACATTTTTAGCCGGGTACAGAATTTTACAAAAAATTAATAATATGGAAAATCAGTTTTTTATGTAGGTTGTTTTTTGGATAACCCACTTAAATAGTCAAAAACTAAATTTGTTTGTTAAACAAATGTTTGTTCATTAAAAATTGACTTAATAAATGAAAAAAGCTCTTCTTAAGTTATAGTAAAATTTAGAATTTTACTTATTTTAACAAATTTTTGTAAATAGTTTGCCAACATTTATATTTTATTTTACAATATTTGTTTAAAAGTTTAATGTAACAAGCACCTTTTGAAATCATAATTCGTTTCAATATCCTTTCAATTTGTTAATTTTTTTATGTATAAAATCTGTTGTTGAAATTTATTAAATTATTTTAATTTGTATGTTTCCTTCAAATTCATAAATTAAATATAAATCCATTTACCTGTTTTATATGTTTTTTTTTTTTGTTTAAAATATCAAATATCATTTTTTAATACAAGTAAAAAAAAATTATGCAAAAAAAAAATAAAAATAATTTATATTAATTTATTTTATTTAAATTTTTTTTTATATTTAATATAGACCTATAATATTTCACATATTCAATGTGTATATAAAAGCTTATCTGTTAAGCTGATTTTTTTTTTTGTTATTTATTTTTATTATATATTTTTTTTATAAAAAAAATGTTTTAAAAAAAAATGTTTTGCATTTGCATAATTTTTGCATTAATAATGGGATTCAATATTTATATAAATTTTTTTCTGTTTTTAACTTTTTTTTGTGAATATGTGATAGCTTTAGTGGAATTAATTTAAATTATATACATTATATAATTTTTTTTTGTTAAGAATTTGAGATTAAATTAATGAATAAACCACCAATAATATAATTATTTTAAATATGCAATGACACATAATATAATAATGAAACAGGAATTAATTATTTGAAAAAAAAAACACATATATTTTTTTTTATTATATTTTTATATTTTTTGTTGTTGTGGCAAATAACGAACCAATCAGAAATAAAGGAGTATATATTAGTTAATAAAAATTTAACCAATAACACGATATAAATGTTTTAACAATAGTTTGAGTAGAGAGGTAAAGGATAAAACTATCACAAGAATTTATTTTAATAAATGTTATGACAGATTTTAATAAAAAAAAAATTTTAATCAGTTTTCAACAAAAAACATGTTAGATTATTTTATTTTTAATAATCTCAAATAAATGTAAATTTTTAATGGATTTACCATCCATACCATTTACAAGGGTTGCCAAGTTTTGTCTTAAAAATATAAATTTTTAACATTTTTTCTACAATAACAATAGGAAAATCATTCCCAATCCATATAATCGAAAATATACTCTAAATGTAATTTTACACATTATGTGTGTAATTTTACATTTAATGTTTAATTTTACCTTAAATGTGTTAGAATACAGATATGTGTATTTTTGACAACATAAAGGTAGAAAAACTGTAAAATAAATGACAAAAGTTTACAACAAAAACAATGTTAGATAGATGAGTTTTGTTTAATAACCTCAAACAAATGTATGTATATTAAAATGGATTTTAAGAAGGTTGTCAAGTTTTGATTTAAAAATATAAATTTTTAACATTTTTACCAACATAATAATAGGAAACTGTTTTCCTACATCTATTATCGAAAAATACACAAAGTGTAATTTTACACATTAAATGTGTAATATTACATTTAATGTTTAATTTTACATTAAATGTGTTAGAATTCAGACATGTGTATTTTTGACAACATAAAGTTAGAAAAACTGTAAAATAAATTTTAAAAATTATGTTTTTTCGAGTGGAAACATATTTTTTAATGAAAAAAGCTTTTTGTAAAATATATTTTTAACAAAAAATGAAATGTACTACTTACCCACACAAAAAAAAAAATTATTGTTCATAACAAGCCATTGGATTTTTTTATTAAATCAATAATTTTTTTCATAATAGCTTTATTTTTATTTATAATATTTATTGCATTTATGAAAATAATAATTTATGAATTTTAATTTTATGAAACTTTTTCATTAAATGTATGAAAACTTTTAATGTCGCAATGAAATTTATTATTAATTTTTTTTTTAAATCATTTATTGAATAAAAACAAGTAAGAAAGTTATAGTCGGTCAAGACCGACCATATGATACCCTACACAAGTGTTTTCCGGAAAATGGGTCCCAAGTCTAAACATGGACCGATTGGATCTGTCGTTGTTAGATCTTTATTTAGTGTAGAAAACACACACAGGTAAAATTTTAGTGGAATTGGCGTATTTGTTTGTCAATTGACCGATTTAACTGAATATCGGTCCAAATTTGTATATGGGGGACTAAGTCTAAAAATGGTCCAATTATATTCCGATTTAATAAGGTTTCTTAAGTACACGTTTAAAACCTAAAAATAAAATGTTTATCAAATATTTCCATTTTTATGAATTTTGAGGGAATTATGTGAATATCGGGAGGGTGGTTTGTATGGGGACTACGAGAAGGACTGACCCGATTCTTTTGAAATTTGGAATGATTATTTGTGCGTATGAAATTTGATTACCTGTTAAATTTCAAAATTTCAAAATTACCTATTACAATACGGTTATTAGAGTCATTTAAGCCTAATCCAAAGGGTGCGTTTGTATGGGTGCTAGGTCTTAACATCACTCAAAAAAAAAAAACTGTAAAGTTAACAAAAAATTTAGTTAATTTTAACTAAAAAAGCACCTGATTTTGGGCCTACTAAATTTTTAGTTAATTTAACTAAAAATATTTAGTTAACTTTTCGTAGAACGAATTTAGCAAAAAAAACCGTAACTTTAACTAAAAATTTAGCTGAAATTTCGTAACGTTTTTATGTACATATATTAACAAAAAAATTAGTTGAATTCAGCTAAACTTTTTGTTACTTTTCGTAAACTAAAATTTAGAAAATATTTTGTAAAAAATTAAAAGTTTATTTTTTCTATTTTTTCATCAGCTTAAGTAGAACTTATGAGATTTGCATAGGAGGCTTCGCAAGAAATTCCACTTAACAAATTTGTTACGAAAAATCAGCAAATTAATTAGTAAAAATTCGTAAACTCAGTTTTGAAGTCAACAAAAAAAATTAATTCAAAATTTGTTCAAAACTAGTATTTTCGTAAATTGAACTTAACTAAAAAAAGTAGTTAAAACGCTGATTTTAACTAAAAATTTGCTAAAAAGCCAGTAAACTCGAGTTAACAAAAAAAAATTAGTTAACTTTACAGTTTTATTTTTTTGAGTGATGCACCGATTTCTTCTAATTTCAATAGGCTTCGTCCTTGGGCCAAAGGATGCTTTACTTTCAAATTTCAAGTCAATTGATTGAAAATTGCGACCTCTATCGTGCTTAAACCGATAGATGGACAGACGGACGGACGGACATAGCTATATCGACTCAAAAAGTAATTCTGAGTCGATCTGTATACTTGAAGGTGGGTCAAAGACAAATATTTCGGGTAGTTACAAACATCAGCACAAACTCATTATACCCTGTTCCACAGAGTGGTGTAGGTTATAAATACACAACCGAAAGGCTAACAAGTAAAAAAGTTAAATTCGGCCTTGCCGAATGTAGTGATACCCTCCACAATTTCAAAAAGATTATTGCAAAAAAACTTTATTTAAACTGAAATTACTTTTAAAAAAAAATTTCCGCAAAAAAAAAATTTTGGTACAAAAAAATCCGCGATTTTTTTTTTTTGTCAAAAAATATATTCGTACTTGTTTAAATACCATTTGGTGTTTAATTATGTTCACATTTTGTATTTGTAGGTTATGTTGAATGTACAGAAATTTTTGAGGTGTGATTACATTTTCGTTCATAACTTGTGAACCGCTGAACCGATATCGCTCAAATGCAATACCAAACTTCTCGGGAGAACTTCCAATAAATGTGTTAAGTTTCAGTCATCTCTGTGCAATATTTTGTTCGTGACAGCATTTTCCACAGACAGACAGACATACAGACGGACAAACGGACAGACGGACATCGCTAGAATGTCTTAAAATCGATCGGGCATCATGAATATATATACTTTATGGGGTCCCAGATCGATATTTCGATGAGTTACAAACGGAATGACAAACTTATATATACCCTCTATCACTAAGTGGAGGGTATAAAAACAGTTTTTTACTCAAAATAAAATAGATTTTTGTTATAATATATTTTTCTGAGTGGAGTTTTTTTTAAATATAAAAAAGCTCTAAGCTCATCTTGTTAAAATGTTTATATAATTTTTCTTACGTTAAGAAAATTACAATCTGTTTAGAAAAAAATTTACTTGTATTCGAAAAATTTTGACATTCTGTAGGGTATTCATGGGCATTTTTTTGGCATTCTGTAGGGTATTCAAGACAAATTTAGCTTTCTAAACTTTTTTTATTAAAATTATCTAAATATGAAGTAGATTTTATTTATATCGAAAGTAAAGTGGTGAAATTAAACACCGTTCACTGTTAGTTTTACCTAAAGCTTAACTTATTTGGTTTTACCAAAAGAAAATTTGACAAAAACTAAGTAAAGTTAACTTAAACTTGGTAATATATATTAAAATTTACTAAAATTAAAAAAAGCTTACTGAAATTCTTCTTTCTACTGTACTTAAAATAAAACTTTTTAAAGCTTCCATTAACAAAACTCCTTAATATTACTAAATATTGTTTTTTATGCTAAATAAATTACCCTCAAAAGTTAGTTAAAATTATTTTTTTTTCTTTTTTAAACATTATTTAACTATAAAAATCATATATTTATTTACATTTAATGTCATGTCTAATATGTATTTAATATTAAATATAATTTTTTTGTTTCTTTTGTTCATACACTCTCCAAATAAATGACACTAAAGCTGCAAATTAGATATCCCCTTTTGGGATTAATATTAACAAAAAAAAAAAAAACAAGAAGAAAAACACTCCAACTCCCTTTTTACAAAAGTAAAATCCCAAAAAAAAGTAGAAAAAAAAAAAACGAAACGACTAACATTTATTTTTATTATACACCTTTTTGGTTAAACAACCATTTTTATATATTTCAATCCTCCACAACTAAAACCTCCCCAGCTCTCACGCTTCACAGTTTATATTTATTAAATACATTTTGTGGTTTGGGATATATACATTTAAGAGTCTTCTTGTCTCAATATGCGTAAATGTTTGTTTTATATATTTTAATGTTAAGTTTATTTCGGTTTTTGCTGCTACTTTTTATTTGGCAATTTCAAATTAGTTTTTACATTTTCTTTGCTAAAATATACTTATAAAAATGTAATTTTCCTAGGCTTAAAAACCCTCTTTGTAAGTAGAAACAGTTTTTTTTTTATTTTTTATATTAAAAGAAATGTCTCTATTTATTGCTAGATGGAGATGAAAATGAAAGAAAAATACATTTTACCATTATTTTGTTATGTAGGCATAAGTAAAAAGGCCATAAATTAGTCAACACAAATTAGAAAATATGTTTGCATTGAAAATGGAAAAAGTTTTTCTTTCTAAATATTTTTTTTTGTAGAAGGACCCTTTTACATTACTTTCTTATTTTTTTCAAATTTGGCAAAATGTTTTTAGTTTTTTTTTTCCTTTTTTGTGGATTTCTTATAAATTAGTTGTTAAAATATTTACGAAAGTAAGGTAGTTTTTTCTTCTTTTCTATCTAATGGTTTTTGCTTTTACATAATTTATGATTTTTTTGGTTGTTCTTAAAAGAAAACTGTTTATAAAAGTTTTTTGTTTTTAGTTGTCAGTAAATATTATTAAAATATCATTTCATTTTCAAATAACACGTGTTGAAGAGAAGGTACTTAATTAGGTTTTAGCTAGAAAATTATTAAAATTAAGGGGGAGTTTTTAAAACGATAGTTAAGCTGTAGTTTATTTAAAGTAAGAAATCTTGAATATAAAGCCTTTTTAAAGCTTTTAATTCCTGGTTTATGACGACCAAGCAAAAAGCGTAAAGGAATTCTAAATTATTTTTTTTTTATTGCATTCAAAAGCTTTAAAAGCTCTCATAAAAGCTTTTAAAAAGCTTTCGTAAAAGCTTTCAAAAAGCTTTCGTAAAAGCTTTCAAAAGAGCATTGAGAAAAGCTTGCATACAAGCTTTCGCAAAAGCTTTAAGTAAAGCTTCCAAAAAAGCGTTCATAAAAGCTTCCACAAAAGCTTTCATTAAAGCCTTCAAGAAGCTTTAAAAAAACATTTTCCTTAATTACAAAAAAGTTATTGTTTTCCCGAATGTAAATCATTTGAAAAGCTTTGAAACCTGGTTCTTGACAACCCTGCGAAATATGTAAAGGAATTCAAAATTTCTAATTTTTGTAATTTCCACTAAAAAACTATGTTCTAAGCGCTTAAAATATGTACTGAAAATCCAAAAAAATATGAAACTAAATATAAAAATAGCTAAATTTAATTTTTATGAAGAATCTTCTACAGATATTCCAAACTCTTTTATTGTTTTTTTTTTCTAAATGTTTTTTTTTTTTTGTTAGCTTTTTAATGAAATACATCATTTCGGTCAGACAAGTAATTTGGTTTCAAAGTTGACATTGACAAATAATTTGAGTCCAGTTGGGCAGCATATTAAAGACGGTTCAAAAAAAGCTCACAAAAGTTGTAAAAATAAGCTAAAACTAAAATTTTATGCAAAATATGACCTAAAAATATGCATTTATTGCAAAATATGAATTTTCTTTTATTTTATTGTAAGAAAAAACATACATTTGCATGAAATTCCTCTCCTTAATTATTTCATTCAAAGGAAAATCTTTTAAAAAGCTTTCATTAAAGCTTTTAAAAAAGGCTTTCGTAAAAGCTTTTAAACCCCATTTAAAAAGATTTCATAAAAGGTTTTATAAAAGCATCAAACAAGCTTTTAAAAGCTTTTTAAGGTTTTATTGACATCTTAAATTAAGGATTCATTTAATTTAAATTTTAATCTCTCGCAACGTTTTCCAACTAATCTAGATTTTTAAAACAGTGACTTTTTTATACGAAAAACTACTTATTTTTTCTACCTTTTACAATTATTTGTATTTCTAAATCAAAATTTAATGTCTTTATTGTAAAGCTTTTTAAAACCAGCCAAAAGATGTGAAATTAATCTTAATAAAAAACTTTTTTATAATATTCAAAGGAAAAGCTTTCATATTAAAAAAACTTTGAAAAAGTTTTTTAAAAGCTTTTAAAATCTTTTAATATATTTTCTCGCTTATTGATCAAACTAACCTTGATCTTTAGCACTTTGCATTAAATAATCTTTAAAAAGCTTTTATAAAAGATTTTAAAAAGATTTTATTAAAGCTTTTAAAAATATTTCATCAAAGCTATTAAAAAGTTTTCATAAAAACTTTAAAAAAGTTTTTAAAAGATTTTATAAAAACAGTTTTTTTGATTTTATGAATGCCTTAACAATCTTTCATAAAAGCTTTAAAAATCTTTCATAAAAGTTAAAAAAAAAGCTTTTTGCCAGCGTTAAAAAATAAAAAACTTCATCACAGTTTAAAAAAGCTTTCATAAAAATTAAAAAAAAAGCTTTCATAAAGCTTTTAAAAAGCTTTCATAAAGCCTTTTTAAAGCTTTCATAAAGCTTTAAAAAGCTTTTAAACGATTTTATAAACGCTTTTTAAAAATTTTATAAAAGCTTTTAATAAAAATCTTGTATTAAAATCTTAAATTAAAACTTATTTTGGTATTCAATATAGATTCTCGCTTATTTATCAAACTAACCTTGATCTTTAAAACTTTGCCCTTGTCTCTTAACAGACGTAATCAACATGACACTTTTTTTTAAATATAAAACTACGTATTTTTTCTAAATTCTACTCTTATTTGTATTAACTGTCTGTTCAAGTCCTTAATATTTGTTCATTCTTTTTTATTTAATTTTTTTTTTTTTTTTTTCATAATGACAATTGTAACAATTAGTAGAAGTTTTGTTTTTATTTTCAGTTACAATTTTTAGTGCGTGTTTTAGTAATTTTTTATTTTTTTTAATGTATATTTCTACATACATTTACGGTTGGTTGCATGCAAGTGCTGAAATTTCTAATAATTAAATGACTTATATGAATTTAATGACAATGACGACAACTGCAACACACGGCAAAATATAATTGTTGTAAACAGACAGACAGATACAAAAAAAAAAAACAAAAACCAACAAAATGTTTATTAACACAATATTAATAATCTACATTATGGCACTTGTAATGTTATCAAAATGTAAAAATCTTTTTGTGTTTTAACAAAAAAAAAAATATAATTTAATTACAAAATTTTTGTCAGCAAATTATTAGCAGAAACAAAAGTGTTATTAATTTTGATTTAAATGAAAGAAAAAAATTTTATTTTTTTTTTTAAATAAAAGAGAATTTAAGGTAAAATGTGTGATATAGAAAAACTTAGGTAATTTTTTTTCAAAAGCTTTACAAAAGATTTATATTCAAGACAACAGTAAGTTTTTGCATTCAAAGGAAAGCTTTTAACTAAGTTTTGGATAACAAAGATATTACTGGCAATATATATTGAAGATAAACTTGAAAAAAAAAAAATTAGCAAAACGAAAAGCTATAAAAATTAAAATGATTTCCCTTAGATAAATTTGTTCAGCAATTATACTAGACTTTCAGTAAATTAGAATTGCGCTAATAAGTCAATCTATACATTTCTTTCTTTTAGCCAAATTTGTATTATTTATAAGTTTATCTTAGCAATTTTAAGGGAATACATAATTGAGAAATTATGAAAAATTGTAAAAAAAAAACTTTGATATCATACCTAAGTAATTGTGTAAAATATCAAAGCCTTTTTTTCATCACAATTTTTATTAACTATGTATTTTACTTCATTTCTGTAATAAGTAATTGCTTTCATACTTGGAATATTTTAAATAATCAAACTTGACACACTTGGGTAATTTACCTAAGGTTAAAAATAAGGTTATGAAACAATTATTTAATATAACAAATGCTAATTTTGTAAAGATTTAGAAAAAAATAAAACAAATTCAATTGCACAAAACCCCACAAGGCCAATTTTGAAAATGCAGTTGACGGCAATTTTGCTAGACTTCCATAAATGCAGCCCTGGGTTACAAATCTAATCAAAATTCAATTCTTTTCTGGTAGCCAAACTTTGAGAAAATAATAGTGTTTATTTTCACATTAGTTAATACCAAATTGAAAATTTATTTTTTATAAGTATGTTGGTATAACATAAAACTTAGTTACCCTTCCCAAGTACTTAGGTAATTTAACAAAGTTTTTTATTTAACCCAAACTTTATAAAATATTTTAAAATTTAACTTTATTTACCAAATACCAATTGCTTACATATTTTTCTTAAATTCTCTATAATAAAAACTATCAAAATTAATTTTCCACTAAAAATGTTAATAAAATTACAATTGCATTTTGTGTCCTTCCACAAAATATTACCACAATATGAACTTTTAGTTTTGAACTTTTAGTAAGTAAACTCCAATCTATACAAACACTCCATAAAACTTGTACATTTACTAAACCAACACACATTCATATTAATGAGTCCTGTTGCTGGCCTAAGGCCTAACGACTGACTCATTCATGGTTGGCGCGTAATTTTTTTTCAATGTCATTATATTCTAATTGAGGTTTTGTTTTTAAAAATTGTTTTGCCTAAAACAAAAATTTCAAAATAGTTAGAATTATATTCAACAGACTAGAAAAATTTAATCAATATTAAAATATTTTCTGTAATACCGAAAAATTATTGATTTTTGTTTACCCTTCAGTGAAAGGATTATTTTATATATAATTTTGAAAATTGTAATACAATTCTTTTACTTCATTTTCATTAATAGTATTTTGTGTTGGCGTTATATTGATAATAGATCTTTATGACTGTTATAATATAATTTTACATGTTGTAATCATCATTATCATCAAAAAATAATAATACAAATATAGGACTCTTACAACTAACCCTCCCAAAAAAACAGAAAATTATCAACGGACTTACAAAGTAATTGCGTTTAAATGCATTATACTATTATCATTAATATACACGTACTTTTACAAAAATTACTTATTCTTTCTCTACTGCACACATGGAAAAAACACGACAAAAAACTTAGGAACTACTAAAAACAACACTTAATTATGACATTACGCATTAAAGTAGTGAATGTACAACGTAATATAGTAAAGTTGTAAACTTTAGAGGTACACTTAAAGGAAAACGTTTAATTATGTGTAAAAAATGGTTCAATAAATGGTTTAAAAATTTCATAATATTTCTGAAAAAATTGTCGCCTGATAAAATGTTTAATAAAAATTTTTTAAGTCTCCAAAAAAATTCTAACAAAAAAAGATTTCCCAAATTTTTTAATAAAGAACTTGGTTAAATTTTCCAAAGAAAATTTATCATAATTTTTCATATAATGATATTTTTCACCATTGCTATGACACCAATCTTCAAATTGAAGACATATTTTTTTTATCAAATTTCATAAATATTTTTAAAACTTTTTCTTTCAGTGTAGTATATAATAGATTATAGTTATAAACTTCGTACCTAAACTGACATTTAAAAGAAACTTTGTTTTTGGGTCAGTGTAAGTGAAGTTATATGAACTTAATGTAGTTTTTTGTAGATAATCACAAGTTGTTTTTTTTTTTTTTGTTAACAAAAACAATTTCATTTAAGTTTTCATAACGCCATTAAAACAATAATTAAATCAAGATGATATAGAGATAAATATAGACAAATAAAAGGTATTGGTAAATTACCTAAAAATTTAGGCAATTTGTTAATAACAATAAAAGCTTTAGGTAGACAATGGACTTTTTTTAAGTAATTTTTTCCACTATGTGCCAACAATTTTGAGTAAAACTTGAAGTTAAGCGGAAACAAATTTTTTGAGGTGCTGGTAATTTTTTATATTTATTGAAGTCCCATCTCTGCAATTTGATACATTATTTAGAAATTGCATTTAAATTCTAAGAATAGCTTACTCCGAATTTTATTTTTTTACTAATTGTTATTTTTTTTTCCAATTTTGTCTTCCTTGTTTTGGCGCCCAATGTGGGGCCCATATAGAATAATGTAGTGTTATTACATTTATAGAACTCCTATCATTTCAATTTGATATACTATTAAAAAAATTACAAATTAAAATTTAAATTTTTATGATTAAATACAAGAAAAGCAAGTAATATTTTCCTCAATGTACCAAAAATTTTAGTAAAAATTAAACTTAAGTGGAAATAAATTTTTGTGAGTGCTGGCAATTTTCTATATTTATTGAACTCCCATCTCTGCAATTTAATGCATTATTTAATACATTCTTAGAATTTAAGAATAGCTTACTCTGAATTAATTTTCATTGCTAATTGAAATTTTTTCTAATTTTCAATTCGTTGTTTTGGCGCCCAACACGGGGCCATATAAAATAATGTGGAATTATTACACTTTGTACAACTGCCATGATTTCAATTTGATTTACTTCAAATAAATTATTATTATTATTAACAAGAAAAACATTTTTCGCAATGTTCCAAAAATTTTGAGTAAAAATTATACTTAAATGGTTTTTTTCGAGTTTCTATATTTATAGAAACCCCATCTCTGCAATTTTATACATTATTTAATACATTCTTAGAATTTAAGAAAGCTCAATCTGAATTAAATTGCATTGCTAATTGAAATTTGTTAAATTTTCGATTCGTTATTTTGGCGCCCAACGTGGGGCCGAAATAAAATAATGTGTTATTACTACAGTTTAGAACTGCCATCATTTCAATTTGACATACTTTTTTAAAAATACAAAGTAAAATTCTAAATTTTGGAAACAATATACAACATATAAAGGATCACAATAAGTAGTTGCTGAACCGATATTACGAAATCGTTGATAGTAAAACTGATTACAAGTGATTTTTATTGTAAACTGAAAACTTTACAAACAACACTACTGAACATTTGAAAGAAAAACTTGATGCGACCTTACGCAGTAAGTTGCAATTATTCTAGAGTTCAAAAATCTGGTCTCCTAACTTTTTCATCACATCAGGTTTTTGAGTTAAAATTCTACCGATTCGCCAATTTGTGCATTTTTGACAAATCATAGCGGATGAATTAAATGTGATAAGGACTTATAAATAAGTCGAGGGTATAGTTTAAACAATGCTCTTAAGTATTCAGAACTCATTTGGTAATTCGCCTCAATCCTTAAGGTACCAAATTGTCTTTCAATGATGTCTCATTCCCAAAAAACTACATTTCCGGTACTATTCATATGAAAACATGGCTTTATGCGAATGACATTCAATCTTATACACATGATAACAATTATTCTCCTGGTCACAAATCCAGTATCCAAACTTTTTTATTAATTCAGGTTTTTGAGAAATTTAAAATACAAAAAAATCGCGTTTTTGGACATATTTGACAACTCATAGCGGATGAACCTGATGTGCTGACGACTTAAAAATAAGTCAAGGGTAAAGCTCAAACATTGCTTTTTACAATACATAACTAATTTTCTCAGTCGCTTTAACCGTTGGAGAACCAACAGTCTTTTAATATGGTATTTTCCCCCCTATTTTATTTTTTGATACTGGGAAATTAGACATTATTGAAAGACAATTGGTGCCCAAAGGGTTAAGGCGACTGACCAAACGAGTTTTGCATCTTAAAGGCAATATTTAAACTTCACCCTAAACTTCTTTTTAAGTCACCATCTCATCGGGTTCATCCGATACGATTTGCCAAAAATACCAAAAACGGCGATTTTTTTTTAACTTCGACCTCAAATTTCTCAAAAACCTAATATGATGTACAAGTTTGAAGACCGGAGTTTTGACCATCAGAACTATTGCAATCAAATGAAAAAGGTTACTTTCCATTCGCATTTTCAATTTAGTAATGCAATTTTAATATTTAAATCATTTCTTAACTACAAAGACTCGAATCGTATTAATGGCGCCCACTGCGGGGCAAAAATGAAATTATATGGGAATAAAGCTTGTATGGAGCTTCCAACTCTTGAATTTGTTACACTATTTGAAAAATCTACTGATTAATTTATTAAAATTGAATACCAAGTTATTGTTGATTTTAAGTTTTATTGTAAAATTAACTGGCTCCCTTTCAGAATTACAGTAATTAGTTCCAAATCGATTATATAAAAAATTCTACAACAGTTACAAAATAATTTAAGTTTTGTCAAATTAAACATTTTATAATCAGAATAATTCCTAAACTGAAAAGACTCGCATCATTTTATTGGCGCCCAATGGAGCGCCCCATTTGTTTAATTGGCGCCCACCTCGGGGCTTAAATAAAATAATGTTATTAGATTTTAAGAAGTTAAAAAAATAAATCAGGAAAGCTTAAAAATGATTTAAAAACTTTATAAATGTCAACACTGTCATTAACAACTTTTTACCTTGGTGCCCCTATATCCGGCTTCCTAAACTGATCTGCATCAAAAAGCCTTCGCTATTCGGATCACAGCAATCAGTTCCAGAATAAGACATCTGGAACTAGGCAAAGTAGAACCGATTTTAAAACAAATCGTTTTTTTTATAATTTTATAAAAAAAAAAACTCAAAACAATTGTGAAATTGGCGCCCAACTCGGAACAAAAAAAAAAAAATTGTAAATTTTTTTTTAAGCCCAAAAGTGGATTAAACCATTTTGCTCCTGCCTAAGAATAATTTTAGCTCTAAAAAATAATTTTTATTGTAAATTTTACATAAAACTAAAATCGCATCAATTGTAAAACTGGCGCCCAACTTGGGGCAAAAAATAAAAATTTGTTAAAAAATTTCTTAAATATCTCAAAACTAAATTTAATCACTTTCCTCCTGCCTAATGATAATTGTAGCTGACAAAACGCCTACACTATTTACCCCAAAAACAAAAAATTATAATAACTTAGGTGTTGCCTTTCCAAATAAAATTATCATAACTACATGCTCTTATTTCACTAAACCAAAAATTTTGTTTAAGAATTTTTGTTTTTTTTATGATAATATACAATTACTTTTAATAATATAGTATGCACAATAAGGAAAACCTTAAACATAATAAACTCTATATAAGACTAGACCAGACCAACAAAAAAATACTAAAACATTTAATTTAAAAGGCGTGACTTGAGGCATAAAACGAAAACTTCGTTATACTAACAACACAGGTATTTACGACCAGCAATTATAAAGAAATTAGTAGTTTTTTTCCATACTTTTTTTTTCTATTCCTAAATTAATAAAAAGAACCTCAAGTTATAACAAATTCTGTGTTGGTAGACAAACAAAAATCTTTATTTAAATTAAATAAAAACAAAAAGAAATTTGATTTGAGAAAAATCTCATATAAATTGCAAAAAACTGTCTAAATTGACTGTTACAGGTCGTTAAAGGTCGCCACCATTTAATACAACAATAATAATTACTGATTAAATGCTATAAATAATATTATACATACATCAAATAATAACACTGGAGAACAATGATTTTTGGGGTAAATAGAGGTTTTATTATTTTGAACAATTTGGGCATGAGAGAGTTTCAATCAGAGAAATGCTAAATTTAAAGATTTTCTTTGAAATGTAACACAAAAACAAGCCTAGGGGCTAAACAAACGGATTTGAGATTTGTATAAGATCTTGTACTGGCGCAGTCTTAACCACAACTCTCAATTATTCCTAGAATGGTAATTTTCTTATTTTCTTTGAGTTATAACTTAAAAAGTTAACAGGATTCTTGATTTGAATTCTTTATACTTAAAAAATGTTTTTATTTTTTGTTACTCTGTGTAGTAATCATAAAAAAATGCTTGTTATTTCATTTAATAACAAGAGAACACGACGGTTGGACGGACAGCAAACAGATAGTGAAGCTGCGACTCAACGACACTGAATATTTTTTTTTTTTTAACTAAACGGACGGACAGACAAAATGGACAGTTGAGACAGTTGAAATCAAGCACAATACTTCAAAATGTCGATCATGATAATTGTTGAAATGTACTGAAAATTATTGCTATTACTGTTGTGTGATGTTGCAAATGCTGTTGCTGCGATTGTTATTGCTGCTGCTGCTGATGATGATGATCATCATCATCATGACGACAATGATTGCAATAATCGTGTTTATGAATTATTGCTGTTATTGTGTTGGGTGTTCTGAGAGTTGTTTTATTGGAAGCTTCATCAGAAAAGCTCTGTATGTGACTGTTTGGTGTAGTGTATGTAAATGAAAAGATCAAAGTTTTGAGCGTGTTTCTATATAATATATGAGTAAATAAATGCCATTTTTTTATTTATTAAAATATAATGTATTATTTAAATGATTATAGTTGTTGAAATGATAATGGAAGCGCTGCCGTTTTGTATTATGATGGCTGGTTTTTGTATTTCACCAAGAGGAAGATTTATATGAATTTTGTTTAGTGATAAGATTTATAGAGCGAATAAAATTAATCAAATTTGATAAAAACAACATTAAATCTTAATTTTAAAACAAACTTAGGTAAATTGTACAAGTTTTTTTTATTTGTAAATTTTAAAGAAAGAGTATAAAATTTGTAAACACTGCTTAGAAAGGGAATGTAAAAATGGGCTAAGTCCATATTGTTATAAAACTACAATTTTTGATACGTTTTTAAGTAAAACATAAAAGTGCTAAGTTGTGTGATACCTAAAAGTGCTAAGTCACACTTTTATTTTAAACAAGTAAAAACAATAGAGAGTGTTAAACTCGGCTGTGCCAAATCTTTTATACCCTCCAAAATCTAAAAAAAAATAATTTGTAGAGGGTTTGTCTTTAGAAGGGGGACGGGGGAAGGCGTTGGGAAAATTTTTCCTTCATGATCAGTGTTGGAAAATTGATTTTATATGATTTTTGCACTTAAGTAATACAAATTTATCAATTTTTTAAAAAAAAAATTATATCGACGCCCACAAAAGAGGTCGGGCCGAAAAAAATTTAATTATTTTAGTCCCCTGGGTCCAAGTGCAGGCTTTTTAGTTTCTTCTGACATATAAAGGTTTAATTTTCTTAACAAAAATATGAAAAATGTATTTTGAGGATGTTTATTCTGGCTCGAGGTCATTATTTTCTTTACTAATTAAAACCATGATATTCTCATAGCAAAATTTTCAAGAAAATTATTTTTATACCCTCCACTCTAGTGATAGAGGGTATATATAAGTTTGTCATTTCGTTTGAAACACATCGAAATATTGGTCTAGGACCCCATAAAGTATATATATATTTATGATCCTCGATCGATGTTATGTCGATCTAGCGATGTCCGTCCGTCGGTCTGTCTGTCCGTCCGTAGAAAACACGCTAACTTTTGAAAGACTTTACAGAGGCTACTGAAGTTTGGCATATATGTTGGTCATTTACCTGGTCAGGCTGGTATTGTAATCCAGCCAAATCGGTCCAGTGGTTCAAAAGTTAAGAGCAAAAGAGTAAATTTCGGCAAGGGTGTTCGCGAATTTAGGAGATAAAAAACACGATAACTTTCGAAAGACAATAATGAGACTGCTGAAGCTTGACATGTATCTTTGTCGTTCTCTGGGTCTATTTGGTATTAAATTTCAGCTTAATCGGTTCAAAAGTTATAAGCAAAACCCTGAATTTCAGATTAGTTTCATCTTAAATGCCACGGGTATAAACAAGTTTTAAAAGCATTGGTGGTAACTTAACAATGCTGTTCAAACTTCTTTAGTTTTAAAGCAATGCTTTTTAAACTTGTTTCGCTTTAAAAGCATTGGTAACTTAAAAATTAAACTCGAAAAATTTTTTAATCTCAAAAAAAATTTTACACTCAAAAAAAAATTTTACACTCAAAAAAAAATCGTTTTTTTTTTTACAAAAATGACAATATTTTGTGTACATACGTACGTGCATTCACTCAGAAATATTTTTACAGTTAAAAAACATTACACTCGAAAAAAATTTTATACTCAAAAAATAAAATTAGTAATTTTTTTTTTTTTAATGACAAAAAAAGAGTTTTTACTCAAAATAAAATATTTCTAATCAAAATAGTAAATTTTTTCAAGTTCAAAAATGTGCTATCCTTTAAAATAATGGATTGTGGAGGGTATTCATAGATTCGGCGAAGTCGAATTTATCTTTTCTACTTGTTTTTGTTTTAAATTTATTTATGATGGTCATTTTTGCAAGACTTAATCGACACGTGTTTGTCAAATTCCATTGTCAAGATTATTTAGCAAAAATACTTGGTAGTAAATCGTTTCTATTTTTGCAAAATAATCTTGACAATGGAATCTGACAAATTCCGAAACACGTGTCGATTAAGTCTTGCAAAAATTACCAACATAAATAAATTTAAAACAAAAAAATAATTTTCTTGAAAATTATGCTATGAGAATATCATGGTTTTAATTATTAAAGAAAATAATGACCTCGAGCCAGAATAAACATCCTCAAAATATAATATTTTAAAGGTCGAATAAAAAAATGTTTATTGTTTAATAAAAATTAATCAGAATTTGAATATGAAAAATGTTTAAAAAAAATACCTTTTTAGTTTATTTGGTTAAGTTCTTCAAGGGGGAATTTCTTCCCCCTGATCCGATTTTGCAAATTGCAAAACTAAAGCAGCCTATAACCATAAGACATATTCGTGCCAAATCTCAATAGAACGTTTTAGAATCCTGACCCTTTTTAATTAAAGTTTAGAAAATTCATATTTATTTTCAATTAAATATTATGTTTACCAGCATATTTTTTCTCTGACACTCATAAGTGTGTACAACCGAAAAGCGCTGATGTTTCAACTATCCAAACACTTATTTTTACATTTTTTAGTTCCTATTTCTAAAAAAAAATCAAAAAAACCCCCTTTGGTGGTCTTTTTAAAACAAATTTATTCTACTAAATATTGGTTAATAACACTTTAAATGCTTGTTTTTCTTTTTTTTTAATTTTATATGGAACATTTGTTTATTACTCAACCATTCCATTGATTTGTTTTTATTAATGAAATATACATATCTCTACAAATACCTTGATCTTATTCAATTGTATTAAAATGATTTTTATATAAAATTTTACGACATAAACATATAAAAAAAAACGTTTTTATGACAGGCCTTAACAAAACAATTGTCTACTATACACTTGGTGTTTCAAAGAGTTTTGGGGGGCCACCAACAATCAACAACCACCGCCACCAACAACACGAACACCAACACTCCCAACACCACCACAACAGCATTTATATTGGAAATATGCTTTATAGACCAAAAGATCTTCATCAGAAATAAAAATAAAATTTAAAAGAAATCAATTTTACGATTTGGAAAAATAACAAAAATAAATACGGCTACAAAATACGCTACGAAAAAAAAACAACGCAGCGGCAACAAGTTACACATCAAAATAGAGATATACTACAAGACATTAAAATGTATAAAAAAAAAACGCAAAGATTTTACGTTTAGGAATAGAGTTGAATAACAACAAAAAAATGTGAGAAACTATTAAAAAGTCATAAAATTTATAGTAAAAAAAAAGTATTAAAAAAAACCTCAAAAAAACAACTCAAACACTTATTACGTATAACATACATTAATGTTTCGGTGTGTAGTAGGGTGAATCAAATATAATGGGATTTAAATTTTACTTACGGAACACCCTGTTGAAGTTACCACTGTCCTGCAGTGCAGGGACCTGCACTTTCTAGCTTAAGAGAGCTTTCGAGATCTTGAACATATTTTTGAACTCGTGAAAATGAGACTTTTGACAAACACCAAAAAAGCGCGTACAAAAAATTATTATAAAAATTTTGACAAGGTGTTCTATAAAGTTTTGTTTTATTAAAAAAATCTATCAAAATTATTTATTTATGATCCTAAAATTTAATAAATTTTTTAAACTTTACAAATCCTAACATCTTGCTCGCGCGCCACATAAGATCTTTGGCAGTCTCTCTCTCTCAAATAAAAACCACCCATTTATTTGTTTAAACAAAAGCAACAACAGAATATTTATCTATATTTAAAAAAAAAAGAGAATTTGGTCATAAAATTCTAAAAGGAAGAATTGATTATAAATACTGTTACTGGTTTGGTGTTTAATAAAGAATTTTTATATTGTGAATATTTACGGCTAAACACTTTCAATTTCTTTTTGAATTTCGATTTTTTATGATTAATGGTAATAAATTTTTTTTTTATATGCAAAAGGAAGTAAAAAAAAAAAGATTTCAATTTAAAAGAACAGTATTCAGAATTAATTAAATTTTAACTAAAATTTTGAAAAATAGGTGAACTGGTTTTTTAATAAACACAAAACTACACAAATTTTATAAAATTTAAATTTCCCCGAACTAAAGTTAACAAACTACAATAATTTTTAAATTTGGCAATCGATTTTCTGTGTTATATACCGTTTGATCGCAGGTCGCCGCAGTATATTATTACCGAAATGTAGTTAAAACTACTTCAAACATGGCCACACAAAAAAAAAAACTTGTAAAATTACTAGGAAAAGTCTCATTTTACATTTACATTAAATTTTTAATACTATTGAGAAAAAGTTACTCAATTTTCCACCAGTAAACGATTAAATAGTATTGAGTAAACTTTTAATAAAAAATTATTAAATGCTTAATAAAAAATTTGAGTAAATTACTAATTCACACAATTAAATCTTTACTTAAAATTTTTTAATATTTTTAAGTAACTTTTTAATTGTGTCAAGTAAAAATTTACTCAAAATGTATCAAATTATTTTTTTAAAAAGTTTCTAATTTTTTTTCCAAAAAAATTGCTTTTACAAACTTTACCAAATATACTTATGTCTTCAAGACAAAGTAAAATTTTATAAAGATGATTTCAAACTTTTATATACATATACAAAAAACAATAAACTAAATGAGAATTCAAAACACCAAGAGAAAAAAAAATAAATAAAAAAAAATATTAAATTTGTATTAAATTATTTACTCAAATTTTATTTTCAATTTTTGAGTAAATTTTTAATTGCGTCAATTAAAAAATTACTCAAATTTTTTTAAAAAAATTAAACAAGTGATTACTCAAATTTGTTTCCTCCATATTTTTTTCTGTGCATGTTTTGGTGAATAAAAATTTATATTTCTTTTTGGTAATATTACAATTTTTTGCAAATTACAAATTTTCAAAGAAATTTTACAAAAAATCTAGTAAAATAACAAGAATTCCTTGCAAGTTTTATCGCGTCAAAAAAGTTGTAAATTTAAAATTTTATTGGTAAAAATTTTGTAAAATTACAAAAAAGTTAATTTCTTAATTTCTATTAGTAGTTCTCGTAAAAAAGGAGGTGACAAAAAATCTAGTAACGAGACCTCCTTGTTAGTATTATCGCATCAAAAAAGTTGTAAATTTACAATTAAATTGGTAAAAAGCTTCACTTAGAAAATTATGTAAGTTACTACATGCTAGTTGTTTGTATATTTTACCGTAGTTAGCTGTTTTCAACTACAAAGTTAGTTGTTTTTGTATGAAAAATATCAAACAACTATTTCTGTGAGTTATTTTAAGTCGTTTTTTTGAATAACTAACAAAAAAGTACTGTAATGTAGTAACAGTTATTTAAAGTAGTTAATTTTATTTTTTTTTTATCTCTGAAAAATTTTGAATTTTTTTTTTTTAAAAAATAAAAATTAATTTTTGGATTTTTTACTTTTCACAATTTTTTTAAAAACTGAAAAAATTTTGTCTTAAATTTTTTTTGTGAAAAAATTTTTTGGAAAAAAAAAAATATATTGATATTTTATTTTTATTACATTTTAGTTGTTTTGACTACAAATGTTAGTAGTTTTTACTACATAAGTCAGTTGTTTTTTGTCAGTTAAAATAACTAACATTGTTAGTTGATTTAACTGAAAAAGTAGTTGACCCCAAAACAACTTACAAAGCAGTTATTTTAACTGACATTTTCAGTTGATTTTACTAACATAGTTTTTTGAGTGTTGTAAAATTAACAAATTATTGGTAAAAAGCTCGAAAAATAATAAGGAATTCTTGTCTAATAAAATTTTGCAAAAAACTTTGTTTTAAAAAGAAATTAGTTTTGAGAAAAAACAATTGACAATAAAATTTCGTCGAAAAAAAAACGATTTTTTTTTAATATGTTTAATACTAGAGATGGGCGCTTGAGTGAATTTTTACTCACGCTCACGACAGGAATTTTTGAATCACGTACACTCACTCACGAGCATATTTTTTTCTACTCACACTCACTCACGCTCACGACAGGAATTTTTGAATCACGTACACTCACTCACGAGCATATTTTTTTCTACTCACACTCACTCACAAGCACGTGAGTAAATTTAATACAACTCACGTGCACTCACGCAAGCTTCACTCACACACATTGACTCACACTCACGGAACTCTTATTTATACAAAAAAAAAATGCAAAAACTAAAATTTCAAAAATCTTTCAAAATTTTCATCAAAATTTAAAGTTCAGCGAAATTTTAAATTTTTTTTCGGGTCGAAAGCCAAAGTTAAGCCAAATTTTACTATTTGTTTGTTGCTTTTTTTGGTATTAAAGGAAATATGAAGAGAAAATAAATCACGAAAACTCACGCACACTCACTCACGCAAAAATTTTACTCACGCACACTCACTCACGCAATTTTTTTCTCAACTCACACTAACTCAAAATCACGTCAGTAAAATTGAATTCAGTCACACTCACGCGTGATCACGCTTGAATCACGCTCTAATCTGTTCATGTGCCCATCTCTATTAAATACCATTCGGTGCTAAAATTCTGTTCCCATGTGTCAACCTGCATCCGAATTAAATCATTTTGTATTTTTAGGTTATGTAGAATGTATCAAAATTTTCAAGGTGTCCTTACAATTTCGTTCGTAACTTTTAAGCCGCTGAACAGATATCGATCAAATAATATACCAAAATTCGGGGCATCAACAAGTAAATTTATTAAGTTTCAGTCATATCTATGTAATATTTTGACAGTGGTCGCCATTTTAACAGACTTACAGACAGACCCAAATTGCTAGAATGTCTTAGAATCGATCACTGATCATTAATATATATGGGGCATTCCATGCCAAATCACTCACTTTTAGGCCCGACCCCCTTCGATTAATTTTATTTTTGGATATGTTTTAGTACGTATTAAATGCAACTTCCAGCCAAATTTTCAGCCTTTTATACCAAGGTGGTGTAGAGTAATCAATTTTTCAAAATGGCGATTTTTTCCAAAAAATGAAAAAATTTAAATTTTCAATCAATTTTGACCAGTAAAAAATATAGATATATTAAAAAAAGATGGACAACATTTTGTTGGTAGTTAAATGTAGTTTTAGAAAAAAAATATGAAAAATTATTCGAAGTAATTATCACTTGTTTTTTATCGTATAAAAATTAAAATCGACTTTTTGAAAAAGTCCGAAACCTTCGATTTTTTTTTAAAAATGTCAAAAAATTCTACTCTAAATTACGCAACTTTTAAGTCATAATTCGAGATGTGATCGTAATTCGTTCTATTTTTATTCAAATTTTGAAAATTGCACTTTTTTTTTTGACTCTGGTTTATTTTATATGGTGCTCCAAAAAAAATAATTTGGTAAATATTTACCGTAACTTCCCCAAGATATATTAACTTGGATGTAAAAATACGTCTCAGAAAATTTTAGGATGATCGGACATGGGTAAGGCGTGCCGCATCGGCTTTGAAGTTTGAAAATCGGATTACAAGGGAAAATATGCATTTTTTTCTGTTTTCTTAATTTTGGTATTTTAAGTTAATTTTGAATTCAAATGGTTACAGAATTGAAATTTAGAGTAAAATGTCTCTATATTAAGGTCATAAAAACCGAAATCGGTTTAAAATCAGCCAAGTTATTACAACTTCCCCAGGCATCTAACGTGTGGCAGACAACTTGATTAATCAATACAATCCGATTTTTGAAGTTCATTGAAATTTTCTACTGTAATAGCATTTTTTTATTCTTCAAGTTCAAATGTTATTAGATGACAAGTATTTTCCATATTGTGTTTTGCTAACATTTTTTAAATTAGTGCTAAAAATGCCTGGATTTTCCACACCCTTTTGAAATCTCTATTTTTAAAAAAAAAATATTTTTTTTGTTTTAAAATTTGGAAAAGTCAAAAAAATATTACACTGAAACATGAATAATGAAAAAATGTTATTACAGTAGAAAATTTCAATAAATTTAAAAAAAGGGCCTCGTATTTTTTAATCAAGTTGTATGGCACACGCTAGATGCCTGGGGAAGTTGTAATAACTTGGCTGATTTTCAACCGATTTTAGTTTTTAGTACCTTATTAGAAAGGCATTTTACTCCACATCATAATTCTGTAATCATTTGAATTAAAACTTAACTTAAAATACCAAAGAAATTGCGAAAACAGAAAAAAATTCATATTTTTCCTTGTAATCCGTTTTTTAAACTTCAAGGACCATGCTAAGCGCCTTACACATGTCCGATCGTCCCAAATTTTTGTGAGACGTATATTTACCTCCAAATGAATATATTTAGGGTAAGTTAGGGTCAGTATCTACCATTTTTTTTTTTTTTTTGACTCCATATAAAATAAATCAGAGCCAAAACATAAAAGGTGCAATTTTAAAAATTAAAAAAAAAAATAGAAAGAATTGTGATCACATCTCGAGTTATAGCTTAAAAGTTGCATAATTTAGAGTAGAATTCTTATAGTTTTTTACAAAAAAATCGAAGGTTTCGGACTTTTTCAAAAAGTCGATTTTAATTTTTAAACGTCAAAAAATAAGTGATAATTACTTCGAATAATTTTTTCACATTTTTTTTTCTAAAACTACATTTAAATACCAACAAAACGTTGTCCAACTTTTTTTAAAATATCTATATTTTTTACTGGTCAAAATTGATTGAAAATTTAAATTTTTTCATTTTTTGGAAAAAATCGCCATTTTGAAAAATTGATTACTCAACACCACCTTGGTATAAAAGGCTGAAAATTTGGCTGCAAGTTGCATTTAATACGTACTAAAACATATCCAAAGCCTAAAAGTGAGTGATTTGGCATGGAATGCCCCATATACTTTATGGGGTCCCAGGCCGATCTTTGTATGAGATAGAAACACAATGACAAATTTAAGTGAATGGTATAAAAAAAAATAATGTATCGCACGATTTCTTTTTCGTTTTTTATTTTTCAAAAATCCAAAATTTCGGTCATAAATCAAAAACTCGAATTTGGTTCAAATTAAGTTTAAACGAAAAATTGCTCAAGCTTTATGAAAAGTTCAAAGGAAAGAAATTTTGTGATTTTTTTTTTGAACCTAGGAAAAAACCGCCATTATTTAAAAATTTCAAAAGGCGATATTTCAACTACCGTTAGACCGATATTAGAATTTTATTTTTAATACTCGTGTTCAGAGACATGTGTTTTTTTTATTTTTATACCCTCCACTTAGTGATAGAGGGTATATATAAGTTTGTCATTCCGTTTGTAACTCACCGAAATATACCCCATAAAGTATATATATTCATGATGCCCGATCGATTTTAAGACATTCTAGCGATGTCCGCCTGTCTGTCTGTGGAAAATGCTATCACGGACAAAATATTGCACAGAGATGACTGAAACTTAAAACATTTATTGGAAGTTCTCCCTAGAAGTTTGGTATTGCATTTGAGCGATATCGGTTCAGCGGTTCAAAAGTTATGAGCGAAAATGTAAGCACACCTCAAAAATTTCAGTAAATTCAACATAACCTAAAAACACAAAATGCTTTAATTCGGCTTCTGGTTGACATGTGTGAACATAATTGAACACCAAATGGTATTTAATTGTGGAGGGTATCACTACATTCGGCAAGGCCGAATTTTACTTTTTTACATGTTTTTTATTAAAAATTTCCCAAAATTCAAAACTTTGATGGTTGAACTGGATTAATATAATCCGACTGGCCTCAAATTTGTGCCACATAAGATTTTGGCCTAGGAGAATAAAAATTTGCCCGGACATTTAAGAAAAAAGTTTTAGCCATTAAAAAAAAAAAATAAAAATGCCGCTCCAATGGGGATATATGGAGTAGAGCCGATATCATTCAGTCAAATGTGATCTCTATATGTGCCCATATAAAAAGAGAAATGTTCTGATATTGTGTTATAAATCACTTTTCCTTAAAATATTTTAAATTTAGATTTTGTATCCCCACTCATGTAAACTTCTACACTTGTGTGTACAAAAAATATCCAAAGTGTATATATTTTTTGTGTTCGTTCGTTCGTTCATCTCTCTACTGTCACAATTGATAAAAATCACATTTTCCATTTGAATAGAATTTTATGAATTCGTGCATAAAATTACACTCTTCTCCTGTTCTGTATCTTTAGAATTTATTTCATATATTTTTTTTTTGTTCAAACTAACATGAAATTGCATTGGAATTTCTTTCTGAAAAAAAAAAAACGTTAAGAAACAGGAAAAAAATATTAAGAATTACAAAAAAATTTTTGTATAACAATGTTGTAACAATTTAGGGGACAGACATTCACAAAGAGAGACAATTATTTCTTTAACAAAAAAAAATGTATTTTTGTGGTTGGAATTTTGCTGTTAAATTATTGAGGTGTTAATAATTTTTATTTGATAAAATGAAAATTTCTGGTGATGAGAGGAGATGAGTGTTTTTAATTTTCAACAATTTCCAAAGTGGAGGAAATAAATGAAGCATACGAAAACAATGGGTTTGTGTTAAATAAAATAAAAGAAATAAGGGAAAATGTGTCAATATAATTATGATTAAAATAAAGAAAAGTACATTTTAAGTAATGTACAGAAAAAAAAATATTTTCTCATGATTTAAATTTTAAGCGGTTTCTGACGTTTGAAGTTTTGGGAAAAAAATATGCAAAAATATTTTTTTTTTTTTTCAGAAAAAAAAAAACATTTTAAGTATAATGTTTTGTTGTATATAATATTGTCTAGTTCTTTATTCTTTTGAAAAAACAAAATGCATTATCACCTTCTTTATAATAATTTGTAAAAGCACCACTTTACGTTTTGGGGGCCCTTTACAACTAACGAAACAAAAAAAAAAAAAACACAGAAATTGTTGCATATCACCGTAAATAATTTATTTTTGTGAAAACAAAAAAAAAAAAAAGATACCAAAGTAGTTTATGTGGAAAAAAAAACACCAAATACACTTGAAAAAAATATTTAAAAAAAAAATTATGAAGAATCTATAAGTAAGTGTTGTAGGTACATGAAGTTGTAGTGTTTAAGCTTTTTAAACTTGTATCTCTATATTGTTCAGGGCTAGAAAATATTTTGTATTATTATAAGTATGGCTTGTAAAAGTGTTAAAGAAGTGGCACTTAAAACTGCTTAAATACTTTATGACCAAAGCGCAGAAGAATGGAAAATAAGGTTTAAGTATGTAGATTGTAAGAAAGAAACAGAAAGACACATTAAAGTCATCTTCTTCTCTTAAGGCGGCAAAGTCATTAAACTTGTATAGTGTTTTTTTTTTTTTGTACGTTGAAGGAGTTTAAGAAGAACTAAGATGAATAAAAAAAAAAAAAACAAAATATATGTACAACATAATAATTTTAAACAACATTATTAAGATTTTTTTTGTAAATTTTCAAGAGTTTTTTTTTTTTGTACAAAAACAAAGTTTAAGGAAAAGAGTTGAAAGTCATTGGATAATAAAGCGTCTTAAAGTCTGGTAGGGTTTTAACAACCAAAAGGTTTAAGGTTTTTTGGGGAAAGAGATAAAAACAGTAATGAAAATAAAACTACCGGCACTCATGCTGCAAATTTCCATAAGGAGTGATAGAACGAAAGAACAAATAAAGGTATAATTGCGAAATTTTTAGGATAATCGCTAAATTGTCAACACTGTTGTCTTTAATACGACCAATTTTATATTTCAAATATACACAGTTAATCTGCCGATTAACAAACATATCGTTGACTGGCCTTCAACATGGATTAAGCGAAAGATTTTATCAAATTTTTTAAACTAAGCCATAGTGGTCTTATATTGCACATTTTCATGCCCACCAAACCTTTTCGAGATTTTTAAAACTTTACTTACGCTTTCCCGAAGCTTGTCAACGATATAACCTAAATGTTTCTTTAAAAATTCTCACATCGTTCTATTGGCCCCAACTTGGGCGCCAAAATACTATTTTTCAATTTTCAAATTACTTTAGTTTAGCATGTTGTAACATTTTAAAACTACAATAGAAATCAAAATTTTTTAAAAACTTAGCTATTTAAATAATTTTTAATTAGTGTATTAAAAATATCGGTTTTAAAACCAGTTCAATGAAATAATTTTTTTTTGAAATTATTTTTTATCGTAAATAAAAATATTAAAGATGAGACAGTGCCTATTTTGTAGCATTCGTAATTAAACGAAATTTTAATTCAAAACAAACTTTGGAAAATAATAAATTATAAAATTGACAATCCGCATCAGACATTTTACAGTCCAAATTCGTTTATGCCAGACTAAGGCGAATCGCTGTTAATTTATTGTTGTAGAAAATAAAAAATATATGATATCGTTAGCAATATATTGATATCAAAGGCTGCAATTCGGGTTTAAAATAATTATTACTATTAAAAGACTAACAAAAATCAATGGGCCCCAGCTTGGGCGCCAAAAATTTATTATCTATTCAAGTTTATTATTTATTTTTTCTTTCAAATTAAAATAAAAAAAATATTTTTTTAGCGAAATTTAGATTGATAATAACTAGGGATGAGATTTCCATGCAAATGCATGTTTTTTGTCGATAGTCCAAAAACGATATGGATCAATTATCTTTTCGAATCAAGAAATTTGCGTTAAAATGGCGTCGATATGTTTTTGCATATTTTTGCATATTTTGGTGAAAATGCATATTTTTGCATATTTTGGTTTTAAATGCATATCTTGTGCATATTTCTGACTTTTAAGTGCATATTTTGGCATAAATAAGCAAAAACCAATATTATCTGTTTCAAAAACTAATTTAAATTTTAAAAATTTATTTTAAAAATAAGAATAAAAATTTCTTTTTAATTTTTTTTATAGATATTCTTAATTTAAAAAAAAAAAAATCTTATATAAAGTTTTAAATATTTAAAAACGGCATTATTTTTTACTTTTTAAGAAGTTTTTCCTATGAAAACAAGATATTTATTGCACACATTTTATTTTTAAGTGCATATTTTTATGTTTTTTAATGCATATTTTGAGTTTTTTAGCGCATATTTTAAGCGCATATTTTCGATTTTTTAGTGCATGAAAATCTCATCCCTAATAATAATAACACATTTCGATACAAGAATAATTTTTAGTATTTAAAGACTTTCACCGTATAATGGGCCCCAGCTTGGGCGCCAAAATTTGGATTCTGGTTAAAATTATTTTTATTAGCTTTATTTTAAATAAAAATCTATCAACAAACATGCACCACCATTTCTAGATGTAATCGGATAAAAAAAAAATTGATTTCCAAGACCGTAATTCAGCTTTAGAATAATGTTAACTATCAAAAGACTTACAAAATTCACTAAGCCCCTGCTGGGGCTAATTTTTTTTTCTTTATTCAAATAAAAAACTGATATTTAAAGAAACATTTTTAAATCTAAGAACGAAATACGGCTCTAGAATCATGTTTACTATAAAAGGACTTTCATTGTATAATCAGCCCCAGCTTGGGCGCCAAAAATTGTATTAAGATGAAAATCGATTACAACAGACAGGAAACACTATTTCCAAAAGGTAATTTGTAAATGATCAATTAGAAATCGAAGATTCTATTTAAAATTAGAAGACTATTTTTGACATTGAAGATTTCATTTTAAGTATCCACTGTATATGGAGCAAAACGCGTCAACGGTCCACACCAAAAAAAACGATTTTGGTATAATTTTGCCAAAATGTTAGGATTATGGTAGGTAGTCTAAAGTTCAAATAAAAAAAATGTCGTTGAAATATTTTTAGAGTTACAGAGATGGGAAGTTTTAATTTTTTTGCAAAAATCATATTTAGTTGAATTTTTATTGAAACTTTGATGCGATAAAAATAAAAAAAGATTTTTAAAGTATTTTTGACGAACTTTTCAATGGGATTGGTGGTTTTTCAAAAAAATATAAATTTGGCCTTAAAGTTCAAGGTCAAATTATTAAAAAAAAAATTTCTTATAGAGCGCCTCTTTTAGGATTATTTTAACTAAGTTAATTAGAAAGCTTGACATGTTTTACCTAAAAAACATTTTTTCAAAAAATGGATCGAGAGTTCCTTATTGCGAAAATATTTTTTTATTTATTTTTTTTACTTATGTATAATACACGTGGTATTCATACTTTTTAAGTGTTATTTTATACAAAAAAAATTAATTTCGTAAAAGGGAACTCTCGATCCATTTTTTGAAAAATGTTTTTATATGCTAAAAACGTCAAGTTTTCTTATAATTTTAGTTAAAATCATCTCAAAATAGGCGCTTTATTAAATAATTTTTTTTAATAATTTGACCTTAAATTTTAAGGTCAAATTTATATTTAAAAAAAAAAAAAAAACACCAACGCCATTGAAAAGGCCGTCAAAAATACTTTAAAAACCGTTTTTATACCCTCCACTCTAGTGATAGAGGGTATATATAAGTTTGTCATTCCGTTTGTAACACCTCGAAATATTGGTCTAGGACCCCATAAAGTATATATATTTATGATCCTCGATCGATTTTAAGTCGATCTAGCGATGTCCGTCCGTCCGTCCGTCTGTCTGTCCGTAGAAAACACGCTAACTTTTGAAAGACTTTACAGAGGCTACTGAAGTTTGACATATATGTTTGCCATTTACCTGGTCAGGTTGGTATTGGAATCCAGCCAAATCGGTCCAGTGGTTCAGAAGTTATGAGCAAAAATGTAAATTTCGGCAAGGGTGTTTCGCGAATTTACGAGATAAAACCCACGATAACTTTCGAAGACAATAATGAGACTACTGAAGCTTGGCATGTATCTTTGCCGTTCCCCGGGTCTATTTGGTATTAAATTTCAGTTCAATCGGTCCAGTGGTTCAAAAGTTATAAGCAAAACTCTGAATTTCAGATTAGTTTCATCAAAAATGCCACGTGTTTTAACAAGTTTTAAATGCATTGGTGGTAACTAAACAATGCTTTTCAAACTTGTTTAATTTTAAAGCAATGCTTTTTAAACTTGTTTAGTTTTAAAAGCATTGGTAACTTTAAAATTACACTCGAAAAAAATTTTACACTCAAAAAAATTTTACACTCAAAAAAAATTTTACACTCAAAAAAAAATTTACACAAAAAAAAATTAATTTTTTTTTTTACAAAAATGACAATATTTTGTGTACATATGTACGTGCATTCACTCAGAAATATTTTTACATTAAAAAAAAACATTACACTCGAAAAAATTTTACACTCAAAAAAAAAAAATTAGTAATTTTTCTTAAAAAAAAAATGACAAAAAAAATAGTTTTTTACTCAAAATAAAATATTTCTAATCAAAATTGTTAATTTTTTGTACTAAAAATGTACTACCCTTTAAAAAATGCATTGTGGAGGGTATTCATAGATTCGGCAAAGTCGAATTTAACTTTTCTACTTGTTTAAAAATAAATTTTTATAGCATCAAAGTGTCAATAAAAGTTCAACCAAATATATTCCTTGCGAAAAAATTAAAACTTCCCATCTCTGTAACTCTAAAAAATACTTCAACAAAATTTTTTTTATTTGACCTTTAGTTTACCTACTATTATCCTAACATTTTGGCAAAATTATACTTAAATCGGTTGGTGTGGACCGTTGACGCGTTTCGCCCCATATCCAAGGTTTCTACTTGTAAGTGGCTGCTTACGTTTTACGTCAGCACACATAGACTCTAAGGTCCATTGAGGTTTCTACTTAGAATTTGAAAATTTTATTTGAAATTCCAAAATTGTAATTATTAAAAAATCCTTACAATTTTCTTTCGAATTTCAAGCGATATTTTCAAAATTTATCAAATCTTCGAATTTTCAATGAAACCGTCAAATTTTTAATACAATTTTGGAATTTTGAATGGAGCCTTCGAATCTCAAACGTAATCTTTGAATTTTAATTGAATCTTTCCAATTTCAAATGAATCTTTGAATTCCAATTAATCTTTTATCAATTGCATCTGAAAATGGTGTAGTCTATAAAATTTTGTAGTGACCTCGAAATATTAAAACTATGAAGTTCTGGTCACAGAAATTTTCTAGCAAGCCAGACTTTGGTAAAAAGTCATAAAGTCTAAATGTTGCAACATTTTAAACAATATTGTGGTGGGATCCTATTCTTTTAGCATCCACTAGTTTACAATTTTCCAAATTGTTCAACTTTTGTTATAGTTTATTTTCCTTTAGCCTTCTATCTTCTAGGAAATTATTTTCGATTTGTTTTTTTCCAACATTTTAAATTAAAATTTATTATGTATTGAAACTATATTCTTAACTCTTAACATTATAATTATAGGTCTTACTGTTTAAATCCCCCTACCAAAAAAATACAAATTACCATGAAAATTATTTCCAAAAATAAGCCTGTTTCTATGTTCTTTTTTTTATATAATTTAACCGCAATCAACATTTTAATACTTTAATGATAATGTTAAAAAGCGAAATAAAATAAAACAGAAAAACTTATATATTCTTAAAACTAGAACCTATAATTATAAACTAAGACAAACCCTCATCATCATCAAAATTATAGACAGTAAAAAAATCCCAAAAAAAAAAAATAAAAATACTCAACACAAAACATGAAACTAGTTCTGAATAATTGTAGACATTTATATTAAAAGCGTAAATAATTTCAATTTATAAAACATTTAATTTTAATTTTATAATTATAGTAGTTTTAATAACATTTACTAATAAAAACAACAAAAATAAAATTTAACAAAATGCAACAAGTTGTTAAATAAAATGACACTTTAAATTCAAATTCGTTTTTTTTTTGTCTATTTTACGTTAAGTGTTAATAAGCAATTAAATTATATTTTTATTTTGATGGATATAAAAAAAAAATAAAATTTGACTAAAAATTAACCCCCATTAGTATGCATATGTTTGTATTTGTGGATTTAACCAGAGAATTTTTTTATTATTTTTTTTAAATAAACAAATTACAGAGGGTTAATTTCAATCAATGTCAGTTAACTGTGACTTATCAAACCTCATCAAAAATAAAACAGAATGCAATTTTTAGTGTTTTGGCCGCAACCCCTTTTTTTAGCTGAGGTTTTCTAAATTTTTTATTTTTCTAAAATTGTTATCTTTAACTTTACATCACCATAAAATTGTAACTGTTACATTTTTTTTAATTTTTTTACAATAAGGGTGTTTTGGTTTATTGTAACCTATTTTTTCCAAATCCCTTTGATTTGATTTTGTTTGTCACTGATTTTAAGATTTTTTTTTTTGTTTTAATACGATTAAGTTGGTATTTTTTTCTGGCCTCAAGCTGTTTTTATTTGGTTGTATTTAATGTTTTTTTTTTGTTTGTTTTTCTAATGCTTAATTTAACAATTTTTATTGATCTTTAAGGAAAAAACAACATTTTAATTATTTAAGCTGACATTAATTGTGAATGGGTGGATTTTGTTATATGTAGGAACTGGTGGTGAGAACTGAGAGTAAGTAAGATTTTATGTGAATTTAAATGAGGAGTTAGTGGACATTTCAAGTATAATTAGCTAATTTAGAAAGATTTTAAACATTTAATGATTTTAACAAACTTAGGTAAATTAACCAAGTTTTTAGGTTAAAGTTAAGATCGATTTTGAGGGGACTTTGTGAAATAATTTGGATCATCTTTATCGTGAAGTTTTACTTTATAAAGATTTAATTTTTAAAATAAAAAAAGTGCTTTTTCAAATGGCGCCCAACTTGGGGCTAACCAACGTGTCCTTCAAAAATATGATATAAGTTTCATTTTCAAAATTTTTTTGATTTTGTTTGTTTAATTTTTTTAATATTCATTGATCTTTAAGCAAATATATATATATTTATTATTTAAGTTGACTTTAACAGTGAAAGGGGTGGATTTTAAAAACTGGTGGTGAAAATGAAAGAAAAGAAGATTTTATGTTAATTTAAAAAGGGATTTATAGGATATTTTGAGTATGATTAGCTAATTAAGAAACAGTTTTAGCATTTGACGACTAATCAAGAAACATTTAAGGAGTTTGTAAGAACTTAGGTAAATTAACCAAGTTTTTAGGTTAAAGTTAAAATCGATTTTATCGAGACCTTTTGAAATAATTAGGATCATCTTTATCATGAAATTTTGCTGTATAAAGATTTAATTTTTTAAATAAAAAAACTTGGCTTTTAAAATGGTGCCCAACTTGGGGCAAACCAACGTTTAACCAAAAATATGATACACATAAGTTCCACTTTCAAATTTTTTCTGATTTTTTTGTTTAATTTTTTTGATTCTTATTGATCTTTAAGGAGAAAATTACATTTTAATTATTTAAGCTGATTTTAATGAATGAATGTGGTGAATTTTAAAAACTAGTGGTGAAAATGAAAGAAAAGAAGATTTTATGTTAGTTTAAAAAGGGATTTATTGTATATTTTATGTATAGTTAGCTAATTAATAAACATTTTAAACAGTTTATGACTAATCAAGAAACATTTAATAAGTTTGTAAGAACTTAGGAAAATTAACCAAGTGTTTAAGTAAAAGTGAAGATGGAGTTTGAGGGGATTTTGTGTAATAATTTGGATCATCCTTATCATGAAATTTTACTGCAAAAAAGACTTAATTTTTAAAATAAAAACAAAACTTGGTTTTTAAAATGGCGCCCAACATGGGGCCAACCACCGTTTAACCAAAAATATGATATAAGTTCCACTTTCAAAATTTTTCTGATTTTTTTTGTTTATTTTTTTAATTTTTTTTTGACCTTTAAGGAAAAAATACACTTTTAATTATTTAAGCTGACATCAATGGTGAATTGGTGGTGAAAATGAAAGAGAAGAAGGTTTTATATTAATTTAAAAAGAAGTTTTTAGGATATTTAAGGTATAATAAACTAACTAAGGAACATCTTAAACATTTTATAACTAATCAAGAAACATTTAATGAGTTTGTAAGAACTTAGGAAAATTAACCAAGTTTTTAGGTAAAAGTAAAGATCGATTTTGAGGGGACTTTGTAAAATAATTTGGATCATCTTTATCATGAAATTTTATTTTTTAGGTATTTAATTTTTAAAATAAAAAAAACTTGGTTTTTAAAATGGCGCCCAACTTGGGGCCAACCAACGTTTAACCAAAAATATGGTATAAGTTCCACTTTCAAAATTTTTCTGATTTTTTTTGTTTAATTTTTTTAATTCTTAATGATCTTTAAGGAGAAAACAAAATTTTTATTATTTATGCTGACATTAACGGTGAAAGGGGTGGATTTTAAAAAAACTTGTGGTGAAAATGAAAGAAAAGAAGATTTTATGTTAATTTAAAAAGGGATTTATAGGAAACTTTAAGTATAATTAGCTAATAAAGCAACATTTTTAACATTTTATGACTAATCAAGAAACATTTAATGAGTTTGTAAGAACTTAGGTAAATTAACCAAGTTTTTAGGTTAAAGTTAAGATCGATTTTGAGGGGACTTTGTGAAATAATTTAGATCATCTTTATTATAAAATTTTAATTTTAAAGTATTTAATTTTTAAAATAAAAAAAACTGGGTTTTAAAATGGCGCCAAACTTGGGGACAACAAATGTGTTTACCAAAAATATGATCAGTTCCCTTTTTAAAAATTTTTCTGATATTATTTGTTTAATATTTTTCATTTTTATTGATCTTTAAGGAGAAAATTACATTTTAATTATTTAAGCTGATTTTAAAGAATGAATGTGGTGAATATTAAAATCTGGTGGTGAAAACCAAAAAAAAAAAAAATAAGAATTTATTGTAATTTAAAAAGGGATTTATTGGGTATTTCAAGTATATTTAGCTAATAAAGGAACATTTTAAAAAGTGTAATATTTCGATGTGTTACAAACGGAAGTGGACGGTATAAATATCTGCCCGTTAGTGTGCGCGAAAACTATGGGACTTATCTCGGATGCCAATTGAAGAAGATGTGATGAACCTAATACAGATGAAACAGTTGAACATATTCTGTGCAAATGCCACGCATTGGCGAGACACCGCGAGCGAATACTAGGTAAAGCAGAAATCGAGAATCTGGATGATATCGCGGCTATGGACCTTACGCAACTAAGACTGATCGCAACATGAACTAACGCTTTTTATCCTCGTCGCTGAAGGAAATTGTGCTATCGCAATGGACCAGCCGGTCTATGCAAGGAGTTTGAACTTTAGGCTCCACCACCCCTAACCTAACCTACAAGGGAAGTCTCCCTAGTGTCACCCGCGGATCTTTATTGAATTGATTTTATTTTGTAGATCAGAAAAAATAAAGGGACACGTATTTTTTTTAGCGGCCCAAATTTATATTTAGGGGGTAAAAAGGCGAGGGGAAGACAAGGCCATTTTTCAGTTTTTTCGTCTATCTCCTATATTATGCAAAGAAAAATACGAACGGGAAAGCGCTGGCAAAGTACCTTTTATGGTCGCTTGTGTGCTGGGAAAGCATTACAGTTTAGTACTCTCCCAGCGTCCAAAATGATAACCACGGTAAACGGTATGCCATTGCTTTTTAAAGCGCTTTGAAAGCGCTTTAAAAACAAAAAATATGGTACTATTATAGCACTTTTAGAACAACAAAATGGGCCGTATCTAAGATGTATAAGTCCATAAGACACAACTTTTTTGTGTTCGAATAAAGAAATTTATTAAATTAGGATAAAAAAATTATATAAGCAATTTTGGACAAACTTTAAAATATATTTTCTAAGTCCCGGGAAAAATTTGTTTGCAGTTTTTTTTGTGTTTTGGAATAGAAAATTTATTAAAAAATTCTTTTAGGAAAAATTTTGGAAAAGTCCCGAAAAAATAGTGGTGTATTGAACCGAAACGGGTAGTTTTCCAAAGGGATAGACCCAGTGACATTTCACATGTGAGGTATCCGGAGTTTAAGACACTTCCTCACGAAAGAAACAGGTGTTTTTATATAAAAGGTGTCAAGTTTGTAAAATATAGGTCATTGTGTCTAAGTGACGAGAACTATCAAGAACCGGCCACTTATCCTGCAGGGAAATAAAAAATATTCCAATTGTTAGGAAAATTAATAAATTTTAATAAAAAATTTATACTTTGAATGGAATTAAATAGAAAAACATTGGCAAAGCGCTTGCAAAGCACTTTTTCGAATTCATACTACCTTTTACACAAAAAATATAGTGCTTTGCCGAGACTTTTTCTTTAGAACGGTTGGCAGTTTCTGCCTGGGTAGTCATGTTACATACCAAATGAAAGGTCTTTGGAAAACCTATCTACGTGAGCTAAGAACGTAACCAATCATGCACAACTTTTCGCAATATTGAGTAAAATACCAAAATTTTAGGATATTTTTGTTAATAAATCGAAAAATATTAACTTCTTTGGCCCGTTGTTAGCACTACGAGACATTAATTTTGTTTAAATAGGCGTAAATCGTAAAAAACTGAAAAAGGTCAATTTCCCCCCATACAAATCGACCTCCCCTAAAAATGAGTTTGGGCCGCTAAAAAATAATACGTGGTGAATTAATTTTCGTTCTTAACAACATATCCAAATTTCATGAAGATCGGAGGGTGACATCAGGGAGACTTCCCTTGTTAGTGTGCGTGATTGGGAAATTCCTTTCGTGAGCTTGAGTGAGTGTGAATCAACAGTCACTAACGCACCCATCTCTAGCCTGAATAGACTGGAAAACTTTTAATATATTTTATAAAAAAAATAAAATATGTTTAAAAGTTAATTAAATGCTAAATTTTTTAAATTGGTGCCCAATTGAGGGCCCATATAACATGATTGCAAAAAAAACGATGTAAGTCTTTTCAATTTAAAAATAATTCCTTTATTTTGTAATCTATGCTCTCAAATAAGTTAAAAATTTCTGGTTTTAATACTGGCGCCCAACTGGGGGCTTTTACCTAGGGGTAAAAAAAAAACAAGCGTTGTGATTTTTTTTTGTTGTTTTTATATTTTTACTGTTATGGGGCTTTTAAAGCATTAAAAGAGTCAACAAAATCAACTACCTAAGCTTAGTTAATATACCTAAGTTGTAAAAATCACTAACTTCTGAGAGTTTTTTACAAAAAACGTTCATTTTGATATAACATTAATGCAAAAACAAACAAATGTTATTAAATAAATTTCAAAAATCGAAATTATTCAAAATTTTTTTTTTTTTATTATTTAGCTTTCGCTGAGGTTTTCAAAATTTTTTTTTTAATTCTTAAGCAAAAAGTCAAAAAAGCTCCACGTCTAATGTTAAAATATAACATATCGCTCATTTACTTCTATAGTGTCATAACTCAAAATGTTTCATTTTGCAGAAAACGCGTTTAAAGTTTGCAATTGAAACTGGTTGTTCATTGAAAATGGGCAGTACATAGAAAATGTAATAATTATTACGTATTTTCTTCTCAAATGATGAGTTTTTAAGATATAAATACAAATTTTTGACATAATATAAAGCATGATATAACGAAAAATGCTGCATTATTAACTCAAAAATCACATTTTTTGAGTTATGACACTATACAAGTAAATGAGCGATATGTAAATAAAAATGCCTAAGTTTTTAAATTGGCGTCTAATTAGCGGGCTCCCCGCTTAAAACCTTAAATAAAATCATTAACAAAATCTACTAATTCAACTATGTTAACATACCTAAGTTTTAAAAAACTAAAAAATACTACCGCTGCGGGTTTTAAGATTCAAGTTCTTAAACAAAAACTCCTAAAAACTCGGCGTATTATGTTAAACTTAAAACTAGATAGGTTACCTAAGTTTTTAAATTGGCCCCCAATTAAGGCCCCGCTTAATATCTTAAAAAAGTCATTAATAAATTTAACTATTTAAGCTTAGTTAATATATCTTAGTTTTAAAATACCATAATATTATTTAAATTCTTCACAAAAAACGTCTTGTTAATATTAAATAAATGCAAAAATTAATAAATGTGATTAAAATAAATCTAAGAAAAGCATACAAATATGTAGTACTTAAACGCCATAACATTTGTATTGAGCGTTTTTCGAAAAAAAAATATAAAAGGACCGCGTCTAAGTTTTAAAACTAGTTAAAATACCTAAATTTTAAATTAGAGCCAAATTGGGAGCCTTTTTAAAACCTTATTAAAATTCTTCAACTTAAACTTGGTTAATATACCTAAGTTTTAAAAAATCATAAACATTATATAATTCTTTTCAGAAAACGTGTCGTTAATATAAAATTAATCAAAAAATTGAAAAATGTGATTAAAATAAATCTAAAAAATTTATACAAAAATATATTCAAACATCTTAATTTTTTTAACCGTTCCGCTGCAGTTTTTTTTAAATCGCGTCGCATGTTAAATCTTCTCAGAGATAAAATGCCTAAGTTTTTAAATTTGCGCCCAACTGAGAGCCCAATTAAAACCTTAAAAAATTCATCAACAAAATTACTTATTTAGACTTAGTTTATATACCTAAGTTTAAAAAAAACCATAATCTTATGGAAATTCTTAACAGAAAAAGTTTAATTAATATTTAATTAATGTAAAAATTAACAAATATGACTAATATAAATGTAAAAAATTTATTCAAATGAATATTCAAACCTCACAATATTTTTATTAAGCATTTTTTTTAACAAAAACTCATAAAATGTCCGCCTCTAAGTTCCAAAACTAGCTAAAATATCCTAAAACTGGCGCCCAATTGGGGGCCCGCTTAAAACCTTAATAAAAGTCTTCCACAAAATCAACTATTTAAATTTGGTTAACATACCTAAGTTTTAAAAACTCATAAACAACTTATAATTCTTCACCGAAAACGTGTCGTTAATATTAAATTAATGCAAAAAATTAACAAATGTGATTAAAATAAATCTAAAAAATGTATACAAAAATATATTCAAATATCATATTTTTTATTTAGCGTTCCGCTGCTGTTTTTAAAAAATTAAATTTTTTTTTTAACAAAAGCTCATAAAAGGTCTTTATACTACTCATATATTTATACATTATAAACTCGATATATAAAAGACAATAGTCGTCCGCGTCTAGCAATGGTTTGATGGTTAAATTTATAATTTTTTATATATTTTTGTATAGTATTTTTGTTTGTGCGTCATAAAAACAAAATCATGTATTCTTTGACTTTTATTATTCATTATTTTCACATTTATTTTCAGACAATTTTATTGTCTGTGGCGAAAAAAAAAACGAAACAACAAAATGCTACACACTCACGTTATAATATGAATGATTTTTTTAATGTTTAATTTCTTTTCAGTTTTATTATTTTGTCGCCATTTGGTGGCTATTAAAGTATTTTAAAGTAATTTGTTAAAAAAAAAAACTGTTTTGTTTTTTTATTTATTGTAAAGAAAACATTTGAAAGAAATGTTAAAAAAAAAATAAAACTAAATGTTTGATAAATTATTTGTTTGCATAGATAAGTTTTAATTAAACAAAGATTTATGTCAGATTTACAAAAATAAATAATTAATTATAAAAATATATAATAAAAAACAAAAACGTAAAGTCATTTAAAGGCCGATAAATATGTTTAACCAAATTTATGAAATGTCTTAAAAATGTTAAATTTATTAATTTTAATGAAAATAATAACTAAAATAAACGTGTCTTAAATTTTTTAAATTGGCGCCCAAGATGGGGCCAAAGACTAAAGGATTTAATAATCTCATAATTTTTGTTTCCTTATCATTGGATTCATTTTAAATATATTTATGAACGTAAATTCGATAGACAGCCCTTATCAATATGCTACATTGTGTTATATTGTCATGCTCCTTAATATATGCTTTAATTATATTACAATTAAAAATTTTAATTCCGTAAAGATCCAGAAAAAAGTTAAAGGCAGATAAATTTTTTAAATAACATATAAAAAATGTCTTAAAAAATTATTCAATGGAAATAATAACTAAAATAAAAGTGCCTTAAATTTCTAAAACTGGCGCCCAAGATGGGACCAAAGACTAAAGGATTTAATAATCTCATAATTTTTGTTTCCTAATCATTGGATTCATTTTAAATATATTTATAAACGTAAGTTCGCTATACCGCCCTTATCAATACGCTACATTGTGTTAGATTGTCATACTCCTTAATGTAGGCTTTAATTATATTGCAATTATAAAATTTTAATTCAGTAAAGATTCAGAAAAAAGTTAAAGACTGATAAATAAGTTATATTAATATAACATATAAAAAATGTCTTTAAAAATTAATTAATGTAAAAAATAACTAAAATAAACGTGCCCTAAATTTCTAAAATTGGCGCCCACGATGGGGCCAAAGACTAAAGTATTTAACAATTTCATAATTTTTGTTTCCTAATCATTTGAATTCATTTTAAATATATTTATGAATGTAAATTCGATAGACAGCCCTTATCAATATGCAGCATTGTGTTTAACTGTCATGCTCCTTAAGGTAGGCTTTAATTATATTACAATTATAAAATTTTAATTCAGTTAAGATACAGAAAAAAGTTTAAGTCGTTTATTTAGCAGATGTCTTAATTGAATTAGTTTTTTGGATTATTTTTTACTTAAAATCTTAATCCAATTAATCTAAAAAACACACCTAATATCTCCCAGTCAACCAAATTAACCCCCTTTTGACAAATTTTCTTGATTTCAAAAAAAAAAATTTCATAAAATTTTGATGTAGTGTTACTGGTTTGATGTATTATGATTTTTCAACCTTTTTTTTCTTATTTTAAAAATTTTCTACCCAAAAAAAAAATTGTAACATTTAACAAATGCTGGTGTTGAATATAAGTGATGATGTTAATATGTAGCTGGCTTTTGGTGCTGTATTGTTGCTGTTATAATAATTTTTGACGCATATGCGTTTTATAATGTTTCATGATTTGATAATGTTTTTTTCTAGTACCAGAAAAAAGTACCAGCTCTTTTTTTACTTCATCTTTTTTTTCTGCTCGAATACATGTTTTTTGTGTCTGTCTGTTTGAGAAAAGGTGGAAATTTGATGATGCTTAGACAATTTTTGAACACACCCTATTTGGCTTTTTTTTTGTACATAATTTCTGGGTATTATTGTGTTGTTCATTGCCGTCTATTGTTTAAGAGTAGAAATATGATAATATGCGTATATTTCATATTTGTTTCGGTGGTCTAACTTTCTAAGGGATGAAGATGAATTGCCTTATGTCTGTTTTGACGTAATCGTACTCTTTTTCACATACACAGTAACACATACAGCTAGAGAAACACAGGCACAGACAGACCTTTCTGGTACAGTACATATTTTTATATTAGCAGGGCAAGGAAGTTTTGGTCAAAAACGTAATTGTTGTCATTGGCCTTTTTAAAATTCATTTAAAATGGCAAAATATGCATATTTTTCAGCAAACGCATATTTTGCAGAAAGTGCTAATTTTAATGGAAATGCATATTTTGTATATATTTTTGACATTTGGAACATTTGAAGTTTAATATCATTGATTTGTTAGTGAACAATTTGTTAAAATTGCGTATATTACCGAAAATGCATTATTTTTCAATACTTTGCTAGACAGAATACAAATTGTTTGTATTTATATTTCTGCAAATAAAAAAATTGCATTAAATTGTATTTTTTAAGTACATATCAGGCTTAAATTGCATATTTTCCTTAAAATGCATATTTCTTGAATACTTTGCAATACAGAATAACATTTTTTTGTATTATTATTTCTGTACATAAGAAAATTGGAAGAAATTGCAGTTTTTAGTGCATATCTGCCTGAAATTGCATTTTTTTGCTAAATATGCATATTTTGGAGATGCATACTTTGCATATATTTTGGAGATGCATACTTTGCTAAAAAACTATATTTTGCCTAAACGTATTTTTTGCATATGGCAAAAATGGGAAAACTTTCAGTTAAATTCCATCGATCTACAAGTGCATATTTTTCCATGAAAATATTTTTTTTGCATATTTGGCAGGACTGCATTATAATTTATTTCTATTCTTGCGTACCAAAAAATTTTTATTTAAATGAGCTTTTTAGTGCTCATTGAATTATATTTCGCTGAAAATGCATATGTTCCTGAAAATGCATATTTTGTTGGAAATATATTTATTTATTGAATTTTTAACATATAATTACAAATCACATTCTAAAATAACCCAACCGAGACGGGTGATAAAGACCAAGGTCTCCGGTGGGAATCGAACCCCCGACCCCCAGACTCATAGGCTAGCACGCTAGCCTACCGGGCGCCTCTCGAAAAATATATTTTGCTGAAAATTTTCATATTTTTCACTTATGAGAAAATTGGTAATGTTTTTAGTTTAATTGCATCGATTTAGTAGTGCATATTTTTTTGTTGAAAATGCATATTTTTTTGTTGAAAATGCATATTTTTCTGAAAATGACTGTATAATAAAAAAAATTCTATTACTGCGAACTAAAAAAATTGCATATCAATGGATTTTATTGCATATAAGGCTGAAAGTTAAAATTTTTCTAAAAATGCATATTTGGCTGGAAAAATATATTTTGCTGAAAATTTACTTTTTTGACATATGATAAAATTTTCAGTTAATGCCTTTGATTTATTAGTATATATTTTTTGTTGAATTGTATATTTTGTGGAAAATGCATATTTTTGCTTATTTGGCAAGACTGCGTAATATTTTATGGTATTTCTTTTTTGCGAACCAAAACCATTTGCATTCCAATGGATTTTTTAGTGCACACAGGCTGAAAGTTCCTATTATATAAAAATGCATAATTTACTATAAATGCATATTTTGCTGGAAAAATTGACTTTGTAGAAAATTTACATACGTTTTACATATGGCCTAAATGGGAAAATTTTCAGTTCAATGCTATCAATTTATTAGTTCATATTTTTCTTAGTTTGCATATTTTGCTGAAAACGCACAATTTTCCATATTTGGCAAGACTACATAATATTTTTTAGTATTTCTATTTCTGCAAACCAAAAGATTTGCTTAAAGTTTATATTTTGCTGAGAATGCATATTTTGTTGAAAATGCACATTGTGCTGAAAACCCCTATTTTAATTTAAAATGTAGATATTTTTTACATATGAGAAAAATGAAAACACTTTCTTTTTTTATATTATTAGTGCTTTTTTTTGTTGAAAATGCATATTTTGCTAGAAATTTATATATTTTGAAAATGCATATTTTTTGCATATTTGGCAAGACCGCATATATTTATTACTGTTTTTTGCTTCTGCGAAACAAAAAATGTTCATTAATATGCATTTTTTAGTGCATATTAGTCAAATTTTTTGCAAACGACTCTTTAAACGGGACAATGCCGAAAAAAGACAATGAGATAAAAGTGACGTATTTCAAATATTTAAGTTGTGATACCTCGTAAGCCATACAAGCTTTTTGAGAAATCTTTTAAGTAAAAGCTCCATTTATTTTTCGTAAAATCCCTTCTTTTTTTAAAATCTCGTAAAATTTCTTTTTTTTTTAATTATCCTAATATTCAAAAACTAAGGCTCCATACAAAACCCTTGTTCACCAGTTCTGAAAATTACAGATTTTTGATCGGCAGATTATATATAAGATATTGTTTTTACGTTTATTAAATAAACTGCCTTAACTTCCTTGCCCTGTCTATTATGTTTAAGACAAAGTAGATCCCAGCTGTATCCCGTTAAAAGTATGGTTAATGTTTTTTTAGTTATTGTTGTTTGAAAACCAGCCATAAGCTGTAGGATTAAAATTCAAGAAATGAGCAAATTAAAATTATTTTTTTTTTTTAAATTTCAATGTGGGAATAATTTTCCACCAAAATAGATTTTAAAAAGGAATATTACAAAAGAATTTCTTTAAATGTTTAAAAACAGACCATAACCAAGAGATTTAATATATGAGTAAAAAATATTATAAGAGTTCGACTGAACAGCATTCGTTAGTTGGAAGCATTTAGGGAAAATTTCTCTGTCGGTTTTAAGAAGATTTAAGGCGATTTCGCTTGTAAAATTTCGGACCGTTTCCGAAAATAAACAACATTTTTACTGTTCGGCTGTCAAATTTGGGGTTATGTTAAACGACCAAACAATGAAATTGTGATTATTTTCGTCTTCGTTCTTGCAATTGATATTCAAAAAAAAAAATCTGGCCATCAGAAAAATTAGTGTAAAAAGCTTTGTAATACCGAACTCCAACCAAATATGATTTTTTTGCCAAACTGTTCTAGTGAACACTATCTATGATAACAAAAGAGTGCGCTACCAAAGAGAGCTGAGGATGAAAGATATAGTAACCACTCTTAAAATTTATGGGCGATCCCGCTTGGTGCAAAAATTACTTATTTCGCAAAATAAAACCGAAATAGTGAACAAATTTTAATTGTTTCAATTTCGGACAAATGAATGTTCCGTAAATGGTCAAAGAAATTAGCTTATCATCATATTTTTAAATCAGGAATGGTTGTTTTTTAAATTTATTTTTCTGATAAAATATATTTAGGAAATATTTACGAAAAATTTTCACTTACCAGGGTCTGATGTATCTAGGACAGGTGGTTGTTGAGATAAAGGACCAGGTGTACTACCAGCGCCAGGCGATCTAGCATCATCGTTCATGGCTCCACCATACGATAATGATGAACTAGGAGGCCGCTATAAAAATAAAAAAAAGAAATAGAAAATTCAAATCAGTAAATTGATAATTTAAAGAAAACATTTAAGAAATTAATAACTAAAATTTATTAAAAAAAAAAAAAATTAAACTAAAAAAATAAATTGCACAAAAATCATAAAACCCTTCAGAAGGAATTAGGTTGACAGTTCTAAAAACTGAAATTTTTGGTTAGTCAGTACTGATCTGATTGTGATTATTTTGTACTATCCATTTTTATGATGTATGTCTTATGTCATAGAGTCAAAAAAGTTTATAAAATACTTCTTATCTTGAAACAGTACGTAAACAAAAGAAAACAACTGTAAAGAATGCCTGTAATTATAGACTTAAAAACAAACTGGATAATAAAATGAACTAGTTCACTTAGTTCAAAGGAGTGAAACCATTACAATTGTAAACTAAAAAACTCGTTATAGGTAATGAGAACAAATTCTGTTAGTTTTAAAATTATAAAAAATTTGTTATTGATCGACACTAAAGTAGACCTTATTTAGCCTTTTAGGATTTTCCAAAAGTAGAGTCCAGTCTTGTGTGAGGTTAGGGTAAAAAAATTCACAATATGAACTCGATGAGCATTGAAGTTTTTGAGAGCGCAATTGGTGCAAAACTTTAAGAAAAATATATTATATCGTGCGATACATCATATTTGTTAATTTTGATGCTCTGAACACGAATATCATAAAGTTTTTAAAATAGGTCGATCAGTTTTCGAGATATCGCTATTTGAAATTTGTAAAAGTTGCAGTTTTTCCATATGTTGAAGAATTAAAAAAAAAAAAAAAAATCGTAAAATTAATTTTTCTTGACACTTTCAAGGAGCTTGGGATGAACTTTAGTTTGAACTTAATTTAAGTGAAATCAGATAGTTTTAACCCGTGGCGCCAATCAAAATATATAAAAATCAAAAAATCGGTAGATTTAATCGACACGGGCAAAAATTATCGAATTTGGCTCAACATAAGTTTAAATGAAAATTTGTTTCAAGTTCTATAAGAGCGTAAAGGGAAAGATATTTTGAGATTTGAGTTGATATTCGTGTTCAGAGCATCAAAGTTAAAAAATATGTTGTATCGCAAGACAGATTATTTTTTTTTTCAATTTTTCACCAATTTTTAATCGTTTGAGCCTAGAGATGGGCGCGTGAGTTGATTTTGACTCACACTCACTCACGCTCACGCAAAAAATAATCGAATCACTCACTAATCACTCACTCATTTTTTTTACTCACGCTCACTCACATTCACGTGAGTAATAAAAAACTTACTCACGCTCACGCGTGACTCACGCCAGATTCAATCACACTCACGCGTGAGTCACGCAAAATCTACTCACGCAATAAAATTTTCTTAACAAAAAGAAAAAAAAAATCCAAATAAAAAAATTTTCCAAAAAACTAAAAAAAATATGGGCAAATCAAATAATCTAATCACGCAAACTCACGCAAAAAATAAATGACTCACTCACTAATCACTCACTCAGATTTTTTTTAACTCACACTCACTCACAATCACGTGATTAAAATGAAAATCACTCACACTCACGCGTGATTCACGTGAATCACGCAAATCACGTGACCAGCGCCCATCTCTAGTTTGAGCTAATATTTTTGTAAAATTTTTTTTTTCATCCTAACCTCACTCTTAACTGGGCTCCGATTTTGGTCTACCTTAGTCGACCCATACAGTTTTATTTTGTTAAAGAATACTCTGGCTCGAAGTCACATTTCTTTACTAACCATTACATTGATATTGTCAAATAAAAATTTTCAAGAAACTATTTATTAAGTTTCTTGTTTTAAATTCACAATTTAATAAATAGTTTTTCAAAAAATTTTATTTTGACAATATCATTGTAATGATTAGTTAAGAACTGTTACGTCGAGCTAAAGTTATCTTTCTCAAAGTTAATGAGAGCTTTATAAATAATGTTTACAAGTACTAAAATAATTAAGTCTGCTTCAAGAACGAATTTGTAATAATGACACATTTTTAATTAAGGCGATTACTGAAGTAATTGTTTTAACTAAAAATGTAATTATATGAATAAAAAGGTATTCTTGACATAAAGGTAGTAGTTTGTCCTAAAAATAATAAAATTTGGGAAACTTTGTAATATCTTTCAAAATATTATTCCATTATTACAATTTTTCCTGTATATAAGTCATTAAATTTTTATCATAGGATGAAAAAGTGTCACTTTTTCTGTGTATATAAAAATTTTTTTTAACCCTTCATTAGAAATTTTAGATTTAATCAAATTTTGTTTTCAATATTTATTTTATGTATTTTTTTTTAAATTTTCGGGTCGTTAAAATTTTATAGATTTTTAATTATTTGTTTATGATTTTGACAGACCTTAAAACAATAAATGCATACATTTATAAAATATTCAAAATCTGAATAATTTTTTTTAAATAAATTTTTAATATTTCTTTAATAGATCACTTTATACCTCATAAAAAAGATTATATATATTTTTAATTATTTGTTTATTATTTTCACAAAAAGGGTCACTTGAAATCAATTGAACACTTAACGAAAATAGGGGGAAGCTTTTAATTTAAAAGTTTATAGCTTTTTTTAAAAATAAAAAAAACATTAAAAACAATTAACAGAATATACTTTAATTGTAAAAGATAAGAATAATTTTGAAAAGCAAAAAAAACTCTTGAACATTTTAAAACCCCCCTTTGGAAGAAAATTTTATAAAATTTCTTACAGCCAGAGATTAAAGGTTAAAATTATATATTTTTTTTAATATAAACAATATTATTTTTATTTATATATATTTTTTTTGTTAAATCTATATTAAAATTCAAGGCTTTGGGAAAATGTCAACTACTTAAAACGATTTAACATATTCCTTTTAGTATCAACGAGAATATTTAATAAAATTCACAGCACGCACTAACAGGCAAAACAAAAAAAAAATATCCATGGTATACCGTGTTTAAAAATACTTTGGTAAATTAAAAAAAACAAAGAAAAAAAGTCAACTTTAAGAAACTCTTGATGAATAAAAACATATTTTTTACTCAAGTAAAAAAATAATATTTTTTCCAAAAGGTATAGCGTAAATTAACTAGACATTCTAGATAACAGTATATAAATAGTAAGCAAACAGGGATGTATTCGAGGTATTTTTAGAGAAAATGTTCTATAGGAAATTTTTCAAGCTTTAATTTAAGCTGGATAGCTTTCAGATTGGGCAAATATTAAATGAGATACGAGGGTGGCGCTGGAAAATAAATTATTTATAGACATTTTTTAGAACATTTTTTAAAAATATTTCGATTTGGGTTGTTGAGAAATCTAAATATATAAAAATGTATGTGGGTATATATGTATGTTCCGTATGGACTCGAAAACGGCTGGACCGATCTTGATGAAATTTTCAGGGCATATTCAGAATAGCCTAGGGAGTAACACTGTGCAGTCAGATTTTTAATTTTTTGCGTGTTGTTACATTGCAACACTAATGATATCTATATATAAAAATCGGATGGACCGATTTTGATGAAATTTAAAACAAAGATAGTACTAACCGAGTACTAACTATATGCCAAATTAGAGCGTGATCGGAAAAATGGGGGGGTGGGCATCTATATATAAAAAACGGCTGGATCGCTTTTGAAGAAATTTAAACCAACGATAGTACTAAACAATTACTAACTATGTGCCAAACTAGAGCGTGATCGGACAGATGGGCGTAAAATAACATGCCCCTTTGTATTGAATTGAATGTTATTTCTGCATGATCCGCAATAACGCAAAAACTGTTGATTCGATTTTAATTCAATTTTCAGCACTGATAGTGTTAACCGAGCGCGGAACTATAGGCTTTGTTATACTACGATTGGAAAAAGGGGCGTTAAATGCCACGTCCCTTTGTACAATACTGGACGTTGTCTGCCTGTTTCGCAATCACGCAAAAACAGCTGAACCGATTCTCTTGACATTTTCACTACATACAGTGCTAACCAAGTGCATATGTCGGCCATAAAGATCATTATTGGAAAAAGGGATAAAAATTGCAACACCCTTTGTACTATACTGACACCGAGTGAACAAAGAGGCGTTAATTGCCACGCCCCTTTTTTTTATACTGAACGTTATATCTGCCTGTTTTGAAATCACGCAAAAACGGATAAGCCGAATCTGTCAGCACTGATAGAACTAATCGAGCGGGAAATGTAGATCATATGTAGAGCGCGATTCTGCAAAAGGGTATAAAATGTCACTCCCGTTTTTCAAAAATAAAAAGTTATTTCCTCCTCTTTAGCAATCACACATAAACTGCAAAACTGATGTCAATGAAATTTGCATCACAGATAGTACTAATCGAGGATGCAGCATGGAGCTTTAGACTATCACGATTCGATAAAAATGCGTTAAATGACACGCCCCTTTGTACTATACTTAACGTTATGTCTGTCTGTTTTGAAATCACGCAAAAACCGCTGAACCGATTTTGTTGAGATCTCTCTATAGATTGTGCTAACCGAGCGTGGGTGGAACCAAAGGTTACTATCTGGACCCAGAGCCGAGCTATATTTTTTTTCTTAGGGCCAGCAACGCGGACCGGGTTTTGCTAGTTAATTTTATAAATGAATAAAAATTATCAGATTATTTTTAATGTTTCCACTTGGAAAAAATCGACTTAAAATATTTTTAAAAAATTAAAAAGCTTGTTTTGTTCATTTCCTTTGCTTGTTTCTTGTGTGTTTTCCTGTTGTTCTTCTTTTTGTCGTGCAGTTTATTTGACACGTCAAAAGTTTTACCGTGTATTGTCACTAATACTTGTACATATTCCATGAAACCCTGTTTGCCTACTACTAATGAACTGTGTTCTAGACTAAGAAATCCAATGAAAACCTTAAAAAGAACTCCTGGGGTTTATTTGATCATAGTATACTTCAAAAAAATAAGCATATAGTAACAACAATTTTCTTAAGGAAAGTTTCAATGTTGAAAAAAAAATTACTTTAAACAATCATATAAATTTTTTGCTTTTTAATAATTCATAATTTTTTTTTTTTTATAAATTTTTTGCAAATAACAAGTGTCTTCTTTTTTGTTTAAAACAAATTAGTATGCCTAGCAAGATTTTTTTTTGTATTGTTAAACAATTTAAAGATTTAGAAGTTTATGTTGGAGTTCTAAACAGGCATATTAATTTTCTGCATTAATTTCTTTTAAATAAATTGTAGTTTTATGCATAGAAAAATTCAAAATGCCTTAAATAGACAAAAAGTCTAGACTCTTAACTACAATTTTGCCTTAACAAGCATTTGTAACTAAATAACAAATGAAAAAAAAAAAAAAAATATTTAATAAAATTAAATAAAATGACATTTTGACATTTTAGCGGCTTTTGCATAAAAGACCACTTTCAAATACAAAAAAAAAAAGAAAAAAGTATTTGAAAAAGTTGTAAATGTTTCTTTTTTTTTTTTAAAACAATATAAAGAATAATTGAAATTCATAAAAGCTTGTTGTGTTTTTACCTTGTTTTATTAAAAAGTATTTTTTTTTTGTATAATGTATTTTTAATTATATTAATTACACCTCTATTCAAAACGTGCTTTCATTTGCATACAACCAACAACCATCATCGTCAAATTATACGTATAGCAAAAAAATTAAAAAAAAAAAACTGTTTAAAAATTACGAAAAAAATTACTTAAAAAAACAGGCAATAAAATATTTTATTTTTAATGGCCTTTAAATTGAAATTTGTTAATAAATTTTGATTTTTTTTTGTTGCTAAAGGGTGGGGGAATTTATGAAGTTTGAAATTAGAAATATTAATAAATAGAAAAAAAATTTAAAACAATAAATAATTTTTATTATTATTTTTTTGTGAGGAACAAACAATAATAATAAAAATTAATTAAGTTTTTTGAAAAAAAAAAAAAAAAAACACGTGAGAGTGCTAAATTCGGCAGTGCCGAATCTTTCATACCTTTCAAAATGTAATAAAATATTTTTAGGAGTTTGGAGGATATTATTGGGGGAGGGAGTACACCTTCCCCATCAGGATAAATGTTAACATGTTCATTTGAAATGCTTTTTGATATTAAGTTATAACATTTTATTATTATTTTTTATATCCACGCCCGCAAAAGGGGGCAATTTGATAAAAATTCACAAAAAACAGATTCATTGTGAAAATACAAAATGGAAAAAAAGAAAAAAATTAAGAGTGTCGTTTCAGGGGTAGATTTTTTTGAGTAGATGTCCGGGGATCATTTCCCCACTCCATAAATGATCAAAAAAAAAGTTTTTCTAATATTTACGCTTAAATAATACAATTTTATCATTATTTCCCATAATTTTTTATTACCAAGCCCCCAAAAAGGGGAAACCCGAAAAATTACATTTTCTTAAGCTTTTGGTCTTTGGACTTAGGGAGTGGAGATAGGGCGTAGGTATATTTAAAAAAAAAATGATGTTGGGTAAAAATAAATAGGGGTCGGTCTCACTAATGACCCCTCTCGGACCGGTAGAAGCTGATTAAATAAAACAAATTTACAAAAAATAAAAGGCAGTGTTGCCAGAAGTAGGGGAAAATCCCTACATGTAGGTATTTTTGTTCTCAAAATTGTAGCGTAAGGAAAAACAGACAGATTTTTAGAATTTCATCAAATGTAGGCACTTTTTAAAAATATAGCTAAAAGTATGAAAGCAGAAAAAGAAGTTTCATAAAGAGCAAATCTTATGATTTTGAATAATATTAAGCAACTCAAGTATTTTCTTATAAATTTTGACGCTTTGATTAAAAATATAGTAGACTTGTGAGAAAAATAATCGAAAACACCCAGAAACAATTTTTAGAACCGGTTCTGACAACATCTGTTCGAGAACAGGATTCCGAATTAAAAAAAAACAATTCTTTTTTCTTACAAACACCTGTTTTTTTCGGGACAATCGCTATTAGAGTTTTTCTTTTCCTGGACTTTTTCATTTCCCGGGAAAGCGGGATTCATTTTTAAATTTCCCGGGATCCCGGGAATTCCCGCAAAACTAAAAATCCAATTTTTTTGTCAAAAAAAAAATATATAAAAAGCTTAATGAATGCGATTACACCATTTATAATGTTTATACATCATCAAAATCTTATTAAGTACCTTTAAAACAAAAAAAAAAAAAAATAAGTTTCTAGAAAAAAAGTACAATTTTTGTTACACAGTTTTTATAAAAACACAGCCCAAATATGACGAAATCTTTTAAAAGTATTTTTAAGGGAATATGTTGTTTCACTTCGCTTTATCTGTTTTAATAATAAAAATTCATCCTTTATTCTAATTCATCTCAGTTCATTTTTTCAATTAATTCTCAACGTTTTGCCTCTAAAACGCAATGAAACTGATTCAGAGGAGTTTCTCAATTATGTCTCTGAAACTGAATGTAACTGTTTCAGAGAAATAAAATTATAAGAAAATTTTAAAAAATTATTAAAAAAATTTTAAAATATTTTAAAATTCTGGTTTCTAAAAGAAAAACCCGTTAATTTCAGAGTCAACCTCACACAGATTTTATATCAATTTATCGATTTAAAAGAATCATGTCAAGAGACATAAATATTTTCTAGAGAAACAAATAATCATACTGCAAATTTTTAAAATGCAGGTCTCAGAAAGAAAAATTTTCAGCTTCTGAAAAAAGTATCAGGTTTTGATAATTATATCCTATCGAAGATTTATATATTGTGAGACTTTTTAAGTCTCAGATTTTATGATATTTTTTAGTTAGAAGGTCTCGCTTGGAATACTTTTTAAGTCCTCTTGGTCCCTGCGTACGTTTCTGCCTTCAATTATCAAGAATTTTATTAAAATCTCTAAAAAATCACATACAAAATAATCAATATAAGTCGAAAAATCAACAATTTCAAAGAAATGAAAATTCCCGGGAATTCCCGCTCTATTTCCCGGGATTTCGGGATCGAAAATTTACGGGAATTCCTGGGAATTCCCGTCCCGGGAATTCCCGTGAAAAACTCTAATCGCTATACAAAAAACATCGTTGTAGCACCAGAAGTAGAACAGGTTTTGTGGGAGAATAATTTTTCCACACCGGGTCTTTGCAACCCAACATTTAACTGGGCGATGATTTGTAAATGTTATACATAAAAAAAAAATAGAAATTATTGGAACTTAATTTTTTTTAATGAAATTTGTCCAATTTTAGTGTAGGGATAAATTGTAGGGGAAATTTTTTTCGAATGTAGGGAAAAAAGGGATTTTTTTTCATAAGCGTAGGTACTTTCAAAAAAATCCACTGGCAACACTGCTTTAAGGGCACTTTTAAAAAATTTCATTTTGTGTGGGAGCCCCCTTGGAAATTGGAGATAGGGTATTAGTTTGTTCCAAAAAAATTTTAAGACATAAAAATGAATGGGGGTTGGTCATATAGAAATGAAGATTGGAAAATTACAATAAAATTATTTCAAAAATTTTTAGAAAATAGTTATAATCGTTATCCCACGTTCCTCCTGGGCAAAAAATTTGTAGAATCGATAGAAGTTTTTCACAAAAAAATTGAAGAGTACAAACATTTTTAAAAATGAGATTTAAATTTTGAACCTTAAAAATCGCATACTAGAGCGCTTTTAAGAATTTTTTGGGATTTTTTTTTTTAAAGTACGTAAAAAAATAAAAATGTTGACAAAAAAAAATTGAAATTTGGACCATTATTGAAGAAGTTATGAGTAAAAAAACAAACTACCAACTTTAAAAAATTCGAAATCTTTTGAACGGGTCATCAAAAAAAAATCTGAAAAAAAAATCGAAGAATACTAAAAACTGTAAACAAATTGGGAAAATCTAAAAAAAAAATGTTTCAAAGTGTCCGATTTGACATCGAATGCACCATATATACTTTATTTTACAATTTTTTTCATAAATGTCCAAATTTCCATGGTAATTTTACAAAAAAAAAGTGTAGTTAAGTCACGAGAATTTCTTGTAAGTATTATCGCATTAAAAAAGTGGTAAACTTACAATTTTATTGGTAAAAAACTTGTAATATTACAAAAAAGCACGTAATTCTTACTAGAAATTCTCGTAAAAAAGGAGGTAGCTCAAAATCAAGTAAAGTCACGAAAAGTCGTTGTAATTTTTATCGCGTCAAAAACTTTGTAAATTTAAAATTTTATTGGTAAAGAGCTTGGAAATTGTTTGTAATTTTACAAAAATGTTACCAATAAAATTGTAATGTTTACTAGAAACTCTCGTCAAATAGGAGGTAGCACAAAATTAATTTAAGACGTTTTCAAAATTATGTGAAAACGTGGCACCCTTGATCGAAGTTTTGGTTTTTTTAGAACATTTTCGCCAAAAGCCCAAAACATTGATGTAAGGGCGTATAAAAAAAATAAAATATAATGCCTGTTCACATTTCTTATCATAACTTTTGATTCAAAAGACCGATATTGCCTAAATTAACATACAAATAACTTACTACCATGAGAAATATTTACAAATTTATTTCAGACTTCAAGGACTTGTAGCTTTGCTTTAAAAGTGATTATAACAGACAAACAGACTAACATTGTGTCTTCTTCGATCTTCTTCAAATTGATAGAGAAACGTTACAAACTTATGTATACTATCTACCTTTAGGAGAAGGATATTTATCTTAAAACTTCTCAAGTCAATGTTATTTCCCAAACTCATCCTTATTTTCCCACCAACTTTTCTGACAAAAAAAAATCAATTATTCCCTTTTTAAAAAAGAAATTTGATATGAGTTGCTAACATGTAATCTTTTAGATCTTCCTCTCCATAATAACACTAGCCAATTATAAAACATATACTTAAATCTATGCGAAATTATTTAACAAAACATCTATTGTTTTCTATTAGAAGTATAAAATATCCCATTCAAAAAAAAATTCCCTGCTAAAAATTTTCTTTTGACGAATGTCTGGGTGTTAACTCAACAAAAATAACAACATACTTGAAATCAATAACAATAAGAACCACAACGCGCGCAACAACCAAACAATACCAGCCAAAAAACTAAATTACAGAAATACAAACAAATTAACAAGTCCTGTAAAAAGTCCTTTTTATTTTTGTTATAAAAGACGAGGGTGAAATTGACGTTCAAGCACATTTGGGTGTTTTGGAGAACATACGCAAATACCCAAAGGGACTTAAGCTTAAATGTACAAATAGTACAACACATACATTCAATCTACGAAGTAGCATACGCCAACCTGAAAAATTAGACGTTAGACATTGAAGGACTATGATGACGACAACAACGACGAGTGTGATGTGTAAGTGACATCAAAAAATCAAATAGAGAAATTATATATTTTCTGGTGTCTGTCTGTTGGTGTGTGTGGGAAGAGAAAAAAAAAGTACACAACCAAAAACATAACAAAACACTTTACAAGGGAATTTTTATTTGTTATTCATTTATTCATTCAATCTGAATGTTTTTTCAAGAAGGGTGTATAACAAAATATTTTTACCGATAATTTGATTGTTTAGCTATTTTCAAGTGGAGTTTGAGTTAAGAGTTTTTACAACGATTATTATTATTTTTAGAAAGAGGGTGGTCGGTCATCAAATCCAGTAAGTTTTGGGTACATTAAAATTATAGAACAGACACTATAATCATTTCCCCTGACAAATTCCCATATTTGGGTAAACGTGTGCTTGTTGATTATAGACAAAAAAATAGTGACAATTATCTGGTTGTGAGTATATTATTATTATTTTTGTAAGAACACCGAGAAAAAATAAAATCTCAAGTTAATTTGAAAAGTATGGGAAAATAATTTTACTGAAACACCAATTTTTTTGTTTCTTTTATAAGGGTCTTATTTTAATCTCTATATTATATGAAAACGTGGTCATTAAATCCGGATTTATTCAAATGTTTGGAAAATTTAATTTCAAATGGTCAAATTACTGTGTACCCTAGTAAAAAAATATGCTAATTTTACTAAATAGATCTAATTTGATCCGTAAAATGGTTGTATCAAATAATATCAAATTGTATTACTTTAGACCAAAAAATATAAAAATTGATACAACTTGATCCTGAATTTGGTCAAATCTAATTAGATCAAATTGATCTTATAATATCTATTTTTATATAATTTGATGAGCAAAACCAAAATACGAATCTAATCATATATGGAGCAATATCTAACCATATAAAGTGGATCAACCGAATCAAAGTGATAGATAAAATTTTATATAAATTTATACGGAAGCATATTAACTCATATAAGATTATATCAAATTATATATGATTAGACCAGAAAATTTTTACTCGGGTATAGAACTTTATTTAATTCTGGGTGTAAAATATTATATGTAATTGAGTGTAAAGTTTTGTTTGGTATAAAATTTATGTTTATTGTTTTTTTGTTTGTAAGGAAAATGTAATTAAATGTTTTTCTATATAAATTTTTTAAGGAATGAGAAAAAAAAGTTTGAAGAAAGTTTTGGTTTTTGTAAGAGTGTTATGATGATGACCATTACTTAACAATAACAAAATGGCTTTTCAATAAACAACAGAATATTAAGGATTTTTATAGTCTAAAAAAAAGTCTGACATTTAATAAAGTTTTTACTTAACAAAGTTTAGTAAAACATGATTATTTTTATAGTTAAGGGTAGATTACTGGCTATTACTGCACTTACTATTTACTTATTAAATTAAGTTTTAAGAAGTTTTAAGAAAACTTAGGTAATTTACCTTAGTCTTCAGGAAAATGAAAGATAAACAAGTAAAAAATTTAAATTAGACTAAGCCGAATAAGCGAATTACCCCCCACAATGCATGTATTTTGAATTTTTGTCAAATTCTGATTGAGTTGAGTTGAGGGTGGGTTGTACAAGCCTAAAAATAAGTAAATTTTACTAGGCAAGTCCATGGCGCTCAGACTTAAAATAGTCCATTGTACCATGTACTGATTAATTTTTATTAAAAAAAAATAAAAACTTTTTTAATCGACCCATAAAGCATTATATTTTAGAAGGTTTATTTTAGCTCGAGGTCATTATTTCCTTTACTAATTAAAAATTTGTTATTCTCATACAATAATTTTCAAGAAAATTATTTTTCTGTTTTAAATTTACTTATGTTGGTCATAACGACCACGTGTTTTGAAATTTGTCAGATTTCATTGTCAAGACTATTTAGCAAATAATACACCCTATACTACAAATAGCCAAGGGAATTTAAATGACAAATCGCTGATGTCCAAACTAAAATATTAACAATAATAATGTTCTTGAAAATTATTCTATGAGAATATCATAGTTTTAATTAGTAAAGGAAATACCACCATTTTTTTTTTTTTTTTAGTGTGAAGTTTTTTTCAAGTGTCATCACTTTTTTGAGTTACAAAACACGTTGGCGGACGGACATCGCTAGATCGTCTTAAAGTCAATCGAGGATCAAGAATATATACACATACTTTTTGGGGTCCTAGATGGATATTTCAAAGTGTTACAAACTAATCGACAAACCAATATATGCCATTTATCTTAAGAGACAAAGGAGGAAAGTGTCTTAATCACGAGAGTATAGAAAATGGCGTCGATGTATAACGCTGGTGCTCTTCGTAATGCCTTCACCTAATTTCATTGGACTAATTGGGTATGCAATACCTTCCTTCCACTGCAATGGAAGAGCAGCGATTGAGGCCGAATCATTGAGTCATTGATTTTTTCATATAAAATGCGCAATGAAATCGATTTCATTGACCCATTATTCCATACAAATTTCAATCATTGCAAACTATGGTTGAGTTGAGTTGAGTGTCTACAACCGCAGTCAACATCTATTCTGACATTCAAGCAGCGGTCAAGTCCCTGGAGTCAATATTTCTGAAAACAAGATCTGCCCTTTCACACATAATTGACATTTTTAGCATGCCTCTAGAACAGTGAAGCGCACACACATGCTATAACATTTATGCTTGTGTGGTAGTAGCAAGCGAAAAATCAAGCAAACAACAGAATTTTATTGTGTACGTGTGTCGGCTGCGCACAAGCAGCATTTTTCAGCCTATTCCCGCGGGAATAGGAATTACAAAAATGCCCGACACTGCTCTAGAAACTTGCAAGCAAAATCGGAGGCTTTGGTCCTCGACAGTGACTAATCGGAGATGGGCACATGGATGGACGCGTGAGCTACACTACAGATTTGTCATTCTCTTGATCAGATGCGCACAAGTGAGCTGATATCGCTTCCATGAGGAGAGATTTTGAAAGCAGTTGCTTTATTTACCGGAAACTGTCTGATAGGAAAGCTCGCAGAGCAGTTAAATGTGCTGTAAAATTACTTTTTCCGGAGTTTTATAGATGAGGAGGAGTTGAAAACTATCGAACAATTTATCTACCCTTGTTCGACACTTTCAGAAACTTGTTTCACTGGGATCTAGGGAGCTGCACAATCATTCTGATTTTTGGGATGATAAAATTCAATATTATAGGAGTTTAATAAAGAGCACAAATTGGTTTAATAGCTGAATCTAGTAGGGGAACACCATTACCTTCTTGTGATAACACAACGGACCTAAGAGGCTATGTTCCCTGCCGTAAAATGTCAGCAGCCACTTTTAACCTAATCTATGCCATCTATCACTTAAGGCCAATTAAGACGATAACACTAACAATAAGTCAAACGCTTGTCGTTATTTGGTGCAAAAAAGTAGTGCATACTTTTAGGCTCAAAGGAAAAAATTATATTTCGCATGATTTTCGAAATTTTTAGAAATGTTTCTAAACATGTCGAACATTTTTCGACTTACTGGTATAAAAACTAACACGAAAAATGTTAACGTGACAATTAGAAGGTATACAAATTTTTCTTAATGTATTTTACAATATCGAGACCTTAGGACTACAAGGTTCTATTTGCTTAAAGAAATCGGCACAAATAAAACTTTGTTGTCCCAAGGTTGCGATATGGTAAATTTACCTCTTTTCACCGGATAAGCATACATATATTTTTCATTACTTTCTACAAGTTTTTCAATTTATTATAAAAAAAAAAACACTTTCCATTGCAAATTTCAACTCATTGATATTTTATATTAAAATTACTTTATTTTAACCCATGTTTCTTTTGTATACATAAATTTTTAATAAACTCGTGTTGTTGCTCTATTAAAATGATTAAAAATTAAATGAAATTGTGAAAAAATGAAACCCAATATTAACAACAAAAAAACGACACTACACTTTACCTATTAACTTGCTGGAAGCATACCAACACTTCTTAGCCACTAAATACCAAACACCAAAATCCCTTAGGAAAAGTCACAAAAAATATATATAAAAAAACTTTTGTATGCCGCCGTAGTTGTTTTATAGAAAGTGCCACTTCTTTAGTATGTCTCTTCTAAAACATTGAATCAACAAACACAAGTCTTTAGTCAGCATTTAAAGTTTATAAATAAATAATTTGCAACCTTTTTTTTTTTCTTGATCCTGTAAAACATAAACGTGACTAAATTGTTAAAAGATATCAAACAAATAATGGAATTGAAATTAAAACCAAAAGAGGCGTTTATCAAAGGAATACAATATAGCAAAAGAAGAAAATCGTTTTTGTTTTTATACCCTACACCACTCTGTGGTACAGGGTATATTGAGTTTGTGCTGATGTTTGTAACTACCCGAAATATTGGTCCTAGACCTACCTTCAAGTATACCGATCGACTCAGAATAACTTTTTGAGTCGATTTAGCGATGTCCGTCCGTCCGTCCGTCTGTCCGTCCGTCCGTCCGTCCGTCTGTCCATCTATCGGTTTAAGCACGATACAGGTCGCAATTTTCAATCAATTGACCTCAAATTTGAAACTTAAGCATCTTTTGGCCCAAGGACGAAGCCTATTGAAATTGGAGAAAATCGGTCCATGTTAAGACCTAGCCCCCATACAAACGCCCCCTCTGGATTCGGCTTTAATGACTCTAATAACCGTATTATAATAGATATCGCTTTGAAATTCAGCAAGTAATCAAATTTTGTATACACAAATCACCATTCCAAATTTCAAAGGAATCGGGTCAGTCATTCTGGTAGTCCCCATACAAACCACCTTCCCGATATTCACATAATTCCCTCAAAATTCATAAAAATGGAAATATTTGATAAAAAATGTATTTTTAAGTGCTAAATGTGTACTTTAGCAACCTTATCAAATCGGAATATAATTGGACCATTTTTGGACTTAGTCCCCCATATAAAAATTTCGACCGATATTCAGTTAAATTGTTCTATTGACAAAAAAAATTAACCAATTCCATTTAAAATTGATCTGTGTGTGTTTTCTACACTAAATAAAGATCTAACAAAAGACAGATACAATCGGTCCATGTTTGGACTTGAGACCCATTTTCTGGAAAACACTGGTGTAGGGTATCATATGGTCGGTCTTGACCGACTATAACTTTCTTACTTGTTTTGTTATTTAAAATATTTTTTTGTTAGAGTTTTGATCACTTTATTGGACCCTTAGATGAAATCATATTATAAATTATTAAAATAGTTTAAGAATAAAAAAAATAGTCTCTAAAGATTAAATTGTGTAATATATGCTGTGTCTTTTTAAACATTTGGATTTTTTTAAAGCTATATTTTTTAGTTGATCTCCTTAAGGTATGCTTTAAAAATGGTCTTAGGATAATGTTGAAATATATGCTATGGATTTTAAGCATTTGGATTTATCAAACATTTAATTAAAAAAAAAAATTTCTTAGATTTCATAGTGAAAAATTGGAAGATTCGTAGATATTTAAGTAAAAATTCTGTTTTTGATAAATTTTTTGTTTTTTATGTTCTTAACCAATCGATTAAAGAAAAGCCGCAGCAATTTTAATTGAGAGACTAAAGTTCTATGGTTAAATTATTTTAATTTCTGTAATACAATTTTGTGGCACAAAAAACAACAATTATAATTGTTGTTATATTAAAAATAATTTATTTATCATACTAGGGTATGTAAATTAGGTTGGTTTTTATATTTTTTGAAACTATGTTACGACCCCTTGTAATAATCTTAAGCAAATGGCGCCCAACACGGGGCCAAAATATTTTGCAATGACTTTTTAAAGAAGATAAAAAATCGGCTATTAACCTCCTTTTATGACCGGCTGTTATCAGCTTCGGAAATGTTCTCTAAAAGCAAAACGATGAAAAGTTGTATTATGTGATAGCGAAGAAAACAAAAATGGAAAAGGAATATGGGGAGCGAAGTTTATCCTAATATACTCGCCCATCGTGCGTATAGTTTGTAGGTGGCTGTATAGCTATCAACCGGATAATGTAAATTTTGTTCGAATTTGTTACAAAAAATAATTTGGCCCCATGTTGGGCGCCATTTGTGGGATGTTGGAATATCATTACATGGCTTTACTGTGAAGGCCGATGCTACCATTGAAATCGGCCTTACTCGGAAAAATGGGGTTGTGTAATTGTTTTGGTTAAAATTGGTAAAGCCCAAAATGTGTGTCATATTTTGGAGGGTATGAAAAGCAAAATATAGCCCGAAAAAGGCTTTATGGGCAACATTGTCGGTAAGTGACACTACACTTGTTTCCCCCTATTTTCTGAACCGGTTTAAAAAGAAAGCAGTGCTCTGAGGTAGTACCAAGTATTTGGGATTTCTTCCGTCACATAAATGGCTCCCAACTTGGGGCCAAAAATATTGTATAAAGATTCGACACACTTAACAGCTTTTGAAAGCTTTATTATACCCTCCACTCTAGTGATAGAGGGTATATATAAGTTTTTCATTCCGTTTGTAACACCTCGAAATATTGGTCTAGGACCCCATAAAGTATATATATTTATGATCCTCGATCGATTTTAAGTCGATCTAGCGATGTCCGTCCGTCCGTCTGTCCGTCCGTAGAAAACACGCTAACTTTTGAAAGACTTTACAGAGGCTACTGAAGTTTGTCATATATGTTGGTCATTTACCTGGTCAAGTTGGTATTGCAATCCAGCCAAATCGGTTCAGTGGTTCAAAAGTTATGAGCAAAAGAGTAAATTTCGGCAAGGGTGTTTCGCGAATTTACGAGATAAAAAACACGATAACTTTCGAAAGACAATAATAAGACTGCTGAAGCTTGAATGTATCTTTACCGTTCCCCAGGTCTGTTTGGTATTAAGTTTCAACTCAATCGGTCAAGTGGTTCAAAAGTTATAAGCAAAACCCTGAATTTCAGATTAGTCTCATCTTAAATGCCACGTGTTTAACAAGTTTTAAAAGCATTGGTGGTATCTTAACAATGCTTGTTTAGTTTAAAAAGCATTGGTAACTTAAAAATTACACTCGAAAAAAATTTTACACTCAAAAAAAAATTTTACACTCAAAAAAAATTTTACACTCAAAAAAAAATGTACGTGCATTCACTCAGAAATATTTTTACAGTAAAAAAACATTACACTCGAAAAAATTTTACACTCAAAAAAAAAAATTAGTATTTTTTTTTTTTTAATGACAAAAAAAGGATTTTTTTACTCAAAATAAAATATTTCTAATCAAAATTGTTAATTTTTCCAATTAAAAAATGTACTATCCTTTAAAAAATGCATTGTGGAGGGTATTCATAGATTCGGCAAAGTCGAATTTAACTTTTCTACTTGTTTTTAAATAATTTTTATTTAATTTAACTTAATAAAACTATTAAACGAAGGCAAATATTTTTTGTAATGGCTTATTTTTCTTATTTCAGCGCAGAAAGTTAAAAATTAGAATTGGTGTCCGCAAAGGTTGAACCTTGTTAGGATATCTGCCGTCATATAAATGGCTCCTAACTTGAAGACGAAAATGTTTTTCAAAGAATTTTCTCCCAAAACGCTTAGTTTTGCAATATTTCCCATCTTGAATGCTTCATTTTTACTCAGATATTAATGAACATTATTTTATAGAACTAGTTGATAGGGACGACGGCTTACGTCCTAAAATTGTTACATCGTAAACAAACCACCACAAAGTTTGGTAGTTTATATTTCACATCTCAGCATTTCGAGCCAAATGAAACAACATTGTTGGTATTTCTACACCAAAAAAAAAAACGTGGGTATTCAATACTAAAAATTTAACTAATTTTAGTCCAAAAGGACTTAGTGCAGAAATTGGTAACCAATACTAAAATTTTTAACTAAAATTAGTCCAAAACAGTAAAAATTTTACTAATTTACAAATTTTAGTACTTTGAAGATACTAAAATTAGTAACTAATTAGTAGATTTGGCTACAATATCACTTACTAAACCTTTTCTGTAGAAATGTTTTGAGTGTACTGTCATACAAATGGCGCCCAACTTGGGGTCCATCATATTTTGTAAAGACTATTCTCCCAAACCATTTACTCTTTCAATTTTGGCCATCCTAAGTGCTTTATTCTTACATCATTTATATTTTTTGTAATGCCTTGCTTTTTCTTATTTCAGCGCAGAAAGTTTCTTCACCCTGTTTTTAAAGTAGATTGGTGTCCGCAGAGGTTGAATCATGTTAGGATTTCTACCGTCATATAAATGGCGCCCAACTTGGGGCCCAATAGGTTTTGTAAAGACTTTTCTCCCAAAATGCTTACTTTTGCAATATTGCCCACTCTGAAGGCTTTATTTTTACTCAGATATTAATGAACATCATTTTATAGAAGTAGTTGATAGGAAAGATGACTTACATCCTAAAATTGTTACATCGTAACCAAACAACAAAGTTTAGTCATTTATATTTCACATCTCACCAGTTCAAGCCAAATGAAACAACATTGTTAGGATTTCTACCGTCATTAAAAATGGCTCCCAACTTGGGGCCCAACATATTTTGTAAAGACTATTCTCCCAAAACGCTTATTCTTGCAATTTTGTTCATTCTTAATGCTTTATTCTTAAATAAATTTTAATGAACATCATTTTAGAAAACTAAAATTTTTTGGAAAAACGACAAACTTTGAACATTTATAATTCAAATCTCAGCATCTCGATACACATGAAAAGACATCAAAAGTATGTAGTATCGAATTTATACTTTTAAAAAACTAAAGACCACCCTACTATACATATATTAAACTCTTTTTTTAATAACTTATTGTAATGCAGTTTAATTTGAATATTTTTTTTCTCTATCAATACAAAAAACAATAACCCCCCCTGGTTCGTTTTCAATTCAATACATACTACTGTCATTATAATTACTATGAGACATGCAAAGATGATAGTTGGATATTATGGAAATTATTTTGTTATAACTAAATGAAAATTACTTAAATGTTTTCGATATTTAATTATAGAAAAATACAAAACAAAAAGCATGTTACATGTTTGATTCCTATTAATATCTGTATTAAAAAAAAACGCTACACTTTGCCTTGTTCATGAAAAAAAAAATATAATATACGCAAAGTTTAAGATGCAATTTGATAACTTAATTTATATTAATTGATAAGTTATTAATTAAAAAGAACACTCTTCATATATAAAAAAAGCAACCACGTGCTTAAAAACATTTTATAGGCCTTTTAAAAAAAATATTCCCAAGGAAATTTGATATATCTTGAAAATAACAAAACAAAAAAAAACAAACTCCCTTTTTTTAAGACATAAGCCGCCTTTTATAAAAAAATAAGCTTTTTACCTTTAACAAAAAAATTTATATTGAGACTTTGTAACACTTTAAGGGATTAAAATGAAATTCTTTTAGCACTTGTTTAGAGTTCAAATTCATTATAGGAAAAGAAGAAGGCAAAAAAATACTTTAACAGAAGGTTTAACAATTTTTTTAGTCCTTTAAAAGCCGCCAATAGTATTGAATTTCCTTGTGTCTTTTTTTTTTCAAAACAAAAAATTTAAAGGAATTTCTGCATATTTAAAAAAAATATATAAAAGAAACATTTTTTTTAATAAAGATAATATTTTTTTTAAAACTAAATCATGCGTAGCATTATTATAAACTCTTACAAATCATTACATGCCGTAAATTACAAAAAAATCTATCATGTTGCATGGTGTTGCATGCAACGCTCTATAAAAAATCAAGAGAGTGTGTTAAATGCTCATAAAATTTATGATAATTAAAAATAATAACAAAATAAAAATTAAAAAAAAAACTCTTTCTTAGAGATTAACCAAGATGGAAACATATTAAATTTTATATAGTGAGCACATAAAGATTATTTGAATTTTATGATCAATTTTCTTTTTTTTTTTTTTGAACCGAAATGTTTGAAAATTATAAAAATCATTAAATTTATGAGTGAAAATATAGCAGATTATATGTTAATGGAGTAGAAACATGAAGTTTTCTTAGAGAAATTAAAAGTTTTAATAACTTAGGTAATATACCTAAGTTTATGGCTTTACCCTATACCCCGAACTGAGACGGATTTAAAGGTAGCTCTAGTCTCCGTAATAGACTTAAAACCATTCCAGATTAATTTTTACACTTTGTAGTTTATCAAGACCCTACCCTAATAATACCCTACACCAGTGTTTACCGGAAATGGGTCCGAAGTCCAAACATGTACTAATTGGATTTTTATTTAGTTAAATCTAGGCTGACCAAACGTACTGATTTGATCAGTACATGTACTGATTTTTGATCACGTGTACTGATCAAAAAACGTTGTACTGATTTTTTAAAATATGTACTGATTGTACTGATTTTTTTAAACATTTCAACATAAAAAAAACTTTTATTCGAAAATTCTATACAAAAACTTCAATTTCCATAATATAAGTCGTCAGAGTTGTTTTTTATAACTTAAGTCTGAAAATGAGATAATTTATAATGAATTTATTCTAAAGAGATTAGAGTTCGTGAATCAAGAGGTTCCTTAACGCAAAAATTAATCTGAGCATGAGGTTATTTTGATCTTTCTAAATTTATTTGAAAATGCGCACAGAATCTTTTAGGTTTTCTATAACGAAAAGTTCAATGGGCCGATGGATTTTTTATATTTTTAGAAAGTTGAAGTAAATTGCATGAACCCAAATAATTCTGAGATCTAAGATGAGGTAATGTCATCGAAGCTTATTCGAAAAAGCACTCAGAAAATCAGGGCCTTTAAAAAAAACACGTGCTTATTAGCTGTGAAGTTTTCTTACAGGAAAAGTTGTCAAAACTTACGGAAAAAATCTTCACAATCTGATGTATTTTCTTATTCTCAAAACCTGTGGAATTTTGTTATATTTTCTGCACTGAAACGATCAAAACATTCAAATGAAGCCGTTAGATTCAACTAAATTTTCTGCAAAATAACGACAACAGTTGCTTTTTGCAGTTATTTTTTAACATTTGTTTTTTTGCAGTTGTTTTTAACAGTTGTTTTTACACAAAATGGTTGGGGTCAAGTAAGTTCAACCGACATTTTTTTAGTGTTGAGAAAACGTCAGTGTTTTCTCATTGAAAAAAATTTTAGAGAGTTATTTCTAGAAAAAAACATAGAAACTTGGGCGTACTGATTTAAGCTCAGAAAAAAATGGTCACCCTAGTTAAATCTAATCAACATTACCAAACCAACTTTAAGTGCGAAATCTTTTTATTGGGGCTTAGTCCAGAAATGTTTTGATAATAATCAACTCTAAATAGTAGGTCATGTAAAATACAGGCAAAATGAATTATAATAAAATACATTCTACTTTCATGTATTTTATGAGATTCATGTAAATATCGGGAGAGGGGTTTGTATGGAACTTGGAGTAACAAGTGCACTTAGAAAATTAGTGCGTTACTACATGACGGTCATTTGTGTAGTTGTTGTTTTCAACTAAAATTTCATTTGTTTTTGTATAAAAAATCTTAAACAGCTATTTTTTGAAGTCGTTTAAAAAAATAAATACAAAAAATTACTACATTGTAGTAACAGTTGTTTTATGTAGCTGTTTTTAGTCTATAAACAAACTAGAAAATCGAATGTGTTGAACGAGTTGGAAGTGTCATATGCAGCAGTAGTTATTGCCAAACAACTTCAACCATATTTACGTCTAGAATTTTTTTGTTAATAAAAAATTTCCGACAATTTGAGATACAGTAAAAACAACTGGAATTTTAAGTTTTTTTACAGTTTTTTGTAGTTATTAATCAATAGTTAAAAACAACAATAATTTTTTGTTGATTTTACCGTAAAATGTAGTGGACGCCTAAACAACAACAAATGTGGTTTGTAGTGGATAATTTTATGAGTGTGAAATTGTTAAATTCGGCTGTTCCGAATCTTTGATTTAAAACATATTTTTTCCTTCCGATTGCGTTTTTACAATACTATATATAAAAATAAAATGTTTAAGCTTGAGGTTGATCGATATTTCGATATTCGTCGAATATCATCCTCAGGGAATATCTTTAGGTATACTTTAGAAATTCCCTGAGGATGATAATTCCACAAATATCGAAATTAAGACAAATTTTAATTAAAGAAAAACCCTGGCCTCGAGCTCAAACATTTTTATTTTATAATAAAAGTTGTTTTTTATTTTAACTACATAAAAACAAATACGTTTTAAATGAAATATTTTACTTAGGTAAAACACCTAAGTTTAAGGAACTTCAATTTAATTTTTAGAATTCGTGAAATCTAAGAAACAAACCATAAAATCTTCATAAGCTGTCACCAAAAATCTAATATTTTGTTATTACCAAAAATATTGTTTATTTTGTTTGTTAATTTACCTAAGTTAGTAAATTATGTTTTTAAACACAACTTTGAAGAAATGGATGTTTAAACTCAAAAAATTGTTAAAAAATTCTTAATTTTTAAGAATTGTTTTGAAAATTGTTGTATATCTGTTTGTCTTATAACTAGGTTAATTTACCTAAGTTATTGAATATGCTATAAACTACAACATCTGAGAAGTAGATCTTTAAACCTTGGAAAAATCTTAAAAATCTTTATTTTTAAGATTGATTTTTTAAATTGCTGAAATTATTTAGTTAATTTAACTAAGTAAGTTAATTTAACTAAGTTTTTAAAAATCAATTTAAAAAATTTAAAAACAAAAATTTTTTTTAAAAACCATTTAAATTTCTTTTCGACCTTGTTGTCTATCTTTTAAAACTCAAAATATTTTGCCTTATACCTTAGTTAATTTATCTAAGTTATTAAAATATGCTATTTACCACATAATTTGAGAAATAGACACTTATACCTTAAAACATTGCTAAAAATTCTTTGTTTTTAATATTTTTTTCTTAATTTGTTAAAACTATTTACCTAAAAACTTAGTTAATTCACCTTAGTCCTTAAGAAACAGCTAAAAACTTTTTTTAAATTAAAGTTTTTTATAAAAAAATTAAAATTTCTATTTATATTCTTCATCTTTAAAATCTCAACGATAACATAGTTTGCCTTTTTACTTGGTTAATTTATCTAAGTTTTTAAAAAATGGTATTAACTACAAAATCTTGGAAATAGAATCTCAAACCCTAACAAATGTTATAAAAATCCTTGTTTTGAAGTTTTTTATTTGTTAAAATTGCAAAAACTTTTAACCTTAACACTTAGTTAATATACCTAAGGGTTTAAAATTGTTTTTTACGTGGTTGTTTTCTTAATTAACAAATTAAAATTTTTATTTGTCATTTTTCATCTTTTAAATGTCAACAATGAAATATTTTGCCTTATAACTTGGTTAATTTATCTTAGTTATTAAATTATGCTACTAACTGCAACATTTAAGATATTGACAAATTAAACCTTAACAGACTGTTAAAAAATCTTCGTTTTTATTTTTTTGTAAATTGTTAAAACTATTAACCCTAAAACTTAGTTAATTTACCTAAGTTTTAAAAATTCAGTACAATTTTTTTTTTAAACTAACATTTTTTTATAAAAAAAAATAAAATTTCTGTTTGATATTCTTCATTGTTTAAATCTTAACTAAAAATATTTTGACTTATAACTTAGTTAATTTAACGAATTTATTAAAAACTGCTATTAACCACAAAATCTTAGAAATATACCCTTAAACCTTAACGCATTGTTAAAAAAATCGTTGTTTTAAAACCTTTGTTTTAAACCTTAAAACTTAGTTAATTTACCTAAGCGTTTAAAAATCAGTTTAAAAATTGTTTAAAACTAAAATTCTTTTTATAAACAAATTTTAATTTCTATTTGACAATGTTGTTAATCTTTTAAATCTCGACGATAAACTATATTGCGGTTTACTATCCAAAGCTTAAAAAAACGTTTCCTTCTTTTTCTTTAAATCCTGTTGTTTTTTTAACTAGATCCTCTTAAAACAACATGCTTGTGGACATAACCGCAAACTAATTTCAAATGTCAAAAGCTTATCTTTGTTTTTTTCTCTCTTTTTAAAAACATTAAACATGATTTCATGATAAATACTTTTTTTTAAACATGTTAAAGACATTTAGAAAAAAAAAACTGAAAACCTGTACTTAGAGATATATCTAAGCAATTCGAATAAAAAAAAAAAAACGAAATAAAGATTCCTAGACCAACAAAACAAACATGTAATCCTGTTTAACACCTTCTTTAGGAGACTACATTACAAAATGAAAAAAAAAAAAAATTTACAGATTACTATCAAAACATTATTGCATGTCATGATACCAATACAATATTCTACTTTTGCAAGACAAACATTTTCTTTTAAATTTTATTTTCGAAATAAGAATCTTTAAACAATATGTCACCGTTAAATCTTAAAGTTTATGAAATGATAACTCTTTAAGTTTAAGTGAACATAATTTAAAGAATTCAGTTTTTTTCTCCCCAACTTCTTTAGAATGTTTTTAATCATGTAAGTCTTTCTTTTTTATTTGGAGTTAAAATCTGATAAACATATTGTGAATTGTATTAAATACTGCAGAAAATATAAATATAAAGCATGTTGTTTTACTTTAACAGTTTTTTTTTTTTTTTTTTTGTAAATTCAATGTTGTTGAGTTGTTTTATGGGTGTGACATGTTACACGAAATAGTTTGCATATGTTATAGAAACTACGTAAATTAAGAAAAAACAAAAACACTTACAAAGCCTATGGATTACACTCAAATATTAAGGTACGTAAAACTAGCAGAAAAAATTTTAATTTTGTCTTCAAAAGAAAAAGTTCATAGTGTTTGGTGTTTGGAAGTTATTTCAAGAAAATCAGTTTTGTTTTCAGTTTTTTGCAAATAACTCTCTTTATATGATACCTACGTAATTTGAAGCCAAACAAAATTTGTAGAACAGAAAATTACCTATAAATTATTTGAAATGCATTTTTTCCTGTGGTAAGTAGTTTTCAAGCTATAGCCTGATAAGTCGCAAGCTCCCGAAAGACCATATTTTGCCATTAGGTGGCAATACTGTCTCCTAAAAATAGCCAATATGTTTACCGAAATTGATTTTTTCCAAATTATTTTATAGCTTTGTGTAAACTTTTAATTATTTCTCAAAATTGAGAAAAATTACTTAAGCTCGAGGTCGTATTTCTTTACTAATCATTACAATTATATTGTCAAAGTAATAATTTTTAAGAAATTTTTTTATTAATGTTAATATTAAAACAGATTTTAAATATCTTCAAAATTCGTTTAAAGTATTATTCTAGCTCGAGGCTCAAAAAAAATTATTTATGATATTTTCATTTTGGGTCTCGAGCTAGAATAATACTCTAAGCGAATATAAATATATAAAAAATCCGAATCAATACATTTTTAAATTAAAATTTTTATTTAACTAACTTCTTGTTTTTGAGTGTATTATACTAAAGTCTTAAAATAATACTTATACTCTTAGTACCACCACAGTACATGCATCAAATTAATTATACGATTAATGCTTTTCATGTTGTGGTACATATATTCTTCTTCTTATATGTCTACATATATTTTTTTCTCACTGTATACAACAAAAAATATATATAAAAAAGGAAAAACTTTTAATTTTTCTATAAAATGCATAAAAAATCACTTTTTTTAATGTTTCCTTTTTTTTTGCATATTTTGTGCTGTCTTTATATGCAAATCTTTTTAAGTCATTTTAGAGTTTGGTTATCTTAATATCTTGTAGTTAAAAGTAAGAAGAAAAATCTATTTAATTTTTATACATTTTTTTTATTTTATAAGAAATAAAAAAGATTGTCTTTTCATTAAACATACAACATGTTGTTGCTTTATAAGACGATGTTTTTAAATGTTGTCTGTTGTACCTAAGATTGAGAGAAATGCTGTAAAACATGCAATTTGAATAATTATCTTATTTGTTTTTGAGGATAGTTTTTTTTCATATTGTTGTTGTTTTTGTTGTGTCACAAAAATTTTCACTAACATAAACTTTAATGTGATGAAAATAAACAAAGATTAAAATATTTTTGAAAAAAGATTAGTTATAATGTAATTTTAAATAGATAGTTTGTGGCATTATAAGATTTGAAATGATGTTAAAAATAATGAAAATGTCATAGGAAAGTATTAAGAGTTGCTAACTAATGGGACTTATTACAAATAAAAAACTTAGGTAAATTAACTAAGTTTTTAAAACTTGCAAATACGGTTATAAATTGAATGTTTTTGGTTGTAGAACAAAACTAGGAGTTTAAAAGTTTAAAAACTGTGTAGAAAAGTAACCGTTTTTGCAGATTTTTATAAAAAAAAAATATTTTTGATAAAAAAGCTTGGTGAAAATATTATTTTGAAGTGATAATTTTTGCCATTATAAAATTTAAAATCAGTTAAAAATTATGAAAATGTCATAGCAATGTGTTAAAAGTTGTTATTGCATAGTATTTATTGCAAATAAAAAACTTAGGTAAATTACCTAAGTTTTAAAAATATGCCTTTTTGGTAAGCAATTGAACGTTTTTGATTGTGTAACCTAATTAAAATGTTAAACTTTATTTCAAACCCTAATTGTTAACACGATAACATTAGCAAAGCGGCGAGTTGAGCCCCTATTAAATGATATTTATTGCCAATAAAACCTTTAGGCAAATCAATTAAATTTTGGAAAAGTATGGGTTTTAGTAATGTATTATATTAAGTGGTTTTAACATATTCCTTTGCATTTTTTGATAACTTTAGTGTGATGAAAATAAACAAAGATTAAAATATTTTTGAAAAAAGATTATTTATAATTATAAACATAACATTATAATGTTATTTTAAGTAGATAGTGGCATTATAAGATTTAAAATAAGTTAAACATAATGAAAATGTTATAGGAAAGAGTTAAGAATTGCAATCTAATGGGATTTATTGCAAATAAAAAACTTAGGTAAATTTACTAAGTTTTTAAAGCTTGAAAATTCGGTTAGGAATTGAAAATTTTTGGTTGTAAAAGAAAACTAGAAATTTAAATATTAAGAAACTGTGGACTTACGAATGGAAAGTAACTTTTTATTGGAAGATTTTCATGAAAAAATATTTTTGACAAAAAAAAAAAATGAGTTAATATAAATTTAAATAGATAGATTGTGGCATTATGAAATTAAAACTCAGTTAAAAATAATGAAAATGTCTTAGGCATGTGTTAAAAGTTGTTATTACATAGTATTTATTGCAAATAAAACACTTAGGTAAATTACCTAAGTTTTAAAAATTTGCCTTTTTTAGTAAGGAATTTAAGGTATTTCATTGTATAACCTAATAAAAATGTTAAAATTTTTTAAACCCTATTTTTCGAAATTGTGAGCATAACAACATAAGTAAAACCCCGAGGTGGGCGCCACTTTGTAATGCTGTTTGTAAGAGTTGCTGTTAATGATATTTGCAGTAAAGGAATTGAAAGTATTTGTTATGCAACGTAACTCTAAATTTAAAAGTTTTTAGTGAACACGATTACACGAGTAATTTTTATGGAAAAAATTTCGTATAAAATATTTTTAAAACAAGTGAAGTTATAACGTAATTTAAAATATATTGTTTGTAGAATCAAAAGATTTTACATAAGTTAAAAATAATAAAAATGTCATAGGAATGTGCTAAAAGTTGTTATTACGTCGAATTTATTGCAAATAAAAAACTTAGGTAAATTACCTAAGTTTTTTAAATTTGCCTTTTGGGTTAGGAATTGAATGTATTCGGTTGTAGAACCTTATTAAAATATTAAACTTTTGTCCAAAACTTTACTTTCGAAATTGTGAACATGGTAACAAAAGTCAAGCCCCGAGTTGGGCACCACTTTAATGTTTTTTTATATATCTTTAACCTAACCTTCCTAGGTTTTCAAAATTTGAGTTTTCAGTCATGAATTGGATGTATTTGGTGGTAGAACCGAACTTAACTATTAAACTTTTTTCCAAACCTTAATTTTCGAAACTGTGAACACGACAACAAAAATATACCCGGAGTAAGGAGCCATTTTGTTACGTTTATTTTGTTTAATTTATATATTTAATTTTAATTAAAAACAAAAACATAAAATTTTTTGCGTAATAATAGCATTACAATTGGCTTCCAGATTGGTAGACATTTGGCAAACTATATATATATTATTGCCTCATAAAAATTCCACCCCATGCTGGGCGCCATTTTATAATTTATTGATATCATCTTACTTCCAAATAAAAAAAATTTTAAATTTTAATTTTCTTTGTATAAGAGGTATTCTGGCAAGCTACAGCCGGGGCATACGTTATTTATTATAAATGGCGCCCACGTTGGGGCCATTTTTTAATAATTTCGCTTCCAATGGTACAGCTTGTAAAAAAAAACGTTTTATTGTGTAATAATAGCATTAGAATTGGCTCCCACATTGGGAGGCATTTGGAACCTTATTTTAAATATTTTTGTCTAATAATAAATTAAACCCCACGCTGGGCGCCATTTTATAATTTGTTTATATCATCTTATTTTCAAGTACAAAATTTGAAAATTTAAGTTTTCTTTTGCATTAAGAGGTATTCTCGTAAGCAAGAACCAGGGCGTAAGTTATTCATTAAAAATGGCGCCCACGTTGGGGCCATTTTTTTAAAGATACCGCTTCCAATGCTACAGCTTGTAAAAAAATTGTTCCATTTACACACTAACTAAATAAAATAAACCCTTTTAAATATTTATTTTCTAATTTCACAAAATAAATTTTAAGTTCATAAATATTTTTACTTCTCTTTAAATTTTCCTTTAATTTATTGATTTTCTTTTTATTCATAAGCCCTTAATCCCATCTACCAAAAAACAAAAATAAAACAATTTGCTAATTTTTTTTGTTGTACCCATTTCTATACCATAAAATCATGATTTAGCCAAAAAAAAAAAATATACTATTTTTTGCCTTATCACAATTGATATACAACCAAAATGTCATATGACGTCTAAAAGTCTACCCAAAAATGTATACCAAAATCCTCCCCCCTGTTACACTATAGAAAAATATACTAAAATATATGATCATGCAGTTCTTGAAAAGCTTACTTGCATATTTTTTTGTATAATTTTTTTTTTTGTTTTGAAAAAAATTTGTAAGCCATATGATTTTTTTTTACAAATAATTGTTTCATACTCTTAAATAATGACTTAACAAAAAAAAAAATGTTTGTTACCAAAAAAAAAAATTGAAATTCTTTGTAAATCCATAATGACGAAAAATATACTAAAATTTAAGTTTACTTTAATATTTATCAAAGTATAACATCTTTTTATTATGAAAATTGTCGGTAGATGTTATATAGAGTATATGAATTTCAAATTATTATTATAATTTTTTTTTTCCTGTTTCTCTATAAACTTACAAGAGTTTTTACATATAAAATGCGGTATTTTTATAAATTTTTCTGTTGGTTGTTAAGTAAACATGATTCATCAAAAATATATAAAATATATATTTATATAATGTAGTTTTTGGCCTAAACATGATAAAGCAAAAATTTGTTTTCTTTTTTTTTTTGTTAAAGAAAAGAGTTTTTTTTTATTTTTGTTTTCCAACAGACTTGCAGACGTCAAAAACGCCACCGTATTGCGGTAGTTTTATATATTGTATAAAAAAAAAAGTTTTTATTTTTTGAAGAAATTTCAAAAAAAAAGGTGTTACTACTTCTTGTAGTCTTTGTCAAAGCATAAAATATTTTTTTAATAATTACAGAGTGTTTTTTTTTTTTTTTTTTTTTGAGAAATACTTGTTCTTATTGTAATCCCTTTACTTTGATATTTACAGACGCATGCCGGCTGTCTAATGGTTTTCTGGTTTTTAATTGTAGTTATTGTTAAGGAATTTAAGGGAAAAAATGTTTATAACGTATTGAATCAGAAAAAAATTTGAATTTAAGAGCTTTTTTTAAAACTTAGGTATATTACCTAAGTTTTTATATTCTGAACTACGGGTTATATTTTTGTAGCAAATCGAAATATCGGTCAAAGAATCTTTAAGTTGTATATATTCATCATCTCCGATCGATTTTATTGAAGTCCAGCTATGATTATCTCTGTCAAAAAATAGAGCCCCACGTTGGGCGCCAATGAATTAAAAAATATGTAACATTTTTGATTTTTTGTGATAAGAGAGAAATAAGCCGTTATAACATAAAAACATAATCGAGCTTTAACCAACTTATCATATCCGCAACATAAACGAAATTTTCATACATAAAGTTTGGCCCCACGTTGGGAGCCATTTTGAAACGAGCGTTTTTTTTATCATTTAAATGTGAATTAATCTAAAAACTTTTTTAAAAATTAAAAAAAAAAAAGTTTTATAATATTCTTATTTTATTTTAAAAACGTATTGGATCACAAAATTATGTGAGTTTTTTTTAAAACTTTGGTATATAACCTAAGTATTTATATCCTTTACTTATCGTAATTTTTTTTTGTAATAAATCTAAATATCGGTCAAGAAATTCTAAAGATGTATGTATATATTTATGATCCCCTATCGGTTTAATTTCGATCCAGCTGTTTTTATCAATCAATTAAGCCCCACGTTGGGCGCCATTTTATATTTTTTTTATCATTTAAATATGAATTCAAAAATATTAACTTTAAAATTTTTAAAGAGTGAAAGAATAACCCGTTATAACAGAAAATATAACCAAGCTTAAACCAGTTTGCCATCTCTACAACACCAATGAAAGTTTCTTATATAAAGTGGAGCCCCACGTTGGGAGCCATTTTGAAAGGAGAGTGATTTTAAGGACATTGAAGAAAATATATATTCAAAACTAAAAATAATCAACTCAAATCGGGAAGATAGAAAAAAAACGAAAACTAAGAAAAATTTGGTGAATTCATAATACAACGGATAATCTAGAAAAATTTTGAAAAATTCAAATAAAGCTTTATAATATTCTTGTTTCCCGTTTGTATGTTCAAAAAAACCACAATCATAATGTTTTTTTAGAATCAATCCAGAAATCCTTCTCTATTTTTTTATATTTTTCATCTCATTTATGTAGAAAAGTTTATTTTTAATCAACACGGCCCCACATTGGGCGCCATTTTGTAATTTTTTAACACTTTAATGTGAATTAAAAATAATATTAAATTTTTGATTTTTGTAATAAATAGTGGAAAAATAACCCGTAATAACAGCTAGAACCAGCATAACATCTCCGCAATGTCATCGAAATATTTTTATATAAAATTGGGCCACAAGTTGGGAACCATTTTGAAAAGAGTGTGCTCCTAAGAAAATTCAGGAAATGCAATATTACAAAACTAAAAATAATGAACTTAAATCGAAAATGTGTAAATGAAGTAAAAAAGTTAAATTCGGCCTTGCCGAATGTAGTGATACCCTACACAATTTCAAAAAGATTATTGGAAAAAAACTTTTTTTAAAAGGAAATTATTTTTGAAAAAAAAAATTGCCGCGAAAAAAAATTTTTGGTGAAAAAATCTGATTTTTTTCTTTTTTTTTGTCAAAAAATATGTTTGTACTTGTTTAAATACCATTTGGTGTTCAATTATGTTCACATATGTCAACCAGCAGCCGAATTAAAGCATTTTGTATTTTTAGGTTATGTTGAATGTACTAAAATTTTTGAGGTGTCCTTACATTTTCCATAACTTTTGAACCGCTGAACCGATATTGCTCAAATTCAATACCAAACTTCTCAGGAGAGCTTTCAATAAATATGTTAAGTTTAAATCATATCCGTGTAGTATTTTGGTCGTGATCACCATTTCCACAGACAGACGGACATCGCTAGAATGTCTTAAAATCGATCGGGGATCATGAATATACTTTATGGGGTCCCAGACCCATATTTCGATGAGTTACAAACGGAATGACAAACTTATATATACCCTCTATCACTAAGTGGAGGGTATAAAAATTGGAAAAAATCAGGAAAATCTAGTAAAATTTTAAATAATTCCAAGAAAGTTTTATAATATTGTTGTTTTCTGTTTGTATGTTCAAACCAAAATCACATTGTTTTTAGCCTTAAGCCAGAAATCCTTCTCTGTTGTTCATTGTTTATATTAACCATCTCATTTATGTTGAAAGGATTAAAAAAGGGTTATTTTTAATCAATTGAACCCCATGTTTGGCGCCATTTTGTATCTCTTAAATGTTATTTTTTGTAGTAAAGATTGAAAAAATAATCCTTTATAACACCGAGAACTAGCATACCATCTCCGCAATGTCAACGAAAGTTTTTTATAACAAATTGGGCCCCACGATGGGAGCCATTTTAAAACGAGTGTGCTTTAGAGGAAATTGAGAAAATACTATATTGCAAAATATTTGTAATAAAGAGTGCAAAAATAACCGGTTACAACAGCGAGAATAACCATATCATCTCCTCATGGTCAACGGAAGTTTTTTTATACAAAATTTGGCCCCAAGTTGGGAGCCATTTTAAAAAGGGTGTGTTTCTACGGAAATTGTGGAATTTCAATATTGCAAAACTAAAAATTATCAATTAAAATGTTAAAAAAACGGTAAAAAACTAAAAAATTTAGAAGAAACGTAAAATTTAAAAAAAAATATTGAAAAATTCCGTATTATCTAGAAAAATGTTTTTATTCTTGTTTTCTCTTTGTATGTTCAAACCAAAATCATAATGTTTTTTTTTTTAGCCTCAAGCCAAAAATCCTTCTCTATTGTTCATTTTTTATATTATTCATCTCATTTATGTTGTAAGGATTAAAAAAGGATTATTTTTTAAATTTTATATTCATGGAAAGCATAGGCAAAAACAACACAAAAAAAACAAAACCATGATCGATTGTTTAAAGCCTTTAGGGGTTTTACAAAAACTCAATAAGGCTCATTTAACAAATAAATAAAATTTACTAACAATGCTAAACAACAAATTAAAAAAAAAAACTCTACAGAATTTTACCCAACATAAAACCACAAAAAATACAACATTATAAACAATAACACCCTCCTTATAAATACGGCAACTCACACACATACATACGGTAAATGATGACAATGATTACCCAGCAAACACTTCAGAATGTAAATACAAAAACATACGTTTTTTTTTGGTTTATTTAATCAACAAAACCCCCCCGAACAATAACAAGAAAATACGAAAAGTAAATCCTTAAAACAAATAATTAAATCCTTTTTTTTCTTTTTGCACAACCAAGGTAATGCTTATTGTTGCTGTCATATCATAAATGAGTGAGAAAAAGTGTAAGTAACCGGGGGGATTTTGCAAATGTATGTATGTGTGTATTTAACACAGAGTTGAACAATGATTTGTTTATTTTGATGGATTTGTTTTTACATGTTTATATTTCTCACAATCTTTAATTTTTTTTTTTATAGAGAAATTTGTTTGTTATAGAGAAATATCTATATATTAATGCTGCTTACTACTTGTGGTATTGTCATATTTGTTTTGCTGTTTTGTTCTGAGGTTTAGTTTTGTATACTTTTCTTATAAAAGAGGATGATATACTAAATTTAGTTCTTACGTTTGTAACACATTGAAATATAGGTTTACCAACATATAATAAGTGTATTTTCTAGATTTTCTAATTATTTTAACATGATGTCGGTCTGTTGTTATCACTTTTTAAGCAATACTAGTAGGTCTTAAGATCTGAAATAAATTTTTTAATATTTATTATGCTTTTAAGTTGATTGTATGTAAATTTGGGCAATATCGGCGTATTGGATCAAAAGTTATGACATGAAATGTAAAGGCACATTTTTATTTAATTTTTTTTTAACTTAAACTCTTTATTCATGATTGTTGATGGGAAAGAAATAAATAGGAAAAACTGCGAAGTAAAAATAATCAGAAAAATTCAGACTGTTGTAATCACTTGCAAAATTAAGAATTCTTGGATCTGAAATAAATGCCTAATAATTCTCATAATTGTACGATGATTTACACTCTCATTAAAATGATTTCAGTTTCCTACTATAAATTGGGTAAATTTACACAAATTGCTTAATTCTACTTAAAAATATTGGAAATTTACTCAACTTATAGTAGTATATTTTTTGAATTTGTTGAAATTTACCCAATTTATAGTAGGAAACTGGACTAAATTTTTTAGGGTGTAGGTTGTACGAATTATTGTTCATAATGTGTCATTTGCATTCATACAATCTATGAAAAATTTCATATGAAAATAATCACTCATATTATGTTAAAATTTATTTTTTTTCATGAAATGTTTCATTACATGTATGAACATTTTTATGATTGCAATGAAAATTTTCATTAAGTTTATGAAAAGGTAAATTTGTCTAATAAAAAAATTATTGGCTCACTTCCAAAAATCTGGGCAAATTCAGAAGAATTAGAGGGAACAAGTAAGAGGGGCAAAAAAAATAAAAAACAAGTGAGAGTGCCAAATTCGGATGTGGCAAAAATTTGAATTGTAGGGTCATGTTTTTTTGGGGGGAGGGGACTATCGGAATAGCTTCCCACTCACGATAAATTTTTACTAACTTATTTATTATGCAGTTTGCATTATAAAATTTATAAAAAATTTCATTGCAATTATGTAAATAATCACTCATTTTATGTTTAATTTTCTTTTTTTTTCATGAAATGTTTTCATTAAATGTATGAACATTTTCATAATTGCAATGAAATTTTTCATTAAGTTTATGAAAAAGATAATTTGTCCAATAATAAAAATCATAAGCTCATTTCTTAAAATGTGGAAAATATCAGAAAAATTAATGAAAACAGTGAGAGTGTCAAAAAAATAAACAAAAAATGGGGGTGCTAAATTTGGAAATGGCGAATCTTTTATACACTCCAACATGCTAGAAATATAAAAATTCCAAGGCCCTGTTTATTTTGAGGCGGAGGAATGGCTTACCTTCCCTCTCACGAGAAATTTTTACTAACTTTGCACTGCAGTAATACACTTTTATCGTCATTTTAAAGATTTTTTCGCATTTACGCTTACAAAAGTGGGAAGGGCACAAAAAAACGACATGTTGTAACTCCCTGGGCCAAACTGCAGGACTTTGAACTTCTTCTTCCATAAAATTGCTTTATTTCCATAACAAAAATACATATAAAAAAATTAAGTTTTCAGAGGTTTAGTTCTACAAGGGGCAACTTTTTCCCCTCTCATCCGATTTTTCGATGCGTTACAAACGGAATGACAAAGTGAGGTTTGGGTTTCAAAATGTGGGTTTAAGGTAGAGATGGGCACATGAGCAGATTAGAGCGTAATTTACGTGATTCACGCGTGATTGATTTCAATTTTACTCACGTGATTGTGAGTGAGTGTGAGTGGAGAAAAAAATTGCGTGAGTGAGTGTGCGTGAGTAATATATTTGCGTCAGTGATTGTGCGTGTCGACTTTTTGCGTGATTTATTTTCTCTTCTTATTTCCTTTTGTACCAAAAAAAGCAACAACAATTTTTAAAATATGGCTTAGTTTAATATTTCGTCTCGAAAAAACCAAGAACAAATTTAAGATTTCGCTGAACTTTAAATTTTGCTGAAAATTTTGAAAGATTTTTGAAATTTTAGTTTTTGAATTTTTTTGGTATAAATAGGTGTTTTGTGAGTGTGAGTGAAGCTTGCCTGAGTGCACGTGAGTGTGAGTTTTATTAAATTTACTCACGTGATTGTGAGTGAGTGTGAGTAGAAAAAATATGCTCTTGAGTGAGTGTGCGCTATTCAAAAATTTCTGTCTTAAGCGTGAGTGAGTGTGAGTCAAAAATCACTCACGCGCTCATCTCTAGTTTAAGGTATACAAAAATTTAATAGGGGTGGACATACCATTAAAATGTTTAACAAAAATACAAAAAAAAAACACTTTAATAAATATTTTTTTTTAAAGCTTAGTTTAGCTTTGTTCTTCAAGTCATCTACAGAAAGACGAACGCACAGACTGACAATCATACTTAGAATGCTTTATGAGACCTTCGACCGATATTTCAAAGCGTTAAACACGGAATGACAAAGTAAGTATACTCCTATACTGTGGTTGGAGGGTAGAAAAAAAACTTAAGAGTTCGGAAAATGGAGAAAAGTTCTAAAAGTTTTCAGCAAAATTTTTACGGAAAATTTCCTAAAATTCTAGATAAATTTAGAAAACTTGAAATTTTGCATTAATTTTGATTAAAAAAAATGAAATTATTTTATTTGACCCTTTAAATATTATATTTTGAGTAGGTTTATATTAGCTCGAGGTCATTATATTCTTGGCTAATTAAAATTATGATATTGTCATACAATAATTTTCAATAAAATTATTTTACTGTTTTAAATTTAGTTAAAACAGTGTTGGTAATTTTTGCAAGACTTAAGCGACGCGGGTTTTGGAATTTCTCAGATTCCATTGTCAAGACTATTTAGCAAATATAAAAAACTTATTCTCGAAGTAGCAAAGGGAATTTGAATGACAAATTGTTAATATTCAAACAATAATATTAATACACATTCAACTCTTCCCTCATTGAGTATTAGAAGAATTAACAATCTCTTAGTAAGATCACGATCGTGAAATAACCATATTTGCTAAATAGTCTTGACAATGAAATCTGAGAAATTCCAAAAGACGTATCGCTTAAGTCTTGCAAAAATTACCAACATAAATAAATTTAAGACAGAAAAATATTTTCCTTGAAAATAATTCTTTGAAAATATCACAGTTATAATCAGTAAATGAAAAATGACCTCGAGCTAAAGAATAAACCTGCTCAAAAAAAGGATAAAAACAACATTTTAAAGGGCATTAAAAGTTTCGACACTGCCAAAAATAATTGCTGCCATGTTTTCTGTTAGAAATACTTCTAGTCATAGTCACTGTTGTAGTCTTAGTCTTCCATTATATATAGTTCCAAAAAGGTCTAAGGTTTCACTTAAGCTTTATTCGTATTTGTTTATTAGTTGTGTGTAAGTAAGTTTTTAAACCAGAAATCTAGCAAAAAAATATATAAAAAAAAAAATTATATATTTTTATATAAAAACAATGGCGTTTATAATATGAAATTACTCCCTATGCGCTTAATTAAGGTTATACACATAACGACATGCGCAAGCAAACTTTTTTCTGCTGTGTTGTGTTCTATTTGGTTTTATTTGTGTATTTTGTTCTGTTGTATTTGATTACAATGCTAGACAGACGACTCCCCCAACTCATACTCAAATTACGATTACATTGTTGTTTGTTGGGTTATTGTTCTTGGTAGTGTACAATTACACTTGAAGTTTGACTGAAATGTTGTTGGTTGTTCTGTTCATAAGTGTGTTGCCACCTTGTGAACAATTAATTGCGCGCATGAAATTTAATTGTTTAAATTTTTATTTAAAAAATTAATTAAGAAAATATTTTATTAATTTAAAATTCTATCTGTTCCTTTAAAATCTTATCTAAGATTTTTGTTAAATTTTTTTCTAACGAAAAATTTACCTGCTCTTGAAATTTAACATATAATTTTCATGTTAAAGTACTTAATACAAATTAAGTTTTTATTTTTTAAGAATTATTTTTAGTGTCTGGAGGGTTCTAAAGGTGCTTCTGTTTGTGACCATTGTCATTATCTTTATTTAATGACGTTGGTTTGGTTTTTTTTTTTCTTTATTTGTCAGGTTGTTTTTTTGGTTTTTATTAAAAATCACATTTTTGTATTTGTTATAACAAAATACCTTTATTATTAATTTTTTTTGATAATATTTTTTTTATGGTCTTTATAATTTTGTTAAATAAACATTAATATTGTGTTTTTTTTTTTTTTTTGCTGTTGATAATAAAGTTTAAATACAGAAGCCTTTTTTATAATATTTTTGTTTAAAGATAAGCTAGTGATTTCTTTAAGAACACTGAGAAAAAATAATGGTAAACTAACTTTTCATTTAATAATTTGTAATTTTTATAATATTTTTTTGGGGCTTAAGAATTAAATGTTGTAATTGCTAGTTTTTCAAAAAAAAAAAAGTGTTGCCTACATTTTGGAGCTAATATGCATTGGGTGATTTTGGGGGCATATAAACTGAGATTGAATGATACAATAACTAATTTTAATAAAAACAGAAAAAGTATATCAGTCAAAATATTCGAAACATCCATAAATAATGTTTTCATAAAAATATTTTATATTCATGTATTTTGAGAAATTCATATGAATATCGGGAATCGATTTTTTTTATAAATTGAATATTTAAAGCATATTAACCCATTACTGGCCACTGTACACAACCGTGTACACGTCTTTAAGAAAATCATTAAAATTTAACCGTACAGCATTTTTATGTTTTATTTGGACAAGAATGATCATTGAAGGGTTATCTTTACGATATATGTGTTTCGAAAAATAAACTTGCAAATCGAAGGGGTAGACGCAATATTTGTTGGCATAATCGAAATTTTTCAAATAACGTAAAAAATTTAAAAAATAAAATAAACGTTAAAAAATGCTAAAACATTGAATAATAGTTGCAAAAGCTTTCTCGAAAGCGAGTTGTGTAGTACTTTTCTGTACAAAAAATACAAAATTAAAATTTTGAAAAAAATTTAACTTGTTCGGGAGATATTGTATGTGAAAGTTTTAAGTTTGATTGCATATATCTCCGCTAGAGGGCGCAGTAGACCAATGAAATCAACAAAAAAGTTTTCTTTAGTATAGATCAACATTTGCACAAAGTTTGGTCAAGAAATTCCTAGCCAAAAAAATTTGGCTTTTAAAGGGTTAAGTCATAAAAATTTAAAAATGAACATACTTGGAAAGTCAAATTAGCGCCCTAAATCATACACAGAAGAAAATATTTGCCCATAAACGAAATTCATAGTATTTATGAACAAATACATAAAAATTATGAACTTTTTCATTAAATTTTGGAACTTCTTCATATTATTTATAAAAAAATGTTAAATAGTTCCTAAATTTCAAATATTTTTATTTATTTATAAGTACTATGGAAAAGTTTATAAGTATTATAAAAAAGTTATTCATTGGATTTTTTTTTGTGTAGGGTTACATTTTAAAATCATTGAATTCCTCATGAGGACACATTTTAAAATCATTGAATTCTGGATTAAAGTTTCAACAATATTTAAGAACGAAATTGTTCTTGCATCTACGACACTTTTAATTAAAGTAATTTATTTTCCCTCTCGACTAAAAATACTCTCATTGTCTGATTAACGCCCACGTTAGGCTCCATTTGAAAGATTGGCGTTCAACATAAGCAAGTTTGAAAATCATTGAATTCTTGATTTAAATTACAAAATGTTTTAAGCAGCAAATTTTTATAGTTTCTGAAATGGAAATAATGATTTTTTTAAGGAAAAAAGCTTTTAATTTTATTGATTTGCATACAAAAGTTATTTTTTTATGGATTTGTTTTGAAAAAAATGGCGCCCACCATGGGGCTCAATCGAAAAAATCGGTGGGCACATTAAAAAATTACTAAACAATGAATTGTAATGATAAAATATTTTGAGATTCTAGTTATTACAGTTTCTGAGGTGGAGATTATGAAATAATACGAATAATTTATATTATAAAATATTTTTTTTTAGCTGAAAAGTCTCAAAAGTGAAAATATATTCAGATTTTATCTTTGACTGTTAATTGAAAATTTAAAGCAAATAAGTCCTGAATTATGTTTGACAAAAAAACCTGCCCTGGATCATGGGGCCAATAAAAAATTCATTGAAAACGGGATTGAATCTACTAAATTACTAAGTTATGAAAAGTAGTTTATAAAATTTTCTAAGATCGGTATTTTAACTCAATGCGGAAAAAAATTTGATTCAAATAATTTGTTTAATTTTTTTCTAAGTGACGCCCACATTGGGTTCCATTTAAAAAAATGACGCTCAACCTAGGATACATTTTAAAATCAGTAAATACTGAATTAAAATATAAATAATAAGAAAAACAGCTCTTTGCTTATTTGAAGTTATTTTTTATGAATTTGCTTTGTAAAAAAAATGGCGCCCATGATGGGGCCCGGTCCATAAACTCGTTGGGCACATTAAAAAATTTATAAAAACTAAACTGAAATTACAAAATATTTAGAGATTCTAGTTGTTATAGTTTTTGAGTCGGAGATTACGAAATAATACAAAAAGTTTAACTTATGAAATTTTTCTTTTTTGAGCTTAAAGGTCTCAAAATTTAAATTATATTTCGATTTTATCTTTGACTAATATATATTTTTACTGTAAATTTAAAATTTAAACAATGTTTATCATTTGAACCAATTATAAAATCATTAAAAACTGGATTGAATTTACTAAATACACTCAAAAAAAAAAAAAACTGTTAAGTTAGCAAAAAAAGCTTGTAAACCTACAAGAAAATTTGTTGATTTTGAACCCACAATTTTTTTGGTAAAGTTAGCAAAAACGTTTTGCTAAAAATTAGTTAACTGAAATTTTTTTTTATTTCAACTTAGTTCATACACATTTGAGGACCCCATTGGGTTCGTACCCAATTGGTCCAAAGCCCGATGGGCCTAGACCTAGTTGGGTTCCTTAAAAATCGTCATAGTTTTTGATCCAAAATTTGTGTCCGTTTCGCTCTACCTTGCCTAGTTTTTGAGATACGTGTCTTGTTCTACGTGTTGAGAGCTACAAAAATTCTTTTGGACTTTTTGCTTTTTGTGTCGGCAATATTTACCGAGATATTAGCATTTTAAAATTTTCGGGAATGCTAACTTTTTTGGATCCAAAGTTAGGTCCCATTAGGGTCCACACATGTGAAGGGGACCCGCGAAAGTATGGAGATTCTAAGAACCAAAAATGCCCTCCATTTTGCTCTATCTGGCTTAGTTTCCGAGATAGAGCCATTTTAAGTTTTCTGAAAATAAAAAAAAAATTACCATTTATTTTTTGCTAATGTTAGCAAAAAATCTTGTAAAAATGTTGTCAATTCAATTTCAAATTTAGCAAAAGAAATTAGTTCAAAGTTTTTTTAAAATTGCTAATGTGCTAAATGAAGTTTACAAGAATTTTTTGCTAACATGCTAATCTCAACTAAAAATTTGCTAAAAGTTAGCTAACTAGCATTAGCAAAAAAAAATTAGTAAATCTACTAACGTATTTTTTTGAGTGTATTATGAGAAGTAAGTTATAAAATTTTCTAAAATGGGTATTATGAATTAATGCGGAAAAAATTTGGATTCAAATAATTTGTTTAATTTTTTTTTCTGAGTGACGCACGTCCATTTGCAAAAATGGCGTCCAACATGGGGCCAATTCTATCAATCACTGAATACTCAATTGAAATTACTAAATATAATAAGAAGTGAGATTTTCATGTATCTGAGATGGGTATTAGAAAATAATACACAAAAACCAGACTTTTTATTTTATTGATTTGTTTTAACATTTTGTGAATAAAAAAAATAAAAAAAAACTCTCATTAGCCCCAAACATGGGACATACTTTAAAATCATGAAATAATTCATTTAAATTAAATAATATTTTCAGCAGTGATCTTAAAATTTTTTGAGGATGGGTAGTTTAAATAAATAAAAAAAATCACGGCTTGAAAGACTGGCGCCCAACATGGGACACATTTCAAAAATATGAAGTGAGTTGTTAAAGTTTATGAGATGGGTATTATAAACTACTAAGGTAAAAATTATAATATCAAGGAGCACTTAGAAGACCTTAAAATCAAAAATTCAGAATCTTCAGAGTTCAAACCTCAATAACTCGAGAAGTTAGCAATGTATGAACGTGATGTTTAATTCGTTAGATAGGTCTTCCAAATATCTTAATTAATTTAAAACCAAAATGACATTTGTCACTTTAGCAAAAATATAAAAAAAAAATTTTTTTGAACCATTTTATCGAAAATTTAGGAGATGCATTAGGTTAGTGTTTCCAACCCTTTTTAGTTTTTTAGGTTATGTGGAATGAACCAAAATGTAAAACTTGTGAAATGTACTATTTTGACAGGCGGCCAACGGACAGACATCTCTAGAATGTCGTAGAATCGATCCCTGATCAATAATATTTTGCACTTTATGGAGTACCAGACCGATACTTCGATGAGCTTTAAACCACTAATTCTGGGTTTTTGAGATGTGGCTTAAGTTTAAACGTAGGCTGAAACTCGGATTTTTCTGGCGAAATGTGATATATTTTTTATTATTTCTTTAAAGACCATAATTTTAAGCAAACCTAAGCTGTTCCGCCGAAATTTTGTTTACAAACTTGGTAATGGCATCAGTTTTCGGATTAGCTAAACCTAACAGAGATTTCAAAAATCCAGCCTAACTGGAGAGTAAAAAATTTTGCATTTTGGCGCAATTTGTTTTTTTTTTTAATCCAAACGTATTTAATCTCTTTAAAGTTTATTTTAAAAATTATGTAATTCCTTTTTTTCCAGTTCATCTATCATTTTTTATGAGTGTATTACCTTTATTTTCTGTTGTTAAAAAATTTCGTAAAAACGTAAATAGTAGAATAATGAAATTAATCAAGAAATTATCATGTTATCATTTATTTACCAGTATTATTATGTTACTATATAAATAAAAACATTTATAGTTTCATAAAAGAAAATCATAAAAATAATGAAAGATTGTTATAATTTCAAAAACAGACATAGACTAGATTTTATTTTAAATACTTTAATTTATAGAGTCAAAATTAACTTTTAAAAAAAAAAATTGGTATTTGAAAATAAAAAATATTTCATATTACTCATGTTTGAACCAAAAATTTAGAAATTTAGGAATCAGCCTGTTTTTTTGCAAAGTTTTTTTAAAACATTTCGAAGCATACCTCAGGGGGCCACTTTTGTCGTTTTTTAGAGCATACTTTAAGGAGGATAAAAAATCTTAAGTTTTTTAACATTAATTTTCGTTACATTAAGCAAACATTAAATAGAGGCGAAACGTAAACCAGAAAGTTTAAAACAAACTGTTTATATATGTATAACAAAAACGGAGAATTCATGTTTCTCAAAATTCATGTTTTTGAACTATTTCACTTAATTTTTTTTTGAATTCCATAAAAATTCATTCATAAATGGTTAATTTAACTTAGTATAGTTACCAAAGTTATTAGTTAAAGTAACAAAGTTTTTTTAAACAATTTTCGTTTTTTTTTCTTCACAATTACATTTTTGCTTTAAAATATGTATCTTTTAAAATCAAGATATTTCATGATAATTTCAATTTACCAAAACTAACTTTCTCTTGCATTATTGTGTAAATTAAAAGTTTTTTTTTTAAAACCTTGTGCTGTTGTGTGCTCACAGCTGGATATTTTCGTTTTTAAAGATTGTTCATATTGCAGTTTGTTGCAATTTTTTGCAAAAGCAATTGTTTAAGATTTTATTATTTTACTTTTTTTGGGTAAACTGCCTATTGAATATACCCTTATATAATATTTAAATGAAAAACACCTAAGTTAATTGTTAGCTACACAACTGGTGGTAAAAAAAACTGCATGCAAGCCTACTATTTTGATTTTTGCAGTCATTACACAAAGAAAAAAATATATTGTTTTGTTGAAATAAAACAACCTTGGTGACTAATCCGATTTTAGGTAATTTTTAGCACAGAAAAAAAGGACGAAAAGATTGATTGGTTTTTGGTGCTTTTTGATTTTAGAGGGAAAATCTTAAACAGCGGGTGTTTAAATACATTAGTCACACGATAACCTTTACTTTCAGAATCCCAAAGAAAAAAAAATTGTAATTTAATTATATAAATTAATTAAAAAATTCTTTACTTTATTTGTTTTTAAATTTTTCAAATTAAAAATTTAAATTAATATGTTTTAGATTTTATTTTCCATTTTTGAAATTTTATAATTTTTCTTAATAATTGTTTTGTCAACAACTTCACTATTTATTATAAGCCAGCCCTGTAAGTCTTGTTCATTGGAAAATAAAAATATTGTATATTTTATAATTTTATACAAGTTATAGCCATAATTCATGGTTTAAATTGTCTTATGTTTATAACATTTATGTGTTAATTACTTTAACAAGTTATATATGAGTACATATGAGTACATACAAACATTTTCGTTCCTAATACAGCAACATTTTTCTTGCTATGATTTTTTTTTTTATTTTTTTTGTACAATTTAATTAATTTTTCTAATAAATAATTATGTTGCTACAACAATTTGTTATAACGACAACAATAATAACAACAACAGCAATATATAAAGAGGAAAAATTTAATAAAAAAGATTTTTTCTTTATAAAAAATTAACCCATTTTGAGAGGGTATAATAAAGATAAAAATTTGGTTAAATTATCCAAGAAAGAATTTTTTAATTTTTTTTCTTCAAAATTTCTAGTTCCTTTCAATTTAATTTAAATTTTTGCATTTTCCTAAGATTTTTTAAATTTTCTGAATTTTTTAGCTCCTAAAAGTATGCATCCAAATTCTGAATTTTGTAGCTCCTGAAAGTATGCAACAACAAATATAATAGGAAACTATTAGTTAAACAAAATTTAAAGTTATCAGCTGTTTTTTTTTTCAATTTCTACACACAAAAAAAAACTTTTACTAGGAAAAGTCTCGTAACTCCATTTTACCAATATTTGACAGTTTTCCTTGTTTTTTTACAAAAAAATCTAATATTTTCACGAGAATTCCTTGAAATTTTATTTGCGCCAAAAAACCGTAATTTTACAATTTTGTTGGCAAAAAGCTTGTAAAACTACAACATTATTGGTAAAAAGCTTGTAAAATTATTGGGAATTCTCGTAAATTAGGAGGCAGCAAAAAATCTAATAAAGTTACGAAACCTCCTTGTAACTTTTATCGTTTCAAAAAATTTGGAAATTTACAATTTTATTGGTAAAAACCTTGTAAAATTACAAAATTATTGGTAAAAAGCGTGTAAAATTACTAGGAATTTTTGTCAAATAGGAGGTAGCAAAAAAAGCTTCAAATTTTCATTGTAATTTGACAAGGTTTTTTTTTGTGTACAGACTAAACGAAAACGACCGATTTCCATAACTTCACTACTAAATATCGAAAATGCGACTGGGACGCTACCTTATTCACTTGATTATAATTGCTCTGCTGGTAAAAAATCCGGTGTCCAAACTTTTCCATCACATCAGCTTTTTGATAAAATTGAGGTCAAAGTTCAAAAAAATCGCCGTTTTGGGTATTTTTGGCAATTCAAAGCGGACGAACCCGATGTGTTGGCGACTTAAAAATAAGTCGAGGGTAAAGCTTAAACATTACTCTTTAAGACGCAGAACTAATTTTGACACCATTGAAAGGCAACTGGTGTCCTTAGGGTTAAAGCGACTGACCAAATGAGATCTTCATACTTAAAAGCAATGTTTAAAATTAACCCTCAACTATTTTTAATTCGCTATCACATTAGGATCATCCGCTATAAATTATCAAAAATTCCCAAAACGACGATTTTTTTGAACTTTGATCCCAATTTTCTCAAAAGCCAGATGTGATGGAAAAGTTTGAAGACCAGATTTGTTGTCACTAGAACAATTTCGCGTCCCATTTTCAACAAGTTTTTTTTTTTTTAAATGCTCGGTACTGTTAACTTATTAACATAGCTTCTCTTTCTGTCTTTAATGAATTAGTAACACAATAATAACATATCGTAGATTTTAGAATTTTTCTGTTTTTTTAGTTCCTAAAAGTATGTGACCAAAATAAATTAAGAAACTGCAAGTCAAAAAAGTTTAAGATAAAAAAACCGAAAACGAAAACAAAAGCGGGGAAAAATTAAGCGATTTTCCTGTATTTAACTTAACATAGCTTCTCTTTCTGTATATTTTTTAACAAAATGACACAATAAAAACCAATCTGACATTTTTAGAATTTTACAATTTTTTTCCTCCTAAAAGTATGCAGCAAAAATTTATTCAGAAACTACGAGTTAAAAAGCTTTATGACTAAACAGATGAGAAAAAACGGAATAAAATTAAGCGATTTTTGGGAGAAACAGAGCTTTTTAGTTAAAAATCGAAATCTGCCACCAGTTTTCTCTTTCTATCACGAGAAATAGGATAAGATAAAAAAAATTAAACATATTCCTGCTGGAAAAGGTCCATGATAAGTCACGTGACATATTACTCGGACCCAAAAAGCCAATCACAATTTCGACACTTTTCATATACAAATACCAACAACTTTTGTTAGAGAATGGATATATCACTAGTGGATTGTCACTGGACATTTCCCTTAAAAACATAACCCGTGCCGGCTCAATAGTAACATGTCACAGGAGACATCATAGCTATACGAACCAATTTTCGGAACTTAATCCCCAAAAATTTTGTAACTTAAATACTTGTTACTCCAAAACCCAAAAATTGTCAAACAATATTAATTCCAGAGAGTTAAAAATTAAAAAAAAATTTGGGACTTGGAAAATTTTTCAAAATATTTGATTTTTTTTTCTAAAATAATTTTTTATGATGTTGTTTATTACAAAATGCAAAAAAATGTGTCTAGGACTTAAAAAGTTTTGTTAAAAATTAAAAAAATTGGGTTTGTCCTATTGTCTCCGTTCGTATGCCTCGTTTTCACCAGTCATGGTATAGGTGATTTCGGATCGAAATCGGATCTTTTAAGAAAAATGTTAGTGTAAATTAAAAACTTAAAGCGTTTTTAATCATAAAACTTTAAAAGTTAACAGACTTGCTGCGCCAATTTGGTTCCCTACTTTAGGGGAAAAAAATGGCGCCCAACATGGGGCTACATATTAAAATCATTGAATTTGTCATGACGAGTTATGAGATACAAAAAGTTTTAAGAAAGAAATTGTTATAATTTCCGAGATGGGAATTATGAATTACTCCAACACTTTTTATTTTATTAATTTATTTTCACTTTTGACTAGGACGACTATCATTGTCTCATCAGCGCCCACGTTAGGCTCTATTCGAAATATTGGCGACTAACATATAAAAAATACACTTTGTTCTACGTGAGTTAAAAAAAACTTTTCAATTTTTCCTGTTTTCATCATCGATTTTTTTCCGCTTAAATAAATTTCGATTTTCAAAGCATACTTTTAGGAACCGAAAAAAGCCCCTTTTATGTCTCTGTTTAAATTGAAAAAATTCCCAGAAAGTTTATTAACAGGTTAATATTTTAAAATTTAATTTTATATTCTAAGTATTGCTTTAAATGTAATTAAGGCTTGTCATAATTGTTAGATAGTGTCATTACAATGAGTAAAAGTTTTATTTATTTAGAAAAAAAAACCTGACTAAAATGACCTTAACTTTAAACTTAAACAATTGTTGCTGCTTTGTTCTATTATTGTTTGAAATTTTTTATTTAAAAAAAAATATGTGTGATATTCTATTATGATAGCGATCAATCAAGTTGAAATTGAGAAAAAAAAATACTGCACCTTAAATTATAAGATTCTAGCAAAAAAAAATATTTCACAATGATAAACAAAAAATAAATAATTATTCAAAATGATAAAAAAGTCATAGTAAATAAAGTTCAAAAAGCTTGGAACTTAAATTTTATTAAAAACCAAAAACTTAGGTAAATTAGCTAAACTTATGTAAATTTTTCAAGCTTAGGTAAATTACCTAAGTTTTTTATTTTATTATAAAAGTTAAAAAAACTCATATATTTTTGTTTCTCTAAGAAATCTTTTGAAAATTGAGAAAAATATTTAAAAAAATGCTGACAAAATTTCAAATGCTTGGAACTTGAATATTGTAAAAATACACAAAATTTTGTATATTTTTAAAATACAAAACTAAGGTTTATTACCTAAACTTAGATAAATACCAAAATACATAAATTGTTATTGATTGGATTTGCATAAATAAATTGAAAAAATTATAAAATTAAAATAGAAATAAAGATAGAAAAAAGAAAAGAAAATAGGAAATTGTTTGTAAGGTTTCTTAAAGCAAGGGTAAATAAGAAAAATAATGGCTGAAGAGGTTTTAAACACCCGAGTAAAAATAAACATATATAACAATATATAACCTGATGCAAACATAATAAATCATATATGATTATACATCGCGTGAGATATTTTCTAAATTTTTTATATGCAGTCATATGTAGTTATATATAATTTAATCATGATTCGGATTAAAAGGTGTCAGGTAGATATAATTATATAAAATTATATGAGTGTCAATACAAAATTTGGTTTTCTGTATAATTTAACATAAAATTATATATAGCTTATTCTGTTCCATATAAAACTTTATATGTTTCCAATTAACCAAAAATTTTCTAAGTTTTTTAGGCAAAGTATAAGAAACTTTTTAAAATGTTCCTAAACATTTCCTTATTAGGGTTATGTATATCACCTATCTGGTTCGAAGCGTACCCAAAATTTTTTTTGTTTTAGAAAATTATATGTTTGGTGAATGTATCGTTGATCTGTGGTGTATTTCAACCCAAACCAAAAAACACCAGGATTTTATATGTTTTTATGCAATTAGATCTAATTAGATCCACCAATATATGGCAATGTCTGGTCAAAACTCGGATGAAATCAAATCATATTTTATACAAGTCGATCTTTTTTAATGCAAAAACATCCACCATTATTCGGATCAAATTGCGTATAAATATATATTGTGTTACATACCATTATATATTGCATCGTATAAAAATTTTTATTCGGGCAGATATTTTTTTTTAATTTTACGTAAAAATCACAAACTTAGGTATTTTAGCTAAACTTAGGTAAATTATCTAAGTTTTGGTAAGTTTCTTAAGTTTAGATAAAATACCTAAGTTTGTGAATTTAATGTTAAAGTTAAAAATATTTCACAAAAACCTTTACAAACATTATTTTTCTTATTTCCATGTCGTCTAAGAAACCTTATAAAAAGTTAATTTCATTTCTATTTTCATTTTAAAATTTTTCAATTCATTTATGCAAATCCAATTTATAACATTTTACGTATTTTGGCATTTATCTAATTTAGTTTATCTTTTTTTATTTTTTGCTGGTTTTAATGACATTTTATGTAAATCAAATCACTGATGTTTAACTCTCACCTTTCATATTTTCCATATAAAAATTATTTCTTAAAATATGCACCCTTTGTTTTTAAAAATATTTCTATTGTCTAATGAAAAAATTTACTTTTTTTAAAAATCATAATTCTCTTATATTATATTGTCATGGTTAAAATCATAAACTCATTACCTCAAAAATGAAAGGGGTAACTTTACTAAGAGCATAATAATATTTACAATTTATAGCAATATTAGTGGGTGTTTTGTATGGTAAAACGGGGAAGGGGGCTGGCAGCTTAATAGCTGTTAAAAGCTAAATATGCACAAAAATTTAAATTTTTCTATAATCAAATTTTTATTTACTAATTTTATAACAGGTCCCTTAAGAAGGGAATACACAGAATTGAATAGATATAAAAAGGGGAAGATTTTTATGGGGAAATCAAATTCATAAATATGATTAGAACGTGATTGGAGTTAAATTTTGATTTAATGTAGATTTTTTGGGTTATACATAATTTTTTTTTTTGGAATATGTAAGAGTGATAAGGGTATTGTAAAATAATTTATAATTTACCTAAGTTTTTTGGGTAAATTAATTTTGTTTTTTTTTTATTATTTTTTGGCTGGACGAAGAAACTAAAGTGAATGTGTTTTCAGTTTTGTTAAAAATTTGTTGTTATCATATTCCCATTTTTTGGAATATTTAAGATTGATGAGGGTATTGTACAATAATTTACAATTTTCCTAAGTTTTTTTGGTAAATTAATTTTAATGTTTTTTTTTACGGTGGACCAAAAAACTAAATTCCAAATAAGGTTTTCTGTTTTATTAACAACAAATTCCTGATTATTTTTATCACAATAAATTGAAAACTTGTTTGCCCAATTTTTTTTTTAAGTGTATTATTTTATAAAGTTTTTGGCGATTTTATGATAATTATCTAATCATCCACAATTTTATGTTAAGTTTAATTTTTTAAACACTTTAAACATTTAGCAAAAAAATACAGGTCTTTGTTATTTTATTTGGTTTTATGGCATTTTAGTACTTAGGGATTATAACCAAAGTCTTAAAATAAAGTAAAATTTTTTATACACTGACTGTATTTGCATTAAGGAAATATTTCCTTCATTTATATATTTTGCTTGATAACAAAAAAAAAAAACAGTATCAGGGGGCTGACTGCAGCAAACGTGAACATGAGGAATTCTTATCACACGTGTTAAATTTTTACTTTGTTAAAAGTTATTTAACAAAATTTTTTTAGGTATTTTAACAAATTTTTTTAAAATGAGTTTCTAAGAAAAAATGCGCATTAAATGTTAAGGTAAATTAAAAATTCAAATATATTAAATTATAAAAATTTAAAAATTAACAGACTTCCGTCTCCAAGTTTGTGCCCTACTTTGGGGATTAATCTAAAAAATGGCGCCCAACAAGGGGCCCAATTTAAAATCGTTGAACTCTTTAGGGTACAACATTTTAAAATCATTGAATTCTGAATTAAAGTTACAGAATAAAGTTGTTGTAATTTCTAAAATGGAAATTTTGAATTACTATTAAACTCTTTATTTTATTGATTTTTTCGAAAAAATGGCGCTCACCGTGGGGCGACATTTTAAAATTATTGAATTCTTCATGGTGACATGTTTTAAGATCATTGAATTCTGGATTAAGGTTACAAAAAGTTTTGAGAATACAATTTTAATAAGTTCTGAGATGGATATTATTAATTACTGCGAAAATTTTTATTTTTTCGATTTATTTTCACTTTTGACTGAAAAATCTCGCATTGTCTTATTAGTGTCCACGATAGGCTCCATTTGAAATATTTACGTCCAACATGGGCAAGTTTTTAAATCGTTGAATACTTGAAAAAAAAAAAATATAAAATGTTTAAAGAAATAAGTTTTAGAAATGGGGATTATGAATTAATAAGGAAAACAGGTCTTTATTTTATTGAGTTGTATAAAAAAGTTGTTTTTTTATTGATTTGTTTGTAAAACGATTGGCGGCCATGATGAAACACAATCAAAAAATAGGTCCACGCTTAGATCTAGCCCCTATATTAACGTCCCTTTAAAATTTAGCTCAAAAGACCCTAAAAACCGTACTATAATGGGTATCCTTTTGGAATTTGGGAGGTATTTTATATTCACAAACCAACATTCCAAATTTAAAAGGAATCCGACCTATTCCTCCTGAAGTCCCCATACAAACCACTCCCGATATTCACATAAATCTCTAAAAATTCACTAAGATAGGAAATTTTTCATTAAAAATATGTTTGTAGGTGTTAAACGTGTTCTGTGCTAGCTTATCAAATCTGATAATAATTGCACCATTTTTTGACTTAGACCCTATTAAAAATTTTTCCCGATATATAATTAAATCGCTCTATTGGTAACAAAAATAAGCGGATTCCAACCAAATTTGGTTTGTGTTTGTTTTCTACACTAATAAAAGGTCTAACGAAAGATAGATACATTGGTCTATGTTAGACTTCGGAGCTATTTTCCGGAAAATATATGATATGGTCGGTCTTGACCGACTAAAATTTTCCTTACTGAAAAGACCAGCACTTGATCATTGACGCCTAAGTTGTTTACCATTCGTACGACTGGCGCCCAACATGGCGCCATTATGAAATTATTGAAAACTGGATTAAATATACAAAATATTATGAAAAGTGAGTTAAAAAAATTTTCTAAGATGGTTATTATTAGGGATGAGATTTTCATGCACTAAAAAATCGAAAATATGCGCTTTAAATATGCGTTTAAAAATTAAAAATATGCACTAAAAATCCTTAAAATATGCACTAAAAAATAAAATCTGTGCAATAAAAATCTTGTTTTCATAGAAAAATACTTCTTAAAAAGAAAAAATAACGCCGGACTTAAAAAATAACATTTTAAACTTTATATAAGCAAGGTTTTTCTAGAAATTATAAAAAAAAATAAAAAAGAAAAAAAAAAAAATTTTCTTATTTTCAAAATAAATTTTTAAAATTTAAAATAGTTTTGATAAAAATAAATTTCAATTTGTGTTTTTGCTAATTTATGGCAAAATATGCAAAAATATGCACTTAAAAATTCGAAATATGCACAAAATATGCATTTAGAATCAAAATATGCAAAAATATGCATATTCACAAAAATATCCAAAAATATGCAAAAACAAATCGATGCCATTTTAACGCAAATTTCTTGATTCGGAAAGAAAATTGGTCGATATCGTTTTTAGACTACCCGAGTAAAAATTTTTATATGATGCAATATATAATGATATATAACACAATATATATTTATACGCAATTTAATCCGAATAATGGTGGATGTTTTTGCATTAAAAAAGATCAACTTGTATAAAATATGATTCGATTTCATCCGAGTTTTGCCATATTTCAGTGGATCCAATTAGATCTAATTGCATAAAAACATATAAAATCTTGGTGAGTTTTGGTTTGGGTGAGTTACACCACAGGTCAACGATACATTCACCAAACATATAATTTTCTAAAACAAAAAAATTGTTTGGGTACGCTTCGAACCAGATAGGTATATACATAACCCTAACAAGGAAATGTTTAGGAACATTTTAAAAGTTTCTTATACTTTGCCTAAAAATCTTAGAAAATTTTTGGTTAATTTGAAACATTTATATAGTTATATATGGAACAGAATAAAATATATCTAATTTTATATTAAATTATACAGAAAAACAAATTTTGTATTGACCCTCATATTATTTCATATATTGATATCAACCGTATACCTCTTAATCCGAATCGTGATTAAATTATATATTACTACATATGACTGCATTTAAAAAATTTAGAAAATATCTCACGGATGTATAATTATATATGATTTATTATGTTTGTATCAAGTTATATATTGTTATATATGTTTATTTTTACTCGGGTATCGACAAAAAACATGCATTTGCATGGAAATCTCTAGTTATTATAAATCAATGCGAAAAAATTACAATTTTTATTTAAATTATTTTTTAATTATTTTTTCTCAGTGACGGCACGAAGTGGTCAATTCGAAAAAATGGCGCCCACCATGGGGCTCATTTTAAAATCTTTGAATACTGGCTTAAAATTACAAAATATAATAAGAAGAGAATTTTTAATGTGTCTGAGATGGGTATTAAAAAATAATAAAGAAAAACCAGACTTTATTTAATTGATTTGTTAAAATTTTAAATATGAACTAAAGCAACTCTCATTGGCGCCCAACATGGGACAGATTTTAAAATCGTGGAAGACTTCGTTAAAAATAAAAAAATGTTTTCAGAAGTGAGTTTTGAAGTTTCTAAGATGGGTAATTTAAATTAATAAAAAAATTTCGAGACTTAAAAAAAATTGGCGCCCAACATGGGGCCCATTTCAAAAACTTAGTATATCAGACTAAAATTGTAAAAAATAATATTTTAACTAATTCAACTAATAGAAATAAGTTGAAAAAGTTTCTGAGATGGTTATTATATACCAATAAGGAAAATATAACTTTTTATTTTGAGTTCAATCTCAGGAAATTTAATTTTTAAATGACACAAAAATCGAATTTTTACAAATATCTCCTTTTCTAAACATCCAACTGAAAAAAATGTTACTATAAATTTTGTAGAGCAAATTTTCTAAAAGTTTATTGTAAACCATATTTTTTATACAATCAACCGTTATGGAGTTATTTTACATTCTTTCTTTATTAAACATGGTTTTAGCATTTTAAGATCTAATACATTGATTTCTTAACTTTTTAGTTTCCCCCTTAATGATATTCCTGATTTCATGGATATATATTTCTGTTTTTATATATTCATATACGGTTTTTTTTGCAATATTATGTACGGAGTTTTTTTTAATTTATACTTTTTCAAAGAATTAATTTTCAGCTCGTTTGTTGTTGAATTGCTTGTTATTATTTGTTTCTTTCCAGTAACAAACCTTAATGACTTTGATTAAAAACAATCTTAAAAGTAAATGATTTCAGAAAAAAAAAAAACGGCACCCTGCTGGGTAAAGCATTTTAAATGTGTACACATATTCAATAGCACCAAAACGGAGGAGAAACAAAAAAAAAAAACGCTAAAATCGCACTCATATATAATGAGTTATTACAGTAGTTTAAGGATAAGTGTAATACAAAGAGACAAAGAACACTCGATTGATGGAAAAACTTAAAAATAAGTTTTAATTACAGAATTTGTTGAGACAATTAATAAAGTAATTGAAGTTGATCGAATTATGTGTCATACCAGGAGACAAGGAAGATTCGATTGATCAAAAAATTATAATTACGAAGTTTGTTGAGCTAATTAATAAAGTAATTGATGTTGAAAATTTTGTTTGTGTGATAAAGATTGAACTTATCACAACCGATTAGGGGGAACTTTTTCCAAAGTAAGTATACCCCCATACTGTGGTTGGAGGCTTTTAATATGTAGTTGACGCCAAAAGAGCTAAAACTTTTATTGAAATAATTTAAAATTACTGGTTTTGAAGCATACTCTTAGGAACATTTTTTAAAGCATACTTTAAGGAGTAGACTATAATTTCAGATAATTTTACTAAAACACATTTTAAGTAAAACATTTCAAAATTATTAGTTTTGAATCATACTTTTAGGAATATTTTTAAAGCATACTCTAAGGAGCAGACTTTATAATATCAAAGCAAATGTTATCAATTTAGCTATTTTCTAGAAAATTTTTCAATTTCTCAGATTTTAATCACATTTTAAAGCAACAGGGATTGTGTTTTCACTAATCTGTTGTTAACTTAATCGATTTTGATCATATTTTAAAGGTTTTAAGATTGTGTTTTTAATTATCTGTAGTCGACTGTTAAATATAAGTTGCTATGTAGTAGAGTAAAACCGGAGTAGTATGGGTTGTATAATAATCATCATAATAAAGCATATTAATATCATTGAACAAACAAAGAAATATTATAAAAAAAAATATATTTTAGTTAATTAAAAATATTCTTATAACAAAAAAAAAAAAACACTACATTAACCAAAAGGTAGAGAGACAATAGAATATATTTCTGGTGAAAACAAAAAAAAAATTAATATAAACAAAATCTTAAATGATCATAACTTTTGTTGCCATTTTTGGTAAGAACAAACCTTAACAAAAATCACAAATATGATGAAGGAGAAGTCAAAGTTTTAAAATGTTGTGGTGTAAATGATACAGGGTGTATTGAATAAGATTTTTACATCTTTAAGTCATAATTTCAGTTTTTGCAGAATTTTTAATTTAAAAAATGTTTTCTAAAAAAGGCGTTTTTTGTTGTATGATTTCCATGTAAGCTAAAGGTGGTCGTCTGGCATGATTGAATTGAAAACATTTTTTTTTTTTTTTTTTTTGAAAATAAAGGAATTGAAATGAAGATTTTGAAAACAAAAAAACTTTAACGTTGGCAGTGTTGCCACCAGAAAAATTTGAAATTACACATGGATGCAGTCAAAATTATACGTGAAACCCAAAATTACAAATGTTTCTTTATCGAAAACTAATGCAAAAATATTTTTTCTCATTATTGTAAATTAAATTTTAGTAATCAGAAAAAGGATTTAAAACTAAAAATTCATATAACAATTTGTAGGCCCAATATTAGAATATGTCAAAAGTACCAAAATAGTACTTTTTTAAAAACAGTACCGTTATTTTCAATAAAAGAAGCCAAAATATAATATTTTAGTAAAAAGTATCAAAATATTTTTTTAATAACCAGAACAATGTCATAAAACAGTAGTTTTTTATAAAAAATACCAAAAAAGTACTTTCTGTAAAAATTACCAAAATAGAACCTTTTTATACAAAACATCAAAATATTAATTTTCTAAAATAAATACCAAAATATTTTCTTTTTAGATGTAGCAAAACAATTTTTTTTTTCATTAAAAGTACCAAAATAGTACTTTCTTTCTGAAAAAAAAAGTATTTTATCAAAAAGTATTATTTGGTCCTTTACTTTTATTTTTTTTTTTGTATCAAATCAGAAAAAGGATTTGAAACCAAAAATTCATTTAACAATTTGTAGCCCCAATCTATGAATAAGTAAAAAGTACCAAAATAGTACTTTTTAAAAAAACAGTACCGTTATTTTCAATAAAAGGAGCCAAAATATAATATTTTAGTAAAAAGTATCAAAATATTTTTGTAATAACCAAAACCATGTCATAAAACAGTACTTTTTTATAAAAAGTACCAAATAAGTACTTACTCTAAAAATTACCAAAATAGAACCTTTTTATACAAAACATCATAATAGTCATTTTCTAAAATAAATAGTAACATATTTTCTTTTTAAATGTACCAAAACAAAATTTTTTCATAAAATGTACCAAAATAGAAATTTTTCTTACTTATAAAGAAAAACATTTTTTTTAACAAAAAGTATCATTTAAGTACTTTTTTCAAAAAGTTTTGTTATGGTACTTTTTATTAAAATGTACCTTTTCTAAAAATAATACCAAAATACATTTTTTTAATGTACCAAACTAGTACTTTTTCATAAAGAAAACCAAAAAAGTACTATTTTATAAATAGTACCAAAATATTACTTATTCGTAACGTTTTTTTTTTTATGAAAATTTACTATTTTGGTACATTTACAACAAAGTATTATTTTGCTCTTTTTTTAGAAAAGGGCTGTTTTTATATTTTTTCAATATGAAATATACTATTTTAGTACTTTTTTTTTAAAGATGTACAATTTGGTATTGTTAAAAAAATTTTTATATTTTTTATTTAAGAGTAATATTTGGTACTTTTTATCAAGTACTGTTTAAAAAAAGTACAGTCATAAAACAGTCTTACCAAAAATTACCGAAAAAAGTACTTTTTGTAAAAAGTACCATATAATTACAAATCATATACTAACAATGACCTTCGTCTCGTTGTAGCGAAACAGACCAAGCCCTCTGATGAGAATTTAATCCCCAGAGTCATACTAGCGGGCTAGGGCACCTAAAAAAAGGACCAAAATAGAACCTTTTGATACAAAATATCAAAATAGTCATTTTCCAAAAAAAAATACCAAAATATTTTGTTTTTAAATGTACAACAACGATATTTTTCATAAAAAGTACCAAAATAGTACTTTTTCTTACTTATCATAAAAGAGATTATTTTATCAAAAAATATTATTTTAGTACTTTTTTTTAAAAAGGTACTTTTTAGTACTTTTTATTTAAAGTGTACCTTTTTTAAAAATAATATCAAAATATAATTTTTTAAATGTACCAAAATATGTACTACTTTTTCATAAAAAGTACCATACTTTTTATAACTAGTATCATACTTTTTACAACAACTATAAAACTAGAATTTTTTCGTACTTCTCATAAAAAATTACTTATTTTGTTCTTTTTTAAAAATTGTGTTTTTTTTCGAAAATTACTATTTTGATATTTTTTACAATGTAAAAAAAATTTATTTTGGTACTTTTTTATAAAAAATTACTTGTTGGTCCTTTTTATGAAACTGTTATATTATTTAATTAAATGCTATATTTTGGTACTTTTTATAACGTAGTAAACTCCTAGTTAATAAAGTAAAAAAAGTACCAAAAAATTACTTTTTATAAAAAGTACCAAAAGTGTCATTTTTATAAAATGTACAAAATCAATACATTTTAAATAAGTATGTATCGGGATGCATTTAGTACTTAGGTTGTAAGTGGCTGCTGACGTTTTAAGTCAACACACGTAGACTCTGAGGTCCATTTAGTACTTACTTGTACTTTTTTTAAAACAAGCATAAAATAGTACTTTTTATTAAGTAATAGTAGAAATTTTTCGTACTTCTCATAAAAAAGTACTTTTTTGTTCTTTTTATAAAATTGTGTTTTTTTTCGAAAATGACACCTTTTTTATTAAAAAGTACCAGTTGGTCCTTTTTATAAAACTGTTATATTATTTATTTAAATGTTATATTTTGGTACTTTTTATAACATAGTAAACTCCTAATATAAGTAGTTTATAAAGTAAAAAAGTACCAAAAAATTACTTTTTATAAAAAGTACCAAAAAAGTAATTTTTATAAAATGTACTAAATGAATACATTTAAAAAAAAAGGATGCATTTTTTTAAAGTACCAAAATACTACTGTTTTAAAAAGTATGTTTCAGGATGTTTTTTTTTTAAAGTACCAAAATTGTAAATTTATATAAAAAAATACTATAATAGTACTTTTTTTAAAACCAGCATAAAATAGTACTTTTTATTAAGTAATTGTACTTTTTGATAAAAAAGTACTTTTTGATAAAAACTCTATTTCAATAGTTTTTTGTTGTTTTAAGTAATTGTTTGTTATATCACAAAAAAATACCTAAAAAGTACTTTTTATAAAAAGTACTAAAACAAAATAGTACTTTTTATTTAAAAAAAAAACTCAATTAAACAAAAAGTTTTGTTATAAAAAGTACCAAAATAATACTGTTTAAAAAAAAACTAAATCAGAACGTGTCTTGTTTTATAAAAAGTACCAAAATTGTACATTTATATAAAAATTTATTAAAGTAGAACTTTTTGAAAACAATTTTAAAATAGTACTTGTTATTAAAAAAGAGTTTCTAAATAGAACTTTTTGATAAAAACTCTAAAACTCTTTTGAATAATTTTTTGTTGTTTTAAGTAATTGTTTTGTCATATCATAAAAAAGTACCAAAAAAGTACTAAAACAAAATAGTACTTTTTATTAAAAACTCTATTTAAATAATTGTTTGTTGTCTTAAGTTATTGTTTGTCATATCACAAAAAAGTAACTTAAAAGTACTTTTTATAAAAAGTACTTAAACAATAATTTTTTTTAAAAAAGTATGTACCGGGATGATTTTTTTAAGTACCAAAACAATCCTTTTTTGAAAATAATTGTAATGAAAAGTACCAGCATAATACTGTTTTTAAAAAGAATGTATTGGGACATTTTTTTTTAAAAAGTACTAAAATTGTACATTTATATAAAAAATACTAAAGTAAAACTTTTTGAAAACAATTATGTATAAAATAGTACTGGTTATTAAAAAAAAAGTTTCTAAATAGTACATTTTGATAAAAACTCTATTTAAATAATTTTTTGTTGTTTTAATTAAATGTTTGTCGTATCACAAAAAAGTACCTTAAAAGTACTTTTTTTTAAAAGTACTAAAACAAAATAATACTTTTTTTTATAAAAAAAGCTCTATTAAAATAATTTTTTGTTGTTTTAAGTGTTTGTTTGTTATATCACAAAAAAGTACCTAAAAAGTCCTTTTTATAAAAAGTACTTAAACAATATTTTTTAAAAAAAGTATGTATCGGGATGATTTTTTTAAGTACCATGTTTTATTTTAATAAAAAGTACAAAAATAGTACATTTATATACATGTACCATAATAGAACTTTTTGAAAACAAGTACTTTTTATTAAAAGTTTCAAAATAATACTTTCTGATAAAAACTCTACTTAAATAATTTTTTGGTATTTTAAGAAATTTTTGTTCAAATATGCAGAAATTTAATCTCAAATTTACTTAAATTGGCACATAAATTACACATGCAACTGAAAATTACATGCGAAATGTGTAATTTCACATCAGATGGCAACGCTGAACGTTTGTCTTTTATTTTGGTACTGAAACATCATTTTAAAATTTTGTTGTTGGGGTATTTTATATTTTTGTTAATGCTTTGTTTTATTTTTTGTATTTTTTTTTTATTTTTTAAAGCAGCAACAACAATATTTTTTTTTTTAAACAACAATAACCAAAGAACCACGTAAATAAAATTGAAAAAAATCGAAATCATCAAAAAGAAAAAAAAAATATATATTCATCTCCCGCTGAGTTAAAGTGATTTCATTGACTGTCTACAGACAACGACGCAACATACAGACAGACAGTAGGACAGACAAACAGACAACAAGACAAAAATTTATTTTAAATATTATATATTTTTTTGTTAAATCTTTTTTTTTAAGAATTTTAAAATTTTTTATATTTAAAAAAAGCAAAACAAACCCTAAAAATAATTGACGCCATTACAATTATAATTATTGTTTTTGTTAATTTTTTTGTGTGTAAAATTCAGCTACACCACCCATAAAGTATTTTCTTTACAAAAAAGTGATTTGTTTTGGCAAAACCAAATAAATAATTGAGCCTATTTATTTACACTGAAAAAAAAATGTTTTTTTTTTTTTGATAAAATCACTTCATTTTGATTATAAAACCTTTCAAAAATTATTAAAAATTTATTTGACCATCAATAAATTTCTAGAACTTTTATTTTGCCTGATTTTTCAGTGCATTTAAGATTTTAAAAAACAAAAAAAACTATTCCACCTCAAAAACAAACACCCAAGCTGTTTTTAGCAAAATCTTTTCTATGTTCAATAAACACCCAAATGCTTTTACGCGCGCAAAAAAAATTTTATTTCAAATCCACTTGAAATATATATATTTTTTTTATAAAAGAATCTCTTTTTCTTTACAGACGTGATCATGCGTATAATTTTTATCGATCATCGCTATTGTACATTCATTTCATATCACAAAAAAAAAGTACTTGAAGTTTTGTTGGCAAATGAATTGTATATTTTTTTAAGGTTCTTAGGTTAAATCATGTGCAATTGCATATCATACTTGGTGAATACACTCGTTGAATTGAAGTGAGAATGGCATTAAATTATTGCGTGTTAAAATAAAAGACACACACGCATATTTTTTTTTTGTGTAAAAAATAAAAAAACAAAAGAAAAATAAATAGATTTTAGAAAAATAAATATAAACGATTTAGAAAATTGTGTGTTGGTATGAAAAAATTTAAAAGAAATAAAATTTTAGGGCATTTAAAAGGATTTATTTAACTTTGTTTATTTACCTAAGTTTTTAGGTATGTTATTGGGATTAAAAGGTATATATATTTCAGTTATATATAGTTGAGTTATATCATAATAAACTTGTATTTAACATAAATAAATAGTTTTGCGTTTTACCTATAAACTTAGGCAATTTTTAAAAATACTACAACACGGTTAATTTCTTGCATATTAATTAGAAATAATCACAATTGATTAGAAAAATAAATAAATGGAGTTCATGTTGAAAATCAATTCAATATTATATCATTTAGGAGTATTCAAAGAACCTTGTTAAATTAACTAAGTTTTTAGGTAAGGTTTAGGGATAAATAGGTATATACTTCAATTAAATATAATTGATCTTAATAACAATAAACAGTTTTTAAACAAAATAAAATATAAAAAAAATACTTTTGGGGTTTTCCTAAAAACTTAGGTATTTCTAATGTACTAAACTAGTATAATTTCTTGCAAATTATTCAGTGAAATAAAAGAATAATTAAATAGATATCAGAAAAATAAATATAAACGGTTCAGAAAAATTTGTTTATAGAATTTTAGATCATTGAAGTGAATTTATAATAACTTTGTTGTATTAACTAAGTTTTTAAGGTAAGTTATTAAGATAAATAGGTATAAAATTCGTTTTAATATAGTTAAAAAAAAACAATTGATCAGAAAATTGAAGAAGTGGAGTTCATATGGAAAAGAAACCAAAATTTAAGATCATAAAAGAGGATTTAAAGAACTTTGTTAAATTAACTAAGTTTTTAGGTAAGGTTTTTAGCTAAGGTAAGGGTTTTAGGGATAACTATGTATATGATTTGGTTAATGACTGATTTAAATAACATTACGCTGATTTTTGAACGAAAAAAAACATTTTTGGTTTTACCTAAGAACTTAGGTAATTTATTGTGTACAAAACCTTAGATAGTTTGTTGCAAACTATTTAATTTTATTTTAAAAGCGTTTGTTTCAATACAAATACATTATGTTTAACTAAGCAAATAAAATTTTTATATACTTTGTTATTTTACCCAAGTTTTTATGAAATTTGTTTTAAGTAATGAGGCAGTGTAACTGACTAAAATATGAAAGAATTTATTAGTATACATTAAAATAGGGTATTTTTTAAACTCATAAATGTAAAATAATTAAATTTTGTGTCTACCTAAGAACTTAGGTAGTTATAAAAAGCCAATAAAACTTAACTAATCTGTACCAAATATTGAACCTGTTATAAATGCATTTATTAGCTTAAAACAATAACATAATTTTTACTAATTTCTTGTTCAATTTTAAATTTATTTTAAAACTTTATAATTAATTTGATGCTCCAAATGCAGCAATTTTAAATTTCTGAGTAACCAAAATTTGTATTGGTTTTTTTTTTTATTTGGCAGAAATATTTCATTTTCTATAGTGAAGAAATTAAAATTTATATTAAATATGTGGATTTAACAAAAAAAGCTTTGTTAGATTAACTAAGTTTTAAGTTGAATTGTTAAAACTGTAAACTGACTTTTATATGAAAGATTTAGATAATGTTAAATGCAGCAGACTTGTTTTTATGAAAAAATACAAAATTTAATAAATTTAAAATTTAACCAAAAAACTTAGGTAATATCTAAGGTATTAAAACTTAAATAGGCTTTGTCTTTAATTCATGGGTATTAAAAGGGAATGATTTCAGATTGTTTTAAACTCAAAATATAAATAAAATCATAACTCACTTTGGAATTTTACCTTAAAACTAAGGCAATTTCAAGGTAGAGGATTCATATAAAATTTATATAGTTTTTAAAAACTTTGGTAATAATAAAATTTTATTAACAATTATTTTTTATGTTTTCGACCTTTTTAATTTAACTTCGAAAAGTAAACAGATATTTAATTTATTGTAACAACTTGAATAGAATTTAAAATCATGTAAGTGGATTTTAAAGGACTTTGTAGGATTAACTAAGTTTCTATGTTAAAGTTGGTAGTAAAAAATTTGACTTAGCTGAAATTTATTTTAATTTTGTAAATTATTATAGATTTGTTGTTAAACGGAAAATATGAATTAAACAACTTTTGTATTTTGCTTAGGAAAACTTAGGTAATTAATATATTCTACACTCTAACTGAGAACTATTAGCAATTTTCATGGTTAATATGAATTTTATTATAATAAAGTTATATTTACTTTCAGAAATTGAAAATAATTAAAAATCATATAAATGAACTGTAAAGAACTTGGTAAGATTAACTAAGTTCTTAAGTAAAAGTTTAAGATACATAAAAGTGACTTAATTATAAATGATTTTGATTTTGTAAAAAATTATATGTGAAAAATTTAAGCTTTCAGCCGAAAAATGTAAATTTTCTGTCGAAAAATAAGAATTAAGCAGCTTTTGTATTTTACCTAGGAAACTTAGGTAATTTCTAAGTTACTAAAACTTTACTAATCATTATTTATAATTTTATGTTAAAAGGAATTTTGAATAATTAAATCCTTGTGACATCTTTAAATGTGCTTTAAAAAATTATGCAATAAAATAAGATAAGTGTTGTCAATGTAGCGATTTTTAATTTAGAAACAAAAGAAGTTTAAAAAAAATTTTGAAAATTCGGTTTGAAAGAGACTAGATATAGTTCCTTGTGACATCTCCAAATGGGAAATTGTGGTATAAAATAAAAAAAGTGTTGTCAATGTAGCGTTTTTTTTTCAAGAAACCAAAGAAATTAAATTAGATTTATGTTATTTGAATTTTTTGGATACATTATTAAACCGTTAAAAAACTTAAATAATAATCGCTGTAATTTTCGTTCTAACAGTAACTTCGAAACAAGGATTATTTCAAAACAAGGATTGAGCTCTTTAATATAAACTATAATTTTGGTACTTCAATTTACTCAACGTCGACTTAACCTATTACCAGTTATTTCCAAAGTTATTGTAAATACCACATTTCTTTCAATCATTTAAATTAATCATTACAATTATTAATTTTATAGACATCCTCATTTTAAGCTTTCATTTCTTTAATTGTTTTCTTTATAATTTTTTTTTTTTTTGTTATTTTAATCATTTTAAATTATTTTTAATCAAAACAATTAAAATTCATCAATTTAAAAATTACAAAAAAACAAAAAAAAAACATTCCTTGTCGTAAATAAATTTAATTCTCGCCATAAATGAAAGTACGCTAACATTTCAGCAAAATTGTTGTTGTTATATTTATACAATTAAATTGTAACGAAAAATAAAAATTGTTTTAATGTTCAAGTAAGATATTTTAATAGCAACAGCCTCTCATATAGCATGTTTAAACTTTTACGGCGCCTTGCCACAATTTAAATGTCAAATGCATAACAATTGCATAGATGAAATAAAGAATAAAACAACAAAAAAAAAAATTAAAAAAAAAAATATTTGAATTAAAACAAATAAATAACTTTAAGGCATTTAAAAAAAGATAAAACAAAAAAAAAAAATTAACGCAAAATCGTTTAAGTTAAAAAAAAATCGCTTAAATTTTTAAATTTGAATTAAACTAAATTTTGAATATAATTTGAGTTTCTTAACTATTTAAAATGTTTTTACTCATTTAATAGTGTCTGTTTTGATATTTTTTTATTTAAAAATATTTTTTTTTTAACTTTAAGCCATTTAAATAAATAACTTTAAGGCATTTAAAAAAAGATAAAACAAAAAAAAAAATTAACGCAAAATCGTTTAAGTTAAAAAAAAAATCGCTTAAATTTTTAAATTTGAATTAAACTAAATTTTGAATATAATTTGAGTTTCTTAACTATTTAAAATGTTTTTACTCATTTAATAGTGTCTGTTTTGATATTTTTTTATTTAAAAATATTTTTTTTTTAACTGATTCCCATAATTTCTTTTTAATGTTATTTAGAACCTTTGAAGAAACTACACAAAAAAAAACTTGTGTATTAAAGGCTAAAAAAAACTCGTTAAGGTTTTATAATTTATATGTATTTAACGTCACGCTATTTAAAAGTGCATTTACGCTTTAAAAGTTTTTTTTTTTTTTTTGTTCATTTGGATTTTTTTTTTTTATTTATATTTAAAATTTCATTTGTCTGCTCTTGTTGCTGGTGCTTTGCGCTATACTTATGGGCTTCATCATTATCACCAAGTGTAGAAAATTAACAAAACCATTTGGCTTAAGATCTAATGACCTGATTACTTAATTGAACAGCCGACAAAAAAAAAAATCGAAAAAAAATCTAAAACAACATCAACAAATTTTTATAAAAAGTATGCTTAATATAATCAAAGCCAAACAAAACTAAAAATGCATTTAAACGCATTATTGTAAGAGATAGAAAAAAAAAAATGAAACGAAATTATAAAAAAAGAAACACTCAATGGCATTTCGATAAAATATTGTCTGTTTGTTGTGATAATTTAGAAAAAAAAGTTAAATGAATACAAAAATACAAACGCATTTTTTTTTTAAAATATACATTTTTTAAGCAGAGAAATATTTGGCACAAAAAGGAGCTAACAAAGATCAAAAAAAGCGCTTAATAGACAACATTTTTAAAAAACCCATATTACAAATTTTAAAACGCTAAATTGACAACATTTCTTTGAAAAAACCCTAATTGTTCATTTAAGCGCCTAAAATATGCACTAAAAATCTTGAAATATGCACTAAAAATAACAAAAATATGCACTAAAAATTATAAAAATTGTGCATTTTTAAATTTTTGAAAAAAAAAATAAAAAAAAAAATTATTAATTTTTTACTTTGTTAGCTTATTAATGAAAAAAAAATAATTTCGGTCGAAATTAATTACCGGCAAATTAATCATGTTTACAAAAAAATTTATAAAAAATGAAAATAATAAGCTAAAACTAAAATTTTATGCAAAATATGCCCCAAAAATATGCATTTAAAGCAGAATACTAGCAAAATATGCATTTTCAGCTAAATATAAAAAAATGTGCACTAACAACTCGATGCCATTTTAAAGCAAATTCTTTGATTTGGAAAGATATTTGTTTTATGCTGTTCTAAGACTACCGGGAAAAAACATGCATTTTTTGCATGAAAGTCCTCTCCTTGGTCATCACTAGGGATGTGATTTCCATGCAAATGCATGTTTTTTGTCGATAGTCTAAAAACGGCATCGACCAATTATCTTTCCGAATCAAGAAATTTGCGTAAAATTGCATCGATTTGTTTTTGCATATTTTTGCATATATTGGTGAAAATGCATATTTTTGCATATTTTGGGTTTAAATGCATATTTTGTGCATTTTTCCAACTTTTAAGTGCATATTTTGGCATAAATTGGCAAAAACACAAATTGAAATTTATTTGTTTAAAAACTTTTTTAAATTAAATTTTTTTTTTTTTAAATATGAACAAATAACACTGTGCTACAGTGAAAAAATACTTCTGATGTGACATAGTATAGGTTGTTGGTCTTGTCGAGTAGATCACAAAAATGGCCATTAAACTTGCCAGACACCCTCAAATTTTAGAGTTATTATCAAAAAACGATTTTTGGGACTTTTCTCACTAAACCTTGTGTAATTCAGAAAATTTTCAACCGATTTTTAATTTTTAAACCGTTTTGGATAGAAGAAGAAAAGTGCTTTTCATTTGTGTGAATTGGTCTATACATATAAGAAATATATCTATTGCTTTTTTCAATAAAATCTAATTTTTTTTTATTTTTTGAAAATTTTTCGAGTTTATCGATTTTTTTCTGCTATAGTTCATTTAATAACCATTATATTTATAAACGTATTTTTAAAGAAAATTTAATTCTGAATACGATAAGCTTTATCGTAAAAAAATCGGATGATAATTGACGGAGTTGTGATAATTTTTCTAAAAAAGGAAATTAAGATTTTGCAGGAAATCGCCGTTCAGATAACCCAGGCAAAAAAAAAAAATTATCAAAAGGGGTCATGTACACTATTTTTAAAGGTTTTTGGTGCGCTGAATCCGAATCTGGCCTTTAAATTGCTCTATCTCGTCAGGTTTTTTAGATATTTAACATAAATTGATATATCAAAAACTTAACAAGATAGCGCAATTTCAATGTCAAATTCGAACTCAGGAGGCCAAAAACCTTTAAAATAATGATACGAGACCTCTCAGTATGTTCATTTATTTTTTTATTTTTTTTTGTCCGGGTTATTCGAACGGCAATTTCATGCAAAATCTTAATTTTCTTTTTTAGAAAAATTATCACAACTCTGTCAGTTGTTATCCGATTTTTTCGGCATAAAACTCATCGTATTCACAATTAAATTTTCTTCAAGAATAAGTTTATAAATATAAATGTTGTTCAACGAACTATAGCAGAAAAAAATCGATAAACCCAAAAAATTTTCAAAAAATTAGATATTGTTGAATAAATCAATACATAGCTTTCTTATATGTGTAGACCAATTCACACACATAAAAAGCCCTATCCTTCTTCTATCCAAAACAGTTGAAAAATTGAAAATCGGTTGAAAAATGTTTAAGTTACACGAGGTTTAGTGAGAAAGGTCCCAAAAAAACGTTTTTTGACCATAACTTTAAAATTTGAGGGTGTCTGGCAAGTTTGATGGGACCTACAACCTTAACTTCATCAGTAGTAGGGTATTCTGCGTTCATAATCAATTAATTTAATTACCCTTAATTACCCTTAATTACCCTTAATTGGTTTTTTTAATGTTTAACACTTAATAAAGAAATACCCAGCAAAAAATTCATGTTTTTTTTTGTTTTTTTACTTTTTGTTTTAATAAAAAAAATACCCAGCAAAAAAATTCATGCATTTTATTTTTTATTTTGTTTTTAATTTTTGTTATTTTACTTTTTAATATGTTTTTTTGCTGGGATACTGTTTGGGACGCTTCTGCCAGAGTAGTAGGGTATTCTGCGTTCATAATCAATTAATTTAATTACCCTTAATTACCCTTAATTACCCTTAATTGGTTTTTTTAATGTTTAACACTTAATAAAGAAATACCCAGCAAAAAATTCATGTTTTTTTTTGTTTTTTTACTTTTTGTTTTAATAAAAAAAATACCCAGCAAAAAAATTCATGCATTTTATTTTTTATTTTGTTTTTAATTTTTGTTACTTTACTTTTTAATATGTTTTTTTTGCTGGGATACTGTTTGGGACGCTTCTGCCAGAGTAGTAGGGTATTCTGCGTTCATAATCAATTAATTTAATTACCCTTAATTACCCTTAATTACCCTTAATTGGTTTTTTAATGTTTAACACCTAATAAAGAAATACCCAGCAAAAAATTCATGTTTTTTTTTGTTTTTTTACTTTTTGTTTTAATAAAAAAAATACCCAGCAAAAAAATTCATGCATTTTATTTTTTATTTTGTTTTTAATTTTTGTTATTTTACTTTTTAATATGTTTTTTTGCTGGGATACTGTTTGGGACGCTTCTGCCAGAGTAGTAGGGTATTCTGCGTTCATAATCAATTAATTTAATTACCCTTAATTACCCTTAATTACCCTTAATTGGTTTTTTAATGTTTAACACCTAATAAAGAAATACCCAGCAAAAAATTCATGTTTTTTTTTGTTTTTTTACTTTTTGTTTTAATAAAAAAAATACCCAGCAAAAAAATTCATGCATTTTATTTTTTATTTTGTTTTTAATTTTTGTTATTTTACTTTTTAATATGTTTTTTTGCTGGGATACTGTTTGGGACGCTTCTGCCAGAGTAGTAGGGTATTCTGCGTTCATAATCAATTAATTTAATTACCCTTAATTACCCTTAATTACCCTTAATTGGTTTTTTTAATGTTTAACACTTAATAAAGAAATACCCAGCAAAAAATTCATGTTTTTTTTTGTTTTTTTACTTTTTGTTTTAATAAAAAAAATACCCAGCAAAAAAATTCATGCATTTTATTTTTTATTTTGTTTTTAATTTTTGTTACTTTACTTTTTAATATGTTTTTTTTGCTGGGATACTGTTTGGGACGCTTCTGCCAGAGTAGTAGGGTATTCTGCGTTCATAATCAATAATTCGGGAGGGGCTATACAATGCTAGTGGTTAAAATTTTGAAATTTAAAATTAAAAAAAAAAATCTTTTTATTTTTGTTGGGTTATTTTGTGTGTGTGCGGCATCGATTTTGTGTTTACAAAACATGTACTTAAAATCGAATGTACGACATATGATATTATTTAAAAGACTGGTGTGAAATGATTGGATAATTGGATGATCTTGTATGCAGACTTTGTGGACAAGAGTCCTTCAGTTTGTTTCACTTTAGTCAGTCGGTATGTTCTTAGGATTGTTTATAAAAATACTTTATGAATTTAAAAGAGCTGGCCGTCAGATTGTTTCACTTTAGTCAGTCGGTATGTTCTTAGGATTGTTTATAAAAATACTTTATGAACTCAAAATGCTCTATGAGTGAAGTGTGAGAATTTATGTCGAGCTGGCCGTCAGATCGTTTCACTTTAGTCAGTCGGTATGTTCTTAGGATTGTTTATAAAAATACTTTATGAATTCAAAATATTCTATGAGTGAAGTGTGAGAATTTATGTCGAGCTGGCCGTCAGTTTGTTTCCCTTTTAGTCAGCCTTTCTGTTGCTAGTCTACATGTAAACGATGAATATTGTACAGTAATCCAAAATATAATTCAGTCAGGCTGTTATATTTCACAATATCATGAAAGAATATACGAGTAGTACCTTGAGCTCGATTAAGTAAATAAAACAATTTTCAGAGAGTGAACATGTCCGCGCATGTTAAGATTTTACTGCGTCTCAAATATTTGTTTACATTGTTGAAGTTTAAAACAATTTTAAGCAACGATCATGTCCGCGCATGTAACGATTTTACTGCGTCTCAAATATTTGTTTACAATGTTGAAGTTTATAGCAATTTTAATTTACTGCGCCTCAAGTATTTGTTTACATTGTTGAAGTTTATAGCAATTTTAATTTACTGCGCCTCAAGTATTTGTTTACATTGTTGAAGTTTAAAACAATTTTAAGCAACGATCATGTTCGTGCATGGTCAGAGAATTTTTTGTAAACAACGATCATGGGTATGCATGTCCGACCGTTATTGATATAAAAAGAAACTGTTGACTCTCAAAACCTCACAGTTTCAATTAAAGTTTCCAGAGAAGAAATCAAACATGGATGTAATTGCTGCATTTAACTCGCACAACCTAAAATATATTCTTAGAGTGAAGGATATGGTGCCAAATAAGGCGTATCTCATTGATGGAGCGTATCGAACAACCAATAAATATGGAGACTGCATTGTATTGCATATAGAAGATGGACACTTGTACCTTCCTAAGAGATTTAATTCCTTGGAGAATGATGTTCTTGACAAAATAACAAATGGAACCTTCTCAATCTCAAAGATTTTGCTGCATGATAGTGAAAATGACGCTGCTTTTAAATTAGAACTTAAAGATAATTTAAAAAGTTCTGTATTTTATGCTTCTTATTAATAAAACAAATCACAAAAAATAAAAAACTTCTTTTATTTACTACAAAATTTTAATAGTTATACTATGACAAAAAAATCTATATTTGTGCTGAATGCTATTAAACAAAATTATGTTTTTTGTTTATGTTATGATTTTTGATATTTGATATTTCGTGTCAACTATATGAATTTTTGTTTACAATATTTCTAAGTGATTTTCTACATATGTACAATATTTCTAAGTGATTTTCTACATATGTACAATATTTCCATGTATATAATATAATTTTTTGTATGCACTTAAGGAATTTTAACTTTTCTAAATTCAGTCAGTCTTTGTACTACAATACGTAAAGTCGTTTCCGTGAATTATTAAAAACAAAAACATCGCATTCTTTAAAAACAAATAAAAAAATCGAAATGAATAACAATAACAATAATACCAACAACACCAAAAACGTGGAGTTTGATGAGGAACTTAGCCCTTCCTTTTTAGAGACATTGGAACGGTTGGATCCAGCTCCCACAAGAATAAACAACATCCTAATGGCGTTGAATGAGGATGAAACTGAAGAATTTATGGAGGTGGTACAGTTGCTAGATCCAGTTGTTTCAGCAACCAACAACTCCACACAAAATGGAAGGGTCTGGGAAGAAACTCAGGATTTGTTTTCTCCTGATCGTGAAATTGCTAGTGAGGATTTGCTAAATATATGCCCCAACAACCAAATGGGCGACTTTGAGGATGAGGCAATATTACAGATGGAAGTTAGTCGTGAAAACCTGCTACATCCTACACAATTTTCAGTACAGTTGCTGGATCCAGTTGTTCCAGCAACCAACAACTGTAATTCCACACAAAATGGAAGGGTCTGGGAAGAAACTCAGGATTTGTTTTCTCCTGTTCGTGAAATTGCTAGTGAGGATTTGCTAAATATATGCCCCAACAACCAAATGGGCGACTTTGATGATGACGCAATATTACAGATGAGTGTTTGTCCTGAAAACCTGCTACATCCCACACAATTTTCAATGAGTGATTCACCATGGGGAGAAATGTCAACAGCCCTAATAATGAGTGATTCACCAAGGGGAGAAATGTCAAGAGCCCTAATAAGGCCTGTGGATTTAATCCCGATCGAGGAGATTGAACGTGAAGAGAGCGATGATGATGATTGCATTATAACAGCCGTTATACGTACTATTAGATACGAATAAAATAAATATTTTTTTTTCTTTAAATTAAGTTAATAAAAAAATATAAAAAATATTGTATTTATTAATTTATACGTAGACTATAGGAAGATTATTAGAGAATACCTTTGAGAGCATTTTTAATAAAAAAATAAAAAAATAAAAAAAAAAATATTGTATTTATTTATACGTAGACTACATGAAGATGATTAGAGAAAACATTTAAGAGTATTTTTTATTGCTTACATTATGAAATATAATTTAAAAAATACTCTCTTATTCGTGCATGGTCAGAGAATTTTTTGTAAACAACGATCATGGGTATGCATGTCCGACCGTTATTGATATAAAAAGAAATTGTTGACTCTCAAAGCCTCACAGTTTCATTTAAAGTTTCCAGAGAAGCAATCAAACATGGACGTAATAACTACATTCGATATTGAGTCTTTTTTATTAGAATTCCAAAATTCGATTTTTGATGAACATTTAGAAAAATTACTGTTGTTTAAAAGAAATCATGGGAATGCGGTTTCGTGTAGCTGCCTTCATATTAATCAAGAAAAGGAAAACATTGCAAAGATTATGGAGAAATATTATAATCTGAGTAAATACTTTAGTTTACAAATGCCGTTACCATTCTACAGAAGACAAGAAGTCATGAGTTGTGAGGAACAAACGGGCTATGATACAGTTGACTTATAAAATTTATAAATGTTTACTAATTATATTTCCTTAATTAAAATAAAGATTCTTCAAATTTTAAAATCTTGTTTTTAATTTCTTTATTTAAAAATATAGTTTATAAAATAATCTAAGAAGAAATTATTTTTATGTGAACTGGCAAAGATAATTTAAACATAGGTGACCGCAATTATATGAGTTAAATTGTTGTTGTCTATCATAGTTATATGTAACATTTTTTCCCAAATATCTTAATACTTCTAGAGGAGGTTGAAGATTTCCGTAGCTGTCATAATATTCAGCATCAGTATTATTTTTATAATAGGCTACCCAGTGAGTTCCTGGCCCTTTATGTGAGTCTAAGTTAATAATTCCACATTCTCTGCGATAGGGTTTTCTCGGTAATTTATCTCTCATGTAGACACCTCTAAAATATGGAATATATTTCTTTCCAAACATCTTCAAATCAAAATCAGTGAGAGGTCGTCTGGGTAGCCGATTTAGTGGTTTTTTGTCACACCATTGACAACAATTCCATAGCCTTTCTTGTATGGTTTAAGATAAAGACCTTTTCCCATGGATATAGCTTCCATCGTTTTATTATGTCGGGCACTTTCTTCTAGTTGCTTTTTAGCATTTTTAGCAGAGTTGACCGCTTTTGCAATTGCTGAACCGCCAGTGGATAAAGCCCCTAATGTTCCTAGTGCTGTCAATATGGGTATGAGAGGGAGGAAGCCACCAATTTTTGGAACATTGATAACTCTTGGAATAATGACTTGAGGTTTTTTACCCTTAAAAGATTTTTGAATTGCTATTTTTGCTGTCTTAATAGCGCTATTAATATCTTTTGGTTTTTCTTTCTTTAGCAATATTGTAGCAGTTTTTATAGCTTTGTTAAAATTTGTTTTCCACACATTTTCTTTGATTTCTTCTTCTTCTTATTTTCCATCCCCATTCCAAATTTTACTTTACTTTTCATTGCGTTTGTAACAAGGTATGCGTTTATTTTTTCTCCAAGCGAGCTGTCTTTCGATTTTACTCTTTCCCAAGCTCTTTCCACAAGTTCTTTATCTGCTTGATGACGTTTATTAATATCAGTATTTTTAGAGTAAGCTATATCGTGAACTCGACAAGCCGCATCCAAAAGATTTATTCCCTTATCTCCTCTATTCAAACGTTTTTCTAGTTTCGTACCAGGACCGCAAAATTGATATCCAGGTAAATGAAGTTCAATAGGCAATGAATCGATTAAATTGTTTACCAGTCCTCTTCCGTGAACGTTTCTTTTGGAATTAATTTTATTTTCTTGATACACAATCATTTAAATGGATTTTTTTCTGAAAAAAAACTATGGTTATTTGCATTATATATCAATTAAGTGTAAAGAATAAATCAGTTATCAATATGCGTCTGATAAAACAACATTCAAATATTTCAGTGAGAAATTTAGATTTCGTACAAAATGATACAAAAAGACATAGCTCCCTATTACCTAATACTATACGAGCTCTAATAGTTGGACCATCTAATTGTGGAAAGACAAATGTAATGCTCAGTCTAATTGAAAGCCCAAATGGATTAAAATTTAGGAATATCTACTTGTTCTCTAAATCATTATATCAACCAAAATATGAATATTTAAAGAAACTTATATCATCTGTAAAGGGCATGGGGTATTACACATTCTCTGATAATGCAGATGTTATCCCGCCCGACAATGTCAAACCTAATTCAATTATGATATTTGATGATGTGGCATGTGAAAAACAAAACAATATTCGATTATATTTTTGTTATGGACGTCATAAATTCGTGGATTCATTTTACTTATGTCAGACATACACGCGTATACCAAAACATCTAATACGTGACAATGCAAATATGATAATCCTGTTTAAACAAGACGAGCTTAATTTAAAAAATATCTACAATGATCATGTTGGAAGCGATATGAGTCTGGAAAAATTCCGTGATATGTGTCGAGAATGCTGGAAAAATAAATTTGGATTTCTTGTTATAAGCAAGGATGATGAAATTAACTGCGGACGATATAGAAAAGGCTTTGATATTTTTATCCATGTTTAGTTGCATTTCTGCATTTAAATATAAAGCACGTTCCGTCAACAATCCGATCTTGCTCTACACCTGTATTAGGAACATTTTAAAAAGGTGCTGTTCTGAGCTGTTTTAAAGCTGTTTTAAAGCTGTTCTAAGCTGTTTTAAAGCTGTTTTAAGCTGTTTAAAAGCTGTTTTAAGCTGTTTAAAAGCTGTTTTAAGCTGTTTAAAAGCTGTTCTGAGCTGTTTAATTTTTTATTCTATTAGCATTCCGAGGCAGTTAATAAATTATGGAGGAAAAAATTTTGCAAGAGTTAGTCAAATCAAGGAAAATTTTAAAGACCAAATTCCAAAGCATTAAACTTGGTGAAGCGACAACAGCAAGTGAATTGCAAAATACATTTAAACCATTAACAGAACCATTACAAAAGCTTGTTAAATTATCAAACGATAATGTTTTCAAATTAAAAACACCTAAGAACGAAACAACTATTTTGCCAAAGAAGTCATTCCAGGAATCATTTACTACAAGCACCCCAAAGAAAAAACTGTTCAAGCAAGAAAGCATTGAAAATAGTACACTTAAACTCAATATGGAAGATGAAGAGGAAGATGAAAGAAAAGATAAGGAAGATTCGTTTTATTCACAAACTGATGAAGACGTTTTAAGTCTATCATATTTAGAAAATAGTTCAGAACTTGACACTGTTTTTGGTCCACGCAAAGATAACAATGGAAAATGGAAATTGGGAAATGCCGACTTGAAAGTAAACAATGATAAAATAATTATTGGAAACCAACACTGGGCAAATACACCTGGATTGTATCAACTACTTTTCCTTAAAGACCCCAAAAACTTTGATTCATCTGAGCTGGATATCTACAAAACAATTTTATTAAAGACAAACGCACACAAAGTTAATCATGAGAGTGACGGAAGAGTAAAAGGAAACAGAGGAATGAAATATATGAACATAATAAAAAATCTATTTGATGCTACTCACACAGGCAAAGGTTTAATGAAATTAAATCTTCAAAAGCCTAACTATATATACTGGGACGATCCAAACGAATTAGTAGAGCGATTAAAGCTCTTGATCGCATCACAACAAGCTGGCAACAACAATCAAACTAATGAGATCGTATCGATAATTGAAGAACTACGAGAAGCCGATATTATTGAGTAAAAATAAACAAATTACTTAAATAAGAAATGACCGTTGATAAATTCGGACACTATTACAATCAAAAATATAACGTTGACGCATTGAAGAGAAATGTTTCGAAAACTTTGGGAATTAGTGTCGACTCTAACAACAACCTTGACATTCAAAATAAAAAAATTAAAAACTTGGCACCCCCTTCAGAGGGGGCAGACGCGGTTAACAAAACGTACCTATATTCGCAAATCAACCACGTTCAAGATATATTAAAGAAAGGAATAAGTAAAGAAGTTGTGGCTCTTAGAAAAGAAATTGGTGATTTAAATAAAAAAGTAAATGATATTTATAATGTTATGGTCACAATAGCATCAACCAAGAATGGAAAAGAGGGGAATAGTAAATGAGCTTCATACACAAGTTCGAAAGAATTTTAAACGGCGAAGAGTTATAATGAAGGGAATCGATGATTTATGGCAAGCAGATTTAGTAGAAATGGGCAACTATTCCACCATAAATAATGGATACAGATATTTGCTGACAGTTATTGATACATTTTCAAAATATGCTTGGGCTGAAGCTACGAAAACAAAAAATGCCGCTGATGTTTCTGAAGCATTTCAAAGAATATTAAAACTAGGACGAATTCCGAAAAATTTGCAAACAGACGATGGCAAGGAGTTTTTTAACAAAGAATTTGGCAGTCTAATGAAATACTATAAAATTAATCATTACTCTACATACAGCGTAATGAAAGCCTCAATTGTGGAACGTTTCAATAGAACTTTAAAGGGAATGATGTGGAAAGAATTTAGTATCAATGGAACATATCATTGGATGAATATTTACAAAGATTTGTTAAAAAAATATAACGAAAGAAAACATCGCACAATAAAAATGGCCCCTATCGACGTTAAATCTTCTAGCGAGAAAAGACTGTTGGATACAGTATATAATAATCTCAAGGTATTCAAACCCTCATCATTTCAAATTGGCGATTATGTACGAATCAGCAAATATAAAAATATATTCGAAAAAGGGTACACTCCCAATTGGACTACAGAAATATTTAAAATAAGATCGATACAAAACACCAATCCTGTAACTTATACATTGGAAGACTACGATGGAACTCCAATAAAAGGTGGATTTTATAAGGAGGAGATTCTTCGCACCCGTTTCCCTAACACTTATTTGGTTGAGAAGGTATTAAAGACAAAAGGAGATAAAGCACTAGTAAAGTGGTTGGGTTTCTCGAGTCAACATAATTCTTGGATAAATAAACATCAAATATTATAAGCGTTATGATTAAGAGCAATAAATATAAAAATAAAATTATGTGCGTTTTTATTTTATTCACTTGTTGTCTTTCTTCATGTCTAGAACATTATCATTGAGCGGTAAAACTTCGGTTTTGACATCAAATTATTGTCCACCTATCGAATTGGGGGATAATTATGAATGTTGTCTGATCGACTTTCAATCCTACAACTCTATTCCAAATGTAGACTTTGATAATAATTTATTTCATATTGGAGAAAAAATAATAGAAATTCCGATCGGATCCTACGAATTGCAAGATATTGTTGATTACATAACAGAAGAATATAGGACTCAAAATTATAATAGATTTATCGAAATAGAAGCAAACAATAATACATTGCATATTGAGATAACATCGTCACATGATATAATATATTTTAATCGAGAAAGATCTATTGGTCAGCTGTTTGGATTTGGGGAAATAATTTTGGAACCAAGTAAAAAGCATGTATCAAATCTTCCAGTTAACATTTTAAAAGTTAATGCTCTTCAAGTGCAATGTAATATTATAACGGGGTCGTATATGAATGACTTGCCAGAACATATAATTCATGAGTTTGCATTAGACGTTCCTCCTGGATATAAATTGACTGAACGACCTAGAAATCTTATTTATTTGCCAGTAAACGTCAAGGAAATAAGTTGTCTCAAGATACGTATTGTAGACCAGGAAGGACGTTTAATAAATTTTCGAGGAGAAGAAATAACACTTCGAATACATCTGAGGCCGCGATCAAAATGATAATTTATAATAAAAACAAGATTAAAGAAAATATTCTTAACACTTCAAGTCAATCTGTCAAACCGACAAGACCAAGGTTAACTGTAGAAAACAAGAAATTCTTAAAATCACTCAATCTTCAATTAAAACGCAATGTCTGACATACTTAATGTTTCTGAAAAACCTTTTTCGGATGAGGATATCATAAAGAAAGATTATCATACGTACGCACCCTACATTCAGTCATTTAAAAATAATGACGAAATAAGAATAACCATACAAAACCAAGATCTATACGTTCTTCCATCGGAAAGTTTTATATATATAGAAGGGCATTTAAAAAATGCCAAGGGCGAAGAAACTACCAATGCTGTCCTAAGAAATAACTGTGTAGCGCATATGTTTGATGAAATCCGCTATGAAATAAATGGTATTGAAATTGATCGAACTCGATATCTAGGCATCACCAGTAAAATTAAAAATTACATTTCTCTAAGCAATTCCGAAAGCACCAGGATGAGCATTGCTGGATGGAGTAGTTCTGGTGAATTTCAGAAAAGTTCATTTAATTTTTGTATCCCCTTAAAATTGCTTCTGGGATTTGCTGAGGACTTTAAAAAAATCATCTGCAATAGCAAGCATGACCTAATTCTCCTACGAAGTTCAAATGACACAAACGCATTTTATTCAAAAGATGCAACTGAAGATATTCGTTTAACAATCACAAATATAACATGGAGAATACAGCATATTAATTTATCTGACTTTAAGAAGATTCAGTTTATGAAGACTATCAAAGAAGGGAAATCATTACCAATAGCATTCCGTAGTTGGGACTGTTATTTCAATCCAACTTTTCCAGGTGGTACTAAACATAACTGGAATGTTAAGCTTTCTGCGAACAGAGAAAGACCCCGATACATTGCCTTAGTATTTGAAAGAAATCATAAATTCATGCATTGCAATTTAACGAACATAAAAGTTCACTTGAATTCTGATACTTATCCCTATGATGATTTGAACTTGAGGTTTGAGCAAAAACGTTATGCTATTCTGTACAATATGTATGCTAAATTCCAACAAAACTACTATATGAAAGAACCGACACCCCTACTTTCTTTCGAAGATTTTGCACATACACCAATTGCTATAGTTGATATAAGTCATCAAAATGAATTGATTAAGAGTGGACCAATTGACGTAAAAATTGAATTTGAAACCAGCGCAGCTATTCCTGAAAATACACATGCGTATTGTCTAATAATTCATGATCGTATGGTTGAATATACACCATTAACTGGAGTTGTGCGCAAGATTATATAAATCAATCTAAAATAAAAAATGAATACTTACTTTAGTTTCAACCATTGTATAAACAAAATAAATAAATAAACAGATTTTTTGTTTGTTTTTAAATTATAATATTAGTTTTATTTATAATCTTATTTCAATATTTAATCATTATACTGATCTTTTCTTATTTCTGCTATCAACATGTCTAATTCGTAAGCAGGATTAGTCTCTTCAATGGCGTAATGATACCATGCATATGTGTTTATACCATTATCTTTGATTATATATCGTTTAGTATCTTCATAACTTAATATTACCTTATTTAATTCTGTGGTATACATTTGGTGTAATTTTGACTTAAACGTTAGCATATTATCACTTAAATTAGATTTATTAAATAAACAATGTTTATAAGATGCTATACTATATTTCGATAGAACAGATTTTTTTACACCCTTAGATTTCATTATTTCTTTATCATTTTGGATGCTAATCGAGTACATTTTCGATCGCAGCCCTACAAACTCCTTCATAATTTTTCCACAATTTTCATCCTTCATCATACCTAACACCTTCTTGTTTGCAAGAGGAAATTCAAAAATGTTGTCTTCAGGATAATCGGAAGTATCAAATTTTTCTTCGATATCACTTTTTATATCATTATAAAAGTCTTTAGTTTGTATGCTATATATAAAAGAATCGGTATCCATATAATTCAAAGAAAGCTTTGATTCGAACTTTGGTTTCATGTAACCATAGTGAAAATCGTACATTTTCCATTTTGATAGCTCAAGCACACAAAATCCTAAGTAAATTGGCTTGTTGTAAAATGTTTTTACGCGTTTCATCTGAACTGCCACCATATCCTCTGAAAATATGGATACGCTTTGAAAATGTGGTTTTGATATCCAATCTTGAGCTCCTAAACGATTTCGATTTGTTCTGTTCCAGTTAGTAACAATTTTAACATCTTTTCTTTTGTCTACGTTCTCCATCGTTTTTCCATAGACCGCATTGTTTAATAATTTAAAGAAATTTTTTTCAAATGTATTTTTAGCTCTTGTTCTATAAAACGTATTTACATCTATATATTCTTTCAACCATGGAGACTGTTTAAATGTTAGAATCCTGTGAACTTTTTTTAAAATAAGTCCATTATTTAAGCATTGCTTAAGAACTCTATAATGAATAACATAAGAATTTTTGGTGGAAAAGTCTGTTATCAATCTTTTACTTTTTGACTCACCAATTTGTTTATTTTCTGGACAGAAAGGAAGATCGTTATGTGAATCATGCAAATTTGATGGATATTCTATATCCACTTCATAAACATAACCGTCGGTTGAATCATCGCTTATACTATTAGGATCAAGATGCAATTCATCATTTCTTAGCCACCTGAATCCTCCATAAGGAAGATACTCAGACATTGCCCAACCGTAAAGGTTATTGGCATCCAAATACATAAGGAATTCAGACGGTTTAGTTTCGTCAAAATCATCTAAATATTTATTGTTGGCTTTAGAGTATCTCTTAGCACATTGAACAATCCCACCACGTATCCCTTTTTTAAAGAAATTGTACATATCAATATCGGTTAATAAATCTAGTTTTATATTTGTAGTTTTTAACATCGCGTCCCAAGACAGTCCAGGAGCGGTAAAGTATTGAGAGGGATCTAAATTGTAAATTCTTTTACAAATTTTTCTAAAATTTTCATAAACATCAGCCAAAAGCAGAACGTCCGTTTTTAAGTAAAGTTCCATATAATCCTTCATTGTTTTGCATTCGAAAGTATTCCATACCTCTTCTGCATGAGAATATTCTTCTAAAGAACATTCTTTATTATTGAGTTTGTTATAAAAATCTTCTCTTGATGGAAGCTGACAAGTATCAAGTTTTTCAAATGAATTAAGGTATTCATAAGGGAAAATTCCTTTTTTCTTCATAAGAGCAAACTCACGGGTAGTTTTGAAATGAGATTTAATTGTAATGAAATCGTCATCTGAAAGGTTATTGGCTAATGATTCCAAACTTTCGGGCATAAAACGTAAAGTATCTAAAAATCTTAACTCAAGTTTGTTATTATCACTCATTGGTACTAAAAGAGATAGGGATACATACAATTCTTTATTAAGGGGAATTATTTTTATTTCCTCTGAAACTTTCCTCAGTTCCGTAACAAAAAGATGGGAATCATATGATGAAAAATTGTGGAAATATATAGGTATAAATTTTGGTACTTGAAATTTAATATTACACATTTTATGAGCTGCGCCTCTAAATTTCCCGCTAACGTGACAGTGATCTTTGACACGATCATTATATAAAAATTCTCCACATATGTGACAATTTTTAGCACTATTAAATGAATTTAACTCAGATACCGATAATTCATCCATTTGTTTCTTAATTCTAAGATAACTATTATAAATTTCTTGACAGTCTTTGTAAACGCACTTTACAAACTCTTCTGCCGCATTTTCACCGGTATACATTTTAAACTTATCTAAACTACTATTATGTTTAGACTTAATTACATACCCGAAAGCACAAGGAATATGCTTTTTAATATATTTTGTTTTTTCACTTACATTTACTACAACATCTTTGAGTATGCATTCAAAGTCTGCATAAATTGTAAATGGGACGTCCATTTGCCGTCTTTGCTCATTAAATTTGAGAACAGCATTTTCTGGAGTGGGCATCTGCGCTATAATTTTCCCACACTCCATTTCATGTTTCGTCATATTGATTTCGTTGTGAGAGTGCTGCATACAATTGTTGCAAAAGAATAGTTTATTATGGTGTGTTGTTATCTGACTTTTCAAAAGCCTAAAAAATAATAATTTAATTAATGACTATCACTCATTTACTATGACATCAACTTACCTTGATATGTTTTTAACATAAATAAAATGATGATTTTCTCTATCCTCTAAAACTAAAAGGTTTATATGAAAAGGCTGCTTGCTTCGTTTACTGTTAACATAAAATGGTCCAATAATCTCATCAGTTTCCTCTTCATATCCAAATACGTTTATACTGATACCAGTGTTGTTCTCCTCAAATATTTTTATTTCTTTTAAGCTCAATGGGAATTTCATTGAAGTGAAATTCAAAACAGTATTGTTTTGAAGAGTTATGATATCGTCTTCAATGTTGGGGATATTGTATGAACTACATCTCTGAGGATTCTGAATTTTTGTGCTATCCATAGCAGCAATTATGCACCACTTAAAACAGTAATCGTCACTGTTTTCAATATTTATGCATGCACGCCGATTTCGAAGTTTTGTAGGTGTACTAATCCACTGTGAACCCCTTAAAAGAGATGATTTATTTATGTTTATTTCAGCACGCAGAATTCGTAGAAGTGTCCATCCGGAGTCCCTCTCTTGGAATTTTTCCATTTTATTCTGAATATTTGACAACTGCTCAGATATCAAATCGTCTATATGGTCTGATTTGTAAAGTAAGCTCATTCTGGCTCTATGAGTTATCAAGGTACATTCCATTTCATCATCTGTTATTTTTAAATATTCTCCAACTAGACTTATGTTGAATTTTAGAATTTTATGTTTCAACAAATTTTGTTCAAGTCTTTCTTTTAATATATTTCTTTTTTCACCAACAAACTCTTCAAAAAGAAGGTGCTCTTTTTTATTAGGAATTCCGTAAGTAATAATGTTATTTTGAAATGCCCTTTCCGTTATGTAATACTCGGAATTATCGACAACTTCTTCGGATTCATTTAAGTCATAGTAATGCTCACCCTCAACCATTTGTTCTTCCTCAGGCTGTTGTTCGTTTTCTTCACTTTGTTGAGGAGGCTGCTGAAATTGTTGCGGGATTTGCTGGTATTGTTGAGGAGGCTGCTGAAATTGTTGCGGGATTTGCTGGTATTGTTGAGGAAACTGTAGTGGGATTTGCTGGAATAGATGTGGATACTGCTGAGGGATATACTGAAATTGTTGAGGGAAGTGTTGAGGGTACGGATGGACTAGATGTGGGTACTGCTGAGGGATTTGCTGGAATTGTTGATGGAAGTGTTGAGGGTACTGATGGAATAGATAAGGGGTATGCTGGACTAGATGGGGGTACTGCTGGAATATATAAGGGTTATCCTGAAATATATTAGGATACTGATGTCCTTGGAATTCATTATAATTCACTTGATTATTATTGTTATTCATTTCGATTTTTTTATTTGTTTTTAAAGAATGCGATTTTTTTGTTTTTAATAATTCACGGAAACGACTTTACGTATTGTAGTACAAAGACTGACTGAATTTAGAAAAGTTAAAATTCCTTAAGTGCATACAAAAAATTATATTATATACATGGAAATATTGTACATATGTAGAAAATCACTTAGAAATATTGTACATATGTAGAAAATCACTTAGAAATATTGTAAACAAAAATTCATATAGTTGACACGAAATATCAAAAATCATAACATAAACAAAAAACATAATTTTGTTTAATAGCATTCAGCACAAATATAGATTTTTTTGTCATAGTATAACTATTAAAATTTTGTAGTAAATAAAAGAAGTTTTTTATTTTTTGTGATTTGTTTTATTAATAAGAAGCATAAAATACAGAACTTTTTAAATTATCTTTAAGTTCTAATTTAAAAGCAGCGTCATTTTCACTATCATGCAGCAAAATCTTTGAGATTGAGAAGGTTCCATTTGTTATTTTGTCAAGAACATCATTCTCCAAGGAATTAAATCTCTTAGGAAGGTACAAGTGTCCATCTTCTATATGCAATACAATGCAGTCTCCATATTTATTGGTTGTTCGATACGCTCCATCAATGAGATACGCCTTATTTGGCACCATATCCTTCACTCTAAGAATATATTTTAGGTTGTGCGAGTTAAATGCAGCAATTACATCCATGTTTGATTTCTTCTCTGGAAACTTTAATTGAAACTGTGAGGTTTTGAGAGTCAACAGTTTCTTTTTATATCAATAACGGTCGGACATGCATACCCATGATCGTTGTTTACAAAAAATTCTCTGACCATGCACGAACATGATCGTTGCTTAAAATTGTTTTAAACTTCAACAATGTAAACAAATACTTGAGGCGCAGTAAATTAAAATTGCTATAAACTTCAACAATGTAAACAAATACTTGAGGCGCAGTAAAATCTTAACATGCGCGGACATGTTCACTCTCTGAAAATTGTTTTATTTACTTAATCGAGCTCAAGGTACTACTCGTATATTCTTTCATGATATTGTGAAATATAACAGCCTGACTGAATTATATTTTGGATTACTGTACAATATTCATCGTTTACATGTAGACTAGCAACAGAAAGGCTGACTAAAGTGAAACGATCTGACGGCCAGCTCGACATAAATTCTCACACTTCACTCATAGAGCATTTTGAGTTCATAAAGTATTTTTATAAACAATCCTAAGAACATACCGACTGACTAAAGTGAAACAATCTGACGGCCAGCTCTTTTAAATTCATAAAGTATTTTTATAAACAATCCTAAGAACATACCGACTGACTAAAGTGAAACAAACTGAAGGACTCTTGTCCACAAAGTCTGCATACAAGATCATCCAATTATCCAATCATTTCACACCAGTCTTTTAAATAATATCATATGTCGTACATTCGATTTTAAGTACATGTTTTGTAAACACAAAATCGATGCCGCACACACACAAAATAACCCAACAAAAATAAAAAGATTTTTTTTTTTAATTTTAAATTTCAAAATTTTAACCACTAGCATTGTATAGCCCCTCCCGAATTATTGATTATGAACGCAGAATACCCTACTACTCTGGCAGAAGCGTCCCAAACAGTATCCCAGCAAAAAAACATATTAAAAAGTAAAATAACAAAAATTAAAAACAAAATAAAAAATAAAATGCATGAATTTTTTTGCTGGGTATTTTTTTTATTAAAACAAAAAGTAAAAAAACAAAAAAAAACATGAATTTTTTGCTGGGTATTTCTTTATTAGGTGTTAAACATTAAAAAACCAATTAAGGGTAATTAAGGGTAATTAAGGGTAATTAAATTAATTGATTATGAACGCAGAATACCCTACTACTTTCATCATTTTAAAAGTATATTCGATTTTGTGTTTTTTGTAGCACAGTGTAATTTTTGTTCTTTTTAATTTGTTTCTAGATTATTTTAGTTTCTAAAAAATCTTGCTTCCATAAAGTTTTAAATGTTACTATTCAAACCCGGCTTTATTTTTTGCGTTTTTATAAGTTTTTCATATGAAAACAAGATTTTTATTGCACAAATTTTATTTTTTAGTGCATATTTTTAGGATTTTTAGTGCATATTTTGAATATTTTAGTGCATATTTTAAGCGCATATTTTCGATTTTTTAGTGCATGAAAATCTCATCCCTAGTCATCTCTGTTTGTGTAGTTATTTGTATCACATCTCGTTTTATTAGACTATGATACAAAATAAAAGGATTTTTTTTTTAATTTAAAATCGCTATATTGGCAATACTATTTTTATATCCCCCAGCCACACTATGGGACTCACTTTGTTATTTTGTGTGTAACGCATCGAAATATCAATCTGGGACCCCATTAAGTATATATTTTTAATCCATAATCAATTCTAAGAAATTCTATGTCCGTCTGTCCGTTCGTCTGTGAAGGACACGATGCAGCCCAATATAAAAGAGCTAGACCCTTGCAATTAGGTAGAAATACTTTTTATGGTCATAGGCTGGTTAAGTTCGCAAATGGAAAAAATCGGACTAGTGGGAATAAAGTAAGAAGTAAGTAAGAAAATTATAATAGGTTAAGACTGACCACAAAATACCCTTTAAAGTGTTTTCCGGAAAATGTGTCCCAAGTCCACACAGGATCTGATTAAATCTAATTAGTGTAAAAACAAATGCAAATGAAATTTTTAGTGAAATAGGCTTTTTTTTTGCCAATAGACCGATATAACTAAATATCGGGCAATTTTTTTTAGGGACCAAGTCCAGAAATGGTCATATTAGAATCACATTTGATTAGGCAACAAAGGTACACTTTTAAACCTACTTTTGTTAAACAATTGAAACATTTTACGGTCAGAAAAAGTTCAGGGGCTTAAACTTGGACCCAGGGAACTTGAAAATTTCGTTTTTGTAGCCCGCCCCCTTTTGTGGGCGCGGATATTAAAAAAAAATATTTAAATAATGATAAAATTGAACTACTTAAGGGCAAAAATCATAATAAACATTTACCGAGAGGGGAAGGTGGCCCCTAAAACAAATGGAGAACCCCCACCACCACAAAAATAACTCCCCGGGAATTTTTTTTATATATTTTTGAATTTATATTTATCACTCTTTTTTTTAAACTGGCATCAAACAAATTTCAAAACTTATTTATATTCTCGAATATTATATTAAAATATATAGCACTAAAAAACCCAATTGCTGTAAAAAACGCTATTTTTAAAATTGAAATCGCCTTATTAACAACATTATTTTGCTATAAAAAAAGCTACTCTGGCATCAGTACAGTCTAGAAAATATTCAAAACCTTATATTTGTGAAAATATGTATAAGAAAATAGCTTAAGTAAACATAAATACAAATCAAGTTTTTTTTGTCACTAAAATGGATTTAAGGGGAAAAAACGCTAAATTGACAACAATTTATGAAATCCCTAATTGGTCCTCACTGTATGATGGATCAGATACCTATTATATTAAACTTTAATAAATAATTTCTTTTCCAAATTTAAAATCGCTGTATTGACAATACTTTATTTAATAAAATCGCTACTCTAGCATCAACAAAATCTTTAAAAACTAATAAATTTTTTAAATAAATGTATATGCCACAAATTTTGTGCTTTAAAACAATACTTTTGCGAAATCTAAAATCGCTTCATTGACAACATTGTTTTATCAGAATCGCTGTTTTAGTAACTATTTCTTATAGGGAAACAATTCAAATCATTATATATGCGATAATATCTGAAAATTCCTAAAGTCGACATGAGAGCAAGTCCTTCAACTCTCTTTTCAAATTCTCTTTTGTCGAAAGTTACAGCCATTTTCATTTAGGCGTTTTTATAAACGGTTATATTTTCAAATGCAAGTTTTTAATTTTTTATATTAACAGTTTTCAACCTGATTCAGAACTAAACGTATGGTCAAAAAACCTTTATTTTTTAACAAAAATTTATTTTTTAACAAAAGTCTTAGCGATTTTCATTTAAGCGTTTTTTTTTAACATTTAACTCAAAACACATGTTTGCGACACAAGCTATTATTACATTTATCAACTTAAATTCTTTATTGGCATTATCTTTAGTTAGTTATACAGTATCAAAGGACGTAAGAAATTATGTTGTATAAAAACACAAAGTTTGCTTAAAACTTAAAAAAAAGCGCTGAGTTGAATCACTGCGGTTCGAAGGACCATTTTAAACTTGAGTAACCCAGGCAGAAATCGTTAAACGTACAAAAATCTGTAAGCTAACGAAACTGACACTGTATACAACTTAAATTTTCGTAAGTTATTTTAAGTCTTACACCCAAAAAAAATAGTTAAATTAGTCTTACACCCAAAAAATAAAAATAGTAAAATTATATAAAAATGTAAAATACGAAATATGCCAAATTGAAAAATTGTAATTGTTAAAACTATTGAATAAAAATTGTTGTAAAAAACCGATAATACAATAGGTGAGTTTTTTGCTATTTTTAATTTTTTTTTGTTTCTTTATCTTTACTTCAGTAATTATTAAATAAACTCTCTATAGTTTAAGTAAAGTTTAAATTTATTTTTTTGTTTCCATTTTTAAAATAAAGAAAAAAAAAATAAAAAACAAACCTAATATGCTATAAAAACAGGCCTAATATCTACAAAAAGAAAATAAACTTCTACAATTTTTTTTAATTTAATGTGATTATATGACGTTTTTGTGTAAAAAAAACACAAAAAACATCAACCAAAAAGAAGAGGATCGTGAGGAAACAAACAAAAAAAAAAAAAACACAAACCAATGCTATTTTGGCGTTTAAGCATTTAAGTGGCAATTAATAACAATTTTTATGAGCCGAAAAAATAGTTGACATCACACAAACAAACAACTAACGAATGATGTTTTTTTCTTGTTGATTCTTTTTCTACATTTACAGCATTAAAACATGAAATGGTAGAAAATAATCAAAAAAAAATAATATTGCATGTTGCATAAATACCCTTTTATATAAATATATATTTTCTTAATTTTACACAAGAAAAAAAAAACGCTTGTATAACCAAGATGCTTAAATTTCCATTTAATTTTTTTTTCTTCAGTTTTTGCTTTGGCGTTTTTTTTTCTTCATCAATATTTCTTGGTTTCTGAGAGAAAATTGTTTTGAGTGTATAACTTCAACAACAACAGTGTCATAAACAACCAACACAACAAACCAATTTGACAAACTCATAATATTGTATATTTTATGAACAATTATTATGTAAGTTTTATTAGCAAAATGAAAAAGAGCAAAAAAAAAAACGCAAAAAAAAACATCTACTTTTTTTTGTCCTAAGCAGCTAATTATTAGGGGGATTCAGTAAAAGATAAGCAGATATTCCGAAAGCTCTTGCAAAATTGTTTTGCACTCACATCAACTGTTGCACTTTAATTAAAATATATTTGAAGAATTAAATAAAAAACTTAAATTTATCTAATTATTTTTTTCAATTTCCTAAGCATTTGCAAAGTTGCAAAAGCATAATTTTGCATTCCAAAAAATAAAAAATAAAAATTTAAAGAAATGTTATAAAATTTGCAATAATAATTTTTATGGAAAATTTGGATTTCCCAAAAAAGTATTTTTTTTTAAATTTTGCATAGTTGCAAGGGAGGATTTTTTTTCCTAAGCTTTTGCAAAGTTGCAAGAGCAAAATTTTTAATTCCAAAAAATTAAAAAAAAAAATGGTCTAAAGAAATGTTATAAGATTTGCAATAGTAATTTTTATGAAAATGAATTTTTTAATCAACAATATTAAAGAAAAGATTTAAAAACTATCATAGTTGCTTTAATGGAATTTTATGCATCTTTTAAAATTCTTTTATTATAATTCTATTTTGCAAATTTGCTAACCTCTTGCAGAATCATTAATTAATTATTTTGCACTTATCAAATGTTTCACACCAATTTTTGCAAATTAAAGACATAAATGTAAAATTTACACAAAGTTCGTTTAGTTTAAACTTATAGAAACGCCAACTATTTTTTTGCATGTTTCTTAGCTTTTGCAATGTTGCAACATCAAAAATTTGGAAAAAAATTAAAAAAAAAAACTTTTAAGAAGTGTTTAAAATTTTGAGATTGCATTTTTTTGGTGAAGTTTTGTATTTCCAAAAAAAAATTTTATTTTTTTACTACTTTGCAAATTTGCAAGAGCAAATTGTTGATTGCAAAATATTAAAAAGAGGTCAAAAAATTGCCATCGTAGTTTTATTTAAATCTCTATAACAACTCTTTTTGTTGTAATTCTATTTTGAAAATTCGATAAACTCTCGAACGTTATACTATTTCGCACATTTGCTAACCTCTTGCAAAATTTTAAATAAAGTTTTTATCACTTATACAATGTTTCACTGCAGTTTATATGAATTTAAGGAAATTAAAGCACAACTTAAATAATTTGTAACTATTTTTTGGAAATTCCCAAGCTTTTGCAAATTTGCAAGAGCAAAATTTTGCAAGCCAAAATATAAAAATAGGTATAAAGCAATGTTTTTTAATTTGCGACAGTAATTTTTATGGGAAATTTTGAATTTCAAAAAATTATGTAAATTTTTTCACTTTTGCAAAGTTGCAAGAGCAAAATATTGAAATAAAAAATATTGAAGAAACGATCTGAAAATTTCCATAGTAGTTTAATGGGAAATATATGTATGTGAACTCTATTTATTGTAATTCTTTTTTGCAAATTCACTAACCTATTTCAAAATCTGAAATAAAGTATTTTGAACTTATTAATCGTTTCACTATAATTTTAAGAAATTAAAGAGATAAGTGCAATATTTACACAAACGTTAATTGTTATGTGTAATTTCAAACTAAACTATTTTTTGTAAATTCCTAAACTTTTGCAATGTTACAACATCAAAAATTTGCAAAACAAAAAAATAAAAAAAATCTTTTAGAAATGTTTTAAAATATAAGATAGTATTTTTGGGGGGAAATTTTTGTATTTTCCAAAAAATTTTAAATTTTTTCTCAGTTTTGCAATATTGCAAGAGCAAAATTTCGATTGCAAAATATTAAACACAACATCAAAAAATTTCCGTAGTAGTTTTACTTAAGATTTATGTATTTCCTGAACTCTCTGATAATTCTATTTTGCACTTTTGCTAACCTCTTGCAAAATTGCAAATAAACTGTTTTGCATTTATTAACTGTTTCACTTCAATTAAAACAAACTATTTTTGTAATTTCCAAAGCTTTTGTAAAGTTGCAAGAGAAAAATTTTGCAAACTAAAACATTTAAAAAAATACTCTAAAGAAATTTTATAAAATTTTCGAAAGCAGTTTTTGAAGAAATTTTGTGTTATATTTTTATTTCGATTTTGAAAAATTTGCAAGATTAAAATTTTGCAATCAACAATATTAAAGAAAGTATCTGAAAATAACCACAGTAATTTTTTGGTATATTTATGTATGTCGTTAACTTGCAAATTTGCTAATCTCTTGCAAAATCTTTAATGAATTATTTTGAACTTTGCAACTGGTTTACTCCAATTAAAACATTTTAAAGAAATAAATATGAAACAAACACAAACATTAATTATTTTGCAATCTTGCAACAGCAATAGTTAGTAAAAAAAAAAATTAAAAAAAAAAAACCTTAAATAAATGTTATAAAATTTGAAAAATTTTTTAACAAAATTTGTATTTTTAGGAAAATTTTGTATTTCCAAAAATTTTTAAAATGTTAAAAAATTTTAAAACATTTTAACAAAATTTGTATTTTTTTCGGAAAATTTTGTATTTCCAAAAATTTTTAAACTTTTTTACAATTTTACAAAGTTGCAAAATCAAAATTTTTATTGCAAAATAGTAAAAAATAGGTATTCAAAAATTCCAATAGTAGTTATATTTCGAATTATTATATTTATTGTAATTCTATTTTGAAAATTTGCTCATTTCTTGTAAGATTACTAGAAAAAATACATTGGAATACTATTTTGCACATTTGCTAACCTCTTGCAAGATCACAAATAAATTGTTTCATTCATTTATCAACTGTTTTACTTCAATTTAAATAAATTTAAGGAAATAAAAGTAGAATTTAAACAAATTTAAAATCTTTTTTTGTAATTTTCAAAGGTCTTGCAAAGTTCTAAGAGTGAAATTTTGCAAAGCACAACAATTTAAACAAGTAAAAAAGTTATATTCGGCTTTGCCGAATGTAGTGATACCCTCCACAATTTCAAAAAGATTATTGCAAAAAAGTTTATTTAAAAGGAAATTACTTTTGAAAAAAAAAAAAAAAATTTTGAAAAAAAAATTTCCGCGAAAAAAAATTTTGGTAAAAAAAAAATCCGCGATTTTTTTCTATTTTTGTCAAAAAATATGTTCGTACTTGTTTAAATACCATTTGGTGCTCAATTATGTTCACATATGTCAAACAGAAGCCGAATTAAAGCATTTTGTATTTTTAGGTTATGTTGAATGTACTGAAATTTTTGAGGTGCGCTTACATTTTCGTTCATAACTTTTGAACCGCTGAACCGATATTGCTCAAATGCAATACCAAACTTCTCAGGAGAACTTCCAATAAATATGTTAAGTTTCAGTTATGTCTGTGCAATATTTTGTCGGCGATAGCATTTTCCACAGACAGACAGACGGACAGACATCGCTAGAATGTCTTAAAATCGATCGGGCATCATGAATATATATACTTTATGGGGTCCCAGACATATATTTCGATGAGTTACAAACGGAATGAGAAACTTATATATACCGTCTATCACTAAGTGGAGGGTATAAAAAAATACTCTAAAGAAATGTTAGTAAATTTTTTTCAAATTTTTTTTACAAATTTGCAATAGTAATTTTTTGATCATATATTTCTAAAACATAATTTTTTTTTTAAATTTTGCAAAGTTGCAAGACCAAAATTTTGCAACAGACAAAATTAATGCAATTATTTAAAATACAAAAGTAGTTTTATGGGAATCTTATGTATTTCAAAATTCCATTTTTTTGGTGATTCTATTTTTTACAAATTTGCAAGCCTCTTGCAAAATCATAAATACATCTTTTTGAAATTATCAACTGTTTTACACCAATTTAAAAATATAAAAGAAACAAAGGTAAAATATAAACCAAATTAAATTTGTGTGTTAGTTTTTTTAATTACAAAGCTTTGGACTTTAACTAAAACTCTTTAATTGCAAATTTGCAATACCAAAAATCGATTTCCAACCACCTTCTAAAATGCAAGTTAAAAGAACAACATTTTCTATATCAAAAACATTTACGAGTAAAACATATAAATTTGGAAAAATTGCTTTTGCATTTGCTTGGAAGAAATTAAAAGCTCTATTTTACTCGTGAATTCCCTTACTAATCTGAAGTTACCTTCTTAACAATTTCTGCTGTTGTGTCTGTTACAACTTTGCTAAAGTACGAGTATGTTGCTAAAGGTTTTCATTAATATTTTTCTTCTTTTTTTTCCATATTTTGTTTGTTAAGAAATCCTGTTCTTGCTGTTTTTTTTCTGTTTTCTCTTATTGTTAGTTAAGAATTTATGTAGAAAGCTTTTATATTAATTAATTTGTAATACTTTTGTAATTTTATTTTTTTGTATGTTTCGAATATTGTGTATTCCGTTTTTTTTTGTAAATTGCAATTTATGTTAATGTTTTTTTAGGCTTTTTGAGTTCGCATGGCTTAACGTTAAAGTAAACAGTAGTAAAGAGTTTTTCAAAAATACAAAAAATTTATATTATTTTATATAAGTTTAATTAATGATAATGGTTCATTAGTTAAAAGATAATCAGAAAACGAAAATGATTATGGAGATGATTATTGTTAATTATAAATTTTTTGAAAGATACGAAATCTTGGCATGGCAGCAGGTGCCATGAAAATACAAGTGAGATTCTAGAACTTGAAATTAAATCATAAACAAAAATTTTAAAACTTAAAAATTCTGTTTAATTTTTAATAAAAAGAAAAGATCCTGAAAATATTATAAAAATTTTCTTTTAATCTTTAAATTTTTTCTGTATACTTTTCGCTTATTTCTCTATTTTTTTACACGTGTAAGCATTAAATTTAACCATAAATTATTTCCAAAATTTTTTTTTCTCATTTTTTCCAATGTTCATCTAAATTTTTATATTGAAACCATCCAAACATATTAGTAGTTTTTTCTGTTTTTTTTTTCATTTCTGTAAATCCTCTATAAAGCTTGAGCAAATTATAGAAAATCCTTAACAAACGAAAATAAGTCACATGAAAATGGACAATGTCCTTAACATCTTATACTCGTATGCTTTCAAATTATCTTCCCTTTCCACTTCCTAAAATATTTTTATCTAATGGTCGTATATGTATAAATGTTTTTCCTAGATTTTCCCCTTAAATAGAGAAATAAAAAGTTCCTTTAGCCAATAATAATTGAAATTTTCTATATTTTTTTTTTTTATATTCAGTCTTTATATATAATGGTCAAACTCTAATGGCTAAGAATAGTACAAATAACAAAAAAAAAACTAAAAGCTTTATATTTATATATAATGATATTTAAGTTATAAGGGCAAAATAGACAAGATATGAGGAAAATAAAATATAGAAAAACTAAGTAGACAAAAAGAGGATTTAAGTGCAAGTGATTTATTGGTTGTTTTATGTGGAAAGATTTTTTTTTTCGTGTATACAAAATAAGTTTCTGGAGGAAATGGTATACAAAAGGGGGGAGGGAGGTTACAGGAGTCTTATTAAAGTATAAATCTGGGAAACTATTGAAAGTTGTTTAAGACATTTTATTAAAGAATCTGGTATATTTGAACATAATGATTTTTAAGAAATTTTAAAAAAGAATTTAAGATTAAAAATGAAAAGCTTTTTTGGTAACCAATAATGAAAATTTTTTTGAAAGTACCATGGTATGAATGAAAAACGAACTTTAAGCTATTTTTAAATAAAAATTAAGCTTTCCAAGCTTTATTGGAACTGCTAAGCTTCTGTTTATTTAGAATTAATTATTAGCTTTTTCAGAAAGTGTTCGAAAAAATAGCCGCTTTTATTAAAGCAAAAAGCTTTTTCCTAGATTTAAATAAAAACCAGAAAACTCTTAAAATGTACTAAATTTTTTGAAAATGTATCAAAAATTTGTTTTTGTAATTTGTGTGCAGTACTAAAATATCCCACTAGCAAGCTTTTTTGTAACAATCAACTGTGGTTTAATTAAAACTAAGCTTAAAAAAGGTATTCTTAAATAATATCAGCATTTTTAAAACTAAGAAGCTTTATTTTAAAATTTTAATAAAAGCTAAAAAAATTCTAAAAAAGTGGAAATTTTTTTGAACTAAACTCTTTAAAATAAACTCTTTAAAATTGTACTAATTTTTTATGTGTTCCTAATTTGTGTGCAGTACTAAAAAGCTACCTTTTGGGACAAATTAATAATACTGGTTTCATTCTTACAAGGGAAGTCTCCCTGGTGTCACTTTCCGATCTTCATGAAATTTGAATATGTTGTTAGGAATGAAAATTAATTTGATACGTATTTTTTCTCAGCGGCCCAAACTCATTTTGAGGGGGGTCTATTTGTTTGGGGGGAAATTGATATTTTTCAGTTTTCTACGATTTACGCCTATTTAAACAAAATAAATAGGCATGTGTGGTATTAGATTAAAGGTATTAAAAATACCTATATCGTGGTGCTAACAACGGGCCGATGAAGTTAATATTTTTCGACTTATTAACAAAAATGTCCTAAAATTTTGGTATTTTTCTCAATATTACGAAAAGTTGTGCATGTTCTTAGAACACGTTCTTAGAACACGTAGATAGGTTTTCCAAAGACCTTTCATTTGGTATGTAACATGACTAGGTTTCTTTGCATAATATAGGAGATAAACGAAAAAAACTGAAAAATGGCCTTGTCTCCCTCCTTTTTACCCTTTAAATATGAATTTGGGCCGCTAAACAAAAATACGTGTCCCTTTATTTTTTCTGATCTACAAAATAAAACCAATTCCATAAAGATCCGCGGGTGACACTAAGGAGACTTCCCTTGTTAGCTGTTTTTTAATTAGAATAAAGCTTTCAAAGCTTTTAAACGACTATTAAGTTTATGTTTTATAACAATAAATTAATAGCTTTTTAGCAAATTGTTCAGAAAGAAAGCTGTTTTTATTAAAAGTTAAAAGCTTGTTTTTTAACATTTCAATAAAATTGAGAAAAACACAACTCTGCAAAAAAAGTTAAGATTGATTAAGTTTGTGCCAAATGCTAAAAGCTTTTTTAAAGATTTAAAAAAAGTTTAAAAAACTAAAACTTTAAAATCTATAAAATTCTATAAAGAAAAACCGAATAACTAAAATTTCTTTGAAAGTGTATCAACATTTTTTTTAAATTCTTAAGAGTTGCTAAATCTTTTTTGTTAAAAGCTTAATTTTAAAAGTGTATTAAATACGTAAATAAAATTATATCCTTAAAAGCTTTTGAAGTTTTACTAAAAACAAATGCATACCAAAAATTTTGTATAATTTTTATAAGCTTTTATATCTAGCAAAGCTTTAGTTGAAAAGTGTACCAGAATTATTTTAATAATATACAAAAAAGTGTTTATTTTTTTATTAGCGAAATTCATTCAAAAATATTCTTACAATTTTCTGATGATTTTAGAATTTTCGTAAAATTGTTTAAAGAAGCTTAATATGTTGGTTCTAAAAAAACAAGTGAGAGTGTTAAATTCGGCTGTGCCGAATCTTTTATATCCTCGAAAATGTAAACAAAATTGTCAGGGGCATTTTTTTAGGGGGGGGGGGGGGTTATGGGGGTCAGTGAGGGACTTTGAGAGCACATTCCCATCGCGATAAATATACCAAAAGTTTCATTTATTTAACAAAAATACAAAAAACATATAAAAAAGTGTATTTTTTCAGTTGTTGGTTCAGTTCTTCAGGGAGGAACTTTTTTCCCCCTGGCACGATTTTGCCCGTTCATGAACTTAACCTGCCTGTGAACATGAGACATATTTTTGTCAAACTTCAGGAGTCTAGCTATTTTATTTTGGACTGTATTGTGTTATCTACAGACAGACGAACGGACGGACGGACAGCGGACATGCACAGAATGTCTTAGAATCGATCAATAATATTTATACTTTGTGGGGTCCCCGACCGATATTTCAATGCGTTACAAACGGAATGACAAAGTGAGTATACCCTCATACTGTGGTTGGAGTGTATAAAAACTAAAAGCTTTTATGGCTTTAATGAAATTTGTCTTTATTTCCTGACAGTTAATTAAACAATCTTATTCTTACTTTACAGCATTTTTTAGGATTTTTATACCCCCCACTTAGTGATAGAGGGTATATATAAGTTTGTCATTCCGTTTGTAACTCATCGAAATATCGGTCTGGGACCCCATAAAGTATATATATTCATGATCACCGATTTTAAGACATTCTAGCGATGTCCGTCTGTCTGTCTGTGGAAATGGTGATCACGGTGACTGAAACTTAACATATTTATTGGAAGTTCTCCCGAGAAGTTTGGTATTGCATTTGAGCGATATCGGTTCAGTGGTTAAAAAGTTATGAACGAAAATATAAGGGCACCTCCAAAATTTTAGTACATTCAACATAACCTAAAAATACAAAATGCTTTAATTCGGCTGCTGGTTGACATATGTGAACGTAATTGAACACCAAATGGTATTTAAACAAGTACGAACATATTTTTTGACAAAAAAAGAAAAAAATCGCGGATTTTTTTTTTTTTACCAAATTTTTTTTTTTCCGGAAATTTTTTTTCAATTTTTTTTTTTTTTTTTTTTCAAAAGAAATTTCCTTTCAAATAAAGTTTTTTTCAATAATCTTTTTGAAATTGTGGAGGGTATCACTACATTCGGCAAGGCCGAACTTAACTTTTTTACTTGTTTTTAATTTATTTTGCTTTCAGTTAAAGGGTTTAAAACAATTTAAACCCTTTTTACGCCACGCCCCACTTTTAAGTTAAAAAAATTGCCTTGTCCCCCCTACACTCAAGAAAAAATTGCTAATTTTTCTAATTTTTGTTTCTAATGAAAAATTACTACTGTCTTAGCAGAGTTTTTGTAAAATAAGTATTTAAACTAAGTTTTTAGTGAACGTTTTATTCGATTACCAAAATTTTTTTTAGTTAATTTTGCTAAAAAAAAAATTGTTTATGTAGTTAATTTGACTAAAAAAGTCTTGAAAATTTGCTCGTTGCCCCCCTGGAAGCTTCAAATTACCCCCCAGTGGGGCGAGAATCAAAGGTTAGGAACCATTGGTTTAAAAGCTTTTAGTGCTTCTTTTATAAAATTTATCAAAAATGTCTGAAAGTTTTTAATGTCTCACAAGATTGACCATTTTTCAATACGATTGATCGACATTGTTGATTTGTTTAGAATTTGTGAGGTCACATTTCTTTACTAATTTGTTCTACCTTAAAGAGTTTAAGATCTTTTAAGGCTTCTTTTGAAAAAATTTCTTAAAATGTCTAAAATTTTTAAATATCTAACAAGTTCGTCCCTTTTTTCAGTTCCATCACATATTTTTTTTTTTTAATTATGAAAACTAAATATCTGAATATCTTTACTGCCTCATCTATCAACATTTATGTTCACCTCCAGAAAATTTAATTTATATTTTCAAATATTTCATTATTTTGTTTCTATTTTTTAATTAAGCTTAACTTTTAAAGCTTTTAACACCTTTTAGACTACTTAGGAAATTTTTTTTAATTAACTTCTTTATTTCTTAGCTAACGCAAAAAAAAAAATGAAAAAGAGGCAACAAAAAAGAAATATAATAATCCTCTTGAAAATACAACATACGTGACTAGCATTTAGTTAATGAAATTGTCATTTTAAAAATTCATTAAAAAACAAACGTAAAAGCTATTTTCTCTACAGACTCCTTCAAAAACGCACAAAAACGACAAAGTAACAAGGTGTCAACCGTTAAAAAAGAAAAGTTAATTAATGAACCCTTTTTTTCAACTTCCTGACTCAAAGGCTGTAAGTGAACACTTAAACTGTGACAGAATTAAAATTAACAAAAAAAATCTCATTAAGAAATAGAAAATTAAAACTTGAAAATTTTAATATGTTTAAAAAATCCTGTCGCTGTTTTAATTCAAGGGACATATGTGTTTAATATGTTTGAAGGATTTTTGTGGGCTTAATATAAATATGTAAAAAAAAAAATATTTAATTTCTTTAATAAATGAAATATGAGTACACCTTAAATTTTTCTAAGCCACCCTTAATATTAAATTTTCAATAATCCTGATTATTGCCTGCTCTACATATTTGTTTTGTATAGGCTTTTTTTATTTTTTTTGCTATCTAACATGAATTTCTTTTATATGGTTTATTACTAACAACCATTATCGAAAATTCTGTAAAATACATGTTTCCATATCTGTATATATAAATATGTATACTTCCTTCCCTAACCTATAAACATAATTTTCAATATCCTTTTTATGAATGTATGTGCGAGTATAAACGAAATATCTATATAACCAACCACTGATGATAATAAGTATAGCATACTTTTTGGCTTCACATTGGTGTTGCCTGTTTGTTTGGATGGTTGTTATTGTTGGAAAAGATGTTTTATTATTCACGGTGCGAAATACGAATTGACGTCAATTACATGAAGTTATTTTTTTTTACATATTTCGGTATCTGTCATATTTCTATATTTTCATTTTTATATATTTTTTGTTCATTTCTTTTAAGGGTAAATCCTCTTCAGGGATTTTGGGAATTCTTTTAACACAGAAAAAAAATGTTGCATACTTTTAGTTTGTTGTATAAGTTTGCCAATTTATGTTGGTTGTTTGTGTCTTTTTTTCGGTTGTTGCTATAAAGAGTAGTTCAAGTATTTTTCCTTGAGTGGCTTTTATGGTTTTGTTGGCAATTGATTTTTATCACCCCCACTCGCATTTTTAATAAGGGAATGTATACAATAGATGGATAGATTTTTGTTTTTTTGTGAATATTTGGCATGTCTAAGGTTTCTTATAAGAGGCGGGTAATTAATGCATTAAATCATATTAATGTCATCAAATGGTTTAGTGTCATATTTTCTTTTTCTTATTCTCTGACTATGCCATTTTTATATATTTCTGCTGCAAATAGGGGGGAGAATAGACCTAATTTTCGAGATTATAGAAATTTTTTGCATATTGTTAAAATTTTTATTTGAAAACGTAAGTCACAGACACAGGAGGGTGCAATTTTATTATTGATTGGTAATTATTTAAATTATTATTGGCCAAAGAAAATTTACATCAAATAACTATTAAACATATGATAGAAAATTTTATTGATAATAAAAATTTTAGGTGATTTTGTTGCATAAGTTAAATGGCGCCCAACATGGGGTTTTCAGTGCAGATTTTGCAGAGTTTCGACGCAATGTTGGGTACAAAAATAAGAAGTAAAAAAGTTAATTTCGGCCTTGCCGAATGTAGTGATACCCTCCACAATTTCTAAAAAATTTTTGCAAAAAACTTTATTTAAAAGAAAATCACTTTTGAAAAAAAAAAATTTTTTCTGAAAAAAAATTTCCGCGAAAAAAAAATTTGGTAAAAAAAATCCGCGATTTTTTCTTTTTTTGTCTCAAAATATGTTGGTACTTGTTTAAATACCAATTGGTGTTCAATTATGTTCACATAAGCCGAATTAAAGCATTTTGTATTTTTAGGTTATGTTGAATGTACTAAAATTTTTGAGGTGTCCTTACATTTTCGTTCATAACTTTTGAACGCATGAACCGATATCGTTCAAATGCAATACTAAACTTTTCGGAGTAACTGCAAGGTAATATGTTCAGTTTTAGTCAAATCTGTGCAATATTTTGGATGTGATCGCAATTTCAACAGACAGACAGACAAACATTGCTTGAATGTCTTAATATCGACCACTGATCAATAATATAAGTATATCGTGGTCGAATATAAAAAACTTGGTAACATGACATAATCCCCACGGGCATAACCCCAATTTCCGTTATTATGAATTATGAACAAAACGAATTCGGTCATAATCCCCATAACGGTAGTGGGGACTATGACCGAAAAAAATGTGGGCATAATCCCAATAAAAAATAGACATAATTCCCAGTTTTATGGGGAGAATGACCACGTAAAAAGTGGACATAATCCCCATTACAGTGATTATGTCTACTATAATAATAGGTCATAATCCCAATAATTATGTGAAATTTTTTTTTTTTTTTTTGTCTTAAAAGTTTTTCTGAATAGCCGGCCTTCGGCCGGGCTTACAAACCCCATGCATTAAACCCACCCTCTCCGAAAAATAAAGGGATTATGACCGAAATTGTTTTGGACTTATTGTTAGTCCCCATAATATGAATGGGGGTTATGACCGAAAAACTTTCGGTCGTAATCCCAACTGGGAAGGGACATAATCCCCATTGAGATTATGACCGTTTTTGAAATGGTCATAGTCCCCACAACTATTATGGGGATTATGTCCGTAATGCATTGGGTCATAATCCCCATTTCCGTTATGGGGATAATGCCCGTGGGGCTTATATCCTGTCACCAAAAAACTTGCTATCTGCAATATTTTCGAAAGGGAGCTTTCGATAGAATAGTGTAGAAAAAAGATTAATAAAAAAATTCTTAGAATTACTTAAAAATAACAGTTATTTTCGATCTCCTAAAAATTTGTCATTATGCAGATAGCAAGCTTTGAATATTTGCCCTCGATATACTTTATGGGATTTCAGGACGATATTTCGATGAGTTACAAACGATGACTTATCACTAACAATTAATGGAGGGTATAAAAATAACTGCTTCATGTTATTGGCGCCCAAGTGGGGATTTAAAAAATAAATTTTCTTATTGAAATTAAAAAAAGCTTTGCAATTTAATACTCGATTTTATCTTGAAAAGAAAAAAAAATATTGGGAAACATTTTTACTAACAAAAGACTTTAATATTTAATGGCGCCCAACACGGGGCAAAACAATTTTTCTGTTTTCATTAAATAAGTAAAATTTTTGTAAATTAATACATTTTATTTTATAATCACTTTGAAAAGTAAAAAACTTTTCTAATTTTGGTTGCAAATTATATTGGCGCCCAATGTGGGGCAAATATCATAAAATTTTGTTTTAAATGAAAAAAAACAAGTAAAAGTGTTAAATTCGGCTGTACCGAATCTTTCATACCCTCCAACACGTTTAAAATAAAAAAAAAACATAATAGGGCATACAAATGTTACATTTGTTGAGCAAAAATTAAAAAAAAACTCGTAAAAATATCGTATTTTTCAGGGGTCATTTTAGTTCTTCAAGGGGGAACTTTTTTCCCCCTGGTCCGATTTTGCCCATCTTCGAACTTAACCTTACCAGTAAAATAAGAGATATTCTTTCCCAATTTCAGGGGTCTAGCTCTTTTGGTTTGGACTGACGGTTTGGACGGACGGACGGACGGACATCGCTAGAATGTCTTAGATTCTATCATGGATCAATATTATATATACTTTGTGGGGCCCCCGACCGATATTTCGATGTGTTACACACGGAATGACAAAGTGAGTATACCCCCATACTGTGGTTGGAGGGTATAAAAAAAACAGGAAAAATAAATCAAAAAAGTTTTTAACCATTAACAAACGTTATATAGTTTATATTAGTTGTGACCAACGTGGGCGACCAAAAACAAATTTTTAGTTTTCAGTTAAAAAAATTTCAATTTTTTAAAATTTGACACCTCATTTGTATAATCCGTAAATTTCACAAAAATTAAGCTAATTTTTGTTGTACATGCAAAAAAAAAATAGAACAAATTTGACTACAACAAATTCAGATTATATTAATGGCGCTCAGAGTGAGTCCAACAAATTATTTTTTAATTTGAAATAAAAAAATGTTTACAATTTGAAACCCGACTTTATTTTGACTCAAATAAAAAGAAAATTGAGGATTTTTTTAACAAAACCTAAGTTTTTAATGGCGCCCAACGTGGGGCCAAAGCACAAATTTTAAATTTTTCATTAAATTAAATATTTTTTTTACAATTTGATGGTCTATTTTTATAATTGCTTGGAAAATATGTAATTTTACAAAAAATTATTTATTTAATTCTGGCTGTAAACAATATTGGCGCCCAACGTGGGGCCAGCGACTAATAAGAAGTTTAGAGTAATTGTGCTTATCGTGGTTCCCCAAAAACAAATTTCCGTTTACCATAAAAGAAATTTTAAGCTTATTTCATAAGAATTTGCAAAAATAATTCTCTTTAGACTACTGACTTTAAGTGAACTAATATTTATCCACAGCCCTAATTCCATATACGTAAAAACTAACAAAGTTAATGGAAAAATCAGCTCTTATTTCATATATTGACCAAAAAATACACATTAAATCCTTTTTTAGTTTTTTTAACATTTCGTTTAAGTGTGGCCACAAAGAAAATACACTTACTCAAATATTCAATTAGGTTTCACTGCTGTTGCCCTCTAACCCTTACATTTAATCCTCCTTTTTAATGTCAAATATCCTTAAATGAAAAATATAAATTACTTACAAATACAAAATTGATGGATTAAATTACAAAATTTTTACAAGTGGTCAATACAATTTTAATGATTTTCCACGCAAACATTAAGTCTCCCCTGTTTTAGAAAAAAAGGAAATTGAAAAAAGCAACCGAAAGGATAATTGTTATTGATCCTTAGGAATATAATACAAAAAAAAAAGCTTCAAAGGGTTTTTCTAGAGTATATAAGAAGGTTAATCAAAGATTAAAATAATTGTTAGTTTAGTATTAAAATTCCATTGATATTTGAGTAATGTATAAATGGATTTTTTTTTCGAATGCGGTAGAATTTTATAACACATCAAAGGCTATAAATAAAAACCTTGTTGTTTTTTTTTTTTGCTATACTTAGTTAGTGTCCATTAAGCTTAAAAGCTCATTGGCTTTTTAGCTGAACTTATGTAATTAAATGTAAATTCAGTGTAATAAGTTGCTTTGAATGTTTTTTTTTTTTTAATTTTTTTGTTATAAGGTTTCCTAGAGCAACAAAAGGTGAAGATATTATTTAAATGTTGTTAACATAGTTTAAATGTTCTTTTATTTAAAATGTATTTTATTTTTTGTTATCTTTTTCTTAGGGGTGTAACAACTATTGTATTATATACAATTTATATTTAAGCTTTTAAGCTGATTTAAAGCTTATGTGGTAAGGTGTGTTTTTTTAAAACCAAATAAAAGTGTTTTATTCCTTTTATTTTTTAAATATTTAATTTAAAAAATTCTTTAAAATGTATTAGAAAACCTTTAAATTTAAGCAATTTTTTAATCCGTTATATTCTGTTTTAAGAAATTCCTTTTGTTTTAGTTTTTTTTTTGTTTTTGGCATAAATTTCCATAGAATTTTGTCGTGATTTTAATTTTATATTTTTTGTGCGTTTTTTTCATTCCTAACATTCAATACCTTGTTGTCATCCAAATGGTTAACAAAAAAAATAAAAATAAAACCTAATACGCATTAGAAATCAAAAAATCACCAATAAGCGGCTTCTGTTTGATTTTTTGTTGGGGTTTGAAAAAAAAATCCAAGTTAAGGTTTAGCATATTAAAATTGGAGTTTGATTTTGTTACCTTTAAAATAAAATATTTGTGTTTTTTTTAAAAGGCTTAAAAAATATTTCTAAGAATTACTTAAACCTTTAAGAAACTACGATAACGAAAAAACAAAAATATGTTTATAAATTGATTTGAATATTTAATTAAAAAATTAACAAACTAATTTTTTTAATAGAAATTTGGATAAAGAAAGGGGATTTTTTGGGGAAGAAAGCTTCCCAGGCAGAAAAATACGAACGGTAGAGCGCTGGCAAAGTACCTTTAATGGTCGGTTGTGTGCTGGGAAAGCATCACAGTTTAGTACTCTCCCAGCGTCCAAAATGATAACCACGGTAAACGGTATGTCGTTGATATTTTAAAGCACTTTGAAAGCGCTTTAAAAACAAAAAATATGGTACTGTTATAGCACTTTTAGAAAAAATAAATGGGACGTTTCTAAATTGTATATTAAGTCCATAAGACACATCTGTTTTTTGGTGTTTATTTGAATAAAGAAATTTTTAAAATAAATTTTGAACAAACTTTGAACAATTTTCTAAGTCCCGGAAAAATTTTGTTAGCAGTTTTCTTTGCATTTTGGAATAAAAAATTTATTAAAAATGCTTTTAGGAAAAAATTTGGAAAAGTCCCGAAAAAAAGTGGTGTATTGAACCGAAACGGGTATGTATCCGGAGTTTAAGGGCGATGTATCCGGAGTTTAAGACACTTCCTAACGAAAGAAAACGTTCTTTTTATATAAAATGTGTTAAGTTTGTAATATGTAGGTCATTGTGTATAAGTGACATATCACGAGAACTATCAAGGGCCGACCACTTATCCTGCAGGGAAATAAAAAATATTCCAATTGTTATGAAAATTAATAAATTTTAATAAAAAATTTATACTTTAAACGGATTTAAAAAGAAAAATATTGGCAAAGCGCTTGGAAAGCACTTTTTCGAATTCATACTACCTTCTACACAAAAAATAAAGTGCTTTGCCGAGACTTTTTCTTTGGAACGGGTGGCAGTTTCTGCCTGGGTTATTAAACAAATACTAGTACACAGAAAAAACAAAAATATTTAGGTTGTTTTTAGCATTTAAGCGATTAAAATTTAAATTTTGTAGTCGTGGCCCCATATTGGGCGCCAATATTATAATTTGTGTCAATTTTTTCATTTACAGTAAAAATAAGATACGATATTTTTATTAATTAAAGAAGTGTATCAGATTACATAAATTTTTACTTTTTAATGGAAAATTAATTTTTTGGATCCCAAGCTGGGCGCCATTCGTTAAATTCATTTTATTAAAAGTGTAACAAATTTCAGGTTTTATATACCCAATTGCACCTTTAGCAATTTAAAAATAAAAATTATAAATTTGTTCTTGTGTCCCCATATTGGGCGCCAATAAGATAAGATTTTTCATATTTTTTTATTTACAGTAAAAATAAGATACGGCTATTTAGTAAGTTAAAGAATTGTATCAAATTACTTAAATTTTAACTTTTTAATGGAAATTTAATTGCTGGGCCCCAAGTTGGGCGCCATTTTTTTCATCGTGTATAATAGCGTATCAAACAACATATTTTGTATATACCTCGAAAAATAGGTCTAAGACCTCATAAAGTATATTTTCATGATTCTCGATCAATTTTAAAACGATCTACCGATGTCTGTCCTTGTGTCATTGATGCTTCTGAAGCTTGGCATGTATTCACAAAATGTTTTTGGTCAGGTTGGTATTGAGTTTCAGCGTAATTGGTCCAGTGGTTCTGAAGTTATTTGCAAAACCATAAATTTCATACGGGCTTAACCTTAAATTTACGAGTCAAAAATCACACATCATCATTAAGAAAAAAATTATTTTTTTGTTTCATTAACAGTGAAGTTAGATAAGTTATTTAACAAAGTATTTATTCTATACACTAGATCAGATGGCGGAAATTTGAATTTCTATTGGTTCAAAATTTGTCTCTGGAGCACCAGGCTGGGCGCCATTAATACAAACTAAATAATTTCATAGCTTAAGTTGTTCTGAAATTTTTTTCTATTTTTTTATACCCTCTACTTACAAGGGAAGTATCTCAACCCTTATGAACCGATTTGCCTGAAACTTAAAATATATATAAATGAGATGATTTTAAGGTTGGGGTGTCTCGGCTTTTCGGCCATATCAGTGTTTCAAAATTTCATTGTCCCCTTATGAAACCATATGGACCTCCGGGAAAAATTTGATAACTCACGAACTAACAGGAATATCATCTAGAGAAAAAATACGTGTCGACTTAAATTTAATAACGATTATTTCATATTCATATGGACATCGTAGCTCTATGTCTTCATATAAATACCCCCCAAAATTTTCACATTTTCATGAAAAAAGTATTTAACTAAGCCAAACTTTTACAAGGTTATGCCACCGTTGGATAGGCATTAAAAAAACCTTTCTTCTCATATGTAAACTTCATATAGTTTCTTAGAAAGAAATTGCAAAAAAATCCCAAAAACGATTTTTTCGCCATTTTTTGACCCATATTTTGGATCCCTAAATCCCCGATATGGCCGATAAGCCGAGACACCCCAACCTTAGAATTGTCTCTTTTATATATATTTTACGTTTCATGCAAATCGGTTCATAAGGGTTGAGATACTTCCCTTGTTAGTGATAGAGGGTACACTCAAAATAATTCTACAGTAAAAGGTTTAGTAAGTGATATTGTACAAAAATCTACTAATTAGTTACTAATTTTAGTATCTTCAAAGTACTAAAATTAGTAATTTTTACTGGTTTTGAATAATATTAGTAAACAATTTTAGTATTGGTTACCAATTTCTGCACTAGGTCCTTTTGGACTAAAATTTAGTTAAATTTTTAGTATTGAATACCCACGTTTTTTTTTGGGTGTATATATTAGTTTGTCATTCCGTTTGTAACTCATCGAAATATTGGTCTGGGACCCCATAAAGTATATATATTCATGATCTCCCCAGCAAAAACTAGGTAATGAGTACCCATTCCCAATTGGATTACCTGGTAATGAGTACTAATTACTCGCTGCGTTACTTTTTACCCCAAAAGAAGGACTTACTTTTAACTTACATCGTAAATGATTTGCAATCTGAATTTTAAAAACCAGTTAAGTTTCATAAAAATATATACAAAAACAATTTTACTCCTAATTTATTTTCTCTCATTTAATAAGAGCAACTAAACAAACAATGCAGTCACCTTTTCAACTTTTTGTAAGCGAGCTAGGAATGGGCTGTTATTTTTTAGCATTTTCGTAAGCGAACAAAGAAGGCCTTGCCTCCAATGACATCGCCTTGTTAAAGTAATTAAGAATGAAATTGGGACGTAACTAGTTACTCATTTTCGTTATAAACCAGAATGTTAATTACTTGATACTTGATTAATTACTTTTTAGACATTCTAGCGATGTCCGTCTGTCTGTCTGTGGAAATGGTGATCACTGCCAAAATATTTTTTTTTTTACTTTGAGCCAACACTCAGGGGATGGTATTAGGAAAATAGGTTATGAGGAGAAGGAAAGAGGGAGTAGTGTTTGTGGACATTTAATTTGAACTTTTCTAAATTATAGCCTACTGGAAAGATTTCTGCGGGGAGTTTATTCCACATACGGCTAGTTCGACCGAAAAACGAATTTTCTCTGTAATGCGGATATGAATGAAACTTAACATATTTATTGAAAGTTCTCCCGAGAAGTTTGGTATTGCATTTGAGCGATATCGGTTCAGCGGTTCAAAAGTTAAGAACGCAAATATAAGGACACCTCAAAAATTTTTGTACATTCAACATAACCTAAAAATACAAAATGCTTTAATTCGGCTGCTAGTTGACATATCAAAAACAACATAACAAAATTGAACACCAAATGGTATTTAAACAAGTACGGACATATTAAAAAAAAAATCGCGGATTTTTTTTTCGCGGAATTTTTTTTTTCAAAAGTAATTTTCTTTTAATTACAGTTTTTTGCAATAATCTTTTTGAAATTGTGGATAAGCTTTTGTACATAACTTATCTTACAAATGAATAACCATAAAAAGTGCATTAAAATGCAGAAATTTAATTTTTTTTTTAATTGAAAACTTAAAATTTGTTGCTTTGGGCCCCACGTCGGGAGCCATCAATATTAACAAAGTCTTCTAAAGTAAAAATGTTTCTAATTAATTTCTAATATTTTTTAATTAACAACAAATTTATATGATGTTAGGTTCCACATTGGGCGCCATTATAATTTACACCTAGATGAGTTTCAATAAAAAGTGAAGCAGATTGCATAAATGTTATAATACAAACTTTTCTCTTGATATTAAAAATGCAACTGATTAACTTTTCCTATTTTTTAATTTACAACAACATTACGCCCTTCATTGGGCGTCTAATTTTTAACTACAAAAACTTAAAAAATTTTTGATTTTACTTATTTTGCAAAGTAATTAAAAAAAAAATAGTGTATCAAATTTCAAATATTTTACTTTATTTAATGAAAAACTGAAAATTTGTTTTTGAGGTCCCGTGTTGGACGCCATTAAAAAAATGGGCCTTTTGATAGAAAAAAAGTTTTCAAAAAATTTTTCCCATTTTTATTTTAAAAAAAATTGCGAATCAAATTCCAAAAAAGAAATTAAATAGCAAGTTGAAAAGTTGATTTTGGTGCCCCACCTTGGACACCACTTTCAAAATATTATATTTGGGGCAAATCGATATCTTTCGGTTATTAAAATGGTTTGTCATGTAATATAAATATATTACAACCCTTAATTACGTGCTATCTATTGGAAGAGGAAAAAAATTGATTTTTGAGAATTTTAACGTTTATGCTTGCACATGAAGCTTTTCAGCACTTTAATCCAATCTGTAGAATGAATAAAAATTAAATTTAAAATTTTATATTTGTGGCCCTAAATAATTTGTAAAATTACAGAAACTTTTTAATTGTAAATTCAAAAAATTGTTTTTGGCGCCCCACATTGGGCAAATTAGATTTTTAAGGTAAATTGATGGTATTCGGTCTATACCTTTGACGGTAATATTTTTACTTTTGTTTATGGTGCTTTTTAAAACTCTATATCCATACTGCAAAATGTCAAGTCAAAGGTCTATTAAAGTTTTTACCAACTTTTTAAAAGTTCCGAGATTTTGCTAAAAATTTCAAAATCCCAAGAAATACATTTGTTAATGCTTTACATTTTCTTTGTAGAAATTTCACAACATTTTAAGAAAATTATGTTTTTCTTACAAAAAATTTAAATATTTTTATATTGTGTTTTTAAATTAATTATATTCATTATTAACATTTTATATTAATTTCTTTTGTTTTGCGTATAAAGATTCGAGACAAAGAGAAAGAGAAAGAAAAGAAGACGACAATTATTCTTGTACACAATTATTATAATTTCAGTGCAATTAACTATTTGACGTTTTGTAATGCATTTATTTTAGTTGAGACATAACTTTTTCTATATAAAAATATAAAAATAAAGACAGACGGACGGACAGACAGACGGAAAAAATGCAACAAACATGACACAAAACATATAGTGCCTTTAAAAATACAATGCCAAAGTGTTGATGATGATGACGATTGTAATTTCTTGTTTTAAAAATATATTTATATTTTTTTTTTCTGTTATTATAGTTTTTATATATATTTATAATTGTCTAATATGAAAGAAAAAAAGAATGACGGACTTTTGTCTCTTGAGTATTATAAAATAATACAAAAAAAAAAGCATGCATAAACATGCATGTGTTACAAATTCCTTTGAAAATATCTATGTTCAGAAGTACTAGCAGCAGCAGCAGTTTGTAGTCAGACAATTGAAGAAATAGAAAGGCATTTGTGGACATTGTCAGGCAATTATTAACTATAAAACATGCATTTATAATTATTTTTGCATTTTCTTTATTTTTTATTTTTTTTTAATATTTATTATTATAGAAAATTATATATTTATGTGTGTAAACATAACAATTAAATGTATTAAAAAAAAAAAATTTTGATAATAAATTAAATTTTTTTAAGAAAAGGGATTTTGAATAATAAATTGAGTGGAAGACATAATAATTAAGTCATTAAATACATGAATAGATTTTGAAATAATTAGAAATTTAAAATTTTTTTAAATTTAAAAAATGTGTTTAGAGAATAAAACTAGAACTATAATAATATATTTGATTTAATTTAGCAAAGACAAAAACCTTTGGTTGTTAAAGAGCTTTAAAAACGACATCACGAAGTTGTTTAAAAATGGCGCCCACCATGGGGCCACAGATAATTTCATATTTAGTGGATTTTCCTGGTCGACCATGAGAACACAAACATATGTTATGTCATCTCTACTCTTGGTTGCAAATATTTAACATTCCCTAACTAGATATTTTGGTATTATTAAGCTTCTGGGAGAGAACTGAAATAAACTTGAAAATGCGTGAGAAATCCTAAAGAGGATCAACGAAAAATTGAATGAGTTGCAATATACAAAATTTGTTGAGCATATGCTCACAAACTCCATCAAAATAACCGAAAGGTCTTTCAAGAAAAGCTAACAAAAAAATCTGTACAAAAAAGTCAGAAAAATGGCGCCCAGCCTGGGGCTCTTGTTAAAACAACATTTTTCAGACCTATCATAAGAACTGGAATCTTTGTTGTGTAATTTTCATGCAATTCCACTACTGAAGGACTTGGTTTTGAGCATTTTTATGCCCTACACCACACTGTGGTACAGGGTATAATGAGTTTGTGCTGATGTTTGTAACTACCCGAAATATTGGTCCTAGACCCACCTTTAAGTATACCGATCGACTCAGAATCACTTTTTGAGTCGATTTAGCGATGTCCGTCCGTCCGTCCGTCTGTCCGTCCGTCCGTCTGTCTGTCTGTCTGTCCATGTAAACGGTGTAAACACGATACAGGTCGCAATTTTTAATCAATTGACTTGAAATTTGAAACTTAAGTCTCTCTTGGCCCAAGGACGAAGCCTATTGAAATTGGAAAAAATCGGTCCATATTTAGACCTAGCCCCCATACAAAGGTCCTCTTTAGTTTTGGCTCAAATGACTCTAATAACCGTATTATAGAAGTTATCGCTTTGAAATTTGGATGGTAAACATGTTTTGTCTTTACATATCATCATTCCGAATTTCAAAGAAATCGGACCAGTTCTTCTTGTAGCCCCCATACAAACCACCTTCCCGATTTTCACATAAATGTCTCAAATTTCATGAAAATAGAAAATATTTAATTAAAATTTTGTTTGTGTATGTTAAACGCGTACTTAAATAACCTTATCAAACCTGATAATCATCGGACCAGTTTTGGACTCAGGCCCCTTGTGAAAATTTCGCCCGATATTTAGTTAAAGCGGTTTATTGTCAACAAATAGAAGCCTATTTCACTCAAATTTGATTTGTGAGTGTTTTCTTCACTTATTAAAGGTTTTACAACACATAGATCTAATCGATCCATGGGACCCATTTTCCGGGAAACCTTGGTGTAGGGTATTATATGGTCGGTCTTGACCGACTATAATTTTCTTACTTGTTTAACTTCGTTTCCTTTTTTTGGATTTTCCTGATCATAATGGCTGGTATCTTGTGTGATTTCCATTCCCACTCCTTTTCATGATGTTATGCAGAAAATACACGCAAACCTAATTTGATTAAAATCCGCTCGTATTTGTGATTAATAGACCGATTTATTGGAATATATGGCGAAATTTTTACAGGGGACTAAAACAAAGAATGGTCTGATTATAATCAGATTATATGAAAGTACCAATGTACACGTTGAACATCTGCAAACACATTTTTAGTCAAATATCTCCCATTTTTAAATATTTTGAGAGAGTTATATGTAAAACAAGTAAGAAAGTTATAGTCGGTGAAGACCGATCATATAATACCCTACACCAGTGTTCCCGGAAAATGGGTCCCAAGTTAAAACATGGACCTATTGGATATATCTTTTTTCAGATCTTTAATAAGTTTAAGAAACACTCACAAACCAAATTTGAGTGAAAAAACAATTTGAGTGAAATTTGTTGCCAATAAACCGACTTAACTGAATATCGGGCGAAACTTTCATATTGGGCCTAACTCCAAAAATGTTTAAATTATAATCAGAGTTGATAAGGTTATTAAAGTACGCGTTAAACACACACAAACAACATTTTAATTAAATATTTTCTATTTTCGTGAAATTTTTTGAATATTGGGAAAGCGGTTTGTTGGGAGCTACAAGAAGAAATAGTCCGATTTCTTTAAAATTCGGAATGTTTATTTGTGAATAGAAAATACGTTTACCTGCCAAATTTCGAAAGGAAATCTATTATAATACGGAAATTAGAGTCATTTGAGCCAAAATTAAAGAGGACCTTTGTATGGGGGTTATGTCTAAACATGCACCGATTTTTTTTAAATTTTAATAGGCTTCGTTCTTGGTCCAAGACGGGCTTAAGTTTTAAGTTTTAAGTAAATTGATTAAAAATTGTGACATGTATCGTGTTTACGCTGTTTACATGGACAGACGGACAGATGGACGGACATCGCTAGATCGACTCAAAAAGTTATTCTGAGTCGGTCGGTATACTTAAAAGTGTCCAGGTCTAGAGCTACCCAGGCAGAAAAATACAAACGGGAGAGCGCTGGCAAAGTACCTTTTATGGTCGCTTGTGTGCTGGGGAAGCACCACAGTTTAGTACTCTCCCAGCGTCCAAAATGATAACCACGGTAAACGGTATGCCGTTGCTATTTTAAAGCGCTTTGAAAGCGCTTTAAAAACAAAAAATATGGTACTTTTAAAACAAAAAAATGGGACGTATCTAAATTGTATACATAAGTCCATAAGACATAACTATTTTTGGTGTTTATTTGAATAAAGAAATTTATTAAATTAGGATAAAAAAATTATTGACTCATTGTTTGTAGTTTTCTTTGCCTTTTGGAATAAAAAAATTATTAAAATGCTTTTAGGAAAAAATTTGGAAAATTCCCGAAGAAAGTAGTGTATTGAACCGAAACGGGTATGTATCCGGAGTTTAAGGGTGATGTATCCGAAGTTTAAGACACTTCCTCACGAAAGAAACAGGTGTTTTTATATAAAAGGTGTCAAGTTTGTAATATGTAGGTCATTGTGTATAAGTGACATATCACGAGAACCATCAAGGACCGGCCACTTATCCTGCAGGGAAATAAAAAATATTCCAATTGTTATGAAAATTAATAAATTTTAATAAAAAGTTTATACTTTGAACGGATTTAAATAGAAAAACATTGGCAAAGCGCTTGGAAAGCACTTTTTCGAATTCATACCACCTTCTACACAAAAAATAAAGTGCTTTGCCGAGACTTTTTCTTTGGAACGGTTGGCAGTTTCTGCCTGGGTAGTTACACAAATCAGCACAAACTCATTATACCCTGTACCACAGTGTATTGTAGGGTATAAATAGCCCGATCTCGTCGAAATCCAAAATGATGATTAATGAATATAAAATTCATTTATCTGTCAAATTACGAAAGGATGCCAACTTTTGTACGGTTGTATGGGGGCGAGGTATGGTTGCCAGATACTAGAAGTCAAATAACTGGATAATGGAAAATTTTCAGCTGGATTTTGAAAAAGTAACTGGACCCATACATAATTTTTTTTTTAATAATTTGAAAAAAAAAATCAACCGATTTTCATATGTGAGACTCATATTTTTATTTTGGACTAAATGGCCGTCTCTATTTGCCACGGCAAAATGCATTAAGCATTTATATTACTTTTTCCCCATTGGCCTGAGGATTGTTAGAGTACATTTTACTTTTTAAATAACCGCAAAAAATTAAGTCCAAAGTGGTCAAATCTGGAAATCTAGGACAGTTAAAATTTTCGGGACGTGCGTTGTCAAACAAAAGCGACAACAACTGACCATCATTTGCAGATTTGACCCATCCAGATATATTTTTATGGGGTTTTTTAAAAAGCAAAATGTACGCCAAGAATCCTTAAATCATCGACGAGCTCAAGGAAAACATTCGTGCCGAAATCAACGCTAGACTGGCCGAATTGCTCGAAAAAGTTGTAAAAAAATTAGTGAAAATGCAGCAAAAAGAGCACATTTTCCGTATACAAAAGAGGCATTCATGTTATATTTATGATTAGGGATGAGATTTCCATGCAAATGCATGTTTTTTGTCGATAGTCTAAAAACGATATCGTCCAATTATCTTTCCGAATCAAGAAATTTGCGTTAAAATGACTTCGATTTGTTTTTGCATATTTTGGTGAAAATGCATATTTTTGCATATTTTAATTTTAAATGCATAATTTGTGCACATTACGAACTTTTAAGTGCATATTTTTGCATATTTTGGCATAAATTAGCAAAATCACAAATTGAAATTTATTTTTTCCAAAAACTATTTAAAATTTTAAAAATTTATTTTGAAAATAAGAAAAAAATTTTTTTTTGCTTTTATTTTTTTAAGATTTTCTTAATTTCTAAAAAAAATATTGCTCGTATAAAGTTTTAAATGTTACTACTTAAACCCGGCGTTAATTTTTGCATTTTAAGAAGTTTTTCCTATGATAACAAGATTTTTATTGTACACATTTTATTTTTAGTGCATATTTTAAGATTTTTTGGTGCATATTTTGAATTTTTTAGCGCATATTTTCGATTTTTTAGTGCATGAAAATCCCATTCCTATTTATGATTAATGTTTTATTCAAAAAGTAGTCCCAAAAAATTGTAAAAAATATTTAATAAAAAAAAAAATAATTGTTAAAATAAAAGAAATCCTTTTTCAACTGGATAAATTATGTTTTAACTGGAAACTGAACCAGACCTTAAATAACTGGAAAATCCAGGCCATTCCAGGCCGTCTGGCAACCCTAGGGCGAGGTCAAAACATGAACCGATTTTTTCCAATTTCAACAGGCTTCGTTCTTGGGTAAAAATAAACTCATCATAACCTGTATCACAGAGGGATGTTGGGTATAAAAAATGGCAGGAATTTTGGAATCAGTCTTTTGTTTAAAAACTTGTATAGCACGTATAGTTCGCTTAAAAAAACCAAAGCATCATGAAAAATTAAAAAGTGAGCAAATTATAAAAAAATCAGTAAAATCTAGGAATATTCAGAACAGATCGGAAAAATTTAAAAAATGCAGGAATTTAACGAAAATCTCTGTAAAAATCAATGTTATGCAATATACTGTATTGCACGTATAGTTTGCATATTAAAAAATCCAAATTAGAAAAATTCCGGCCACGTGTTTGTAAAACCCAAGAAGAGCTGGACCGATTGATACCAAAGTTGGATAATATGTGAGTTTATTTTGGGTTAAGGTTTCTCTTAAAGTTTAATCCCGACAGTTGGCGCTGTTGTCGTGATATTCCGATTTTTTGTACGATTTCGCTAAAATTCACAAAATATATTTATTAAAAAAAATTCTGAAAAAATAGAAAAATTCCAAGAAATTGATAATTATGTTGCTATTATGAACGAAAATTATCGATTTTTTTGTCAAAATATGGCAGCATTGGAGAGTCATAAAATGAGAGAGAAGCATGGAGATTGAGAGATATCTTCAGTGAAATAAAATAAATTTTGGTTTGTATAAAAAGTGCCGTGAAGTGTTTGTTCTGTTCATGCTTTCAGGCAGAAAATTTTGTTGATAAAATCTCAGTGGTTCGATAGCAAGGAGAATTTAGGAAATTCCAAAAATTCCATGGTAAACCAAGAGTTAAACAAAATCATTTTTATTCTAAGTGCGAAAATAAGACCATTTATGTGAGTACTTTTTGAAAATGGTACCATTTTTTTAAAATGGAACTATTTATTTAAGTACATTTTTTCAAAATGTTACTTTTCAGAAACATAATACCTACTTTAAAGTAATTTTCTCTTTTGTATATTCAATGTGTTAACAAAAAAATATTCCGTTCATAAATTTGGCTAAAAAAAAAAAGTATACAAATTTCATTTCAAGTTATAATTTATATAAATTCCATAAAAATTATTGTTAACACATGTGTAAATCATATTTCTTGATGTTGGTATTTATTTTCAAAAATTAACTTGAATTAACTTTTTCTTGATCTTAATTTCTGTTTAAAGCGTCTTTCTGTCTGCCAAAATTATTTATCCCCCCGAAAATAAAAAAAAATAAAAAAACTTCAGAAAACCACAAAACATATCCTCTTCATTTTAGCCTGAAAAAATAACCAACATAATGTTTTAACCAGTTTTTAAAAGACATAAACATTATTTCAGTTTTTTTTTTTTGTAGTAATTTTTTTGATAATCAACATCACCTTGATGGTCATGAAGACGACTTCAACGACTACGACGATCATGATGATGATGAGTTAACTTCACTTAACAATGATAAAAATTATCATTCTCATCATAATAATGATGATGATCATGGTGATCGTGATTTTAACACATCTTGTTTTTAGCCAAAAATTGTGCACTCATTTGTGAAAATTAACAAAAAAAAAAAACCTTCTAGTTTCATTTGCTTTGATTTCTTTTTCTGTCTGGTCCAAAAAAATCACTAAAAACCACAAAACTCCAAAAATTAAAACCAAAAAATATAAAAAAAAAAGTTTCGTATTATTTGATACTTTTTCCTTGAGCCAAGTTTAAGGTTAAATAAGAAACCTAAAAAGTGTAGCAAATTTTTAAAATGTGAAAAAAAAAAATTATTTTATTATAAATTTTAGAACCTTTAAAAACGTGTTGTTGCGTTTTTTATATAGGTATTATTGTCAAAAAACAATAATTTTTTTTTGTTGGTTTGGCTGTTGTCATATAATTCTGTTTAAATCTATAAAACAGTTCACAAAAATACGATAAAAAAAATTTTGAAAACATTGAAATCAACATTTGAGACATTTCACGATTTTATTATGTATGAAGTGTCGCGTCTGCAAACATTTTTATATATTTTTTTGCTGTTTCAACTTTTCAAGTCCAAACCACAAAAATGTCATCATTTTTAGAGCAGAAGTCTTAAAAGAATATATGTATACAAGCAACCTTTTATATCTGTGATTGTTGTGATTTTTTTTTTTGTGATTTGTACTAAAAAAAGTGTTTGGTTTTTTTGTCAATATGCAGTTTAATGTGATTTTCAATATACGATACACTGAAAGAAATGATTTTATAAATGAAATTTTCTTAAAATCAATGAAACTTCATTAGAGTTTAAATGATGATTTAATTCTCTAGATAAACGAAATTATTCGATTTTTTTGAGTCGTATTTAAATTTTTTAATTTATGAACATTTCATACATTTTATGAAACAAAATCAGGAGAATTTAAAAAAAAATATTTATATAAAAATTAAACTTTTCGTGAACTAAAAGACATTTGTTCATTATAGTAATGATTATGTTCATACAATCTATGAAAAATTCATTAGAATTGAGCCAATATTCTTTTTTCATTGTAAGAATGAATTTTTTCATAAAATTGATAAAAAAAAATTCATTGGAATAGTAGAAATGTTCACACATATAATAAAAAGTTCTGACTATATACAATCTATGAAAAATGCATTAGAAGTGGGCCAATGTTTTTTTTTTTTTCATTGGATGAATGAATTTTTTCATAAAATTTATAAAAAAAAATTCATTGGAATGAAATGAAATGAAACTTTTCGTGAACTAAAAGACATTTGTTCATTATAGTAATGATTATGTTCATACAATCTATGAAAAATGCATTAGAAGTGAGCCAATATTCTTTTTTCATTGGATGAATGATTTTTTTCATAAAATTGATAAAAAAAAACTTCATTGGAATAGTAGAAATGTTCACACATTTCATAAAAAGTTCTGACTATTTTTTCTTAAAAAAAAGAATTGTCGTATACGAATTTAAAAATATTATATATTGAGTAGGTTTATTTAAGCTCGAGATTATCTTTCCATTACTTATTAAAACCATGATATTTTCATAGAATAATTTTCAAGAAAAATATTTTTGATTTATGTTAGTCATTTTTAAAAGTTTTAGCCGACACGTGTTTTGGAATTTGTCAGATTTTTTGTCAAGACTATTTAGCAAATAAAAAAACCCTATACTACAAGTAGCATAAAAAATTTGAGTGAGAATTACCAATGTTCAAACAAAAATATTAATCTACTCAAAATTTTAATAAAAAAGTTTAAAAGAAAAGAAAATTTATAAAATGTATGATTTTTTCATAAATTTAATGAAAATAATCATAGCCATTAGGAAAACGTTATTAATCTAAAAAATAGTGCATTGACTCATAAAGAACAATAATACTTTCTGTGTAACTGTTATAAAAAATTCATTGATTCTTCCAAAATATCATTGGCTTATGATTATCATTTTTTAATCACTAATTTTCAAAAAATTCTTTCAGTGTATTTTTGTTTGGGTTATAATATATTTATTTTAGGAATCACTAAAAATATGTTAAATTCACAGTCCAGTTTTTTTTTTATTTTTTGCCTTATAGAATAACAATAACATTTTTAAATAATGCTTTGTTTTATTTTTAATTTTTTTTGGGTGTTTTAGTTTTTTTCTGTGTTAGGGATTTGAACGCGTATAAAATTTTAAAATGTTAGTATTTTAGTTTGAATTAAGTTTGTTAACTGTTTATTTTTAAAAACACTATTGTTAAAGCGTAGAATGTGATACCTTTTTTTAAGGAAAATTTTGAATTCTTTTGGTGACAAAGATTTTGTTTAAAATTTCGAGAGTTCCAAAACATTAAGTGTCAATAAGGTTTTAGAAAGATTAATGCAAAATTTTCGAGCTTAAAAAGAGATGTAGGATTTAATTATTTAGAAAAATTTAAAAAAACTACCGAAATTTCAATACATACAAAGAAAAAATTTATAAATTTTCAGAAATATTCAGATAATATCAGAAAAGCTTGTAAAGTTTTAGGAAAAAACAGAAAAACTGTATCAAATTAAAAAAAAAATTCATAAAATCAAAAAAAAAAAAAATAAAAAATATTAAGAAAAAATCTGGAAATTAAATAAATTTAAAGAAAATCCAAAATATTCATAAAAAAATCTAATTAGAATCTGTAAATCTAGGAAGAGTTAAAAAATCCAAAAAAAGCTAAAAAAAATATAAAACTTGAGGATTTTCTCTGAACCGATTTTGTTTTAGTAAATTTCCCATGAAAGGTGACGTTAATAACAAGGTTCTTATGTGTATACGGTTTTTGTGTGTGTATTGATTTATGAGTTATTTGAATTTTAGTCTATCTTTCTTCTCATTATATAAAAAAGTTTGTGCGGCGTACGTGTTACTAAAACTTAAGAACCGCTGGACCGATTGACACAAAACTTGGAAAATATATTAGTTTAGTCTGGAATCAGTTTTCTCTTAAGTTTAATTCCGATAGGTGGCGCTGTTGTCGCAATATTTAAATTTTTGGTATTTATGGTACGCTTTGGCTGAAATTCACAAAATATATTTTTAAAACAAAACTAAGTTTCCTAATAAAATTTGGACCTGATAGATGGGGTGCTGTTGTCGTCATAATTCCATTTTTTGTATTTATGGTACAATTTGGCTAAAATTCACAAAATAAATTTATTAAACCAATATAAGTTTCCTGATAAAATTTGGACCCGGTAGATGGCGCTGGGGTGAAGTTATTAACAAATTTCTTCATTTCAGTGAGATTTTACGTCACTTCAGAAAGATTCGACATGAGAAAATAATTATGTATCAATGAACCATATAGATCAACCAGGGCAATGCCGGGTGCTTCAGCTAGTACATATATAAAAAGAAGTTGCATTGTGTTTTTAATTCTTGCACTCTGTAATTGGTGAACCGATTTTGTTTTTGCAAGTTTCCCATAAATGTGCATGAATACTAAGGTTATATTTTCAAAAAATGGCGGGTTTTTCCTACGTTTAAGAATTTAAAAAAAAAATCTCAAAAATTTTTTATCTTGTCCCTTTCGTAGACCTTGAGGCAATTTTTCATTTGAACTTATTATGAGCCAAATCCGATAATTTTAACTCGTAGTACCTCCGATCAAAGTTTTGGGATGTTGAAAAATTTCCACAACAATTTCGAATTTTTGAAAAATGAAAAATAAAAAAGGAATATCGTTCCGATTATTTTTATTAACTTTGACATGCTTAATACAAACAACAAATTATCAGCTAAAAACTTTTAATTAAATATCCCAGTTGGCAAAATAAAATCACACCTGACATACTGCTGACTCTCCCTTTATGAAATCGCTGACATCTTCATACAATTTTTCAAAATGTCATCAATGACATGTCAGCAGTTGGTCAGCAGTGTCCACCAGTATCGGTGGCCACTAACAATTCGTTTAAATAACCGCTGACCAACTGCTGACATGTCATTGATGACATTTTGAAAAATTGTATGAAGATGTCAGCAATTTTATAAAGGGAGAGTCAGCAGTATGTCAGGTGTGATTTTTTTTGCCGACTGGGATATTGATCAACAAAATTTAAATGAGTCAATCAATGTTTGATTAAAATTTATGTTATTTTCTTCAACTGTCGATTTACAAATTTTTAAAAATCCAGATTTTTTTTTCGCTTTAACTTTGATCAGATGGAACCACGTGTTGAAATGATCGGATTTGGCTGGCTAAAATTAATTTTATATGAAAGTTTTACTCAGGCTCTGTAAAAGAGTCAAGAAAAAAAAGATGGAGATTTTTTTTTAATTTCTTGACCGTAGGAAAAAAAGCAAAACTTTTTTCCAAATTTCAAATTGCGATGTCTCGAAAACCGTTTAACCATTTTAAAAATTATTTAATATTCGTGTTCAGAAGTACATATTAAATATAATGCATCGCAAGACATAATTTTTTATTTATTTATTTATTTTTTTTCAAAACGCCAAAACTTTGATTTTCAAATAACTGAACCTCTTATCCATTGGCGTAGATAGCCCTGTCTGGGGGGGCTTAGCCCCCCCCAGAATAATTTTAGCCCCCCCCCCCCAGAATTTTAATCATTCACAATTTTTGTTTTCATAATTTAATGATTTCATTAATTTTTGCAACAATAAATAATAATAATGAATCTTTAGGACTCGTTATGATTATTCTACGAGTCTTAAGGACTCGTAATGATTATTATATTAGATCTAATAGTTTTTCCCATTGAAAAATAGTTTTTATATGAATCTGATGTTTTGTCAGTAATAAAAACTTCACCGAATCTTAGGATTTTAACTTCAGGAAAACATTTTAAGTTCTTTGATTTAAAAAAGTTTATAAATTATAAGTGGTTTTTTATAGACAAAAGTTATTGGAAGAAAGAATCTGAGAATTTTAACTAATAATCATCAACTTTTGCAATCATCAGAACTTTTTCTTGAAAAAAATCATAGTAATCTAATGATTTTACTATAGGAAAAACATTAAAAATCTTTCATTTTCATAACATATTTGGGAGTTCTAAATTTCCGAAAAATCTTCAGAATCAAAATTTGTTTAAAAAAAAAATATGAATTTTTAACCGCTTTCGGAGGGCATTCGTTTCTAGGACACCTAGACACATGATGAAGGGAACGCTTCAGAAATAGGTCTGGGGTTTTCTATTAAAAAAAAAAAAAAAAAAAATTCAAAAAAATCTAGGGGGCTTTAGCCCCCCCCAGAAATGTTGGCTTCCTACGCCAATGCTCTTATCCGACTAGCCTCAAATTTGTCCCATATAATTTTTAGGTCAAGTAGAATAAAAATTTTAAAAAATTTACTCTTGGGTAAATGAGAAGTTGAAGACAAAATGCCTCTGCACTGATAGAAAAACGCTTCATATCACTACTGAATGGAAATTAACGTTGTTTCATTACAACAATGAAATATTTCATATGCCGAATGAAATTTTCATACATATTGTGCAAATTCCTTTATTTGTGTCTGCAATTCCAGATCATTTTGGTAACCCTTGCGAAAAAATGTAAGATACAAAAATGTTGAAAAAAAGTTTGAAGTGAGGTTAATATATCTAGAAATAGAAGTGTAGTGTTGGGAATTGTCAAAACTTACTCAGTAGAAACTATAAATATTCACATACATTGAGGGGTTCTTCGTCAACCGGGCCACCGCTCTCTCCAAAATTGGTATGGATTTTTGAAAAAAAATTCGAAATTACTTAAAAATATTTACTTTTCAATGCCGAGTGGCGGTTTTTGGATTTCAATATGGTGGATCCAATATGGCGCTAAATTTTTTAAAAATATTACAGATTCGCTTAAAACTCTTCATACACCGGTTCTACGGGTCGCTAAAGAAGAATCACCATTTTACGCACAGGTTTGTTGGGTTGCTAAATTGGAATCTGCCATATGAAAATCTAACCTCAGATTCTTGTTTTGGGATTCTTGTTTCTGCTGATGATAACACAATCTGGAGTGTTTGAAAAGCGTCATAGGAATACCAGAAATGCCTATAATTTATAGAAATTCAATTTTTCTTCTATTTTTTTTTTTTTTCAACTAAAACCCTTATAAAAAGTCAAGGAAATTGAGAAGAAATCTGTTAAATTTAGAAAAAAATCAGTAGCATTTATAGAAATGGTCAGAAAACTTTAAGAAAAATCAGAAAGAAGTTTAGGAAAAATTCATGGAATAATCAAAAAAGTTGAAACAAAGATTCTCTAAAAACTTGCAATAAATGCGTCCTTTGTTGCGCACTTTGATTTTCATCAAACTTTGAACAAATTGATATCAACAAAAATCTGGATCTACAAATTTTCGAAAAAATATTTTTTTTTAATTCTTGAAGTTTTGCATAAAACTACCTTAAATTTTACCAACCACCCACATTTTTTGTTGTTATCTCTTATTTTTTCCTCCTCCATGTGGGTGTTCATCAAAATTATTCTTTTTATTTACAAAAAAATCACGTAAATCATAGTTGTATTATATTTTTTGTTAATTTACAACAAAAAAAAAACCTTAATGCATGGTTGCATGTTGTAAAACATGTATGTTTTGTCACACATTTGTGCAAATAACAATGGCTTAAAAGTTACAAAAAAAAAAATTAAATAATAATATAAAAAAAAACCTCATAAAACCAACACCACCCGTTTTTGTCTGTTGAGTTTTTCTTGTTTTTCACACAATAGGCGTGACTATAATAAAAAAAAAATAAATATTGTTCGCTTTAAAATCAAATTTCTGCCATATGAAACTTTAGATAATGTTACATGATCTACTGCTGCTGTTGCTAATTTTTTGGGATTTTTGTAAATCTGCTTATCGAAAAAAAAAAATAAAAATTAAATTCAAAAAGTGTGCCGATTTTTGTGCAGATCATAATATGATATTTTTGGTAATATGAGCAGGATTAATAATACACACAACATTTGTATCATATTTTCGGCTGCATTCAAAATGACTTTAAAAATTAAGTCATTTTAGCAGCTGTTGGGAAAAATTTTTTTTATATAAAATATTAATTAAGAAGTGAAGAAGGTAAGAGTATCTGTTTTAAAGATGACCTAAAAAATTATTTACTCAATTCATACATTACAAAAAAAAATATAAAAAAGTAGTTTTTAGTTTGACCGAATTTACATAAGGCAATTTTAATTGCGGCAATTTTGATTTTCTAGTGTATCAGAGAGAGAGGGAAGAATCTTAGATCTCTCTCTGATACACGATAAAATCAAAATTGCCGCAATTAAAATTGCCTAATGTAAATACGGTCTTTTTTTAAAATGTTTTTTTAAAAAGTTTGCCTTAATTTTTTTTGTAGCACTAAGAAAAGTAGTATATTCAAAAAATTTTAGTTTATAAATTGTTAAAAAATTCTATCGCTTATTTTATCAAAAGTAAAAATTTTCCAAACGATTAAATCATTTGAAAAATTTGCCTTAAATATTTTTTTTTTTTATAAAAGTCACTTTAGCAAAGAAAAAGCTTTCCTTGTTGCGTAGCGTAGTTTTTGTTTGCTGCCTGGTTAAGTATCAACGTAGTTTTTTTTAGCGAAACCTGTAAATTTTTTTTTAGAAAATCCTTATTTTGAAATAACAAGATTTTCGTTTACGAACTTCTTTTTTTCCATACTATTTTTTTTTTATTATTTTGTAATTTTTAGCAAAAATAGTTTATTTACATAAATAGTAAGTTTAATTAGTTTTGTAGTAAAGCAAGCAAGTGTTTTTGTAGTTTTTTTTAGAAATATTTAAGATTTTTTCAAAGATTTTACATTTAATATTGTCCTTACATTTTTTATAGATTTTTTTTTAGATTTGAAAAGTTTAATATGGGCGTGATTTAAGTAGAAAACGATGATTTAATAGGGATTTTTTTTAATTATAAAGCAAAAATAATGTAGATTTATGTTAATTAATAAAAAAAAATATGCGGGGTTTAAAAAACTATTGCCAGTGTTTAAAGTGCTGAATAGTCAGGGTTAAAAACACTATACATTTTGGGTTTACAAAGGGCTGATACTCGGAGTCAATAGCGATCGAAATTCTACTGAACTTACGATTTTTTATTTTTTTTTATGCCTAAAATTATGTTTTGATAGTACAAGCTTTTTGTATTTTTTTTAATTTTTTATTTTTCAGTTTTGACCGCTTAGAATTTCGTGTTACGTCATTGGTAGGTCGCATGTGCTTATTTAACTTAATTTTGCTTAAAAATGTTAACAGTTTTTAGTTTAGGAAAACCTGTATACAGAAAACAAAATTGCCAATGGATGAAATTCATATGAACAAAGACATACAAAACTATGAACTCTTTCATTTAAGTAGTAGTCTTAGCGTAGAAAAGCTTTTAACTAATTGAGCGATATAGTTATAATTGAGGAACGTCGTTCTCAGTAACCATTATTTTCAAATCATTGTTACAGAAGAATTTTTGTTCATTATAGTTATGAAAATTTTCATACCTTTAAAACATTCGATAGAAGTGAACAAATATTTAGTTCAAACATTCATTAGAAGTGAACAATTACACTACTAAACCTCGAAAATGCGACTGAGAGGCGACCTTATACACTTGATTACAATAGTTCTGCTGGTCAAAAATGAGAAAATTGAGGTCAAAGTTAATAAAATCCCCGTTTTGTGCATTTTTGGAAACTCATAGCGGTTGAACCCGATGTGATAAGTCGAGGTTAAATCTGAAACATTACTTTTTAAGATCGAGAACTCATTTGGTCAGTCGCCTTATCGCAAAAAAATTTTTTGGGGAAAAATAAAAGACAATTGGTGATCCAACGGTTAAAGCGGTTGACTGCATGAGTTATACATCTTAAAGATCAATGTTTGAGCTTTTCCTTTGACTTATTTTTAAGACGTCAGCACATCGGTTTTTTTTAAGTCGTCAACACATTCGCTTGAGTTGTCAAATATGTCCAAAAACGATATTTTTTGTATTAAAATTTCTCAAAAACCTAATGTAATGGAAAAGTTTGAAAAGCGGATTTGTAAAGTGGAGAGTAATTTTAATCATGTGTACAAGGTGGCATTACATTCGCATAAAGTTTTTTTTTGTACCGGAAAAAATTTTTTTTTGTGAATAAGACATCACTGAGAGACAATTGGTGCCCAAAGAGTTAATGCGACTGACCAAATAAGTTCAGCATTCTTAAGAGCAATGTTTAAGCTTTACCCTCGACTTTTTTTTAAGTCGATATCACATCGAATTCATCCGCTACGAGTTGTTACAAATGCCCAAAATGGCGATTTTTTTGAACTTTGACCTCAATTTTCTCAAAAAGCTGATGTGATGGAAAAGTTTGGAGACCAGATTTGTGATCACTAGAATAATAGCAATTAACTGAATTAGGTCGCGGCACAGTCGCATCAAGTTTTTTTCAAAATCTTCAGTTGTGTTATTTTTTTTATTAGATGATTGATCTTTTTTTATAAAATTTATGAAAAATTTCATTGCATTTACAATTTTCATACATTTAATGAAAACAATTTTAATAAAAAGAAAATTCATTAAATTTTCTATTTCATAAATTTTATTTTACTTCGTGTGCTGTCACTAATCCTTGCACATATGTATCCAAGGCAACCCTGTTTGCATACTACTTATCTACTGAGGAATCAAGGATTCCGGACAGGTCCGAATGGACAGAGGGTCTCGACATTCCAAAGGAGACACTTAAAGTTTTACTGATTGCTCCAAAATGGACGGCCGAGTGGGGGTGGCGTTTTTGTGAGTCTACTGGCTCTCATTTCGACTACCGGACCAGTGTAGCGTATTTCAGGCCGAGATCATGGCTATAAAACGGGCTGCGGACTGGTTAGGGTGCCAACGGATATCACTCAGGGATATCTGTATTTTCACCGACAACCAAGCGGCTATTAAATCCCTAGCAGGTGTGACTACCACATCAAGAATTGTCCAAGAATGCCGGGCGTCTCGCAATGAGATGGCGAGACATTCTAATCTGGCACTCATTTGGGTGCCTGGACATATGGGTATAAATGGCAACAGTGTTGCCGATGAATTAGCCAGGCATGGGACGACTCTACTTCCTCTCAATGCGAGCAAGCGGCGAAATGAAAATTTACTATTTCAGATCGCTAATGACAGATGGCGAAGTGAATCCACGTGTTTTAACACGAGGATGGTGCGGCCCTCATTTGATCGCCGGCGCACGGGTAAGATCATTCAACTGTCCCGAAACTAACTACGCAACCTAGTTGCAGCCGTTACGGGGCACAGTGCACGCTTTGGCGTACACGCCAGTAAAATGGGAATCCCACACAATGACTACTGTGTGGGATTTCAGCACGTGGAGGAGGAAGATACGGCATCGCACTTCCTATGCAAATGGCCGACATACGCCCATCGGAGAGCCAAACATGTTGACAGTCCGATACTGGCAGATTTGACGTGTCAATCCGGCATGGATGTGAACAGGATAAACTCGTTCATCAGGGATTCTGAGCGGTTCAGCTCGGATCCCAGTGAGGTCACTTGAGCATTACTCTTTTCTTTATGTTTTCTTAATCTTTTCTGTCTCCTACCCCTATATTTTCCTTTCCTCATCTCTTTTATAGGTAACACAACGGGACCACGTTTATTGAAGGACCCAAGTGAGCTGTCCACTTGCCTAACCTATGTACTGATTGTGAAATATTAACAGAATAGAACGATATTGCATGTAACTGTTATTTAAAATATTTGATAATAGAAAAATATTTGATGATAGGTATGAAAATATCGCTCATTTTTAATCTGAGGGGATCTGTTTGCATTCAAGATGATCAATTCTTAAAAAAAAAAATTGATAGGTCCATGAAAGGTCACGTGACCTATCACCTGGACCCTTAACACCTATCTTAAACTCGGCAACTTTCATATAAAAATACCTATCACTTTTGTTAGGTAATATCTCACTCCCGGATATATTACTTGTGACATGTAACTGGACATCCCTTAGGAAAACATCATAGCTGTTTCCACTTTTTTTTGGATATTGAAAATTTTGTACAAAAGATTTTGGCGTTTTTAATAAATTTTTTATTCCAAAAAATTGCCAAACATCTTTGTGAACGGGACTTAGAAAATTCTCGAAACTTAGAAAATTTAAAATTTTTATTTTTTTACTTGTTATTTTTTGTGAACTGGACTTAGAACATTTTTTATTTTTTTAACTTGTTATTCCAAAAATGCACAAGAATTGTTTGTCCGGGACTACGAAAATTTTCAAATACATTTTTGGTAGTTGTAAAATTTTTCAAAATTCATGAAATTTTTTTTTTCTTAAATAATTTTTGATGAAATTTTTTACTAAAAAACGCAAAAAAATGTGTATGGACTTAGAAGATTTTAGTTTTGTCTTATTGTCTCCAGTTACAGGATAAGTTTTTTGAGACAGTTTATAATAAGTCTAATTATGATCTGTCCCGTGATAGGTATTTTTATGATATATCCCGTTTTCACCAGTCACGAAAAAAGGGATTTTGGACTTTTCCTACAGGGTAGCAACTGCTAAGGATATTTTTGTTTTTTTTGGGACTTTTGTGAATTGTTTTTAGAGTTTTGGCATAATTTTTAAATATATCAGGATTTGAAAGTTTTTTTTTGTTTTTAATATAATTTACATTATTTTTGCTTTATAATAAAAAAATATTTGAATGAAAATAAGTTGCCGTTTTACATCGACAATTTTAAAACAATCTAATTCGAATTTTTTAAATGATTAGAAATTATAATTTATAAATTAAAATATAATTGTAGTAGCTCTATACATGATGATTTGTTGAGTTGAAAATTAAGCAAATAAGCGACTTCCAGGACTTCTTTCGATTAGCAAAAATTCCTTCCATTATCCATTTCCGTTTGAATTCCATAGCTGTAAATTTTGTAATACTTCTTATAATTTATGTGAAATAACAAAACTTTTTTTTAATTTTTTTTTTTCAATTTTATTTTTGAAATATATTATTTTTATATATATTTTTTAATTATTGGCTAACTTTTCTTTTTTTTTTTTTCATTCTTGTTATTTTTTTGTTTTAAGATTAATAATAAATTTATATTAATTATATTAATTTTTTCTTGATTTTTGTTTTTATTTTTCTTTACTGTATTTTTAATATTTTTTAGTATACATACAAATTAATTAAAATTATTACATTTAAAAATGTATTTTTTCGTATAACCATTAGTGTGTGTTTTTGTGTTTCAAAATTTAAAAAATTTATTACAAATTTACTGTTTTTGATTGCGTTTTATTACAATTTTGCTAAAAACTAAAGTTAAAAAAAAAAAATAATAATAATAAAATATAAAAAAAACTTGAGAAAAGTTTTAAGTTTTTTTTTTGTTTTTTAAAGAGAAAATAAAAATAATAATAAAAACCATATTTATATATATATAAAAAAATAATTGTATAAAATATCACCTAATAAAATATTACGTATTTCAGGGTTTTTGTGTATTTTTTTTTTTAAGATTTTTTTTTTTAAGATTTTTATATAAAATAACATAAAGACAACAATAAACAAATAAAAAAAAAATAATAATATTTTAGGAAGTATTAAGATTTTCTTTTCTTTTTTTTTTTAATAATAATATAAAGAATTAAAAATAAAACAAAGCAAAGCTTTTATCGTATAATTTTTGTAAAAAGTTTTTTTTTAGGGGTTTTAGAATAATTTTAAAATTATTTTTTTGTATTAAGAAGAGTTTATGCGTTTTTGTTTTTAATCATAAAGTACAACAACTATTTTTTTTTTAAAAGAAAATTATAGATTTTTTAAGCAACTTATAACAAAAGCTTTTTAACGCGTTTTTTTATGTATAATTTAGAGTTAATTATTTATTCGTCATCCTGCCCATATAGCTTTTCAAAATTGTGGTATAGTTTTTAGTTTTTTTTATATATATAAACCTATTAACTAAAGTTTTATGTAAAAAAAAAAGCTTTTAAAAGAGCTTTTTCTTTAAGGGTATTTACCTATATATATATAGAGTTTAAAGTTTTGTTTGTTTTAGTAACCATTTTTTTTTCTGTGTTTTAGATTAAGTACTTTAGTTTAGAGTAGAGTAAGTTTAAGATTTTTTTTGTTCTTTTTTTTTAATTTTTTAAAAAAATTAAAAAAAAAAAAAAATTATTTAAATGATTAGGTCGTTTAGGTATATAAGGAAGTTTCTTTAATGAAAAAAAAAGCTTTTTTTTCATTAAGGAAATTTTTAATTACGTATATCGTTTTCTTTTAAAGGAAATTTGTTTGATTTTAAAATACTACTTGCGTTTTTTTTTTTTTTTTTTTTTTTTTTTGTAAGGAGTAAAGAGAGTTTTTTTGTAATGAAGATTTTTTTTTGCATTTTAAAAATGTAAAACGTTTATTTTTTAGTGGTAAGACTAATATTAAATACTTGTTTTTTTTTTTTTTTGTATATATTACAAGTTTTTTTTTTTTTTTTTTTTTCTTTTAAATATTTATAATAAATTATTTGTTTTTTTTAAGAATATTCGTATACTTTTTATTTGAACTTAAGTTTTTTTTGTGTTTTTTTTTTTATTTTGTTAAAATTTAAATTATAAAAAAAAATTATAAAAATTTAAAAGAAAAAAAATATTTGGCAAGTTTTTTTTTTTTTTTTTTTTTTTTGAGAAAAAAAAAAACTTTGAAAAAAAGGACGTTTTGTTAGTTAGTTTGTTTTTTTTTTTTAGAAAAAATCGTATACTTTTGGTAATATTGTTATTTACGTATATCTGGTTTGTTAAAAATATTTGTAACACTTGCTTTACTAATTTATTTTTGTTTTCAGGGTAAGATTCTGTTTTAACTGAAACTAAAAATCTGCCTCATTTTTAATACGATAACTGGCATAAGTTTGCTCCAAGGGTTTAAATTGTTGTTGTGATTCCTTTTTTTTAATATAGAAAATTACAAAAAAAGAAAAACAATTTGTAATTCAGTATATTAAACACCCAAGAAAAAATTTCATGGTTAAAAATAAAGGGGGACGAAAGCAAAAGGTTTTATAAATTGGGTTTTTTTGTAAAACAAAAATATAAAAAATAAAAAAAAAAATTAAAATTTTTTTGTTAGTTGTATTAAAGAATATATATATGAATAACCAAAAAAAAAAGCTTAAAGCTTTTTTTAATTTTTTTATATCTCAAACTCCAGCAAAAATGATGTAAAGTCCTAGATATTAAAATTAATTACAGTTAAAAGCTTTTTTTTTTTATTCATATACTTTCCTTAAAAGGTATTAGTAAAAATATGTTTCTGTTTTTTTTTTTTAAATATTTCAAATATTAGTAGGTTAAAAAAAAAGTAAATTTTTTATATACTATATTGGCGAGCTATATGGGCCTCTTGCAAAAACGAAGTTGTTTTAATTTTTAAGTTAATTTTTTTTTTTTCTTTTTTTTTTTGTGAAGTTGCGGTACTTTTTACAATTTGTTTTTTTTTTTTTTTTAATTTTTAATCAAAAAATGTTTATGATTGTTGTATTTTTTTTTTTTTTGTATTATATTACAATTTTTATATAGTAAAATATAAAAAAACAAAAATATTTTTTATTTATAAATGGCTTCTTTTTTTTTAAAAAAAATTAAATAACTTTTTTTTAATTTTGAATTATTGCCTTCAATTTCACCAAAAAAAAAAAATATTTTTGTTTTTCTTTTTCCTTTTCTTAATTTTTTGTTAAACATTTTTCTTTCAAAAAAAAAAAAAAAAAAATTCATAAAATTTATCCACTTTAAAAAAATATTTTCGAAAAAAAAAATTGCAGCACGTATAGAGTTTTAATATTAAACAAAAAAAAATTATTTATATATATATTTTAAAGAAAATCCTGCAATAAATTAAAATTTTTAGCTTTTTCCAATGCAATTTTTTTTTTTTTATAACAACTTAAAAAAAAAAATAAAATAATTGTACGCACTTTTTGTTTTGAGTGTATGTATACAATTCAAACTGCTTCAATAAATCACTTTCTGAGTTAACAAAAATAAAATTTTTGTTGTTTTGTTGTTTTACAGAGTGTATTTTTTTTTTGTTGGTAAGTAAAGCTATACGTGTTGCAATCTTTTCTTTTTTTTTTTTTTGTATTATTTAAAACGTGGTTTTATGTTTTCGGTTTTTTTTTTTTTGTTAATTTTTTTAAAAATTTTTGGTAATTTACACATTTTTTGTTTTAATTATTTAATTTTTTGTTTTAATTTTTTATAGATTTTGTGTGTTTTTTTTTTTTTTTAATTTTTTTGAAATTATTTTTTAATCCCAGGGCATTGTGAGCACCCGCTTCGTTTTTGCAAGAAGGTCGTTATCGTACTACGAACATGGGTGCACCACCGCATTGTAGCTCGCCAATATAGGACCATGTGCTCCCGCGAAGGGGGTACTCACAACGTCTGGTGTACTAGCTCCATCGGTGTGTGATGTTGAATCGGCATTACTTCTTCCTTCACCATTAGCTGAACCCAATTCTGGTGGTTTGGTGGTGTCCCGTTCGTCAATTACTAAATCTATTGGCATTTTACCCTTTAAACATGATATATATCGATGACAGAAATTATCGCATAATTCATGTACCTATTGTAGTGTTGAAGAGGAAGAAAAGAGAAGAGAGAAGAACGGGATTTGATTAGTTTTCAAATTTTTCATTTTGAGATTTTTTTTTTATATAAACTATGCAGGGGTTCATAATGATGCTAATGGTTGTAGTGATTATTTCTGTTAATGACTAATAAGAAAAAATTTGGTTTGAGTGTAAAACTAAAAAATAGTGCTGCTTAAGTTAAAAACTAAAAAATAACTAAAAATTAGCTAAAAAATAAGAAAAATGCATTAAATTGAGAAATGCTTTTCAAAAGCTGTTTAATAAAAAACAGTTTTAAACTGATTTCTTATAAAATCCAAAAAAAATTAGTTAAAATTATTTCAAAAATTCCTAAATTACCTAAAAAATAAGACAAATGCCTTAAATGGAGAAAAAAGCTTTTCAAAAGCTGTTTAATAAAAACCAGTTTTAAACTGATTTCTTATAAAAACTAAACAAATAAGTTAAAAATATTACAAAAATGACTTAAATTTTAAAAAAGCTTTTAAAAGCTTTTTACTAAAAATAGTTTTAAAATTATTTTTTAAAATTTTTCCCAAATCTGGTTTGTAAAAAACTAAGAAAAATGTTTAAAACAAAAAAAAAATTGAAAAAAGCTTTTTCATAAAAAAAGTTTTTTTTTTATTAATAAAATTATTAGAAAAATTTCTAAATTACCTAAAAAATAAGAAAAATGCCTTAAATTTAAAAAAGCTTTTTAATAAATAAAAATTAAAAATATTAGAAAAATGACTTAAATTTGAAAAAAGCTTTTAAAAGCTTTTTAATAAAAATAGTTTTTAAATGATTTTTTAAAATTTTTCCCAAATCTAGTTTATAAAAAACTAAGAAAAATGTTTAAAACAAAAAAAATTGAAAAAAGCTTTTTCATAAAAAAATTATTTTTTTTTTTATCAATATATTACTGCTTTAGTTAAAAACTTAATAAATAAACTAAAAATGTCATATATAAAGATTCTAAAAGAGCTTTTTAATAAAACACCTTTTTTAAATTATTTTTTTCTGAATATTTTGTCAAAACTTAAAATTTTTTAAAAAAATTGTTTTAAAATGCGAAAAATTTTTCTCAGAAACAAATGAACAAATGAAAAAGCTTAAGACTAACAAAAATTTTTCAGTGTAAAAATTTTTGCTAAATCTAGGTTGTAAAAAACTAAGAAACATGTTAAAAACAAAAAAAAAGCTTTTTTATAAAGAAACCTCTTTTAAACTGATTTTTTATGATTATATTATTCTAGAAATAAGAATAATTACATAAATTGAAAACAAAGCTTTTCTAAAAACATTTAATATCAAACTGTTTTATTTTAAACTGATTTTTTTTATAAATATTTTGTCAACTTTGTATTTGAAAAAACTTTGAAATAATGGCTTAAAATACGAAAACATTTCTCGGAAACATATGAAAGAAAAAAACCTTTCTACGCTTTCAGTGTAATGTTTTTTTTAGCAAAATCTAGTTTGTAAAAAATTAAGAAAAAAGTTAAAAACAAAAAAATATTTTGAAAAAAGCTTTTAAAAAGCTTTAAAAAACTGTTTTAAAATGATTTTAAATGAATGAATTGCTGTCTAAGTTAAGAACTAATAAAAAATAAGCTAAAAAAATAAGAAAAAATGCCTTAAACTTGAAAACCCTCTTAAAAAGCTTTTTAATAAAAAACAGTTTTGAACTGATGTTTTAATGAATTTTTTGCTGTTTAAATAAAAATTTAATTGGAATAAAGCTTTTAAAAGCTTTCAATATAAAACAGTTTTAAACTGATTTTTTTGTAACAATTTTGTCTAAACTTTTTATTTGTAAAAAAGATCGTTAAATGTAAAAAGTATACTCAGAAACAAATACATAAAAAAAGCTTTTGATTAACAAACATTTTTTAGTGCAAAATTTTTTAGCTATTTGTAAGTCTAGTTAGAAAAAAATAAGAAAAATGTTAAAAACAAAAAAATTAACAAAAGTTTTTCAAAAGCTTTTTAATATAAAATGGTTTTAAAACTAAAAAATAATATACTCAAGAGCTTTTAAAAAAGCTTTATATTGAAAAGCTCCAAAAAAACCTTTTTAAATAATTCTTAGTTTTTAAAATCTTAAAAAAAAAACTTTTAGTAAAAAAAAGTTTTGAAATACAAAAACTTTCAATAGAATCAAATTCAAGAAAGAAAAGATTTTAGCTTAAACTATGAAAGGATCTTGTGTTTTTTTAAAAATTGTTAAAACAGAAATATATACATATTTTGAATTATAAATTGTTTCAATAAGATAAGCTTTAAAAAAGTTTTCAAATAAAAGCTTTTTTAAAACTTTTTATTAAAACAGGTTTTTTAAATGATCCAAGATTAAGAAAGAGAATTTTCATACAAATTTTTATATTAAATGGAATAATAAAATTTATGATTTTATAATTTTTTTACAAAAAAATGGAAATCTTTTGATTATTTTTTTTTTGTTTATGCTTTTATATCATTTAAAATATAAATGAAATAATATAGTAATTGTAACAAATTTTTGAAAATCCCCAAGATTTTAAAAAGAGCTTTTAACATAAAGCTACACTCGAAATAATTCTACAGTAAAAGGTTTAGTAAGTGTTTTTGTACCAAAATCTACTAATAATTTACTAATTTTAGTATCTTCAAAGTACTAAAATTAGTAATTTTTACTGGTTTCAATAATTTTAGTATTTGTTACCAATTTCTGAACTATGTCCTTTTGGACTAAAATTTAGTTAAATTTTTTGTATTGAATACCCATGTTTTTTTTGGGTGTAATGTTTAGAAAATACTTTAGGAAATCAAGAAAAGCTTTTTATAAAAATGTTTTCTTGTACCGTTTAAAATGTATAAGAATATTATCAAGCGTTTTTTTATGCTATTTCTTAGTAATTATTTGGAAATTTTAATGTTCTTAGCACTTTTTGTCTTCAAGCTAGTATAAAAGCTTTTTATATAAATATTGTTATTCATCATTCAATGCCTGCTAGAATAATACCAACATTTTAAAGAAAACCTTAAAAACCAATATTAAAAGCTTTTTATCTTAAAGCTTTTTCTATACCATTTAAAATCTCTTTAAATGGTTTCATATACATTTTATGCAAAAATTTATTTTTAAAGATTTTATTTTTTTTTTATTTTCTGCTGTTTATTTTTTTCAAAAGCCATCAAATTCATGATAGACATGCAAATGAGTTTTTGCGTATGGCATGGTTTGCAAAAAATGGCGCATTGTTTTTGTTTAAAGGCCAAAGAGAGTAAACCCTTCTTTTTTGCGCTGTTTATTCCCTGGTTTTTTGTTTTTTAAATAAAGCCGGCCGGTTTTTTGACAATGGTTGTTGGTAGTTCGGTTTTGTTGTTGGCTGTTTGGCTGTTTGGCCGGCTGTAACATAAAAATTGGCATAAATATGCATCAGTTTCTTTTTTTAAACTTTTATTTTTTTTATTTTACTTATATGCATATTGGCCTAAAGGCATCATCATCATACAACAATGGTAACCATGGCTAAACTTTTAACATACTCTTCTTCATCTTCTACTCTATATGCTAAATACTTAAAAAAAATGCGTTTTTTTTAAATAAAATGTTGCGGCTGCTGCTGCGTTTCGTAAGCACATGCTTAAACTTAAATGCAGAGTTGCATTTATTTTTTTCCGTGGTCATAATGTTTTTGATAAAATTTTCAAGATAATGTTTTAAAAGCAAGCTGAAGAAAAAGTTTAAGCTTTCAATTGATAAAAAAAAGAAGAGAGGCTTGTTTTTTTTTTAATTTTGATAACAATTTTTTTTTAATATGTAAATTTAATTTTTATAGCAATTTTTTTGTGTTGTTTAAGAAAATTTACCTAGAGATTTTTTTTGTAATATATTTTTATACATTTTTCTTTATCAAACTAAAAAAAAAAAAAAAATTTTTGTGTCACTGTTAAATATTTTGTGTGTGTATCATTTTGAACTTGTTAAACTGGTTTAATGTATTTTATTTTTATTTTTATACAATTTTTTTTTTTATATTTTGTTCAATTCTGTTGACCAGTCATCCCGCCAAGCTAAGCCAGCTTAAGTGCACAGTAAGTTTATATTTTTTTCAGAAATTGTTTAGCCTGTCGTTTTCCAAACGCGAGAGAGTCTCAAAAGTTTGCGGTCAATGTTATTGTCACCAAAAAAAAAAAAATCGACAACAAAAAAAACAGTAAAAAACACATGCCTGTTTTTTCTATAAGGAGTAGTATAAGAGTGAATAGAGGTCTTAACTGTTTTTTAGTTTATAAAAAAAGACTGGTTTTTATATAAGACAACACAAAAAAAGTTTCCTTTTAGCTTTTTTTTTTAACAATGCAATACAAAACTAAACATATATAAATAGAAAACTGTTTATAGTGCACTTAAAGAATTTTTTTGGGAAAACTTGCAAAAAAAAGCTTTTCTTGTTACTAAATAAACTTGAAGAAAAGTTATAAAAGAAAGCCTAAAGCTTTATGGGTGTAAAGTTTTTGCAGATTTTAGCTAAAAAGCTTAAAAACGGGACATTTCAAAAATGTTGCTGCAACATGTTGAAAATTAATTACTGCAACCTGTTGTTTATTTAAAAGAAATATTTAGCAACATGTTGCTAAATATTTTAGTTCTATAGAAAAAATAAATGTCCTTTTTATAAGATTTTCAAAATTAAAATTTTTAAAAACATAATTTTCTAAAATATTGCTGCAACATGTTGCTGAATAAAAATTTGTGTAAGAGTAAACTTCTATATGATATTTATAATTTTGAATCTTTTTTGAAATTGAAAACAAAAGAAGATATTGCTTGACTGTGCATTTTTTTATTGCAACATGTTGCTAACTAAGAAAAATGTTTAAAAACATGTTTGTAAACATTATCATTCTACCGAAAACGTTTGTGTGAAAGCATATGATGTTAGAGTTCAAGTTTTTAAAAACATAATATTATTGATACGTTGCGGCAACATGTTGCTGGTTTAAAAATAATGTAATTTCAAGATTATAACGAGAAAAAAAGATTTTCTATGATATTTATTATCCTAAATCTCTTTGGGAATTAAAAACAAAAAAATATACTACTAGTTCAGCATCTTTTTTAGTTGCAACATGTTGCTAACTAAGAAAAATGTTTAAAACATGTAGCTTAACATTGTAATCCTATAGAAAACGTTTGTACGACGTCATACGATGTCAGAATTCGAATGTTTAAAAACATAGCATAACTGATACGTTGCTGCAACATGTTGCTGGATTAGAAATATTGTAATTTCGTTTTATGATTCATTTATTCGAATGTTTAGCACCATATAACTTTTAAAAAAATTTATTGTTAATTTTTTAGAACTTTTTAAATCAAAGGTTGCAGTATACAGAATACTTCAAATCTAAAATTTAAATACAGAAAATATATTTTGGCAACATGCTGCTTAAAAATCAAATTGATTAGAAACATGTTGCTAAACTTTACAATCATGTAAAAAAACAATGTTATTTAAATTTAACCATAAATTTCTATAAATTTAGTCAAATTCATATGTTGCAGCAACATGTTGCTAGATAAAATATTAAAAACACAGAAATGCTTAGATACATGTTGCTTAATTTTAAAATCGTGTAAAAAAAGTGTTTTCTTGTTTTATGAGTAAAAAATGCTTAAAACGGATTAAAAAAATTCGAAGTGCGATTTAATTTATTAAAATGTTTAGCAACATGTTACTAAACAAAAAAAAATTATTATCTTTTTTTTAGAACTTTTTAAATCACATGTTGCAGCATAATACTTCAAAACTAAAATTTAAATATAGGAAATATTTTTTTGCAACATGCTGCTTAAAACCAGAAATGTTGCAGCAACATGTTGCTAAACTTTAAAATCATGTAAAAATAACAATGTTAATAAAATTTTACCATAAATTTCTAAAAATCCAGTCAATTTTATAAGTTGCAGCAACATGTTGCTAGATAAAATATTAAAAAACAGAAATGTTTAGATACATGTTGCTTCATTTTAAAATCATGTAAAAAATCGTGTTTTCTCGTTTTATAAATTTAAAATGCATAAAACAGGTTGAAAAAATTCGAAGTGGTGATTAATTTATTAAAATGTTTAGCAACATGTTACTTAACAGAAAAATGTATTATCTTTTTTTAAAACGATTTAAAGCACATGTTACACCATAATACTTCATATCTAAAATTTAAATACAGAAAAGATATTTTGCCAACATGTTGCTTACAAAACAAAAATGTTTAGAAACATGTTGCTAAACTTACAAATTATAAAAAAATTACAACGTTATTAATCTTTTTTATTAGTTTCAATAAATCCAATAAAATTCATATGTTGCAGCAATATGTTGCAGCATATGCATATACATGTTGCTAATTAAAAAATTATCCATTTCAAAGAAAAAAAGTTGCAAAAATATTGTTATTTGTATTGCTAAATTATATTTCTTAATATTTCTCAGTGTACTTAACAATTGTAAACACTTTATTGAGAAAGTTATTTAACTTTTGTTGTTTTATTGTCTTGCCTTTACACTCACAAAAATTTATTCAATTAAATACTATTTAAAACTCAATTCATTTTTTTTTTTTTTTTTCTCATAATGATAATTATTAATTTTATGATTTGTTTTTAAGTTTTTTTTATTATTATTTTCTTCTTGTTCTTCTGTTAACTTGGGCATTTAAAATACAAATTCCTGCCAGTAGTATGGTGGTGGACTTCTTATAAATTCTAGGCATGTTTTTATAAGCTGTATATTTTTTTTTTGCGGATGTTTTGAGTTGTTATGCATTTTATAAATTGTTATGTTTTCTTTATGGTTGTTATTGTTATAGTATGTGGAGTGTAGTATTAAAACAAAGCAGGACTTTTTTTCTGCATCGTTTTTTTTTAAACATGTCTGGCCAGTAACATCCAAAAACAAGCATAGCTTTAGCCATTGAAATCATCATCGTCATCATCATCTGTAGCAGCAGCAATAACAGCAACAACTGTAATAGCAGCATCAGCAACAAACCATCATCATTCAGCAACATTGCTGCTTGAAAACAGTGTGTTGATGCATTGTTAATGATAATTTTGATTAATTTGTCAAGTGTTGAATTTGACATGTTAAGCGAGCAAAATGCTGACTGACTGAATGACTCGTTATTGTCGTTGTCGATAGTGATGTTGTTGTTATTGTTGCAGTCAGGCGTTCCAAACGTGAGTACAGCTATAACTCGATTTACATGTTAACAACTTTTTGTAAATTTTTTTTGAAAAACATCAAGGGCTACAAAAAATATGATTTTTACATAAAGCTCTTCCATATGACTTTAAGTTATCAGTAACTTGATCTATCTGGTCAAACGTGGTACTGATGTATTTGTGTATTAACTGCAGTTTATTGCAGTACAGTGTTTCTTTGGGAAGCTGTTGCTTGCATTCATACATACTTCCTTAATGTTAAATTTATGTATGTTAAAACAATTTTTCTGATGCATCTTGTGTAGTTCTTTCTGCCAGAGGAAAAGTTTTTAAGCAAAGAAATTCCTTTTTATTACCAGCCAGTGTTTGGGTGGTATGTCAACTATTTGTTAAACAACACAAAAAAAAAAAAATTTAATGTTGTAGTTGCAAACTTTTGATAAGTTAATAATGTAAAAGTTATGACAGAAGGAATACATATTTTTTGCTTTTTCAACTAATAAAGAAATTAAGAAAAAATATTTTTTGATTTTAACAAAAAGATTAAAAAATGCTATGTAAGGTATGTCAACAAACTTAATGAGAATTATAGACTGCAGTAGAAAAAGCTTTTCACTAAAAGAAGGCTTTTTTAATGAGTTTTGAGATTTTAAGTGTAAGATAATAAGAACTGTTAACTTTTAACTATGAAATGGCCCAAAAGATTTTAAGTTAAAATATGAGCTTACAGCTTTTTGGTCAGCACATTATATTTTTTTAATGTAAGCTATCTAAAGAAGTTCAATAAAGTTAAGAATAAGAAATGTAAAGAATTTAAAGAGATTTTTTAAGAACATGTTGCTGACACAAAACGTTAAGTGCTTACATTTAAATTAAATTAAATTCTTTAAACCAATTGACACAAGCTGTTTCTACGATTTTAAACCAATAAAAAAATTTTAAAAATCTTTGTAAAAAAACTGTAAAAAAAGCTTTTAAGTAAAAACTTTAAAAACAAGTTTATAAGTAAGAGCTTTTTATTAAAAAAGCTTTTAAGTATAAGCTTTGAATAAAAACACGTATTTTTTAACCAATTGACTCAAGCAGATTCTAAAATTTTAAACCAATAAAAAAATCTTTAAAAATGGTTTTTACTTAAAGCTTTTAATTAAAACAATATTGTATGTAAAAGCTTTTAACTAAATAGCTTTTAATAAATTAAAAGCTTTAAGCTTTTAATAAAATACAAGCTTTAAGTAAAGCTTTAAATAAAATAAAAGCGTTTAAGTAAAAGCTTTTTATAAACTAAAAGCTTTTAAGTAAAAGCTTTTTATAAACTAAAAGCTTTTAAGTAAAAGCTTTTTATAAACTAAAAGCTTTTAATTTAAAGAGAGTTTGTTAAAAAAAATATTTGGAATATATTGAATTTATTTTGGAGATTCGCGAATATTGCATTTTTTTAAACCAATTGAATCAAGCAGTTTTTAAGATTACAAACAATTGAAAAAATCGTAACAAAGGTTAAAAAAAATTTGTAAAAGATTTTAAGAAAACTTTAAAAAAAAAGCTTTTAATCAAAAAAGCTTTTGTTTAAAAAAATATTTGTTTGATATGCTTAACAACATTTCAAGAAGTTTTTTTTTAAATTTTAAACCTGATAAAGAAAAAGCTTTCAAGAAACTTTTGATTAAAAATGATTTTTTGTATTATTTTTACAAGTAGAAAATCTTTTAAACAAGATTGGTTTTTTAAAAAGCTTCCATAAAACAATTTTTTTATTATTTAAATTTTTAACTAAATCTCTTACTTTTTGCATTAAAATTGTACAAGAAGCTTTTAAGGAAAAGTGTGGTCTAAACGTTTTTTTTTTTTTGTCATCATATAATGGATTTAATGTAAGCTATCTGAAGAAGATGAATAAAGATCAGATCAAGAAATATAAAGGAATTTAATTAGATTTTTTAAAAGTTTCATTATAAAAATTGTGCCACTATACAATTAGGAGATGAAAAAAAGAAAATTTGTGGTCTGGCAACATGTTGCTGATACGAAGTATTCAAATATTATAAAATTTTCTTAGAGAAGTGCATACGTAGCACAATTGACTCAAGTAGTTTCTAAGATTTCAAACCCAAACAAAATTTCTTTAAAAAAGTTTTTATAAAATCTTTAAAAAAGCTTTTGAGTAAAAAGCTTTTAATTAAAAAAAGCTTTTGAGTAAAAGCTTTTAATTAAGAAAGCTTTTGAGTAAAAGCTTTTAATTAAAAAAGCTTTTAAATTAAAAAAGCTTTTGTTAAAAAAAATATTTCGTTCATTGTTCTTAAAATAATTTCAAGAAGGTTTTTTAAATTTCAACAAGAAAGAAAAAGCAGTGAAAACAGCTTGTTTTTAAAAAGCTTTTGATTAAAAATCATTTTTTAATTTTTAAGATTTTACAGCAGTAAGGAAAAAGCTTTTTACCAAAGCTTGGTTTTAAGAAAAGCTTTTATAAAAAAAGTTTTTTTATATTTTTAATTCGTGATAACAATCAATTTTCTATTTGAATTCATTAATTTATGTTATTTAATCTGATTTTTGTTTTCTCTAATTTTTCTCATACTATAAGCTTCCGTTTTTCATTTAAAAAAAAATAGTTCATTTAAACTACACTATAAATTAAATTAAATGCATTAAATAAAGACCCTCTTTTTTTGTAAAAAAAAAAAACTTACATCATATAGATGATATACTAACATAAAAGGCTATACTGTTTTTTTTATTTTTTTGCTGGAATTTTTTTTCCATTATAAAGCCACCTAAATATACATTGAATATGTAATGTAAATTTTCTAGGTCTAATCTCTAAAAACAATCAAGTTTTAATACAAAAATTTAATTTTAATTTAAATAAAAATCTAAAATTACAATTTATTTTGATTTCCTTTTATAGATAAGAATTATAAAACAAATATAGCAATAAATATAGAAAAAAACTAATTTATATAAATTTTTAAAATATTTTTAATTAAATATTTAACTAAATAAAGAAACTTGTTTTTGTTTTCAGTTAAGTAGTATGACTTCTCCTCATTAAAGTGGGTTGTTTGATATTTAAATAAAACAAATTTAAAACAATTTTTCTTATTTGAAGATTTATCTAGATTTTCTTTTTTTTGTTTAACGAAAAAATAACAAAAACAAATTTACATAATTACTTATTTAAGTAAATTAGATTTAAGAAAAAAACTACAAATTAAGGAAATCTATTTAGTTTTTTTTTTTTGAGAATATTTTTGGTTAAATTTCAGGTTGTTCAAACGAATAGTTTTTTTTTCAGTTGATTTTAAACATGTTTTTATTTGGTCATGCTTTGCTTAACATTTGTTTAATTAATTTCCTTTTTTTCTGAGTTTGGCTTAAAACAGGGGGATGTTGAAGAATATTTTTGTATACAGAGAAACTCTGAACAAAGAAAGTTAAAGCTTTATTTATTAAGCGTGAAGTTTTTCAGTGCACAAAATTCTGTTAATTTGTATATTAATTGTTTTTTTTAAGTATTTTTTGAAAAAAAGGGGCTTAAACCATACTTTGTGTTTTGAATATTTTTAGAAAAAATAACTACACCATTAAAAACACTATAATTTTCAAATAAAAAAATTAAAGTAGTTTTCAAAAGTAATAAATAAGCTAATTTGGATAAACTAATTTGGGAAAAAATTTTATAACATTAATTAAAACAAAATTTTCTAATGAAATGTTGATAAAGATAAGAAAAATAACAATAAAGTTGCCAGCAACATGTTTTGTTTTCTATATTGAATGTTTCCGCAACATGTTGTTATGCTAAGAAAGTTTTTTTTTTGAAGAAAATAAGATGAAAGCTTTCAAAATTATTAATCATTGTTCCGATTATTAGTTTACTTAAAAATGTTTCCGCAACATGTTGCTTAAAAAAAATCTGACTAGCTGTCAAAAATATTCAAACAAGCTGAAAATTAAATTTTTTTTAAATCAACAACATTTATTTAAAATTTCAAATAATATGAGTATTGCATCAACTAAAATATAGAAATAGTTTTTAGCAACATGTGTTACAATCTGGAATGTTGCAGACACATGTTGTTATACTATGAAAGCTTTTTGATATTAAATTTTCGTAGAGTTTCCAAAATTTGTAGTCATTAAATATTTAGTTTAACCTTTATTTTTTTAATGTTGCAGCAACATGTTGCTTAAATCAATAATATTCAAACAACCTGAAACTATTTTGAATATGAGGACTGTGTTTAGCAGCTGAAACTATATGAGTTTAAAAAAAAACATGTTTTATAAATTTTTTAATGTTGCAGCTACATGTTCAAAAGAAAAACTATGTTGCCTCAACATGTTGCTAATTATAATTTCACTAGTAAACTGGAGTGCAGTAAAACAGATTTATGAATTGAAAAAAAAATATCAAACAAATTATTAAATTTAAAAAAAAAATGTTACCGATACATGTTGCGCAACTTAGTTAAATTATTAAAAAATATTTAAGTAAGTCTAAAAAATGTTGATGTAAAAAATTTATGGCAATTTTTTTATTAACAAAAAAGTCAATGCAACATGTAACAAAATATTGAAATGTTGCAGCAACATGCAAGAAAACATTATTTAAATTTTTTAATAAATTGTTAATAATTCAAAAAAAAAATTAAATAATAAAATTTTTAAATCCAAAAAAACAAAAAAACTATAAAATTTTTTTTTTTTTTCAATAAAATTGATGTTGCTGCAACATGTTGATAAACTTTTTTTAAAGTAATTTGTAAAAAAATTACAATATTAGTGTAAATATTTTTGAGTAATTTATAAACAACTCTATAATAAACAAAAAAATGTTGCAGAAACAAGTTGCTAAACATAATTTAAGCTTTCAACTTGGTTTTACGACTTCAAAATAAATTGCAGTAGCAACTGCAATAGGGGGTAAAAAGGAGTGGGGAAGACAAGGCCATTTTTCAGTTTTTTTCGTTTGTCTCCTATATTATGCAAAGAAACCTAGTCATGTTACATACCAAACGAAAGGTCTTTGGAAAACCTATCTACGTGTGCTAAAAACGTGCTCAAACATGCTCAACTTTTCGTCATATTGAGTAAAATACCAAAATTTAAGGACACTTTTGTTAATGAGTCGAAAAATATATTTTTTTTTTTTTTGGCCCGTTGTTAGCACTACGAGATAGGTATTTTTAATACCTTTAATCTGATACCTCAAATGCCTATATTAATTTTGTTAAAATAGGCGTTAATCGTAAAAAACGGAAATAGGTCAATTTCCCCCCATACAAATCGAACCCCCCCCTAAACATTTGGGCCACTAAGCAAAATACGTGTCGAATTAATTTTCGTTCTTAACAACATATCCAAATTTCATGAAGATCGGAGGGTGACACCAGGGAGACTTTCCTTGTTAGTGTATGAAACATGTATCTCAACATTTTGGTTTTTCTGCAACATGTTGCTTTATCTAAATTACTATAAATTTTCTAGTTTTTTGCCACACGACCCTATATATTTTTGTTTTAGATTATGTTTTTCTATTCTAAAACACGATAATGTTGATGCAACATGTTGCTAGTTGTAATATGCAAAATTATTTGTTTTATTAAGTTTTTTATTAAAGATTTTGTCATTTTCATAAATTTAGTAAAAGCAACATGTATTTCTGTATTCTAATAATTTTCGCAACATGTTGCAGTACAAAAATTACTATAAATTTCTTTTTATTTTGTGATGTAAAATATTTTCTTTTTCTGTTTTCTTTCTAAATAAGATACAAATCGATTATTTGATATAATGTTGCCGATGAGTTGCTAATACATATTTTTGTTTGTAATTTATATAATAAAAGTTGTATATCCAAAATGAAATACACAAAAAAACTATAAAAGGTTTTTTGTGTAATAAAGCTATATTGCTGCCCCATGTTGCTAAAACTATTTAAGATATTTTTTTTAAAAATTTAAAATATCAGTATAAACATTTGTGAGTTATTTTTTAATAACTTTATAAGCAAAAAAGGTTGCTGCAACATGTTGCTAATTTAAGATTTAAACACTTTTCCCAGTGGGAAAATATAAAATTCTCCCGCTAAGTTACAAAAAAAAGCGCTGAAATTCGACAAACTTGGCGTTTTCGATTGAAAGAAAAAGAAAAATTGTAAAAAAACCTCTAAATTTTTCCCACTAAATCCAAACCAAAAGCGCTAGATTTTCCCGCTAAAACACCGTTCCCGCTAAAACCAATTTTCCCCCACTAAATCCAAACAAAAAGCGCTAGATTTAGCGGGAAAACCTCCAACTTGGCAACAGTGGATTTAAACTTGATTTTACGAAATTAAAATTAATTTCAGTAGCTATAATAAGTTCTGCAATATTTGTCGCAACACCTTAATGTTGCTCAAACATGTTGCTGCAATATGTTGCAGCAACATGTTGCTGTATATAATTTACTACATTTTTAATATATTTTCTATAATACCGTTGTGGTTATTTTTTTTTATTATTTTCTTAAATTTAGTGTGCGCAAAATCTATCTCAACATTCCTATATTTCTGCAACATGTTGCTATATCCAAATTACTAAAAATTCCCTAGTTTTTTGTCTCATGACCATACATTTTTTTTGATTTAGTGAAATTGTTTCTGCTCTAAGACACTCAAATGTTGATGCAAATGTTGCTATTTCTAATATACAATATATTTTTGTTTTATTTAGTTTTTTTATTTAAGATTTTTGTTATTTTTATAAATTTAGTAAACGCAACATGTATCTAAACATTCTAATATTTTTGCAACATGTTGCTTTATACTAATTACTACAAATTTTGTATTTTTTTGTGATATATTCCTGTTTATTTCTGATATAATATTTTTTTGGTTTTTCTTTTTAAATAAGATGCAGACCGATTGATTTTATAAAATGTTGCCAGTATGTTGCTAATATAATTTTTTAAGTAGCTTAAAGATTTTTTTAAATTTTTTATAATTTAAGGCATTTTTCTTTTTAAAAACTTATTCAATTATGTTTTTGTGTTTTAAATATTATAAAAAAAAACATGTTTTTTAATACTCACTTTTTCTAATTCTAAAAGGTGAAACCGAAGTACTTGTATTGCTTGCACCATCTGTAATAAGATAAACAAAAAAACACAATTTTAATTAAAAATCTTGTTAATAATTTTTAATAAAAAAAAATTTATAAAATGTTTAAAATACTATAAAACAAAATCACCTTGACCTCTAACCGTAAAACACACAAAAAACATTAAACACACGTATGATTTAAAACAAGTAAAAAAAATATAATTTATTTTTTTGTATAAAAGGAATGATGATCAAAACAAAAATAAAAAAAATATTTAAAAACCGGATTTTTATTTTAATATAAAAAAAAAAACAAAATAAAAATAAAACGATTTGAAATAAATAATTCTATTTTGCTTTGGATATTTTTGAAAATATAAAAAAAAAATACTGTTTAAATTAAAATATCACTTTAAGGATTTAAATACATTTTTTTATGGATTGTTTTAAATGACATTTTTATGATTTTGAGGTAACTAAAAATGAAACCTCAAAAGATAACAACTGCATTTGCAGCAAACTAAAAAAAAAAATGCTGCTGGTTGTGAAATTATGTCTCCAATTCTTAACAAATGAGCAACAAATGAAAGCAACCATAACCATAAGTAATAAAACATTTCTACTAAAGATGTTTTAAAAACAATTTTTTATGTTCAAAATCCCACAACAACAGCAAAAGGGAAGTGTCATTAAAAATTTGTTTACAAATACACTACAAGAGACACTAAGATTATTTTATGAGCAAAAAATATATCAAAAAAAAATTTTTTTGAAAAAAAAATATTTAACAAAAAAAAAAATATATTTTTTCAAACATTATATTAAGTATGTGTTACTAAATGTTTAAGCATTTAAATAAAGAGAAAAAAAATATTTAAAAAAAGATATATAAATAAATCCCAACAGACAGTAACACAACTGTATTACCAGCAACATTTAGCAAGCAGCACAACTACTACAAACAGCAAAATCCAGCTAGCAGCAGCATGCATGCATGATGTTTTACGACGACAAAATGATTTATGAGTTAAAAGTACTTGTTATACGCAAGCGCATACAACTCTGTGTTGTTTTCAGTCAATATATATATATTTTTTTTTTATAGTTTACTACATGTTTAACTTCATTCACATGCTACAATTTAATGCATGTTCTTGGCCTTTAAATTGGTAATAAACTAATAATATATGCCATAAATGGCCGGGGCAAATATTATGATGTAAACAAAAAAAAAATATATTGGAAAAAAGGGATTTCCATAAGATTTTTTTTTTCGTTTTAAAGAAAATTTACAAGATATAAAATTTATAAATTCGAGTTGTAAACGGTTAAGTCAAAATATGATTAACTTGAATTTATACTTTTAGCAGTAGAAATCTATTAGGAAATAAAGTCAATTCTGTGTTGCAGCAACATGTTGCTTTTTCATTACAATACTTGCATGATGTATATAATGAAAAACAATGTTTTTCAGTATATACGGTCAAAATGTTTAATAATTTTTCAAAATAAGAATATATTTTACAATTGATGTTGCAGCAACATGTTGCCAAGAACATTAAATTGTAAAAATAATTTTTGTGTTTATTCAGTTTTAAAAATAAATTTTTCTTTAAAAAAATCTATTTTTTATCTGTTATAAAATGTTGCAGCAACATGTTGTTAAACATAAAGAATTAAGAACTTGTGAAAAAAACCTTTGTTCTCTAACATTTCGATGTTTATGATTGATTTTCTTTAAAAAATAGTGTTTACACTTTTAACTTGTGTTTCAGCAACATGTTGCTAAGCTTTAAAAAATCATAAAATTATCAAATTATAAAAATATTGTTTTTCTTTTATTCCGTTCTTAATAACTAATTTTATTAAGAAAATGTATAAACACGAGTTGTAAACGGTTAAGTCAAAATATGATTAACTTGAATTTATACTTTTAGCAGTAGAAATCTATTATGAAATGAAGTCAATTCTATGTTGCAGCAACATGTTGCTTTTTCATTACAATACTTGCATGATGTATATAATGAAAAACAATGTTTTTCATTATGTACGGATAAAATTTTTAATAATTTTTCAAAATAAGAATATATTTTAACAATTGATGTTGCAGCAACATGTTGCTAAGAACATTAAATTGTTAAAATAATTTTTGTGTTTTATTCAGTTTTAAAAATACAATTTTCTTTAAAAAAATCTATTTTTTACCTGTTATAAAATGTTGCAGCAACATGTTGTTAAACATAAAGAATTAAGAACTTATGAAAAAACCCTTTGTTCTCTAACATTTCGATGTTTATGATTGATTTTCTTAAAAAAAATAGTGTTTTCACTTTTTCTTGTGTTTCAGCAACATGTTGCTAAGCAATAAAAAATCTTGAAATTATGAAATAAAAAAAATATATTGCTTTTGTGTTATTCCGTTCTTAATAATTTATTTTATTTAGAAAATATTGTATTTTAATTTATTTGCTTAATAATGTTGCTGCAACATGTTGCTTAATACCAATAAATCAGAAACTAATGAAAAATAATTTTTTCTCTAACAATTTAAGGTTATTGTTTGATTTTCTTTAAAATGTTTCTAAAATTTTGACTTTTGTTTCAGCAACACGTTTGTAGCTTAGAGCAAATGCTGAAACAATCAGAAAACTTTAACTTACAAGGGAAGTCAACCTGGTGTCACCCGCCGATGTTCATGAAATTTGGATATGTTGTTAAAAACGAAAATTAATTAGACACGTATTTTTTTAGCGGCCTAAACTCATTTTTATGGGGGGCGATTTGTAAATCGAAATTGGGAAATTGACCTTTTTCAGTTTTTTACGATTTACGCCTTTTTAAACAAAATTAATACAGGCATATGTGGTACCAGATTAAAGGTATTAAAAATACCTATCTCGTGGTGCTAACAACGGGCCTAAGAAGCTAATATTTTTTGACTTATCAACAAAAATGTCCTAAAATTTTGGTATTTCGCTCAATATGATGAAAAGTTGTGCATTTTTGGACACGTTCTTAGCACACGTAGATAGGTTTTCCGAAGACCTTTCATTTGGTATGTAACATGACTAGGTTTCTTTTCATAATATAGGAGATAAACGAAAAAAACTGAAAAATTACCTTGTCTTCCCCCCTCCTTTTTACCCCCTAAATATGAATTTGGGCCGCTAAAAAACAATACGTGTCCCTTTATTTTTTCTGATCTACAAAATAAAACCAATTCCATAAAGATCCGCGGGTGACACTAGGGAGACTTCCCTTTTTAGTGTGACTTATGTTTCAGCAACATGTTTGTAGCTTAGAGCAAATGCTGAAACAATCATAAAATTTGAACTTTGTGAAAAACTGTATATATTCATTATATTCCGGTCACAATGTTTGACTCTTCTTTAAAGAATTGGAATGTATTTTTTAATTGATGTTTCAGCAACATGTTGCTAATTTAAAAATTAAAATAAAATTGTAGCACAACTTTGTTTTTGTTTTATAAAGTTATAAATATGAAATTTTCTTTCAAAAAATTTATATTTTAAAATTATGTTTTAAAATGTTGCAGCAACATGTTGCATTACAAAAATATTTTATAAAAATTTTTTTTCTAACATTACGATGTTAATGTTTGATTTTCTTTAACGAAAAAGTGTCAACAGTTTTTACTTATGCGTCAGCAACATGTTGCTAAGCTTCAAAAATTCTTAAAATTATCAAAAAATGTTGCTTATCTATCATTTATATATATTTATTTCCGTATTTAATTTTTTTTAAATGTTGCAGCAACATGTTCCTTATCATTAAAAATCCAGAAACTATTGAAAAATCATTTTTCTCTAACAATTCGATGTTATTATTTGATATTATTTCGAAAAAGTTGAAGCTTTTAACTTATGTTTCAGCAACATGTTTTTAAGCTACAAAATGCTGAAACTTCAAGAAAACTTGAACCTTTATAAAGAACTATTTGTTTTTATTATATTGTGGTCGAATATTTAATTTTCTTTAAAAAAAGGAATTTAACAAATTTTTTTATTGATTTTTCAGCAACATGTTGCTTATCTATTATATGCATGAAATTTAAGAACAACTTTAGTTTTGTTTTATGGATTCTTAATATATAATTTTTTTAAGAAAAATCAAATTTTAAAGTATTATTTTAATTCCAGCAACATGTTGCTTAACATTAAAAATACAGGAACTTAAAATTTAGTATTGTTTCTCTAATATTTCAATGTTAATGTTTGATTTTCTTTTAAAACAAATAATTGTTAAAGCTTTCAAACTATGTTTCAGAAACATGTTGCTATGCTACAAATTTGAATTAATGGGATTCGAACCAGTGTCACTGCTACAGTTGCTTGCCTTGGTTTACAATATATTTCACAAAAAGCTTTTTTCGTTTAATTTAAAAACATAATTTCCTTTGATAACCATTTCTAACTTATAAGCACACAAATAAATATTAACTATAGACAGTTTTGATTTGAATTAAAACTTTTTTTTTTTTGTTGCTGTTTAACATCTAACAAATACAAGTCATAATAACTGCCATAAAATTATTATAATTACTTTGATTTGCATTTGTATTTAAGTGTCAAGTTAATGACAAAATAACAAACGTAAAAAACAAACGGTGAAACAAAGAAAAAAAAATATTGAAAGCAATTAGTTTGCAAATCTTAAACTAATGAGAAAATTACCATGTTTTTTTATAAAAAATCTTATTATTTCAAACAAAACAAAAAAATCATTAAAAAACACATCTTCCCATATTTGTTAAAAAATTCAGTTAATTTTTTTTCTAAAAATATTATAATCTTGTTTTGATTCTACCATATGTGGGCTGTTAAAAATATATATTTTTTTTAAACGACATTGAACTTGTTGTAGAGTTTATATTAGAAAAAATGTTTAAACATTTTTTAAAATTTTTTTTTCTTTCAATTTTAAATAATTTTTATAATTTTTTAGACTTTATGCAGTTGTTGTAGATTTATTTCAAATGTTTAACGTTAAGTGAAAAAATAAAATGTTGTGACAAATTTATTTAAATTCTTTTTTAAATTTTTTTTATTAAATTTAATTGAATTAAATTTGCTCAAACAAACTTTGAGTTGTTTGTTGTAGTTTGTGGGTCAAGGTATTTTGTTTTATATAGAATTTTAGTTTGTAAAACTCTTAGTAATAGCGTTTACTTACCAGTGAATCGACTTCGGGATCTGCTGAGTAGTAGGGTTTTTGTGATCTGATCTAAAATGGTGGAGAAATGAAAGAAAAAGAAAAAAAAAGAAGAAATGTTAATAAAAATGGCAAAAAATATATATATAATTAAGAAGGAAAAATGAGTTAGCAGCAACAAGTTGCTGGCGCATACCAAAAAGTTGATTTGCAATTTTATATTAAAGTTTTCTTTAACTAAATTTGTGTTTTTTTTAGAATATCTGGTTAAAAAATAATTATAAACATGTTAAAAAGTATCAGCAACATGTTGCTATGCTCTAAAATTGCATATAAATATGAAAAATTATATTTCTTGCAACACTCCTTTCTAAATATTATTAAAAAAAATAAAAAAATGTTGCAGCAACATGTTGCTTTACATTAATTAACAGAAACTTATGGAAAAAACAATTTTTTTTGGTCTTATTTCTTTGTTTATATAAATTTCCATTAAAAAAATTGGAATGGTTTTAATGAGTCAACTAAAGTTTCAGCAACATTTTGCTAAACTATAAATGTACAAAAAATTAAAATTTTTTGTTTTTGTGTAATATTATATTCTCAATTTAGCTTTTTAATAAATGCAAATTTGAATTAAATTATGAAATAATGTTGCAGCAACATGTTGCTCAACTTTAAAAGGCTGGAATTTATAAAAAGTACTAGTTTTTCTAATATTTCCTTAATTAGGTTAAGCTATCTTTAAAAAACACTGAAATTGGGTTAACCTGTAAGGCAATGTTTCAGCAACATGTTGCATTACTTAAAAAAGTTGGATTTTAAAAATTTTGTTTTTGAATATTTCCTCAATAACGTTTAATTTTCTTTTTAAAACTTGTATTGGGTTAACCTGACAACCAATGTTTCAGCAACTTGTTGCTAAGCTACAAAAACATCTAAAATTATGTAAAACGTATTTTTTTTTTGTAATTAAGCGTTCTTAATATAATATTTTTACAAAAAAAAAACATTAAAATTTAAAGTTCTGTTACTTTCAAATGTTGCAGCAACATGTTGCAGAACTCTAAAACTTGTTATTTTTCATGAAAATTTAAAAAGAGTAAATTTTCTTTTAAAACTAGTGTTGTTTAGTAAACAAATGTAGCCGCAACATGTTGCCTAAGTAAAAAACAACATAAATTTAAGCCATACCTGCAAAATTTAATAAAAATCTTACAAAACCATATTTTTTGATTTTCTTTACAATTTTTCTTAATTTTTCTTTTTACTTTTTCTATGGGGTGTTAATAAAATCATTAAAATTTAAATTTCTATAAACTTAAAATGTTGCAGCAACATGTTGCATAACTCCAAAACATAATCAAAAAAAAAAAAAGCCATGTTATTTTGTGTAAAACTAAAAAAAAATTCTCTTAAAACTTGTGTTGTTGACTATACAAATGTTGCCGCAACATGTTGCGTAAGTAAAAAATAAACTAATTTAAGACCAATATCTAAAAAAATTAATAAAAATAATTTTTTTTTTATTTTCATAAAATCCTGTTTACTTTTACTACCGGATGTTGACAAACATATCGCTCAATTACTTGTATAGTGTCATAACTCAAAATATGTCGTTTTTGGGTAAACAATACGGTATTATTTGTTATATCCTGCTTTATATATATCTTTTAAACTCACCAAGTTTCAATTGTAAACTTTGAACAGGTTTTCTGTTAAATCAAACATTTTGAGTTATGACACTATACAAGTAAATAAGCGATATGTCTTTTTCTATCCGAGAAACATTCTAAATTAAAAACAAGTAAGAAAGTTATAGTCGGTCAAGACCGACCATATGATACCCTACACCAGTGTTTTCCGGAAAATGGGTCCCAAGTCCAAACATGGACCGATTGTATCTGTCTTTTGTTAGATCTTTATTTAGTGTAGAAAACACACACAGATCAATTTTAAGTGGAATTGGTTAATTTTTTTGTCAATAGAACAATTTAACTGAATATCGGTCGAAATTTTTATATGGGGGACTAAGTCCAAAAATGGTCCAATTATATTCCGATTTGATAAGGTTGCTAAAGTACACGTTTAGCACCTAAAAATAAATTTTTTATCAAATATTTCCATTTTTATGAATTTTGAGGGAATTATGTGAATATCGGGAAGGTGGTTTGTATGGGGACTACCAGAAGGACTGACCCGATTCCTTTGAAATTTAGAATGGTGATTTGTGCATACAAAATTTGATTACTTGCTGAATTTCAAAGCGATATCTATTATAATACGGTTATTAGAGTCATTAAAGCCGAATCCAAAGGGGGCGTTTGAATGGGGGCTAGGTCTTAACATGGACCCATTTTCTCCAATTTCAATAGGCTTCGTCCTTGGGCCAAAAGATGCTTAAGTTTTAAATTTCAGGTCAATTGATTGAAAATTGCGACCTGTATCGTGCTTAAACCGATAGATGGACAGACGGACGGACGGACGGACGGACGAACATCGCTAAATCGACTCAAAAAGTTATTCTGAGTCGATCGGTATACTTGAAGGTAGGTCTAGGACCAATATTTCGGGTAGTTACAAACATCCTGTACCACAGAGTGGTGTAGGGTATAATTATGATATTTTTTTATTTTCATATTTTCCTAAATGTGTCTTTTGCTTTACTTAAAATGCCTGGAATTTGTAATTTTTGCTTATATTTTCTTAATTTTGTTTGGTTTTCTTTAAAAAACTGGAATTAGGCTAAACTGTCAACTAATGTTTCAGCAACATGTTGCTAAGCTTTAATAATACTTAGAATTATGAAAAAACGTGTTACGTTACTTTCTAAATATTAATTTTATAAAAAAAAATCTACTCAAATTTAAATTTCTGTTAATAAAAAATGTTGCAGCAACATGTTGCACAAATTTAAAACTTGAGTAAACAATAAAAAATATGTTATTTTGCGTAAATTGAAAAAGAAAATAGATTTTCTATTAAAAATTGTTTTTTATACAAATGTTGCTGCAACATGTTGCTTAAGTAACACAAAACCCTAATTTCAAGACAAACACCTTTAAAATTTACTAAAAATCTTAAAAAATTATATGTTTCTTCATTTTCTCCTTGATTTTCGTTATCTTTATCACTATCACTTTTACTACCGGATGTTGACAAACATATGTCTTTTTCTATAACAGAAATATTCTTAATTAAATATTATGATTTTTTTTTCATATTTTCCTATATGCGTCTGTATTTATTTATTCTTTATTTTTTTTCTTTGTTTCTTTATTATCCAAACGACAGTGAAAGTATAAAATGTTCCAGCCAATATTCTTAACTATGTTTATCAAAACAAATACTCAAATGTTTACCAAACACTAATGTTACCCAAAAAAAATCTCTACACATCTTTCAAATAGGTTTTGAAAATTTTTTAAACAAATATTAACATTGGCAGCCGTATTTTTGTTAACTATCTCTAACAATTCTCTGACTAATGAATTGTTACACAAAAATTATCATTTTTATTTTCAAAAAAATTTTATGGTAGTTATTGTTTAACCAAGTTTTGTTATAAAAAAAACAGAGTCTACTGTCGCGTCTAAAAATGTTTATATACATTATAGGTAGCATTTTGTTGGAATAGTATTGTAAAGATAATAAAAAATAAAACACATGTTTATTTTTTTTTCTTTTTTTTTAGTGATACACTCTTTAAGCAAATATTACAACAAGAAATTATTACAATTTAATGTTTTTTTTTTCAGTTATTTGTAACATCAATGTATACAACTGTAATGTTTTTTTTTATTATTTATAGGAAATAAGAGCACATTGTTAAATAAAGGGGACTATAAACGATTATTAAAAAAAAATTGAAATATGAAAGTCAAAGAGATTTTTGAATACCCTTTAGCGTAAATATCAAACGAAATGAGTTGTATATACGAAATTCACTGAAACAATTAAAAAAGTAATTAAATTGGAATAAATTAAACGAAAATATGTATCATATGATGCTCTAATTTCAAGATAAATTTAATTTAGATACTGTAAAATATTTGTGAAACAAATTATTTTAAAAACACTTCCCAACATAACATAATTTTTTACCTCTCAAACTTGCTAAGATCATTCAGTATAACAGTTTAACAAAAATCAAAAATTTTAAAAACAATTTTTTATAATAACTTTAATCATTCTATGGATTTTCTTCGTCGTGCTTGTAATAAAAATTAATATTTCAGTAAATAATCGCATTATATTATTTTGTTCCAAGTATAACAGTTTGTTTTTTGGTATAACAGTTTGTTTAAAGTATAACAGTTTGTTTAAAGTATAACAGTTTGTTTAAAGTATACTAGTTTGCTTAAAGTGTAACAGTTTGTTTAAAATAAAACAGTTTGTTTAAAGTATAACAGTTTGTTTACAGTATAACAGTTTTAGCTAACCCTTTAGATATCAATAAAACTTTGATTTTTTTTTCTTAGTGTTACAAACGCTTTGACAATTTAACATTTTCTCTGTTTAACTTATAGTGTAGACTATAAAAATCTAGCAAAAACCAAGCATACACCTAACAAATAAATAATCGTAAAATAAAAAGCGCACTGCGTACGTTGAAATGTTATCTTTATGATTTTATAAGCTGTGGTAGTTTATGCGAGAACAATACAAAACCAGAGTATGAGTACTTTTATTTTTTTTTTTAGAAAATAAATGTAATCAAAGGTGATGATGATGATGCACTACCCAGCAAACAAAAACTAAACAAAAGCTAAATTTTATTAAAAAATAGTTTTTTAAGAAAATGGAGCTTAAAAAGCTCAAAAGCCAAAACTTTAGTTATAAAGGTGATTACATTATGAATAGAAGTAACAATACGCAGTTTTCAGTTCCAGAAATATCCAATAAATGTGGCATTCTCAACAGCCCCAAGTTGGGCGCCATTTTACTGATTTTTTCCCCCAATTGAACGAAAGAAAAATTTGAATAAAAACTAATTTTTAAAGAAAATGAAGCTCAAAAAAGCTCAAAAGCCAAAACTTTTGTAATGGAGGTGATAACATTATGAATAGAAATAATAGTACGCAGTTTCCAGTTCCAAAAATATCCAATAAATGTGGTATACTCAACAACCCCAAGTTGGGCGCCTGATTTCTTTTTCCAATTTTGAATAGATTAAAAAAACTTGTCTTTTAAGTTATCAAAAAACCACGTTTTCAGATCACGGTATCTTTAAAAGGCTAAGTCAATAAAGACCAGAAATGGAAATTGCAAAAGATGATCAGGAAAATTCGAAAAAAGAAAAGGCAAATCAAAAAATCTCAAAATTTAGTCCTGCAGAAGTGGAATTGAACTAAAATTACATAAAAAAGGTTCCAGCCTTTGTGGTAGGTTATACAAAAGTAGAAATCTCAAGAGCCCCATGTTGGGCGCCATTTTTTAAACTATTTTTACAGCTGTTTTTAAAAACTATGTATATATGTTTTGTTAAAATTTCTTAAAAATCTAAATTCTAAGACCGTATTACATTTAGAAAAGGAGTGGAAATGAAAATTACAAAAGATACCAACCAGCCCATGTGGTCAGCAAAATCCAAAAAAAAGAAAAATGTAGTTCAAAAAAGCTCAAAACTAAGTTTATTAGCAGCTAAATTGAATGAAAATTACACAACAAAGACTCCAGTTGCTATGGTAGGTCAGAAAAATGAAGTAATCCAAGGGCCCCTTATTAGGCGCCATTTTTCTTTTTTGTTATTTGTTTACAGCTTTTTTTAAAAAAACTATATAACTTTTGTTATAATTTTTCTAGAAACGAAATTTTTAAACCACATTGGGAATCAAAACCACAAAGGGAATCAATGTTGTGATTTTTTTTTGGAATCTGAGGACACTTTGTGAGCTTTTCCTAAAAACGTTGATTGAGTAAAATTTAAATGCTCATTATTTCTACTATTGTAATACTTTTCGGTTCTTTTGCTGGAGCTTATGAGTATACACTCAGCAAATTTTGTATTTCACAATTCATTACATTTTTCGTTAATCATCATTAAGATTTCTTAGGCATTTCCAATTTAATTTCAATGAAGCTTAATACCAAAATCTATATTTATGGTATGTTAAATGTTTGCAGCATGAGTGGAGATGACAGAATACATGTTTGTATTCTCATAGTGGGCCAGTAATATCCAAATAATATTACATTATCTAGGGCCCCATGTTGGGCGCCATATTCTTTACTTTATTTTATTATTTTTTTTTTTTATATTCTGAAATCTCTTATAAATTAAAGGACATTTTGTAGGATTTTCTTAAAAACATTCCTAGAGCATTAAGAAATTGACACTTTTTTTTACTTTTGAAAAACCTTTTCTTTCATTTTAGTTTTTTAAAGAAAGAAAGAGATGCAAAATCGCAAATTAATTTAAAATGCTTGCAAATACAAATGGAAATAATAGAACACAGGTTCAAATTCTCATGGTGGGTCAGATAAATCCAATTAATGTAGAACCATGAAGGGCCCCAAGTTGGGCGCCATTTTTCTAACCATTTTATCAACAAACCCGAAAGGTTTTTCTTGATTATTATAAAATCTCTTGGTAATTTGAGGACATTTTGGTAGCTGTTGTTAAAGACATTGCTTGAGCAACAAAAAAGGGTTACTTTCTTTTACCTATTGAAAATCTTTTCGTTACCTTTGCTGGGATTCAAGTGCATTTACCCAACAAATTTTTTGTGTTACATTTTTTTTATTTTTTGTTAATCTTCATTAAGATTTTTAAGGTATTTTTCTAGTTAATTTCAGTTTTGGTTTTCAATACATTTATTTTTTATTTAAGAGATAACATTATTTTGTGTGTGTTAAATTGTTTTAGAGTTCACGAAAAAAGTAGGTGTTTAATTATGATTGTATGCTACGGGTAATCTATGTTTGTTATTTTTTTATATTTTGTTTTTCTTTATATTTTTGGTAACTATAAACCAAAAGATAAAATAAAGATAAGTTTATAAATACCATAATTACAGTTACAGTAAAGAAATTACAAAATTTTTACAAAAATTAGGCGCCACATTATTTTTTTTTTTTTTGGAAATTAAACCATATAAGAATTATTTGGGTTTTTAGTGAATAATTTTTTTTATAACAAAAAAAAAAAAAATCTTATCATTTAATCACGTGAGAATATTTAAGTACTAAAAAATTATTTTGATTCAATCAAGGAGTCATATTTGTTTGTGGTATTAATTTCATATCATTTTATGACTTTTGACCACTCTACATTTTATAATTTTTGTTTTTGTTTTTGTTGTATCAACAATCTAAAGGTGTTTTAATATTGTTTTTCCTCACTTTTATGACGTTTTATTTTCAATGTTTTTTTTTTGCTTTTATAGCTAAAGCTCCCTCTCTAAATATACTTTGCAAAAAAAAAGTGCTATAATAAAAAAAAAAACCTTAAAAAGTTGTATAATCAGTAAGAAAAAAAAAATAAATTTTTATGATGGGTAGTTATAAAAATAACAAACGAAACAATTATTGACAGCTCAGTAGTGGTTATTTGATTAACCCTTTTGCTAAAAAGAATTTTAAGATTCATTTATAAGATTATTTGAAAAATTGTTTAAAAGACGTAGGAAATTTCCCTTTTTTATTACATGCTGATATCGAATTTATAATTCAAATATTGAATGTTTTTAGCTCTATCCTTAATGTGTACCGTTTTAACTTTTTTTTTTAATACTCAATTTTTGCTATAATAGCGCATGAAATTTCCCTATTTAAAAATTGCTTTCAAATCGATTTTAAAAATCTTAAACTACAAAATATATACTACTATAAAACACATATTTTCCTTTCCCCCAAAGGTGCCAAATTTGTATTGTACTCTCTCCGCAGGGTTAAACAATCAAATTCAAGTAGTTAAGTTAGTAGTAGAAATTGTTATATTTTTATAATTTTTTTTTTTTAATTTTACTGCAAGAGCGCAACAAATAATAAAAAATAACAAAAAAACCAGTAGTTAATAACATTTTGGTTGTATGTACAATAACAATAATAATACAACAATATTTTATAGTGTTGTGATTTGACATGTGCCTTAGTTTTAAAGATTTATGAAAATTTATGATGGTTTTTTGTAGTATAAAAACTCAAACGATGGTAGAATTGGCTGGGGTATTAAATAGCAATGCTAGACTTGAAGTGTTTAAAAAGTTAAACAACAACAGCAGCAAAAATATCTATAAAAATCAAAGTAAATATTTTCACACATCACAGCCAACGCCAAAATAGCAACACTTGCAGACAATATAATATAAAAAAAAAAACTAAACAAAAATATAAAATAAATTATATTTATTATGAAATAATTTTCAAAAAAAACTTTAACACAAATTAACCTTTAATCAAGTAATTTGTCAAAAATATATATGTTTGTATATAAAAAATAACGTGGTAATATAAAACGCATTAAATCATAATATAAAATCTCACACAAATAACCAGACAACCAAAATAAAAAAAAATAAAAAAAAACACAAAATTCACAACATAATAAATGTTGCAGCTTCAAGTTTTTGTTGCTGGCTAATAAATCATATTAAATAATTAACGGCAACATAAATATAATTCACACATAGTGAGAGAAACTACAAGCAGCAGTAGTAGCAACAACAACTACAACAAGCAGCAACAGTAAATAATTTTCAATTTATAACAAGATTTATAATGAAAAGTCAAATTAAAAAAAATTAAGCAGAAATATTTAGACAAATGAATTATATTTTATAAAACAAAAAGGGATAATAACATAAATTTTAAAACAAATTAATGAAAATAATTAGTAAATATTGAAAAACTACAAGAAAAGGGCTAGCAGCATGTTTAGACGACTTTATAGGACATAGCAACATTTTGAATTTTTACATTAAAAGAGGATCTTCTTAAACATGTTATCTCAAAAATTCAATTTAAATGTTTAAATATTTAAAATGCTAAATATGTTGCTGAACAAATATGTGTCTAGCAACATGTTGAGACAATTATATTACCCTTAGCAACATTTTTATAATTTATGTTTAAAAAAAAACTCATACAGCAAACTTAATTAAAATATAAATATTCAGAGTACAAAATATGGTGATAAGCAAATATGTGGCTAGCAACATTTTTCAACAATCTTATATAACATAGCAACATTTTAAATATATTATGAATTCAACCAAATCTCACAAAATTTTTGACAGTAAATTTAAAATTTTTAAAGATTAAGAAAGATTTTTTTTTTTTTTTAAAAAAGCACTAAGTTCTCAAATATTTTGATTTTTATACCCTCCACTTAGTGATAGAGGGTATATATAAGTTAGTCATTCCATTTGTAACTCATCAAAATATCGATCTGGGACCCCATAAAGTATATATATTCATGATGCCCGATCGATTTTAAGACATTCTAGCGATGTCCGTCTGTCCTTCAGTCCGTCAGTCTGTGGAAAATGCTGTCACGGACAAAATATTGCACAGAGATGACTGAAACTTAAAATATTTATTGGAAGTTCTCCCGAGAAGCTTGGCATTGCATTTGAGCGATATCGATGCAGCAATTCAAAAGTTATGAACGAAAATGTAAGCACACCTCAAAAATTTCAGTACATTCAACATAACCTAAAAATACAAAATGCTTTAATTCGGCTTCTGGTTGACATATGTGAACATAATTGAAATGGTATGTAATCAAGTACCAACATATTTTTTGACAAAAAAAGAAAAAAAACGCGGATTTTTTTTACCAAAATTTTTTTTGGCGGAAATTTTTTTTGGCGGAAATTTTTTTTTAAAAAAAATTTTTTTTTTTTTCAAAAGTAATTTCCTTTTAAATAAAGTTTTTTGCAATAATCTTTTTGAAATTGTGGAGGGTATCACTACATTCGGCAAGGCCGAATTTGATTTTTTTACTTGTTTTTTTTTAATTTTATAATATTTACAGCTGTGGTTAGTTTCTTAAACTCTGCAACATGTTGCATAAACATCGAAAGAAATCACTACATTTTTTTTTAGTTTTTATACCCTACACCACACTGTGGTACAGGGTATAATGAGTTTGTGCTGATGTTTGTAACTACCCGAAATATTGGTCCTAGACCCACTTTTAAGTATACCGATCGACTTAGAATCACTTTTTGAGTCGATTTAGCGATGTCCGTCCGTCCGTCCGTCCGTCCGTCCGTCCGTCTGTCTGTCCATGTAAACGGTGTAAACACGATACAGGTCGCAATTCTCGATCAATTGACTTGAAATTTAAAACTTAAGCCTCTTTTGGCCCAAGGACGAAGCCTATTAAAATTGGAAAAATCGATCCATATTTAGACCTAGCCCCCATACAAAGGTCCTCTTTAGTTTTGGTTCAAATGACTCTAATAGTCGCATTTTAATAGGTATCTTTTCAAAATTTGGCAGGAATTGATGTTTTATACACACAAATCACCATTCCGAATTTTAAAGAAATCGAACCAGTTCTTCTAGTAGCCCCCATACAAACCACCTTCCCGATTTTCACATAAATCTCTCAATTTTCATGAAAATAGAAAATATTTAATTAAAATTCTGTTTGTGTATGTTAAACGCGTACTTTAATAACCTTATCAAATCTAATTATCATCGGACCATTTTGGACTTAGGTCCCATGTGGAAATTTCGCCCGATATTCAGTTGAAGCGATTTATTGTCAACAAAAAGAAGCCTATTCCACTCAAATTTGATTAGTGATTGCTTTTTACACTTATTAAAGATTTGACAAAATATAGATCTAATCAGTCCATCTTTGAACTTGGGACCCATGGTCCGGGAAACTCTGGTGTAGGGTATTATATGGTCGGTCTTGACCGACTATAATTTTCTTACTTGTTTAATTTTAGCTATGTTTTTAAAGTGTTTTCAAAAACATATTCGTATTTAAAAATATGTTACCAGAAAATTTATATTATTAAAATCGGCAACATGTTGCTAGAGTTTAATGGGTAATTGAAACACATTCTCAATTGCAAGCAATTTATTCAATTGCTTTAAAATAGTTAAAAATGTTCATTTTTCTCCAATTTTAAGTTAGCAACATGTTGCTACATAACAAAAATGTTACTTACGCTTTGCAACATGTTGCATTAACAAATAAAGCACAATTTTCTTTTTAATTTAAGCTTTATTTTTAAAGTGTTTTTGAGGCAAAATAATTGTATTTAAATACACGTTTCCAAAAAACTTACATTATTTAAATCGGCAACATGTAGCTGAAGTTTAAAAATGTAGCTGGAGTATAAAAACTAACTGAAACCCGTCTTAAATTGCAAACAACTCATGCAACTGCTTTAAAATTGGTTAAAATATACCTTTTTGTCCAATGATTGGTCAGAAACATGTTGCTACTCAATAAAAATGTTGGTAACTTGTTGATGCAACATTAATAAATATATGTTACCATATAATTTATTTATTAAAATCGGCAACATGTTGCTAGAGTTTAATGGGTAAATGAAACACATTCTCAATTGCAATCAATTTCTTCAATTGCTTTAAAATTGTTAAAAATGTTCCTTTTTCTCCAATAATAAGTAAGCAACATGTTGCTACATAAAAAAAATGTTACTTACGCTCTGCAACATGTTGCATTAACATAAAAGAAATCACAATTTTCTTTTTAATTTAAGCTTAATTTTTAAAGTGTTCTTGAGACAAAATAATCATATTTAAATATGTGTTTCCAAAAAACTTACATTATTAAAATCGGCAACATGTAGCTGGAGTTTAAAAACTAACTGAAACACGTCTGAAATTGCAAACAACTTATGCAATTGCTTTAAAATTGTTTAAAATATACCTTTTTGTCCAATAATTCGCCAGAAACATGTTGCTACTCAATAAAACTGTTAGCAACATGTTGCTGCAACATTAATAAAATATACTAAAAGTCAATTTTTGTAATAAAAACGGTGTAAGTGTTTGTTTTTGTGAAAAAAATACTTCATTTGTGTCTTTATTTTAAGAATTTTGATTACAATTACTGTCAGAACATTTCTTTGGAATTTCAAAAAACCTTAGTTTAGCAACATGTTGCTAGAAAATTTCAATACATAACATATTTACTACCAGTTTAGAACTATAATTACTATCAGAACATTATTTTTGAATTTCGAATAAAAACTTAGCTTAGCAACATGTTGCTAGAAAATTTTAAAACATTACATATTTATAGTTATCATAAAAGAAATCGTAATAATTGCAGTAAAATAATAAAATATAATAGTTTAATACAAAAAATGTCAAATTAAGTATAAAAAATGTTGCAGCAACATTTTCCAAATTTTTCAAAAACTATTTTTTTTTCATGTTTTTTTTAATACTTTGCTACAAAATAAAACCCCTAAAATATTTTCCAAACATTTTTGCAATCCTGAATTTCTTTTTGAGATTTTATCAAAATTGACCACCCAGCTTAACCAAAAAAAAATTTTTACGGTTTGAATTTTAACCTTTAAAAGAACAGCAGGATATATAACCATTCTATAATCTTAAGGATTACAGAAAATCTTTTTTAAAATCCTAAAATTGTTTTTATTTGTTTATTTTGTGTAATATGTGTTTCCCTTATAATAAAAACTACCTGTTCTCCAAAAAACTGTCATGTATGTTTCCTATAAGCATGACTAATTCCAAAATTGTGTATGTATAAATTTTGTTATATTTAAAGTGTATAAGTATTTGTTGTGGAATATAATTCTGACGAAATCCCTGTCTATAGATAAGCCCAAAAACTACACCACACAACACGACAACTCGACTTAACAACACTACGCTGTGCATTGAAATACCAAAGGGAAATTTAACATTTGTATACACTTGATGTCATAAAAAAAAAAAAAATACTGAAAATCTTTTTTTTTTTTTTTTGTTCATATATACTTATTTTAGTTTAGTTTTATGTAGACCAGTTCTTTTGTGCAAAAAAGCCACACACTTAGATAAAAATCACTAAAGCAATAAATAGATAAAATGCCACCTAGTAGTACAAACATATTCACTCTACAACAAAATAAGAGCTCAAAAGGAAGATACACCATGCCATATCATGCCATAATAACAATAATACAAAACCAAAAAAAAAAAAAATATATAAACAAAGTATAATTTTTATGTTTTTTTTTTTTGCCAAAATACAAAAAATAAAAACATATGTGAGACTAATGATGGGCCATAAATCATTAAGGTGTATTCCCAATATTGCCAGTACATATTAAAATATACTAAAAAAATTATGCTAAAAAATTTGTATTTTTAAATATATTTTTAATAATTTTTTTTTTGAAAAAATTGTTAAGCTGATATAAAACTTTAAAAAAAATTACCTAAAGTGTGTGAATGAGATAGAGGGGAAATAATAATGAGAGTTGACTTTAGAAAGAACAACAAAAAAAAATTGCAATTTAAAAAACCATTGCTGTTATTTAAACCATTTTCAATTTCTAAGGTAGACCATATTTGATTATAGGTTATAAAAACCCCTTAACCATAACAATTATAATAATATGCAACATTAAAGAAACTACACAATTTACAAAACTCCTCTATGGCTGATAACAACAGAGATGCCAGATGTGTTGGAAAACATGAGACAGATATTAATATTTTACTTATCTTCTCTACATTGGCTTAATATAATAAAAAATACATACTAGCAACATGTTGCAGAGACCATATTTCTTAATTAAACAACATTTTTTTATTTTAAACATTAAAAGTAATTAAAAATGGTTTTTATAATAACGTTTTGAGCTTAGCGACATGTTTCGAATATTTTGTTAATCCAGTAACATGTTGCAGAAACATAAAAAAATAACATATTATTGCTTAGCTTTTCTGTTCAAACTAAATTTTTAAACCAAGCAACATGTTGCAAGACAATTTAACTAGTTGCAACATGTTTTTCTTAGCAACAGAATTTTATTTGATAATATACATTGTTGAGATAATTGTTATCATAATAACATTTTGTGCTTGGCAACATATTTCAAATTATTTTTTTTTTAATTCAGCAACATGTTGCAAACCAACTTCAGAAGATGTTTGATGTATTGAAAATAATGGGAGAGATATTATTATTTCCCTTAACTTCACAACATTGACTTAGTGGTATAAAAAATACATCCTAGCAACATGTTGCTGAAACCTAATTTCTAAATTAAGCAAAAAAAATTATTTGAGCATTAAAAATCATCAGAAAATTGTTTTTATAATAAAATTTTTAGTTTACCAACAAGTTTCGATAACTTTTGTAATCCAGCAACATGTTGCAGATATATAAAAATAATAATATTATTGCTTAGCTTAATATGAATTTAAAATTTCGAATAATTTTTATAAAACTTTAGTTTTAAACTAAATTTTTTAACCAAGCAACATGTTGCAAGACAACTTAACAAGCTTCTACATGCTTTTTTAAGCAACTACATTTTATTAGAGCACTACAAATTCTGGAATAATTTTAATTTTTATAAAATTTTGTGATTGTCAACATGTTTTGAATATTTTTATAATTCAGCAATATTTGTTTAATATTTTAAAAAATATATACTAGCAACATGTTGCTGAAACACAATTTCTTAATTAAGCAACAGTTTTTATTTGACCATTATAAATGAAGAGATATTTTAAGCTTGGCTACATGTTTCGAATACATTTCTAATCCAGCAACATGTTGCAGAATGATAAGAAAAAGACAAAAATTGCTCAATACGAATATAAAATTTCAAGTAATTTTTATAAAACTTTTGATTTTAAATGTTGTTTTCGAACCAAGCAAAATGTTGCAAGACAACTTAACAATCTGCTACATGCTTTTTAAGCTATATTTAAACTATATGTTATTTAAGCATTACAAATTTTGGGAAAATTTTAATTTCTATAAAATTTTGTTATTGGCAACATGTTTCGAAAATTTTTATAATTTAGCAACATGTTGCTGAAACATAAACAAATAACATAAAAATGCTGAGCTTAACAATTTAATTTATAATATCGAGTAATTCTTTTTAAAAATTTGGTTTTTAAACTTAATTTTTTAAGCCAGCAACATGTTGCAAAACAACTTCACAAGCAAAAACATATTTTTAAGGTTTGCTATTTAATCATTTAATATAATGAGATAATTGTTATTAAAATTTTATGATTGGCAACATGTTTCGAATACTTTTATAATTCAGCAACATGTTGCTGAAACATAAAAAAATAATATATAAATTTTTAGCGTAACAATTAAAATTATAATATCCAGAAATCTTTATAAAATTTGTTTTTTAAAACTTAATTGTTTAGCCCAGCAACATGTTGCAAAACAACTTCACACACAGCAACATATTTTAAAGTTATAATTCTTGGTAAAATACAAAAGTATATTAAAAAAATCAATTATTAAGTTAAAAATCTGTTTAATTACATAAATTTTTACAATATATATTTCAGCAACATGTTGCAGGCTTATATAAAACAACATAATTTTAACTAAGTTTTAATAAATAGCGGCATTTGAATCAACCTTTTAAACCTATTTTCAAAGAAATAATTTCTATTTAAAGAAATAAAAATGCCAAAAAAAATGTTTCACCAAAATGTTGCTAACGCAATAAATCACGTAAATCTAAAAACAAACTTAATTTTAGTAAAAATAATAAAACTTATAGAGATTCAACTAAATTTAAGCCAAAATTAAATTCAGCAAATTGTACAAATTCCCCAAAATCTCCTTAAAAATCTGGCATCACTTAATATAACTAAAAATTCTGTTGCCTAGAGTAAATGAAAAAAAACCAAAACAATGTGTATAAAAATAAGCTGGTTGGTGGTTACTACTAATATGTTGCTGGCTTTACGTTTTGTTTTAGTGATTTCAAATCGAAACAAAATCCTAAAGTTGTTAAACTGGTTTTGAACAGCAGATGAAAATAAAATAACAAAAAACCAAAAAAAAGTCATAAAATTGACGAAGCAACTGTGATCCCATCCACAAAAACAACAACAAAAACACAATAAAACAAACTAGCGTTAAACAATATTGCACGCAATTTGCTGCAATACAACAACAACAATATAAACATTTTTACAGCCATATTGATTTTGAAAATGAAATTATAAAAACAACAACAAAAAAATATTGAAAATATATTTTGGACTATGCTGCCAAAAAAATATTTAAAAAAAAAATATTTGAGAGTTTGTATTTTTTTTAGATTTTTTATTTTATTTTCACTATTAGTTTTGGGGTTTTTAAAAATACATAAATCATTTTAACAAGTAAATTCACAGCATGAGACTCAAAAAAAAATGTGCTGTACTATAAATAAATGAAGAAAATAAATACAAAACTGAAAATATGAATTAAATTTTCTAAATTTAAAAAAATGGATTTATAACAAGAGTAATAAACACGAGATATTTAAAAGAAAACAAAAAAATATATATTAACACTTAGATTGAGGAAAAATAAACTAAAGAAACGTTAAATAAGAGAAATAAATGGTACTAATATACATAATTTTAGTAATAATATAGAATTGAAGCTTAGATACATGTTGCTGAAACACATGTTGAAGCTAAAATATTTTTGGTAACTTTTCAAAATCGATTTATTGTGTTTTATTTATAGATTTTGGAAACTAAATGGTAAAAAATTACAGAAATTATGGTAAATTGTAGCTTTGTAACATGTTGCTAAAACAAGTTGACACATAAATATTCGTAGTACTTTTCGAAATCGATTTGTGTTTTATTTAAAGATTTACATCCAATTGTTATTTATAGGCCATATTATAAAGATTTTTTTTTATCGTAGCAACATTGTTGCAGATCTTTAGACTACTTAGCAACATGTTGCTTTCTTTTAAATAGTTGTGAAAAAAGCGTTATAAAAAAAACAAATCATCGTGTTTGTAAAATTCTATTTGTAAACAATAAAAGTTAAAAAAAACACTTAGCAACATGTTGCTGAAACCTGTTTTTTTGACCTAGGTAACTGTATTTTAAACTGGACAGTACAAAGAAATAAAAAAAAGTGTTTTATAATAAAAAGTTTTCATTTGCAACATTTTCTTAGACCATATATTGACCACCAACATGTTCTTGAAACACGAAGAAGTTAAAACAGATTCGGTTTTAGTGTTAATAACTATTATTTGGGTAGAATTTTACATATTTCTCTTTTAATACTAGCAACATATTGCAACATATATATTTTTGCTTAGGAACATGTTGCTGAAAATAAAAATTCATATGTTGCTATAATAAACTTATAAATAATTGAAGAGTTTAATATTGTAAAACTTTTTTATATAAAAGCAACATGTTTCAAAGTATTTTTAAAAAAGTGTTTGCTTAGGAACATGTTGCTAAAAACTAAAAATTCATATGTTGCTATAATAAACAGCTTCAACACTTATAAATAATTTAAGAATTTAATGTTGCGAAGCATTTTCATACATTAGCAACATGTTGAAAAGAAAATTTTTGATACTGTACCCTTTGTTTTACTTTTAACTTAGCAACATGTTGCTGAAAATTAAAAATTAACATAATGCTATAATGAAAAACTAAACATACATAAATATTTAAAAAATTAAATGTTGCAAAATATTTATCACATTTATCACTAAAACCCCCGTTTTTTTACGAGATGTCTTTCAATTTGATGTAATAGTAAATTTTTAATTTAGCTTTTGCTCCATTAACAAAAAAATTGTAATTTTATTTTAAATAGTGGCACGTTTTCTTTTGGTTTATAAACAAAAATACAAATACAAATCTCTACAAAACTAAACATCTCTATATATATTTCTCGTGAAACTACAAATTTGTGTTATTTTTTTTTTGCCTCCAACATAAGCTGCCATCAATCATCACTATTTTAAAAAAAATATATATCTTTCTAATAATGTACAAAACTAAATATCCAACGTTTACAAAAAAAATTTAATAGAAATTCTTAAGAAAAAATAATAAATTCTATAAAAAGAAATACAAACTTTAAAAAATTGTCCTCTAAAATTAAAAAATTAAATCAAAATATAACAGAATATCTAATAGATTCATTCAGATTAATGGATTTGTTTTTTAAAGGCGCCAATTTTAATTTGTATTGTTTATTTTATATTAAATTCATTTAAAAGATTTGATTACAATTAATAGCATTTCAAACAAAATTTAGCCTAAAAATTCTCTAGACATGCTGTGTTGATAGCGGCGTCTAATTAAATAGACGTTTTTCTTTAATCAAAAATCATTTTTTGTTATAAATTTCTTTAATTTAAATAAACAACTTAAGAAAAAAAGTGTGAAATTTAAAATAAATAAAAAGTAAAATTTTGTTTATAAAAAAAAACATCACTATTTAGCTTTAATCAAACAAAATTTTTGATACCAAATCATATTACACCTCCCTAAAAAACTGAAACTTCCCAATTTAAAAAAAAAATGTTTAAAAAAATATAAATGCGCAATTTTCAAAACAAAACCCTCCCTTTTTAACATTTGAAATCTTAAAACTGTTGCATATGTTGCCTTTTTCAAAAAAAAAAAAAATGCATATGGATTTTTTTGTATGTTCCATTCTTTTAATTTCGACAAAAAAGAACAATACCATTTAAATATTGCTCTTTTTACGTTTTGAAATCTTTTTTTTTTAAAGAATCCTGTTGTTATAATTGTGCTGTGATTTAAAAAATACCTTTGAAGAATTAAAAGAAATTTAAAACCTTTTGCTTTAAGGGTTGTAGGTAAGAATAAAAATACAAAACAATGAAAATTTAAGCAAGAAACTGAATTCAGTGTTTTTTTTTATCATTTGATAAAAAGAATTAAAGAAGATGAAATTATTTTTGTCTAAACAAAAGAGATTAAAAAAAAATAATGTTTTATGAAAAGAATTTCAAATTCAAACAACAAAAAAAAAATAACGACGACGCATTTTAATGTTCCTACAACAACAAGAAAAAGATCATTACGAACGAAATTGAAAAAAAAAAAAATTGAAAAAAAATTGTTAAAAGGTTGTATACCTGCTTTTATAAACAATAAATCGTTTTAAGTGATATAGAAAATAAGACAATTCAGAAAAATTATTTTAAATTTAACCTTATAACATTTACAAACTACTAAATTTTCTTATAATAAAAAAAAAAACGAACATATGAAAATTTTTTAGAAATTCTTAAAGCAAATGTTATTTGAAGGTGATGTTATGTTAAAGATATTGATTTTTTTTTTTAATTTAAAGAATTAAGAATTTTTAAGAAAATGTTGCAGCAACATGTTGCTATATAATTCCTAAAGTTCCAGACTGGTACAAAGGGCCGCAACATGTTGCTAAAAAACAGACATATTTTATGTTTATCAAGGTGATTAAAGTTTAATATTTTAAAAATCTTTGATTTCTTCTATAAAAAAAGCATCAACATTTGAAAATGTTGCTGCAACATTTTTATGTTATGTGATTAGGATACAGTATTTGTTAATTTCTAGTTTTTTACCAAAAATTAGTTAGTTACGTTATTGTTCAAAATGTTGCTGCAACATGTTGCCAAGAGTAAATTTTCCAGAACCCGTGAAATAAAACAAGAAACCTATTTTTTAATATTTTTAAGGTATAAATGTTGATAAAACAAACGTATGATTTTTTTTTTAAATTTTTAACGCAAATATTAATTTAAAGAAAATTTTGTGTTAAAGATATTAATTTTTTTGAAAAAATTTAAGAATTAGAAATTTAGAAAATGTTGCGGCAATATGTTGCTAAAAACACACATATTTAATGTTTATCGAGCTGATGAAAGTTTTTAAAAACTTGATTTCTTCTTTAGAAGAAGTTATCAACATTTGAAAATGTTGCTGCAACATTTTTATGTTATGTGATTTGGATACAGATTTGTTAATTTCTAGTTTTTTGCCAAAAATTGGTTAGTTACGTTATTTTTCGAAATCTTGCTGCAACATGTTGCCCAGAGTAAATTTTCGAGAACCAACGAAATAAAACAAAAAACTTCTTTTTTAATATTTTTAAGGTATAAATGTTGATAAAACCAACATATGTTTTTTTTTTTTTGAGTTTTTAACGCAAATGTTATTTGCATATAATTCTGTGTTAAAGACATTGATTTTTTAGAAAAATTTTAAGAATAAAAAATAAAATGTTGCAGCAACATGTTGCTAAAAACAAACACATTTAATGTTTATCGGGGTGATCAAAGTTTAAAAAAACTTGATTTCTTCTTTAGAAGAAGTTATCAATATTTGAAAATGTTGCTGCAACATTTTTTTGTTACATTATTTTTTAATTTCTAGTTTTTTTAACAAAAATTGGTTAGTTACGTTATTTTTCAAAATGTTGCTGCAACATGTTGCCAAGAGTAAATTCTCGAGAACCAACGAAATAAAACAAAAACATATTTTTTAATATTTTTAAGGTATAAATGTTGATAAACCCAACATATGAACATTTCTTTGAAATTCTTAACCCAAATGTTATTTAAAGGTAATTTTGTGTTAACGAGATTGATTTGTTTAAACAATTTCATGAATTAAGAATTTTTCAGAAAAGGTTGCAGCAAAATGTTGCTAAAAAACACCCATTTTATGTTTTTCGTGGTGATCAACGTTTTAAAAAACTTGATTTCTTCTTTAGAAGAAGTTATAAGCGTTTGAAAATGTTGCTGCAACATTTTTTTGTTATGTGATTAGTATACAGTATTTGTGTAATTCTTGTTTTCTTAACAAAATTTGGTGAATAACGTTATTTTTTAAAATGTTTCTGCAACATGTTGCCAAGAACAAATTTTCCAAAAACCCAAAAATTAAACAAAAAAACATATTTTTTAATATTTAAAAAAAAAGCAAAAAATGTTGCTGCGACATTTCTTTTGTAATATTATTAGGGTACAATGTTTGTTAAGGTATTGTTTTTTTATCAAGAAAATTGGGGCAATATGGGTTTTTTAAAAATGTTGCTGCAACATGTTGCCAAGACTAAATTTAAAAAAATCCACTAAATAAAGTAAAACATGCAACATGTTGCCAAGACTAAATTAAAAAAAATCCACTAAATGAAGTAAAATCAAATTTTATTATTCCTCAGCAACATGTTACTAAGAATAAATTTTATAAAAGGGTAAACAAAAAATGTTAATATAATTTTAAGAAGTAAAACATCATAAAAATCAATATAACTGATATGAAATTATGGCACGATGCAACGAAAGAAAAGTTAAACAAATTGTGTATTTAATAATGTTTCAGCAACATGTTTTGCCCTAAAAACTATTTTAATCATAAAATATTTAATGAAGGTCAACAAATTTTTAAAAATATTTAAGTAACATGTTGCGAACAGAGAAATTATATAAAATAATGTTTCAGCAACATGAATAGACCAAAAAACTATTTAAATCATAAAATATTTAATGAAGGTGAACGAATTTTTAAAAATGTTTACAGAGAAATTATATAAAATCTATTTTAAACTATGAATAACAATGACTTGTTGAAGTCGTTGCTTGCAGTTAACTTTGAAAATCTATAAAAGTATGTCGAATAAAGTTGCAGCAACATTAGTCAAATTCTAGATATTTTAAATTTACTTTTGGGCATATAGCATTTTTAACAAATGACAATTATATCTTAATTTAAATTAATGTTTCAGTAGCATGTTGCTAACAAAGATATTAAATGGAATTTTTTTTTTGTTAAATCTATATCCAACAATTACACAATGTAGATATTGTTAGCAGTTCTGGTGATTGGTTCATGCTTGCAGTCAATTTTTAAAATCTTATAAACTAAAAAGTATGCTAAATAAAGTTGCAGCAACATGTTGCTAAAAGAAACGTTATAAAATTAAAAAAAATAAAAAACGATTTTTTGTACATTAAGCGTTTACAATAAATGACAATAAAATATCAACTTTTATTAATGTTTCAGCAACATGTTGCTAGAAAAAAAATTACAAAAATACTTTTTTGTTAAATCTATGACTCAAAATAACTTGAGGATGTCATTACGTGCAATTAATTTCTAAAATCTTTGAAAGGCTTTTAAATAAAGTTTCAGCAACATGTTGCTAAGAGAAGTTTTTGCAATTCTAAATATGTAAAATTTACTTTTGAGCATATGTCTCAATTTGTTTAAGTGTTTTAGCAGCATGTTGCTAAAATCGAAACTAAATGTGAACTCTTTCTGTTAAATCAATTTCTAAAAATGTGAAAGTTGTAGCAACATGTTGCTAAAAAAAACTTTGTAAAAATCCAGACATTTAAACCCGGTTTTTCTGTACTTCTAGTGCTTATAATAAAAGACAATAAAGCATCAACTTTTAATAATGCTTCTGCAACATGTTGCCAGCAACAAAATTTAAAAAAATATTTTTTTTTAAATCTATGACTAACAATAACTTAATGAAGTCATTGTTTGCAGTTTCTGTTGATTATCTCCTAAAATTTAAAATGATTTTTTAAAACTGCGCATAAATCGCTTTCAGTTTCTGTTTCAAACAAAACACATATGGACGACATGCTTGTTTTCATTCCTTAACGATCTTCAATTACTAAGTATGTCTCTCTGTCGTTAATGTCAATGTGATTTTAAACCCTTATATATTTAAAGTATCGTTAATAATTGTTGAAGAGTTCCTAATTTGTTGAATTTTGTCTCTTCACTTTTCCAGATGTATTAAATATGTTTTTTTTTTATTATTTCATTGAACGTAAGATGACACTAGATCTAATTATATTTGATTATAATAAAAATTTCCGTTCTGTTTATTAGGGGACAGACAAAAAAAAACTAAAAACCCAAAATTTGTTTTTAAAAACTCCATAAAATGTTGTGGATTTTTAACTGCCGGCACTGACATTTAAATAATTTACGATGTTTTTAACATCAAAATTATATGATATTTTGTAGCTACATAAACATTCCATAACCACACCAGATATTTTAGGCAATATTGTTATACATCCTACAGTCATGTGATTACTCTTACTCCTAAGGAAGATGTGATATTATGATGACGACAATGACGACGAAGATGTTGCTGGTATGATTGGTATATTATAATGATGTGATATTGTGTTGATAATTATGTCGATGATGATGATCATTATCATTATCATTTTTATGAAGTTGCTAATGTTTTAACCAACAACAAGAAAAAAAAACATCAACAAAAATGAGACTTTATGTCTGTCTGTCAGTCTTGGCTGTTTATAAATTTAAGTATTTAAAACACTAAAAGTAAGTGAGTATTTGTATGTATGCAACATGCATCATGCAACTATTTTTATGTGCGTTAAAAAGAAATTTTATTTTAAAATACATTTTCTTATTTTTTTTTTTTTATATTTAGTTATTGCTTAAGACGCGCGCGCGAAATCACATTAAAAACCTCATCATTTCAGGCACCTCATCATGTTATAAAATTCTTTAATTTTTTTTTTTGTTCCTATAGTTTTTTTTTATATATTTTAGAGATGTTGCAACTTTGGGTCTTACTTGGTTGCCAGTTTATATATAAATTTTTTGCCACATAAATTGTTCCCTTAACATTATAATGTATTTGTTTGTTTTGGTGTTTTTTTTTTAATACAAGCATTTAGCATACAATATATTTAAGATAATATAACAGAAATGATTAAGTCATTATAAGTAAAAAGTTTTCATATCAATAACATATCAAAATATTGGTATTTAAAAACTCAAAATAATTTACATTGAAATGATTTATATCTTAATTTTTGACTTAGCCCTTTTTGCCATTTTAACAAAATACTGTAAAAACGAGTTTAAAAGAAAGTCGAGATGTATAAAAAACCACAAAACTCGAAGATGTACAACTATTATGAAATGTTGCTGCAACATGTTGCTAAGAAAAAATTTAAAGGAGTAAATCTAATTCAATCTGCTTAAAAAGTGTTAAAGACCTTGCATTATAAGTGTTTTAAAATATTGCAGCAACATGTTGCTATGATTAATATCTTATTTTTTTTTAAATTTTGACAGGCGTTTTTGCTGATTAAACGAATTACTATTGACACGACTATAAATGAAATTCTAAGTCATATAATAATCTTTTTATTTTAATGTTGCAGCAACATGCTGCAACATCTTAAAGTTGCAGCAACATGTTGCTAAGACAAAATTACAAAAACAGTAAATTTAATCCAATTTGCTTAAAAAGTGTTAAAAGACCTTGCATTTTAAGTGTTTTAAAATGGTGCAGCAACATGTTGCTATGATTTATATCTTATTTTTTTTTTAAATTTAGACTTAGCTGTTTTTGCTTTTATACCTAAACCCCATAAAAAACGACTATAAAAGGAAGTCTAAAAATGATGTTTTTATTTATGCATCATTTGGAATTTTGACAGCTTTGCCAAGAGACTTAAAGAACAGAAAAAAAATCAAGAACACATTTTTTAAAGTTTTTTTCTTTTTATATTCCTTGAAGTGATTTAGAGGAATTTATTTTTTATAAAAAAAAATGTATACGCTAAATTAACAAAAAAAACTAAGTTTTTTTTTTATATCAAAAAAATATTGACAAATTTTTCAATATATTTTTTGAAAGAAAAAAAAATTAAGAATATTCGAAATTTGTTGATTTCATGTTTGTTTTTAATTTGTTTTAGTTCTGTGTGGACTTTTAGTATCTATAGAATACACATGTGGTATTTTGTGAGATTTTAAAAATAATTTTCATTTAGAGATTTATTTTTAACAAAATGTTAAATAAATGTGTTTTAACGTTCATGTGTCGATTTGTATTCATGAGGATTATTTTGAGATTTCAAAAAACTATATATATATTCGGTTTTTGAGTGTTGCCAAAGTTTTGTCTGTCCCTCCGTCTGTTTCTTGGTCTCTATAAAACTATAAATGCTAGTAGCGAGTGTTAGCTTTACTAATGATGCATCTAAAAAAAAGGCTTTATTTTAAAATTATATTTTTAATTTCTTTAGAGCTATACCAAAAAAAAAAAAACTGAAAAAAAATTCAAGAGATTAAAATCATATATATCCTCTTATAAACAGTCATAAAATTAGAGACATTGTACAAGTTAAATATTATACATTGCCACAGAGTGTAAAGAATTTTTCAGCCTCAATTGTTATTAACACTTGGCATACAAAAAAATAAAATTCAGTCGTTTTGTTGAATAGGATTTTGTTTTTTAAATCTTTTAATGGGTTAATTTTGCTCATCTTCTTCATGTTCTTTTTTAGTTTTATACACATACTATGTATGATCATGATCATTTTCATATCTTGAAATTTAATGTTTTGGTTTTTTTTTTGTAGAATTATATTTTGAAAATTTGTGTTGTGCATAGTATTGTAACCCAACAACACAAAAAATAACATTAAGAAATGAAGAAAAAAAAAAGTTAAATGACGTCGTCGTTTTGGCTGTTTTGTAGCGATGATTAATGAAGTGCCAGAAAATAAAGATCATCATTATTGTAAGATATTTAAAGCATAGATGCTATAATATAAAAATAAAACAAAAAAACTAAACAAAAAAAAACTTAAATGAATCATTTTTTTAAAGACAAAAACACAAAGAAAGATTTTTTAGAATGTTAAAAAGATTTCAAACACAATGTGAAATGAATGAAAAATCTACAAAATTCCAGGAAATACAAAATTTTTAAAATGTTGCAGCAACATGTTGCTTAGAAAAAGTTAAAAAAGTAAGTGCATTTGAAACAAGCTACTTAAAATGTATGAAATGGTCTTTTAAAATGAGCTTTTTAAAATGTTGCAGCAACATGCTGCTAAGCAATTCATTTTTTTAAAGACAAAAACACAAAAAAAAGATTTTTTAGAATGTTAAAAAAATTTCAAACACAATGTGAAATGAATGAAAAATCTAAAAAATTCCAAGAAATACATTATTTTTAAAATGTTGCAGCAATATGTTGCTAAGAAAAAGTTTAAAAAAAGTTTAAAAAAAAAGTAAACTTTAATCAAGCTACTTATAATGTATGAAATGGTCTTTTAAAATGAGCTTTTTAAAATGTTGCAGCAACATGTTGCTAAACAATTAATTTTTTTAAGGACAAAAACATAAAGAAAGATTTTTAAGAATGTTAAAAAGATTTCAAACACAAAGTGAACTGAATGAAAAATCTACAAAATTCCAGGAAATACAACTTTTTTATAATGTTGCAGCAACATGTTGCTGAGAAAAAGTGTAAAAAATAAGTAAATTTTAATCAAGCTACTTGAAGTGTATAAAATGGTCTTTAAAAATGAGCTTTTTGAAATGTTGCAGCAACATGTTGCTAAACAATTCATTTTTTTTAAGACAAAAACACAAAGAAAGATTTTTTAGAATGTTAAAAAGATTTCAAACACAATGTAAAATGAATTAAAAATCTACAAAATTTCAAGAAATACATTATTTTTAAAATGTTGCAGCAACATGTTGCTAAGAAAAAGTTAAAAAAATTTGTAAATTTTAATCAACTTAAAATGTATGAAATGGTCTTTGAAAATGAGCTTTTTAAAATGTTGCAGCAACATGTTGCTAAACATTTTTTTAAATTGTAAGAAATTTATTTTAGTTATCTTGAATTAAAAAAAAAATAAAAAATATACTAATTTTAATCATTTGAAATGTTGCGTTAACTTCTAGTAATATTTGTGCATTATGTTGCTAATAAAAAAACACTCATGTTAAAGAAAAAAACAGCCAATTTGTCACTAAAATTAATTTTAAACGAGAAAAAACAATTAACGTTATTAGTAACAAAACTAAAATGTTGCAGTAACATGTTGCTAAAAGGAATCTTAAAAAAATTTAAATATTATCTTATAAGCCATGTTAAACTCATAAACTATAGAAATATCTAAAAAAATAAATAATTACAAATGTTGAAGCAACATTAAGAAAACATTGCAGGCAAGTGCTGCTAAAACATTTTAAATTTGCTGCTGCAAAATGTTGCTAATAAAGATTTTAAAATATCAAATAAATTTAACATTTTAAAATGTTGCAGCAACATTTAGCTAATGTTGAAGCTCACATGTAAAAAAATCGACTATTTCACTAAAAGCTAAAATGGATATGAAAATGTTAGAGACAAGTGTTGCTCAAAAATGTTTAAATTTGCTGGTGCTACATGTTGCCAACAAAAATTTAAGCAAATATACTAAAACAAAGTTAACAATGTGAGGCTAATGTTGCAGACACATGTTTCATACAAAAAAATTATTTCAGTAAAAAGTTAAAAGGCTTGAAAAATGTTGCAGACAAGTTCTGCCTCAATTTTTTTTTAAACCCTGCTGCAACATGTTGCTGATACAGATTTAAACAAAAATATACATAACATTTGTCTTTTGAGCAACAAAAAATTTGGCTATATATGAATCAAAAATTTGTTAAATGTTGCAGCCACATGTTGCAATGGTAAAAGTAGTTATACAGGGTTTTTTCGGTTTTTCATCAGCTTCTTATACTTTTATAGCAAACTTTGTATTTTCATATTAATCACCTTAATTTCTTTCTTACAAAAAAAAATCTGGCATTTCATATTTTAAATGTCTGTTATTTGAACTTACCTGTTTACTAAACATTGCAATATCTTCATTAAATGATTCTGACGAACATACATCACCACCTTGCACACCAGGTTCTCTGGGCGTACATGTGGCCAATTCACATTTTTCAAATATCAGAGCCAACAGCGGGAATAGGGGATGTCTGTTAAAGAAAGAAATGTTTAAAAAAAAAAATATTAATACAATAAACAAATTATAAATTTATTCAATACAGTGCCATACAAAATATATTTTCACAAAATCTCTTTTTCGAAATAATAGGCTATGCTCACTCTACTCTACTCATCTTCAGCAATATCAACATCATCATTTTCATATTGCTTAAATTTGTTTACACTAATGGCGACAAGAAACCGCCGTCATCATATAAAGAATATTTGATTCTATATCTAATTTTTGTTTTATTTTTTAGTTTTCGTTAGAGGGTTATAAAAAAAAGTGTATGTTTAGAGTAGAGTGTGGTGTGTAGAGTGTATAAACACTCTCATTAAATACCACATACTTAGTAATAGAAAGTGTAGTGTGGTGTTCTTTTTCTGTGTATATCTAGAATATAAGTGTATGTTTTTTAACATTTGGTATTTTAATTAGAGCATAAGTTAAAGGAAATGCTATGCATTTCTGAAATGCCAATTTTAGAATTTCTATAAGTATATTTTTTTTTTTCTGTTACAAGACGAACTAAGAAGAAGAAGAAGTGAAATCTATTAAAAAAATCTAGTATTTATGAAATGATATAAGAAAGTGATTAAGTAAAGGGAAATTGTTGGCGCTTACAAATCAGCTGGATATGGGGAAATTGAAAAAAAGTGGTGTAAACAAAGCAATATGAATAAATTTAACGAAACAAATGAATTTTTATCACAAATTTTAAGTTTAAGGGAGCTTTTGAAAATGTTGCAGAAACATGTAGCTGAAACATTTAGTTTAGGTTAGGTAAAAAAGTAAGCAGAATTTACATTTTGATAGAAAGTTATTTATATTGAGAGAAATTTGTATTTTTCAGTGAAAATTTAAGGTTTTATACAATTTTCTAGAATGTTGCCGCAACATGTTGCTGAATTTTTTATGTCACTTAGGTGCTTCGAAAAAAAAATACGAAATTTTTATTTTTATTTTAGACTTGCAGTGATTTTCTGGCTCAATGAAAATTTGTTTGCATTCTACCAAATTATGTAGCTGCAACATTCATTGTTGCTAACGCTTAAATTTAATAACATTCATATTTTTTATTGCTCCTATGATTTTTTTGAAAGTAAATATTGTTTTTAACTTAAAATTTTCAATTTTTAATCCATTAAAAAAAATGTTGCTGCAACATGTTGCCAGAAAATAAAATGTTGCTAGGACCAAAAATTTTAGAAAATCATATTTTTAGGCTAAAACTATAAATTCCTATACATTCAGGTATTTTATATGAAATTTTAAAATGTTGCTGAGCTAAAGATTAGCAATATATTATGATGCTGAAGCCAAAAGGGCAAAAATCGTTGTTATATTGTAAAATAAGTTATTTTCAAGCAAAATATAGCTTTTCTCAAGTTTTTAAAATTTTTAGCAAATTTTAAAAAATGTTGCTGAAACATGTTGCCAAAGTCTAAAATGTTTCTGTAACTAAAAAAAAAGAAAACAATATATTTTGACGCCTGTTATCAGTGTTTAACAAAAAGTTTAGTTTATTAACAATATGTACAATGTTGCTGCAACATGTATCAGAAACACAAAATGTTGCTAAGGAAAAATTATAACCAAAATGTTAAGATTTTTACAGAATATTAAAATTAATAACAAAATTAACATTATTTATGTTAAAATTTCAAAGTTATCGTTATAGATTCTTTTTTATAAAACTCTTTACCAATTTTAAAAATCCGCTTTTAATTTATTAAATTCTTGTTATATTTTCCCGCACAAAATTATTTTTCATTTTACTTTCATTTAAATCAACAAGTTTATATATATATTTTTTAATAAATAAAAGTCAATATCATGTGTAAATTGTTTTGACATTTAAAAGGAGGCCTGTTTTTACAATGCACGAAATTGTAATAAATCTTTACATAAAACTGTTGTTTTCGTTGTTGTTGTTGTTGAATCAAAAAAAAGGCTACTGTGTATATAAACATTGAGTGTCTGGTATAATACACACAGTTGTTTTTATATATATTTTTCTGTAATTTATTACCATCTTTTTAACTGTCAAAAATTCAAAACCAACAATAAAAAAAAATTGTGTTTTTATTTTCAAAGAGTACATGTATACAAATATTAAATTTGTCTACAAACACTGAGAGAGAGGAGATATTTTCATCATCTCATTTTTAATGTTGTGATGAGGAAGATTATAAAATTGTAAACATTTGCAATGTCATCGTTGACAGTTTAGACATATTTGTTGATAGGTTTTTGACCAATTTATGTCAAAAATGATTTTTTTGTTCTTTCTTGCTTCTTTTTAAGTTCTTGAATTGTTTTATTATAAAATATTTTCTTTTCTTTTTTGATAGTTTGTAGAGAACACAAACAATAACAACACAAAGCAAAAAAATATGACAAATTGTTTATTTACAAACATTTTCTTTAATTTATATATTTTTATGATAAATGATAATTTGTAAAATTTCTAAATGTTTTGTAGATATACAGCTATCTCTTTCTAAAACATATGCAAATTTTGTCAGTATTGAAACAAAAACATCTGCTTTTTTTGTGAGTTCTTTTAAAAACTGACCATTTATGTTATAACAATGAATGCTCACTTTTTCCGGTTTTCTTTTGTTTGAAGGATTATAAAACTCTAAACAAATTGCACCTGAGTTTTGTGTAAAAATAAAGAAATAAGTTCTTTTTTTTAGATATTTCTTCTAAATTTAATACGTTCTTTTTTTGTTAGTTTTTGTTAACCCCTAAAATTTTTGTGTTTTGTATTTAAACACTATAATTTTTCAATTAGTATTTGAAATGGTTTTTATTTTGTTACTGGCCAAAGTTTTTTTTTTATCTAATATGTTTCGGTTTTAATCATCAGTTAAAAGGTTTTTATTTTTTTGAGTTTAGCGGGTGTTTTTTTATTGTGAGTTTTTTTTGTCCATTTCATTTCAATTTTCATGTTACACATGGCTTAACTGAACACTAATGAGTTTTATATAAGGTCCTGTTATTATGAAAGACGTGGAGGAATGAGTGTTTAAATAACCCCCGTCTTTTCATAATGAAATGACTTGCGTTTTTCCTACTTTTCAGGCAGGCACTTGTCTTTTAGGTTTTTTTAAGTTCTGTTATTTTATAGGAAAAATAGTGTGATATTTACTTTAATTCTTTCTATTAACCTGTTAAATGAACAATTAAAGAAAAAATTAAAAAACAAAAACTTTTATGTCATTAGGAGTTTTATCGAAATAGGTTCTGCTTGAAAAAAAGTAGTTTTTGAAATTTTATTTTAATTTTAAGTCCAATAAAACACCTAAACGTTTAACAGGTTAATAAAAATGTTCCTATTGAAGTATGAGTAGGTAAGCCTTAGAGATATACAGTGTTTAAAACTGCAAGAGTGTATAAAAATATGTACTCTTGTAAGGTAAACAACAAAATAACAGACACTTGAAGTAAAAGGTGTTAAGTTCTTAATAAAGAAGCATGTATGAAGTCAGCAAAAACTGCACAAGTCTTGTTGTCTTACAACTACCAACTGTTATCTCACAGGTTGTAGTTATATATCGGGGTTTTTTTTTTTTATAGAGGGATTCTTCTGTAATTATTAACTTTTATGATTATGACAATAAAAACAAAGAAATACTTTGAAATGATTTTGTTGTTTTTTATTATAGTCTATAGAAATTATAAAAACACCAAACAGTGAAAATGAAGGTGTTAAATGATAATAATCTAAAATGCCATAATAATGGAAAATTCAATAAACAAAGGGAGAAATAGAATATTAAGAAATGCAGCAGTATTTAAAAACAAATTTTAGTACCAGCAAAAAAAATTAATACAATTGTAGTAAAATATTCAGAATTTAAAATGTTGCTGCAACATGTTGCGAGAAATAGAATGTTGAGAAATGCAGCAATATTTTACAAAAAATATTAGCACCAACAAAATGCTAGTTAAAAAAAAATATACAGTTGTTGTAAAATATTCATAAAAAATTGTTTCTTCTGCAACATGTTGCGAGAAATAGAATATTTAAAAAAGCAGCAAAATCTTAAAACAAATATAAGCACCAGCAAAATGCTAGTTAAAACAATAATTTCTAAAATATAAAGTTAATACAGGTAAAAATTCATAATTTAAAATGTTGCAGCAACATGTTGCGGGAAATAGAATATTAAAAAATGCAGCAATATTTTAAAACAAATTTTAGCACCAACAAAACGCTAGTAAAAAAATGCACTTATTGTAAAATATTTATAATTTATAATGTTGCTGCAACATGCTGCGAGAAATAGAATATTAAAAAATGCAGCAATATTTTAAAACAAATTTTAGCACCAACAAAGTGCTAGTAAAAAAAATACAACTATTGTATAATATTCATAACTTAAAATGTTGCTGCAACATGTTGCAAATAAAATCTTTTAAAATTTTGAAAAAGAATTGGAATTCTAAGAAAAAATAGAGTATAAACATTTTTTTTAAAAAAGACATCCATACATTAGAAAAACGAAACATGTTGCCGCAACATGTTGCCTTTGGTTTTTTTTAATCCAACACAAGTCTTACAAAATCTTACTAAAATAAAAAGTTTACCCAAGTTTTATATGACATTTAAATATAATAATATTGCAGCAACATGTTGCCAACAAAAGTTTCAAATGTTTGCCATCAAATGCAACCTTCCAAAATTTTGATAAAGAAACGGATTTCTAAGAAAAAATAGGGTTTAAACATTTTTGTTTAAAAAAGATATCCATACATTAGAAAAAAGAAACATGTTGCCTCAACATGTTGCCTACGTTTTTTTTAATCCAACACATCCTATAAACCAGTCATATATTAGAAAAAACAAACATTTTCCCTCAACATGTTGGCTTCTTTTTTTTTTAAATCCAACACAGTTCTATAAAATCTTACTAAAGTTTAATCAGGTTTTATACGACATTTAAATATAATAATGTTGCAGCAAAATGTTGCTTATAAAAGTTTCAAATGTTTGCAATCAAAGCTATAGAATTTGTAAATATAAAGAAATTTTAAGCCCAAATTCATATAAATGATAATATTAAAATGTTTCTGCAACATGTTGCTAGCAAAATTTTTTAAAATTGCCAAAATTAAAAAATAAAGCCAAAAGTAACGAAAATAACAATCAAAAATATAAATACCATAACAAAAAATGTTACTGCAACATGTTGCTAACAACAAAAATCAAAAGTGTAATACAAATCCAATAAAAAATTTAAAAAAAGTTTTAAGAACTATTAACATTCAACGAAATTTTAGGCCCTACGTAGCGATTTAAAAATGTTGCTGCAACATGGTACTAATAACTTTATTTTTAAATAAGGCCAAAGTATATATCAGCAAATATAAAAATGATTCTGCAACATGTTGCAAACAAAATCTTTTAAAGTGTCAACAAATCTTTTAGAAAATTTCAATGATATCTAATTTTTATAAAAAAAAATTTCAATACACATATTTATGTCTTCAAAATGTTGCTGCAACATTTTCTAAATAAAATTTTTTATACTATCGACATCTTTTTGATATATTTTGAATAAACTTACAAAAAGTTTTAGAAGTGAATACAAATATTTTAGAAAATTTAATGGAAATAAGCTGTTTTGAAAATGTTGCTGCAACATGTTGCTAATAACTTTTTTTAAGTTGCCGAAATATAATAAAAATCTAAATGTAACTAATATAACAATCCAAAATATATATCTGCAAATATAAAAATGTTGCTGCAATATGTTGCTAACAAAAACTTTTAGTGACTACAAATCAAATAAAAAATTTCATAGATATCAAATTTTTATAAAAAAAATGTTGATTTCATTTATTTATGTATTCAAAATATTGCTGCAACATTTTCTAAACAAAATTTGTTTAAAAATCCATAATTATTTTTTGGTTTTAATTCATAAAATTTTCTATTTAGTATCTTTTTGATATATTTTGAATAAAACTTACAAAAAATTTTACAGTGTATACAAATATTATAGAAAATTTCATGGAGATCTAAATTTAAAAAATTTTAAAAATAAAAAATGTTACATACATATTTCTATGCATTCAAATATGTTGCTGCAACATGTTGCAAACAAAATTTGTATAAAAATCCATAAATGTTTGTTTAAATTCATAAAATTTTCTATTTAGTATCGAAATCTTTTTGGCAACATGTTGCTAATGAATATTTTGAATAAACTTACAATAGACTTTCTATAAATTATAGATTAATATTTACGTTAGAAATTTGTCTGGTCTAACATTTAAAATGTTGCTGACTTATTTGTATATTTCAATGTTGCTGAAATAAGTTGCTGCTAAGTAAACTTTGAAATATTATAGAACACCCACTAAGACCTGAAACAAATTATAAATTCCTATTAATTTTTTCATATGTAATTAATTTTAAAATGTTGCTGCAACAAATTGCTTTAGCAAAATATGATTAAATGTATAATTTTATTGTTATACAAAAATAATCATTTCCTTTTATTTCATACATATATATCATTCATATGTTTGTAGCTGCTACTCAATTATTATAATTAATACATTCCTTCCAATTTACATCTGTTTTCTTCTTAATAACATTTCAAAAATATGACAAATATGTCATATATGTCAATAATAACTGACAAGTAGTTAACACTCTTTAAGATGTTTGTTAAGTGGTTTAAATTAATAAACAAATAATAATCATATTTTTTTTTTTTTTTTTTATTTTTTCAATTCAGTCTTTAATAAAAGGGTGAGTTTTATATATTCTTTTCATTATTTGTTTTCTTATAATAACAGATTAATTACTGTCTCTTTTTTTAAGACTTTTGTAAGAATATTATATAAAAAATGATTGATGTCTTTAAAACTCATAAGGCATTGACGCAAAAAGAAAATTTTTGTATATTTTTATGAAATGAACAATTTTAAAATGCTAAACACACAAAATTAGCACCTCTCCCTCTATAACAATAAATTTCTTACCCTTAATTTGGCATTTAATTTTCTAGTGGTGATTAACCAAAACGCCTACAAAAAATACTAAATACTGAACCTTCCAAAAATACACCTTAATTAAATAATAAAACAGTAAAAAAATATAAAAGAAAGAAAGGAAGTGATGTTGGGACAGTAAAATAAAAAAAGGCACACGAGCGTAAAATTTTTATTTGAAAAGAGATTTTGTTACCATAGTTTTGACTTACTCATATATAGCATCCTTATCACGTTTATGTACTTCGGGTATTGCACCCATTAAATGATTAGCAACCGGTGATACATGACTAGGTGTACCATGGCCACCAGCACCAGCTGTGTGGTAGCCATGCATTCCAACTGAGGCCGCTGCTGCAGCAGCATGTGTCATGTGTGGTGAATGATGTGATGGTAGGCCTTGTAATCCAGGCGGCCGATGACCAACGTGTGGATCATACATGGCAGCTGCTGCAGCACCCGAATCCATACCATAGCCATGCAGGCCATCGTCATACTGAAATTTTTGAAAAAAACAGAAGAAAATGGTAAATTAGTAAAAATTGAAAATTTGTAGTTTGTTAATAAAAAAAATAATATTTTATAAAAACAGTTATTGTGTGAAATTAATATGTTGCTGCAACATTCTTAGGAATTCTATAAAACAATAGGGTTTGAACATGTTTGTTTAAAAAAAACAAACATGTAGCTGCAACATGTTGTCTTATAACAATCCTAACAAACGTTTAACGGGGTTTTAAATGATATTTAAAAATAATAATGTTGCAGCAACATGCTGCTACAAAATATTTAGTTTTTGTTATAACAGTAGTAAATGTTGCTGCAACATTCTTAGGAATTCTATGAAAAAATAGGGTTTGAACATATTTGTTAAAAAAACAAACATGTTGCTGCAACATGTTGTCTTATAACAATCTTAACAAACGTTTAACATGGTTTTAAATGATATTTAAAAATAACAGTGTTGCAGCAACATGTTGCTAACAAAACATTTATATAATAACGAAAAATTTAAACCCAAATCAATATAAAAAAGCAATTTTTAAATGTTGATGCAACATGTTGCTAGCCACTTTTTTTTTTTTTAAATGTTAAAATGTAAAATCAAGGAATAATAAGAGTAACGAAAATAACAAAAGAAAATGTAAATATGATTATATAAAAATGCTGCAGCAACATGTTGCTAACAACAATATTTCAAAGTGAATAACAAATCCGCTGGTACACACAAAAAAACAAATTTGATAAAAAGCTCAAATGCAACACAAATTTATATGATTACTAAATAATTTTTTTTGAAAATGTTGCTGCAACATGTTGCTTACAACTTTTTGTAAGTTGCCGTAGTATAAAAATAAGGCCAAAAGAAACGAAAATAGCAATTTAAAATTTGTGTGTGTAAATATAAACAGTTTGCTAAGCAAAAATATTCTTATCTAAAAACTGTTATTGTGTGAAATAAATATGTTGCTGCAACATTTTTTTTTTCACACAATAACAGTTTTTATAAAACATTGTTTTTCTAAGCAAACTGTTTATATTAAATAAAATTTGTTTAAAAAAGGTAAAAAAGATTTATACAAAACATTAAAAAAATTAATTTTATCACCTAGAGCTTTGCAACATGTTGCTTCGTTATTAAAGTTATTAAAACTACAATATTCCCGAAGGTTTTTTATTTTTATATTAAAATCTATCTACTAGAGTTCCAAGGTTGCAGAAACATGTTGCGGAACCATGCTTCTTTAACATGTTACGCGAAAATGCAGCATAAAAATGTTGCAGGATTATGTTGCATCAGCATGTTGCGTCAGCATGTTGCGTCAGCATGTTGCGTCAGCATGTTGCGTCAACATGTTGCGGGAACATGTTGATAAGCTTCAGTTCACAAATTTTAATTTTTCTAATTTATATATTACTAATAGTGACAAATCCAAATTTTTCAATGAGCTAGCAACTTGTTGCTGACAGAAAAATTACTAATGACGATAAAATAAAGTTTGTTAGTGTTTCTACAATATGTTCCATGGAGTAAATCTGCTATAAAAACAAAATTGAGGTTTTGGTAAAACTAAAGTAAAGTGTTCCTGCAACATGTTACTAAACGGGAATCATTTAAATTTTCCAGCAACATGTTGCTAAGAGAGAAAAGTCTTTGAAAACTAGATACATAACTTTTCAACATATTAGAGAACAAACTTAATTTGTTTGTAACTTCTTAGCAACATGTCTTAGCGACATGTTGCTTGAAAAAATGAAAATATCTATATCTTTAAAATCGTTCGATTGTTTAATAATATATTGAGTTTTGTCACTCAAAGTTTTTGAGTTAAATCTCGTCTTATTAAAGCTTTCTTTTTTGTAGTGATTTATTTTGGTAAGCCTACTTTTTTTTGGGTAGGTACGTTTAAAAATTTTTAAAAATATTCCCACACACTAAATAAAATTAAAAAAATTAAAAAAAAAAATACATTCTTTTGTCACCCATAACCATGTTTAAACGTGTATATTTATCAAAACATCATGATCATCAACGTTAAGCCAGCAACAACAGAATGAAAACAACAAAAAAAAAATCACAAAATAATAATAAGCTTGACCTTGTAATAACAGCCTTAACTTTATGTTTTAACGTTTTTTGCATACAAAATTAAAAAGTCTAAACAAATAAATGATTTTTATACAATATTTAAACGGTTTTAAACTACTATGTCTCATCTACGACTTTGCGCAACAAATTTAAAAACTTCTTTAACGCCACTTTATTAACAAAATACAAAAAAACAAAAAAAAAGTTTATGCATTTGGAAAGAAAAAAACCTATACACTTACTTGACAATGACAACCACGTTTAAGTTTTAAAAGAAAAAGTATAAAAAAAAACAACAGAAAAATAACAGAAAAAAAGTTGTTGCCTTAACACACCACTAAAACAAAATTAAAATACAACAACGACAGCAACAAAACAAAAAAAAAGATGATTGTTAAGATTTTTATCATTATAAAAATACAAAACTTTTAAACTTGAGAGTTCACACTGCATATAATTTTTGTATTCAATTTGACAAAATGATTTCTGCAGGTTGAAGAGTACACTTAGAAAAATAACTATCTAGCAGAACTTAAGGAAAGTATTAAAAAAGCAGCTGGCCCCAGGTTGGGCGCCAAAAAAACGATTATTAAAATTTATTAAAATTTTTTATTATTTGAAAATTGAAATAAAGTGCTGAATACTAGTTATCTTCAACCGTTGAATCTTTAATTATTAGTGCAACTTTGTTAAGAGATAAAGCAGACCCTATAGTGGGAGCCAAAAAAAAATAATAATATTTCTGATAAATTAATTTCAATAAAAAGTCATCTTGTATTTAGCTAAGTGCACAAAAAGATGTTGTATATTATACAATCACTGAAATATCATGCAGAATTGGCGGAAAGTATTGAAAAAGTAGCTGGCCCCAGGTTGGGCGCCCAAAAAATTAACTATTCATTGCTTATGTGCTCAAAATTATTCAAATTTGTTATTATTGTAAAATTTAAATAATTTTTTGAATCTTTGTTATCTTCAACCAATAAACCTCAGAATTTTAAGAGGATTTTCATTAACAAATAAAGCTGGCCCCAAGTTGGGCGCCAAAAAATAAAATATTTCTGATAAAAGAATTTCAATAAAAATTCACTTTTTATAAAAAAAAATTTATATAATTTAAGGAATACGAATACCACCTAAATCTTAGTCAAATTTAAGTTACTTAAAAAATATTTTGCTAAGTGTTCACAAAAAGATGTTGTATTTTATACAATCACTGAATGACTAATGTTACTTCGTACTCGTTTAAAATAAGAAAAAAAATTGTATGAGAATCTTGTTGTTTTGCTGGTTGTTATTTTAACGCTTAGTTTAAAGGATTGTTTGTTATCAATTTGAAAAAATCTCGTTTAAGCAGCAATTGACACATTGATGTAAATGTCAAGCTTTGTCAAATAATACAAAACACAAAAAAAATCTTAAAGGGGTCTTACAAAAATATTCATCTTTTTTTATTCAAAAACTTGTACCCCAAACAACAAGTGTTAATGATTAAAATCTATTTTTTTTATTATTATTAAAATAAAAATTTTCATACAAAACAAACTCAATTGAATTCATTTGTTGGTTTCTACAATTTTAAACCACCTGCACATTTTTTTTTTATAAGACTCATAAAAAGACGGAAGACTCTTTTTTTTGTACCTAATTCCTTCAGTTTACTGCTATTGTTTTGTGGCAGAAAACCTTTCTCAATATCAGTGCTTAAAGTTTATTTTTATTTTTTTTATGTTATATTCATACTCCACAACCAGCTTGGAAAGAAAACAACAGAGCACAGAAAAAAAAAATTGTCCTCCAGATACATACACAAGATTAGCAAAAGACTTCATTTCACATACATGCATTTTAAAACTTAAAAAAAAAAATTCAGGCAACCATGTGCATTGTAAAAAGACAACGAATTGTTACTCCCTTAAACCATAACACGTTTTACTAAACAACTTAAGAAAATAAAATTTTCAAGCAGTTTCCATGAAACGTCTTATGGCAACTGGGGAGATTTTTCCAATGTAGTTGAAAACAGTGCAGTTTGTTTTTTATATTTTTAGCAAGTTGTTTATTGTTCAAGTTTTGTGGGTTAAAGTCGCGGTTCAGATATTTGTCATTTACTACAATATTCGTTATATATAGTATGCTTGATTTGTAGAAAAACAGACAAAAAAAAAAACTACGGCCAAGATTGTCTAAAAGCAGTTAAACTATAAAGTTGTTATGCTAATTTTTTTTGTTCTTAAAAAAAAAACCATAGATAAAAAAAGAATATTGGGAAAAATTTAAAGCCAGTGAGAGAAAAAAAAAGTAAACAAAACAAATGGTTTTAGAACAGGAAACAGGAAATGCAACAACATAAAAAACGGTATTATTAAATTGAATTAAATATACTACAATTTATTAAATTGTAAGCAATTTGTTTGCGAAAAAAAATTAGATCTTTTAATAGAAAATTAAAAAAAAAAATGTTGCAGCAACATGTTGCTAAAACTCAAATGTTGTAGAAACATGTTGCTAAACTTAAAAATTTTACAAGAAAATAAAAACTAACAACTTAACCCCCTAGGTATGTATCTATTCTTATTAAAGTTTTATTAGCAACATGTTGCAGGAATATTAAAAAACGGTATTATTAAATGGAATTTAATATACTACAATTTATTTAATTGTAAGCCATTTTTTTTTGCCAAAAACTAGATCTTTTAGTGGAAATTTAAAAAAAAAATGTTGCAGCAACATGTTGCTAAGACTCAAAAGTTGCAGAAACATGTTGCTAAACTTAAAAATTTTACAAGAAAATAAAAACTAACAAATTAAACCCTTAGGCATATATCTATACTTATAAAAGTTTTATTAGCAACATGTTGCAGGAATATTAAAAAACGGTATTATTAAATGGAATTAAATATACTACAATTTTTTAAATTGTTAGCAATTTTTTTTGCTAAAAATTAGATATTTTAGTAGAAAATTAAAAAAAAAAATGTTGCAGCAACATGTTGCTGGGACCAAAAAGTGGAAGAAACATGTTGCTAAACTTAAAAATTTTACAAGAAAATAAAAACTAACAAATTAAACCCTTGGGCATATATCTATTCTTTTAAAAGTTTTATTAGCAACATGTTGCAAGAATATAAAAAACGGCATTATTGAACTGAATTAAATATACTACAATCTATTAAATTCTAAGCAATTTTTTTGTGAAAAAAAGTAGATCTTTTAATAGAAAATTTAAAAAAAATGTTGCAGCAACATGTTGCTGGTACCCAAAAGCTGCAGAAACATGTTGCTAAACTGAAAAACTTGAAAAGGAAATTAAAACAAATGAATTAAGCCATAACGCATATATTAATTATTCAAAAACTTTTACCAGCAACATGTAGCCACAATATTTATTTGGAATTTACCCAACTAAACAACAAGTTTACATCAAAAAAATATTTTAAATTATTTCCAGCAACATGTTGCTTAGCAATTTTATTAAAAACTACTAAAAACTAAGGTAATGATGCACCAAATTGATATTTTTAAACTATTTTCCACGAAAAAAAAATATACCAGAAATATGTTGCTAAACTTAATTTTATAATCAGGTACAGGATCTTTATTATGCATTAATCCTAAATATGAACTAAAAAATAAAAAAATAAGCACTAAAAAATGTGAATATTATTATAAAAAAGATTATTTTTATGAAGAAAATTCTTCCGACATTCGTCCGATGTTTCAATCAGCATCGCTGATCATCTTCAGGGATATTAACAAAAATATTTTAAAACGAAGTTGAGTTGAGGACTTCTAAGTTCTTTTTTAACTTTTTGTTTTTTACTTTGTTAAGTTTTTAACGAAAAAATATAATATCGTTCAGCCAAGCATTTCAGTTTCAAAGTTGATTATGCATTTATAGCAAAATATGCAAAAATATGAATTTTCTGCAAAATCTTCAAAAATATACACTAACGAGTAGATGCCATTTTTTAGCAAATTCTTTGATTGGCTAAGATATTCGGTATATGCTGCTCTAAATCTAACAGGAAAATATATGCATTTGCATGAAAATCCTCTACTTTTTTCATTAAAATTGCAACTTTCACTAAATCATGTGATACATTAAATCTGACTGAAACATGTTGCAAAGCAAAAATATTTTTAAAATAAGATACGTTTTTTGCCCATAATGAAGTGGACTTTTTGGCTTCTAATTATGCACATGTTGCTAAGCAAATTTTTTTTTAATAGATATTTTTTAGCATATAATGAATTGGATTTTTGGCTAATAATTGTGATATATCAAATGTTGCTAAAACATGTTGCAAAGAAAGGGTTGGTAGAAAACGTCAATTTTAAGTTAAATTTTCTGATTTTTTTCTTCATAGAACCAATTAGTATAAGAAAAATTTAAATTTTTGTAGAATTTTGTTTCATATTTAAAAAAATAAAATGTTGCTGCAACATGTTGATAAGCTGAATAGTTTTTAATTTTAAAATTTTCTTAATAGTTACCGTTTTTAGTTAAATTGTTAAAAGACCATCTTAAATTTAAAATGTTGCTGCAACATGTTGCTTGCCAAAAAACTATGCGTGTTTCTGCAACATGTTGCAAAGTCAAAAATGAGTTGTTCTTTATTTTTAGTCGGTATTTACTTAACTCATTAAAGTATTGAACTAATTCAAGTTTTTCTTATTTTTCAATGTTGCTGCAACATGCTGCTATTAACAATATACTTAATTATTTAATTTATTGACTATATAATTTCTAAATATGAAGGGCTTACTGCAAAAACTGGATAAGCAGCATTTTATTTTTTGGTGTTTTTCGCTTTCTACTGATGTTCCATTGACAAATTTTTAGCAGAAGTCTTGCTTAAGCCCTTCTTACAAGTATCTTGAGAATGAAAGTTCTGTCAAAAGTAATTTTTTCTACATTATTTCAAAAGTTTTATGGCAAAAACCACCATAAAATGAAATGATGCTTATCGAGTTTTTACGATAAGACCTTTATATATTTTTTTTAAATAGAAAATGTTGCCACAACATTTGAATAAGCGGATTTAACACAGTAAATATATTTCTGCTTCTATTTGATGTTTTGTTTAACTAACTAAGTATGTTGCTGCCACATGTTGCAAAGTTTAGTTTTTAGTTTTTTCTATTTTTATTTGGTATGTACTTAACTCATCCACAAGTATTGAACTAATTCAAGTTTACATTTTTCTTAACTTTCAATGTTGCTGCAACATGTTGCTTTTAACAATATACTTAATTATTTAAATTTTTATCGATTTTTGCTTTACTTATCCTAGCTAATGAAAATTTAAAAATGTTGCTGCAACATGTTGCTAACACAAAGTTCAATAATTGTTAAGTTATACCTTAAAAAAATCTAAATGTATTTATTAAAAATCGTAATAAAAAGTTTTAAGGCTTTAAAAATTGCTGCAACATGTTGCTAATCCAAAATGTATACTTTTTAAAAATTTAAGCTTAAAAAATATTATATTAATGATTGTTTTAAAACGTTTGACATTTTTAAATAGTTTTTATCATAATTTCATTAACTAATATCCATTCCCGCAACATGTTGCTAATTGCTGTTGTATCAATTTTATAGATTTATTAATTTTTAACGTTTTCTTTTCTTTTATTGTTTTTAATATAATTATTTTCCTAATCGTATCTTTATATCTTCAAATTATCTATAATTTTTATTTTTTTTTTTTGTTTATTTTTATTTTTTGTTGCTTTAAACCTTAAGTTATAAGTTTCTGGTTTTTATAAACTCAACATTTTTAAACATTTCTTATAATAAGCTACCACTAAAACTAGTTTTAAAAATACAAAATCAAAATATGTTTATAGGCAATGACCCTTTTGCTATAATATACAAATAAGATAATGACCTCAGGTTATACAAAAAAAAAAAACAAAACCTAATACGTTTCGGTTAACAAAAAAATGTTTACAAAATTGATATTGATATATTTTATAATTAAAAACAATTTTAAATTTACATAATTAAAAATTAATTTTAAAATAATACAAATTTTTAAAATAAAACAAGTTTTTTGTGTTTTTTTGCTACTAAAAAATATTTTTTAGATTTTTATTTTGTCTTATGGTTGTAAAAATATTGATTTTTTTGTATTTTTCTATATAAAAACCACCCACAAGTTACATAAATCCAAACAATATATGTATATATATATAAATATAATACATAAAGAATCATTTTGAGTTGAGGAATAAATGTTTTTGACAACATCAAAACAACTCATACTTAATTTTTTTTTATAATATTTTAGTTTAACAAATAACGATGACTACCCATGTTACCTACAACTACATGAATTTTATTATTCAAGTATACAATATTTTTTGTTCTTTTTAGAAAATATATAAAATTTCCTTAACTTTTACTAAAGAGAAGGAGGAAAAGGTTGTAAACGCCCCCCACTTAGAAACGGTTAAAAATATTTTATACTATGCTTAAACACGTGTATATAAACATAAATGTTATTGAAGGTAGTTTTTCTTGAGTCTGGAAGTATGTTGGAGGAATACAGTCAACTATGGATAATTGAAACACACCAAATTTATTTTATTTAGTTAAATATATGACATTTAGAAAATCTCTTAAATGTTGCCTTATCTCCTCATTTAAAATTTTCATATTCCTGCTAACTTGAGTTGACTGTAATTTAAGTATCATGTTATATATGTCGGTATATGCTGATTATGTTAGTTTTTGAACTACTACTATATAAATATTTACGTGTTCTTATACTATTAAGTTTATTTTTTAGTAATATTTTATTCCATTCTATGTTGTTTTGTTTTTAGCGAGAATTTTAAGGTTTATAAAAATAAAAATGTGAATATAAAAAAAAAATATATTTAATATTTATACTTTAACATAAGATTATTAAAAACGTTTATTTAAATATAGAATACACGCGATTTATTTATAAAAATTTATATATTCGACAACAGCTAGAGTAACAAAATTCTAGGAAATGTTAACAGTAGAAATTTAGTTTTAAGAGAACATAATTTAGAAGTTTTAAAGTTAATTTAAAATTATAAAAAAAACTGCTTAAAAATGTAAAGTATGATGTTTTCTTAATGATTTAAAAGTATTTTTTGCATAAAATTTATTATTATATGCAATTTTTTTAAACATGTTTAAAAATATGTAATGTTGCTGAAACATGTTGCTATGAAAATTACAAAATTTTTTTGTAATTTAATAAGATACAAACATAATTAAGAGAATTTGTTTGTAATGTTAAGAAATAAGTGTTGAAATGTTGCTGCACCATGTTTCTGCAACATGTTGACAAACGAAAACTGTATTACAAAAAGATTTTTAAGTAAATTTTGAGAATTAGAGAATTATCTCTATTTAATTTCTAATTTATTATTTGAATAATATTTTAAAATATGTCTGCAACATGCTGCTTAACAAAAATATTACAAACAATTTTTAAAACTATTTTACATTGAGAAGGTTAAGTTCCTCCTCTATTTTTTTTTTTGTTTGGTTGTTATATTTAAAATTGTGTCTGAAATATGTTGCTGAACAAAAAATTTGTAATACTTAAAAGGCTTGGTAATATTTTTGGTAATTTCAGAGCATTTTTATTAAAAACAAAAGATTTGTCACACTTAACGTAAAATTTATTTGAGATTTTCAATGTTGCTGCAACAAGTTGCCAAACTAAAATGCTAAAAAAATTAGTTATAAGCTTAATTGTTTTTTAGTAAGTATAAAAATATTGTTATTTGTTATTTATTGTTTTTGTATGAATATTATATTTAAATATGTTGCTGCAACATGTTGCTAAGCAGATCATTAACAAAACTGTAGTTCAAAGCGATTTTATTATATAAAAAATGTATTTGACACAATCAAATGCTAAATTTATTTTTGTTTTTAGTTGTTGCGGCAACAATGTTGCCAAACTAAAAAGTTACTACTAATAATAAGTTGAATTAATGCCTTTTTATAATAGTTTTAAATTATTGTTCTTTTAAATTTAATTAAATTGCTTGGATATTATACTTCAAAATGTTTCTGCAACATGTTGCGTTACAGAAAATTTTCAAGATTGTATATCAATGAATTTTAAAGGTTTTTTTCATAAAAAATGTTTTGGTTTCTAATAAAATGTTACATGAATTTTGAGTTTTTAAAGCAACAGTTTCCCATGCAAAAAGTAACAAATATTAATTTAAAATTAAATGGAAGTGTTTTTATTGACAAGGTTTTTCTTTGCTTAAATTTATTCTAATTTCATGGGCATAAGGTTTAAAAAATGTTGCTGCAACATGTTGCGAAACCATAAATCTACTTACACACATTAAAAGACAATTTTTTATGAAAAATGAAATTATTTTCCAACTTAAAAACCGATGTTTATTTCTTAGGTATGGGCTTTAAAATTGTTGCTGAAACATGTTGCTGAACTTAAAATCAGTAAAGACCATTCATAAAGCAATCTAAACGTGTTTCTCCTTATTTTAATTGTATTTCTTGTTCTTAGAATTGATTTTTCAAAATGTTGCTGCAACATGTTGCTAAGCTTAAATTAATCTTAACCCATTTTTCTCGTTAAATATGTATATTTCAACCATTTTTCGTTAATAAAGTCATATTTATTTTTTAATTTCAGCTTTTTTAAACTGCTGAAGCAAAAATCTGCAAAAACTTTTTATAAAGCAATCTAAACGTGTTTTTCTGTATTTTAATTGTATATTTTTTTCTTGAAAATGAGTTTTCATAATGTGTCTGCAACATGTTGCTAAACTAAAAATCTACAAAACTTCATTTATATTAATCTTAACCGAATTTTCTCTTCAAATCTTTAGATTTGAACCATTTTTTCTTAATAAAATTATGTTGTTTTTTTAATAACTAGCTTTTATGTTTAACTGCTGAACTACAAATCAGCAAAAACTGTTTCTAAAGCAATCTAAACGTATTTTTCTTTAGTATAATTGGTTTTTTATTCTTGGAAATGAGTTTTCAAGTTTTCAAAATGTTACTGCAACATGTTGCTAAACTAAAAATCTACAAAACTTTACTTAAATTAATCTTAATCGATTTTTCTCATCAAATCTTTAGATTTGAACCGTTTTTCCTTAATAAAATTATGTTGTTTTTTTAATAACTAGCTTTTATGTTTAACTGCTGAACTACAAATCAGCCCAAACTATTTCTTAAGCAATCTAAACGTATTTTTCTTTGGTTTAATTGGTTTCTTATTCTTGGAAATGAGTTTTCAAGTTTTAAAAATGTTGCTGCAACATGTTGCTAAACCAGAAATCTACAAAACTTCACTTAAATTAATCCAAATCCATTTTTCTAGTTAAATCTGAAGGTTTCAACAATTTTTCTTTAATAAAATTTTATTTTTTTTTAACTGCTGAACTAAAAATCAGCAAAAAGTGTTGCTAAAGCAATCTAGCTGTATTTTTCGGTACTTTAATTCTATATTTTTTTTTCTTGGAAATAAGTATTTTAAAATGTTGCTGCAACATGTTGCTAAGCTAAAAATCTACAAAACTTCACTTGAATGAGTCTTAACCCATTTTTCTTGTTAAATCTTTAGATTTGAGCTATATTTCTTTAATAAAATTATGTTCTGTTTTATTCCTGCTTTTTTAAACTGCTAAACCAAAAATCAGTAAAAAAAATGTTGCTAAGCAATCTAAACGTGTTTCTCTTTATCTTAATTAAATTTTTTATTCTTGGAAATGAGTTTTTAAAATGATGCTGCAACATGTTGCTAAGCTAAAAATCTACAAAAACTTCACTTAAATTAATCTTAATTAATTTTTCTCGCTAAATCTTTAGGTTTCAGCCATTTTTTTTTTTAATGCATGTTTTTTTTTAGTTCTAGCTTTTATTTTAAGCTGATGAACTAAAAATCAACAATAACTGTTTTTAAAGCAATCTAAATGTGTTTTTCTTTATTTTAATTGAGTTTTTTATTCTTGGAAATGAGTTTTCAAAATGTTGCTGCAACATGTTGCTAAGCCAGAAATCTACAAAACTTTACTTAAAAAAAACTTAAACAATTTTTCTAGTTAAATCTTTAGAATTTAACAGTTTTTCTTTAATAAAATCATGTTTTTTTGTTTTTAAATTCTTTTATTTTAAGCTGCTGAAATCAAAATCATCAAAAACTTTTTCTAAAGCAATCTAGTCGTGTTTTTGTTTATTTTTATTGAATTTTTTATTCCTGGAAACGAGTTTTCAAAATGTTGCTGCAACATGTTGCTAAGCCAAAAATCTACAAAACTTCATGTTTTTTTTTTAATTCCAGCTTTTTAAGAATGCTGAACCAAAAATCCGCAAAAGCTTTTCATAAAGCAATTTAAATGTGATTTTCTGTATTTTAATTATATTGTTTTTTTCTTGAAAACGAGTTTTTAAAATGTTGCTGCAACATGTTGCTAAGAGAAAAATTTACAAAAACTTCACTTAACCCATTTTTCTTGTTTAGTTTTTTCTTGAAAATGAGTTCTCAAAATGTTGCTGCAACATGTTGCTAAGCTAAGAATCTACAAAAACTTTATTTAACCCATTTTTTTCATTAAATATTTAGTTTTTAATTTTTTTTTTTTATTTTCCATCTTTTATTTCAAACTTTAAGTTTCCCTGGCTTATTTTTAAAAATTTAATTCCATTTATTTATATTGTTCTAGTTTTTATTTGCTTTTTGTTTATAGCAAAAAGTCTACCTATAAAACCGTATTTAAGACCATAAATCATTTAATCACTTTCATCTAACAAAAACATAACAAAAAAAGCCTTCATTTTAAATATTTCATAACATGCCTTCAACCTAAAGTGTTGCATGAGCATATAAAAGCTTTTTATCATCATCTCTCTACGCAACACTCATACACAAAACAAAATAAATATGCAATATTTATTATAACATAAAACATATTTTTATACATTGCAACATCTAAAAACAAATATTTCATTTTAGGAATACAAAAAAAAATATACAAAAATTATACCAAACAAACAACATGAACTTGAAAATCTAGGAAAAAAAATACATATTTCTAAAAATTCCCCCACAGAACTAAAAAAAAATATATATTTGGAAAAACTAAAACAATGAATGGTCAACAACATTTGTTTTGTTTAGTTTTTTGCTGCAGCAATATTGCGAATTGTTTGCAATTTTGTGGCAATATTCAAATACCAACACCATGTGTTTTTCATATATACACTACGAACTTAATATGCAGACATACATGTGTGGAAAGCAAATAGTATATGGAATTTTTGTATATAAAGTGACAATGAATGTTGAAACAATTTTTAGGTGTAGAACATAGAACAAAAAATTAAAAAAAAATTTTAGGAGAGTTTTCAATGTTTTTAGGTATTTTTGCAGAATTTTTATTTTTAGGTCGTTTTTGTATGGTATTGCTGTAGTAGGTAGTTTTCCTATTTGCAAAATGCTGCTGCAACCATGATAAAATTGCATTTCATATTATCTGTGTATGTAGTAAAAATGTATATGGAAAAGTATGTATACAACCCGTATGCAAATTTTTTTTTGTATTTTGAATATGCACTTTTGTATCTATGTTTTTTGCATTTTTTTTTTTTGAAAAAAGATCTGGGTGAACCTTTAATGGCCTTATATATGTATAAATGTATCTAACACCAAACAAACTCTCTTGAAAATTAGAAAAAAAAAAATGTTAGTTTCTACATATGTATTTGTTATTTTTAAAACCAGACATATTTACAGACAGTTTAGAGTGGTTTTGATATCTAATGTAGTTTTGCCATTTTTTTTTTTTTACTGTTGTTAGTTGGTTTTGCAAATAAAAATAAAGCAACAATTTGCTTTTAAAGGTTATATGCAACATTTGTTTTTCACCAAAAAATTAGTAAAAAAAAAACACAAATTTTACAAAAATAACTAACAAAACTTTTTATATATTAACATGGATTTTACCAAAAAAAAAAAAAAAGCAAATGTTTAGTTTAGCCTTTGGATAAAGTGTTAAATATCAACACAACAATTTGAAAATTTTTATTTGAAAATTTTTATTTCATTTTAGTTTAAAAAAGGGTTTGTTATTTCAATTTGAGGGTCATTTGTTTTTAAAATTTACAAAAAAAAATAATCCTTTTAAATATTGATTTTTTTTTGTTAGAAATGTTAGTTTTAATTATAAAATTTTTTGTATACATTTTTTTTTAAATATGTAGATAAGTCTATATATCTTTTTTGTAAGTTTCTTTTCTTAATTACTTGTTTTTTGTATGGGATTCCTAAATTTTTATATTTTTGAGGGTGTTTTCCTACAAAAAAAAAAAAAACATTTGATTTTTGTTCGTATTTTTTTCTTGTATATATTGTTTTATTGAAGACAAATGTTTAACACTCCCATAAATTGTTGTTTTCTTGATTTGGTTTAGTTTCCTTATATTAGAAATAAATTTTATATACCCAGGTAAAAAAAATTGTTTAAAAAAAAAATTATTAAAAGAATAATTTCTCGTATGTTGCAATGGCGATCACGGCGAAAATATTACACCGACCGGACTGTTACTATACATGATTACTTAATGTTGCTTCTAGAAGTCAAGTTCAGAATTTGAGTGATATCGGTTAAGCGGTTCAAAAGTTATGCACGAAAAAGTAAGGATACCTTGTTGAAAATGTTGATATATTCGACATAACCTTAAAATACATAATGCTTTAATTCGGCTGCTGGCTGATTGATTATATGTGAACAGATTTGGATATGATTGTAAACAAGTGCAATCCTAATTTGTTTGCGAAATTTTTTTTTCACCAAAAATTTTTTCGCGGATTTATTTTTTAAACATTTTTCTCAACATTTTTTTCTTCAATCAATTTTTTCGCGGAGTTTTTTTTTAACAAAAAAAAATTTTTTTTTTTTTCAAAATTAGTTTCTTTTTCAAATAAAGTTTTTTGAAATTACAATTTTTCATTAAAGTGGACCTCCAATGTATGGAAAAATTTAAAACTCATCTGTTTCAAAATCAGAGCCCGTTTTTGTCGATCGGCCAAAAATTTGTTCGCTGATTTTTTTATCATTTTTCTCCAAATTTTTTTCTTCAATCATTTTTTTCGCGGAGTTTTTTTTTTAACGAACAAAAATTTTTATTTTTTTTTCAAAATTAGTTTCTTTTTTAAATAAAATTTTTTGCAATTAAAATTTTTCCAATGTATGGAAAAATTTAAAACTCATCTGTTTCAAACTCGGGGGGCCGATTTTGTCGATCGATTGAAAATGTACCTGTCCGCATGCACTTTAAAGTTTGTTTCTGAAACGAAATTGGGGCAAAAATGAAAAATTTCTTGCGATACATCACATTTATTAACTTTGATGTGCTGAACACAAATATCAAAAAATTTTAAAATCGTTCAAACGGTTTTCAAGATATCGCAATTTGAAATTTTAAGAGATTTTTTTTTTTAAATTCTTGATCGCCGAAATCCGATATCTCGAAAACCGTTCGATCGATTTTGAAATTTTTTAGATATTCGTGTTCAGCGCATCAAAATAAACAAATATGATGTACAGTAAGACATATCGCTCATTAACTTGCAAAGTGACATAACTCAAAATATTTGATTTTGCAGAAAACGAGTTTAAAGTTTAGAATTTAAACTGGTTTTCGACTGAAAATGGCCGGTTAATAGAAAATGTAATAATGGCGTGTTCTCTTTAAGAGATATTAATACGAATTTTTGACACAATAAAAAGAATGATATAAAGAATAATTCTGTATCATTAACTCAAAAATCACGTTTTTTGAGTTATGACACTATGCAAGTAAATGAGCGATATATATTTTTTTTACTTTGCTCCAATTTCGTTCTCAGTGAGAACTTTTCGCAAACAAACTTTAATGACCTTGCGGCATGGCAATTTTTAAACAAACCAGCTCATATTTTTGTCAAAATTTTTTTTAAAATCGAAAATAAATTTTTGAAAATCAAAAATAAAACAATAAGGTCCACCTTTGCATACATACATTCGGCAAGGCCAAATTTTTTTTTTTTACTTGTTTTTATTAAATTGTATCCGAAATTCCTGTATAACCCCATAATTGTGAACCTCGATGTCCGTCTGTCTGTTGAAATCACTTTTTTTTGAAAAACTAGAATGTTTTATAGACTGATACAACACTAAAAGGTTTGTCATGCATTAAAATTGTTTGTATGTAAAATGTATTGAAATCGGTTCATTAATTTAAAAGTTATAACAGAAAATGTCGATATTTTTTAGCTTAAAATGTCGATATTTTTCAGCCTAAATCACTTTTTGCAAGAATTCATTTGTTTACATTTAAATTATGAATTTGCTTGTAAAGTATATACGGAATACCATATATATTCGTAATTCTCAATCGATTTTTAGTCGATCTGTTGATGTCCGTCTGTCTGTTAAAATCACTTTTTTCTGCAAACTAAAATGCCCGAAGAGCTGCTGTAAACACTTAAATATTTATCATTTAAGTAAGTTGTTTGTATAACAGTTTGGTTGCAATTGGTGTATTGGATCAAAAGTTATGAAAAAAAATGTATAGATGGGATTATTTAAAATTGCATTCTTAGAATGTTTTCGGAATTAATATAAACATATTTGTTATGAATCCATGTTGTTTATATATAATTTATATTGAAATCGGTTCATTAGATCAAAATATATATCAAAAATGTAAAGGTGCGAGATCCATTTGTCTGTTGAAATCACTTTTTGAGAAAAACTAAATGGTATTGAGGGCTGTTATGAAACCGGAATATTTATCATGAACTTAAATTGTCTTTATGTAAATTTGGTTGAAATTGGTGCAGAAGATCAAAAGTTATGACAAGATATGTAAAGAAGTACAATTTTGTAATAATTTTTTAATAAATTTTGTGTTAACGTTCGCATGTGTCCAGCAGCAGAAGAGTTATATCATTTTGATATAACAGTTAAATTGGAAAAATGCAAAATGCAAAATGCAAAATGAGAACTTTTTTGGGTATTCCAACACCGGTTTCAAACACTCCAGTTAGTGTTATCATCAGTCCACACAGAAAACCAATTTGCTAATTTTCAACAGAAATTAAGTTGAAACAACAAAAATTCGGGAGACACATGAGAATATACTTAGGTTGTAACAATTGAATATCGGTATTACTAAGCTATTTTAATTAAAACAACCACAATATTTGGGATTATGAATTTGTAGGTTAAGTCGAATGCACCAAAATGTTCAAGGTATTTATAAATTTGAGTTTATAACTTTTGAACCTATGAACCGATATCTGATTGAAGCATCCACAAGCATCCAGGCTACAGAAACAGCTATTTATGTAAACAAATTTGGCCATTATCACCGTTTGAACAGACAGCCGGGCAAAGCTTCTTTGGATTTAAAAGTTGCGGTCCACAATATTTTTTTTTGTTTGTTATAGTTTAAGTTTCTTAGCTTCGTTTATAAATTTCATTTTTACTCGGGTTTAAATATATTTATTTGGTATTTGGCCTGCCTTGTATAGGGTTTAAATAAATGGTGTTAGACAATTAATTTTTAAGGCATGTTTAGTCTATATTTCTTTTTTTGAACATTTTTTTGTTGTTTCGTTAAAATGAAGCAATGATTTTTATATATAAAAATAAAACAAAATAATTTTTTTCTTGGGGTGTTTAGCATTTAAACATGAATTTTTTTATTAATAAAATTATTTAAATAGAAAAAAAATTAATAAAAATATAATAAATTAAAATTATTTTAAATTAAACTAAAATTATACAAATCTTTAACAATAAAATAAATAAAAAATTTAATTATTATAAATTAAAAAATTAAAAAAAAATATTATTAAATTATAAAAAATAAAAAATAAAAAAATTATAATAAAATTAACAATATAAAAAAATCTCGCAAAGGAAACACATATATTTGCAAAACTTAACTGATTGCATAGCATAAAAAATTGTGCCCTTGCAAATCTCAAAACCTATAAAAAGAAAAGTAAATTTGCACTTTTGCAACATTTTAAATTCTAAATAACATTAGAGCATATAACATAGGTTTACATCAGTTGTATTTAAGACAAATTAAAACAAGTGCAAAATAATTTTGCACTTTTGAAACGTATTAAAAGTCATGCAAAGTTACAGGGATCTTAAATTTACTTTTTAAATTTTGGTGTATTGTAAAAAAGTGTCTCAAAGCGTGAAAAATACGTTAAATTAACTGATCGCTTAAAAAAACTATCCTTGTTAAATTAAATTAAAAATATGTTAACAAATATTTTGCACTTTTGCAACATATCTGAATTTATACAAAATTAGAGTCTCACATTTTTTTTTTAATTTTGTCGCACTATAAAAAAATATTTTAAAAGGATTAACAAATCAGTTTGCTGCAGTTAACTTATGGCAAAAAAAAATATCCTTGCTAAATTTAAAAACTATTGCAAAAAAATTTTGCACTTTTGCAACGTTTAAAATTTTATTTTGTTATAAAAAAGACTGAATAACAATAGATTGGATGAAATATTTTTTTAAGGCATACAAAAGGATCTGTTAAAAACAAAAAAAGTGCAAAATAATTTTGCACTTTTGCAATGTTGCAGGAATCCCAAATTTAATTTTTGAATTTTGGTGAACTAAAAAATAATGTCTCGAAAAGAGAACAGACAAGTTGCAAAATTTAACTGCACGAGGAGAAAAGGTTCGTATCAGTTATATTAACGTTAAAAAGTGCAAAATAATTTCGCACTTTTGCAATGATGCACGAATTCTAAATTAAATTTTTTTGATTTTAGCGGACTATTAAATAATGTATCAAAAAGAGAATAGACAAGTTGCAACATTTAACTGTCAGCAAAAAAAAAATAACTTTGTAAAATTCCGAAAATTATTTCAAGATTGCAAATTTAATTTGTTGTGAAAAATTTTGATTTTGCAAGAGTAAAAAAAATTTATTTGGAAGCTTAAAAATTTCTTACAGCAACATTTTTTGTTATTTTTTTTTATTAAAAGACTTTTTTTAATTTAGCGCTTAAATTTTAAATTTAACTAAAGTTTAATCTTCCGCTCTGATGTGTGTTTTACTATGAAATCTTTTTAAGTGAATTAACATTGTTTCTATTGTTTATTAAATTTATTAAATTAGTTTTTAACGGAAATTATATTTAATTAAATTAACATGGATTTTTTTTAGTTGTTCAAAACCATCGTTGGTTTTTTAAGTAACAAAAACCAGAGCAAATAAAACTGAACGTACAGTGAAGTCTCAGTAAAGCGAAAATTATAAAACCGTTTTATGGGTTAATTTTTGAGGTGTCCTAAGGAATCAGTATTACAAATTTCACGTTTTGTTAGAGAATTTGATCTAACTCCTGCACACAAAAAAAATTGCCAAAGAACGATTTTCATAATATCTATGAACAAATTCATAAATATTTATTAACTTTTTCATAATACTTTTAAACTTTTCATAGTATTTATCAATTAATTAATTATAATATGTGGAATTTAAGAAATATTTAACATTTTTGCATAAATACTATGAAAAAGTTCATAATTTTGTCTGAATTTGTTCATAAATACTATGAATTTCGTTCATTGGCATTTTTTTTTGTGTGTTGCAAATTTACAAATTTCACGTTTTGTCAGAGAATTTGATCTAACTCCTGCACACAAAAAAAATTGCCAATGAACGACTTTCAAAGTATCTATGAAAAAATTCATAAATATTTATAAACTTTTTCATAATGCTTTCAAACTTTTTCATAGTATTTATGAATAAATCATAATGTGTGAAATTTAAGAAATATTAAACATATTTGCATAAATACTATGAAAAAGTTCATAATTTTGTATGAATTTGTTCATAAATACTATGAATTTCGTTCATTGGCATTTTTTTTTTTTTCTGTGTGTTGCAAATTCTAGATTTTTTTTTATATATTTTTATATTTAAACGGAAATTCCTTAGTAATTTTTTTAATTTAATTTTAATTGTAGAAATTAAATTTTTAAATAATTTTCTAAAAGAGAGTGAAGCAAACAAAAGAACTTGTTATGTTAATTCATAAGGTGGGAAAATAAATGACCTCGAACTTGAATATACTCTTTAACGTTGCAATTTTAAAATATTTTACTCACGCAAAATCGATTAATTTATTACTCAATACTATTTGAAATTCGATTTATATTAAATTTAACTTCAATTCAACGTTGTAATTGATTCAATTAATGTTATAATTAAAATTTTCACATTTGCTTAAAAAATGCAATCAATCGGTTTTGTATGTAGCAGCCAACGCACACAAGAATGCAAAAATACCGAAAAAACTTATATTTTGAGTATGTTTATTCTGGCTCGAGGTCGAAAAAACTTTAAATGTCAAAATTATTTTCAAACAAAATAAGTAATTAATATTCGCATTTTCAGAAATCAATTAATTTTGTAATTGAATCAACGAATTTCGTAATTAAAATTAATTTTTAGTTTTTTCCGTGTAAACTTTGCCGTGAACAGAAAGATTTGAAATGTTTAGAGAGAAACATTTTATTGCTTTAACCGAAATGGTTGCCTATAGAATAATTCAAATACAGGACCATGCGTTTTTAGTTGTTACACCAGAGTTTTGTTGGGGATGACAGAAACTGAAGTTTTCTAAAAAAATATTTACATTAATTAACCTAAAAATACGCACAAAAATACAAAAATAACATAAAGATCATGCGTAATTAATATGCGCATTTTCCTGATCAATTAATTTTCCCGAAATCAGTTAATTTTCTAATTGAATCAATCAATTTCGTATTTAAAAACCATTTTTATTGCTCTAACCAAACATACACTTTCAGTTGTTACAACAGAGTTTGTTTGGAGATGACAGAAATTTAAGTTGTCTCAACTGAATTTCTGTTGTCGCAATTAAAAAATTCGATTGAAGCAATGTAAAAATTTGACTAGTGACAAATTTAGTTGTCACAACCATTTTTTTGTCTGTATGAAGTATAGTTCAATTTAAAAACTACAACCACACACACAAAAAAATAAATTTCCAACTGAATTTTTCAGTTGCATCAACTTTAAACTCAGTTTCTATTAATATATTCGGCTGTGACAACCGAATTTTGTATTTTTTTCATTTAAAAAACAGTAAGATTGCCCGAAATCAGTCGTTTCTAGCGATATTCAATTGTGGCAACGTATTTGCAAATGCATCAAACGAATTTTAATTGCATCAACGGAATTTCAGCTGGAAATTAGTAATTTTTAATGTTTAGAAAGAAGAATTTAATTGATTAAACCGAATTGGTTGCTATCAAAAACTTCAGGAACATACATTATTAGTTGTTACAACAGAGTTTTGTTGGAGATAACAGAAATTTAGGTTGCTTCAACTCAATTTTTCTGGTCACAATTAAAAAATTTCAGTAAAGCAACGTAAAAATTCGATTAATGACAAATTCAGTTGTCACAACGAACTTTTTTCTCTGAATAAAGTACAGTTCAATGTAAAACTACACACACAAAAATAAATTTTCGACTGCATTTTTCAGTTGCTTCAACTCAAAATTTGTTTGCTGTTACTATATTCGGCTGTGACAACAGAATTTTGTATTTGTTTCATTTAAAAACCAGTTATATCGACCGAAATCAGTCGTTTTTAGCGATATTCAATTGTGGCAACGTATTTGCAAATGCATCAAACGAATTTTAATTGCATCAACGGAATTTCAGCTGGAAATTAGTAATTTTTAATGTTTAGAGAGAAGAATTTAATTGATTAAACATAATTTGTTGCTATTAAAAACTTCAACTACAGGAACATACATTTTTAGTTATTACAACAGAGTTTTGTTGGGGATGACAGAAATTTAAGTTGTCTCAACTGAATTTCTGTTGTCGCAATTAAAAAATTCGACTGAAGCAAAGTAAAAATTTAACTAGTGACAAATTTAGTTGTCACAACCATTTTTTTCTCTGTCTGAAGTACATTTCAATTTACAACTACACTCACAAAAATAAATTTTCAACTAAATTTTTTCGTTGCATCAACTTAAAATTTGGTTTCTACTAATATATTCAGCTGTAACAACCGAATTTTGTATTCGTTTCAATTAAAACCAGTTATATCAATCGAAATCAGTCATTTCTACCGATATTCAATTGTGAAAACTTATTTGCAAATGCATCAAACGAATTTTGGTTGCATCAACTGAATTTCAGCTGAAAATTAGTAATTTTTAATGTTTAGAGAGAAGAATTTAATTGATTAAACCGAATTGCTTGCTATCAAAAACTTCAGGAACATACATTATTAGTTGTTACAACAGAGTTTTGTTGGGGATGAGAAAAATTGTTGTTGTTTTAACTGAATTTCTGTTTCCGTCACAATTAAAAAATGTCTAAAGTACAGTTCAATGTAAATCTACACACACAAAAATAAATTTCCAACTGTATTTTTCAGTTGCATCAATTCAAAATTCGGTTTCTGTTACAATATTCGGCTGTGACAACCGAATTTTCTGTCTGTTTCAATTATAAACCAGTTATATAAAACGAAATCTGTCGTTTCTACCGATATTCGATTGAAGCAAAGCAAAAATATGACTAGTGACAAACTAGTGACAAATTTAGTTGTCACAACCATTTTTTTCTCTGTCTGAAGTACATTTCAATTTACAACTACACACACACACACACAAATAAATCTCCAACTGAATTTTTCAGTTGCATCAACTGAATAATATATTCGGCTGTATTCGTTTCAATTAAAACCAGTTATATCAACTGAAATCTGCCGTTTCTACTGATATTCAATCGTGGCAACATATTTGCAAATGCATCAAACGAATATTGGTTGCATCTACTGAATTTCAACTAATAATTAGCTAATTTGTGTTCCGTATGCACTTTTTTGGATTGGATTTATTTGCCATTCCGAGACTTTTCTGTTAAAAGATCTTTATGTGCGTGAGTAGTGAAGTTCAAAAGCAAGTGTTTGCGTAAATTTTTTTTTTAATTTTTAATTTTTGTAAAGTCTTTAAAATGAAAAAATCCCCAGCAAAAATACAACAATTTACGAAAATAAAGAAAATAAATTGCGTGCTGATGGTTCATTTAATTTAATGAGCAACGGCGTGCAGCACAAACTTATCTAAATGATTTTTTTCGAACAACATTATATTTTTTTTAAATTATTTTTTTTTTTCTTTTAACAAACAAAAAAAAAAGTAATGTTTTCTTAAATTAAAAGTAATTTACAGAAAATGTATTAAAATTAAACTAACAAATGAGTTTAAACAAAGCAAAAAATTAAAAAAAAAAAAAAAATTCTGAAATTTTCAAACCAAAAAAATGAAAGGTGCTTTCTGTTATTGCCGTTATATTTAATATATTTTAAATTATATGTTAACTTGTAAATGTGAGACCATAAACACTTGTTTTTAACCAGGTTCTTTAAAAAAAAAGAACAAAAAAAAAATTTCATCTTTCTTGTATTTTTTTTTAACAAACAAATTAAGTAATTTTCTTAAGAAATTATTATTTTTTTAAAAAAAAAAGCAATTGTTAGAGTTTAAAAATTGAAGAAAATTATAAATAAATGAGACAAATATAATTATATTTTTTTTCTTCTCAATGCAAGTTACCACACACTCATATTTCTGCATATATGACGACTTCTTTGACACGCAATTTCTACATTAAAAATATTGAAAACTTAAGTAAGAATTTTTTTTTAATTTTTTTTCTTGTTGTTAACTAACTGCATTTTACGTAAAATATGCAAATATTTATGAAATTGAAACGTTTGGAAAAAATTCCTTTCCACACAAAAAAATAAAATTGTGTTTTCATTACAAATTACATGAACAACACTTTGAGGTTAACCCCAAAAAAATATATAAAAAAAAAAATTGTATATTTTTATTTTTTTTAAATAATAACAATCATCAACAAACACATCACTTATTTCAGAAAATAAAATCTAGAATACAAGGTTTACAATAATATTTTGTTCCAACCTCAAATACCGCACATTGTATTTTAATGTTTAAAAATTGTACAATATTTTTCAATTTTTTTTTTTTTTTTTGTTATTTCTCCAACAATTTTACTTTTTTTTTTTCATTTTGATTAAATAATAAACAAATAAACAAATTAATAAAAGTAACAAACAATAAAAAAAATATTTATAAAATGTTTTTTTTTTCTTTTCAACAAAAAAACCGCAATATAAAGTTTTTCTACAAAACTGCACACGTTTTACAAAAAAATATAATGGCTAGAAACAAACATTTTCTGAGTACTGTGCAGCAATTTTCATTTATTGTGATGACCTGTTATGTAGTTTAATAAAAAAAAATATTTATAAAACAATAGGGGCAATCACAATATCAATTTTGTTTGGAATATTGACACAAAATAATTTTGCAAGGCCTGTAACGTCTAGCAAAGTGTCAGAAATCATAGACTAAAATTTTTAAGTACGGGTGTTCTATAAAAATTTTTTTTTAAATAACAAAAAAATATTTTGCACCTCTTATTTAGCTTTAGTTCGTATATTTTAGAATAGCGTGGCAAATTATTTTGCAATTTTTGGAAGTCTTGGAAAATAAATTTCGCAACACCAGTGAACTCTAGGAAAGTTTTAGTAGCTTTAATTTGATAAGAATCAGCAATTTATAAAAAACTTTCTTAAAGCAAAGGGTTCTGATTAATTTTTAATTTTTATAAATTCGCACATTGTAAAATTTTTTGCAATTTTGCAACCTGACTAAACTCCTGCAAATTTAATTATTATTGTTTAAAATTGTTTTTTTTACACAATAATTGGGCATCTTTTTTGTCTAGCAAAGTGTCAGAAATCATTGATCATTTTTTAGTTCTGTAAAAAAATATTTTGCACCTTTTATTTTACTTTAGTTCTTATATTTTAGAATAACGTTGCAGATTATTTTGCAAGGGGTAATGTTTTACTTTGAAGTGATTTCTATAACAACAAACTGTGCCTAAAATAAAATGCGTTTGCAGCTATTTAAAGTAATTTAGGCAAAAATAACTCTTGGAAAATACTTTTCGCAACACCAGTGAAATCTAGGAAAGTTTTAAAATTGAAAAGGATTAGCAATTTATTCAAAAATTTCTAAAAGCAAAGCTTGCTGCTTTTTTATTTTTATAGATTACTACATTGTAAAATTTTCCTGCAATTTTGCATTTGTGCAAACTTCACAAAACTGTTGAAAACTTAATTATTATTGTTAAAAAATGTTTTTTTACACAATTATTTAGTTTTTGTGTTTTTTTCTAAAACAACTTAATCACAAAATTAATTTTGTTAAGAATATTGCCCCAAAATAATTTTGCAAGACTATTTAACTCTAGCAAAATGTTATAAATCATTAACTATAATTTTTTAGTGAGGGTGTTCCATAAACGAAATTTATCTAAATAACAAAAAATAATTTTGCACCTTTTATATAGCTTTTATTCTTATATTTTTAAATAACATTGCAAATAATTTTGCATTTTTGCAATATTTACAGTATTGCATTAAAATTTTTTGTGTAACAAAATGTGTCTTAAAGTAAAATAAGTTTGCAACACTTTATATTTTAAAAACTAATGCATAGAATTATAATTCGAGTAAAAAGAATACCCAAACTTAAAAGATTTCTTCAAACCATACGTGGTAAAATCGCAATTTTGCAAAGTCACTTAATTTTAGCAAGGGTAAAAGATTTAGAAGAACTAATAAGTTTGCAAAAACGCTACATGAAAAAAAAAAATAAAAATTTGCAATCATAATATCATTTTTGTGTATAATTTTGCCACAAAAAAATGTTGCAAGGCCAGTAAAGTCTAGCAAAGTGTCAGAGATCAATACTTAAATTTTTTGTTTGAGGTTTCTAACAAAAACTTTCTTAAAATTGCAAAAAAAATTATTTTGCACCTCATAATTAACTTTAAGAATAACGTTGCAAATTATTTTGCACTTTTGCACTTGTCTCTTGCAAGTTTAAAAGATTCAGAAGAACTCATAAGTTTGCAACAACACTGCATAAAAAGCAACGTCATCTTTCCATCACTATTTCAATTTTGTGTAAAATTTTGCCAAGAAAAGTTTTTGCAAGGCCCGTCAAGTCTAGCAAAGTGTCCGAATCAAAAGTTAAATTTTTTGGTTGAGGTTTCTAACAAAAAATATCTTTAAATTGCAAAAAATTATTATGCACCTCATATATGTATAGCTTTCATTCATATATTTAAGAATAACGTTGCAAGTTATTTTGCACTTTTGCACCTAATTCACAAACAAAATAAATCAGGAGAAATACATATTTTAATAACAGTATAATCTTGAAAATATTAAGGGATATTTAGTTAAAATTTAATAGGATTATAATTTTAGTCAAAAAACTCCCAAACTTATAAGTTTGCCACAAACCATACATGGGAAAAAACGCAATTTTGCAAAGTCACTTAAGTCTTGCAAGTTAAAAAGATTCAGAAGAACTAATAGTTAGCAATAACACTACAGGAAGAAAAGCAATTTTGAAATCACAATACCAATTTTGTTTTGAATTTTGCCACAAAAAATTTTGCAAGACCATTTAACTCTAGCAAAGTGTTGCAAAACATTGACAACAATTTTTTAGTAGAGGTTTCTATAAAAAAATATATTAAAATACCAACAAATAATTTTGCACCGCATAATTAGGATTTATTCTTATTGCAAATTACTTTGCACTTTGCTTTAAAGTGCGAAACAATTTTGCAATTTATTTTATCCCATGTTAAATTAATTTTTTGCACTTTGCAAGGGTAAACAATTTCATTATAGTAAAGTTTTAGCACTTTTGGTATAATGTATAACAGATAAAAATGTCTTAATTGCAACTTTTAAAGTTGTAGTGTTTCCCTTTAATGTATCAAAAAAATATTTTGCAATGCCATGGAACTCTTGCAAAGTTGCTTGAATCGAAAATCGCTCGAACAAAACTACATTTTCTTAAAAAAATCAAAACTTTGATCGCAGGGCGCCACGGGTTAAACTGATCGGATAGAAAATATTATAAATCGTAGTTTGTCCATTCTATGAATCAAAAAAAAAAATCTGCAATGCAATGGAACTCTTGCAAAGTTGCTAGAATCAAAAATCATTTGAACACGGGAACATTTTTTAAAATTAGTAATTTTTCCAAGCTCTATAAGAGATCAAGGATTTTAATTTTTTTTTTTAATTTATTGACAGTAGGAAAAAAAACACTTTTAGAAAATTTAAATTTGAGATATCTCGAAAACCGTTTGACCGATTTTAAAACTTTTTTGATATAAGCGTTTAGCTTTTCAAAATAATAAATATAACGGAAGACGTATGTAATTTTTTATTTTTTCAAAAATCCAAAACTTTAATCGCCAGGCGCCACAGGTTGGGAAAATCAAAAGTTTATGAAAAAAATGACACTTTAATAATACATAGATAATATTTTTGCATTTTTGCAATGCCTTTTGCGCTGCACTTTTTAATATTGTAAAAGAAAATAATTACACAACAATTTTTTGGGTTCAATTTCACAATTCTTTTTTTTAAATAGCAAGATTCACTTTTGTCAACACATGAAATATAATTTGCACTTTTACTAGGGCTGTTGCATCACATTTAGAAATTTTTCCAATCTTTCCAAAAATTTATGTTAATAAAAAAATAATTGCACTACAACACTTTTGGAGCTTTAATATACATTCTTCTTTTTCAAATGTCAAAATCACTTCTGCAAACTTAGGAAAAATCTTACTAAAATTTTGCAATGCTTATTGCGTCGGAACTTTGAGCGTTGGGGATTTTTACAAAAAAATTACTCCTAATAATCGAAAAAAATATCAGCATCATTTATCAAGTTTCAAAATTTTCTACTGCATACACTGGCAAAATAATTTTGCACTTTTGCCAGGCCTATTGCATTTTAATTTTAGTTTAAAAAAAAAAAAAAATCTACCGTGATCTCCCCTAACACTACGTTATCATAACTTCTACTCATAATAAACAATTGAATTTAATGAATTAATTGTTTAAATAAAAATATATTTAGTTTAACAAAACAAAAATTTGTTATATTGAAATTCTACTACAGCTCGCACTACTTTAGTCTTTATGGTTAGCAATGTTAATTTTTAAAATAAATATTGAATTATAAAGTAGCGTTAAAACGTTTTATTTTACTTTTAAATATTTTAAGAAAATTTTTTTGTATTAAATTGTTAAATGGCTGCACTCAAAATAATCACTCTGTTAAATTACAGAGATACTCTGCTGAGCCAGCAGAAAATACCATAGATTTCCAACCAGCAAGATTTTTTGTTATTTTACATAGAAAACTCTGTAAAATTGTTTGGACAAATAAAAAACTGTAAAATTACATAGTTTCTAGTAAAATATTAGTTAAATGGGATTATAATTTTACAGATAAATACTCTGTAAATTTACATAAATTTGTAAAAACTCTTAAAATTATTAAGATGGATAAAAACTGTAAATTTACAGCATTATCTGTAGAATGTTGGTATGAGACCAGAAGCTTTCAAAAAAGTTCTGAAAATTTACAAAGTTTTTGTTAAATTTATTTGATTTCAAACTTGAACACATGAAATAATTGAGAACAAAAGTAACAACATACATATTTATAATAATAAAAAAACAAAAACTTCTTAAGACGATAATCACAATTGGAGCGGCGCGGTTTTCCGCAATGTCCCCATAAAAATAGAATTGAATCTAGTTTGGCGGAAAAACGCGACGGTTTTTTGTTTTTATACAAAACGTGTGTGAACAGTTGCGGAAAAATTGCGCTCCAATTGTGATTATTCTCTGAAGTTGTCATTCCAACGGCGTTTTTAAGTTTGTTTAACTGTGCGTGCATGAACTCGAGAACTTCTCTGCTTCAAAAACATTAACAGTCTGACAAGCCGTCAAAATTATTCTTTGAGTATTACGTATATTTTAAATTATTAAAATTCACATATTTAGTGATGCATTTAAGCGGTAGATGTTCACCGAGGTTTTTATAAATTAATAATTAATGACGATTTGATCAGGGGCTATTTAAATATGAAAATTGTGTTTCATAAACTTGGAGAAAAAAATAAAATTTAAATGATCCTGATTAAATGCGTTTCCCACTTTGCGCCATGCGAACGCAAAACGTTATATTTTAATTTCTTGTTTAAGATCACTTTCTATGTGGCAACTATAAGAATTCTTATTCATTTTCTTCGACTGTAATGTGCAAGAAACATGGATAAGTAACAACTTGTCACAAAATAAAGGCAATTGCCATCATTTAAATGTGCCCGCTTAAATGTTTCGGACGCGAATGTTTAACTTTGTAGAAATTATTTATAAACTCGCTAGATGTTCTCATGTTGTTTTTTCTATAAACTTCTAATTTTGGGTGCCACATTTGTGCGGGGTCATTCTAATAAACACTTATAAAATTAAAGGGAAATCGTCTAAGAATGTTGTAACTTTCCTTTATATTTTTTTAATGGGCTTTACACAACGGTCACTTTTTTAGTTTTAATCAATTTCTCATTCTCAGTAGTGTTGACAATTAAGAAATGCCATCGTGTAAATTTGCCCGCTTTAATGCATCCAAATTGTAAATACTTTTTTAGCTCCAGTTTTTCACGTCATCCTCGTAAAATTAACCAGGTTTTATTGTAATTTAAGACACTTTTTAAAATGGGGTTTATCGGTCATATTTGAAAGTTTTTTGGAGAGATTTTTATTTGAAAACTGTATTACAGAGTAATAAGTAAAATTAAAATTTAGTATTTTGGTTATGAGAAAAAAAAACAAAGTATTTTTCTTAAATCTGTATTTTAACAAAAAAACTCTGTTTATTATCTGTAAAATAGAAATTACAAAGTAAAATTACAAATAAAATTTTGTTTTTCGGTCACAAGAAAATACAAAGTATTTTCTTAAAATCTGTATTTCGACAGATAACTTTGTCAAATATCTGTCGAATTGAGATTACAGTAATTTTACAGAGTATTTAACAGAGTAATTATTTTGAGTGTGTAAATACTTCAAATTTTTATGATAATTTCAAATGCAAACATGCATTAAAAACTATTTGAAAACATAATGATTGAAAGTAGTTTAAACTGAGGAAATTATACCGTAAGAGGTAAGTAAAATTTAATGGAGAGATAAATTTTTAATAGAAATAATAAAAAAAAAGCTTTTACAGAATTTGACAAAAAACTGTAAATTTCGGAAAACTTTATTAAAGAAAATAAATAAGGAGTTTGCTAATTTAAAAATGCTAATTCGGAATTATGTGAGTCTAAACACTGGAAAAAAATGTATTTTAGGCTCATATTTTATTAAATCGTTGTTCCATTAACAAATAATTTAATTGTATTGACAATAAAAATGATTGAAATTTTATTTAACAACACAATTTCTTAAAACAATTAAATTGTTTGTAAAAACAATACAATTTTTTTCTGCTTTAATATTATTCTAAACTAAAAAAAAATGTATTAATACACGACTTAAGGCCAGTAACTGATTTTGCATTTCTTATCAAATTTTCTAATTAAAAAACAAAACCTTGAAACAGTTAAATAAAAAAATATTACTTAAGACGCCTCTCTGCCGATTTAGCTCTACTGTGCAAAAAATAACGGTAGCCACTCTAATCCAATTTAAATTATTTTTATTTGTTTAAAAACAAAATCCTAAAAACGATGTCGTATATTTAACTTGCGATAAACTGCATAAAAAAAACTTTGTTAAATTAACTAAATAACTTAGTTAAACAAGATTTTGCTAAATCCGATTTAAATTATTTTGTTTAAAAGTGCAATCCTAAAAATGTCTTGTGCTAGACTGATAAAAAAAAAACCTTTGTTAAATAAACCAAATAATTTTGATAAACAAGATTTTTAAAATCTAAATTATTAAGTCCTATAAAAGTCGTAAATTATTTGACATTTGCTAAAATGCATAAAACATTTTGTTAAACAAACAAAAAGATTTGATAAAACGAATTTCTAACTGTTACCAAGTGCTAAAAAGTCTTTGCGTATTTACCTAAGGCTAAACTGCATGAAATATTATGTTAAATTAACAAACCAACTGAACAAAATTTGGAAAATAAATTCCAAAAAAAAATTTTGGTTAAATTCTTAACTCGAAGAATTATTTATTTGGAAGGAAAACTAGGAGGTTTATATTTTCATATCGAAAAACTGGGAATATTGAACATTTTATAATACACATCCAAAGTTTCAAGCCATAGGGATCTTTAAACACGTATAGATTCGTCAAAATGACGGCTTGGTAAATAAAAAATAATCGCTTAAAATTAAACGAGCTCTTTGTTTATACATGCAAATTTTTGAATAAATTTTATTCTTATAATAAGAATTATAATTTTTAACTAGACTATACTAATTTAAAAATTACTAAAAAAACTTTGTTAATTTAACCAAAAAACTTTGTTAATTTAACCAAAAAACTTTGTTAAGTTAGGTCCTTAAAATTCGTTAAAATTAATAAAAATTTGATAAAAAAAATACCATAACTTCAAAAAAGCTAAACGAATTGTGAATAATACATTTTTTTTATAAATTTTCAATGTTTTGAGCCGTCAAACTGAGAGGATGGTGAATATAGCGTTGAATTCTGAATTTTACACTTCAAAAAATATTGGGTTAATTCAAAATTTTGGGTTACAAACCTTTGTTAATTAATCCATTTTTTTTTTTTAATTCTTAGCTTTAAAAAAAGTTACGCCCTAAAAATTCGTAGCATATTAAGCTTGTTTTAAACGAAATAAAAAAAAAACTTCGTTATGTTTACTAAAAAAATTTTGTATATATATTTTGTTAAAATAAATGTAACTAAAAAGCTTTACCTTCAAAAAAGAGAAATGAATTCTAAATATTAAAAATTTTTTAACACATTTTCAATGTTTCGACAAGTCGAACTGACGGAATGGTTAGTTCTGAATTTTACACTTAAAAAAAATTACGTATTATTACAAGAAATTTCCACGAAAACGAAATTCTTGGTAAATTAAAGAATTTTGAACTAAACTACAAGCAAATTAAAAAAAATACAAGCAAAAATTTTGAAAATAAAATTTAGGTAAATCTAACTTAAGCTAATTTGTTTCAAAACTTTTTTAAGCTAAACCCAAAAGAATTGTTAAAAAAATTCTTGAATCGAAAAAAGATAACATGTCAAAAACTGCACAAAAAATTTTAATGAATTGTAAATGTGTATTTACAAGTTTTCAATACACTTTCAAAGACAAATCTTTTGAAAAAAAAACTTTCGCGGAAAAAATTTTTTGGTGGAAAAAAATCCGCGGAAAAAAGTTTTTGTGTAAAAAAATATGTTCGTACTTGCTTGAATACCATTCGGTATCAAATTCTGCTCACATGTGCCTACCACAAGCCGAATTAAGGAATTTTGTTATTTTTAGGTTATGTGGAATGTACCATAATGTTCTAGGTTTTTACATTTTCGTTCATAACTTTTGAACCGCTAAACCGATATCGCTTAAATGCAATACCAAACTTTTCAGGACCACTGCAAGTAAATATGCTAGGTCTCAGTCGTATCTATTTAATACTTTGGCAATGATCACCATTATAACAGACTTACAAACGAACATCGATAGAATGTCTTAGAATCTATTACTGATTAATAGGGATAAGATTTTCATGCACTAAAAAATCGAAAATATGCACTTAAAATATGCGCTAAAAAATTCAAAATATGCACTAAAAAACCTTAAAATATGCACAAAAAATAAAATGTGCACAATAAAAATCTTGTTTTCATAGGAAAAACTTTTTAAAAAGCAAAAAATAACGCCTGGTTTAAATAGTAACATTTAAAACTTTATATGAGCAAGATTTTTTAGAAATTAAGAAAATCTTAAAAAATAAATAAAAAGAAAAAAAAAATTTCTTGTTTTCAAAATAAATTTTTAAATTTTTAATTTTTTTGGAAAAAATAAATTTCAGCTTGTGGTTTTGCTAATTTATGCCAAAATATGCAAAAATATGCACTTAAAAGTTCGAAATATGCACAAAATATGCATTTAAAATCAAAATATACAAAAATATGCATTTTCACCAAAATATGCAAAAATATGCAAGAACAAATCGATGCCATTTTAACGCAAATTGCTTGATTCGGAAAGATAATTGGTCGATATTGTTTTTAGACTATCGACAAAAAACATGCATTTGCATGGAAATCTCATCCCTACTGATTAATAATACTCTTGTAATGGGGGTCTAAAACAAAATCAAAAATATGCAACTTTGAAAAATATTCCAGGTATATATTTATCTGGTGCTAAACTGCTTAAGAACTTTGTTAATTAACCAAAAAAATTAGGCAAACTAAAAGTTATTAAATTAACCAAAAAATAAGGCAAACTAAAAGTTCTTAAATTTTTAGTTTAAATCCTATTATATTCAACCGATGCTAAACATTATAAAAACTTTGTTAAATGAACTAAAAAAAATTTAAAAATTTTATTGTTGTAATAAATTTCAAAAATTTTAGAAATCTTGTGCGATTTTGCTTAAAAAACATTGTTAAATAAGCCTAAGTGAACTTAAAGAAATCAGTAGCATTTTAAACTGATGCTAAATAAACAACATCAAAAACTTTGTTAAATAAATTAAAAAAATTGTTAAAAAACAAAATTTTAAAGTATAACTGAAATATACATTTATTTAAACTGCCTAAGAACTTTGTAATAAACCAAAGAAAATTTCTTAAAAAATTTTCTTAAATTTTAAATTTAAAACGCATGAAATTTTCTTACAAAATTTCTGAGCTCCGAAAAATTATGTTTACAGCTGCGATGAGTTCTGTGACATGTCACTTTTGAATCGGCACTGATTTTTTCCTAAGGGATATATCCATTGACATGTCACTAGTGATATATACGGGGCTAAGACATTCCCTAGCTGCCGAACTGGTGATGGGTTTTTTAGGTCCGTGTGATATGTCTCGTGATCTATCATGGACCTATCAGTTTACCTAAAGCGATATTTAACTAATGCCCAACGGCCTAAAAAAATTAGTTAATTAAACCAAAAATAAATTAAATTTGTAATTTCATTACACTCAAAATAATAACTCTGTTAAATTACAGAAAAACTCTGCTAATTTAACAGAGTACACCATACTTTTCCAGCTAACAACATTTCTTGGTAATTTTACTAAAAACCTCTGTAAAATGATTTTGACAAAAAAAAACTGTTAATTTGCAGAGTTTATAGTAAAATATTGGTTAAATATAAAAGCTTTTTGACAGAGAAAACTCTGTAATTTTACTTTAAATCTCTGTAAAATGATTTGGATAAAAAAAAATGTTAATTTACAGAGTTTCTAGTAAAATATTGGTTAAATAAACCACCATTTAGCGAAGAAAACTATGTAAATTTACATATATTTGTAAAATGCATTTGATTAAAAAAAAAATTACAGAAAAAACTTTGTAAATTTACAGAGTTTAGTTAAATGCATGTTATTTTGTAAAATTTCTATAAGATTTCTGAAAAGATTTTTTTCATAACTTTTTTTGCTACTTTTTCAACTTTTTCTCAAAAATTTTGATGTTTGGTAACAAAAACTACTCAAAACAGAAAGCTTTTTTGGTTATAAAAAAATACGAAGTATTTTGCTTAAATCTGTATTTTAGCAGAAAACTCTGTTAATTATCTGTAAAATTAAGATTACAAAGTAAAAAGTAATATAACAGAGGAAACTTTGTTTTTTTTCACAACAAAATACAAAGTATTTTCTTTAAATCTGTATTTTAACAGAAAACTCTGTCAAATATCTGTTGAATTGAGATTACAGTCATTTTACAGAGTATTTTACCGAGTTATTATTTTGAGTGTAGTATTCAAATAATTCACTGATGGAAAACATCATTGAAAACTTTGTTAAGGTAAACAAAGAAATTTGTTAAAAATACAAAAAATGCATCACCTCAAAATAGTAGTTAATAATTAACTTTTGTCAAACTGCTCAAAAATGTTTGTGATATAATTAAACATAATTTTTGCAAACAAAAATTCGATAAATTAAAATTTTAAATTTGATCCGTTTTATATTAATGAGATGATAGCAAAAAAAAACTTAGTTAAATTCACTAAGCGCAAACAAAACCTTGGCATATATTTAACTGGTGTCAAACTTTTTCAAAAACTTACTTAGTTAAATCGACAAACAAAAATTTTAGGCAAACAAATATTGAATTATGCCATTGTACTCGTATATTTAACTAATGCAAAATAACGAAAAAAAACTTTGTTAAATTAGCTAAAAAAAAAATCCAAAATCCGCAACAGCTAAAAAGTTTCTGGTAAATATTTAGTACGGATTATATTTAACTGATGATAAACAACATTAAAAACTTTGTTAAATTCACCAAAAAAAAAAATACAAAATCCAAAAACTGCAGCGCCTAAAAAAGCCGTGGTTTATATTAAACTGCCTTAAAAACTTTGTTAAATTAACAAAAAAAAACCTTAATTTTCAATTTGCCCAAATAGCCCTTGTGTCAAACGGCCTAAAAATTTTGTACACAAAATTTAAAAAACGTTATCAATTTGAGCTGATGCTAAACAAAAACACTTTGTTAAATTCACTAAGAAAAAAAAATTTACAACACCGTGGTATATATTAAACTGCCTTTGTTAAATTAACACAAAAAAACATAAATTGTCAATTTGCCCAAATAGCCTTTGTGTCAAACGGCCTAAAAATTTTGAACACAAAATTTAAAAAACGTTTTCAATTTGGGCTGATGCTAAACAACATAAAAACACTTTGTTAAATTCACTAAGAAAAAAAAAATTACAACACCGTGGTATATATTAAACTGCCTTTGTTAAATTAACAAAAAAAAACATAAATTGTCAATTTGCCCAAATAGCCCTTGTGTCAAACGGCCTAAAAATGTTGTACACAAAATTTAAAAAACGTTTTCAGTTTGAGCTGATGCTAAACAACATAAAAACACTTGGTTAAATTCACTAAAAAAAAAAAAATTACAACACCGTGGTATATATTAAACTGCCTATGATACTTAGTTAAATTAGCAAAAAAAAATTGTAAAAAAATCAAAAAACTACAACGCCGTGTTTACATTAAACTGCCTATTATACTGAGTTAAATTAACAAAAAAAAATTGTGAAAAAATCCAAAAACTAAAACGCCTAAAAAAGTCGTGATACATCTTAAACTGCCTAAAAAAACTCATTTAAATTAACAAAAAAATACAAAATTTTCAATTGGCCAAAATAGCCCTTGTGTTAAACTGCCTAAAAATTTTATAAAATAAACCAAATATAAAAAATTTTTAATTTGAGCCGTATTTTATTTAACTAATGCTAAACAACATAAATTGTTAAATTCACCAAAAAAAAAATTACAAAATCTAAAAACTGCAAATAAAAAGGCTGTTTAATTTGCCTCAAAAGCTTAGTTAAGCTAAAAAAAATTGGAAAAAAAAATTTAAAATTTTCAATTCGCCAAAATAGCCCTTGTCTCAAACTGCTTAAAAATTTTGTGAAATAAACCAAACATGAAAAGCGTTTTCAATTTGAGCCGTTTTATATTTATCTTGTGATAAACAACACAAAAAAACTTTGTTAAATTCACAATATTTTTTTTTTTTTTTTGCAAAATCCATAATGTGCAACACCAAAAAAAGCCGTGGTATATTATTAACATGCCTAAAAAACTTGGTTAAATTAACAAAAAAAAAATTGTAAAAAAAAATTTTCTAAAATTTTCAATTTGCCGTCGCTAAATTTTTTTCTTCGAAAAAAAAAACTTTCACACAATAACTGTTTCTTATACCTAACACATAACTTAAAACTTATCTTAAAAATTTAAAATACTCACCCTAGGTTGAGCCATTAATGCTCTAGGAGCTATGTCCAACCCGATTTGTGCCACTTTTAAGAAAATTTATAGATTGAAAATAAAAAAACTACACACAATTTTTTATTAATTGTAGTGTAGATTTTATTTTTTTTTTGTTGTTTATTTTGAAGGTTAAGTTATTATTAAATTATACACTTTGAAAAGAAAATTTATTTTCAATATTTTTTTTTACACTTGTTCACTTTTAAAAAAATTTTAAATTAAATTTTCTTTATTTTTTTTTTAAATATTTTTAAAATAAAATTTCAATATTTTCTTTTATTTAAATTATATTATTAATATTTTTTGTGTTATGTTAGGCACATTTATTTAAAAAAAAAATTTACAAAAAAATTTAAATTTTTTCGTATACAATTTTCTTTTTTTTTTATAATTTTAAAATATTCATTTTTGTATTGAATTTTTTTTTAAGTATACTTGGTTGATTTTTTAAAATTTTAGATTTTTAAAATTTTTGTAGTGGGTTGAAAGTTGGGTTGTTTTGGTTTTTCTTGCTTTTGTTTTTATTTTTTATTTAAAAAAAAAAAATTTTAAGTAGATGTCATAAATCCATTTTTTATTGAAGTGTTAAAATTTTTTGTGGTAGTTTTTTTTGTTATTTTTTTTAAATAATTTTAAATGAAGAAGGTCCAAAATATGTTTTTTTTATATATATTTTGTTGTTTTTTTAAATTAGGAAAAAATATATATTTTTTTTTGTTTTATAATAAATTTGTTTTTAAATCGTATACTTGGATTTTGTTGGCAAAAAAACAAAACAAAATTTTTTTCTTCTTTTTGTTATTATATTTTCATAATTGTATCACAGTTCCTCTAAAAAAAATATTTTTTTTTTAATTTTTTTTAGTGTTGAAAATTGTTTTTTTGTTAAATAATATTTAAAATTTATTTTTGTAGAAATTTGTTGAACAAAAAATTTGTTTTAAAACGAAATTATAACCGAAAAAAAAAAATCGCGCGCGCGAAAAAAAGCGACGGCTTTTTTTTGAAATATGTTTTTTTTAATATTCAATATTTTTTGTATTGTTTTTTAATGTCATTTATAATAAGAATATTTTCCAAACCCGTATCCCGTTTTTATTACACGTTTTTAATTTTTTTTTTAAAGCTGCTGTGCTATTTTTTTGAAAATCTTGTTTTATGCAAAAAAGCCGACGTTATTTTTGCATTTTTTTTCACGTTAAATTTTTTTTGCGAAAAAATTTTCTTTGCGTTTTACTTTTGACTTTGTTTATGCTTCATTTGAAGTTGTTTTATATTTGAAATAATAATTTTTTTTTATATAAAATTTATTTTTTTAAATAATTTTGAAAATTTATTGTTGTTTTTAGTTTTGTGTTGTCTTCTTGTTTTGTTCTTTTTTTTTTCTTGTTATACTCGTCGTGTCGTCTATAACACAGCACAGCACGTCGTACGCGTTTCGAAGGCAAATACACACTGGGCTTGTCAATCACTTCGAAAACTAAACTTGGCGGGGGTAAATAAACGACCAAAAACACAACACACAGATACTAAATTTGCCTCACAAATTTTACCAAATTACTCTCCCATATACGTCATTTTTTGCTTGGCAGTTCATATATTTTGTAAACTCTCTGAAATTCTTATTTTTGTTTAATGGTTGTCGTTTGTGTGCTAGTGTTAGTTAGTATTAGTGTTAGTAGTCGTGGTAGTTTGGTAGGTAAGCAACAATTGTGCCATTAAAACTCACATTTGGTATTCATATAAATTTTATTTTTAATGCTTTAGCCAAAAGGCGCAAGACAAGGAAAACTACCTGTTTACTTGGGCCATAAATTACTTAGGCTAGAAAGAGACCTTATTTCTATTTTATTAAATCCCCATCTCTGTACAAAGTCAAATTCACATTAAAAAAGATAAAAGCGCATGTGTATTTTTTCACTAAATCATTTTTAGTTCGTTTAGGTGAATATGGACAAAAAAAATTTAAGAGAAAATTTTATAATAATTTACGGCGAATTTATCTACAATATGAAAATGTAACTCAAAAATCAAATTTTTGAAAGATATTTTTTTGTATGAAATTTTGAAGAAAATAAAATTTAAAATAATTTAAAATTTTTTAAAAGAAATTTTGACATTAATTTATAAAAATTTAATTAAAATTTTTGTTTTGAATTTAGATTACTCATCAACCAAGTTAAGAGTTACATATGATTATCAAAAAAACAACCCTATTGTAAATGATATTTTATTAGAATTTTATATTTTTTTTGAATTTACGTTACGTAAATTATGTAAAACAGCCCTATTGTAAATGAACCCAGGTAGAAAAATACGGTAGACTCTACATTGGCAAAGAATTGAAAGCGGGACAACAAACGTTGGCAAAAAATCCGTTTTACAAAACAATACTGTATTGGCCCAATATCTAAATGATAATGTAGATGAGCCCACGGTTCTAGCCAACGTTGGCAAACCATGGGCTAAACAAAAAATAATGTACTGGCACAACATCTTAATAATTACGACAGTCTTAAAATAATGTCATAAAACTTTTACAAATTTATATTAAAAATGCTTTTAGAGAAACAAAAAAATTATAAACATTTTTAAAAATTTTTTGAAAATCATCTAAGTCCCAGACACAAAAATGTTGATGTAAAAACAACTAAAAATATTTTTAGGAAAACATTTTTTGATAAATTTTAAAATAAATGTTTAAATCCCGAAAAAAGTTTTTAACTTCCGGACACACAACTTATATTTAATTTTTATGTAATAGAAAATTACATTAAAAATGATTTTAGGAAAAAAAAATTAAAAATTTTCTATGTTCCGAAAAAATGTTGAAAAATTTAAGTCCCAGATCAAAACAAAGTTTACATTTTTTTGCGCTTTGGATTTAAAAGGTCATTTAAAATGCCTTAAGGAAAATTTTTTTTTGACAAATTTAAAAAAAAATGTCTCAAAAAATTTTTTTAAGTCACTAGCACAAAAACCAGTCCAGTGGCATGTGACAGACAGAAGGGACAGATGGTTTTTATATTTCCAAAATTTCTAGAACCTCATACATTGGACTTGCATTATTTTGTAAGGCAAAAAAGTGTTTCTTCTGATTTTGAACATATGAATTTGAGGCCAATCGGTTTAAATAAAATTTCAAGGACCCCATACATTAGACTAGCATTTTTTGTATGACAAAAAAGGATGGTACTAATTTGATGCCAGATAAAATTAACCCGTGGCACCCGGCGATCAAGGTTTTGGATTTTAAAAAATTAAAAAAAAAATATATTAAAAAACTAAATAAAAATAAGAAAAATTGAGCGAACTGTTTTCTAGATATTTAGGTCTTACCTCCTAAATTTGTTCCTTTTAATGAAAAAAAAACATTTTTTTTCGATTTTAAGATTTTTAAATTTTTTAAATGCTTTAAATTGGTGAGTAAAAAAAATTTCATCAAAAAGGGGACTTAGGATAACAATATATATCGTTCATTCCACAAGATATTGTCCATTCCATGAGATATATCCCATTTTTTGAGAAATTTCACATAATGCCATGAAATCTTGCATGTAAACCTCCTTACACTGAAAGAATTTTCTTCATTACGGCTATAAAAAAGGTACATTGGTTTTATGAAAAAATCATTAGAAGTCAGCCAATGATGCCCTTCATGGAATCTATGAAACAAATTTATAAAAACCAGAAATCTATGAAAAAGTTTATATGCTATGAAAAAAAAAAAAAATATTTTCAATTCTATTTTTATTTATTTTATTATTTCATTTTTATTTATTTTTTTTATTATTGTATTTATTTACAATTTTCTATTTCTAAACATTTTTATGTTTTTAACTTATTCCCACCGAGATTCGAACACAAAACCAGTTGTTCGTGAAGCTTAGTATCTAGCCATCGAGCTAAAGTATACAAACAAATTATAACACTTAAAATACATTTTGTTTAATATTCTGTGGGGGACTTTGAGTACACTTTTCAATCGCGATAAATATACCAAAAGTTTCATTTATTTACCAAAAATACAAAAAACAAGTGCGAGTGTTAAATTCGGCTGTGCCGAATCTTTGGGTCAGTGGGGGGACGTTAAGAGCACTTTCCCATCGTGATAAATATACCAAATGTTTCATTTATTTAACAAAAATACAAAAAAATGTGTATTTTTTCAGAGGTTGGTTCAGTTCTTCAAGGGGGAATTTTTTTCCACCTGAACCGATTTTGCCCATTCACGAGCTTAACCTGCCTATGAACATGAGACATATTTGTGCCAAAATTCAGGAGCCTAGCTATTTTATTTTGGACTGCATTGTGTTATCTACAGACAGACGGACGGACGGACAGACGGACTTTCATAGAATGTCTTAGAATCGATCATGGATCAATAATATATATCGAGGGCCTATATTCAAAACCCTCTATCTTAAAAAACACAACTTTTCAGGAGAGCCAAAAAACTGTTTATTTCGCGTATTATTAGAGTAATTTAAATTCGATATTCTACAATATTTTTTTAAATCATCTACTGAATCTCACATATGATTCGTTTTCAAAATTTTGCACTATTGGGGGTTTTAGGGGATAGATAGAGGGTTTTGTTTCTTAAAAATATTAAATACATGAATGAAAATGATCAGATAGAGGGTTTTGCATTTTAATAAAAATGAATTATTATGATTTCATTTACGACATCGGTAAATTTTTAACGTGATTTATTAATAATAACAGCTTATAAAGAATTCCGAAATCGCGGTTTTGGTCCACAGCTGCTTATTTTTGAGACAAAAAATATTTTTTTACCGAATTCATATTAAAAGATGACAAACTGTTGAGTATGTTATGTAAAAAATAGTAAAAAATTAAAAACTCGATTTTGGTCCACAGATGCTGATCAGTATCGCTATTTTTAAGATTAAAATTTTTGTTTCATAATGTGCACAAGACATCCAAATTTCGAGCGATATTTTTCAAAAAATTCAAACAAGAATTTTGAAAAAAAAATTAGCATCACTGGACCAAAATCTTGATTCTGGAATTTTGTTGGCAAATTCATGTTCAGCATGCAAAAATTAGTTTTAAAACATGTAATGCATGATGAAATTATTTAAAAAAAATATTTATAAATTAATTGTTGGAAAAGATAGAGGGTTTTGCATTCAGAAAAATTAATTGTGTAAGAGATAGAGAAAACCAAAAATGCAAAAAAAATAGCAAAAAAAAATATTTTTGTTCTGAATTTTACACCATAAATGAGGGCCGTTTTACTGAATATTTTGCCATCAAAAAGTCATTTTCGTGAAAATGGAAGATAGAGGGTTTTGAATATAGGCCCTCGATATACTTTATGGGGTCCCCGACCGATATTTTGATGCGTTACAAACGGAATGACAAAGTGAGTATACTCCCATACTGTGGTTGCAGGGTATAAAAACATGTAAAAAAATTATATTTTTCAGAGGTTGGTTCAGTTCTTCAAGGGGGAACTTTTTTCCACCTGAACCGATTTTGCCCATTCACGAGCTTAACCTGCCTATGAACATGGGACATATTTGTGCCAAAATTCAGGAGTCTAGCTGTTTTATTTTGGACTGCATTGTGTTATCTACAGACAGACGGACGGACAGACGGGCATTCACAGAATGTCTTAGAATCGATCTAAGATCAATAATGTAGATACTTTATGGGGTCCCCGACCGATATTTCGATGCGTTACAAACGGAATGACAAAGTGAGTATACCCCCATTACTTTGGTTGGAGGGTATAAAAAACCAACATTATAAAAGTAAGTGATAGTTGGCGAGATTTTCCTCCTTTCGTGGCGCTGATTGCTAAGGGGTCGACAATAATTTTCACAGCCGGTAGGTCTTGGGTTCGAGTCCCGCCAGGGCAGTAATATTTTTTTTTAATATATTAATTAATTTCTTTAGTTATAGTAACATTATTTGAAATATTAAAAAAATTAAAAGGCTTATTGATCATATTTTTTTCTATGAATTTAACAAAATATTTGAATAAAATTCTATGAAATATTTTACAATACTAATGAATATTTATTCAGCCAATGAATTGTCTCATAGATTCTATGAATTTGGTTTAATGAAATTTGTTCATACACTCAAAAAAATAAAACTGTAAAGTTAACTAACTTTTTTTTATTAACTCGAGTTTACTGGCTTTTTAGCAAATTTTTAGTTAAAATTAGCGTTTTAACTACTTTTTTTAGTTAAGTTCAATTTACGAAAATACTAGTTTTGTACAAATTTTGAATTAATTTTTTTTGTTGACTTTAAAACTGAGTTTACGAATTTTTACTAATTAATTTGCTGATTTTTTGTAACATTTTTGTCAAGTGAAAAATTTTTAACATTTCTTGTGTAGCCTCCTATGCAAATCTCATAAGTCCTACTTAAGCTGAACTTAATGCTGGGAAAAAAAAAAGAAAAAATAAGTGAAGTGTTAGTGTTTAAAACCAATATTTAACAAACTTAAAATTTTTTACAAAAAGTTTAGCTGAATTCAACTAATAAAAAATGTTACGAAATTTTCAGCTGAATTTTTAGTTAAAATTACGGTTTTTTTGCTACATTCATTCTACGAAAAGTTAACTAAATATTTTTTGTTAAATTAACTAGAAATTTAGTTGGTTCAAAATCAGGTGTTTTTTTAGTTAAATTTAACTAAATTTTTTGCTAACTTTACAGTTTTTTTTTTTGAGTGTAGATATTATGAACAACTATTCTTTCAGTGTACTTATAATAAAAAATCTTTTTAAACTTGTCATTCCGAGGGTGGTTTAGAATTTTGTATTTTAATGTTTGTGTGCATGAACTTTAGAACTTCTCTTCTTCAAAGGCAGCAACAAACTGGCAAGCCGACAAAATGATCGGTTGTGTATGAATTGTTTGTTTCTGTGACGCATTTCAGCGGGAACTATTCATATTCGTTCTTTTTAATTTTCAGATAGTGATATTAGATTTTCCTTTTGCAAAGGTCGAAATTTAAAAAATTACTTAAAAAAAATAACAAAAAATATCTGTTAAATTATAAAAATAATCTGCTGAAAATCTGCAAGAAAACTTTGTGAAACTTAGCAAACCTAATCAGTAAAATTAATTTTTTTTTCGGAAATTAAGTGGCAGAGAATTCTGCTAAAACATTCAGGTACTGCGCAATAACTCCTAAATGAAATAAGTCCCAATGAAATAATTCCCAATGAAATAAGTTCCAAGAAAAATGAATTAACTCCACACTTTAAAAAATGAAATAACTCCCAAAGAAAAAATAAAATATGTCCTAATATTTGGGAGTTATTTAAAATCAAAATAATAACTCCCAAAAAAATTGAAAGAACTCCCAATGAAATAAGTGCCAAAGAAAATGAAATAAGTTCCCATTGTTTTTTTGTAATAAAGGTTTTCTGCGTAGACGGCCTTTGGCCGGGCTTATGGATTACATACTCCATGCATTAAACCCACCCTCTCTGCAAACCAAAGCTATTTTGGTTATCAGGTTTTTTTGAGTCATAACAAATTTGATAGCGTAAAGGCCTGCTACCCTAGAAAACTTTACTTTGCGGAGAGGGTGGGTTTAATGCATGGATTTTGTAATCCCTAAGCCCGGCCGAAGGCCGGCTACGCATAAAAACTATAAAATTTTGTGTTAAAAAAACAATATTTCTAGTTGCGTTTATTGGCGATTTCGTAATTCATATGTTTTTAATTTTGGGCTATAAAATCGCTAATATTTATAATGTGACCCTAATTTTTTGTAAGGACGTGTAGGTTAATAAAATACACAATAAGCAATCAAAATACCAATTTTTAATTTTTTGTTATATTGTTTTCATAATTTTTGGGCAATGAGCATGTAGACTAGGGTTATGACTTTTTGCATTTTTTGCATATATAAAAATTTACCTAACCTAGCCAAAAAGGCCATAAAAAAATACTAAGAATTGCATTTTTACTTTTTCGCTTCCGTTGAAAAAGTTCCCGCACCAAACGAGATGAAATTTGGTCTATATTTTCTTAGTTAAATTGAAACTAAGAAAATATGAGACCCAAACGATGCGTAGGAAAATCTATTTAGGATCAAAATGACGAATGCTTTGTGGATGGACTTTTTTGACTCCTTCAATATTCAAATTTGGCGGTTTAACCCTTAACTGCATAAAGTTAACTATTTATAACGACAACTTTGGCAGCATGCAGAGCTTCGAAGAATGAAATTCTTTTTGAATGAATTCTCAAAAAAATCCATTCAATTTTCATAGTCAGTTAATGCATTCGATTTCATAAATCAACATTGAATGCAGTCATTGGAATTCATTCGATTGAATGAACAAAAATGAATGCATTCGATTTCTTGTTCATTCGATTTAGAATGCATTCCACTGCGAATGCAATCGATTTTTTAAATATATAGACCAAAACGGAGCCAAATTTTGGTCCATATTATCTCCTACTCTCTTTACATACGATGACCCTAATGGGCTCTAATTTTGAATCCAAAAAAATTGGTGTTCACGAAAATTTTAAAAATGCACATATTAACTGCCTATACGACAAAAAAATGTGAAGAGTGTTAGCGATACTATGAACAAAAATTGGCTCCGTTTTGCTCTATCTTGGTTAGTTTTTTTAAGTTTTTTATGCAATGAATGAATAAGCCATTCGATTTTTCAAATTGAATGAAAAGAAAATCGATTGCATTCGCAAGTGAATGCATTCGATTTTTAAAAGTCGAATGAAAAAAATCGAATGCATTAGATTTTTGAAAGTCGAATGAAAAATAAAACGAATGCATTCGATATTTATAAATCTAAAATTTGATTGGGGAATGCAATCACTAAATTTTCACTCAGAATGACAAATCGAATTAAGGAATGAAATCCTTCGAAGCTCTGGCAGTATGTTGCTCCGAAAGTAAAAGTCCGGGTGGCTTTATTTTTATTCGTAAGTGTTCACAAGATTTTTTTTATATAATTCATTCATTGGAAGGGTTAAAATTACCTTATTTTTTAAAAATAGGACTTCAAGCAAAAAATATCTGTGACTTTTTAGAAATTGCGTTTGGTGCGGAAGGTTTTTTTGTCAAAATGACCCGCAAATACGATTTTAAGTTATTGCAAATCGGTAATTTTACAGTATTTGTGTATATTGTCGGTGCGCCAACCAGAACCGCTGTGTGTTTTTCAAAATTTTTTGAAGAGGCTTACAAATCAACTTTATTTTGACCTTTCGCAGTGATTTAACACAATATTTCTTTCATAAATATTTAAATAATATTGCAAATATTCCATATACATTAATTTGAATTTTAAAAAACTCCGCAAAAGTTTACAAAATTTAGCTGTTATTTAAGTCTCTTCAAAAATTTTCAATTACAGATAGCGGTTCTGGTTGGCGCACCGACGATATTATTTGTGAATCGTTTTCATTGCTGTGGTAGTTGTTTTTCTCTTTATGAAAGTTGTTTTTCTTTAAATGTCAGCTGTTTTTTAACAGTTTAAAATAACTGCTATTTAAATTTTTACTGAAATTATAATGAAACTAAAAAAAATGCGTTTTCAATTCATTCAATTGTTATCAACAGTTATTATTTACAGTTGTTTTACCCTTAAATAGAGTTTCAGTGAAAATGTTCCTTATCAGATTTTTAAAATTGGGTCATTATAACCCAACCGGGCCTAAAGGGTTAAACAAGATGTCTTATATAGCCAATATATCATTTTTAAAATCCAAAGAAATCGGGGATTTTGAATGATTGCCATTCAAAAACATCAAACAGCTGAAGTCTAGAAGACATTATTTTATTTTTTACTCTTAAGTTTTTTCTCTTATTCTTTAAGAGTTTTATTTTTATATTTATAACCAAAAAAAAATTATATTAGTATTTGTTTTTATATTTTTTTTATTTGAAATTTATTTGTCTTTAGATGAAATGAGACGGCTTATAATCACTTCACATACAGTGAGCTAAAAAAAAATTACAAAAAAAAAATTTGCTTGACTGTTTTAAAGCATTTTGGCTATTGTATAAAATGAAACGTAAGGTATAATGGCTTATATTCATCATACGTATTGTTGATGTTGTTGTTGTTGTTGGATTTTAAGTTGGCTCCATCAACATCATCATCATCAAGCAGCAATAACAACAACAACAGCAACCACATAATTGTAGTGGTAGTAGTAGTAGTAGTCGTCAGTCAGCAAGAAAGCAAGCAAAACAACAGCAACAAGCTTTTAGCAAAAACCAATCCCCATTTGTTATATTCGCTTGACTGAGTGGCAGTTTTGCATCACAATTTCTCAAATGTTGTTGTTGTTGCTGGGAATTCAGTCAAAATGTTGAAAATTGTGTATTAACCATATACAAAAACATTAACGCTTTAAAAAAAAAAGAAAAAACAACAACAATTTTTATATTTACTCTTTTATAAGAAGAAGAAGAATAAGAAGAGGTGGAAGTAGCAAAAAAAAAAAGGTGGGTTGGTTTGTGTTTAGTTATTGTTGCTCTAATGTTGTTGTTGTTAATTTTTCTTTATAAAAAGTGGGTGGGTTTGGGTTGTTCAACACCAACAACAACAACAATGAAAAATAGAGTTATAAAGGTAAAAATTTGAGATTTTCAGTTAAAAGAAAAAAAAATGGGAAAAATTTACTCTTATTTTTTTTTTTCTGTTGAAAAAAACTCTTTTAGTTTTATAAGGAATAATTTTTCTTCGACTCTGTAAATTTGCTATATTTTTATAAACAGAGTTGTTGATAATAATAAAATGTTGTTTAGCTCATTTTTCTTCTTGTTGTTAAATTTAGTTGCTGTTTTTGCTGTTGTTGTTGTATTTTCTATTTGTCTTATTAGATGCGCAGTAGTTGCAAACAGTAGTCAAACAATATTGTCTTCGCCGTCGTCATCGTCATCGTAGTCTGTAGTTGTGTGATGTGTCTTTTTGGTAGTTGTAGCCATTGTCGTTTAATGTTTGTTAGCTCTGGCTGGCTCTTGGCTCTGTGTATTGCAGCAGTAGTAGTTTTTTTTTCCTTGTTAATAGAAAAAAAAATATAGATTTGTTAGAGAAATTTTTCTTCTTCTTTAACGTAGATTTTGGCCATATAATAATGACAAAAAGGTAACGCCTTCAAAATTTATAAAATTTGCAATATCTTTAAATGAAAATAAATGCAAACTAAACAAAAAAATTAAATAAAACTAAAATAGAAATGAAAAACTATCTTAAGTTATAACAACAACAATGGAAAGAAAAAAAATTATAAAATATATTTTTGAAAATTAAATTCTTTAAAATTTTTTAAGAAAATATATAAACCACGCAAAAAGTTTTAAGAAAATTTTAAATTAGAAGCACGAAATAAAAATATTTTATAATTAAACGTTTAAAATACAGTGTTGTAAATTTAAACATTTTTGTAGTTAACACAAATAAAATTTTTGTTGGTACCAGACAAAAATAAATTTTTGTCTTGTTGGTTTATTTTCAATTAAAATTTTGCCATATAAACAAAAAAATATTTGTGTTGACATGAAAAATAAAAGTTTTAGTAACCTACACAATTTTGCAACCCAATTAAATTGTTTGTTAATATGACAATATTTTCGTTGAAATTAAAACAACAATGCAAACGTTGTTTTCTTGTTAATATTTTCAGTACACTTTATTTCATTTTAATAAAAAATGCTACAGATGCTACACTTAATAAATTATGTCATTAACTGCTTGTAGTTTATTTAAAAAGTTTAACGTTTTGTCGTTTTTTAAATAAAAAACATTTGTTAAATGTTCAGTTTTTTAAATGACTATTTCTGTTCTTTGTTTCAAAAATAACAACATAAAAAATTAAGACTTTCATTAGCATTCAATTTTTAAAGCCATTTATTTTTGTTCTGTAATTAAAAATTAGTGATTCTTCTTTAATTTTTAATGATTTGTGTACGTTATTTTTTTTTTTTAAATGAAGTCATTAGTTTTAGAAATATAAAAACATGCTTGTATCAAGTGACTTTGTTACGATGGGTAGCGTGTCTGGCCAGAATGTAGTTGATCGATTTCCCAAAAATTTTATTCAAAATTTTTAAAATAAAATTCAATTGAAAAATTGTAAAAATAACCTACGAAATCATTAATTTTTAATGTTTTCTTAGGTATTTTTTTTTTTAATTTGTTGGTTAAAATAACACAACACAACATTAATTTTTAATGTTTTCTTAGGTTATTTTTTTCGAATTTGTTGGTAAAAAAATTAAAGTAACGTTATTTTTTAATGTTCAATGTTATTTATTTTAGAAATTTTTTTTTAACAGTAAAAAATAAATGTTGATGCACTCAAAAAATAAATCTTTAAAGTTAACAATTTTTTTTAGTTAAGTTAAGTTAACTGGCTTTTTAGCAAACTTTTAGGTAAAATCAGGGTTTTAACTAATTTTTTTAGTTAAGTTCAATTTACAAAAATACTAGTTTTGAACAAATTTGGAATTAATTTTTTTTGTTGACTTTAAAACTGAGTTAACGAATTTTTACTAATTATTTTGCTGAATTTTCGTAACATATTTTTTAAGTGAAAAGAGTGATTACTATTTAAGAAATTTCTTGTGTAGCCTCCTATGCAAATCTCATTAGTTCTACTTAAGCAAATCTCATAAGTTCTACTTAATGCTGTGAAAAAATAGAAAAAAAATAAGTGAAGTGTTATTGTTTAAAGTGTTCGGTGAAATAAAAAAAAAATGTCAACCTGAAAATGTAAAAAAAAAAAAATTACAAAATATTTTGTTAATTTTAGTTTACGAAAAGTAACAAAAATTTTAGCTGAATTCAACTATTTTTTTTGTAAATATGCACATCAAAATGTGTCGAAATTTTCAGCTAAATTTTTAGTTAAAGTTACGGTTTTATTTTGCTAAAAAAAAAATTCAGAAAACTAGAATTTTCTTTAGAAAAATGGTCATATATTGGACAAAATGTCTGCAAGTGTTAAGTATTCCAAGTAGTGTTTGGGGTCCGGGAATTCCCGGTTCGGATTTCCTGGTAATTCCCGGGAAAACACTTATGGGAATTCCCGGGAATTTTATAAAATAAGCCATTTTACATATAAAACATTTATTTAAATTTAATTTTTAATATCTTTTTATATACACTCAGAAAATTATGTAAGTTACTACATGTTAGTTGTTTGTATATTTTGTATGAAAAATATCAAACAGCTATTTCTGTTAGTTATTTTAAGTAGTTTTTTTTGAACAACTGACAAAAAAATACTGTGATGTAGTAACAGTTATTTAAAGTAGTTAATTTTATTTTTTTTATCTCTGAAAAATTTTCAAAGTTTTTTTCCAAAAAATAAAAATTAATTTTCGTTTTTTTATTTTATCATAACTTTTTAAAAAAAAAAAAAACTTGGAAAAAATTTGGTCTTCAATTTTTTTTCTGAAACATTTTTTGAAAAAAAAATATTACACTGTGCTACACCAAAAATATGCAGGGGTTCTCATATGAAAATTCGGGTTGGTTGATGTCCATAGAGTACTGATATACTCATAGTTTTTCTGGATCACTTCGTTAAGTACGTTTTTTATTGGCAAATGTGTTGAAAAACGGCAATTCTTAAAATACAACTTTAAAAAATTATTACTTTGTTAGTTTGCAACCGATTTTCGATTTTATGGATTTTTTTGAAAGGTATAAGTCTTACCTTTTAAAAAAAATAAAAATATTAAAATTCGATCAAGAATTGGCTGAGCTACGATCGTTTAAGTTAAAAAAAATCCAATTTTTTGAAAAATTTGTCATGTTCTTCATACTCTAAGTTGAAAGTGCATCATTAAACAATTTTTGTTTTATTTTTGTATAAAAGTATAGTAAAGTAGCTTTCCAAAACACCAAAAAACATAACAATCGGTTAAAAAATGAATGAGTTATGCTAAGTTTTGTGAAAGGACATTTTTAATTTTTTTCAGAAATGCTTGTAATTTAGGTATTATTCATAAATCTTATTGCTAGTAGTAATTTTATGTGCCTATGCATATAAACAAGAGATGGTAAAATAATTAGATTTGTGCGTGATTGACCCATGATCACAAGTGAGCGTGATTGAAAATCTATTTTACTCACGTCGTTGTGAGTGAGTGTCAGTGGAATAAAAAAGTGTGAGTGAAATAAAAAAAAAAAATTTCAGAACCCGTTCTGAAATTTTCCGTTTTTTAAAAAAGTCAATTTATAAAAAATCCGGCCACATTTGTTTTTTTTTTTTTAAATTTTTTTTAAAGATTAGATGTTTGTCTAAGAGATGGTCACGTGAGTGAATTTTAACTTTCACTCAATCACGAGCATAATTTTTCTTCTAACACTCACTTACAATCACGTGTGTAAATTTAATACAACTCACACTCACGTACGCCGATGCAAGAGTCACTCACGCTAACGTTGACTCACACTCACGATATTCTTATTTATACTAAAAATAATTTCAAAAATCTTTTAAAATTTTCAGCAAAATCTAAAATTTTACATTTGTTTTTATTTTTTCGGGACGAAATCTGAAGTTAAGCAAAATTTTACATTTTTTTTGTTGCTTTTTTTGGAATGAAAGGAAATATGAAGAGAAAATAAATCACGCAAACTCACGCAAAAAATCAACTCATGCTCACTCTTTCACGCAATAATCTTTCTCACACTCACTCACAATCACGTGAGTAAAATTGAATTCAGTCACACTCACGCTCATGTTCCCATCTCTAGTTTGTCTATCCACACAAAAAAATTGTAATGTATTTTATTCGTTATTTTCGAGAAATCGCATTTGAATTTTGAATTTCATGACAATTTGGTAATTTGCTTGGTTCAACGTAGCGTATGACTATTGCAAATATTTAATACCCTAGTAAAAAAAGAAAAAAAGTATCATGACTAATTATATCCCAAATATGGCGGATACAATTACTTCAATAAGTATATTCGGGTATATTTTACGATCTAGCGGGATAACCTTATATATAATGTGATACGTAAATTGGGTCTATATAATTATATCAGTTGGAGAAAACTGATACGATTAAATATAATTTAAAACCATTATAACTGATCATATATTGCTCTTTATAACGTCATATAAGTTGGATAATATTTTATATATTCATATGAACTTTATGTAATGTTATATACAAAAATATGTTCTTTATGTAGAGCAATATCTAACCATATATATTTATGTCTTATAGTCTCAATTTATTTAATATTGTATCAGTCCGGATCAAACTGATAAAACCAGATAGACCCATTTTACGTATCATATTATATATAACACTATCTGTTCAGATCTTGTAGGATAACCGAAAATAATATTTGAAACAATTGTATCCACCATATTTGGGATCTAATTTGTCACGGCTATATAAAACTCTTTTTTACTCGGGTAGTCATTCGCTAGGTTAGTTTAGGTTAGGTTAGGTTGTAAGTGGCTGCTGACGTTTTACGTCAACACACGTAGACTCTGAGGTCCATTGTGATACCACGGGACCGTAATAGGTTTCCCTACTAGTCCCTGTCGTTAAACCATTTTGAGCTTCTTATAAAACTCCTTAGATGTTGAATTTTGACATCCAACAAATCAGAAAGATCGTACAGCTCCCTAGATCCCAGTGAAGCAAGTCTCTGACCAGAGAGCGCCGCTACGTTGAAACAAGAAAATACAAGCAAATTACAAAATTGTTATGAAAATTAATACTCAAATGCGATTTTCTAAAAAACATATGTCTGAATTTATTTGTGTGGATAGACAAACATCTAAGCTTAAAAAAAAAGTGGCCGGGTTTTTGATTAATTGACTTTTTTAAAAATGCAAAAATTTCAGAACTAATTCTGAAAATTTTCCAAAAAAAAAAAAAAAAATTTAATCGATGTTTGAGATTGTGGTGCATTCCGTTTTAATTTAATAAATATTTAAACAAGGTAACTCAACACAAATTTGACCATTTTTCCAATATTTGACCTCCTAAGTCAAGTTTTTGAAAAATTTTAAAACCAAAAACGCAATTTTCTTAGCTCCATATAGGGCTATTCATACAACCTGTTCAGAAATTTACGGTACACATGTTTTTTTTGCTGGATATTTGGTGTGGAATGCCTCATACGTTTATTTATAAATAGGTAAAATTTTCATCAAATGATCCTACAATTTTACCAATTTCGTTTCAAAAATGTTTGCGAACGTACAACTTTTTCTGTCATAAAAATGTTGCAGGTATTACTTTTCAAAAAAGATTTTTTACTTAAACGAGCCTATTTTCAATCTATTCTCAATATTTTTGTTTTTAAGAAGTAACACTCATATTTTTCAAACAAAACCAAAAAATTATAAATGGGATTTAGAAGCAACTGACACGCCCATTTTTTTTATTCCACTCACTCACAACCACGTGAGTAAAATTGATTTTCAATCACGCTCACTTGTGATCATGTGTCAATCACGCACAAATCTAATTATGTTACCATCTCTTGTTTATATGCATAGGCACATAAAATTACTACTACCAATAAGATTTATGAATAATACCTGAATTACAAGCATTTCAGAAAAAAATTAAAAATGTCCTATCACAAAACTTAGCATAACTCATTCATTTTTTAACCGATTGTTATGTTTTTTGGTGTTTTGGAAAGCTACTTTACTATACTTTTATACAAAAATAAAACAAAAATTGTTTAATGATGCACTTTCAACTTAGAGTATAAAGAACATGACAAATTTTTCAAAAAATTGGATTGTTTTTAACTTAAACGATCGTAGCTCAGCCAATTCTTGATCGAATTTTAATATTTTTAGTTTGTTTAAAAGGTAAGACTTATACCTTTCAAAAAAATCCATAAAATTGAAAATCGGTTGCAAACTAACAAAGTAATAATTTTTTAAAGTTGTAATTTAAGAATTGCCGTTTTTCAACACATTTGCCAATAAAAAACGTACTTAACGAAGTGATCCAGAAAAACTATGAGTATATCAGTACTCTATGGACATCAACCAACCCGAATTTTCATATGAGAACCCCTGCATATTTTATTTTTGGTCATTTGTAGCACAGTGTTATTTTTACTACATTTTAGTTGCTTTGACTACAAATGTAAGAAGTTTTTACTACATAGGTCAGTTGTTTTTTGTCAGTTAAAATAACTTAAATTGTTAGTTGATTTAACTGAAAAAGTAGTTGACCCCAAAACAACTTGCAAAGTATTTATTTTAACTGACATTTTCAGTTGATTTTACTACCATAATTTAAATATGAAATAAATTAAATATTATGAAAAATATCAAACAGCTATTTCTGTTAGTTATTTTAAGTCGTTTTTTTTTTTGAACAACTGACAAAAAAAGTTAGTTAATTTTATTTTTTTTATCTCTGAAAAATTTTCAAAGTTTTTTTTCATAAAATAAAAATAAATTTTCCTTTTTTTTTAATTTTTCACAACTTTTAAAAAAAAATTTGGTCTTCATTTTTTTTTTTTTGAAAAATATTTTAATTGATGTTTTGTTTTTACTACATTTTAGTTGTTTTGACTACAAATGTAAGTAGTTTTTACTACATAAGTCAGTTGTTTTTTGTCAGGTAAAATAACTAACATTGTTAGTTGATTTAACTGAAAAAGTAGTTGACCCCAAAACAACTTACAAAGTAGTTATTTTAACTGACTTTTTCAGTTGATTTTACTAACATAAATTTTTGAGTGTACAGGTATAATTACATTTGCTATTTATTGTAGTTTTTCTATTTGAAAGAACAGTGCAAATATATATTCATAGGAAAACTGAGCAAGTGTAAAAAGTATGACAATATCATGAAAAAACTTAAAAAGTCAAAAAATATACTTCGTTTAATGATAAGATTTTCAAAAAAATATTAAAATTTTGAACCTAGAATTAACATTTCCAGAACAAATATTAAAATGCCAACTATATTAGGTTTTGCTCGAATAACGCCGTTTTAAAGTTTTTTGCGATTTTTAGCTATTTTTGGCGATTTTTTGTGGGGAAAATGTTGCAATATTTTCTTTGTCTTGTTTTATTGTATTTCACGATTTTTAACTTTTATTTTTTGATTTTTTATATTTTAATTTCTTGTTTATCTGTAATAAAACTGTTTTTAATAAAAAGTTGGTATAATTCTAATGTTTTTTATGATTTATAATAATATTGAAAATAAATTATTTTTTTCCCGTTTCCCGGGAAATTGAAAAGTCCGGGAATTCCCAAACACTAATTCCAAGTCATCGAAAAACCTTTGCCAGACATTCACACACCAAGTGTTTCACTAACTCCTACTACTCCACTTCTCCACAACTTCTACAATACAGTACACACTAATAGGCAGTGATACCAACTTTTTTGGAGCAAAAAGCACTTTTAAATTAAAAAAACACTAAACATCACTATTTCCAGCTAAAAAAAAGCGTAAAAAAGCAAGCCTTTTTATAATCTCCAACCATATTATGAAGGTATAAAACTTTGTCATTCTGTGTGTAACGCATCAAATATCGGTCGGAGACACCATAAAGTTTATATATTATTGATCCATGATAGGAATTTTTACACTCTAAAAAATCCTTGTAAAAATACTACTATAAAGTGGGTAAATTTTTATGTAAAATAACATACAACGCCTAAAATTGAGCACCAAGTGTTTAAAATTTTAGTTTACACACAAAAATTTGAATATTACGCACATTATATAGTATTTTGTGAATTGATTAATATTTTTATAAAATTATAAACACAAGAATTTTAAAATTACACATTTAATGTTTATTGTAAACATTTAGTGTTTAATTTTTGATATTAAACACTAAATGCGTAATGTTCAACAATTTGAAAATACAAATTGTCAAATTAAATAAAAAAGAAAAATATAACCAGAAAATTTTGTTATGCTCGCAATTAGACTAAAATAACGCGAAAAAAACATAAAATTAAAACAAATATAATTAAAATAAAGTGAAAATATTTACCAAAGTTTCCAAGTTTCATTGCAACGTGAAATTTTTAAGAGGCTAATCAAAGACTCGAAAACAAGCCCGATTGTTATAAATTTGTAATATTTAAGAAAAATGGTATACTATTAATTGCATGTTTTCTTAAATATTTGCAATTATAAATCAGAAAGGTAAGTATCAGAAATGACTGGGATTTTTAAGAATCTGAGAATATTTTTTATAAGGAAAAAGTTTTCTCAGATTATGAGAATTTATCTACAGAAAAAAATGTTTTAAATCCTAACCAAATTCTGGGAATATGTCAATAAAAGTTTTTAGATTCCTTCAGACTTTTTTCTGCAGATAAAATGGATCAGATTCTGAAAATTTTTCTATAGAAAAATTATTTCAGATTCTGAGAACTTTTTTATAGAAAAAATATTTCAGATTCTGTGAATTATTCTATAGAAAAAATATTTCGGATTCAGAGAATTATTCTATATTAGAAATATTTTAGATTCTGAAAACTTTTCTGTAGAAAAAATATCTCAGATTCTAAGAATTTTTTTATAGAAAAAAATATCAGATTCTGAGAAATTTTTTATAGAAAAAAAAAATTATCAGACTCTGAGAAATTTTCTATAGAAAATATATCAGATTCTGAGAAATTTTCTATAGAAAAAATATATCAGTTTCTGTAAAATGTTCAATAGAAAAAATATATCAGATTCTTAAAAATTTTCTACAGAAAAATGTATCAGATTCTAAGAATTTTTCTACAGAAAAAACAAATCAGATTCTGAGAATTTTTCTATAGAAACAGTATCTCAGGTTCTTCTTATATTTTGTATATAGAAAATATATCACAGATTCTTATATCTTGTCTATAGAAAAAATTCATCAGATTCTGAGAATTTTTCTATATAAAAAATATCTCAGATTTTGAGAATTTGTTTGAAGAAAAAATATTTTAAATTCTTAGAATTTATATCAGATTCTGAAAAATTTTTGATAGAAAAAATATATCAGATTCTGATCAATTTTCTATAAAAAAATATATAAGATTCAGTAAAATATTCTAGAAAAAATTATCAGATTCTGAGAAATTTTCTTTAGAAAAAATGTATCAGATTCTAAGATTACAAAATATCTTAGATTCTGAGAATTTTTCTGTAGAATAATTATTTCAGATTCCGAAAATTTTGTAATTTTTCAAGATTTTGATAAAATATATCAGATTCTGAGAATTTTTCTATAGAAAAACTATCTCAGATTCTGAAAATTTTTCTATAGAAAAAATGTCTTAGATTCTGGGAATTTTTCTAAAGAAAAAATATCTCAGATACTGAGAATTTTACTATAAAAAAATATCTCAGATTCTGAGAATTTTTCTATAGAAAAAATTTCTCAGGTTATTAGAATTTTTCTATAAAAAAAATTTCTCATATTCTGAAAATTTTTCTATAGAAAAAACATCTCAGATTCTGAGGTTTTTCTATAGAAATAATATCGCAGATTCTGAGAAGTTTTCTATATAAAAAAATATCTCAGATTCTGAGAATTTTTCCATAAAAAAATATCTTGGATTCATAGAATTTTTTATAGAAAAAAATGCCTCAAATTCTGATAATATCTTAGATTCTTATATTTTTCTATAAAAAAATTTCAAATTCTGATAATTTTTCTATAGCAAAATATCTCAGATTTTAGAAATTTTTTATGGAAAAAATGGATGATATGTTTTCTGTAGAAAAAATAGATTCTTAAATTTTTTCTATACAAAATATATAAGATTCTGAGAATTTTTATATAGCAAAATATCTCAAATTCTTAGAAATTTTTTAGGGAAAAAATGTCTCAGATTCTGACATGTTTCTGTATAGAAATATTATCTTGGATTCTGAGAATTTTTCTATTGAAAAAATTTCTCAGATTCTGAGAATTTTCCATACAGAAATTTCTCAGATTCTGAAAATATTCCCTTGTATGGTTTCTATATCAGAAATATCTCGTAAATAATGTTAAATTTTTTATACTTGCAGTTTGAGACAACAATTAATGATTAGAAAAGTCCAACGAATTCTCCATTCCAACGAATTCTCCATTCATTGCGATTGCTAGTAAGTATTTAATTGCTTAAATAACTGCAAATTAGTGGTTTAACAATTAAATTTATATTTTTATATATTTTTAGAATCAGAAGACTCATAAAAAATATTTATGTTCATACTTATCTAGAGAAGAAAGTACTAATGGGCGAAAAGGTGGATATAATAGAACAGCATATTCAAGTGGTTCCTGTTTATTTACATTTAACATTTTATATCCTGCTGAAATATGTCATACGATGGATTTTATTATTTAATTTTATCTCCAAAAATTTGATTAATAATGTTCAAAAAATCAGTTATCTTTTATATAGTTATTGTAACATGTCATTTTTCATTTGTTATTAATTTTTAGTTTAAGTTACGAATAATTTTGTAACCACAAAAAAATGCATTTAAAAAATAATTTATGAATATTATATTTAACTATTAAACCAAATTTCATTTTAATTTAAATAAAAACTAAAAAAATAATAATAAAAATGCATTTTTGGTTTTATTTTTTATAAGAATAAATTTTTTATGTAAAAGAAAACATTTAGGATGCAATTTTAAACATTTTAAGTCGATTTTTGAGCACAAGTAAGCTAAAATTACACATTTTGTGTGTATTGCCAGAGAATTTTGAAAGCAATTCATATGTAGGTTTACACACAAAATGTTTATTAGTTGTACACACTTTGTGTGCAAATGTTGAAATTTAAACACATAGAGTATTTTTACCCACTTTATTGTAGGAGAACAGTTACCTACAATAAAGTGGGTAAATTTCAACAAAAATTTATAAGAGTGTAGGCATCACTATAAATAGTGCGAAAAGCACTAAGTTGACATCACTTCTTATAGGCCAACCAACCGTTTGCAAAATGTAAGAGACTTTTTGTCTTCTTAGGATTTGGCAGTGGCCACAAAGTTCGCTATATCCCGCAGATAGTCTGTAATATCCTCTTCTCTGATATCCTACCAATTTCGTTCCTCAATTTCACTATCGGAACAGAGATATCAAGTTCATATCCCACAACCATTTCTAGCACATGCATCCGCCAACTCTTTCCCAGTGACCCACTATCTTCAAGGACCAAAATAAGTAAGACTGAGTGCTGACTGATTCGGCGAAGAGATTGTATACAGTTCCTGACGGTTCTCGATTTAACATTGTTTGATTCTAAGCCATTCCGAGCCTTAGAATCATGACATGGTCATATGCGCGGCTTTATCAATTGCAAGTACCTCAGTGTATTGAAAAACACTACACTTTTCCGAAAGTCTCAATGTGGCTCTGATTTTGAGGCATTCATAGTGTACTTCCGAACCCGTACCCATCTTCGATCAGCCCGTAAAAATTGAGATCGGATTCTCTGTTATAACAGATTTTTTCGCTCAGTCGTCCCTAGTGGGTACTTGGACATCGAAGTTTCTGTCAGAGTTCGTCTGCTTAAGGATATAGTCGGTTTTCTGTTCCAGTTCCGGCCCGCCCACCGTGCTTAATATAGTCCTTAAGAGCGTTGCTTCAGCATATGCGATTCTCTTAATCTGAAATGAGATTTTGCTGCTGTGCTCTTGATGTAGACATCCAAGGGCAGGATGTTTAGTATCACTTTCAGACCGGCATGGGGTGCCAGTAATACTCATGCACGTCAGTCATTGTAACTTACGTAGATTGCAGAGATATGGTTACTCTTCTACTGATTAGTATTGCTTTAATTATCGCACCAAACTTCCAATGAATGATATACGGTTTTAGATCCAACCTTCTTCCAAAAGTTCTATTGCAAGTGTAAAAAGCACTTATCGACTTTTTCATACTTTCCTATATATTTCTTTTCCAAAAAAGCTTTGAGTCAAGGATGACACCCAGGTATTTCGCCTCGTTAGATAATTCCAGGGTGATTCCATCTAATTTAGGAAGAACAAACCTGTCTATCTTAGTCCTTTTCGTGAACAGGACAAGTTCGGTTTTGGCTGAATTAACTCCAATACCGCTTTCACTTGCTCACGTCGAGAGTATCTTAAGTTCGGATTCCATGACTTTACTAATCGTTTGTTAAAGTTGACCTTAGATTAGAGTCAGCGTAGGCAACCACCTTGATACCCATTTAGTTAAGTGACTCTTATTTATAACAGGATTCCACAGAAGGGGAGAGATTAACGGAGTGTCCCTTCTAACGATTTTCCTCGCTTCACCCTCAACTAGCTACGTGTTAATTGTGCTGCTTTTTTTAGCGCTTTACCCTTTTATAGATTAATCTGTGGGTCCGTGTCTGAATTTTGTTGGGCATTAAGGATTAGTGATATCTTGACGCTGTTGAACGCACCTTTTACGTCTTAGAATGCTGCAAAAAAAAAAATGGTCATTCTCTTAGACTATTTTCAATTGAAAGATTTTTGAATTCTGTGAATTTTTTTTAGTTCTTGGAACTTTTTATGGAAACCTCTGCCAATTTTAATTTTTTATACCGTCCAACCACAGTATTGGCGTATACTTAATTTATCATTGTATGTGTAACGCATCCAAATATCGATCTTGGACCCCATAAACTATTATTTTATTGATCCATGATTGTTTTCAAGAAACTCTATGAATTTCTGTCTCTCGTACTCTCTGTCCGCCACGATGAAATACTAAACTAAGAGGACTGGCTCCTAAAGTTTGAAACGAATATGTCTTATAGTTCTATGTAAGTTAATTTTGTTAATGGGAAAAATCGGAACCGGGGCACCAAGTTTTCACTTAAAGAACTAAACCAACTTCTGCAAAATTCCATTTTTTCACAGGTTTTACACAAATGAAACAATTTTAAGTTACATGAAGTTAAAAGCCCTGCACCATGTCCCGGGGTATTAAAAAATATTTTTTTTTGGATCAGATTGTGTAATGATATATAACACAATATGTGTTATATATCATTATTATGGCATCATGTATAAATTTTTACTCGGTTATTAATAAATCGCTTTTTCCGAAAGTTTTTGATAATATTTTTTTCTGTGTTAGACTCTACCCCCTGAATAATTTAATTACATTTCATAAATTTGTTTTTAATAAAATTATCTTTTAAAAAATATATAAACAAAAACAAATCCCGAAATTTTATACAGAATCCTTCTATTTGATTAACACCAATTTTTTGTTTTCAGTTTTTTTTTACAATACTTACAACAAAATGTTGCTGTCTGGTGTATTCTGCATGCAGCCAGCAACATTTCTGTATGTTTTTCGAAAAAAAAAAATACTGAAAATAAAAACAAATAGATGGTAGTTTTAAAAAAGTGGTTAACACATATTTTGTAGCAATTTTTCATTAGAACAAGCACAGCAACAAAAAAAAAAAACTACCAACAGCAGCACGGGGTTAGACAAGACTTACAAACACAATTGAATATTAGATTTTTTTTTGGCAAATGAAAATAACGGCGGCAACATACAACGCAAAAAAAATTAAATGAATATGAAAAATTACTTTTGGAAAAATAGAAAAAAATTTTGGATATTTTTTATTAAATAAGATGTGTTTTAAATTTTTAATGGAATAAGGGTCTGCAAAATGAGGGGAGTTTTTCTTTAGCCGAGGGTGCAACTGAAACTGATTGTTAGTGGATGGTTTTTCCATCTAACGCCAAGAGTTGGCAATAGTTGTTGTATTAACAAGCAATTTAATTATATTAACAAAGAAAATAATTAAATTTTATTCAACAACAAATTTTGTCAAAACAATTAAATTGTTTGTTAACACAACAACGTTTTACTGAAGATGAAAACTTGTCTGGGACTATCTTAAAAAATTAAATATTTTTAACGAACATATTTGAAGTCATATTAACTGTTTGAGGTTTTCTTTTTAAATTTAATGTTATTGGAATCCTTAAATCTTTAAATTTCTACAATTTTCTTTACAAAATTTAAAATTTAATTTCAAAAACAACACCCAAAATAAATCCAAAACTTTTCCAAAACAATGATGATGATGATTTTACAAAAAAAAAATAAATTATATGGCATAAAAAAAATCAATATTAAACAATATTGCTAAATAATACCCCACAAAATTTGTCCCATATTCTAAACAAAAATAACAAAACAGCTTTTGTTCACATGTATATTCAATACTCGACAAATTTTCCAAAAAAGAAAAACCCTTTCTTTTATTTTGTTTTGTATGTGTGGCGGCAGCACCCAATGTTGCCGCAATTAATCAATTTTTTGTTGTTGTAGTTGGCTCTAAATGAAAAACAAAAAGGACTATATTGCTTAACACAAAATAGAAAATTTTCCCGCTTAAAATATACTGTATGTATGTATGGATAAATAAATAAATTTAAAAATATTGATTTATGCTAAAAACAAAAAAAAATATTTTTTAAAGCCTTATTTATGGATTTTAACATTTGAAGAGATAATAAAAACCAAAACACATTAGGAGGCGAATAGGAAAATGATGAAATGTTATCAATCAAATATTGGAAATGTATAGGAAATAATTTTAAACGAAATTCATAAATTAAAAAATAATAAAAATAAAGATAAAGTTAAAGCAACCGCGTCGGTAAAGCACTGTGCATGATTGTGTGAGCGCTCTGTATGCCATCTTCAAAGTACTTTCAGAAAATTTGAATGATAACATCGATCTACGCTAGGTTAAAGCTTTTTAAAAGCAACGAAAAAAATTATATAATAATTTGTGTCGGATATAATAATTTGTTAAATAAAGGGAAGTCCAACATTTTTTTTAGGTATTGCAAAAAACTTTTTAAAATATTTTTCGGAACTTAGACAATTTTTCAAAAAGAAAAAAAAGTCCTAAAAGCATTTTTAATGAATTTTCTTCTACGAAATTCCAAACTTCCTTAAAACTTTACCTACGGCACTTATCGGAAGTTACGAGAATTTTTTCAAAAAGCATTTTTCCGTAAAAACAAAACTTATATAATTAAAAAAAAATCAAAACTTTGAAAATTTGTCAAAAAGCTTTTTTTTAAATAATTTTTAATGAAATTCTTAACTCAAAAACATTGTGGACGGTTTTAAGAACGTTCAGTATACCATATTCAAAGTGCTTTTAGAAGATCAGAATGATAGCATCGATCTACGCTAGGCTAAAGTGTTTTAAAATAAATGTTAAAGTGTTTTAAAAGAAATGTAAAAAGTGCTTTAAAAAGCACTTAAAAACCCAAAAAATTTCTAGTTTATTTTAGTTAGAATAATTTTTTTTTTTTAATAAAATTAAGTCAAAAATTTTTTTTGTAGGTACTGCAAAAAAAAAATTAAAATATTTTTTGGAAATTAGACAATTATTTTTTAAAAAAAAGTCCAAACGCATTGTTAATGAATTTTTTTCTTCAAACTTCCTATAGACTTTACTCAAGCAATTTTGGAAGTTTTTTTTTACTTTGAGCCAACACTCAGGGGATGCCCCTACTGATGCAATGCATTGTGTTGGTATTAGGAAAATAGGTTATGAGGAGAAGGAAAGAGGGAGTAGTGTTTGTGGACGTTTAATTTGCATTTTTCCAAGTTGTAGCTGGTTGGGAAGACGTCTGCGGGGAGTTTATTTCACATACGGCTAGTTCGACCAAGAAACGAATTTTCTCTGAAATGCGTTGTGCGATACATTGGACAGTCGACAACGAACGGATGTGAACTGCTGGAAATGCGAGTACTACGGGCATGCACCCGAGTCTCAGGGATGAGTTCGCCTATCTCAGCTGAACACTTACCGTGATAATATCGATAGAACAATGACGCACAACCCACATTCCGACGATGCTCCAATGAGTCAATAGAGTTGGATACCCTACTGTCAATAATTAGCTTCAATGCACTCCTTTGCACCCGAGCCAGAAGCTTCAAGATAGACGTTGAAGCACCTGCTTCAACGTCTTCGGCCTGATATAGGCGTTATAAATAGTCAGTAGATCAGACGGAGGGAATTAATTCTTACACAGTTTCAAGAAACCAAGACACTTGAATGCTTCTTTCGACACTTGAAAAACATGTTGGTTCCATCGGACATCACATTGAATTTTCATGCCTAGAACATCAAGAGTGTCTGATTCCTCAATAGCTATACCACCCATGGATACAGATGACGCTGATTCCACAATCCGTCTGTGGGTCAACATACAACATTGAATCTTACGAGCATTAAAATCCACCTTATTCGTAAGACCCCACTCGGATATCGCTGAGAGGTCACGATTGAGTGTGTCATTCATGTTCTGTCTCATAGATTCAACCTCAGTAAGGCTTGGTCTACGATTAAAGGAAAATGACAAATGTTGCTGTCATCTGCAAAAGAATATATAGGATTGGAAGTTTGACAAAGAAGGTCGTTAAGAAAAATAGGAAAAAGGGTAGGAGAAGGAACAGAACCTTGCGGTACCCCTGAACTAAGCCGGAACTCATCTGATGAGAATCCATCTATAACAACACGTATTGTACGGTCTCTGAGAAAGCTCGATATAAATCGAGAGAAATCACTTCCGACACCAAACGCAATAAGCTTCGAAACGAGTGCACCGTGCCACAAAGGATCAAACGCCTTGGAAATATCTAGAGCAACCACCTTGCTTTCACCAAATTGGTGAATAGAACGACTCCAACGTTCCGTAAGAAACACTAACAGGTCTCCCGTAGAACGACTTCTATGAAAGCCATACTGTCGATCGCACAAAAGTGAATTGGAGTCCAGGTAATTTACAAGGTGGCGATTAACCATGCTCTCCATCACTTTGGAGATCGTAGAGCAAATTTCAATTGGGCGGTAATTCTCTGGGTTCGTAGCCTCACCCTTTTTGGGGATTGGCTGGACGTTGGCTACCTTCAAACAGGAGGGAAAAATTCATACCCGGTATGAATAGCAAAGTAGGTTTGCCAAAGGACGAGAAAGCGACGCAGCACAACGCCTTAGCACCATTGCTATAATACCATCCGGCCCCGGGGACTTATTTATGTTAAGATCTTCAAGAACCTTTTTGACTGCACGTGCTCGAAAAAATACCTTGGACATAGTAAAGGTTGGCTTTATCAACCGGGTCCGTGTATATTTGGTCATTCATTATAAGGGTTGGAATGGATGAACTATTATTATTCTTTACCCTTTTAACGAATGACCAAAAGGTCTTACTACCCCGCGGAGCAGCAAGGACCATAGCACGCAGACGTTATTCGTAAAGAAGTTTTTCACGTCTGAATGCTCTGAGTACTCTTTCACGTCCGAGCACATTCGTTCCTCGCCTGTTTACGTAACGCGTCAGTAACAATTTTACAAAAAAAAATCGTAAAAGCATTTTTGATGAAATTATTACTCCAAAATATTTTTGTGTCCTAGACCTATAAACAATTTCAAACATTTTTTTCGGGACTTTGAAAATTTATCAAAAAGCTTCTTTTACTAAAAACAAATTATAAATTCTCGTTTCTTGGATCCGACTGCAGGACTTTGAACATCTTCGGACATAAAAATATTTCGTACGCTTAGCAAAATGTGGAACTCTTTTCCCCCTGATCCTATTTCGCACCTTGCCGAACTTAATCAGCCTAAGAACATAACACATAATCGTGCCAAACTTTAGGCGAGTAGCTCGTTAATTTTGGACTGCATCGTGTGCTACACATACGGACGGACATATGGACATCGCTTGAATGCCTTAGAATCGATCACTGATCAATAATATATGTGGCATTCCATGCCAATTCAGACACTTTAAATTTTTTATACACACAAAAAAACCTTGTCAAATTACTAGAAAAAGTCTCGTAATCCCATTTCACCAATATTTGTCAGTTTTCCTTGTTTTAAAAAAAAAATCTATCGAAATTTAATTTTTTTTTTTTGTAAGTTTACATTTTTTTGTAATTTAAATTTTTTTTTTTTTTTTTTATAATTTTACAAATTTCCAATTTTTTTTTTACAAAAAAAATCTAGTAAATTCACGAGAATTCCTTTTAAGTTTTATTGCGCCAAAAAAATTGTAAATTTACAATTTTATTGGTAAAAAGCTTGAAATATTACAAAAAAGCTCGTAATTTTTACTCGGAATTCTCGTAAAATAGGAGGTAGAAAAAAATCCAGTATAGTTTCGAAACCTCCTTGTAAATTTTATCTTGTCAAAAAATTGTAAATTTACAATTTTATTGGCAAAAAACTTGCAAAGTTATAAAGTTGTTGGTAAAAAGTTTGTAAAATTACAGAAAAAATTAGTCAAATAGAAGGTAGCAAAAAAAAGTTACAAGTTTTTCTTGTAATTTTACAAGGTTTTTTTGAGTGTACCCTACACCACTCTGTGGTACAGGGTAAAATGACTTTGTGTGGGTGTTTGTAACTACCCGAAATATTGGTCCTAGACACACTTTCAAGTCGTTCTAGCGATGCACATTGGGGCAAACATATACGATTCTTGGCATTAAATAAACCGCTTATTTTTAATAAGAGTGTGTGGTACCGTTGTAAAGGGGACAATCTGTAGATCATATTTGCATTATAAAATTTCATGGCTACCTTGCAAAATTCTGAAATTTTTGCAATATTATGTTCATTTAATGTATTTTTTTGTTTTTAAAATCTTTAATTACGTTAAAAAAAAAATCCCAAATAGTATTTATTTTTTAAGAATATCGAAATAGTAACTTCATAATTGATAACACCGCTCAACAAATCGAAGGTTTTTGGCTCCGGTTTGAAGTTTGATATAAAATTTTTAAAGATTTTGACTCGCTGATTCCAAATTCGTGCTCCAAATTTTTCCATCACGTCTAGAATTTTAATTATTCGCGGTTGAAAATGTGAAAAAACGCGATTTTTGCCTTTTTTGAAAGCCTGCACAGCAGCCGCTGGGTGGAATAAAAATCAGGTATAAAGCGTGAGAGTCGAATTGAACTATGATCTCAAAAATATGATCAAAAAAATTTCAAGTTGTTGCACTATTATTGGCCAAACATGCATTTTAAAAAAACACTGTCAAAAAAATTAGAAAAAGCACCATTTTTAAAAGGCTCTAATACAATAACCAGATGATCAATCTTTACAGTGATGAGCTCAAAATTTAGGCAAAAGTTCATTCTTTCTTATAGACTTTTAAACCCATTAAATATATTTTCCGGTGTATGCGAAAAATAACACAGAAATCTTAAATTTGTAAAATATTTATTTTTTTTAGTTTTTCTTTGAAAAATATCAAAAAACACTAAGGTATCCTTACCTTTTTTACCTTACCTTTTTTACAAAAATGGTAATTTTAACAGTATCATTTTAAAACGCAAGTAAAGCCTAACCAAACGTAATAATTTGAAAAAAAATTGTGTTCTATGTTGGAGGCCATAGACAAATTATACTTTTGCGCCTTATACCAGATTTGTATTCCACTGAATGGCTGCTGTGCAAGCTTTCAAATAATGCAAAAATCGTCATTTTTCGCATTTTCAACCGTGAATAACTAAAAATCTGGACGTGATGGGAAAATTTCGAGAATAGATTTGGAATCAGGAGATCAAAGTCTACTAAAATTGATCATCAGAATTCAAACCGGAAAATGAGTGTTGAGCGGTGTAATCGAAAGAGTAAGGTAGAAATAAATACGAATAAAATTTTCAAGTTAAACATTTAGTGTGTATGAGTGGTTATATATTCGAATAAAATTTGTGAGTTGGAATTTTAGTGCGGAACCCCTTATATAAAATCGCTTAATCCTCCTTTGTTGCTTATTTTCTTATATATCGAAATTTGTAAGATTTATAATTAAATTCTATAAAACACTTAATATTAATTTTTTTTTTCGATTTTAGAGGGTTTTTAAAACCACGATAACATGGCCTAAAGGCAAATAAAGGCAACCGTTTTACTTGGAATCTTGTTGTATACATGTCGCTCTATATTCCACATATGAGTAGTATCAATTCAGTGCAATTCGCAGTATACTTTTATTCCTTTGAAATTATGAATTTTATTAATTTTTATTTTCTTAATAGCATATTTGAAAATCCCCTAAAAGTATAACTTTTTTGCATGTGTTTATAGCTTTAGCGGTCCAAACATGTTCTTAACATCATTTCTAGTCATGAGGCATTCAAAAAATTTCGGAGTGTGGAGGTTTTATGTATCTTTTAGTGCACCAAACATTGCCTTCAAATTTAAATTATTTTAATTTATTAATTTAACATATTTTTGCTTGACTTTGAACCCTTCCTATAGGAAGGCCCTAAGCTAAAAATTAAAAATAAGTATGAGGTTATATGCAGAATTTTGTTGTCTTTCCATTGGTGCTACCCGTTTTTCAAAATTCGCGGTTTCAGTTTTTGACTTTTTGCCAAGGGCCCCCATATAGCTGCCCCAATGTGCGATGTCCGTGCGTCCGTCCATGTAGACGTTGTAAACACGATACAGGTCGCAATTATCAATCGATTTGGCAAAAACTTAAATCTTAAGCTTCCTAAGTACGAAGCCTATTGAAATTGGAAAAAATCGGTCCATGCGTAGACCTACCCCCCATACAAGGGTCGCCTTTATTTTGGCACAAATGACTCTAATAACCGGCCAGTTCTTCTCGTAGCCCCCATGCAAACCACCTTCCCCATATTCACATAATTCTCTCAAATTTCATGAAAATAGAAAATATTTTATTAAAATTTTGTTTGTGTGTGTTTAACCGATCGGATCAAAAATGTTTTCGAATTTGAATATTGTTGAGAAATACTTTAAAATATCTAAGAATCAAAGAATTTCTATGAATATTTTCTGTTCTAAAAATTTCTCCGAATTTACGCACACATTGAGGGGCATGTCATAGACTCAATTCCGTTCGGAAGTAATATAAGTGGTTAACTCGTAAAACGCAAAGCGAATATTTTTTTCTGATTGAAATTTAATTCCACTTTGATTTTTAAAAGTGATTTCATTCCGGAAAAAAATATTTGTTTTGCGTTTTACAAGTAAACCACTTATTCCAAATTCGAACGGAATTGAGTCTGTGACATGCCCCTAAAGCCCCGATTTTGTTTGAATGTATTTTTCTATTTCGAGTCTTAAAATCTTTAAATAAAACAAAATTCAATTTAACATTAAAATATTAAAAGTTGAATTAAATTATTTCTTTAAGAAATTTAATGAAAAACTAAACTTTATTTATAAGTTAAAAAAAAAACGAACAAAAAAATAAAGATAATATAATCTTCTATATACTTTTAGCAGTTCTTCATTAAATTGGAATTTCATGAATAACTAATAAATTAAATTCCAATAAAACACTCACATAAACTCTCAACATGATGCTTTTTAACGAAATAAAATTGAAAAAAAAAACTAAAAAATATATAAGACAAGACAAGGACGCAAAGGAGCAGCAGCAAAAAACTACAGCAACCGCACTAAAGGAAAAATACAATTTAAATTTGATAAAAATTTACTTTTTGTTTTGTTTGTAGTAGGCAGGGTGTTAAGAGAATGAAAACTTTAATTGAAAATTTTGATATTGAATAAAAAAAAAACACGGTCAGTTATAGGTGTACAAACAAACTTTAGATTATAATTAAATATTTATAAGAAACAAGTTTTTCCTCTCTGTTATATAACACTCAAAATATTTTGTAGGCAAAAACAAAAGAAAAACACACTTAAAACCAGTGAATAAACAATTGAAAACCATCCCAGTAATTATTCATTTGTTTTAAAAACATCAACATTTATTTTTTACTGTTGACAAAATTTTCTAAAATAAATAACACTAAACATTAAAAAATTACGGTTATTTCATTCTTTTTTACCAACAAATTCGAAAAAAATAACCTACGAAAACATTAAAAATTAATGATAGTTCTGTTATTTTTACCAACAAATTCCAAAAAAATAACCTACCAAAACATTAAAAATTAATGATTTCGTAGGTTATTTTATACAATTTTCTATTGAAATATTTTTTTTTAATTTTTTAATAAAATTTTGGGGAATCGATCCCGCAATCAACTACATTCTGGCCAGACACTCTACCCATCGTGCCAAAGCCACTTGATACAAATATGTTTTTATATTTCTATAAATAATTTTTTGAATTTTTTTTCTACAAACAAATAACTGACTTGTGTAGGTAAAAACTAATGATATATCATTAAAAAATACCAACAATTTAAAAAGAAATTACTTACACAACTCATTAAAAATTTAAAGAATAATCAGTAGTTTTTAATTACAGAACAAAAATAAATAACTTTATAAATTAAATGTTAGTGAAAGTCTTTATTTTTTAGTGTGTTATTTTTGAAACAAAGGACTGATGTAGTCATTAATAAAAACTGAACATCAAACAAATGTTTTTTCTTTTAAAAACGACTAAACGGAAAACTTTTTAAATAAACTACAAACAGTTAATGACATAATTTTTTGAGTGAACTTTTAAAAGTAATTTTTTTGATTTAAAAAAAAAAAAACTCTTAATTCAGAAATATGCACAAATTCTAAAAAAACAAGTAGAAAAATTAAGTTCGACTTTGTCGAATCTATGAATACCCTCCACAATGTCATCTCATAGTAATTTTCTAAAAAATTTTCAAAAAATTGCATCACAAATTTTTTATTAGAAATATATTATTTTGAGTAAAACTTTTTTTAATCAATCAAATTTTTTTGAGTGTAAAATTTTTTTGACTGTCAGCATTTTTTTGAGTGTGACATTTTATTAAAAAAAAAAATTATGTATACATTTTTTTTGAGTGTAACATTTTTTTTAGTGTAAATATTTTTTTTAGTGTACAATTTCTTTGAGTAACAAAATTACTTTGTAAAATATTTTTGTTGTTTTATACCTATATGCAATACAAAAAAAAATATTTCACATATTTCCCACTTTTTATTTTACTTCATTTGATTTTTTTTCCAAAAATTCTTGCTATACACCGTTACATACAATTACAAAAACAATAACAAAACAATAACAAATATTTACTTGTCTAACAACTAAACTGCACCCCACGACAAGAAAACAAACAACAACAAGTTTTAAAAAACTGGTATTTCACCATGCTTTAAAAACTTGTTTAACGAGTTTTCAACAGTTTAAGGTGAAACACATCTGAAATTCAGTGCTGTGCTTATAACTTTTGAACCACCTAACCGATTTTGCTGAAATTCAAAACCAAACAGCCTTGGGGAACGACAAATATATATGCTAAGCTTCAGCCCCCTCAGAATTGTCCTTCGAAAGTTATAGTGGTTTTAATCTTGTAAATTCGAAAAATACCCTTCCCGAAATTTACTCTTTTGCTCATAACTTTTGAACCACTGGACCGATTTCGCTGGATTGCAATACCAACCTGACCCGGTAAATGGAGAACATATATGTCAAACTTCAGGAGCCTCCGTGAAGTCTTTCAAAAGTTAGCGTGTTTTCAACGGACAGACAGACAGACGGACGGACGGACGGACGGACGGACATCGCTAGATCGACTTAAAATCGATCAAGGATCATGAATATATATACTTTATGGGGTCCTAGACCAATATTTCGATGTGTTACAAACGGAATGACAAACTTATATATACCCTCTATCACTAGAGTGGAGGGTATAAAAATGGTAAAAGACACTACGCGTATGAACAATGATTTAATTTTGCTTTAGATTAAGTATACGTATAGGGGATTTTTCAATTTAAATTAAAATAATGTAGAACCTAAGCATTTATTTCAATAGTTAACATTTTAAATAAATAATAGCAAAAAAAATCTGTTATGTTAAAAAATTATAACTTGACAGCAAACCAAAATAACAAATATGTTGATCAAAACAATGATTGATTCATTTAAATTTTGTTGATCAATAGATTTAGTTGAAAATTTTTAGCCAATCATTTTTTGTGTGTAGTAAAATAAATAAAAAATTGACCGGGCCTGTCGGAAAGGTCGGTGACAACTTTTCCTTCGCGATAATTATTTGGAACGTCAGTTTATTCTTCACACACCTACACTTAAAAAATTATGTTAGTAAAATCAACTGAAAATGTCAGTTAAAATAACTACTTTGTAAGTTGTTTTGGGGTCAACTACTTTTTCAGTTAAATCAACTAACAATGTTAGTTATTTTAACTGACAAAAAACAACTGACTTATGTAGTAAAAACTACTTACATTTGTAGTCAAAACAACTAAAATGTAGTAAAAATAAAAAAATCAATATATAATTTTTTTTTCAAAACATTTTTCAGAAAAAAAAATTGAAGACCAAATTTTTTCCTAGTTTTTTTTTTAAAAAAAAGTTGTGAAAAATAAAAATAACGAAATTTTTTTTTTTTTTTGGAAAAAAAACTTTAAAACTTTTCAGAGATAAAATAAATAAAATTAACTACTTTAAATAACTGTTACTACATCACAGTACTTTTTTGTTAGTTGTTCAAAAAAACGACTTAAAATAACTAACAGAAATAGTTGTTTGATATTTTTCATACAAAAACAACTGACTTTGTAGTTGAAAACAACTAACTACTGTAAAATATACAAATAACTAACATGTAGTAACTTACATAATTTTCTGAGTGTAGCTGCTTGATTCAAACTTTATTTTTAAAATTTTATGTCTATTAATTACTTTTATACTAATTGTAAGAGTTTGATTTTATTTTAAATAAATCGAATCTGAAGAGTTTTCAAGATTTGAAATTTTGCCTCGCTTAAATATGTATCAAATTAAAACGGAATGCACAACAATCTCATAAATTTAAGTTCTTGTATAGTTTTGTATGGGCTATCAATTAATATTTTTTTTTTTTTGAAAATTTTCAGAACCCGTTCTGAAATTTTCCATATTTTAAAAAAGTCAATTTATTAAAAATTCAGCCACTTAAAAAAAAAATTAAAAGTTTAGATGTTTGTCTATCCACGCAAAAAATTCAGACATGCGCTCAAAAAATTATGTTAGTAAAATCAACTGAAAATGTCAGTTAAAACAACTACTTTGTAAGTTGTTTTGGGGTCAACTACTTTTTCACAATGTTAGTTATTTTAACTGACAAAAAACAACTGACTTTTGTAGTAAAAACTACTTACATTTGTAGTCAAAACAACTAAAATGTAGTAAAAATAAAAAAATCAATATATAATTATTTTTTTAAAAACATTTGTCAAAAAAAAAAAATTGAAGACCAAATTTTTTCAAAGTTTTTTTTTTTAAAAAAGTTGTGACAAATAAAAAAACGAAATTTTTTGGAAAAAAACTTTGAAAATTTTTCAGAGATAAAAAAATAAAATTAACTAATTTAAATAACTGTTACTACATCACAGTAATTTTTTGTTAGTTGTTAAAAAAAAACGACTTAAAATAACTAACAAAAATAGTTGTTTGATATTTTTCATACAAAAACAACTGACTTTGTAGTTGAAAACAAGTAACTACTGTAAAATATACTAATAACTAACATGTAGTAACTAACATAATTTTCTGAGTGTGTATTTTTCGTTTTTCGAGAAAATCACATTTGAATATTAAATTTCATTACAATTTTGTAATTTGACTGTATTTTCTTGTTTCAACATTAAATATTTGCATAACTATTACTCATACGCTATGTTAAAACAAGAAAATACAAGCAAATTACTAAATTGTTATGAAATTCAAAATTCAAATGCGATTTTCTCGATAAAAACAAAAAACACGTGTATGAATAAACTTTAAAAAAAAAAAAATTAAAAAAAGCGGCCGGATTTTTGATAAATTGACTTTTTTAAAAAATGGAAAATTTCAGAACTGGTTCTGAAAATTAAAAAAAAAAAAAAAAATAATCGATAGCCCATACAAAACTATATCAGAATGTAAATTTTTGAGATTGTGGTGCATTCCGTTTTAATGTAATAAATATTTAATCAAGGCAACTCGCCACAAATTTTAAAATTTTTCCAATATTTGACCACGCCTCCCAAGCCCAGTTTTTGAAAAAATTGAAATACAACCTATTCAGAACATGTTTATTTTCGCTGGACATTTGGTGTGGAATGCCTCATATTTGTCGTTCCCCCTGGCCTGGTTCGGTTCAGTGGTTCAAAATTTATAAGCAAAACCGTTAATTTCAGATTAGTTTCACCCTTAATTCACGTGTTGAAAAGCCGTTAAACATGTTTTAAAAACATTGGTAATTCACAAAAATATTTTACAACGTATTTTTGTCACTCAAAAATATTTTTACACTAAAAAAAAATACACTCAAAAAAAATTTTACACTCAAAAAAAACTTTTCACTCAAAAAAAAATTTTAGTAAATTATTTTTTTTTTTTTCAAATTTACTAAAAAAAAGTTTTTTTACACAAAATAAAATATTTCTAATCAAAAATGTTAATTTTTTCACGTTAGAAAATTTACTATCACTTAAAAAGGGCATTGTGGAGGGTATTCATAGATTCGGCCAAGTCGTATTTAAGTTTTCTACTTGTTTTTTTAATTCGTTTTTAGTATAGCAGTATTAATTAACCCCGCCTTTCTTCAGATCGCTCCAAAGTATTACAAATTTATATGCGCAGTTGTCCAGTCTCAATTTACTGGACTATAAACCAAATTTTTTTACAATTTCTGTATGAGAAACAATCAAAAAAATTCTCCAGATTTAAATAAATTTATGAAGATCAGCATCCATTGTTAAAAATAATACAAACATTGCACAATACAAGTGAACTCCCCCATGGCTCATTTTAATTGCGCTGTTTTTTTTTTATCAATATTGTAAAAATTTCGATACTTTTATAAGAATTTATTGTCGCTTTTGCAAGAAAAGTTCATATAAAAAATGGCTAGATAGGAAAAAAATGGCTAGATCTTCCGGCTAGATATATCTAACAATGTTTTTATGGCTAGATGAAAATAAAACCGCTAGATAGATATATATAGCGGTTATAATAGATATTCATTAGAAATTATACAGGTAAATTACTTAATCAAGTCTAATTATAATCGGACCATTTTTGGTCCTGGGCCCCATATGAGAATTTTGCCCGATATTCAGTTAAAGCGGTTTAATAGCAACTAAAAGAAGCCTATTTCACTTAAATTTGGTTTGTGAGCGTTTTTTACACTTATTAAAGATTTGACGAAAGATAGATCCAATCGGTCCATGTGCGAATTTGAACGGGAAACATGGGTGTAGATTATTAAATTGTCGGGCTTGACCGACTATAATTTTCTTACTTGTTCTTATATTGAGTCATTTTTTCATATCTCTCATCGTTTTCGAGATAAGCTTGAAATGTAATGCAATTGCATAATGTGAATTTCAAGTTTTATTGCATTTTTTCTGAGGAATATTCTGTTTTCATATTTTTTTTTGTGATAAGCTTATGATCTAAATTTTTGACGTTTAATCGCGATTTTTTTTACAGAAAAGGGCTCTGGTAAAGATTTTGATTTTCGTCGAAATATATTAGTGGGGCACACCAAATTCATACTCAAGAAAACATTTACACTCAAAAAAAATAAAACTGTAAAGTTAACAAAATTTTTTTTGTTAACTCGAGTTTACTGGCTTTTTAACAAATTTTTAGTTAAAATCAGCGTTTTAACTACATTTTTAGTTAGGTTCAATTTACGAAAATACTAGTTTTGTACAAATTTTGAATTAATTTTTTTTTGTTGACTTTAACACTGAGTTTACGAATTTTTACTAATTAATTTGCTGATTTTTTGTAACATTTTTGTCAAGTGAAAAATTTTAAACATTTCTTGTGTCGCCTCCTATGGAAATCTCATAAGTCCTACTTAAGCTGAACTTAATGCTGTGAAAAAAAAAAGAAAAAATAAGTGAAGTGTTAGTGTTTAAAACCAATATTTAACAAACTTACTATTTTTTACAAAAAGTTTAGCTGAATTCAACTAACAAAAAAATGTTAATAAAATTCAGCTGAATTTTTAGTGAAACTTACTGTTTTTTTGCTACATTCATTCTACGAAAAGTTAACTAAATATTTTTTGTTAAATTAACTAGAAATTTAGTTGGTTCAAAATCAGGTGTTTTTTTAGTTAAATTTAACTAAATTTTTTGCTAACTTTACAGTTTTATTTTTTTGAGTGTAACACTTAAAGACATTTCCTCAAGGAATCGGTATATAAATTTCCTCATTGACATATTTTTCGAATGGGAAATTCATAAAATGCTTCTTAAAAAGCAGAAAAGCTCAATTGAAATTCGGAAAATCCTATCATACATAAAAGCTCAATTGGTAGTCTGAAAAGCTTAATTTTAATTTAGCAAAGCTAATCAAAAAATTCTTAGAAGCCCAATTTAGATTCAAGTTTTATTAAAAATAATAAAGATCGTTGTTGTTATTCAGAAAAGTCCAATTAAAATTCAAAAACCTATTTAAATTCAGAAAAACTTTAAATAAATTTAGATAAGCTCAATTGTAATTTGATTAATGGATAAAGCACATATGCAAAAAGCAAAAATTTGCATATTTGTATATCGAATAACATATTATAATTCAAAAGTATTAAAAATCCGCCATCAACAGTTAAAAAAGTTTAAATATTGATCAAAAAAGTAATTGAAACATTTTTTTTAATTTGATTACTTAAGTAATTGATTCAATTCTCTATATTATAAAAAGATGCCAGTATTCAAATCTCTGCCAAAAATGTTGTTGTTGTTGTTGTTATATCTTAAGAATTTTCCTTATGAAAGGACAATGAAGCTGAAACTACTACATATCACTTTGGTTGCAAAAAAAAACAACAATGAAGAAAGAAAAAAATATATAAATTTTCAAGATGAAAAAAATGCACTCTAAGGAAATTTAAATGAAATGAAAAAGAAAAAAATCTAATCAAATGATATATAAAAAAAAATATTTGAAAAGTGGGAGGAGTGCAAGGAAGAAAAACAACAACAACAAGAAAATTGCAACTTACTAAAGAAGAAAAATAAAAAAAAATATAAAAAAAAAATTGTTTAAGAAAAAAAAATATAAAAACTTTGTAGAGCAAAAATAAATAAAAAGAAAAAAAATTGCATTTGGAAAACTTCCAATCCCAGGTCTGCTTGACGGGGATACAAAAAAAATAAAAATATATAACGAAAAATTGAAGTTTTTTTTTCTATATCATGCGCGCGACAATGAATTTTCTTTTCTTAAAAATGATGAGGATGTTTATAAAGAAAGGACGAAAGTTTTGAAAAAATAAAAAAAACAACGAAAAAATGGACATTTACTCAAAAATTTTTGTTGTAAGAAAAATAATAAAAAATTTTATCTTAAAAACTTTTCATATAAATGAGGAGAGAAATTTGTTCAAAACCAAAAGATGATATTATGATTTATACAAGGAGACCCAAATGAACAACAACAACAGCAGCAGCAACATCAGCAATATTACATGCATATGAGTTAAAAATCAACAACAATATTAAGAACTCATAGTGCTGGCTGCTTTAGTTTTTTTTATTTTTTTTTAATTTTTTTTACTATTGTAGAGTGATGATAATAATATTATCCCCCCACCCATAAATGTCTGAGCAACAAAACAAACTCTTAGTTTGAAATGAATGTTCAAACCCCAAAGATAGACAGACGACAGCAACAACAAAAACAACCACATCAGCAGCAGCAACAATAGCAACAACAACAATAAAATCATCATCATCCAACCATCCATCCATATACACAGAGCAACATATTTTTTGTTTTCTACGTATATAAGTATGCATGCATGCTCGATGCTCGCTTGCTGCTTGTATACATGTGAATGAATGAATCTTTTTGGATGGATGGATAGATGGGTATTATGGACGACAACATCAACAACAACTATGAGAATAATATTGTTGATGATGACTACTATGGCAGCAACAACAGCAACAACAACAACAACCAGACGACAACGACGACGACGACGAATGAAGGAGTGTACATGACAATTCATCTCTTTCTTATAAACGCAATTTATCAAATGGAAAACGACGAAAGCGACAGCAAAGATGAAGACGACGACAAGATATACAGCTCGACATCATACACACTACTTACAGTCCAATACACACAGAAAAGCAGCAACAAAAGCTATACTAACAACAACAACACACAACTAAGCCAGAGTCAGCAAAATAAAAATATAAAGCAACAACATTATTATTGAGGCAACCATTCAAAACTTTGAGTAGTAAAATACTCTTTCACGTCTTCTTCTAACAAAATGTTTTGTTGTGTAGAGTGTTGCCAGATAATGAGATTATTTTTTTGTTTTGTTGGGGTTTTTGGTGGAGGATGATTATGAAAGGTCACGGTTCCGCTGAAAGATGTTCAAGGTTAGGTTGAATGGGCGTCCGCTAATTTTCCGAATTCACTCGGAGGCCATAAGGTCCGTTGTGATTCCCTTAAAGTTGCTTCCCTACTCCTCTCTGATATACAAAATTCTACCTCTCAAACCACCCTGATTCTCTAAGATATTCTGGTAAAGATGTCAATGGGACACTGTTTAGGCAATCCAAGTCATCAAAAAATCGTTGCCCCAAATACTTAAGACGACGTTTCATCTGACCCAAACATTCACACAACAAGTGCTTCACTGACTCCTCCTCCACTTCCATACAAATTCTACGAAAGTCCCTATCAGAGATTTCCATATGAACAGCCATTTGGCCGATTATACAGTGTCCTGTCAGTACTCCTACTAATAGGCTAACTGTCCGTTTGCCAAAGGTAAGAAGATTTTCTGTCCTCTTGGGATTTGGCAGTGGCCGCATGGTTCGCGATATCCTACACGTAGTTAGTGATATCCACCTATGCTTTATTCTTTTTTCAGATATCCTATGAATTTCGATCATCAACTCCAGTCTACACTAGCTTTCAAAAATGTTTGAGGAAATGTATCTCCTTTCTGTACAATGTGCTATTTTGAAGTCTGAGAGTCATAAATCTGCCATAACTTCAAGTCATGAAATTAACATCAATTCAAGTTAAACCTGTACACAACTTAGTACGACTGAATTTGGAATACAATTCCTTCATCAAAGTCAATTTGGAAGCGTTTCACATTATTGCATCTGCTGTCAATTGACTCAAAGAGTCAAATTGGCACAGACGAATTTCCGACTCGAGAATTTTGGCCGAAATGGCATTGCATTCCAAATGACGTTTTAAATATTTTCACAGACGGCTCCAAACAATCGACCGGAGCGGGATTTACTACGGACGTCTGTGATATACAAAAATCTTTTAATTTACCTTTGAGCTGTAGGCTGAAATAGTTGCTATAAATAAGGCAGCTTTACAGTTTCTTGGAGAATCAGAGAGAATAATAAACTTTTACGTCGGCAGCCAAGCTGCACTAAAAGCTCTAAGATGCTTTTGTATAAAATTAAAAGTCGTCTATGAGTGCTTCGAGAATCTTCAGAAACTTTAATATGGGTTCCAGGACATAAGGAACGAGAAGGCTGGTGAGTTTGCAAAATTGGTTGCAGATGGTGTAGGGCACTTTGTTCATATTAAAATCCCCGATGAAGTACAACAGATCGAGAAGTGATTGTCAGTGTATTTCCATGGAAGGAAATGGAGAGAGTTAAGTACAAGCAGAATCACCAGAATAATCTGGCCGCGTTACGACCCCAGAAGAACTCGTTACCTACTTTTTCTCAACAGAAGGGAATGTCGTTTACTCACGGGAGTGGTCACAGGACACTGCCTAATTGCTTTCCACGCAAAAACAATTGGACTCATTTTTAATTCCAATAGTAGCAGATGTGATGAACCGAATACGGATGAAACACTTGAACCTATCCTGTGCAAATGCCCCGCATTAGCCAGACATCGCGAGCAAATTTCAGGTAAAACAGAACTCAAGAATTTGGAAGATATCGCATTTATGAACCTTATGTCCGTTAAATTGTTTGCAACATGGACTAACACGTTTTATCCTTGTCGCTGAAGGAAAATGTGGTATTGCTATGGACCAGCCGGTCTATGCGAGGAGTTAAAATTTTGCGCTAATCCACACCTTACCTATCTAAAGACCCACAAAATGAAAGTTGACTACCATTAGACTAAAACCCAAAATATGTTTTAAAAACTTTGCTCAATTTTATTTTATAGTCCAACGTAATTTTTATTTTTTTTAAATAAAGCTAGAAAATTCTTAAATTATGAGACATTCTTGCTGTAAAATTGGCGCCCAACTTGGGGCCACCAAATAGTCTCTGATTCTGATACATATTTGATATAGAAAAAATCTATTATAAAGAGACACTTTCCTCTAGAAATGGCTCCCAATATGGGGCCACAAAGCTAGAAAAATCTTAAATTATGATACATTCTTGCTGTAAAATTGGCGCCCAACTTGGGGCCACCAAAAAATTCTGTAATTGCACTGGGCAACACAAATTTGTATACTTAATAAGACCAGCAAAATGAAAGCGGTATTGCTATGGACCATGTGGTATTGCTATGGAACATCCGGTCTATGCGAGGAGTTAAAAATTTTGAGCTCCGCCACCCCAAACCTATCCAAAGACCCACAAAATGAAAGTTGACTACCATTGGACCAAAACCCAAAATATGTGTTAAAAACTTTGCTCAATTTTATTTTATGGTGCACCGTATTTTTTATTTATTTTTTATGTTTAATAAAGGTAGAAAATACTTAAATTATAAGACATTCTTTCTTAAGAATTGGCGCCCAACTTGGGGCACCAAAATAGTCACTGATTCTGATACATTTTTTGGTATAAAAAAAATCTATTATTAAGAGACATTTTCCTTTCCAATATGGGGCCACAAAGTAGTCTTTGATTCTGATAAGAACTTGTATCCTGAATAAGACCAACAAAATGAAAGTAGACTACCATTAGACCAAAACCTCCTAATATGTTTTAAAAACTTTGCTCAATTTAATTTTATGGTCCACCGAATTTTTTATATTTTTTTTTTTTTCAAATGAAACTAGAAAGTTTTCCGTTTAGATACATTCTTTCTGTAAAAATGGCGCCCAACTTGGGGCCACAAAATAGTCTCTGATTCTGATACATTTTTGGTATAGAATAATTATATTTTTAAGAGACATTTTCCTCTAGAAGTGGATCCCAACGTGGGCTTCCTTTTTGGTATAAAAAAATCTCTAATTACACTGTGCAACACGAATTTGTATCCTGAATAAGAAAGTAGAATGCCAACAGACCAAAACTCCCAATATGTTATAAGATGTTGATCAATTATATTTTTTGGTTTAAAAAAAGCTCAATATAGCTGGAAAATATTTAAATTACAATGCTTGATGCATTCAATCTCTCTTAATTCAAAAGCAAAACATTTCTTAGTGTACGAAACAGAATTCAGTTACTCTGACGAAATTGCTCAGATGGGCGAAAGGATTATAAAATAAGAGGGGATTAGAAAGAACGCAAAGAGATTTCTCAATCGTAACGTTTTATCTTTGATCATTTAAGATCATATGGAGAACTCTTAAACAACTTCTTATTTATTGTGAATTTTTTGGGAGACATTTTGTAATCTGGGAGTATTTAGAAACAAAATTTCTGGCAACATTATTGTTTAGTGTGTTGTCGGTCTTGGTTGGCATTGACGTCAACGTCAACATTTACAACAACAATGCCACTAAAAACTTCTCATAACAAAAACAACAACGTTAAAACAGGCGAAATAAATTGCACCACCTCTCTGTATGCAATAAAAAACTTTTTGTGAGTAAAGGAATTGCTTAAGAAGTTCAAAAAATGATTTGCCTTTATGCTACTACGTACGACAATGATGATGATAATGATGATATGAAAGTGAGCAACATTTGAAAATCCTTTAAAGCACACGAAAAAGATGAGTGAATACAAAAACTCAAAAATTTTCAAAACAGACATTTGTAAGGCAAAATACAGAAGAAAAACCAAAACACGTTTTATAAAGCTCTTGCAAAAATAAATTACTCTTTTCTCTTACATCTTATACGATATAAGAAAATCCTTATAAAATTATACAAACAACAACAACATTAAATAAACCGTGACATTACAACAAAGCTCTTTATATCACACACACACATACACAGTCACTTAAGATGATTAAGAAAAATAGGTGTTGCCATTATTTGACTGTTGCTCTACTGTTGTGTGTAGTGCAAAAATGTAATAACAATAAAACCACAACCATAGCAAAATGTAAACAAATCGTAAAAAAACTTCTCTTGTTTTTAATACTTATTAAATTCTCAAATTTAAACTATTAAAAATATTTTTAAAAAAATTTTAAATTTTTAACTAAATCTTTAGAAATTTATAAAAATGTTTAAAAATTTTGTTTTCAACATTTTTTGATAAAAAATTTAAAAATTGTACTTTAATATCCCTCTAAAAAACCCCTCTTTAATACGATTATTAATTGTCTTTCACTCTTTTTTGTGCTCTCACAAATTAGGTTCTCCCATTTATCATTATTTGATTTTTTGTATTGCAAAAAAATGTAAACAAGTGCATTTATTTCAACTCTGTGTGTGTGTGTGGAAAAAAAGGTTAATGTTTTGTTTTGCTTATATTTCATTTTTACGTTTTCCAAAGAGTGTGAGTGTCACTCTCATTCTCTCGCGTTGTACTCATTAACTCACTAAATGCGCTCTGTGGTTTTATTCTTGGCGTAGTAAAGTGAATGATGTTATTTTATTACGCACACACGTGTTTGCCGTCAAGTTTTATGGTTTGTTTTTGTTATTGCGGCATTTATCACCCAAGACTAGAGCATAGACAACCGGGTTTTTAAAACAAATTACTAAATGACAAACAGAGACAAATATACATAGCTAAGCACTAGTGCGAAAGAGAAAGCTATAGAAGAGGAAAGAGTAAATGGTTCTCTTGAGAATGTTTTAGGGGTTTTAAAGAGCAATACAGATAATCACAGAGAAAATCAGCTGTTTTCCTTAAATTAAGTAAACAATTTATTATTTAAATGATTTAAAGTTCTAGAATTAAATTTTTGTTCTTAAAATTTACAATTCATCAAACTTTAATTTAAAAATTTAATTATAATATAAACATAAAATTTTATTAATAATCTTATTACAATTAATTTTTTTCAATATTTTCTCATTACTCTTAAAACCACTTCTCTTAATTTATCTTTGCTTTATCTTCAGATACTTTCTCTTTAAGTATGTTTCCAAGTGTGTGTAATTCTCTTTCTTTCTTTGAGTGTGTGTTAACATATAATCTCTTATCTTAATTCACGGCGAGTTTATCTATATTCTTTCCTTATTTCATTTCTCTTACTTTTTTTAGATAGATTTATATATTTTCAGAATTTTTACGCACATATTTTTTTGAATTTGTAAAGTTTTTCAACTTCTTTGTAAGATATTTTTTTCTTTTTTTGGAAATTCTTGTATATTGAAGCATGGTGATTTTTTTGAACAAGTGCGTAAAATTTTACGGAAAATTTATAGAAATTAAACGAAATTTTTACGAAAATCTCCTTTCAAAAAAAAGGGATACAAATTTATTGTTTATACAAAAGAAAATTAAAGATTTTTTTTTCATTTAAAACTACGGTATATTTAAAAAAAAAAACGGAGAATTTTTACGCATGGAAAACACCGACGGAAAATATTTTGGAAATTTATACGGCCGTTTTGAAATAGAACAAAGTGATAAAAAGACATTTAATAAAAATTGGTTAAATTGCTAATTTTAATAATTTTTTACAAGCACAGTTATTGGAGCCTCCGTGCTACGTTTTGGTGGATTTTAAATGAATAGTGACAAATTCAAAATTTTGGAAATATTACAAATACTCAGAGTCCTGCTATCCAGCCTGGATACAGATGACATAGATTTTTTTTTTTTAATACCTTGTCAATAAATGTGTTTTAAGAACGAAGTACTTTAATGACACATTTCCTGAGTAAAGCTAAGTACTCTGTTTCTTACGGTGAAAATTTCACTTAAACTTTAAACGCCTCAAATTGCAATAAAACATTTAAAAATCAAGAACTTTTGACAATGATAAGAAAGAAACGATCATAACAAAACTGAAATGTCACTTTTTCACGGCAATTTAAATTGTCTTGTATAATAAAAATGAGTGAAAACTTTTTTAACAATTTCCCCTTAATTCCTCGCGTTGCCAATTTTTTTTTTTTTTATATGGAGTTTGACAGATTTTTTCCCGTGAAACCGAACAGAGTACTTAGCTTAAGCAGAAAACTCCTGCGGAACCATTGAAAAATAAAATGTTCATATTATTGTTCCACCTTTCGGGAAAACTGGTTTCCAATGGCAATACATCACAGCAATACAATAACGATTCGTGTAAGCGATAAATAAAAAATATCGCCAAGTTATCACATTAATGAAACATGAGAGAGAAATATATCGCCGAAATATCACCAATATGATGTAAAAGAGATATTACTACATTTATTCTCTGATGCTGATAATAAAACATGAATTCCTTTGTTGTGATAGCGAAAACTTTTTTTGGGAATGTGAAAACTTTTCATAAGACAAATGTATCGAATTTGAAAACCTCTTATCTATAACTAAAATATCCGTGATTATGAAAGTTTTATGGTACGCGAAAAGTTAAATAATGTAAGATTTTTTTTATAAAAATATTTACGAATCTTAGGAATGAATTTTTTTTAAATTTGTTAACAAAAATTATTACCTGTTTACAAATTCTAGTCAATTTTTGAATCAGACCCGTTTAGAACAAATCTTAACGTAATTTGAGGAGCTGAAATCGGTTCTGAGTTTTTAAAGATCGGTTCCATTTTTCTCGTTTTCACATGTTGGCAGCACTGAACTGTCATAACGACAATCACCGGTTGACAAGGCTATAAACATCATCATAATTTTATTCTTAAAGTTATTATATGTTAAAAAACACAGAACATTTTCCTGACACCTCTCCACATAAAACTTGCAGTATCAAAAACTTCAACAAAACAATCAACCCTGAAGGGCCGTATATTATAAGTACCAAGTCGTTTTCCAACTCAAAGAGGAAATATTTGTCGGACCCGATGTTCGAAAATAAGTGGCCAACGGAAATTTTATGAAATATTTAAAGCCTAATGAAGAAGCAGCACGGCATTATTTCGAAATGCTTTTCACAACTTATGTATAACAAAATAACAAAATCTTACAAATTTCTGTCAATTTTTAGATCAGAGCCGATGATAACAAATCTTAACTTTCGCTAAGTTCGATTCCGGGTTTTGTTTTTCAATATTGGTTCTATTGTTTGAGTTCGCAGCTATTGGCATCGCTAAAAACATCATTTAAATTTTATTCTAAAAGTTATTATTTGTTAAAAACCTGTGAAAATGCAAAGTGTAAAGTGCCAAGTCGATTCTAATAAAGAAGCAACAAAGTCAATTCCAATGAAGAAGCAGCATGGACATAATTTCAAGACACTGTTTACAACTTTCTCGGTAATCGCAATCACCCGAATTTCAAGAAAATAATCGACAGTTTGTTGCAAAATTATAGCAAGATTGGAGCTCAAATGACACTTCCCAGGAACATTTTTTGGAACAAATTCCTGGTTCAACAGATTCTTGAATGTATTCTATGGTAATCACAACAAAAATTTCGATGTAAAATTATTTTTCAAAGAAACTACTTGCTCTAAAAAACTATTGCTTTTGGGACAATTTCAAACAAAAATCATTGATTCTGGAATGTTAAGTAGAATCGGTTGCAGGGTAAAATGATGCGTTCTGGAACCGATTATTGGGAACAGAAATTTTTGCTGGGTTAAAATACATTTTTTTCTTTCACATCTGGATTTTCTTTCCCTGAAAACTTAGCGAATACTAGCAACAAGAGAGGAGAGCGACGACTTTAAGGTTTGGCGACAATCAAATGACGATATTATGGATTTTGGGACGAGAGCATGATTTACGATTCTGTTGGACTATAATGCGGAAAGATTTGGATTGCAGTTTTGAATCAGGAGGAGGTCCAATTTATAGTAAATGTAAATGAAGTCCTATTTGTTGGAAGCAATATAACAGTGAACCACTAAAAGTGCGAAATTTTTTATTTTTTTTGACTTTTTAACAGCGAATATCTCAAAAACGGTACTACCTATACGAAATTGTATAGCAGATTTGGATTCAGGATTCAATTTCCCTGGGAGGTTTTTGTTGTCGAACAGTGTAATTATTTAGCAATAACTCCAAAACAGGATCTAGGAATTTCGTTTTAACGGTTTTTAAAGCTGAAAATAGTTATGACAATCTTTTTTTTAATTTCTGAGATCCGAAATACATATTTAAAAATTTTCAAAGTCCCAGTCAAAATTTTTTTTTTGTTTTGGAGTTAAAATGTTACTTAAAAATGGTTTAAAAAAAATATTTTTTTTAAAGTTTTGAAGAAGTTTTTAAAAATGATCAAAGTACCGGACACAAAATTTTGTGGGCCAGTTTTGGCCCGTTGTCTTTTTCTGGCTGGGTAGATACTACCTAAAATTTGTATTCCATAGTTTTTGGTTTTAAAAATATGTTTAAGTTGTTCTACATTTTTATGACTGGCATTTTGAACTTTAATATTAATTAGCAATAACAAATTGAATAAATTGCTACACTCAAAATAATAACTCTGTAAAATGACTGTAATCTCAATTCAACAGATATTTGACAGAGTTTTCTGTCAAAATACAGATTTGACGAAAATACTTTGTATTTTGTTGTGACAAAAAAATTTACAGATAATTAACAGAGTTTTCTGCTAAAATACAGATCTAAGAAAAATACTTCGTATTTTTTAATAACCAAAAAAGTTTTCTGTTTTGAGTAGTTTTTGTTTTTGTTACCATACATCAAAATTTTATTTGTCTTTTTTTTTTTTTGAGAAAAAGTTGAAAAGTAGCAAAAAAGTTATCAAAATTTTTTTTTCAGAAATCTGATAAAAATTTTACAAAATAACTAAACCCTGTAAATTTACAGAGTTTTTTCTGTATGTTTTTTTTTGCATCAAATGTATTTTACAAATATATGTAAATTTGCATAGTTTTCTTTGCTAAATGGTGGTTTATTTAACCAATATTTTACTAGAAACTCTGTAAATTAACAGTTTTTTTTTGTCCAAATCATTTTACCGAGTTTTATAGTAAAATTACAGAGTTTTCTCTATAAAAAGGCTTTCACATTTAACCAATATTTTACTATAAACTCTGTAAATTAACAGTTTTTTTCTGTCAAAATCATTTTACAAAGTTTTTTAGTAAAATTACCAAGAAATGTTGTTAGCTGGAAAAGTATGGTTTACTCTGTTAAATTAGCAGAGTTTTTCTGTAATTTAACAGAGTTATTATTTTGAGTGTATGTTTTCAACCATTCTAAAAAAATGTGTATTTAAAAATATTTATTTAAATTAAATTTACATATTTGTTTTAATGAAAGGCAGTTTAACATGATCTTTGATTCAATATGTACTTAAATACTAAAAAAAAAATGTTAGTCATTCTATTTGATTCAAATATAAAATTTAATTAAATAAAATTCTAATAAATAAAACGTTTTAATTTTTTTTAAAGATAGATAGAGTCTCTAAAATAGTTCTAGTACTTACAAATAGAACAAAAACTCGATTAAAAAAAATCTGTAAAACAACTTTTAGCAGAAACAAATGCTAAACGCTTGAAAACTTTGGTAAAATGATTTGGACACGGTGAGCCTCAGCGATGTTTAGGTTGAACTTTAGTGTCAACGAAAAGTGTAAGTGCAGTTCGATTTCTACAAGATTAAATGTCACAAAACTGTTAACAGCGAATTCGTATCGAGATAACTGAGTATTCAGTTTTAATTGTACTTATTTAAAGGTCACAAAACAGTAAACATCAAAATCCTATCTTCTTTAGTTCGCGAGAAATCGCGAAATTAATTATTTGCTGTTTTTGTTTTCCTTTTTTATCTTTATATAGGCTTCTTTAAAATTTCGTAAAAACATGGTATGCAGTTTTACTTGTGCTTGATCAAAGTTCACACAGCTGTTGACATTGGAATTTTAGGTGTTAAATTTCGCGAGATATCGCGTAATTATATAATTTTTTTTTATTATTTTTTTTTATTTTAAAACCGGTTCTTTAGAAATAATAAAAAAAAGTGGTATGCAGTTTGATATGAGCTTGTTGGATGAAATTTAAACTGCCCACAAAAAAATTATAGCTGCTCACTTTCGCGAGAAATAGCGAAAAACTGTTTTTTTATTTTTTTTTATTTTTTGTTTTGATTAATAAAAAAAGTTTCTTTAACATTGTTGAAAAACACGAAATGTAGTTTGATTTACCATTGATTAAAGATGATAAGACTGTTAACATTTAGGGGCCTATTCACAAAAAAAGTCATAACTCAATCATAACTCAATTTTTTCCATGTGGTTGTTGTAAACAATCCTAAAAAAATTCAAATTTTGTTAGAAAATATCAAAAAAAAAAATAAAGACCTGCTATCCACATCGTCTCAAAATTGACAAATAATTTTAAATTTTGAGACTTTTTATGATTGTGTTTACAACAAACACAGGGAATATGAAGTTTGAAAATAATAAAATTAGTCATAACCAGTCATAACTGTGAATAGGCCTGTTCAATTCTAGCTGCTCAAATCTTCGAGATATCGCTAAAAGCTCGCTAAACTACTACTATACTACTTTGTGTTATTTTTGGTCTTTAAGAACATTTACTTCAATTAACGACAAAAATTTGGTATGCAGTTTGAATTCTAGGTTATTTAAGTTGACAAAACTGCAAGCATAAAAATTATAGATGATCAATTTCCCGAGAAATTGCAAAATTAGTGTTCAAGATTTTATATTAATTAATTTATTTTTTCTTTAGTTGTTAAAATAAAGGAAAAAAATCAAGAAACGATAAATATATTGTATGCAGATTAAATTTTATGTGGTTAAAGGTGGTAAAACTGCTAAAATCAATATCTTGACTGCTAATTTACGCAAAAAATAAAATTTTAAAATTTTTTTTAAAATTGAGAAGATATGATTTCGATGTTAACTGTTTTGTGACCTGTAAATAAGTACAATTAAAACTGCATACTCAGTTTTTGAAGATATTTAAAAAACTTCATTGTCAAAATTTTAGAAAATACAAAAACACTAAATTCGCGATATCTCGCGAATGAGAGCAGCTACGATTTCACTGTTAACAGTTTTGTGACATTTAATCAAGTAAAAATTGAACTGCGTTGACACTTTTCGTCGACACTAAAGATGAACCTTAACATCGCTGAGGCTCACCGTGTGGAATAAGGAGTTTAAACTCCATTTAAATCCTATACTTTGATTTTGGAAATCATTTTTTTTAGTTTTAGCAATTCAATGGATTTTTGCAAAAAGTGCTTAATCGAAGATTTAAATATTCATCGCAAATACCAATTCCAAGTAACATTTCTGCTGGTGACACTTTTAGGTTACATATTGTTCTCAAGAACCGTTACTTTAGCAAAAAAATATCTCTAAATCTGAGAATTTGTCAGAAAAATTGTTCAAAAGAAAATGCTTGGATTTTAAGCATTTTTCCAGTACAAAGATTTTGAGATTTCTAAATATTTTTTTTATTAAAAAAAAATCTTATATTCCAAGACATTTGTTTTTATACACAGAGAAAAATAAATTTCCAACTGAATTTTTCAGTTGTTGCAACTCAAAATTCGGTTGCTGCTTCTAAATTTCACTGTGGCAGACGAAATTTAGTTGTTACTACCGATATTTAGTTGTTTTAACCTTAATACAAATGCATCAACCAAATTTTTGTTGCAACAACTGAATTTCAGTTGGAAATTAGCAAATTTGTTTTCTGTGTGTATACATAAAATCGAAATCGATTTGTAGTCCTGGTTAAAAATAAATTAAGAAAGGCGATGACTAAAAAATAAGTTTAGAAGTTGTGCCCGCCCTTTCCAAATTCCTGGATACGTCGCTGCCTCGAACTAGAATAAACTCTTTTTTATTAAACACTTAAAAAGTCGAATAAATAACCAATTTGTAACATTTTTATAAAAATAAAAAAAAAAAAATAAAATCAACAGATTTTTTTGCTTTATTGACAGATTTTTCTTCTGATTTGACCTATATTATCCAGACTAAAATTTAACAAACCGCTTCTGCTAAAACCAGCCATTTGCCAAAAGTCTCAAATGTGTGTATTTTTTAGCAGATTTTTCTACCGATTTGACAGAGGTTTTATTTTAAGTATTAGTAGAAATTACCGACGGTTAAACCAAAGAAAAAAAGTAGTGTTTAAACAGGAATTATATTTTTAATTTGATATTTCCTATTATTTTGGCTGAAATGCACTTTATGGGGGACACCACCAAGAAAAAATTAATTATGTATATATAACAGTAAAGTGGAAAATTTAGTACTAACAAGTGAAAAAGTTAAATTCGGCCTTGCCGAATGTAGTGATACCCTCCACAATTTCAAAAAGATTATTGCAAACAACTTTATTTAAAAGGAAATTACTTTTGAAAAAAAAAAAAAATTTAAAAAATATCCGCGAAAAAAAAAATTTTGGTAAAAAAAAAAATTGCGATTTTTTCCTTTTTTTGTCAAAAAATATGTTCGTACTTGTTTAAATACCATTTGGTGTTCAATTATTTTCTCATATGTCAACCAGAAGCCGAATTAAAGCATTTTGTATTTTTAGGTTATGTTGAATCTACTGAAATTTTTTAGGTGTGCTTACATTTTCGTTCATAACATTTGAACCGCTGAACCGATATTGCTCAAATGCAATACCAAACTTCTCAGGAGAACTTCCAATATATTGCACAAGTTTCAGTCATCTCTGTGCAATATTTTGTCCGCGAGACCATTTTCCACAGACAGACAGACGGACAGACGGACAGACGGACAGACGGACAGACGGACAGACGGACAGACGGACAGACGGACAGACGGACAGACGGACAGACGGACAGACGGACAGACGGACAGACGGACAAACGGACAAACGGACATCGCTAGAATGTCTTAAAATCGATCGGGCATCATGAATATAAATACTTTATGGGGTCCCAGACCGATATTTCGATGAGTTACAAACAGAATGAATGAAAACTTATATATACCCTCTATAACTAAGTGGAGGGTATAAAAAGACACAAAAAAACTTAATTTTGTAAAGCCACTTGGACTGTAATTTGTACCCCATGGGTGTAAATATATTTCAACAGACCGCCGGCAGATTTTAAATTAGTTTTTTTTTTCCTTTTTTAAAGATATGTTTTTTTTTTTTTTTTTTTTTTCTCATTAATTTTTTTTATTGAATCTTCACTAAAACTATGTGAACTAACAATAAGTTTTCAAATCTTAAAACTAATATAAATAGCTTAATATTAAGTCCGGCCAGTGCCAGACAAAATTTCACTTGCTCATAAATTATCCAATGTTTTCAAAAGCATCATCCTTCATTTTATAGTACCAGGTCAGTAGTGGCCCTCCTTCTTAGGCGTTGGTGACCACTATTATTTAGAAGATTACGCGCTAAATTGTTTGGATGTGATTCTAGTCTCCGTAGGTAGTTCTGGGTATGTCTCACAATTTCATCTTTAACAAATGATACATTTAGATCTCTGTGTATGTTTGAGTTTCTAACGTACCAGGGGGCATCAGTAATCATTCTTAAAATGTTGTTCTGTTTTCTCTGTATTCTTTCCACATTAGACGCAGAGGCAGTGCCCCATAACTGAATACCATAGCACCATATAGGTTTTATAATAGAGCTGTAGATCAATAGTTTACAGTCTAACATAAGTTTCGAGTTTCTCCCAATTAGCCAATTTACTGCAATAGTTTTTAATTTTATCTGGGTTAATTTTGCATCTATATGGTTTTTCCACGTAAGACGACGATCCAGATGAATTCCGAGGTACTTAACTGTTGTGTGTTGAGGTACGATGTGATTATTAATCTGAATTTGGGGACATGTTTCTCGTCTCAACGTGAAAGTTATGTGGATGCATTTCTGCTCATTAACTTTAATCTTCCACTTTTTCAACCAGTCTTCTAATTCAAGAATGTGACTTTGCAAAATACGAGTTGCTTCAAGTGGGTTATTATGAGAGCTCAAAATAGCTGTATCATCTGCAAATGTGGAAGTATGCGTATTTCGATTAGTTGGCATATCAGAGGTGTACAAAATATACAAAAGCGGTCCCAAAATACTACCTTGTGGAACTCCAGCTTGTATGATTTGTGGGGTACTAACAAAATCGTTTTCCTTTACTGTAAACTTACGATCTGTAATGTAATTTTCGAGTAACTTATGTGTATTTGGTGGTAACATATTCTTTATCTTATAGAGTAAACCCTCGTGCCAAACCTTATCGAACGCCTGCGAGACATCAATAAAAAGTGCAGAACAATATTTCTTTTCCTCATAGGCTCTTCTAATTTCATCTACCAGTCTATGAACTTGCTCAATTGTGCCGTGTTTTTTTCTGAATCCAAACTGGTGATCGGGGATAGAGTTGTTTTGAGTGACATAAGTTGTTAATCTGTTCACTAACAGTTTTTCAAAAAGTTTGGATAAATTGGATAACAGACTGATAGGCCTATACGATTCCACTTTTGTGTGATCTTTACCTGGCTTGGGTATCATTTTAACAAGAGAAATTTTCCATTCTGGGGGAAAATGTTGAAGGCGTAATATAGCATTAAAAATAAAAAGAATTATTCTTAATGCTATCCGGGGTAACTCCAAAAGCATTTTATTACTGATCTTATCAATACCAAATGCTTTTTTGGGGTTTAAATCAAAAACTGCCTTTTCGACCTCTCGCATCTCAAACCGGATGGGTACTGCTCTGCGCTGGGGTAAAATTGGTGGCAACTCTACTATAACACTTGATTCATTTGGAGTGAATACATTTTTCAAGTGCTCAACAAACAGATTTCCTTTTTCAGTATCATTTCTAGCCCAACCTCCATTTTGTTTCCGCAAAGGAGGCTTACATATGACAGGTCTTTTCATGTTTTTAGTAGCACGCCATAACGAATAATCCGTTTTTGATGTAGGCTCCAAATTTTCAAGAAATCTATTTAACGAGTCAGCTCTCTGTGATTCTAGCAATCTTCGCAAGTTGTTTGTGCATACCTTTAATCGTGATTTGAGTTGTGGAGATCTGTGCAGTTGCCACTCTCTACGAGCTCTCCTTTTTTCATTTAAGAGTCGTTCGACATCAACAGAAAAAACTGGGTTTTGTCTGGATTGTCGCTGGGGTTTAGTAGCAATTAGAGCAGCTAGTTTGAGATTAGATTCGAAATTCTTAAGCGAGAGGTCAATTTGATCTGGGTTGCTTAGCAAAATGTTTTCCGAGCAATGAGTACTGAGAAATTTTTTATACTTTAGCCAATTTGTTCCTTTGCCTGTCAGTGCTAAGCCACCAGAAGGGGATACAATTTCTCTGGGGTTTGAAAGGGTAACAATAGTGGGTGTGTGATCTGAAGAGAGCTCCAAAGAAGATTCAACAGATAATACGTTTTTCGAAATATTCTTAGACAATCCAAAATCTATAAGGTCTGGAATCTTATTTTGGTCCGAAGGCCAGTATGTCGGTTCTCCGCTTGAAATCACATCCATACCCATTTTACAAACTGTATCATACAACACACGTCCTCTCGGGGTAATGAGGCGTGACCCCCAGAATGTATGCTTGGCATTATAGTCGCCAGCTGCCAGAAAGCGTGAACCTAGTGATTCGTAAAATGTTCTGAACTGATTCTCAGTGATCCTAAATCTGGGGGGAGCATAAATAGACGAAATTACTAGGTTCATACCAAATTCCTCTACACATATTGTAGTTGCTTGAAGAAAATCTTCGCAAAGATCACACATGAGATAGTGTCTCAGTCGAGTTTTAATTAGAATGCCTGATCCTCCACATGCCCTACCTCTGGGGTCTTTAGTATCATATAATGTGTAACCTCGGATTGAAAATAAGCTACGGTGTGTTAAATGAGTCTCAGAAACAAGCATTATATCTATCTGCTTGTTTCTAAGAAAATATTCGAGTTCGTCCTTGTGTTGGCGTAAGCCGTTTGCGTTCCAGAAACATATTTTCAGACCGTTCATGGTTTGTTTAGCAGAGTCTGCAGCAACATCGACTGCATACTCAGCATCTCCTGCAACATATAACCCATTCTATCCGTAAAATTTGAAATTGCCTGGACAAGCGTATCAATAGATTTTTCAAGTCTAATAAAATCTTGATTCTGGCCGGATGGTCGAGTTTGAGGATTCTCTCTATTTAATCCTGATTGATAATTGGGAGTCGGGTTACCGATTCTTGGGTTGGGAGCTGTGGGTCGGCTTCTCAAAACAGATGCAAAGGATTGTGTATTTTGTACGAGATTCGGAACATTTACCGGGGGTTGTTGTTGGGTACAGAATTCTCGAACAAAGGATTGAGTATTTTGTCCGTGATTCTGAACGCTTAACGGGGGTTGTTGCTGAGAGCTGAATTCTCGGGCATTTTGAGCGTCCATGTGGGTAACTTTTGGCCGACTATTGTGGAAGCGCTTTTCCATGGTATACGCAGGGCAACCTCTATAGTTAGCAGTGTGATTTTCACCACAATTGCTACACTTTTTAACTCCGGAGTCAGTTTTGGATTTATTGCAGTCTTTCGAATTATGCAGATCGCCGCAAATGACGCAAACGGTAGGGTGTTTACAATATGCCTTCGTGTGGCCAAACTCTTGGCAATTATTACATTGTACGGGTCCATTTCTTTTGTGGGGTTCTTCAACTGTTATCTTACGATAAAGTAAATATTTTAATTTATAAATTGGGTGAACTTCGTTTCGCTTTAGTTTGATGTCATTGGGTTCAAATTCAATACGAAATAAAGGTTGGGGTATTTTTTCCCTATTTCTAATATTGACAACAGTTTTAACTTTAAAGCCCTCTATAGTAAGCGCATCTTTTATCTCAGTAGGATCAACGCTGGAGTCAACTCCCTTAATAACTGCTTGCAGTCCTTTGCTGCTTTTCAATTGGTAAGTATAATAACTTTTTTCCTGGGATTCGAAATGGGAAACTAGCTTCCGATAATCTTGTTCACTATATATTTGAATTTTAGTCTCGTGAATATTACCTTTTCTAATAGGAATAATGTAAAAAGATTTTTCACCGAGAACGGTAACGAGGCTATTTACAAGATCGCTAGAACTTTGCTCTCTAAGATAAATAGGGGGTGGTTTAAACGACTTACCTGTCGGTTCGGGTTCATTTGAGTCAGAATCTAAGATCGCAAACCGATTACCTGCTTCATTGCCTGCTTCCTGTTCTCTGACCTGCTTTGCAGGTTTCACGGACTTCGAAGATCTAGGGCTTCGTTTTCTCTTAAGGACAGTCATGTACATGTCAATCCCGGTCTGGACGGTACCTTTCTGAGTTTGATATGCACTTTTTTCAGTTGGCGTTTTCGGAGAAAAATTGCCATTATTATTCACAAATGGCCGGTTGGGGGTAAAAACAGCGCTTTTGCTACACGAAGGCATATCAAGGGGTAATTGTGGGTCACTAGTACCATATGGCACATTCGGGGTTAAATTAGGATTTTTTTCATTTAGTACCAAATTTTGTTTGAGTATGCCATCACTGACAGAATTTGATGCAATATTAACAGCTGATTGTTTGTTTATATTAGAACTCATTGGGAAACAACTACACACATTCTTAGGTGCATTTTTTTCACTTGCAGAAAGAGGGAAACACACACTGCAATAATTTGATTTTATCGTAAAATAATTTTTATTTAAAACACTATTATCTTTTTTAGCACTCATTGTAATGTACGCGTTTCGGCCATTACAGCTCAATCTTCTATTTTCGGGTGGAGGGGTGTTCTCACTCATACACAGAATATTTGTTACAAACAAAATTAAGCAAAACAAACAAAGCAAACGAAGCAAAAACGGGGGGAAAAAAAAAAACTTCACTTTGCTTTTCTTTAGAAAAAAATCTTTGTTTTTTTATCTTTTTCACTTTAATTTTTTCAAATTATAAAGCGTCCAATTCGCTGATTGTTTTTGTGTTATTTTCTATTATTTATTATCACTTAAATCGATTTATTATAAATAATTTTATAATTAATTTTTTAGCGTTAAAAAAAACACGTCTATCTTGAACAATAGAGTTGCCAGAATGATATGTGGCATATATTATTTTTATATTTGTATTTTCGCCCTTTATTTTGTTGTTAGATTTAAACACAAAAATCTTGTTGTCACCACACCATTCTGAAACAACTGTAAATTTTGTAAGCCCGAGACTTTGTCAACACTACAAAATATCGTCGGGTATATCAACGTCATCATTATTTAGTTCAGAGCTTCTCTCTAAATTTTGCTTTGCGACCCCTTTTTAATATTTCAGATTTTTCGCGACCCCCCAACATAAAAAAAAAAATTATTAACGTGAACTTTGACCTCAGTTTTTTCAAAAACCTAAAGTAATGGAAAAAATTTGGAAACCAAATTCAGAAGCAGCATTGAAAGCTTAATCGAAACCGTGTGGTCAGATCCCAGACGCATACCAAAAATTTCAAGTAATAAACTTCTTAAAAATAAAACACAATTTTTGTGAACTTTGACCTCAATTTTCTCAAAAAATTGGCAACCAGGCCCCGAACTGCGTCATTTTATATCGAAACTTACTACCCAGCAGAAATTTTGCTGAACTGGCAGCAGCTTTTGGAAAGGAAACTCGAGTCAAGGAGCGCATCCAAACCAGCTGAATTCATGCATGATTCTCTAAGGCGATGTCACACTTTCGAGCGCTAGTTGGATACACCGAAAAAGAGCTCGTAAGATGCTCTGAAATCACGGGTCTTTAGAGCGCTGATAAAAGCGCTATAAAGGTCCAGTGAATTCATGTTCCTTTTTAGAGCTGATTTAAGCAGAATAAAGATGAAACACATTTGACTATTTCTGAAATACAATTGGAAAATCTGGAAAACAATTGACTATTTCTAAAATACAATTGGAAAATCCTGAATCAATTGACTAAATCTGAATATTAAGAAAAATTTTAAATTTTTTAAAATACTAAAAAATATTTTAAAATCTGGCCTATTTATCATCGTTCAAAATATGTTAAAGTTATTATGATTCAAGCACTCTTTGCAGCGCCGATTAATGCGCAATAATGATGCAGTCAAATCATGTGTCTTTGCCCAAAACTCATGGTTTTTCATTCAAAAAGCGTTTAATATATTAAAAAGGCAAGCAAGTGTGAAATTTAATCACAAAATAATTTTATTTTAAATTTTTTTTATAAAAAATCTTAAAAAAAATTAAAAATTGTTCCCCTTACTTTTACTGCACCCTCAAGAGCGCTCTTTGAATGCCCTTCGGTATGCTATAAATAGATGCTGTGTCGCCAAAATCTCGATTTATTTTTGCCGGTTATCTTCAGCGATTTTTTTTTGTCCGAAAATAAAAAAATCCCCAGTTAACTTTGCCTTTAATTTTCTCAAAAACATAACTTACTAGAAAAATTAGGAACACAGATTCGGAATCAGCATCGAAAAGTTAATAGAAAACGAGCTGTCAGATCCAGACTCAGTCAGAACACTTCACAAATAAGTGTTGGGCATCCCGTGAAATTAACAACTACACAGTGATTGCGGATTGACCTCAAGTGATGGAAACAAATTTTTACTTTAATAAAAGTATTTGTATATTTCTAAAACACAGCAATAAAAAAATGTGTTTTATATTTACCAAAATTTAAGATTTTAACAAATTTGTTCGCGGCCCCCCTGAAACTCTTCCGCGACCCTCCGTTTGAGAACCATTGATTCAGTTGTTGGTAAGGTGCTGAAAAGTTCTTTAGTCGACTTAACAAATTGACTCTATCTCCAGATGTTGAAAATTATTTTTCTTGATGTTTTATATAAACCGTCACATTTTTAAACAAATAATTTTATTACATTCAAAAAAAAATGTACCTAAATAAATTTTGGCTCTCAATTTTCATCTAAATAGTTCATAAACTTTCCCTAAAATTTAGTAAAATTTAACTGAAAGTTGAGAAATTTTCTTTAAAAAATTTTTTGATAGCGGATTAAAATTTCTGTTCAACTGTATTTTGTGTTTTTAGATTCTTGTGGTAGTTTTTGATCATTTATTTTGTACGCCAGTTTCTTAAACTCCTCCGACTTAGAGAAATTTAATGTTTTAAACGATCAGCCGATATTTGTTTTAATTTGTTAATATTTTATCACGCTCGTATTTAGTTTATTATAAAAACGAAAACGTTTAAAATTGTTTTCGTTCATACCGCCATTTACTCAAAACCTGTAAAGATTAAAAGAAAAATAAACAAGAAAATTTATATTATAAAAGATTTTTTAAAAAACATTGTCCATAATTTCTACTTAAAAAAAAAAATACAAACCTTTTTATCTACTTCCATACTTTTTAAGCAGGTGCTTAAATACACCTTCTTCAAAATAATAAATTTTACAAACATCTTAAGTTTTTTTTAACTCTTCAATAATATTGTTGTAAAAACCTCTAAAAGTCGTCCTCTAAATAAAATCATAAAATTTTGCTTTCCTCAATTCTGAGAATTTTCGGTGCAAATGCTATTGTCCTGTATTGCAACACTTTATTGTCCTGGTAACTTGGTCACTTACTCAGCAGCTAGCGTCAAATACAATTTGTTTGATTTTTCCATTTTAATACTTACTTTTCTGAGTTTTGCTACCTGAAATTCCAACAATAAAAAAAAATTATACTTACTTCCTAGCACACACCTCCTTTTACAATTTTCACTTTCTCTTGAAAGTTATTGTAAAAATTGTATTGTTTTTGCATTTTGGCAAAAATTTTCCAAAAAAAAAAAAAAAAAAAACAATTGCTATTTTTGAGTTTAGCAGATTAGGCAACATACAACGTTAATCCATTTAAGAAGGTAATCCGTTAATCCATTCCATACACGCAAAAACCAGGCAGCAAACAACGGCGAGATATATTTTTGTGTTGTAGTAAAAAAATATAAATTTAAATCCTTATATTGCTAGCAAAAGCAGCAGCAATATTGTGTGTTTAGATGTGGAGATACTATATACAATATAAAACCATGAAAATGAAATCATATTGTTTCGATGTCATACACTCAAAATAAAAACTGACTGTAAACTTAATTTATAAGAAATGGCTAAGAATTTGTCTATACGAAAAATGTCCCACAATCTGAGAATGTCTCAGAATCTAAGAATTTTTCTATACGAAAAATTCTCAAAACAAAAAAATTTTCTATACAAAAAATGTCTCAGAGTCTGTGAATTTTTCTATACAAAAATGTTTTAGAATCTGAAAATTTTTCTATACAAAAATGTCACAGAATCTGAGAATTTTTCTATACGAAGAGTGACTCAGAATTTAAGAATTATTCTTTACGAAAAATGTTTCAGAATCTGAAAATTTTTCTAAACGAAAAATGTTTCAGAGTTTTCTATACAAATAATGTCTCAGAATCTGAGAATTTTTCTTCACGAAATATCTCTTAGAATCTGAAATTTTTTTTATACAAAATCTGAGAAATTTTCTATACAAAAAATTGTTCCAGGATCTGAAAATTTTTCTATACGAAAAATTGTCCCAGGATCTGAGAATTTTTCTAAAAGAAAAATGTCTCTGAATCTGAGGATTTTTCTATACGAAAAATTTCTCATAATCAGAGAATTTTTCTATACGAAAAATGTATCAGAATCTGAGAATTTTTCTATACGAAAAATATCTCAGAATCTGAAAATTTTTCTATACAAAAAATGTTTAAGAATCTGAGAATTTTACTTTACGAAAAAGGTGCTAGAAGAAAAGGATTTTTCTATAAAAAATGTCTCAGAATCTGATAATTTTTCTATAGAAAAAACATCTCGGAATCTGAGAATTTTTCGATACGAAAAATGTATCACAATGTGAGAATTTTTTATACGAAAAATATCTTAGAATGTGTACATTTTTTATACGAAACATGTCTTAGAATTTTTCTAAATAAAAGTGTCTCAGAATGTGTACGTTTTTTTTATACGAAACTCAGAACTTTTCTATACGAAAAATGTCTCAGAATTTTTTTATACGAAAAATGTCTCAGAATCTGAACATTTTTCTATACGAAAAATGCCTCAGAATCTGAGAATATTTCTACATACGAAAAAAATTCAAAAAATATCTCAGAATCTGACAATTTGTCTGTACAAAAAATGTCTCAGAATCTGGGAAATTTTCTATACGAAAAATGTTTTTGAATCTGAGACCCAGCAAAATTTTCTGTTCCAAATAATCAGTTCCGGAACGCATCAAACCACCCTGCAACCGGTTCTACTTAACATTCCAGAATCAATGATTTTTGTTTGAAATTGTCCCGAAAGCAATCGTTTTTTAGAGCAAGTAGTTTTTTTGAAAAATAATTTTACATAGAAACTTTTGTTTTGATTACCGTAGAATGTATTCCAGAATCTATTGAAGCAGGAATTTGTTCCAAAAAATTTTCCTGGGGAGTTTTTATGTACGAAGAATGTCTCAGAATCTAAAATTTTTTCTTTTCTTTCCTTAAAAGAAAAATGCCTGAGAATCTAAGAATTATTCGACACGAATAATGAGAATTTTTTTTTACAAAAATATTTTAAAATCACTCAGAATCTGAAAATGTTTAAAAATCTGAGATTTTTTTCTATACGAAAAATGTCTCAGAATATGAGAATTTTTCTGTACGAAAAACCTATATATCTTAAATCTAAGAGTTCTAGTAAAAAATCTGTGCTTCGAATCTGAGACCTACACTCAAAAAAAACCTTGTCAAATACTAGAAAAAGTCTCGTAATCCCATTTTACCAATATTTGACAGTTTTTCTTGTTTTTTTAACAAATAATTTTCAATCGAAATTTAAACAGTTTTTCTTGTAATTTAACAAATTTCTAAAGTTTATTTCAAAAAAAATCTAGTTAATTTACGAGAATTCCTTGAAAGTTTTATTTCGCCAAAAAAGTTGTAAATTTACAATTTTTTTGGTGAAAATCTTGTAAAATTGCAAAAAAGCTCGTAATTTTTACTAGGAATTCTAGTAAGATAGGAGGTAGCAAAATATCTAGTAAAGTTACAAAACCTCCTTGCAAGTTTTATAGCGTCAAAAAATGATAAATTTACAATTTTATTGGTAAAAAGCTTGTAAAATTACAAAATTATTAGTAAAAAGCTTGTAAGATAACAAGAAATTATTGTTAAATAGCAAAAAAAGTAAACAATGTTCTTGTAAATTACAAGGTTTTTTGAGTGTATAAAAACTGTCTCAAAATTTAAGACTCTTAGAATTTATTTTTTTACGAAATTTTTAAGAATCTGACAATTTTTGCATATGAAAAATATCTCAGAAACTAAAAATTTTTCTATAGAAAATTTGTCTAAAAAAAATTTACGACTACGGTTAGGTTAGGTTAGGTTGTAAGTGGCTGCTGACGTTTTACGTCAACACACGTAGACTCTGAGGTCCATTGTGATACCACGGGATCGTAATAGGTTTCCCTACTAGTACCTGTCGTTAAACCAGTTTGAGCTTCTTATGAAACTCCTTAGATGTTGAATTTTGACATCCAACAAATCAGAAAGATCGTACAGCTCCCTAGATCCCAGTGAAGCAAGTCGCTGACCAGAAAGTGCCGGGCAATGGCAAATAAAGTGTTCGATAGTTTCCAACTCCTCTTCATCCATGCAACTTCGGCAAAAGTCTTTCGACCGCACATTTAACCGCTCTGCGTGCTTCCCTATAAGACAGTGTCCGGTAATTATAGAAACCAACGTCGAAATCTCTCCTCTTGGAAGCGATATCAGCTCACTTGTGCGCCCTTGATTAAGAGAAGGCCAAATCAGTCGTGTTGTCTCACACGTCCATCCATTTGCCCATCTTTGATAAGTCTCCGTCGCAGAACAAAGCCGTAGGTTTTGCTTGCAAGTTTCTAGAGACATACCAACACATTCCAATTCTGTTGGAACCTGTAAGGTAGTTCCTAGTCTTGCAAGCTCATCGGCTTTGCAATTCCCTGGAATGTCTCTGTGCCCTGGGACCCATATGAGTCGTATGTTAAACTGCTTGGCCATCTCATTTAAAGACGTGCGGCAGTTAAGGGCAGATCTTGTTTTCAGAAACATTGAATCCAGGGACTTGACCGCGGCTTACCTGTCAGTATAGATGTTGACTGCGGTTGTAGACAAGACATTGCAGCTCAACCAGTCAGCCACTTCCTTTATTGCCAGCATCTCTGCCTGGTAAACACTGCAATGATCTGGCAATCTACGAGCCAGGTTCAATCCAAGCTCTTCCGAATAGACCCCAAAGCCCACTTGTTCGTGCAGCCTCGATCCATCTATGTAAAATTTATGGTAGCTCCACTTTCCGGAGTATCCCCCATCCAAGACTCCCTGGATGGTATCATAGTGGTAAAGTGGCGCTCAAAGAGGCTCAAAGAGGGAGCACAATCCACATTTTGTGGTATTGTAATATACTTGGGGAATTTTGTAGAGTTTGTAAAAGTATTTAACTGAAATTTGTAAATTACTGAGATTTCTTAAATTGTTTTTTTGTTTGAGATCTGGACACTTCTTTTTTTGTCAAAAGCATTTACCTAAGTTTTTTGGTAAAATCACCAAAAATTATGTTTCTGCTGCCTTAGTAAAGTGTTTTTTTTTCTCATTTTTTACAGTTTTTATTTTGAGTGTAGTTATAGGCCATTTAAAGTCATTTTAAGTAGAAACCCAAACAAATTCCAACGTTGTCTTTTTGTTGCACTTACGAGTATGTTGTATTTACTTAAAATATTTGGCAAAACTACTTTGGAAAACTATTTTTTGCAGTGACTTTCATAATTAAATAGATCATGTAAATCCTTAAAAGTATTTTTGCAGAAAATTTTATTCCAGAAATTTTTTAAAAGTCGTTCAAACTTTCAAACAAATCACAAGTCACATCTAAAATTTTACTCTAATGCCCTGATTCAGTATGTCATAAGAAGTGATTGACTAGAAATTTGGTTCGTAAAACAAAAACAAATTTGAGTTTTTTGTTTTTGCTTTACGTACAAATTTTGTAGTCACTCACTTCGACCGAGATAGCGAATCGCACAGTAAATGTTTTTTCCATTTCCGTCACAAACAAATAATTCGTTCAAAATTTTTAGTACGAAATTTTTGGACAAATTGGGTTTAAATATTTTAATTTTATAATTTTTTTGAATCCTTTTGTCCTTTTTTTCTGCCTCTTGGGGGGTTACACCTTCACTTTTCCTTAAAACCAATATTTCCACATACTTACCTCAAAACCTGTGCCTCTCCTACCCAGTTAAAAAAAAAAAACTATTCAATAAACAATTAAAATGTCTTCTGAACGAAAAAGAAACGAAATTTTGCTTTAAATAAAAAAAATATATACAAAAATCCATCATAAAAGGATTACATGGTGTTAACTGTCAGCATAATATACAAAATCTTAATAATTTTTAAGGTTTGAGTTGTTGAAACGACAAGATCCTTAACCTTTAAAAACGAAATGTAATAACCGTCGATCAAAAAAATAGCACCAATATATTTTACGTTTCAGGGAAATAAATTTTCCAAATATGTTTTGGTTAAAAAAAACTGATGTTATGCTTTACTTTAAAATTTAGAATAATAATTGAATTTTGCCTCATTATGAAATTTTAAGTATTAATTATGTCAGTGGCGGGTACAGCTTTTGGGTCTGGGGGGGAAATTTTTTTTACTTCGAAAAAAAATCCTAAATTCTCCTTTGATGACGAGCAAAAAAAAGGGATACTTTTTTTTACAAAAAAAGTGATGGGAAAGCTATAAAATCATCAAATTTAATAGTTTTTGCCGAACAAGGTTTGTTTTTCATGATCATATTTCGTTTAGATCATTTTTTTTTAATTTGTTTTAAGAGAAAATTGTATAATTTTCGTATACATAAAAAGAGAATTTTTTACTAGAAGAAATTCTCCCTACATAGAAAACATCAGATGTTGAGACATTTTTCGTGAAAAAATTATTTTTTATAGGGAAAATGTCTCAGAATATAAAATTAAATGTCTCTGAATCTGAGACTATTTTCGTATAGAAAAATTTTTGGTTTTTTAAAAGAAATTTAAAAGAAAATTGTATATTTTTCGGATACATATGTACATAAGAAGAGTCTTAATCTCAGAATTTAATAGGAGAAATTCTTCCTACATAGAAAATATCAGATTTTGAGACATTTTTCGTGATTTTTTTTTACAGGGAACATGTCTCAGAATATAAGACTTCTTCTTAACGAAAAATGTCTCAGAATCTGAGACTTTTTTCGTATAGAAAAGTTTTCAGATTCTAAGAATTTTTTTCCACAGAAAAAGTCTCAGATTCTGAGACATTTTACTATAGAAAAAGTCTCATATTATAAAGCATTACTGAGACATTTTTTCAATAGATAGGTCTCTGATTATAATCATTATTATTAGATTTGTTTCGCACTGAAAAAATTTTAGATTCTGAGACCTTTTTTCTATAGAAAAAGTCTTAGATTCTTTGACCTTTTTCCAATAGAAAAAGTCTCAGATTCTAAGACCTTTTTCCTAAAGAAAAATTTTCAAATTCTGAGATCTTATTCCTAAAGAATAAGGCTCAGATTCTCACACATTTTTCCTAAAGAAAAAGTCTCAGATTCTGAGAGCTTTTTCTTATATAGAAAAGGTTTAAAATTCTGGCACTTTTTCTCAAAGAAGAAGTGAAAGATTCTAAGACCTTTTTCTGATTCTGAAATCCTTTCCGCTTCTAAGGCACTTTTCCTATAGAAAATTCCTAGATTTGGAAATGTTTTCCTATACAAAACGTCTCAGACTTTAAGACCTTTTTCCTATAGAAAGGTCATAGATTCTGAGACCTGTATCCTACAGAAAAAGTCTAATATTCTGAGACATTTTTCTGAGATTCTGAGACCTTATTCCTATAAAAAAAGTCTTAGATTCTAAGATCTTTTTCCCGTTGAAAAAGTGTCAGATTCTGCGACCATCTACCAATTCAGTTAGTTTCAACTTCTGAGACTATTTTTCAACAATAAAAAGTCTCAGACTTTGAGACCTTTTTCTTCTTAAAAAAGACTCAGATTATGAGACATTTTTCCTTAAAATAAATCTTAACTTCAGAAATTCGGAGACTTTTTTCCCATAGAAAAATTGTTCTGCGACCTTTTTCCTATAAATAAGTTTTGAGACCTTTTTCAAATAAAAAAGTCTCAGATTCTGAAAATTTTTCTTCAGAAAAAGTTTATTCTTTAGAAAAAAAAATTTTTTAAATAGTTTTACAAATGTTGGTTCGACTATCAACATTTTTAAGATTTTAATATATTTTTTTATTGCTATGTAGAAGACAAACACTTTTTACATTAACCAAATTAAGATCCTGTAACATTTTTCTAAACAAAAAAAGCATATTCTAAGTAATTTGTTTATGCAAAAATTAATAATAAGATTGACAGATATTTTTCACAGAAAATTTTCAGATGGATTCACTTTTTCCTTAAAAAATTTTCCCTTTTAAAATTTTCAGATTTTTTTCTATGAAAAATTTTTGGACTTCGAAATTTTTTTTAGAAAATTTCCTTCTTTCTTTCTCCTTTTTCTTTCCTTTCCTTTTTTTTTTTTCTTTTTTTTCTCCTTTTTTCCTTTTTTTTCTTTTCGAAATTTGGTCTGGGGGGGGAAATTTCCCCTTTTTCCTCCCCCTTGTACCCGCGCATGATTATGTACAATTAGTATTTATTAAAAAAAAAGTAGTTGTTTCAATAAAAACCGTAATTGACTTAATTAAAAAAGTTAACAATTCTAGAAATTTTTTAAATTAATAAATTTTTTAGTTGAACAAACTAGGGTTTTGATCGAAAAACATTGTGCTCGATTCTTGAATACGATTTCACCATTCACCTAATTTTTAAGGGTCTTATTCATAATACTTAAAGTGTACTTAAAGTAGGTTTATTTGACAAATATTCATGCAATATCAGTCAAATAAACCTACATTAGATTTAATTTACTCATTATGAATAGCCCAGTAAAAATTTAATATTCTTTCATATTTTAAGATTTTTAAATCTGTTCTTGTAATTATTAAAGATATTAACTAGATCTTTAATTGTCACAAGAAAAAAAATTTAAAATCTTAAAGTTCGAAAGAATATCAAATTTTTAAAAATTAGGTGAATGGTGAAATCGTATTCAAGAATCGAGCACATTATTAATTCGTATAGAAAAATTTATCGGATTTCTGTACTTTTCTATTTGGAAAATATGGCAGATTCTGGGAATTTTCCAAAATTACCAATTTACCAATACCAAAAAATGTCTCTGAAACTGAGAAATTTTCTAGACGAAAAATGACTCAGAATCAGAAAAAATTTTTGCACCAAAATTCTTTCTACATTGAAATGTTTCAAAACAAAAAGAATTAAACGAATATGTCTCAGAAACCGAACAATTTTCTTAATGAAAAAGGTTTCAGAACCTATAATTTTTTTTTATTCAGAAATAATTCCAGAATTTAAGATTTTTTTTACGAAAATCTAAGTTTTTTTCAATACGAAAAATGTCTTAAATAAAAAAAAAATTAACACCATTTTCAAATGTAATTGAAAGAGATCAATTGTAGTTCGAAGATCTACTTGTGATTCAGATAAGAGATGGGCGCGTGAGTGATTTTTGACTCAAACTCACTCACGCTCACGACAGGAATTTCTAAATCACGCACACTCACTCGAGCATAACTCACACTCACTCACTCACAATCACGTGAGTAAATTTAAAACAACTCACACTCACGCAAGCTTCACTCACACTCACGTTGAATCACACTCACGAAACTTTTATTCATACAAAAAAAAATTTAAAAAACTAAAATTTGAAAAAATCTTTTAAAATTTTCAGCAAAAATTTTAAATTTTTTTCTTTTTTTGGGATGAGATCTTAAGTTAAGCCAAATTTTACAATGAGTATAACTGAGTATAACTGAATTCAGTCACACTCACGCGTGAATCACGCTCTAATCTGCTCATGTGCCCATCTCTAATTCAGATATTATATTTGTAATTTAAAATTTTTTAATTCAAAGGCTTTAATTGTAGTTCGAATATTCCATTTGTAATTCAAAGATTTTAGTAGATATTTCAAAAATATCGATTGTAGTTTGAAAAATATCAATTATAATTTGAAAAAGATTAATTATAATTAGGACAAGTGAGAGTGCTAAATTCGGCTGTGCCGATTTTTTTATGACCTCCAAAATGTAAAAAAATTGTCAGGGGCGTTTTTTTTGAGGGGGTGGGGTTATAGGGTCACTGGGGGCGTTAAGAGCACCTGGCCGTTGCGATAATATACCAAATGATTTATTTATTTAACAATAATACAAAAAAACATGTTAAAAAGTGTATTTTTTCAGAGGTTGGTTCAGTTCTTCCCATTCACGAAGTTAACCTTCCTATAAATATGAGACATTAGACTGGCATTTTTCTGTATAGCAAAATTTTTTATTCTCCGATTTTCAAAGCCCGGGCATTTTTTTATTCTACTAGGCCTAAACCTCATGTGGTACCAATTTGAGGTTTTTTGGATTTTTTAAAAATTTTTAAAAATAAAATTAAAAAAATTTTATCTTTCGAACCATCATATTTGTTGATTTTGATGCGCTGAGCAGGAATATCAAAAAAAATTAAAATCGCTCGACCGGTTTTCGAGATATCGCCATTTCAAATTTGTAAAAATGGCGGTTTTTTCCTACGTTCAAGAAATTTTTTAAAAAAAGTCTCAAAATTTCATTCCGCCGGCCCTTTTGTAGAACTTGAGACAATCTTTCATTTAAAACTAATTTGAGTCAAATTCGACCATTTCAACCCGTGGCGCCCTTCGATCAAAGTTTTGGACTTTTGGAAAATTTGCACCAAAATTTTGGATTTTTGAAAATGAAAAAATAAAAAAAAAATATATTGAAATACATTATATTTAATAATTTTAGCATGCTGAATACGAATATCAAAAAATTCATAAAATCGGTCGAACGGTTTTCGATATAGCCATTTAAAATTTGTCAAAAGGTTGCAAAATTGTTTTTTTTTTTTCTACGTTTAAGAATTTAAAAAAAAAAACTCTAAAATTTTCTTTATTTTATCCCTTTTATAGAGCTTTATGCAATTTTTCATTTAAGCTTAATTGGAGCCAAATCCGATCATTTTAACCCGTGGCACCCTTCGATCAAAGTTTAGGGTTTTTGGTACAAAGTTTCTAAAAAGCCAAAACTTTGATCGATGGGCGGCACGGCTTAAAATGATCCGATTTGGCTCAAATTACTTTTAAATGAAAGATTGTCTCAAGCTCTACAAAAGGGCCGGCGGAATGAAATTTTGAGACTTTTTTTAAAAAATTTCTGGAACGTAGGAAAACACCGCCATTTTTTACAAATTTGAAATGGCGATATCTCAAAAACCGATCGAGCGATTTTAATTTTTTTTGATATTCGTGCTCAGCGCATCGAAATTAACAAATATGATGTGTCGAAAGATAAAAATTTTTTTAATTTTATTTTTAAAAATTTTTAAAAAATCCAAAACTTTGACGCCGGGCGCCACGGGTTAATTTAATCCGATTGACCTCAAATTTGTACCACATACGTTTTAGACCTAGGACAATCAAAATTTGCCCGGACACTTGGGAAAATCGAAAGATGACAAAAAAATGCCAGTTTAATGAGATATATTTGTGCCAAACTTCAGGAGTCCAGCTGTTTTATTATGGACTGCATCGTGTTATCTACAGACAGACAGACGGACGGACGGACAATCGGACATTCATAGAATGTCTTAGAATCTATCATGGATCATTAATATATATGGGGCATTCCAGGCCAAATCAATCCCTTTTGGACCCGACCCCTTTCGATTTATTTTATTTTTGGATATGTTTTAGTACATTTTAAATGCAACTCCGACACCAGTTTTCAGTCTTTTATTCCAAGATGGTGTTGAGTAATCAATTTTTTTATGAAAAAATTATTCGAAGTAATTATCACTTATTTTTTAAAGCTTAAAAATTAAAATCGACTTTTTGAAAAAGTCCGAAACCTTAGATTTTTTTGTAAAAATCTCTTAAAAATCTGCACTCAAAAAACAAACACAACAAAATTTTGTCAAAAAAATTAAATTGAAATTGTTTCAAGCAAAAATAAAAATTTAGGGTTTTTTTTTGTTTTCGGCTTTTAATTTTTATAATAAATTTATTTTTTTTTGGATTTAATTTATTATTAAATTCCACTTATTTGAATCATTTTGAAATTAATTATTTTGAAAATAATGAAATAAATTAATGAAACAACAAATAAATTCAAATATTAAAATTGCAAATTTCGTTATATGCATTTAATCGTTTTTTATTAAAAGTTTACTCAATACTATTAAATCATTTACTGATGCAAAATTGAACAATTTTTTACCTAAAGTATTAAAAATTTTAAATTTATTTAAATACCGACCGTAGAATAAAACCGTCATGACGCGTCAAGTGGAATCTTCAAAATTAAATTATTTTTTTTCGAATAAAAATTGATCTTTTTCAAATTTCTTTTGATCTTTTTCGAACTAAAATTGATCTTTTCCGAATCACAATTGATGTTTTACGAACTACATTAATCTTTTTCTAATTACAATTGGAATTTTTCTAATCACATTTGGAATTTTCTTTTAAAAAATGGAATATTCGAATAACAAGTGGAATCTTCGAATTACAAATGGAATGCTCGAATGGAATCATTAAATTACACAAAGAACCTTCGTCTTACAATTGATCTTTTTCAAATTACATCTGTAACCAGTGTGGTGCTATTTTTTTGCTCACAACTGTTCATATACACAATTTGTATGCAGTTTTGATGCAAAAAAAAATTTGTTTGAAAAAAAAAAATTCTTAAGAAAATTATTGCAAAGTCATAATGCAAAAGATTGATTTTGTTGTTGTTTCTTTCTTCTCAACTTAATTTTTCTTTTTTCCTTAATCCGGAAAACTCATGCGTCAGCATTTAAGTAGTTTTGAAAAATATTAATACTAAAAATCCTTAAATTTTTTGTTGTTGTTAAAGATTTAATGTTTTCGTCTTTAGTTTTCTCTACTCTTGTCTTGAGAAATTTATGTCTGTCTGTCTGTTGGTTTTTAGACAAAGATATCATTAGTTATAAAATAAATGTTAGTGGGCTTGTGCTCGGTTTAAGGTGTTTGTTTACATAAAAATACTGAAAATACCTTTTTTGGTGAATTTTTGCTTTTTTTTCATTTCGTAGAAATTTCGTTTCGTTTTCTCTCATTTTGTGAAGATTGATGATTCCCTGCTTAAGGTCAATGTCATAATAAACATGACTTGTAAAATTAAGGATTTGTGTTTTTTTTTTTGGTGAACAATTCTTCCAGACCAAATGTATCAAAACGCACATATTGTTGTTTTATGAACAGACGAAAAAATATTATATGGTTTTTGTGCTTTAAACAAATATTACGCAAAATTTATATCAGAGATTTAAGATAAATCAAAATGGGAAATTTTAAAATTTGACAAATTATAAAAGATGTTTGGAGAACTTACCTTTATTGTTGAATTTTTTTAAATGTTTAATATTATTTTTAGTTACATTACCTGAAAAGAAAACAAAGAAGAAACGTTTTAGATTTACAAAAATTTTAAAATTTGTAAAATTTTTATAACATTTCGACCCTAGTAAGAATATTATACTAATTTGACTAAATATACTCATTTGACTTAATATGTCTTGCAAAACATCAAATTGATTAATTTTGAAATTTGCAAAAAAATGCCGGTTTTTTCCTAAATTCAAGAAATATTTAATAAATAAATAATCTAAATTTTTTTCCATTACCCTTTCATTTTTTAGAAAATTTTTACCAAAAACTCTTAACTTTGATCGATCGGTTAAAATTTTCAGATTTGGCTTAAATTAAGTTTAAATGAAAGTTTGTCTCATGCTCTACATCCATAAAAGTTTTACAGTAACTATTTTCGGTTATTCAAAAAGTTTTTAGTTAAAGTTGTTTTAAACGTTTAATCGTTTGTTTTTCAAGGAAACTAAAATATTGAATGATTCATACGGCGTACGGACATAGCGCCCAAGGTCTTATCGCCCAAAACCGTAAATGTCATATCGCCCAAGCTGCGACATATAGCCCAAAATGAAAGGTCTAAAAATGTTATTTCTCCCAAAACAAAATTGTCAAAAAATCCAAAATATTTTTTTTGGGCGAAATGTCGAAATTACGACTTCTATGATTTGTTTTTTTGTAATAAAGGTTTTCTGCGTAGCCGGCCTTCGGCCGGGCTTAGGGATTACATACTCCATGCATTAAACCCACCCTCTCTGCAAACCAAAGCTATTTTGGTTATCAGGCCTCTTTGATGGATAACAAATTTGATAGTGTAAAGGCCTGCTACCCTAGAAAACTTTACTTTGCAGAGAGGGTGGGTTTAATGCAAGGATTTTGTAATCCCTAAGCCCGGCCGAAGGCCGGCTACGCAAAAAACCTTTAAAACATTGTCTTAAAAAAAAACAATATTGGTGAGTTTTTGATTATTTTTTTGGGCGCTATGACATTTTATAAATTCAACATTTTGATATTTGGGTAATATGACATTTTTGATAATTTATATTAATTTAAAGAAAATTGTTACAATACCCAAAAATAATGGCCATATCGTCCAAAAAATTTTGCAACAACAACTAACACACATTTTTTTTGGGTGGAATGACTTTTTTAAATTGGGCGATATGCACTTGGGCGTTATGTCCGTACGCCGATTCATACAGTGGCTGTAGGCAAAATCGCCCAAAAAAGAAAATGAAATTTCGCCCAAAAATTTTTCATACAAATTTGGGCCATATTTCATATGAAAAGTTACCAAAAATTTTTGGGCACATTTTCATAGTTTTTGGGCGAAATTTTTCATTACGAAAAACTGCACAAAAATAAAATATGAAAAATTACCCATTTGTAGTTTGGTTTGAATTTTTTCAAAATCTTAAAATTTCAAAACCGAAATAAGTTGCAATGAAACAGCCAATTGAAAAATGTAATATCCTACATAGTGGAACAACCTTTATCAAATAGTTTATTAATATTTTAGAAACAATACAACGAAATGTTTTCGCTTTCTATAAATTATATACTTAACTAACCAAGAAAAAGCTGATGAACAACCTTCCCGTTGTGAAGTAACAGACAAAGGTTCTGGTGGGAATCGAACTGACAACCCCTGCACTTAATTCCAGATTATCAGATTTCGTACTTATCTACCGCTTCCAGTAGAAAATCAAAAGTAATGAATTAAAAAAAACAGCATGGAGGTGCGATGAAAGCGCCGCAGGCGAAAAATTTTAACAACAAATTTTAATAAAAAATCGCGCGATTTTTTGTTAAAATTTGTTTCTATTTCTTCATAATTTATGTTACACACTTAATATTTTTTACACCAATTACCTACTTATATCAAGAAGACGATATGTCAAAAATATTAATAGGGATACGTGACAAAAAGTCATGTCTCAAATGTTTTCCTTTTTTCTTAAAAGTTTTTCTGCATAGCCGGCCTTCGGCCGGGCTTAGGGATTACAAACTCCATGCCTTAAACCCACCCTCTCCGCAAAATAAAACTTTTTTGGGTAATATGTGTTTTGGGGAAAACGTGTTTTCGGAAAATTATTTTTTTTTATTTTTGGGTAATTTTTCATTTCTTTCTTGGGCTTTTTTTCGTTAATTTTGGGCGAAATTTCGTATTTTTGTTTTTGGGTAATTTTTCATATTTTTTGGGCGATTTTGCATTTGGGCGATTTTTCCTAAAATTTTTTGGGCGATTTTTCTTTGTACAATTTTGCCTACTGCCTCATACAGTTGTTAAAAAAAATGAACTACAAAATTTGGCACCATGAAAAATTACCCCAATGCAAAATGGCCCCAAAACGAAAATGAAAAATGGCCCCAAATTTTTATATGGAGTACAACAACACGAAAATTTGGGGTCATTTTTCCAAATTATTTGGGGTAATTTTTTCTTTTAATTTTGGGGCCATTTTTCATTTTAATATGACCCCAAAATTATTAAGGCCATTTTTCATTTTTTGGTTTGGGGTTATTTTGCAGAATGAAAAATGGCCCCCAATTTAATAAAAATAGTAAAAATATTTACACATAATCCCCGTTGTATTTAAATTAAGACTTTTAACAATTGGCATGCATTTATTAATATGTGTACCAGACATGTGCACGGATGGACATGTGCACGGATGGACATGTGCACGGATGTGGACAATATTCTATTCTTATCGTTCAAAACGAATGAGTTTTTCATTCTATGCTCACAGTGCAAAAGAAAGCTACACACACTAGTGTAACGGCATTCGTAACACGAATGAACCAACGAGGGAGTACATAGACAGCCAATGATTTGAAAATACTGTACTCTGAAGCGTGTAAATAGAATGATTTTTATAAAAAAAAAAAAAATTTTGTTTGGCCGTCCGTCCGTCCGTCTGTCTGTATATAATACAATGCAAAATAAAACAGCTAGACTCCTGAAGTTTGGCGAAAATATGTTTCATGTTCATAGGCAGGTTAAGTTCGGGAATGGGCAAAATGGGCCAGGGGATAAAAAAAGTTCCCCCTTGAAGAACTAAACCAACCTCTGAAAAAATACATTATTTTTATATGTTTTTTTGTATTTTTGTTAAATAAATGAAACATTTGGTATATTTATCGCAATGGGAAGGTGCTCTCAAAGTCCCCCACTGACACCCATTACCCCCCCCCCCAAAAAAAAACGCCCCTGCCAATTTTTTTAAATTTTTTTTACATTTTGGAGGGTATAGAAGATTCGGCACAGCCGAATTTAACACTCTCACTTGTTTTTTAAATGTAATGTATCGCAAAATATATTTTTTTTTTTTAGAAAGATTATTCTAGCTCAAGGTCATATTTCTTTTACTAATCATTACGATGATATTGTCAAAGTAACAATTTTCAAGAAACTTTTTTATAGATTGGGGAAAATCGATCTATGTTAAGACCTAGCGCCCATACAAACGCACCCTTTGAATTCGGCTTAAATGACTCTAATAACCGTATTATAATAGATATCGCTTTGAAATTTAGCAGGTAATCAAATTTTGTATGCACGAGTCTTCATTTCAAGTTTCAAAGGAATCGGGTCAGTTCTTCTGGTAGTCCTCATACAATCCATCCTTCCGATATTCACATAAATCCCTCAAAATTCATGAAAATGGAAATATTTAATAAAAATTTTATTTTTAGGTGTTAAATGTGTACTTTAGTAACCTAATAAAAGTGGAATACAAGTGTACCATTTTTGGACTTATTCCCCCGTATAAAAATTTCGACCGATATTCAGTTTAATCGGTCTATTGACAAAAAAATAAACCAATTCCACTAAAATTTAATCTGTGTGTGTTTTCTACACTAAATAAAGATCTAACAAAAGACAATCGGTCCATGTTTGGCCTTGGGACCCATTTTCCGGAAAACACTAGTGTAGGGTATCATATGGTCGGTCTTGACCGACTATAACTTTCTTATTTGTTTTTTATATTCGTGTTCGCGCATCAAAATTATTAAATCTGAGTCATTAGAAAAAATAAAATTATTTTTTTTTCAATTAAAATATTATTCGATATTAAATGTAGCTACAATTAAACATTGTAATTGATTTAATTAATCTATTTTTAACTTTGCTGAAAAAATAAAATAAATCGAGGCAAAAATAACAAAAAACTTTGAATGCTAAAATTATTTTTAAACGAAATTTGTAATTAAAAAAGTCGTGATAGATAATTTTTTTAATTTTTTCCAATTTTCAAAAACCTAAAACTTTCATAACCAAGCGCCACGAGTTGGTTTAATTCGATTGGCCTTAAATTTGAGTTTAAAAATTTGCTTTTGACCTAGCAGAATAAAAAGTTTCCCGTATACTCCTCTCAGAGTATTTAGAAACCTTCCGTTTTAAGATCTGCAAGTAATATCTGGCCTCGGAATACTGAAACTTCTAAAATACTTTGGACTAAAGAGCTATCGTTAAAAATTGGAAACGCTAAGAATCCAAACCTAATCTCTTCTAACATCATTTATTACCACTTATAATTTTATATCCCCTTTTTAATTAAAAATCAAAATCAATATTTTTTATACCTCCATCCAAATCGGTCCAGTGGTTCAAAAGTTATGGGCAAAATACTTAGTAAATTTCGAAAGGGTGTTTCCCGAATTTCCGATATAAAAATCACGATTACTTTCGAAAAACAGTTATGAGACTTCTGAAGCTTAAGAAGTATCTTTGCCGTTCCCCAGGTCTGTTTGGTATTAAATTTCAGCTCAATCAGTCCAGTGGTTCAAAAGTTATAAGCAAACCCCTGATTTTAAGATTGGTTTCATCTTAAATGCCACCTGTTAAACAAGTTTTAAAAGCATTGGTGGTAACTTAACAATACTTTTCAAACTTGTTTTGTTTTAAAGCAATGCTTTTTAAACTTGTTTAGTTTTAAAAGCAATGGTAACTTAAAAATTACACTCGAAAAAAATGTTACACTCAAAAAAAATTTTACATTCAAAAAAATTATACATTAAAAAAAATAAGTTTTTTTTTACAAAAATGACAATGTATATTTTGTGTATTCACTCAGAAATATTTTTACAGCTAAAAAAGCATTCCACTCAAAAAAAACTTTACACCCAAAAAATAAAATTAGTATTTTTTTTTTTTAAATGACAAAAAAAGAGTTTTTACTCAAAATTAAATATTTCTAATCAAAATTGTTAACTTTTTCACGTTAAAAAATGTACAACCCTTTAAAAATGCATTGTGGAGGGTATTCATAGATTCGGCAAAGTCGAATTTAACTTTTCTACTTGTTTTTATTGCAATCAATTTCATTTAAAATATAAATTTTATAACCTTTTGACAAATTACCTCATTTAAATCAGGAAAAAATATATATTAAATTTGCTATTATTATTAATACGACTACAGCCATTATAATGTCAAATAAGGTTTAAATATGACAACGATCTTATAAATTCCAAAAATTAACAAAAAATAACGTGGGTGGTCATCATAAACAAAGAATTAACAAAAAAAAAAATATATATAAAATTATTAACAAAAATAAAATTAAATATTAATATGATGTATCAGTTTTATATTTGTATAATAATCAAATGAATCAAAAAAAAATATACCAAACAAAATATCAAGAAAACGAAAAAAAATTAAAAATAATTTCGTAAAACAAAAAATAAATAATGCAACCCACGCAAAATATTAATAAATATTTTTGAATTTTAATAAGCGTATTAAAATTAATTTGTTTTTTTTTTTTTTGTTAAATATAAATAAAATTAAAACGAGAAAATTAATCATAACCAAAATAAAGTATTTTAAACGAAAAAGATGTTTTGAAGTATAATTTAAACTGAGTTTTGTTGTTTTAACAAAATTTATATTTTTTTTTAATTTAAACATATTTTAAACACATGTAATTTTTTTTTTGGTATGTAAATTAAATTTAAAAATATATAAAATTTCAATTTCATTTTGGTTTATATTTTTAAATCCAAAACATATTGTTTTTGTTTTTCTTTTAAAAATTTTCTTTTTTTGTTTTTCCAAAAACCGTATCTCATTTGCATATAGTTTTTTCTTTTGATGGATGATTTCTACTCATATTGTTGTTTTTATTTCCCGAAAGAATTAAAATTTTAATTTTAAATTTTCCAAGGAAATTTTAAATTTTGAAATTCTTTTTGTTTCTTTGGTCAACCATAAATGTGTTTTTGGTATTATAGAGTGTGACTAAGTCTCTATGATGTATTGTTTTTGGATATACTTGACTTTTTCATATGACAATACATGTGCAAGTTCGTATGCACATGAAGATGACACTTAAACACTCACTTTTATTAAGGATTTAAAATGAAGTGTCTTTTAGGTTTTCTCAAATTTTTTTGTAAAAGTCAAAATTTTTGCATATGTTAAGGATTAAACGAAAGAGGATTAATGTAAAAGGCAACAGGAGATTTTAAGTGGTTTAATTTTAAGTAGATGATATTATGGAAAATGACCTTGACTGAGAAACAATTGATTTTTGAAATGGATTGGTAAATTTGGAAGGATTTATATAGGATGTTGGTGATTTAAATTTTTGTTGAATACAAAAATTAAATTCAATTGCTATTAAAATTAACCAATACTTAAAGTTTTGAAAAATATAGAAAAAAATTTTAAATCACGAGAATTCTTTGCAAGTTTTATCGCATCAAACACTCTCTAGCAATCAACAAAAAATTTGAAAAATTTGTAAAAAAAAGTCTGGAAATTAAAAAAAAAAATTAGGAAAGTTGAGAAAAAATAAGGAATGTTTTAAAAAATAAAAGTCTGATAGGCAAAAACAAATGAAAAACACATTTTGAACCAGTGAATAAACAACTGAAACCATCCCAGTAATTATTCATTTGTTTTAACAAACATCACCATTTATTTTTTACTGTTGACGAAATTTTCTAAAATAAATAATATTAAACATTAAAAAATTACGTTTTTTCACTCTTTTTTACCAACATATTCGAAAAAATAACATACGAAAACATTAAAAATTAATGATAGTTCTGTTATTTTTACCAACAAATTCCAAAAAATAACCTTCCAAAACATTAAAAATTAATGGTATCGTAGGTTATTTTTTACAATTTTCGATTGAAATATTTTTTTAAAAATTTTTAATAAAATTTTGGGGAATTGATCCCGCAATCAACGACATTCTGGCCAGACATTCTACCCATCGTGCCAAAGTCACTTGAGACAAACATGTTATTATATTTCTATAAATAATTTTTTGAATTTTTTTTTCTTCAAAAAACTAACCTACTTGTATAGGTAAAAACTAATGATATCTCATTAAAAAATACCAACAATTTAAAAAAAATATTACTTACACAAATCATTAAAAATGTAAAGATATAAGCAGTAGTTTTCACTTACAGTACAAAACTAAATAACTTTAACAATTAAAATAAATAAAAAAGTTTATATATAATTTGATAAAATTATATTAAATTATATATAATTATATATAAAGGTTAAATTATCCAAAAAGTTGGATAAAATTATATAAAATTATATATAATTTGATAAAATTATATATAATTATATCCAGGATTTGGTGGATATAATTATATAAAATTGTATGAAATTATATATAACTTTAAATAATTTTAAATAATTTTATAAAATTTTATATAATTTTTTGGAAAACTTTATCTCTACATAAAATTTTATATAATTATATGTAATTTGATATAATTTTATCAAATTATATATAATTATATAAAAAACTTTTTTATTCGGGAGGCCTTAAACTTATGTGGTAAAAATTAGAAGACAATTGGCTTAAATTAACGCGTGGCGCCCGGCGATTATAGTTTCAGAATATTTAAAATAAAAAATTTAAAGAAAAAAATGGCGGTTTTCGAGATATTGCTATTTAAATTTGGAATAAATGGCGGTTTTTGCTTACGTTGAAGAATTCAAAAAAAAAAAAATCTCAAATTATCTTTCCTTTGACATCTTCATAGAGCTTTCATTTAAACTAAATTTGAGCCAAATCCGATCATTTGAACCCGTGGCGCCCTTCGATCAAAATTTAGAATTTTTGGAAAATTTCCAACAATATTTGGGTTTTTTGAAAAATTTAAAAATTTAAAAAAAATATCTTGCGACAATTTTTTTGGCATGCTGAATGAATGCTAAATGAAAATGGCTAAAAATTTCTGAAATCGGAGGAGCGGTTTTCGAGATATCGCTGTTTGTCAAAAAATTGCGATTTTTTTCTACGTGGAAGATATTTTTAATAAAAACACCCATTTTTTCCACTCACTATTTCATAGAGCTTGAGACAAACATTCATTTAAACTAAATTTGAACCAAAAAAGAACATTTTAACCCATGACGCCCTTCAAAAATTTAAAGTTTTTGGTAAAAATTTTCTAAGAAACCAAACATTGATCGAAACCAAACTTTGATCGAAGAGCGCCACAGGGTTTAGATGATCGGATTTGGCTCAAATTTATTTTAAATAATAGTTTGTCTCAAGCTCTATTAAAGGGTCAAGGGAAAGAAATTTTGAGATTTATTTTAAAAAAATTATTGAAAGTACACAGACAAAAATATGGAGAAAACAAATTTGAGTAATCACTTGTTTAAATTAAAAAACAAAAATTGAGTAATTTTTTAATTGACGCAATTAAAAATTTACTTAAAAATTTTAAAAACAATTTAAGTTAATAATTTAATAAAAATTCAATAGTTTTTTTAATTTTTTTTAAACTCTCATAGCTTTTTGAATTCTCGTTTAGTTTATAGTTTTTTGTGTATGTATATGAAAGTTTGTAATCGTCTTTATAAAATTTTCCTATGTTTTTGAGACATAAATATGTTTGGTAAAGTTTGAAAAAACAATTTTTTTGTTTGTGTTTGTAAACAGATTTAAAACTTTTTTAAACTTTTAAAAAAAAATGGATAAATTTTGAGTAAATTTTTAATTGTGTCAATTAAAAATTTACTCAATTTTTTTTTTTTAACATTTTATAAATTTTTATTAAAAATTAACACCCCGGTGAAAAATGTTCATATATGAATCATATGTGGTCCAAATATGGACATGTATGTTAATTAGGGCGGGTCGATTTTTTTTGTCAAAAATCGTATAGCAAAAACATAATCTACAAGAAATTCTAAGAACATTTCCCAAAGAAACCATGTTTCTAAAATCAAACCCTATACCGCGCCTAACGACATGAAGATTTGTCCGTCCGTCCATTTTTTCATAACCAAAACATAGAACTTGACTCTTTTTTGGTGTTTGTGTTAATTTTTGGGCTTTGGTGTGCTCTGAGATATGTAGTAAAATTTTATTGGCAACATTTTTGTAGAACATTTCATCTCCACCCTCCCCCTCTTTCGGGGTGTTTTTTGCGATTTGTTAGAATAGAGCCAAAAAATACCGTTATGAGAGGGAGTTAGAGGGTTAATATGTTTCACAAAAATATTTGCCATAATATTTTCTACAAAGTTGCTGAACATACCCTACACCTCAGATGTAAAGAAAACATAGTTTTATATACCGATATGCTGCAAGACCATATCCAGCGGCAATGTTTTACTAATTGCCGCTGGATATTAATTCGAACAATTTTTGAGATTATGAGAAATGGAGAAATATATAATTAGATTGATTTGTAACGAAAACGCCACAGACGAAAAATTATAATAAGAAATTTTTAACAATAAATCGCTGGCTTTATCGTTAATCCATGATAATTTTACTCCATTATTCATTTTATATTGGGCTGCAGTATATTAACATGTAGCGTGTACTCTGAAAGTAAGTGCAGGAGTTGTGGGTTCGATTCCCTCCAGAGCCTTTGTTTGTTAATTACAAAGGGAAGCTGGTTCAGCGGATTTTTCTTAGTAAATAAAAGTATGTAATTGAGGATCATAATGATATTTAGTAAAAAAAAAAACACATAGATACTTTCGTGGGATGAAATTGGAGAGTTGCATATAGGAGAGGAAAAAAGCTGTGTTCGATAAAAATTTTTGATAACTGAATATTTTTTTTACATCAGTATTTGATTTATTTTGAGTAAATTTTTTTTTTTTTAATTTTTGTAAATAAAAAAATTTTTGAGTGTAAATTTTTTGAGTGTAATTTTTTTTGAGTGTAATATTTTTTTTTTAGTTTTTTTGAGTGACAAAAATAGTTTCTAAAATATTTTTTTTTTTGCTTACCATTCCTTTTCAAAGCGTGTTTAGCTTTTTTTTTCAACACGGGAGTTCGGGTTAAAACCCATCTGAAATTCCCCATTATGCTAAAAACTTATGAACCACTGGACAGATTTCGCTGAAATTTAGTATAAATCTGACCTGAAGTATAACAAATATATACGCCACGCTTCAGCAGCTTGCCGTATATATTTTTCATTCTTCCGCTAACATTTGAAAGTAGCGTGTTACACAGACAGAAAGACAGACGGACGGATTTTCATGTCCTTAGGCGCGGTATAGGGTTTAATTTTAGACCAAAGGTTTCTTTAGGAAAGTTTCTTAGAATTTCTTGTAGATTTTGTTTTTGCTATACGATTTTTCAGTTTTTTTCGATCCATACAAATCGACCCGCCCTAATGTTCATATATGTAAATATATGTTACACATGCGAAAATTGGTGGCATGTGTAGATATATGTTTCATATATGTCTGTCCATGTGAAATATATATGATTCACATTTGAAAATTTTTCACTGGGTCAATACTATTTAATCGTTTACTGGTGCAAAATTGTGTAATTTTTTACTCAACAGTATTAAAAATATACTCAAATATTTTTTTATTTTTTTCTGTGAAGGAATAAACAGTAATTTTTAACAAATTTTAAATAGCGATATCTCGAAAACCTTTTTTACCATACAAAAAATTCCAGTTTAATGTTGTATACCTGTTCCCAACTTCGTTCTTGGCAGTAGTTGCTTCGTAGTTCTTACAAGGGAAGTGCTCTGAACCCTTATGAACCGATTTGCCTGAAACTGAATGATGGAGTTTTATTGCTTATAGGTCATATCGGGGCAATAGGGCTTCAAAAAATGGGTAAATCGTTTTCTGGATTTTTTAGCTATTTCTTCTGAAGAAACTATATGATTCTTTTATATAGGACGAAATGTTTTTTATACCTATCTAACGTAGGTATAATCTCGCACAAATTCGGCTTCGTTATATTTTTTTTCACGAAAATGTGTAAATTTTGGGGGTTTTTATATAAAGACATAGACCAACGATATCCATATTCATATAAAATTGCCTTTACTTAAGCCCAGCAAAAAAGTGCGGAGAACTTCTATTTGAAGTGCTTTAAAACTATAACAAATGTAATGAAATACAACAAAAATAACAAAAAACACAAGAAAAAAATGCAAAGGCATTCTTTTCTACTCCATAAAAAGTTGTTATTCAGCACTTAACTCATTACCTTCCGCGACACTCCCATACAAAAGTAAGTAGATATTCAGTTGATAAGAAGTACTCCGAGCTTTCAAACAACTTATAACTACTTCCCTGGAGTAGTTCTTATCTACTGAATATTTACTTACATTTGTATGGAGGTGTCGCGATAGGTAATGAGTTAAGTGCTGAATATCTATGTATTCTGGAGTAGAAAAAAATGTTTGTGTGTTTTTGTCTTGTGTTTTTTGTTATTTTTGTTGTATTTCATTACATTTGTTATAGTTTTAAAGCACTCCACTGGGAAGTGGTAATGACTTTTTTTGCAGGGAGTCGGTACGTATTTGTGCTATTGACGCTATTCTTATTAGTTCAGGAGTCATGGAAATTTTCCAGAAGGGCCACATTTATTCAATTTTTGTCTTGTTTTTAATTAAAACGTTGTTATATTAACAAACAATTTAATTATATAGAAAAATTGTGATGTTGCTTAAAATATCAATTATTTTCGTTGTCAATGCAATTAAATTTTTTATTAGTAAAACAACGATTTAATTGAAAATGAGTCTATATTACAATTTAGTTTTTCCGAGTATTTGTAAGATAGATTCAGTCGGTCCATGTTTGAACTTTGAACCCATTTTCCGGAAAACACTGTTGCCAACGTTTTTATTGCATGGTCGCTCTTGACCGACTAAAATTTTTCTATTTGTTAAATTTCTTGTAGGTTATACAAATATTAAATCATTTGATTTCTTATCACTCACAAATAACAACAACAGGTTTGTTTCATACAATTTACTGTCTCTTAATTTAGATTGATAAAAATGCCATTCATTATAAATATTCATTTATATTTAAAAATATGCACGTAGATACACCCTACTCCAATATACACATTGAAACAAATAATAAACCAGTCAATATGTCTAGACACATTCAATGGTTTCTGAGACTTACTTACATTACGTACATTCAGTCATTCAGTCGTACGCTCATTACATAAAATGTTAACAAAATAAGGAAAAAGAAAATTTGTTATAATAACTTTTCATATCCATGTAAAATAAAATATCAGGTCATGTTTGGTATGTGTTATCAAAAACGCATATATCTACCATTTACTACTACTACTACTTCTGCGACTACAAATATTCCTTTCAAACAATATAGAATTGAAATACTTTTTTGTATTTTTTGTATTTTTTTGTTGACCCAACACTAATGAACTAGCAAATATGGCGACATATTCAACAAAAAAAAACCCAGTAAAGTATGTATAGAATTATCGCAACGTAAAAATCGTTTTAATAATCTATATATACAAATATATTCACATATATATTTTTATTTATAAGGACAGAGCGACTTTAGATTATCCTAAGTTTCCGGAAAAATTTTCATTCTACTAGACCTTAAAAAATAAATTTTACAAATTTGGGGCTATTCGGATAAAATTAACCCGTGGTGCCCGGCGATTAAAATTATGGATTTTTGAAAATATAAAAAAAAACAATAAAGTGTTTTCCGGAAATGGGTCCTAAGTCCAAACATGGACCGATTGGGTCTGTCTTTTGTTAGATCTTTATTTAGTGTAGAAAACACACACAGATCAAATTTAGTGGAATTGGTTTATTTTTTTGTCACACTCAAAAAAAGACTTAACTTAAACTTTGGAAAAATTTTCTTCAAAATAGTTTATAAATTTTCCCACAATTTAGTTAAATTTAACTAAAAGTTGGGAAATTTTCTTAAGTGCTAGGAAAAAATTTAAGTTCATGCACTGTTAAATAGCCCATTATTTTCCTTAAATGGAATTCCCAAATACATGGAAGAAATTCTTACCGCCAAAGAAATTTTCCCTAAATATTACAAAAATCTTTATTTTTAAGACATATTCCACTTCTTTAGTTTTAGGACGTAATTTTCTACCAATTAGTTCATTTCCTTAGATTTGAGGAAGTTTTTTCCACTATTTAGTAAAATTTTAATAACTCGAGCCAAATTTTTTTTCAAAAACTTAAAATGACGATATCTCGAAAACTAAGCCAGATAGAGCAAAATGGTATAGCCTGTCCTCTTCACATGCGTGGACACCAATGGGTCCTAACTTTGGATTTAAAAAAGTTGGCATTCCCGAAAATTTTGAAATACTCATATCTCGGTAAATAATGCCAACACAAAAGTTCAAAAGCATTTTTGAAACCCTTAACACGAAGAACAAGGCTGCCAAATACAAATTACTCTTCGAGTAATAGTTTTAAAGTTATAGAGTTTTTAAAATTCTCAAGACCCCAGTGGTCCCCTAAATTCACGTATCTCAAAAACTGAGCAAGGTAGAGCAAAACGGACAAAAATTTTGAATCAAAAAATATGAAGATTCTTAAGGAACCTGACTGGGTCTGGGTCCAACAGGGTCTAAACATATCGGTCCGACCCAATGGGGCCTTCACCCAATCGGGTCCTCAAATGTGTATGAACTAAATTGAAATAAAATGTTTCTCATTTTTTAGTTCAAATTGGCATAATATTAAAATTATTATGTTTATTTGGCCAGTTTGTTTAGTAGTTTTATGTGTGTTACCATGAGCTAATAAGGCCTATATTATTTCCAATTTTAATAAAAACGCATTATTATTACTGGTTTCCCGACGTTTCGTCGATTTTTTGTCGACTTTTTCAAGGGATTGTCTAGTTTATTTAATAAAAAACATAAAATTATTACAATTATAAAATATAATATTAAAAACAAATTGAACTTACAATTGTAAACGTTATTAAAACATTAAATCACAAATAATTTTACGTTAACAAAACATATAACATCAAACAGAAAACATTTAAAATCCACGAACATATTATTTAAACACATCTTATTCTAGTATCACAGTTTAATTAATTGCAGTTAAGTAGCTTGCACTAATGTTGTCGGTATCTTCCTTCTTGTTCATAGTTTTGTGTATATTTTGCTGAATTCGTAAGCTTTCGATCGTATATCTCTTTCTTTCAACGCCTTCCCTGTCTAATATTTTGATGCCTTCTATGTTGGCGGTATGCTTACTTTCTATGATGTGTTTTGCAAGTGCTGTGCTTTCCCTCCCCTTCAATATGTCCATTTGGTGTTCCCCCATCCTTGTCTCGAGAGTTCTTTTTGTTGTGCCTATGTATATTAATTCGCAGTTTTCGTTGTCTGTTCCGTTGCATTTGATTTCGTAAACAACATTGCTTTGTTGCTTTTTGTCAATAGGAGCTTTTATTTTAGAATAAATTGTGCTGAGTGTTGTATTCGGCTTATAAGCAAAACATATGTTTTTTGTTTTCATAGTTGTTTTGAGGTTTTTATTGTTTGTTAGACCTGGTATATATTTTACACTGTAAAATTTTTGTTGTTCTTTATCGATGATGTTATTACATTGGTTGTTTGATTTATTTTGTATTAGTGCTAGTGTATTTTCTATTAATAAATTTACCAGATTTTTCGGGAAGCTGTTGTTTTTGAGTGTTTCTTTTATTATCTTAATGTTTTTGTTATGAAATTGTGCATCACTGATGTTGATTACTCTAAAGATAAAGTTTTTTGCCGTATTGATGATTTGATTTTTTGGTTGCGTTGTATAAAAATTCATAATTCTGCCAGATGACGTTGCCTTTGCATACCAGTCAAAGATAATGTTGTTGTTAATCCGATGGAGTTTGGTATCAAGATATTAAAATTTTTATTCTTTCCTTATTTTTAAGAAAAATATGAACTTAAAAGAAGGAAAACATGGCAATGGAGCTAGATTCAATATTCCTTGAATTTAGTTAGTTTTCCCATTTTTTAGTTATTTTTTTTTCTGAGTGCAATAGACCGATTTAACTGAATATATGTCGAAATTCTTATATGGGTGACTAAGTCCAAAAATTGTCCAATTATATTCCGATTTGATAAGGTTACTAAAATACACGTTAACACCTAAAAATAAAATTTTTATCAAATATTTTAATTTTTATGAATTTTGAGGGAATTATGTGAATATCGGGAGTGTGGCTTGTATGGGGATTACCAGAAGGACTAACCCGATTCCTTTGAAATTTCGAATGAAATACAAAAGTTGATTACCTGTTAAATTTCAAAGCGATATCTATTATAATACGGTTATTAGAGTCATTTAAGCCGAATACAAAGGCTTTTATTTTTTAATTTTTTAAAAATGCAAAATTTTGGTGAAAATTTTCCAAAAATCTTAAATTAAATAAATGATCGGATAAGGCTCAAATTAAGTTTAAATGAAAGATTGTCTCAAGTTCTACAAAAGGGTCAAGAAAAATATATTTTGATATATTTTTTTTAAAAATTTCTTAAAGTATGAAAAACGTAATTTTTTTCAACTTCAAATAGCGATATCTCGAAAACCGTTCTACCGTTTTTAAGCGTATTTTTTTAATTTTCAAAAATCCAAAACTTTGATGATTTTTAATTTTTTTTTAATTTTTTGAATGAAGGGAACCCCCGTCATTTTATGAAATTGTGTCAAAATTTTAAATGGCGATATCTCGAAAATGGCTAAACAGATTTTAGAAATTGTTTGTTATTCTTATTCAGATATTTTTTTATTTTCGAAAATTCCAAATTTTGTAGGAAATTTTTCAAAATTCAAGACCTTATTCGAAGGGCGCTACGGTCTAAATTTAAATAAAAGATTGTCTCAAGATCAAGGGTCAATGGAAAGATATTTAGAGATTGCAAATTTCAAACAGCGATATCTTCCAACCCGTTAGACCGTTTTTTTTTATAGTCCTGTTGAGAGCATTAAAATTAATGAACACCATATGGCGCAACAACTATATATTTATACCCTACACCACTCTGTAGTACAGGGTATATTGACTTTGTGCCGATGTTTGTAACAGCTTAAATATTGGTCCTGCACTCAAAATATTTTGTAGTCAAAACCAAATGAAAAACATATTTTAAGGAAGTGATAAAACAATTGAAGGGCTTACTTCAAGAACTTGATAAGCAACATTTTATTTTTTCGTTTTTTTCGCCTTCTGCTGATGTTTCACTGACAGATTTTTGGCAGAAGTCTTGCTTTAGTCCTTCGTACAAGTATATTGAGAATAAAAGTTCTGCAAAAGTCCTATTTTCTACATTATTTTAAACGTCATTTTCATTTTGTTCACTAACAAATTCCAAAAAAACAGGTAGAAAAGTTAAATTCGACTTGGCCGAATCTATGAATACCCTCCAAAATGCCATTTTTAAGTGATAGTAAATTTTCTAACGTTAAAAAATAACAATTTTGATTGAAAATATTTTATTTTGTGTAAAAAAAATTTTTTTTTAGTAATTTTTGAAAAAAAAAATATTTACTAAATTTTTTTTGAGTGTCAAAATTTTTTCGAGTGTAAAAAGTTTTTCGAGTGTGCTTTTTTTAGTGTCAAAATATTTTTGAGTGACCGAAATACGTTTTGCAATATTTTTGTGACTTACAAATGTTTTTAAAACATGTTTAATGGGATTTCAACACATGAATTTAAGGTAAAAATAATCTGAAATTTACGGTTTTGCTAATAACCACCTGCCCGATTTCGCTGAAATTCAATACGAGCCAGGCCAGTGGAACGCTAAATATATGTGCCAAGCTTCAGCATCCTCAGAATTGCCTTACAAAAGTTATAGTGTTTTTTATCTCGAAAAACCCTTGCCGAAATTCAGTCTTTTGCTCATAACTTTTGAACCACTGGACCGATTTTGCTGGATTGCAATACCAATCTGACCAGGTAAATGTCCAACATACATATATGCCAAACTTCAGGAGCCTCCGTAAAGTCTTTCAAAAGTTTGCGTGTTTTCAACAGACAGACAGACGGACGGACATTCCTAGATCGTCTTAAAATCGATCGAGGATTATGAATATATATACTTTATGTGGTCCTAGACCAATATTTCGAGGTGTTACAAACGGAATGACAAACTTATATATACCCTCTATCACTAGAGTGGAGGGTATAAAAAGGCGGATCCAATATGGCGACAAATATAATATTAACTTTTTTTTTATGTTGTAGGTTTTGTATAAAAACTTTGATTTTGATGGTTTTTTGGATGCCGAATCTGAATTTGGAATCAAATATTCGAAATTTAAAATGGAGGATCCAATTTGGCGAACAAGATATTTAAATTATTAGTTAATGATTCAAATTATCACTAGGAAATGATTGGGCAACTTTAATCACGAATACTAACTCAGATTTTTTGAAATCAAAATGGCGGATCCAAAATGTAGGACGCAGTTTGAACACACACTTAAAATTTCTTGAATAAAAACAAAACATAGAAAAAATAAAGAAATAATTAAAATTTTTGGGTGTTTTTTGGTCTAATACTAAATAGAGAAGATATTTTTGGACAATTTTTATAAGCCCGCTCCACACAAGGGAAGAGAGAGCCGTTCCTAAAAAAGTCGTCAAAAACTTTATACGTTTAAATTCCTTATTAAAAAAGGGTTTAAAAAGAAGTCGTTTCTAAAAGTTTCGTCGCAAAATTCCAACGTTTAAATTTCCGGTAAAAAATGGGTTAGAAAAAATGTGCAATGTTTATATTCCTAAGTACATTCCTAAGTACATTTCTTATTTTTAGACGTGTTTCCTTACAGACCTTACAAGCCAAAAAATGGAAATTCTGGCCCACAGTTGAACAGACGGATTGGCATTCATACACTCAAAAAATTATGTCATTAACTGTTTGCAGTTTATTTAAAAAGTTTTACGTTTAGTCGTTTTAAAAAGAAAAAACATTTGTTTGATGTTCAGTTTTTATTAATGACTACTTCTGACCTATGTTTCAAAAATAACACACTAAAAATAAAGACTATCATTAACATTAAATTTTAAAGTCATTTATTTTTGTTCTGTAAGTAAAAACTACTGATTATTCTTTAAATTTTTACTGATTTGTGTAAGTAATTTTTATTTTAAATTGTTGGTATTTTTTAATGAGATATCATTAGTTTTTACCCAAATTATTTATAGCAATATAAAAACATGTTTGTATCAAGTGACTTTGGCAGAATGAGTAGAGTGTCTGGCCAGAATGTTGTTGATTGCGGGATCGATTCCCCAAAATTAAAATAAAAATAAAAAATAAAAAAATATTTCAATAGAAAATTGTAAAAATAACCTTGGAAATCATTATTTTTTAATGTTTTCGTAGGTTATTTTTTTGGAATTTGTTGGTAAAAATAACAGAACTATCATTAATTTTTAATGTTTTCGTGGGTTATTTTTTTCGAATTTGTTGGTAAAAAAGAATAAAAAAACGTAATTTTTAATGTTATTTATTTTAAAAAAATTTGTCAACAGTAAAAAATAAATGTTGATGTTTGTTAAAACAAATGAATAATTACTGCGATGGTTTTCAACTGTTTCTTCACTTGTTTTTAATGTTTTTTTTTCATTTTGTTTTTGCCTACAATATATTTTGAGTGTAGAATGTCTTTGGGTTAATCACGGATCAATAAATTTTATTCATCTTGGGTTCCCCGACCGAAATTTCAATGCGTTACACACGAAATGTGTGTATATCACCATACTATGGTTGGAGGATAAATAGATTAATTGTAATTATAAACAGATCAATTGCATTTCGAACAAGTGGAGTGTCAAATTGAAGAGGTACCCCCATTTAATGGGGTAACCCTTCTCCTTGCGATAAATGTTAACAAATTCTTTTGTTAAAATTTTTTAAGACATAAAACTGATTCCGAAATAAGAATGTTTCATTTGCTTAAGAGAAGTATAAAAAAACCTATAAAAAATAGCTTTTTTTAGAGGTTGATTTTGTTCTTCAAGTGGGAACTTTTTCTACTTTGACCGATTTTGCCCATCTCCGAAAACAATCAGCCCAAGACCATGAAACATATTAGTAACTTCAGGGGAATAGTTTTTTTTTAATTTTGAACAGTTTCGTGCTTTCCACAAACGGAGGGACCGGCATACATCGCTCTCCTAGAACCGATCACTGATCAATAATATATTTTTTTTATGGACATTTCTCGATCCACCCTAATATAAATATTTATTTCATATATACTTACAAATATATAGACAAATAATCAAATACAAACAACAAATATTGTATAAAATGGAGAAAATAAATTTATGTGCATTTCCGTTTTTTGTTTTTCCTTCCTTCCGTTTAAGTAAATAACAAATATTATCGCACAAACCGCAGCAATATGTATGTAAGGTATGTGTTTAAAAAAATAATATAATTTCTTGTTGTTTTTGTTTATTCTTCATGATGTTGTTGGTTAACTATAGAAATTTCTTTCTAACCAACTACTGGGAAATATAACTAACAACTAAAGAAAGAAAAAAATAATATTAAAAAGACCTTTTTTTGGAAGAAGCAAAAAAGGAAAAACAGTTGAAACGTAGGAAAAACTTTGTTGGCCACAAGTCTATCAAATGCAATGCCAACAAATATGCCAACAGCAAACAAACAACTACAACAGCAGAAGTGGCAGCAACATAATAAACATACAACAAATTACAATTTATGTTTAAATAACGCAAGAAAATTAAATAATGTTTAATGAATGAACGAACGAACGAATAAACGAATGACTAAATAAATGTTGAATTTGAAAATAAATAAATAATAAAAAAAAAATAATGATTAGACATTGTTATTCTAACCAACCATTGATAAATAAACTATATTGTCCTTAAAATTTTTGTTATAGTTTGTATGACAATCAAACTTATACTCACTCTCCCAGTAGCATTTTTGGGAATTGGTTTACAATTTATGTCAAACTTCAGGAGCCTCCTTAAAGACTTTCAAAAGTTAGCGTGTTTTCAACAGACAGACGGACGGACTGACATCGCTAGATCGTCTTAAAATCGATCGAGGATCATGAATATATATACTTTAAGGCAGAGCTTCTCACTAACTTTAGCTTTGCGACACCTTTTCAATATTTACAATTTTTCGCGACCCCCACAAAAAAATAAATAAATTATTAACGAGAACTTTTCCCTCAGTTCAGAAGCAGCATTAAAAGATTAATCGAAACCGTGTGGTCAGACCCCAGACGCATACCAAAAATTTCACGTAAAAAACTTCTAAAAAATAAAAAAAAACACACAATTCTTGTGAACTATGACTACGAACTACGGATTTTATGTCGAAACTTACTATCGTCATCCATTTTTTATTTCCGAAATAAAAGAAAAATTCCAGTTTAACCTGATCAGAAATAAAGAAATGTTTACAAATAAAGCATTTGAAGTCCAATTTTGAGAATTTTTTCAAAATTATGTACCAATGTTTGGTATTGATCGACATTTTATACAATCACTAATCTAGATCCGCTATTTGGATCCAGATTTGTAATCAGCATTAAAAATTAAACCGAAAAAAGTGGTCAGATCCCAGACGCATCCAAAAATATCAAAAACAAAGCTCTTAAAAATGCACACGAATACATTTTGTGACTATGTCTTTAGTTTTCTCAAAAACCTAACGTACTAGAAAAATTTGAAACCCAGATTCAGAAAAAGCATCGAAAAGTTAATAGAAGATAAACTGTCAGATCCCAGACTCAGCCAAAAAACTTCACAAATCAGTGTTGGGCATCCCGTGAAATTAACAACTGCACAGTGATTACGGAGGGACCTTAAGTGATGGAAATAATTCATTTTTTTACTAAAAGTATTTGTATATTTTTATAAAACAACAATAAACAAGTAAAAAAGTTAAATTCGGCCTTGCCGAATGTAGTGATACCCTCCACAATTTCAAAAAGATTAATGCAAAAAACTTTATTTAAAAGGAAATTACTTTTGAAAAAAAAAAAAAAAATTTTGAAAAAAAAAAATTTCCGCGAAAAAATGTTGGTAAAAAAAATCCGCGATTTTTTTCTTTTTTTGTCAAAAAAATATGTTCGTACTTGTTTAAATACCATTTGGTGTTGAATTATGTTCACATATGTCAACCAGAAGCTGAATTAAAGCATTTTGTATTTTTAGGTTATGTTGAATGTACTGAAATTTTTGAGGTGTGCTTACATTTTCGTTCATAACTTTTGAACCGCTGAACCGATATCGCTCAAATGCAATACCAAACTTCTCGGGAGAACTTCCAATAAATACGTTAAGTTTCAGTTATCTATGTGCAATATTTTGTCCGCGACAGCATTTTCCACAGACAGACAGACGGACAGACGGACATCGCTAGAATGTCTTAAAATCGATCGGGCATCATGAATATATATACTTTATGGGGTCCCAGATCGATATTTCGATGAGTTACAAACGGAATGACAAACTTATATATACCATCTATCACTAAGTGGAGGGTATAAAAATGTGTTTAAAATTTACTAAAAATTTAAGTTTTAACAGAATTGTTCGCGACCCCCTGAAACACTTCCACGACCCCCTAGGGGGTCGCGACCCACCATTTGAGAACCATTGCTTTAAGGGGTCCTAGACCAATATTTCGAGGTGTTCCAAACGGAATGACAAACTCATATATACCCTCTATAACTAGAGTGAAGGGTATAAAAAAATATAATTTTTTCACATACACAAAACAAAAAAGGGTGGGGAAAAAAGTTTTTTTATTTGTTTTATTCTGTTAATTTTTAGAATTCTCATTTAGTTTAATGTTTTTTGTATATGTATATAAAAGTTTGAAATAATCTTTATGAAATTTTTCTTTAAGAAATAAATATATTTGATAAAAGTTTAAAAAAAAGTTTTTGTTTTTGTAAAAAACTGTGAAACTTTTTTAAATTAAAAAAAAAATTAATTAATAAATTTTTAATTGACACAATTAAAAACTTAATTAAAAAATGAAAAAATTTGAGTAACGTTTTAATTGTGTCAATTAAAATTTTACTCAATATTATTTAATGTGATTATAATTGGACCATTTTTTGATTTAGTTCCCATACTAAATTTTTTTCCGATATTCAGTGAAATCGGATATTGGCAACAAAAATAAACTTTTTAAACTTAAATTTGTTGTGTGCGTGTTTTTACATTAATTTTATTTCTAATGAAAGAAATATCCAATCGGTTCATGTTTGGACTGGGGACTAATTTTCCGGAAAGCACTGGTGTGGGGTATTATATGGTCGGTCTTGACCGACTAAAACTTAATTGTTTTGTTACGCTTTTTTCAATTACATTTTTGAAGTTGTTTTTTTTTTTAATTAAAAAATATTTCTGTAAACATATTAAAATAATATACTGATTACTTTTTAAATTTTGAAAATAAAAAAAAAAAAATATCAACAAACAATTTCTTTAAAATTACAAAATAATCTGCTGAAATTTGCACAAATTTTTTTTGGAAATTCAGCACTCAAAGCAGTAAAATTGCAGAAAAATGTATGTTACTTTCTTAAATTGAATGGCAGAGATAAATTAATTTATATCTCATTTCTGCAGAAAAAAGTTTGCAAATTCAAAATGAAAGTCGTTTTACAAATTTTTCGACTAAATTTTCTATTGAGTGTGGTTTCCGAAATGGTTCAAACAGAATTCATCGGACAAAAAGTTAGAAAATGTTCTTGCACAGAAGATGCAAGAAAAATTTTTCCAAAACTGTTTTTTTGGTAACCAAAAATTTTGCTGGGCTATTAATGTTTTTCATATTGATATTCCAAAATTTTTCAATATTTTGGAGTTGTTTGTTTTTGATTTCAATGATTTGCAAATAAATATTTTTGTTTTAGTAGCGCCATGGCGCAACAATGTCCATGTTTATATTTAGACAGTCAAACACAAATAACTGAAAATTTACTCAATTGCACTTATCCGAATTATTTCAATAATCTGGGTTTCTTTCAGAAGAAGTGATTCCTTTCAAAATCATCAAAGGAGACCTTTGACAAAATTAGTTTGTTTCAGTTATTGATTTTTTTTTATTAATCCGGGTTACAGTTATCCTTGTTCGACTGTTGCTCTTTTACAAAGTTAGTACGATTGGTTCGATATTTGTTTATTTATTTTATATATTCTGTTTAATTTTTTTTTTGTTATACTCATACATACTTGTATCTAAACAATACAAATCCATGTTCGTTTAATTTGTATCATTTACAAATTGTTAAAACATGTTTATTTACATTTCAATGTTTTTTGATTTGTGGAGAATTAATTTGGGAATGAGCAAAAAAAATCTAATTTTAAAAATTTTGCTTAAGTTTGTTTTTGATATAGCAATAGCGCACGGTGGGGTAAAATTAACTTTTACTTTACATTTTCTTAAAAATAAAAATTTTAACGAAGGGCGCCACAGGTTAAAATGATAAGATTTGTCTCAAATTAGTTTTTAATGAAAGTTGAGACAAGCTCCATGAAAATAAGTTAAACAAATTTTGAGATTTTTTTAAAAAATTTGTTGATACTATGAGCATCAACAATTAAAAAATGACAACTTTTTTTCTCATACTATGATCGTCAAAGATGATAAAGTAATCAATCAAACCCCTCTATTATGGTTGTCGTAATCATGTTTCTTCTATGCGTGTAATAGAATAGAAGAATAAAATCGAAAACACTTAAAAAAATTAATAGTTGAAGAAAAAATGTCACTCTACTGTAGCAGTTTCTTTTTTTTGTTTAGACTGTATAATGCTTTCCGCTGACTGACGGACAACATTAGAATAGAAAGTATTCCAGCTCCTACACAAAATTTTCCTGAAACTTAAAATATATACATATGTATAAAAGAGATGATTTGGGGTGTATCGGCTTCTCAGCTATATCGTTTTTTCATTTATTGGACATTTGAGTTCTTTCTTTTTAAGAACCTATTTGACATTTTTATAAGGGAAGAACGATTTTGTTAATACCTTTCCAAGGGCGGACATCAACCCATGATATTGCCCTTTCATTGAGTTCTTAATGGGTGAGTCATATTTGAATGCGGACCATGATAGCGGAAAATGATGCGATATGTAACATCTTTCTGAACAAATTGATGGCACAAACTACAGTGTCATCAATGATGGCCACCCTTCTCGTATCACCGCAAACTGTCGTAGCTCGCCAGATCTTTCAATAGTCTGCCCAGATATTGTAGGCTTTACCACCTGGCATGCTATCATCGTCCTCAAATCTGATCTCATTTTCATCACCGTTTAGATCGAAAAAATTCCCGACTTTTATATCTGATAAAGAACGGACTTTTGTGACGGAACTACAATTCGGGCAATTGACTTCTTCCTATACAAATTCAGAGGAAGAGAGGAACATTTGAAAGATCTTGGTTGTAGAGAAAAACCGCTACATTCCGGTTGTACACATCGCTAAGATGCACCTGAACTTTCCGCCCAAAGAGAAAATTCATGTTTAAGGCAGCTGAGCGCTGATATTGATGCTTAAGTCCCTGCTCACTGGAAAGATCTGTGGTTACGGCACCTAGAAGAGTGTAGGATAAAGGTTCTAATCGTATTTGGTCAACCATAAAGAATATTTCCAATTCCCACAGACGCGGAAGACCACCTCAAACTTTCAAGATTTGCACGCCGATTGACTTTCAATGATGTATCTGGCCAGAACTAACAGAGACCACCGAGCCATCCAAAAGAAGATTATATCTCTGCCTCTGACAGACGATGTAGAGATCACTCCGAAAGATATCTTCAAAGCAATCAGGAAAGCGAAAGCCTGATAGCCCGATGGTCATGCAATGATAATGCTCATACAAGTGGGGGTGAAAGGGTTGATATATATGGCAAACACAGTTAGCCTGTATGTCAACTCCTTGCAGATGCCAGATATTTGGAAGCTTGTTCCCGTTCTCAAACCTGGGAAACCCATGAACTTGGAATGTTCCTACAGGCCTATAACCCCATTATCCCCAGTGGTTAATGTCCGGGAATCTGTCCTTCTCCCTCGGCTTATTAAGAATTTCCCCATGGCAGACCTTCAACAAGGCTTTTGTTCTGGACACAGCACAACAACTGCGATGTGCGATATGAGAGGACCATAGTGGTCGCTTGATATGTCTAAGGTATTCGACACGGGCTGGCAAACAATCAGAGTTGAAAGGTTTTAGGTCGGGATTAAGGAGAAATATACAGGGTTTGCCACAAACTTGACAGATATCTGCTAAGCCTGTGCAACTTTTTGACAGACAGTAACCTCTAACTCTTAACAACCAAGTCGACGGCAAAAAGTGGTTACCAGGGTGATCAAAATCCACATAAGTAGACAGAGAGTTCTCACAATTAAAACCCCAAAGATTCTTGGTTTCCACTTCGATTGCCTCTTTATGTTCGCCAGGCACGCTAAAGATATGAGGCGAGTGAAAGGGAGGAAGCCCATTTTGAAAGATATATTAAAGAAAAGGAGACGGTCATGAAGACGTACAAAGCCATAGGTCGTCCTATTATCGATTATACTCATTAAAATTTTTTGGAACAAATTTCTTGTTTAACAGATTCTTGAATGTATTCTATGGTAATCACAACAAAATTTTCTATGTAAAATTATTTTTCAAAAAAACTGTTTCCTCTAAAAAACGATTGCTTTTGGGACAATTTCAAACAAAAATCATTGATTCTTGAATGTTAAGTAGAATCGGTTGCAGGGTAAAATGATGCGTTCTGGAACCGATTATTGGGAACAAAAAATTTTGCTGGGTACCGCCCTGGTCTGGTCGCCGTCCATTAGCAATATACAATGAATAAAAGTTCAAACGGTGCTGAACACGGCCATCAGATTAGTAACAGGGTGTGATTCAATGGCATCTAAGGAGACCAAAATTCTGCCTATTCGGAGCCATTGCTCCTTTCTCACTAATCAATTTGTCATTGATTCTATAACCGAGCACCACAACCATGCCGTATGTCATCTCATAAGTCTGGTGCAGAGTGGCAACCTAAAAGAAGAGCATGCCCGGCTCCACCCTGAGGTTGTCTATAGGGAGAATGAGGGACATTGTCTCAACTCAGATCAGGTTACTCTAGGGAGTTAAATATTTACCTGGCCAAAGTTAACTCGGACGTCACGGACACCTACCCTATTTGCAACTCTGCACCCCATAACACCATCCACCTTTTCGAGTGCCCGCTTTGACCCACTTCATTGATTTCCAGATCATTGTGAATCAATCCCATCAAGGCAGCTCGCTTTCTCGAACTGAAAAGGTAAAACAGTTTTATGACTCCCATTCCCACTTTAATTTACCAACCCAATCCAGAAATTTAAAAGTTAAAGTTAATATTAAATTAACTAATGTGAAAATTCCGGTGGACTCTACAACAACAACAACACAGAACATTGACATGGAAACCTTTTTCTTCCATATTACAAACATTCGTTTTCTTAAGGGTCTCAAATGACTGTTGCACAGTGTAATAATAATTTTCTATCAAACATGATCCAAACAAAATATTTATTTTTTAAATAAATCTATATTAAATGACCTTGAAATTAAACACACTTCATTTTTTAAATATACTACAACAAAATTTTATTTAGAAATCCTTCAAAAACCTTCAACAAGAGTTATTAAATTTTGATTGGTGTATAAATGTTTGTAGTTGTTTTATGTTGACAAATTTTCAAAAGTCATCATGACAACAGCAGATTTTCACCGAGTATCACGAAAAAAAAAGTAAAATATATAAATGACTAGACATCAGACAGAATTTAACTTTTTTGTTCATAAAAAAAAAAATCTTGTGTTACACATTCCATTTCCAATCCTCCCTAACAAGTAAATTTATATGCAAACGTGTGCTGTAGTATAGAGAGTGATTTGACATGTCAAACGCAATTTTATTGACTGTTGATCCCTATTTTGACACCTAAAACATAACTTAAACTCTCAGCCTTCCTCTAGCAATTTTTTTCCCAATGACTCTTTCGTTTTTAGACTATGGCAGCAGCAAAAGTAGCAATAGCAGCAGCAGTAGCAGCAGCAGCAGCAGTTTAGCAATATTTAATCGTTAGTGTTTTGTATGTCTGCTAGTCAGTTAGTCGTTCGGTCGGTGAGTTTTATATATATTTTTCAAAATAAACTACACAATATTTATCAAAATTTTATGTTTATAGAAAAATCATATCCACTATGGAAGAGAAGGGGGCTGGCTGGCTGACTAACTTGACTGGCTGTCATGTTGCAGGCATTTTCATAAAGTTGTTGTAGATGATAGTCAGAAGCAGCAGCAGCACCAGCAAGCAAAAATTTATAAACAAACAATATTTTTCCAGCCAATAGGGGGCGCTTAGTGGTTGAAAGTATTATACAAGTATGTGTGTAATGTTGCTGTCATTTGATTTAGTTTTGTTGTTGTTATTATTATTGCTGTTTGTGAGGCTGTTGTCATGAATTTGTCAGTTTTAGGTTAAATTTTTGATGGCCGTCGTCGCGACACCCAACAATTATAACAACAACATCTACAAAAACAAAAGTGTCTGCATATTTAGTCTCCTGTAACAAATTTGTTTTCATTTTTTATTTTGAAATGTCACAAAATTGTTTTGTGAAATAACACTGTGCAACAAATTTTTGGTCATCGTTTTGAGCCTATAATGGCTTTAATGCCGTATGAAAGTAGATCATTAAATAGATTAAATAAGAAAAGGGTTTTGAAAAGTCAGTTCGGATTTCTTTTTTGTGGTACAGTGAAATTTTTAGTTTTTAATCAAAGGTGTTTGCAAACGTGACAGGACAAATCCCCACGGACATTATCCCTATAACGGAAATGGGATTACGACCGAGTATTTTACAGTCATAATCCCCATATTTGGGAACTATTACTCTTTCCAAAACGGTCATAATAGGCCGTTTAGAGAGTATGTCCGTTCCCTGTTGGGATTACGACCGCAATTTTTTCGGTCACAACCCCCATTCATATTAAGGGTACTAACAAGGAAGGTCTTTCACAGGGCACCATCTGATTGTCCTTAAAACTTGCATATTGGCAATTCCATCATGTCGAACGTGACCGTTGCACACATTAAAGTTGAAAAAAAAGTCAAAATAAAAAGATTTTTTTTCTTGACAAAAGGGGAAACTTATAGATCTTAACTAGCTCTATAATTGTTGCTCAGGTTGATTTTGAAAATTGTTTCAAGCTTTCGAGATAATCGCCAATAAGACAACCATTCGCACGGGACAAAAAACAGAAGTCGTTTTCGCGACTATCAATCAAAACTCTGATTTCAGCGAAACCTGAGGCAATATCACAATGCGACTAATTTTGAAATGTTGGCTTATAATGTCTCTTAAAAGTTGTAAAATTTTACCTCAAAATTATTTCTACTTTTTTTTTAATTTAACTTTAATCACTGTCGCACGGGACATGTCGCACGGGACCTTTTTTCCATCATCATATTTATGTTTTTTTTGTTGTTCTTTTTTAACAAATTATAAATAAATAAGCTTAAAAAACTTGGCATATATATTTTTCGTTCCCCTAGTCTGGTTCGTATTGAATTTCAGCCAAATCGGTTCAGTGGTTCAAAAGTTATTAGCAAAACCGAAAATTTCAGAATAGTTTCACCTTAAATTCACGTGTTGAAAACCCGTTAAACATGTTTTTAAAACATTGGTAAGTCACAAAACTATTTTACAACGTATTTTTGTCACTCAAAAATTTTGTCACAAAAAAGTACACTCAAAAAAGTTTTACACTCAAAAAAAATTTTACACTCAAAAAAAAATTTTGTAAATATTTTTTTTTTTTCAAAAATTACTTAAAAAAATTTTTTACATAACATTAAAAATTTCTAATCCAAAATGTTATTTACTTTCACTTAAAAAGGGCATTGTGGGGGGTATTCATAGATTCGCCTAGTCGAATTTAACTTTTCAACTTGTTAATTTATTGTCTTGTAATTTCATTTCATCTTCCTTAAACTTTTCTCTCCGCCGAATGTATTAAAATAAGTAAATCATTTATTTAAGAAAAAAATATTTTTTCAAAATTTTCAAATCCACACTTACCATGTCGCACGTGAACAACTTTATATAAGAACCAAGATCACAGATTTTATTATTTTTTAATTATTTTTTTTTTTATTTTAATTGTAATAAAAATCTGTGTTTGTTCTCAATATTTGATGAACTTTCGTCATGTCCACTCGACGCACTAATTACAAATGTTGTTTTTCAATGTCGCACGGGACATCGAAATATGTCATAAAGCACAGCAAAAACTAACCGTTATTTTTTGAATTGCATAGTTTGTTATGCATTTTTTTTAGCTCTTTGTATCTCCAGAAAGATTTTTTAAAATCAAAAGTCAATATTTAATGCTTCTCTTTAAGAACTTTTAACAAAACAAAAGGTGCAATAGAAATGTCCCAACGAGAAAAAATTGGCTTGCTCGACTTTACATTCGAATATCTCGAAATGGGGTATGCATAAATGTAAAATTTGTTCACTTTAGTTAAATTTGATTGTTTTCCTATGAAAATATGTTAAAACAAATTCGTTTCAAAAACTTTTGGTTTTTTGGTCTTGGTAGACCTTTCGGTGGAAGTGCCCATATAGGAAAGAGGGGAGCAAAATAAGTGTTACCTGTTGTTTTATGACTGCCCAATCTCACATTTAGCGGGTTAAAGGGGAGGGGAAAAAAGGGGATTTTTTTAGTTTTTTGAGGATTTTTCCCATTTCTTCAAAAGAAACTATATGAACATTTTATAAAGGTTGAAAGGTTTTTTGAAGACCAATCCAATGGTGTATCGTTCGTGTCCGAAGCTTCGTTAATTTCATAATTGTCAAAAATGTATAATCGTTAGGGTATATATGTAATGACCGCCAAAATCATTTGCAGGACAATCGGTGGGTGCCCTGTAAAAGACCTTTCTTGTAAGTCCAAAGCAATTTCGGTCATAATTCCTGTTTATTCCGGAGAGGATAGGTTTAATGCATGGAGTTTGTAATCCCTAAGCCCGTGGTCATTATCCCAATGAATCTGGGAGTTACGCATTTTTTATTGGGATAATGTCCAAATTATTTTCGGTCGTAGTCCCTACTACCTTTATTGGAAAAATTACCGAATTAATTACGGTCACAATCCCTACAACGGAAATGGGGATTACTTATGTCCGTGGGGATAATGTCATGTCACTGTCTTCAGTGCAATTACATGGCGGCTCTATTCTTTGAACATATCAACACACTAATTGTCATTTTAGTCCATTTTAAAAAACTTAACACAGAATTTAATAAAACGTCCATTTAAAGGGTTAAAATATTCCACACATATAAAAATTTCGCAAGGGTTTGTGAAAGATTGAAAGTTTGTGCGAAAAATGCTTAAAATGGAAAAATATAAAAAATTGGCGTTTTGATGTCTTCAGTGATATTACATGGCGGTTCTGTTCTTAGAACATATTGACCTTCTAATTGCCATTTGAAGGGGTCATTTTAGCGCTTTTTCAAAAACTAAACACAAAATTATAATAAAATAACCATTTAAAGTTATAAAATATTCCACAAATATAAAATTTCACTAATGGTTGTCAAAGGTTGAAAGTGCTTAAAATGGAAAAATATGAAAAATCATATTTTTATTGTATTTTTTTACTATAGCAGTGTTAAAAACACTAAAAAAATTGTGTAAATATACTTCTGAGCTAAAATTATGTGCTGAAGTTGTTTTATAAGGGGTCACATTTGTCTTTTTGTAAAAGAAATGCATAAAATTTTTTAAAAAAATGCAGTTATAGGGTAAGGTTAGGTTAGATGTCATAAAAGGCGGGAAGTTCGTCCAGCATAAGACTGGCATTTTCTGAATGGCAAAATTTTTTTCTCCGATTTTCAAAGCCCGATCATTTTTTTATTCTAATAGGCTTGAACCTTATGTGTTCCAATTTGGGGTCAATCGTATTAAATTTACCCATGGCGCCCGGCGCACAGTGATTCGTTTCATTGGCAAAAATCAAAAAAAAAAGTATGTCTTCAATGTTGATGATTTTTTGTATTTTTACAGTTTAATAGTAAACTAAAAGAAATATGTACTTTCCTGATTTTTAAGAAGTCATATGTTGCCACAAGAGGGCGCTAAAGTATGGAAATTCAACGCTATTGTGTTAAAACCTAAAAATTGATTTTTATAGGTTTACTAAAATAATTATTAAAAATCGAATTTTAAAGAAATCAACGAACTTTTTTTTGCAAAAGTTACTTTAATATATTAGCTAAATGTTGTATTTCCATTTTTTTAGAATTAATCTTAAAATACATTTTTGTATTGCTCTGAAATCTATATTTTTTCTACCGAATTCCCAAAAATTTACAAATTTTGATGGAATGCATAAAAAAAGTTCGTGAGTCAAAAAATTTTTTTTTCGCTTTTTCGATAGCTCGGACTATGGTTTATAAGGCAAAACAATAAAAATAACTAAGTTTTTGTCTGAAGTTGAAAAAAAGTTAGGTTATTTTTGTGTCTTTTTTTAATTTTTTTCAAAAGCTATATTATTAATGGAAAAAATATTAGAAAAAAATCCAAAATTAAATATTTTTTCTTTACACATTGATATATTATATAGTATTCTGTAAAAATATAATAAAAAATCAGAAAAAAAATATGCAGTACGTGGGCCGTTTTGCTTTAAAAGTTATCTTTGACTTTTACTAAAATCCCCAAAATCACTAAATTTTAATGGCCTTCATAAAAAAAGTTCGTGAATAAAATTTTTTTGTTTTTTATTTTTTTGTAGCTTTAACTATGTTTTATAAGATCAAAAAATAAAAATAACTAAGTTTTTTTTTTAAGTTGAAAAAAAATTTTTTTTTAAAAAATCTAAAATTGGATTATTTTTTTTTTATTTATTTTATTTACTGTAAATAAATTAAAAAAATACATCAACATTTTAGTGTTTTTTTATATATAAAGGGATTTATTATATTGTATACCATAAATTTATAGTAAATAATTCGATAAAATAAGTATACAGTGGGCCATTTTGCTTAAAAACCAGTATTTGATTTTCGTTGGTATCCCAAATCAAAACCAAAATTTTTTTGAGATACATAAAAAAGTTCGTACTTAAAAATTATTTTTTATTGATTTTTTTAACATCCTGGACTGTTTTCTATACGATCAAATAATAAAAATAACTAAGTTTTTGAAAAAAAACGAAAAAAAAAATAAAAATTTTAAGTACCCAAAAAAAATTTTTTTTTCAAGTTTTTTGTTATTAAAGGGTTATATACTTAGGAATAAAGCAAATATTAAACGAGTTTACTTAAAACTTATTTTGAATAAATTTATTTTTCGGAAATAAGTGTTGCGAATGTTTTGTTTTTGCAGTTATTATGTATTTTTATATTTTTGACTATATTTAAAAAAAGGATATATTAACAGCTTTTTTGTTACCGCAAGCAACTCAACGAAATTTGGCACACTTATTGACGCCATTTGATCTAATCTATATTTAAAATTTGATAGCAATTGAAAGATTTTTAAAATAGTTACAGCGATTTCAAGAAAAAGGATATATGGCAGCCACGCGAGTCCTTGCTCAGATTAAAATACAAATGTTGTACATCGATAGTTATCTAAATTTCTAAGACAATTACTAAGTTTAGTAATTTTATAGCAAGTTTTGTGGCTAAAACTCCACTTTTAAGTTTCAGGACATACGACAGGTACAAATGTCCTTCGACCGATTTGCTCAAAATTTTTATTTTTTTTGTACTAATTAATTTTGTGCTTGCGTACCAAATTTGGAAAATCTTTGACAACTCTTTCTATTTTATTTTTGTGATTAAATTATATTAACACTTTATTGCAGTTTTTAAAAAGGATATGTAAATAACTTTTGTTTTAAAAAACCGATTTCAGCGAAATTTGGCACACACATTGACATCACTTATTCAAATTTTTACAAAAAATTTCAAGGGTATCGAGTAATTTTTGAGCGATTTACAATATTTTTAAGAAAAAGGATATATGGCAGCCACACGAGTCCTTGCTTCAATTTAGAAAAAAATTTACACATAAAATACTATATCAAAATTGGTAACAATGACAAAGTTTGGGAATTTTGTGACCATTTTTGTAGTTTTAATCACATATTTAAATTTCAGGATATATGGGGGGTAGGCGTGTCCTTGCTCCGATTTTTCCAAAAACTCGTTTTTTTCTTGATTAGATAATTTAATGCTTGTGTACCAAATTTCAGAAATCTGCGACCAATATTCTATTTTTGCCCACTCGATATATGGGAACGAATCACTGTGCGGCGGTCAAAGTTTTGGATTTTTGAAAAATTTAAAAAAAAATTATCTTTTGACTAATCATATTTATTAATTTTGATGCGCTGAGCACCAATATCATAAAAGTTTTAAAATCTGTCGAACAGTTTTCGAGACATCGCTATTTTAAATTTGCAAAATATAGCGAGTTTTTCCTACATTCAAGAAATTTTCATTCTCTTGACCTTTCCTAGAGCTTGAGACAGTCTTTCATTTAAAACAAATTTGAGCAAAATCCGAGCAATTTATCCCGTGGCGCCCTTCGATCAAAGTTTTGGAATTTTGGAAAATTTCCACCAAAATTTTGGAATTTTGAAAATGAAAAACTAAAAAAAGATATCTGGCGATACATTATTTATACTCTACACCACTCTGTGGTACAGGGTTTGTGCTGATGTTTGTAATTACCCGAAATATTGGTCCTATACCCACTGTTAAGTATACCGATCGACTCAGAAACACTTTTTGAGTCGATTTAGCGATGTCCGTCCGTCTGGCCGTCCGTCTCTCCGTCCGTCTGTCTGTCCATGTAATTAGGTCGCATTTTTTCATCAACATTTTAAAATTAAGTTTTTCTTGGCACAAGGACGAAGCCTATTGAAATTGGAAAGAAATCGGTTCATGTTTAGACCTAGCCCCTATCCAAAGGTCCTCTTTAATTTTGGCTTAAACGACTCTAATAACCGTATTATAATAGATATCGTTTTAGCAGGTAAACGTGTTTTATATTTACACATCACCATTCCGAATTTTGGGGGAATCGGACCAGTCCTTCTTATAGCCCCCCTACAAACCGCCTTCTCGATATTCACAAAAATCTCCCAAATTTCATTAAAATAAAAAATATTTTATTACAATTTTGGTTATGGGTGTTTAACGCGTACTTTAATAACCTAATCAAATCTGATTATAATCGGACCATTTTTGGACTTAAGCCCCATAAAAAAATTTCTCCCGATATTCAGTTTAATCGGTTTATTGGCGACAAATAGAATCCTCTTTCACCGAAATTTGGTTTGTGAGTGTTTTTTTTACAATTGTAAAAGATTTGACAATAGATAGATCCAATCGGTCCATGGTTAACCTTAGGACCCATTTCCCGCGGAACACTGGTGTAGGGTATTATATGGTCGGTCTTGATCAACTATTACTTTCTTAATTGTTTTGTTAACGTAAAAATCCTGATCAGCGTTGCCAGGTACTTTTTTTCGTTGTCCCCAAAAATATAACAAAATTACCCCCAAAAATCCCCAAACAATAAAAAATACGTGTTTTTAATCACACAAACATTTTCATTTTAAAAAAATGGATGTTAAATTTAAATTTTTTGTTATAGAGACTTTCGCCAATGTTAATATACAATTTACAGCCGAAAAATGGACATACAGTGGGCGACAATGCATTGGAAACTTTTTATAGGAGATGCAATTTGTTAAAGACAAAGTTAACAATACTAAATGTTATTATTATCAAACGAGTATTTTTATAAAAAATGTATGTAGGTAATTTTACAAGCTTTAATTTAAGCTTAGTAGCGTCCAGATTGGGTAAATAATAAATGTGCTACGAGGGTCGAACTGGAAAATTAAATTATTTATAGACATTTTTTAAAAATATTTTCGAGCCGATGTTTTCCAAGTTCAAACATTAAAAATTTGAAAAAAGGTCCAATAGCTTTTATTCAGTGCTCAAATAATTTTTCCAATAGCCCAAACAAACAGCGAAATTTTTTAAGTACAGTAGAAAAAATCCACATTTTTTGACCTCCAATTCTTTAGACCACAAATTTTTTGTAAACAAAGAAAAATTATAATTTTATTTATGTTTCATTGACTTACACTTAGGTGTACTAAAATTAATAAACAATAGCATCTTTTCTTTGTTTACAAAAAATTGGTGGTCAAAAGAAGGAAAGAGGTAAAAAAATGTGGATTTTTTCTACTGTACTAAAAAATTTCCCTGCTGTTTGGGTTGTTGAAAAAATTATTTGATCACTGAATAAAAACCACTGGACCTTTTTCTAAATTTTTAATGTTTGAACTTGGAAAAAATCGGCTCGGAAATATTTTTAAAAAATGTTCTAAAAAATGTCTATAAATAATTTCATTTTCCATATCGACCCTCGTAGCACATTTATTATTTACTCAATCTGAACGCTATCAAGCTTAAATTAAAGCTTGATAAATTACCTACATACATTTTTCTATAAAAATGCTCGTTCGATAATAATAACGGTTAGTATTGTTAACTTCGTCTTTAACAAATTGCATCTACTATACTGTAGATGCAATTTTACTGCAATTACTGAATGCGATTCGTAAACTCGTACCAAAGAGTGCTAATTACTAGAGATGCGTGCGTGACACGAATTTTTCGTGATTCACGTGATTCACGCGTGAATCACGCGTGAACGTGAGTGAAATTTATTTTTACTCACGTGAGCGTGAGTGCGCGTGATTATAAAAAATAGTTTCGTGCGTGAGCGTGCGTGAGTAATTTTTGCTTCGTGAGTTTGCGTGATTGTTTTGTGCTGTTTGAAACAGAAAACGAGAAAAAAAAATGGTAATTTTATTGAACTTTGAGAGTAATTAATACAAAATTGTAATTTAAATAGATTTTTATTATTGTTTTAATGAAATTAAATACTTTTAGTAAAAGAAATCGAAAAAAGTAAAATAAAAATTTGCTAATTTTAATTTCGTGAGTCTTCGTGAGCGTGATTATTTCGTGAGCGTGAGAAAAATTTTAGTTACTCACGTGAGCGTACGTGAGCAGACAAAAAAATTTCGTGCGTGATTGTGCGTGAGCATTATTTTTATTTCGTGAGCGTAAGCGTGCGTGAGTCAAAATTCACTCACGCGCCCATCTCTACTAATTACTGAAACTTTGTTCAAAAATCGTTGATTACATTAAAAAAAGCTTGTGGTATTAAATAGATAAAATTTTTAATATCCCGAAATAGTCCCCAAAAATATTTTTAAAATCCCCATAAAAATCCCCAATCCCCAAATAAGATCTCTTGTCCATTTTCCTCGCATGAAATCCCCAAGTTTGAGGATAAATCCCCAAGTCTGACAGCCCCGATGCTGAATACAATAATCAAAAAAAAAATCTAAAATCGGTAGAGCGGTTTTCGAGATATCACCATTTAAAATTTGTCAAAAAAATTGCAAAAAAAATTCTTTTATAGAGCTTGATACAATCTTTTATTTAAGCCAAATTTGAGCCAAATCCAATCATTTTACCCGTGGCGCCCATCGTTCAAAGTTTAAAGTATTTAGTAAAAAGTTTCTAAAAAACCAAAACTTTGATCGATGGCCGCCACGGATTAAAATGATCGGATTTGGCTCAAATTAAGTTTAAAAGAATGATTACCTTACACGGCGCCCTGGATAGGATTTAAACAAAATTTTGGTGTTACTCCAATTTTAAAGTGGATGATGTTTTTAGACGAGAAAAGAAAGAGAATGAGCCCAAAAAAAAAAAGGACTAGGCGGTTTTTTTTTTTTTGGCGTGCAAAAAAAAAGATTTCAAAAAAACAAAAACGTTTGTAAATTTTGATTGTTGAAAAAAGAATTTTGTTTTTTTTTTTTTCAACAAAGAAATTCAACAAACACAATTTGTTGATCTCACAAATGAATATTATTTCAACAAATGAATTATTTTCAACAAAGAAATTTAACAAACACTATTTTTTGACATGATAAAAGAATTTTGAAATAAAATTACCTGACTGAGTTTGTTGAAAACAAAATCGAAGTTTTGTGTTATGGACAAACTGGCGGCCGTTTTTACTAAATGTTTGTTTGATATCATGTTTGGTTGATTTACAATTGATGTTTGTTGATTTTAATTTTCTTTGTTCCATACAAAAGTTACGTTTTTAAAAATATCGGGCAAAATTTTAAAAATTCAAGTTTTCATTTTGCAACAAAAATAAAAAAAAATATGACTTGATGCATTAAATTTCCCGATTCCGCTCTCAAAATTTGCAAAAATTTAACAAAATTGATAGACATGAATTAATTAAGGTGTAAACTTAATTACAGGGCAGTTTTTTGTTTAGAGTGTTCGAGTTATTGAGGTTTAAACTTGGGAAACAGTTTTTCGGTTCTTCTATTTTATTTAATTTATTTTAATTTTAATAATTTTATTTTTTTTTTTAATTTTTTATTACAATCTACTAAATTTTGAATTGCATATTAATATAATAATAACAATTTATTTACCATAAGTTTTATTTTTATTGTTTTATTATTTATTTAAAAAAAAAAAAACTAAATTAAATAAAAAGCAATGAAGTGAAATTTATGTCATACGCATAAAACAAATAACAAATTGTTGTTGTACTACAAACTACAACTAACAACAACAAAAAATGTTGTAAAAATTTATATTATTTTTTAATGTTAAAAAAAAACATTAAAAAAAAAACAACATTAATTTTTTTTGCAAAACCAGATTACACATATTGTAAAATTAACAAAAAAAATGTTTTGTTAATATAATTGTGAGCAGTTGTAATGTTGTAGTTGATGTTACATATTTTTTTTTAATTTTTACGAACCAAAAAAAAATGTCGATGTTGTAGTTATTGTTAAAAACATATACACAAAATGTTTTTATAAATGTTGTTTTTTTTATTTTTTTTTTAAAGCTAATAAATTTTTTTTTTAGTTAAGTAAAAAAAATATTTATTTTTTAAACACCATCCAACATTATTATGAACACAAGAACATTTATAAGAACAACAATCAAAAATTGTTTAATATATATTTTTTTAGCGCTCTTTGTTATATATTCGATTTGAATTTGACTTTTTGGCATTTTAAAGATTTTGTGTTTATTTATTTAAAAAATAATTTAAAAAATAATTTTTATAAATTTTTTTTTTTGATTTGTTGAGCATGAGTTTTTTTTAAGGTTCTTTAACTGAAGTAGAGAAATTGTAAGGGTATTTGTATATTTTGTTATGGTACAAGATTTTTTCTTAATGAAACACTTTACAGATTTTGTCTTCTTTTATTAATGTTATTAAGGGATTTTGAAATTAGTAATAAAACATTTAAAAAATAATAAAATTTTATCAACTGCGTTCATTCTTAAAAAAACCTACTATTAGTAGCATACCTTCTTTGAAACTGCACTAAAAATTTAAATATTGCATAAAAAATGTTAAAAATGTATTAACTGCATCCATATGTTTATATAAAAGCCTTTTAGCACATCTTCTTTAAAACTGTATTAAAAATTTCCAAATATCATTAAAAATTAAAGTTGTTTTTTATTCGACCTTTCAGATTTAATATGTTAAAAAATAAAGTTGTTCAAGCTCGAGGTCAAGTGTTTGTAAATTTCTTTATTGCCTATGATTCGCTACACATCGCGCATCTTCTGAGCTAATATTAGAAAAAGTTTACATTTAACACAAAAACAAAAATATATAAATAATTTTAAATTTTAGCGTTGTAGTTGTGGCTCCTTCATCGCTCTATTCAGTGCAATATTATACGATGAAGGAGCCACAACTACAACGCTAAAATTTAAAATTTTTTATATATTTTTGTTTTTGTGTTTAATGTAAACTTTTTCTAATATTAGCTCTGAAGATGCTACGCGATGTGTAGCGAAATATAGGCAATAAAGAAATTTACAAACACTTGACCTCGAGCTTGAACAACTTTATTTTTTAACATATCATTAAAAATGTTTTAAAAAGAGCTCTTTCATTAAAAGTAGCACAAAGAAAATTTAATTGTATTGTAGGCTCATTTTCAAGTAAATCGTTGTTGTATTAACAAACAATTTACTTGTATTGACAAAAAAAAAATAATTGACATTGACAAAATAGCACAAAAATTAATAATTTTCTAACAAAGTCCACAATATAGTTTTTATCGTTTCTTAGAAAAGTGCTAAAAAACTTGCTTTAAAGTGCACCAAAAAAATATTTTTTTGCAATTGTGCTAGAATAGTAAACCATTTTTAAATTATTATTTTACTTGATTAGCTTGTTAACGACTAAAATTTTAATTTTGCGCTTCAAAATTGACTTCAAAAACCAAAAATTTTAGGGGTCCTACTCTAAATTTTTTTTTTGAGTTTTGACTTGAAAGGATTTTAGCTGAGGTGTTACTTTTAATGATACATATCCACAAAAAAATATTTTAGCAAAATTGGACAATTTTAACCCGTGCCCTGGGGGATTAAAGTTTTTTGTACAAACCAAAAAAAAAAATTATTGCCAAAACGTTAAGCCCCCAGCTGCAAGTTAAAATTTTTTGATTTGACAAAAAACTTAAATATAGAGTTTTTAGACCAAACCGAACCATAATTATCCAAGCAATCGACGAAATTTGACAAAATACATAAAACGTGAAAAAGGCTAAAAAAGTGATTTTTTTTTGCGGGTGTAGCTTTTGTGTTTGGGGGGAGATTTTTTTTACTGCAAGCAAAAAAAAAATCATAACATTTAGTACTTTTTGCCGAACAACTGCAGTCGATTTTCAATTAAAAAATCAAAAATTTCTTAAAGAAAAATGTCTCAGAATCTGAGATTTTTTCCCCATAGAAAAATTTTGTATTCTAAGAACTTTTTTCCACAAAACTCTGAAATCTAAAACATTTTCCTATAGAAATAGTATCAGATTCTGAGACATTTTTCCTATAGAAAAAGTCTTGGATACTGAGAAATTTTTTCTATAGAAAAAGTCTCAGATTCTATTTAAAAAAAAATTCTCAGATTCTGAGACATTTTTTCTATATAAAAAATCTTAGATTATGAGAATTTTCTTTTTCAGAAAAAATATAAGATTCTGAGAAATTTTTCCTATAGAAAAAGTCTCAGATTCTGAGAAATTTTTCCTATAGAAAAAGTATCAGATTATGAGACATTTTTCCTTTAGAAAAGTCTCAGATTCTGAGACATTTATCCAATAGAAAAAGTCTCAGATTCTAAGACAATTTTCCTATAGAAAAAGTCTCAGGTTCTGAGACATTTTTCCTATAGAAAAAGTCTCAAATTCTGAGACATTTTTCCTATAGAAAGTCTCAGATTCTGAGACATTTTTCCTATAGAAAAAGTCTCAGATTCTGAGACATTTTTCGTATAGAAAAAGTCTCAGATTCTGAGACGTTTTTCCTATAGAAAAAGTCTCAGATTCTGAAACATTTTTTCTATAGAAAAAGTTTCAGATTCTGAGACATTTTTCCTATAGAAAAAGTCTCAGATTCTGAGACATTTTTCCTATAGAAAAAGACTCAGATTCTGAGACATCTTTCCTATAGAAAAAGACTCAGATTCTGAGACATCTTTCCTATAGAAAAAGTCTCAGATTCTGAGACATTTTTCCTATTGAAAAAGTCTCAGATTCTGAGACATTTTTCCGATACAAAAAGTCTCAGATGCTGGTTAATTTTTCCTATAGAAAAAGTCTCAGATTCTGATACATATTTCCTATAGAAAAAATCTCAGGTTCTGAGACATTTTTCTATAGAAAAAGTCTCACAAGGGAAGTATCTCAACCCTTATGAACCGATTTGCCTGAAACTTAAAATATAAATAAAAGAGACGATTTTAAGGTTGGGGTGTCTCGGCTTATCGGCCATATCAGTGCACACAGGGCCAGCATGATCCAATTCCGGCCAAAAGTCTTTATAGTTGTTGGATCCTTCTGAAAATGTGCTTTTAAAGGAATTCGAGGTCGCTGATTTCAAAATTTTGCTAAAAACCAAAAAAATCAAAATGGCGGATCCAATATGGCGGACAATTTTTTTTTTAAATTGTCCGATTGAACTCAAATTTTGTTTTATGTGCGTCTTGGAGTTACTGAATAAGAATTGTTACTCCGAATTTTGAAAAACAAAATGGCGGACTAAATATGCTTCTTAAAGTTTAAAGAATGATCCAACTCTGGCCAAAAGTCTTTTTCGTTGTTGGATCCGGCTGAAAATGTGCTTCTAGAGTATTTCGGGGGCGCTGATTTCAAAATTTAACTAAAAACTAAAAAAAATCAAAATGGCGCATACAATATGGCGGACAAATTTTTTTAATAATTGTCCGATTTAACTCAAATTTTGTTTTAAGGGGGTCATGGAGTTACTGAATCAGAATTACTGGCGTGAATTTTGAAAAACAAAATGGCGGACTAAATATGTTTAGTAAAGTTTGTTACAAGTAATTAAAAAACAGTTATATTCTTTTTCTTTGTTGAACTTAGCTGAAAGTGTGACGTAGTAAATTTCGGGGTCTGTTATCTTTAAATCGAAATGATAAAATTCAATATGGCGGAAACAATATGGCGGCTAGATTTTTTAACTTTGTCTGATCTAACTAAAAATTAGTTTTAAGAGTATTAAGAGTGTCTGCAGTTAAATCTACTCATATAATCTTTATATATATATATATATTTGTTGATATAAATATGGAAATGGTGTAAATGAATTACTTAGTTTCAGAAAAGCTTTTATAAATGGTGACGACAAATTATTCACTTTTTTTCTTTATTGTGGAAATTCAATAAAAAATCTTTGAATTTAATTGGAAATGGTGTAACTGATATTTTTCATAATTCTACAAAAAAACTAGAAATGTATATAATTTATTTTCCTACACTTAAGGCACTCTCTGTCGATAAAAAAAACTAATCAAGCCGTAAAACATTATTTTGGGTTAAATTATTTTTTTAAAAACAAATCTCGGCATTTATCATTTTGAGCAAGTTTGGGCAACTTTTTTCGAAAGATATGGATCCATTCTATACCAAAAAAAATATAGACCGATTGTATCGAACTGAGGATCGCTGAGGATTTTTTCGGCGCGAGGTAAATATCGACCAAGTTATAACTTTTTTCACAAAAAACGCGAATTGCTGCCAGGCAAATGAGTTATATTTGTCCATGTTATATTTGTTACAAAGGCTTATATATAAGGTTGAACCACGCAAACAAAAAGTTAAACATTAGCAATAGAAGTTTGGTAAAAAAATTAAAAAAGTATCTCAACTTTTAAAAATTTTTTAACAACTTTTTTAACTTTGAAGACCTGTCAAAGGAAAGGGTGTAATTGGATCATAAAGATAAGTTCAGAAAACCTGCTTCTATATATGCCCAACAAACTGGTAAGCATTTTTTTGAGAATTTACAAATAAGAACTTTTGGCCGGAAATCGATCTGTCTGGCCCTCTGTGCAGTGTTTCAAAATTTCGCTGTCCCCTTATGAAACAATGTGGATCTTCGGGAAAATTTTGATAACTCCCGAACTAACAGGAATTCCGTCTAAAGCAAAAATATGTGTCGACTTAAATTTATTAGAGATTATTTCGTATTCATATGGATATCGTACGTCTATGTCTTCATATAAATACCCACAAAAATTTTCACATTTTCATGAAAAAAATATTTAACGAATTCTAATTTCTATAAGGTTATACCCCCATTGGATAGGCATTAAAAAAACCTTTCTTCTCATATGTAAACATCACGAGACACCCCAACCTTAGAATTGTCTATTTTATATATATTTTAAGTTTCATGCAAATCGGTTCATAAGGGTTGAGATACTTCCCTTGTCAGATCGGAGGCAGTTTTTCTATAGAAAAAGTCTTAGATCTGAGACATTTTTCCTATAGAAATGGTCTCAGATCTTAGACATTTTTCTTATAAAAAAATAAATTTCCTATTGAAAAAGTCTCAGATTCTGAAACATTTTGCCTATAAAAAGTATCTGATTCTGAGACATTTTTCCTATAGAAAATGTACCAGATTTGAGACATTTTTCCTATAGAAAAAGTCTGAAGTTTTAAGACATTTTTTCTATAGAAAAAGTCTCGGATTCGGAGATATTTTTCCTATAGAAAACTTCCCCGATTCGGAGACAGTTTTTTAATTATTTTATACCAAAATTGTCACGTTTTCCCATAGAAAATTTCTTTTCATATTAAGAACTTCCAGATTGACAGATATTTTTTCACAAACAATTTTTGGATTTGGTCATATTTTTCCTTTTAAAAATTTACAGATTTTCCCTATAACAATTTTTAGATTTTGCCTTTAATAATGTTCAACATTTTTTTCCTTTCGACAATTTTTAGAAAATTTAATTCTTCCCAGCAAAACTTAGATTACCAAATAAGGTATAAAATAAGGTATTGGATCTCTTATTTTATACATTGCAGCATTGATGATTTTAACAGGCGATGAGACTCAAAGTAATGCATCCACATTATCACAAAGAATACCAGTAAGGTATAAAATAAGTCATAAATTTATAACGAAGAATACGAGTAAGGTGTAAAATATATGATATTTTATAGGTTACGAGAAATGAAATAATATAGCATACCAGAAGATAATATATAAGGTGTTACGAGTAGTGAAAAAGTAATTTTGTATTAAATTGACTCACGTGATTGTAGGTGAGTGTAAGCAGATAAAATATGTTCGTGAGTGTGTGTCGGTAGAAATTTCTTGTCGTGAGCCCATCTCTAGTTTAAACTTATGCATTTTTTTATAAAATAATTATTTTTTATGTTATTGTAATGCATTATGCATCCAATTATAAATAATGCATTATATCAAACTTTCAAATAATACATAATGTAAACAAATATAAGTCATCCATGATTTAATGTTTAAAAATAATAAATATGAAATACATTTTTTCCAATAATCATGCATTACGTAGCAAATTATTAGTAATGCATTATTTTTCACTTGAAAATAATACGTTTTGGAACAAATGTTTGATAAGACATCCTAAAATAATGCTACAAATAAGGTATATACATTACCTGGTAATGTGTTATATAATCACTACCCATTACCAAAGTTTTGCTGGGTTCTTTCTTTTTTTATTGTTCTTTTTTCTTTCTTTTCCTTTTTTTTTATTTTTAAAATTTGGTCTGGCGGGGTGGGGAATTTCCCCTCCCTCCTTTACCCGCGCATAGTTTTAGTACACGATAAATCCCAGCAGAAATTTTGCTGAACTGACAGCAGCTTTTGGAAAGGAAACTCGAGTTAAGGAGCGCATCCAAGCCTGCTGAATTCATGCATGATTCTCTAACGTTATGTCACACTTTAGAGCGCTAGTTGGATACACCGAAAAAGCGCTCTAAAATCATTGCAAGTCAAAATAAAAAAATTTTTAAAAAATTTCAGAGTAGGACCCCATTGTCCCTAAATTTTTTTTCGAAGTCAATTTTGAAACGGAAGGGTTTATCCCACCAAAATTAAATTTTTAGTCGTTAATAAGCAAATCATGTAAAATAATAATAAAAAAATCTAAAAAAAAGTTTTTGGTTTGTATGAAACAAAAATTTTTTGGTGCAAAACTTTAACCCCCCAAAGGCACGAGCTAATTTTGTTCGATTTGGCAAAAAAAATTTAAACATAGACCAAACGAACCATAATTTGCCCGGCGATCGACGAAATTCGAAAAAAGTCATTATTGGTGCACACATACAAAACAAACAAAAAGAAGTAAATTTATGAATTTAATTAAACAGTTAATTATATTAATTAAATATTTAATTGATATTGAATTTAAAACAATTAAAATTTTAATTAAACAAATGATATTATTTTCTGTGTAATGATATTAAAAAAAAGAACCAATTTAAAAAAAGTTTTGAAGGTTAAAATGAATTTTGAGAAAGATTACTATAGCTCAAGGTCATATAAGTATCTTTATTAACGATGATATTGTCAAAGTATCAATTTTTAAACAACTATTTATAAAGTTTTTTGTTTTAACAATTGGATTAGGTCGAATAATAAATATTTTTTATTAATTTAAAAATTAAAACAGAAGAAAATAGTGAATCGTGTTTTTCAAGACCCTTTTCTTATGTCTCATCTTTAAATGTAATATTTTTAAAAACCGGTATTTTCTAAAGGAAACTTTTTATTTAGTACCATTTTAATAAGTACCAAATTATTTTAGTAAAATATCAAAAAAAAAATTTATATTACTATTATAAATTCCTACACTTAAAAAATTATGTCATTAACTGTTTGTAGTTTATTTAAAAAGTTTTAAGTTTAGTCGTTTTTAAAAGAAAAAACATTTGTTTGATGTTCAGATTTTATTAATGACTACTTCTGTCCTTTGTTTCATAAATAACAAATAAAGACTTTCATTAACATTTGATTTTTAAAGTCATTTATTTTTGTTCTGTAAGTAAAAACTACTGATTATTCTTTAAATTTTTAATGATTTGTGTAAGTAATTTTTTTTTAATTGTTGGTATTTTTTAATGATATATCATTTGTTTTTACCGACACAAGTAGGTAATTTTTTTGGAGAAAAAAAAAATCAAAAAATTATTTATAGAAATATAAAAACATGTTTGTATCAAGTGACTTTGGAACGATGGGTAGAGTGTCTCGCCAGAATGTAGTTGATTGCGTAATCGATTCCCCAAAATTTTATTAAAAATTTTTAAAAAAATATTTCAATAGAAAATTGTAAAAAATAACCTACGAATTCATTAATTTTTAATGTTTTCTTCGGTTAGTTTTTTGGAATTTGTTGGTAACAATAACAGAGCTATCATTAATTTTTAATGTTTTCGTAGGTTATTTTTTTCGAATTTGTTGGTAAAAAAGAATAAAAAAACCGTAATTTTTTAATGTTTAATGTTATTTATTTTAGAAAATTTTGTCAACAGTAAAAAATAAATGTTGATGTTTGTTACAACAAATGAATAATTACTGCGATGGTTTTCAATTGTTTATTCACTGGTTTTAAGCGTGTTTTTCATTAGTTTTTGCCTTCAAAATATTTTGAGTGTAGGTAAAAACTAATGATTTTTCTTTAAAAAATCCCAACCATTTAAAAAATAACGTTCACAAATCATTAAAAATTTAAGAAGAATCACTTATTTTTAATTACAGAACAAAAATAAATGACTTTAAAAATTGAATGCTAATGAAAGTCTTTATTTTTTATGTTGTTATTTTTGAAACAAAGAACAGAAATAGTCATTTAAAAAAATTTAGCATTATACAAATGGTTTTTCTTTTAAAAACGACAAAACGTAAAACTTTTTAAATAAAATACAAACAGTTAATGACATAATTTTGTGTGTGTATGTTGGGTCGTGTCGGAATACCAGCAGATGGCAAGTAAAGAGCTGATTGTGGAAAAATTTATTAAACAATTTTAGAACAGCATCATCTGTCGGCAACCAGCCATCAAAGTTTGAAAAAATTACGTTTTTCGGCAAAATCATACAACGTTCGAATTTTTTCACCAAATCCGGTTAAACAAAGCCTTTTAAATTTATTTCTACAACAAAATAGAGGTGTTACTAAAACCAAAATTTAATTTATTACTTCAAATTTCAAAACTTTCAACAAAAAAAATGCCTGCGAATTTTGTACTCTTGCCCAAAACATTAAATCATGATAATGTTTTGCGGGTGTACTTGCAAAAGCAAAGTTTTTTTAGAAAAAATAATGTTATATTACTTTGCTATTCCATGCAAAACAAATTGAAATATCAGTCGAGGACCCCATTAAAAAACCAAAAGAGCTGTACATTTCGTAAGTGAGTGCAAAAATAAGTGCAAATAAGTGTTTTTACATTTTGGAGAGTATAAAAGATTCGGCACCAAAGAATATACCACTCTCACTTGTTTTGTGTACATTTGATAACAAATGGAAAATTTTTATGCCAAAAGCTTAGACTGTAGACTGAAAAGTAGTTTTGGTACAAATTTTTTTTTTTTCACGAAAAACAAAATTATGTTAAAAAAAATTTGATGAACCCAAAATTTTTGGTGAAAAAATATTTCGATGAAAAAAAGTTTTTGATGAAAAGAAAAATTTTTTGATGTAAAAAAAAATTTAATGAAAAAAAAATTGGTGAGAAAAAAATTGATAATAAAAAATTTGATAAAAAAATTTGATGAAAAAAAATTGATAAAAAAAAATATGATAAAAAAAATTTATGAAAAAAAAAAAATTTTGATGAAAAAAAAAGTTTTATGGAAAAAAAAAATTTTGTGGAAAAAAAAAAATTTATGGAAAAAAAAAATTGATGAAAAAAAAAAATTTTTTTTTGAAAAATAATTATGTTACTTTTTATTCACCAGCTGGTGAAAAACGGGTTTATTCACCACGAGGTGAATTATTATCCAAGTTACAAACCCAAGTTATTAAAATTTTTGGTTTTAAGAAAATGAAAATAGTAATTCTTGTTTTCTTTTTCGTTAATTGTTAGCTTATATACTCAAACTGAGGTGGCGTCCTGCAACTTTTTTAAAATTAGACACCAGCCTAAAAACATTATCATGTTAAAAGGAAAGGAAAATTGGAAACAAGTTAAAAGCATCTTGGACCATGATTTTATATATTTTAAATTTGTTATAAAAACAGTATATTTTATAGAAAATTATCAATCGTAATAGAATGATTTTGTTGTCAATAACGATTAATTTGTCCGATTAATCACGATTACGATAATATTTAAATCGTTTTGCAAACTCTAATTTAGCTAAAGTACTATTTTCAAAATTTTTTGAAAACTATTAAAATCAAATTTCTTTTTGCGCCCTTAATTTTCTCAAAACGAGTATTTGCTTTAATTTATTATTAAAGTGTTCTTAAAAAAAATATATATATATGGGGGTTTTCGTGTCAACTGACACAACTTTTGAAACCGATGTCTTCCGATTGGGATGAAATTTGCACCAAGGTTAGTCCTATTCGATAGTAGTTCAGACACAATTTTTCAACGAGATCGGTCAAGAACTCTCTGAGTTAGAGGGGGTCGAAATTTTACATTTTGGCCAAAGAGGTGTTGATTCTCATCCATGTAACTTCTTACCTATTGTTTTTAGCAAAATGTGTCCCAAAGAGTTTAGATAGCTATTTCTTCAGTCTTTCGAAAAAAAAATATAAAAAAAATAAAAAAAAAATTTTGATTTTTTTTCTTAAAAATCCAAAACTTTTTTGACTTTTTCCTCAAATTGGGCCCTTTTTTTTTTTTTTTTTTTGATTCAAAAGAAAGCTTAGGTGATTTCCTTTAAGAGTTGTGGGGTCGCTTAGTGGGATGCGAGTGGGATATCTATGAAAATTTTTTTTTTAACTTTGGAACACAAAAAATGGTTCTTCAATTTGCACTATTAGGCGTGGGATAGCTAACCAGTTTTCGATTTCGATCCGCGATACCCTCTAATTTTTTTAGGTTTGAAAAAGAAAGCACGAGCCAAAAAATGGGGGCGGTGGGGAGGGGCCATATGGCCCCTCATTGCGGTCAAAGTTGGGCGTAAAGAGGTAAAAACCCACAAAAAGCCCCCAAACTCCCCTAGAAACGCCCCTTGAGGGGTGCAATGTGAGACCGACCTCCAATAATTTTCTACCCCCAACATTTTTCTTGAACATACCTTACCCCTATTTCCACTTCCTAAGGGGGCTCCCATACAAAACATTTTTAAAAAATTTGATCCTACCATTCTAACTTACCCTAAAGTGCCCCTAGTGGGGTAAAATGTATGACCGACCTCCATTATTTTATTAATTCCAACATTTTTTGCAAACATACCTACAATGTATCTCATAGGCGTAGAAACGGGGGGGCTGGGGTGGGCAATGCCCACCCAGGACTCGATTTAGCCCACCCCAGACATATTTGCATTTAGCCCACCCCAGACAATTTTTCTTTTTATACCCTCCACTTAGTGATAGAGGGTATATATAGATTTGTCATTCCGTTTGTAACTCATCGAAATATCGGTCTGGGACCCCATAAAGTATATATATTCATGATGCCCGATCGATTTTAAGACATTCTAGCGATGTCCGTCTGTCTGTCTGTGGAAAATGCTCTCGCCGACAAAATATTGCATAGAGATGACTGAAACTTAACGTATATATTGGAAGTTCTCCCGAGAAGTTTGGTATTGCATTTGAGCGATATCGGTTCAGCGGTTCAAAAGTTATGAACGAAAATGTAAGCACACCTCAAAAATTTCAGTACATTCAACATAACCTAAAAATACAAAATGCTTTAATTCGGCTTCTGGTTGACATATGTTAACATAATTGAACACCAAATGGTATTTAAACAAGTACGAACATATTTTTTGACAAAAAAAACGAAAAAAATCGCGGATTTTTTTTTACCAAAATTTTTTTTCGCGGAAATTTTTTTTTTTTTTCAAAAGTAATTTCCTTTTAAATAAAGTTGTTTGCAATAATCTTTTTGAAATTGTGGAGGGTATCAGTACATTCGGCAAGGCCGAATTTAACTTTTTTACTTGTTTTTAATTATTTAAACTTTGATATGCTTAAATCGAAAATTGTCAGGAATATTTATTCAAACTTTTACAAGTAGCAATAAGCCTTCCTATTAGTTCTGGTTACGAAGTGCAATGCTTTAGGAACGATTTTCAAATTTAGAAGTTTTAAATATTCAAATTAAAAAAGTGAAATGTAACGTTTTATTAACTCTTTCCATTATAAATTGATTTTAATATACTAATTACACTACAAAAATCAACTTTTTTGCAGTTCCAGGGTACATTTTCTAATTATTTTGGCCTCCTATACACGCCTCGAGATATAGGTATTTTCATTTTTTATGGAACAAGCCCTCAAAACCGACAAATTTTTTAATATTTGAAAATTTTATGTATAAGATATTCATATTTTTTTTTCAAATTCAAGATATTCATTTTTTTTTTTCAAATTTAATAAGAAATCCGGATTCAGTGCGATCAAGGATATAATCAGGACATTATAAGGAAGTTCAAGATGTCCTTTTGATGGTTACATCCTTATAAGTATCCGAATTTTGCAATAAATATCCTGGGGTTAAAGTCCAAAATCCATTAAATATATCCAGAAATTTTTGCAAAAGAAATCAAAGTTTTGAACCAAATTTACATATTTTTTTCATAAATTTTTTCGTACCAATTTTTATGATTTTTTTTTTTTGTAAAATTAAAAAAAAAAGAAACATTAAAACACATTTCCCAAAAATAACACTAATCTGTCACCAGAAAAATTGTATCAAATCGCCTTCTCGAGATATATCCATTTTCAATTTTTGTGGACCAAGTTCGAGAAGGCGATTTGATACAACTTTTCTGATGACAGATTGGTGTTCAGGAGGCCAAAATACTTTAGGAAATGTATTCAATATGTCTGTTCAAAAACCGTGTAGAGCAGTGTTATTGTTTATATATTTTTAACGAAAATAGTAGTTAACTTTAATTTTTTTTAAATACTTTTTTTGTGATTTCTTGTTATATGTTTTTTAGTTTTAATATTTTTTTTTGGGAAGGGGGGGGGCTTTTGCCCACCCCAGAATAATAGTCTAGCTACGCTTATGATGTATCTTTAACCCTTAAGGTGGTCCTCATACATTTCTTTTAATTTTTATAAATTTGTTTTATTAAACCAGCTCCTACCGTGCCTCCTAGAGAGGCAAAAATTACGACCAACCCCCATTATTTTTGAGTTACCAACATTTTGTCCGAACATCATAACACCCTATCTCCACTCCTTAAGGGGCTCCCATACATTATAAAAACATGTATTTTTAAAAACTAATAAAAAAATACAAAAAAAATGTATGGGGACCCCCTTAAGAGTTGAAAATAAAGGGTAGGTATATTCTAAGAAAATGTTGGAGTTGAAAAAATATTGGGGGTCGGTCATACATTTTACATCTCTAGGGGCACCCTATGGACAGTTAGAGCGGTAGGAGCAAATTTTATAAAAATGTCATTTTGTATGGGAGCCCCCTTAGGAAGTGGTAATAGGGGTAAGGTATGTTCAAGAAAAATGTTGGGGGCAGAAAATTATTGGAGGTCGGTCTCACATTGCACCCCACCAGGGGCGTTTCTAGGGGAGTTTGGGGGCTTTTTGTGGGTTTTTACCTCTTTACGCCCAACTTTGACCCCAATGAGGGGCCATATGGCCCCTCCCCACCGCCCCCATTTTTTGGCTCGTGCTTTCTTTTTCGAACCTAAAAAAATAAGAGGGTATCGCGGATCGAAATCGAAAACTGGTTAGCTATCCCACGCCTAATAGTGCAAATTGAAGAACCATTTTTTGTGTTCCAAAGTTAAAAAAAAAAATTTTTCATAGATATCCCACTCGCATCCCACTAAGCGACCCCACAGCTCTTAAAGGAAATCACCTAAGCTTTCTTTTGAATCAAAAAAAAAAAAAAAAAAAAGGGCCCAATTTGAGGAAAAAGTCAAAAAAGTTTTGGATTTTTAAGAAAAAAAATCAAAAATTTTTTTTTTATTTTTTTTATATTTTTTTTCGAAAGACTGAAGAAATAGCTATCTTAACTCTTTGGGACACATTTTGCTAAAAGCAATAGGTAAGAAGTTACATCGATTAGAATCAACACCTCTTTGGCCAAAATGTCATATTTCGACCACCTCTAACTCAGAGAGTTCTTGACCGATCTCGTTGAAAAATTGTGTCTGAACTACTATCCAATAGGACTAACCTTGGTGCAAATTTCATCCCGATCGGAAGACATCGGTTTCAAAAGTTGTGTCAGTTGACACGAAAACCCCCATATATTATTAATAATAATCTTACTAAAAACCACATAGTCATGATCTAGTTTGCAAAAATCTTTAAACGTTTCCACCACGTTCCGTTCTAGTTATAAATTAATTTTTCATTACAGCCATAAATCTTTAAGACAAACAATTTTTATTTTTTTTTTTTCAAATGGAAAATCAAATTCAATTTTTAATATCAATTTTTGCGCAAATATTGTGATTGCTATAATTGTGATTAATTTCCAACAAAATTGTAACATATAATAAATAAATAATACTACAAAAAAAATCCAAATACGAAACGAGAAAATGATATATAACGTGTGGTTGTTATAAAAATTGTTCATTTGAAACGGGGTGAAAAAATAAAAATAATGTATAAAATATTACACATAGAGCTCTATTAAATAGAAATAATTCATTTTTGTTGCTGTGAAAAAAAAAATAAACGATAAAAGTAGCAACCTGGCTTTATATGGTTATATAAAGCTTTAAAATACAGTCGAACCCGGTTATAACGAACTCCGAGAAACCAGTAAAATTAGTTCGTTATAAGCGAAGTTCGCTATAAGCGGGGCATATTTTTTATCAACCTAGTTTTATTTCCAAAAAAATAGATCCCATTTTGTTTTATTCTATGTTTTTTTTCGTAAATAAACTACTTATTGAGAAGAAATCATTAAAAATATAAATAAATTTCATCAAAATTATAATATAAACCAAAAAATTCCAACCTTTTGTTAGTTTGATAAACATGATTGCCACACATTAAAAAATATTTATGGGAGTTCGTTATAAAAAAGTAAGTATACATGAAATTGTGTTCGTGGGACCATAACGAGCAGTTCGTTTTAACCGAGGATTCGTTATAACCGAGTTCGTTATAAAAGAAGTATTTTGTGTGAAAATTGATGGTAAAACGTCGGGACTTTAGAATTAGTTCGTTATAACCGAGAATTCGTTATAACCGAGTTCGTTATAACCGAGTTTGACTGTATATAAAAGAATAAAACTGCCAGGCCACCATTAACACTCAAGCCTTAAAATTATTGAAATCACTTAATAAAGAATTTTATTATTGATACCTATGTACTTGTTTGTATACAAATCAGGGTTGATAAATGGGATTTGGAATTTAATCCGAAAAATATAAACGCTCAGATAAACACTTTCGCTGGAAAGTTCAAGTTTGAGAATCTGAGACTTTTTCTATAGGAGAAATGTCTCAGAATCTGAGACTTTTTCTATAGGAAAAATATCTCGGAATCTGAGACATTTTCTGAAGGAAAAATGTCTCATAATCTAAAACATTTTCTATAGCAAAAAAGTTTAAAAACTGATATATTTTCAAAAGCAAAAAAATTTCAGAAACTGATACTTTTTTATAGGAAAAACGTCTCACAATATTAGACTTTTGTTTAGAAAAGTTGTCTCAATCAAATGAGACTTTCCTGAAGAAAAATGTCTCAGAATCTAAAAGGATTGTGAGGTAATACTATTAAAAAAATGAGTCCTAGAATCTAAGACTTTTTCTTTGGAAAAATGTCTTATAACACTGTAAGACAAATTTCAACTTTTTTTTTAACACCAGAACGAGACCTTATACACTTGAAAGTAGAGCACCTCTGGAGTAAAACTGCATTTACAGTTTTTCATTCGGTGATCATTTGTCCTTTTTAGAGGACTTTAAAGTTTTGAAGGACATTTAAAATAAAAAAAAATAAAAAAATTATTTCTACTTATCCTACGATACTGAGATAAAAAACAAATGAAAGAGGAAAGCTTCCTCAATTTTTTAAACATGTCCGTTTTGTCATATCAGGTTAAAAGGATATCAATAAGGTCCTTTCAAAACTTTGTCCTTTAATATCCTTTAGAATTTCCAGCCATTTCTTCCGGAAAAAATATATGTTAAGGACATTGATATGCACTAACACATTGTTAAATTTCATCCTTCTCACTTTGTTAGTTTAGTGTAAAAAAAAAATAAGTTTTTATATATAACTGAAAATATATTTTTTTATTTACACATAGCCTCCCAAAATATTAACCAATTTTCTTGGAAAAAAATCTAACACATGAATAAATGGATATACATATGAAACTGGACCCTCCGTGGAGTAAAAGTACGTTAACAGTTTTTTATTCGGTGATCCGGTCTCCTTTTAAATGGAAGTTTTTCGGCTCAGCCTCTATTTTTAGTTGTTGTAGTTACTTACGTTCTCAGTTTTTATTCGCTGTTCCGGTCTCCATGTAAAGGGACTTTAATGTTACAAAGAACATGTAAGTTCCAAAATTTTTTTTTAATATACTCATGTTTTACCTACACTCTAAAAAACGCATGTAAACTTACTATTATAAATTGGGTAAATATTGGTTGAATAGCACGCATTTTGTGTTAAATAATATCAGCACAAAATGCGTAAAATACTTTTAAACCAATTAAACACAGCAAATTATAAATATTATCCGTTAATTCAAATATTTTACACACAAATGTGTAAATATAATTGTCAACCAACATACATACACACATGTTAGATAACTAAAACGCCAGATAAAAGTATAAGCTTCCGTAGCGTAGTGGTTAAGAAGTGTACTTTCAAATCGGAAGGTGTCCAGTTCGATGCTGGCTGGCGCCGAATGTATTTTTTTTTTTATATTTATTCACCTCTTTTTTATTTAAATTAACCACTAATGGTCAATTTATTCAATTTACACATTGAGAGTAAAATTACCAAATTTATAGTAGGAGTCCAGTTTCCTACTATAAATTGGGTAAATTTCAACAAATTTTGATTAGAGTGTATGTTTCTGAGATGGATACCAAATGTTAAGGATATCAACACTGCCGTTTCAAAATTAGTCCTGAAGATTTTTATCCCAATATTTCCAAGAAAATATATATTAAGGATTTTAATAAGACGTTCTTAAACTTCACCATTCTATCAATAGGATATATGCTATTTAATTTTTCACAGAAATGTAAGTCGAATTTCTGATCTACTATATATGTACATAGCAAGCCAAAAAACAATTATCAGTTCCAAAACTATTATGCCAATAAATTGTGTATTTTTTTTGTTTTTTAACGTGAAAAATTATCAAATATCAAAAAGTGAAAGTGATTATGGAGTGTCCTTATCGGAATAAATTTCGTGTCGTCTGCGGACTATTTGTACCGTATAAAAAAACGCGAAAAATTTCTAAAAACTTTGTGGAATGTTACGAACAATATTTTTTAATTAATTTTGTACCAAAATTATGGAATCAGCCAGAAGTTGTGTGCGGTTACTGTTATCGTGGTACTTTTACTTATGCAAGTATATGCTATATGTATGACAATGTATTTTTTTAACTCTTGCTTTGAACAACAACCTAAAATTAAGGCAGAGCCGAAGAACTTCCTCTGAAGTTCTTGAGTTTGACTTTATATCACCATTTCCGCAAAAAACTAATAAAAGTAATTTTAAAAAGTTTTTGAATTTTATATGTCATTTGTAACTTAAAAGTCTATTTAAAAGGAGACCGGATCACCGAATAAAAAACTGTGAACGTACTTTTACTCCATGGAGGATCCAGTTTCACATGTATATCCATTTATTCATGTGTTAGATTTTTTTCCAAGAAAATGGGTTAATATTTGGGAGGCTATGTGTAAATAAAAAATATATTTTCAGTTATATATAAAAACTTATTTTTTTTTTTACACTAAACTAACAAAGTGAGAAGGATGAAATTTAACAATGTGTTAGTGCATATCAATGTCCTTAATATATATTTTTTCCGGAAGAAATGACTGGAAATTCTAAAGGATATTAAAGGACAAAATTTTGAAAGGACCTTATTGACATCCTTTTAACCTGATATGACAAAACGGACATGTTTAAAAATTTGAGAAGACTTTCCTCTTTCATTTGCTGTTTATCTCAGCATCGTAGGGTAAGTAGAACTATTTTTTTTTAATTTAAATGTCCTTGAAAACTTTAAAGTCATCTAAAAAGGACAAATGATCACCGAATGAAAAACTGTAAATGCAGTTTTACTCCTCTCGTTCTGGTGTTAAAAGTAGTGTTGTACGGTGTAATCTGAGAATTTTTCTAAAGGAAAAACTTCTTAAAATCTAAGACTTTTACCAAAGAAAAAATGTCAGAGAATTTAAGACTTTTTGTATCGGAAAAACGTCTCAGTATCTGAAATTTTTTCTGTAGAAAAAATGTCTCAGAATCTGAGACTTTTTTATAGAAAAAATGTCTCAGAATTTGAGACTTTTTTCAAAGAAAATATGTCTCAGAATCTGAGACTTTTCTAAAGAAAAAAAATTCTTTATGTGTACAAAAGTGTGCCGCACGGTGGTCTATGTGTACAAAAGTGTGTCGCACGGTGTTAAAGATTAATTTATTCGATGATATTCTAGCGATGTCCGTCTGTCTGTCCGTTTGTGGTAATACTTACGTTGGTTAATTTCGGAGATAGGCACAATCGTGTCAGGTGGAAAAAGTTTCATTTGAAAAAATACAACAACCCCAAAAAAATATTTTTTTGAAGATTTCTGTATATTTTTTTGAAGATTTGTTTAACAAAACAAAAAAAAAAGTCTCAAATTCATAAAGTTCATTGAACTGCACTTTAACCTTACACTCAGGGGATGCCCCTACTAGTGCTGGTATGAAGAAAATAGGTTAGAAAATAGGTCGAACTTTTCTAAATTCCAGCCGACTGGGAAGACTTCTGTCTGGAGTTTATTCCACATAAGGCTAGTTCGACCGAGAAACGAATTTTCTCTGTAATTCCTTGTGCGAGACATTAGAAAGTCGACAACGAACGAATGTGATCTAGTCGAAAGGAGAGTGCTGCGGGCATGCACCCGCGTCTCAGGGATGAGTTCGCCCATCTTAGCTGAACACTTTCAGTGGTAATATTTATAGAACAATGACGCACAAACCCACGTTCCGACAATGTTTAAATGAGCCTAATTTTATTAATGAGCTTCAATGCACTGATTTGCACCCGGTCCAGATGCTCCAACATAGACCTTAAAGCACCTGCCCAGATATGGGAAATGTATTCCATTTTCAGTCGGATATAGTGTAGGACAGCGGTTACCAACCTATGGTACGCGTACCACTAGGGGGTACGCGAAACTATCCGCGGTGGTACGCATAATTTTAATAATTTGGACATTCCATAACGTCAGGTTTTTAAGAAAGTTGAGGTCAAAGTTCACAAAAAAAGTATTTTTGTGCAATTTAGAGAACATTTTTTTTGCGATATTTTGAGATCAGACCACTTGTTTTTGATTAACCTTTCGATGCTGATTCCGAATATGGTTCCCAAATTTTTCTATGATGTCAGGTTTTTGAGAAAATGTATGTAAAAGTTCTCAAAAAACGTGTTTTGGGCATTTTTGAGACGGGTTGTGATAGAGTGGAAATTTTGGTACCATTTTGTTAAGCTCACAATGCCCTTTCATTGTATATACGAGAGTGTTTCATTCGAAAAGTCACGAAATTGTTAATATGTCCTTGTATTAAAAAAAACATAAAAAAAAAAATAGAAAAAACATATTTCCGCCCTCTGTGATGTGTTTTTGGAACTTTTTTTAAGAGTTCAAAAAACGTCCGTTGTTTAAATTTTTAGTGTAGAAACGACTGGTGGAATCAGATTTGCAATATTTTCAGGTGTTTTTGCTCTGCAGAAAAATCATCTCAAAATCCGCGTTTTCAGATGCATTAAACCACCCCAAGAGCGAAAATTTTTCCAAAATAATAACACCATTGTTTTGATCTCCCCTAAAATTAAAAAATTTCTTAATTAACTCAAATATTTATATGAGAAGATTTTTAACGAAAACAAAAAACTCGTTAAGGGGTACGCGGCTGACAAAATTTTAAATTAGGGGTACGTGAGCTAAAAAGGTTGGTAACCGCTGGTGCAGTAACAGAACAAGCCCGGCACGACTTTTTCCATACGATTTGATAGCTAAAAACCGTGACAAGCTCGGCAAAAAAATAAAACTTATTTTATTTTTTCTCTGGGCTCTCACATTTTCCGCATTTTCACAACAAATTTTAAATTTTTTCATTCACAATGGTGTAACAGACGTGCAGTAGTGCCAACATAATCACTAGCGATTTTTTTCCGTAAAATTACGTTCTTTTATTAAGAGTTAGCACCACTGAATAAACAATTGATATTTTTGCCGTTGCCGTCCCCCGTCATTGATTTGAGCCTATATTCTCCGGCAAAGGCAACCGTCCCCCGTGCCGTGCTTGCTCTGTTTTTACTCAGAAGCGGCATAAATAGTGAGGTGAGAAGTCATTTAGAAATAGTGCGGTGTCTGAGAAAACTCGATAAAATCGAAACCAAAATCCCGACAGCTCCACCATAAACAAAAAAAGACTTCCACCGAAAAGTCCCAGTCGAATTTCTTTTCCTTTTTTAATTTATTGCTAGGGGACAACACCACGCCTCTGCGCTACCGCACAGTGGGTTGAAACATATATAAACTGGTGATTAATTCAGAAAAACGCTTTATTAATATTTATATTTTTTTTAGACTAACTTTAAATTATTTAGTAAAAAAAATGATATTCCAAAAAAAAAAAAAAAAAATTTTTTTATTAAAAAAGAGATAACATTTTTGTAAAAATTGTCTCCTACCGCTCCTACCGCTCTTACTGCTTCAAGTGCTCCCCAAGAGATGTCAAATGTATGACCGACCCCCAATATTTTTTCAATCCCAACATTGTTACGGAATATACCAACCCTCTATCTTTAGCCCTCAAACTGGTCAACATATAATTGTATTTATTTTTTATAATTCAGTATTATGAATTCAGCTCCTACTGCTCCCATGGTGCCTCTTAGAGTGATAACAAGTAAGATAGATCCCCATTAATTTTTGCCCTCCAACATTTTTACGAAACACACTTATACCATATCTTCACTTGATAGTGGGTCTCCCATACAAAATGCAATTGTTATAAAATCTGCCCCTACCACTCTAACTGCTTCAAGGGTGCCCCTAGATATGTCAAATATGTTACCGACCCCCAATATTTTTTCAATCCCAACATTTTTATAGAATATACCAACCCTCTATATTTAGCCTTTAAGATGGTCCCCATACAATTTATTTTTTTCTAATTTTGTTTTATGAAATCAGTTCCTACTGCTCCCATGGTGCCTCTTAGAGTGGTAACAAGTAAGATCGACCCCCATTAATTTTTGCCCTCAAACATTTTTTCGGAACACACTTAAACCATAAGTTCACTCTATAATGGGTCTCCCTGGAAGACTCTCCCATATAAAATGCAATTTTTATAAAATCTGCTCCTGCCGCTCTAACTGCTCCAAGGGTGCCCCTAAAGATTTCAAATGTGTTACCGACCACCAATATTTTTTCAATCTTAACATTTTTATAGAATATACCAACCCTCTATCTTTAGCCCTTAAGATGGTCCCCATACAATTTATTTTTTATAATTTTGTTTTATGACATCAGCTCCTACTGCTCCCATGGTGCCTCTTAGAGTAGTAACAAGTAAGACCAACCCTAATAAATTTCCTGGAAATGGCCCACTGTCCCGTGATCATTCTGTTCACGCTCTTAGAAGAAGCACTGTTCTTGATTGTATTTTTATTGGAATATTGCCTATATTCCTATAAAAATTATTTTCGTACAATATTAATGGTAACTTCTATACCGAAGTAGATTTGTTGTGGATGCTGTAAAAAAAGTTTTATATGTTGCAGCGAAAAACTCTTAAGCTGGTGTTCCAAAGACGAAAACAAAAAAAAACACACAGGAACACCAAAAAGGGGGTAAAAATTGCATAGTTGCCTTATAGTTAAACAATACACACTTATAGTATAAATAGTGTTAACAATTTGATTTATTGCCGACCTTGTTACATTAAGGCTTTACAGCCATCTATCTATTTCACTTTTTCTCGGCCATGGTAAATAAAACAACAACACTGTTTGCCATCAATGTTTTTGTAGTTGTTTTTGTTGTGGATGATGATGGCTGCTGTTCTGTATTTTTTGTTGATATGAAAAACTAGGGGGAAATAACAACAACATCGTTACACAAAACAAAAAAAAAGTTCTCTTAAAGTTTTGTGAAGCATAACCGTAATATTTCATTAGACGAATGTTAAAAAGAGATAGCATTATTTGAAGAATTATAAAAAAAGGAGAATATAGAGAGAAAGTTTTTTGTTGATGTTGTTGTTATAATAATAAAGCTTTTTGTTGTTGCTCTAGTTTATGTTGTTGTTGTTTTTAAGGGAGTTAAACATTAATCAAACTACAACAAAAACACATCTCATCAAAAGCATAAGTGAGTGTGTGTAAATAAATACAGCTCATATCACTCACTCAAGGCTTTTGTTAAAGCAAAAGTTTGACATTTTACAGGAAGGAAATATCATATAAACAGCATACCCGAGTAAAAATAATTTAATATGATCTTATATACTTTTATATAGTCATATTATTTGATATATGATCATGTGTGACACTATGTATTGCAAGATAAATTTATATAATAAATTTTGATATGGGATTTTATTAAGATATCGCCATACATAACTATATGTTGCAACATCTGGTCCCATGCATCATTTAAAATTTCTAAGTGTTTTATATAAATTTTATATGCCTCCATTATTTTTTAATATTTTCAAAGTGTTTTATATAAAATTTCATATGACTTCATATTTTTTTATTTTTCTAAGATTTTTCAAAGCACCACTTTTTTTATAACGAATATTTTCTAAGTGTTTTATATAAAATTTTATATGACTCCATTTTTTAAATTTTTTCTAAGTTTTTTTCAAGGAACATTTTTTTTATCGAAAATATTTTCTAAGTGTTTTATATAAAATTTTATATAACTCCATTTTTTCAAATTTTTCTAAGTTTTTTCCAAGGACAAATTTTTTTGAAAATATTTTCTAAGTGTTTTATATAAAATTTAACATGACTCCATTTTTTGAAATTTTTCTAAGTTTTTTTCAAAGAACAACTTATTTTTATTATTTTAATTTTTAAACTTTTTATTAAAAACTAAAAAAAAAACATCCGATTTCTAAAATTGTATAAATTTTAATATATTTTTATATGATTGGATTAGACCAAAACTCGTATCAAAGTCGATATAAAGTTATATAAACTGATATTATTAGATATTATTCGATCAAATCTTATGAAACCATTTTTCGTATAAGATTATATCAAAATAGACACGAACTCATATTAAATTATATATTGTGTCATATCAATTTTTTTACTCGGGTAACTAAAATAATTTCCCCTGTTTATGGTGCATCATAAAATTTCCCCTTATTTTTATGCAGACTTTAGAGTACTGAAGGAATAAGGGGAAAAATTATAGCAAATAATGCAATTTTAAAAAGTGGGGGAAAAACGTTTTATTTTGTAATTTGAAACATATTTATAATTTTTAATTAAATTAAATTCTGCTATATTTATTTATAATTAATCCCTTTTTATTTCATCCTCTTTGGTACACTCAAAAAAATGTGGTAGTAAAACAATAAAATTTAAAGTTTTATGTAAACTTTTTCTTACAATCAAAATAATAACTCTGTAATATACTATATAAAGTGACTGTAATTTAAATTCAACAAATGTTTGACAGAGTTTTCTGTCAAAATAATAATAAAATACTTTGTATTTTGTGTTGACAAAAAATAAAGTTTTATCTGTTCTATTACTTTTAACTTCGGAATCAGCGCTGCCAACTTTGACGATTTATCGTCATTTTGACGATTTTTGAAGTCAATTTTACAAAAAAGAGGATTGACGATTTTTCATTTTCGCCAGGAACAACAATGACGATATTATTTAATGAGGAAAAAATGGTAAACTTTTGTCAAAAAATTCAAATTTTGTAAGCAAATTCTTTAAAAAGAAAATAGAAAAACCTATACCTATTTTTGTTTAAAAAGATAGTTACTTTTAAGAAAAAAGCTTAACAATTTCGGGAAAAGACAGGAAAAGTTAAAAATTCACCAGAAAAACATTAAAAAAAAGTTTTTTAGTTGAAAAATAGACTTGTTATTAGAAGCGGTCAATATAAATTAATTGGTGCGTTAAATTTACAACACTCCAATATCGGGATGAATTTTAATATGGAGGATATCCACAAAAAATCAATTTCAATAATTTCGTCCTTGGGCCGTAAGCTTTTTTTAAGTTCCAAATTTCAGGTCAATTAATTGATAATTGCGACTTGAAGACAGGTCTAGGACTAATATTTTGGATAGTTACAAACATCAACGGAAACTCATTAGAGTCCGGACCATGGAGTGGTCTGGGGTATTAACATTTTTAGTATTTATTAGCGTATTTTTGTCATGACGATTTTTTGACGACAAATTTTTTCAACTTGACGATTTTGACGATTTTTTTTTAAAAATTGACGACTTCTCCAAAAAAAAGTTGTTCGGAATCTTTATTTTACAGACAACACTGTGCTAGTCTCAAAAATTAACAAGCTGGGCACCTTGCTGGAAAAGCTAATTTTGGTACGCTGAATTGAGCACAATTGAGCTAGCCGTTTTTCGAAGCGGCCGTATTCACGATTTAAAATTGTAATGCTAAAGTACGATAAAAATTTATAATATTTAAAAAAAAAAGAAAATGGAAAATTTTAATTCTGTTTTATATATTGTTGGACTTTATATTCTATAACTGAAGTTTTTCATTTATTTCGGTTTGAGTCCATATTAATTATTTCTGAGAAATAATTATTTTTGTTGTACAATGAGAAAATCTGAAAAAAATTAATTGACAACACAGGCTAAGTGGAGATGTCGACAGCTTTCGGAAGAAGCCACCCTTCCTTCGTCAGCACTCTTCGATTGTCACTGTAGGTGTGTAAGATTAAGATCAGCTATTTAAACGTACATTAAGGTGAAAAAGCGAACGGGAATTATATCACATTCCATTACCCATATGTTACGTTTAGCACGAACTTAATGAATCTATTTTTAACTTTTTCCAACACAGTTGTAATTTCTTACACTGTAGTAGATTTTCTCAGAGTTGCAACCCTTAGTAGGACTTTTCAAGTCTTGAAAAATGTCCGTTAGGTTTGAATTTATATTTCGTATTTCTAATTCTTAGAAATATTACTAAATTGCATTGTACCTTATGAGTTGAGTTTTAATTCTGTTTTATATATTGTTGGACTTTATATTCTATAACTGAAGTTTTTCATTTATTTCGGTTTGAGTCCATATTAATTATTTCTGAGAAATAATTATTTTTGTTGTACAATGAGAAAATCTGAAAAAATTAATTGACAACACAGGCTAAGTGGAGATGTCGACAGCTTTCGGAAGAAGCCACCCTTCCTTCGTCAGCACTCTTCGATTGTCACTGTAGGTGTGTAAGATTAAGATCAGCTATTTAAACGTCTACTACAGTGTAAGAAATTACAACTGTGTTGGAAAAAGTTAAAAATAGATTCATTAAGTTCGTGCTAAACGTAACATATGGGTAATGGAATGTGATATAATTCCCGTTCGCTTTTTCACCTTAATGTACGTTTAAATAGCTGATCTTAATCTTACACACCTACAGTGACAATCGAAGAGTGCTGACGAAGGAAGGAAGTTATTCGAAAAAGATCAATTGTAATTCGAAAGAGAACAATTTTAATTCGAAAAAGATCAATTGTAGTTCGAGAAAAATCAATTTTTATTCGAAAAATATCAATTGTAATTCGTAAAAGATCAATTGTAATTCGCGAAAAATCATTTGTAATTCGAAAATATCATTTGTTATTCGAAGATTCCAATTGTAATTCGTTAAAGATCAATTGTAATTCCAAAAAGATCAATATTAATTTAAAAAAAATAATATAACATTTAAAATCCTACTGCTGATAACACTAACTGGAGTGTTTTAAACCGGTATGGGAATTACCAGAAATATCTTTAATTTTTAGAACTTCAATTTTTTTTCTGCATTTTTTCAACTTGAACCTTAAAACCAATATAATTAGAGCCCGAGCTCGATCTGTACTTACAGAAAAAATACTAATAAAATTACTGACACGATATGTCGCCATTAGGCACGGTTCCGAAACAGAAAATGCAAATTTCTTAATTTGTGTCTTCAATTCCAGATCATGTTGGTAACCCTTTCGAAATAATGTAAGAGACAAAAAAGTTGAAAGAAAGTATGAAGTGAGGTTGAGATTGATAGAAATAGAAACAAAATACAAAACAAGTAAGAATGTTTTAGATAAAGTTTTTAAATATCTCCATTTTTATGAATTTTAAGGGAAATATGTGAATATCGGGAGGGTGGTTTGTATGGGGACTACCAGAAGGACTGATCCGATTCCTTTGAAATTTGGAATTGTGATTTGTGAATACATTGATTACCTGCTAAATTTCAAAGCGATATCTATTAAAATACGGTTATTATAGTCATTTAAGCCGTATCCAAAGGAGACCTTTGTATGGGGGCTAGGTCTTAACATTTACCGATCTTCTCCAATTTCAATAGGCTTGCGCCAAAAGATGCTTAAGTTTAAAATTTCATGTCAATTGATCTGAATCGATCGGTATACTTGAAGGTAGGTCTAGGACCAATATTTCGGGTGGTTACAAACATCAGCACAAACTCATTATACCTGTACCACAGAGTGGTGTAGGGTATAAAAACATGTAAAAAAAGTGTATTTTTTCAGAGGTTGGTTTAGTTCTTCAAGGGGGAACTTTTTCCCCCTGGCACGATTTTGCCCATTCACGTACTTAACCAGCCTATGAACATGAGACATAATTGGGCCAAACTTCAGGAGTCTACCTGTTTTATTTTGGACTGCATTGTGTTATCTAAAGACAGACGGACGGTTGGACGGACAGACGGACATTCATAGAATGTCTTAGAATCGATCATGGATCAATAATATAAATACTTTATGGTTTATGACAAAGTGAGTATACCCCCATACTGTGGTTGGAGGGTATAAAAAATAAAAAAAGTTTAATTCGGCTTTGCCGAATGTAGTAATACAATCCACAATTTCAAAAATATTATTGTAAAACCCTTTATTTAAAAGGAAATTACTTAAAAAAAAAAAAAAAAATTCCGCGAATAAAAAACTCGCGATTTTTTTATTTTTTGGTCAAAAAATATGTTCTCAGTTGTTTAAATACCATTTGGTGTTCAATTATGTTCACATATGTCAACCAGCAGCCGAATTAAAGCATTTTGTACTTTTAGGTTATGTTGAATCCCAGCAAAACTAAGATTACCAAATGAGGCATAAAATAAGGTATAGGATCGCTTATTTTATACATTGCAGCATTTATGATTTTAACAGGGGATGAGAATCAAAGAAATGCAACCACATTATGACAAAGAATACCAGTAAGGTATAAAATAATTGATCAAATTTATAGCAAAGCATACGAGTAAGGCATAAAATAAAGCATACCAGAACATAATATATAAGGTATTACGAGTAGTGAAAAAGTAATTCTGTATTAAATTTACTCACGTGATTGTAAGTGAGTGTAAGTAGATAAAATATGCTCGTGAGTGAGAGTGTGTCATTAGAAAATTCCTGTCGTGAACCCATCTCTAGTTTAAACTTACACTCAAAAAAAAAAAACTGTAAAGTTAGCAAAAAATTTAGTTAAAGTTAACTAAAAAAGCACCTGATTTTGGGCCTACTAAATTTTTAGTTAATTTAGCTAAAAATATTTAGCTAACTTTTCGTAGAATGAATGTAGCAAAAAAAACCGTAACTTTAACTAAAAATTTAGCTGAAATTTCGTAACGTTTTTATGTACATATATTAACAAAAAAATTAGTTGAATTCAGCTAAACTTTTTGTTAATTTTCGTAAATTAAAATTTACAAAATATTTTGTAAAAAATTTTAAGTTTATTTTTTCTGTTTTTTCATCAGCTTAAGTAGAACTTATGAGATTTGCGTAGGAGGCTACACAAGAAATTTCACTTAACAAATTTGTTACGAAAAATCAGCAAATTAATTAGTAAAAATTCGTAAACTCAGTTTTGAAGTCAACAAAAAAAATTAATTCAAAATTTGTTCAAAACTAGTATTTTCGTAAATTGAACTTAACTAAAAAAAGTAGTTAAAATGCTGATTTTAACTAAAAATTTGCTAAAAAGCCAGTAAACTTGAGTTAACAAAAAAAAATTTGTTAACTTTACAGTTTTATTTTTTTGAGTGTATGTATTTTTTAATAAAATATTTATTTTGTATGTTATTGTAATGCATTATGCATCAAATTATAAATAATGCATTATTTCAAACTTTAAAATAATACATAATGTAACCAAATATAAGTCATCCATGAAGTAATGTTTAGAAATAATATATATGACATACATTTTTTTCAATAATCATGTAATACGTAATAAATTATTAGTAAAGCATTATTTTTCACTTTAAAATAATACGTTGTGGAACAAATGTTTGGTAAGACATCCTAAAATAATGCTACAAATAAGGTATATACATTACCTGGTAATGTGTTATATAATCACCACCCATTACCAAAGTTTTGCTGGGATGTACTAAAATTTTTTGGTGTCCTTACATTTTCGTTTATAACATTTGAACCGCTGAACCGATATCGCTCAAATGCAATACCAAACTTCTCAGGAGAACTTCCAATATGTTAAGTTTCAGTCATCTCCGTGTAATATTTTGGCCGTGATCACCATTTCCACAGACAGACAGGCAGACGGACATTGCTAGAATGTCTTAAAATCAATCGGGGATCATGATTATACTTTATGGGGTCCCAGACCGATATTTCGATGAGTTACAAACGGAATGGCAAACTTATATATACCCTCTATCACTAGAGTGGGGGGTATAAAAAGATCAAGTGTAATTCGTAAAAGATGAATTGTAATTCGTAAAAAATTAATTGTTATTCGAAGATTCCAATTGTGATTTAAAAAATATCAAAGCACTCTTACGTGTTTCTCAAAATTGTTACCAATTTTTTGGCTTGATTTACAAACTTTTTATATTTGAGTGTAGTATTTTTAAAAATTTTCCCCATTCCCAATTTTCTTATAATTTTTTTTTTGTTGCAATTTTAATTGTAATTTAGCCTGTCATTTGTGGTTTGGTTTCGTTTTTTTTTTTAATGTAATTCTTGTTGTTTTATTTTTTATAATTGTAGTTGGTTTTATTATTGTTGTATTTTTTGTTGTTTTTTTTTATTCCTGTAATTTTCAACATATTTTTTTCGTGTTTGGTATCTTTTTTTTATTTTTTTGTTGTTGCTGATTTTTTAATTTGTTGTATTGCATTTTTTGTGTTTTTAATAACAATTAAATTTAATTTGACATAAATGTCAACATTAAAAATGCAATAAATTGCTGTAATTGCATTCTTTTTTTGTATTTTTTTTTTTTTTGTATTTCAACATTGCAATTTTTGTATTCATTACAATTATCTGGTGGTTTCAATTTTAATTTCTATAATATTTTAGTGTTAATTAAAAAAAAATATATATTTAATTTTTAAAAGGTTGCAATTTTTATTTTGGTAAAAAAAAATTAAACCTGCGAAACCGGAAGATATGCAATTAAACGAAATATTCAACCTTGTAAAAATCGATTGGATCTTATTTGATCTAATTTCATGCAATAATATATAATTGCATCTGATTGCATGTAACTGGATGTTATCATATCTAATTACAAGGGCAAGTACTTTTATGAAAATGCATATTTTTACTCGGCACTCTAAATATAATATAAATTGAATATCTATCGGAATCAATGAATTTGCAATAAAATGGCATCGATTTGTAGTTGCATATTTTTGCATATTATGGCATAAATGCATATTTTGCATATTTTCATATTAATTGCACCTTTTTTTGAATTTTTGCTACCATTTTTTTTCAAAACTTCTAGTTAAACCTTAGAAAAATTTAATTTCTATCAACTACTTTTTGTAGAAAAAAATATTTTTTCTTATAAAAATGATATTTCTGAAATCTGAAAATTCAATTGAAATCTGAGACCTTTCCTACACTCAAAAAAAAAACTTGCCAAATTACAAGAAAAACTCTCGTAATCCCATTTTACCAATATTTGAATGATTTCCTTGTTTTTTAAAAAATAATTGTCGATCAAAATTTACATTTTTTTTTAATTTTACAGTTTTTCTTGTAATTTAACAAATTTCCAAGATTTATTACAAAAAAAATCTAGTAAATTTACGAAAATTTTCGCCAAAAAAGTTGTAAATTTACAATTTTATTGGTAAAAAACTTGTAAAATTACAAAAAAAAAGTTACAAACTTTTCTTGTAATTTTACAAGGTTTTTTTTTTGAGTCTACCTCCTATTTGACGAGAATTCCTAGTAATTTTACAAGCTTTTTACCAAAAATTTTGTAATTTTACAAGGTTCTTACCAATAAAATTGTAAATTTACAAATTTTTTGACGCGATAAAACTTACAAGAAGGTTTCGTGTTTTTACAAGATTTTTTGCTACCCCCTTTTTTACGAGAATTCCTAGTAAAAATTACAAGGTTTTTCATAATTTAACAAGATTTTTACCAATAAAATTGTAAACTTACAACTTTTTTGGCGAAATAAGAAAAAAATTTCAAGAAATTTTCGTAAATTTATTAGATTTTTACCAATAAAATTGTAAATAAACAACTTTTTTTGTCGCAATAAGGAAATCTCGTGAATTTACTAGATTTCTTTAAAAAAATGTTTGAAATTTATAAAATTACAAAAAAAATTGTAAAATTACACAAAAAAAAAAAATGTAAATTTCGACCGAAAATGTTTTGTTAAAAAACAAGAAAAACTGTCAAATATTGGTAATATGGGATTAGGAGACTTTTTTTTAGTAATTTGACAAGGTTTTTTTGTGTGTACTTGCGCTAGTAATCAGCAAGGAAACCAAAAATATGCAATTTCATGTTTTTTCGGGTAAGCATTTATCCGTTTCAGATCATTTTAAGAAATATGGCATCAATTTGTTAGAACATATTTTTGCATATTTTTGTCTTAAAAGCATATTATTGCATATTTTAGTCCTAAGAGCATATTTTATCACAAAAGCATAATTTTAGGGCTTATTTTGATGTTTTCTGAGAATATTTTACGAAAAAATGCGTATTTTGATAAAAAAAAGCATAAAATATTTTATGCGTTGGCGAAAATAGAAAAATTATTTCGCTAAAAAACTGTGAGGAACTTTTTTATTGAGTTAAATTTTCTTTTTTAAGGTTTTTTTGGGCATATTTTACAAAAAACTGCATTTTTCGATAGAAAATCATAAAATATTTTATGTGTTGGTGAAAACAAAAAAATTATTAATATGAGGAACTTTTTAGTGAGTTTAATTTCCCTTTTTCTTTTTTGTGTAATTTTTTCAGATTTTAAAAAGACTTTCGTTTAAAAATTGTTTGGAAAGGGCTAATTCGTGAAAAAGTTAAAAAATTGCAGTTTGCACTAAAAAATTTCTTAAATAAAACTTAAAAAATTTGTATTTTCATCGTTTTTATGCAGAACTTTAAAGAAGAACTGAACTTTTAAGAGCACACGGAAAAAGCAATATTTGAGTAAAAAAATACTCAATTTTGCACCAGAAAACGATTTAAAAGTATTGAGTAAATTTTTATTAAAAATTTATTAAAAGTTTAAAAAAAATTTGAGTACATTTTTAATTGACACAATTAAAAATTTTCTCAAAATTAATTTATTTATTTTTTTAAACAATTTAAAAAACTTTTAAATTTTTTACAAAAAAAAAACAAAAAATTTGTTTTTTCAAACTTTACCAAACATATTTATGTCTCAAAAACATAGGAACATTTTATTAAGACGATTACAAACTTTCATATACATATACAAAAAACTATAAACTAAACGAGAATTCAAAAAACTATGAGTTGAAAAAAAAAAAATTAAAAAAACTATTAAATTTTTCTTAAATTATTTATTTATTTATTATTATTTAAATAGTATTTAAAATTTTTAAGTAAATTTTTAATTGTGTCAATTAAAAAATTAATCAATTTTTGTTTTTAAATTTAAACAAGTGATTACTCAAATTTGTTTTCTCCATATTTTTTTTTGTGCATAGTTTGGGTTGCATGCTGCATATTTTAAGCTTATAAAACCTTTTTAGAGCATGTTTTTGGTTTTCTGGTAGTCAGATTTATTATATGTGAATAGATATAAATAGATCTGATAACACTGTCCGACAGCCAATATTAAAAATGAACCGGATGATATACGTCTGAAAGTAGAAATGAAATGGAGTAAAACTGCATTTAAAGTTTTTCATTTCGTGATCCTGTTTCATTTTAAAAGGACTTCAAAGTTTTAAAAAGGATACATTTTGTAAAATATTTTTGAAATATTGTAACTTGTCCTATGATGACACTGGTGAAGGAAAATAAAAGGGGAGGATATCCCCTAATTTATATTTTTTTTTGCCATATCAGGACAAAAGGATGTGAATAAAGTCATTTGGAAACTTTATCAAAATATTTTGTTCAGAATTTTGAAAGATATTAAAGGATATATTTTTGAAAGGACGTAACTTACCTCCTCTTTCCTGAATTCTTAAAATAATAAAATAGGAAAATTAGCGGAGATCCTCCACTTTAATTTTCTGTCAATAGTGGCATCCTAGGATAAGTACAAATATTAAAAAAAAATATTTTATAAAATTTAATCCAATAAAAATGTAAAGGCCTTTTAAAAGGAAACAGGATCACAAAATGAAAAACTGTAAATGCTGTTTTACTACATGTAGTCTCTAGTTTAAAACGTATATTATCCAGTTCGTGTTCAACGAATATCTTTCATTTTTGTCGGACGGTGTAAATAGATCTGATGCATTTTTTCACGGGCTGTCTGAAATCTGTACAACTTTTAATTAAAAATTACCATTTTCCCCGAATTTTGTTTTCGGAAAAAATTTAGCAATTTTCAAATTGATTTTTTTTTAAACAGAAATTAATATTGATTTATCATTCCACTTGACTCAATTGTATTTCTATGGTCAATAGTAAGTGTATAACCATAAAAATCCTTGAAAATCACCTATTAACACCTTCACACCTTTTAATTTCCGTTTAATATATAAAATCGAAGGAAATTTCTATATCCTTGACATTAATTATGGGTTACGAAAAAAAAATTTATATTGTTTTTCCTAAGAAAATTTTTTTACAACTTAAAATTTCTGATCATTTTATCCCTCTACCGCCGTGTATCTATTTATCATTCTCTCATAATATACTGCAATAATGGTGTTTTACACCATGATGATGATGACGATGTTGTTCATTCGTTCGTGTTAGTTAAGAGGAGAGGAGGTCATAAATTTGTTGATTTTATGACAAAATAGTTGTCATTTTTGACAAGTTCATTTAATGGCCAGTACATGTTACCTGTCTGTCATGGGTGTTGATGATAATGATTATTTGCTTGTTGTTGTTTTCTCTTTTTTTTTTTGTTGTTGTTAAAGTATTTTTCTTCTTCCTTGTTAAATTATAGTATAAGTTTACACTAATAAGGGTATTCACGTTTATTTCTGTTTTTTTTAATGTCTCAGAATCTGAATCTTTTCAAATCATATTGATCGAATCATTTGATTGAATTTTTGATTGAATCATGTTATACAGAAAAAAAGACGGGGAACGAAATGGAATAAAATGGGGAAGAAAATGGAATAGAACAGGGGAAAACATGGAATGAAATTATTTTTACTAAACAAGATTTTTTTACTCAAATTTATTTGTTTTGTTAGTGGGTTATCTGACAAATTTCTGTCGGTCACTTTTCTTCGACCCTGAGAATTTTTCGATAAGGAAAAATTTAATTATTACAGAATAAAAGACAGGAAACGAAATAGAATAAAATGGGGAACAGGAAAAAAATGGAATTGAAATAATTTTTACTAAACATTTTTTTTTTTCTTTTAATATATTTTTTTTGCTAAAATTTATTTGTTTTGCTAGTGGGTCATCTGATAAATTTGCTGTCGGTCACTTGTCTTAGACTCTGAGAATTTTTCGTTAAGAAAAAATTTAATTAGCTAAAACTTAAAATTTTAAACGTGAACACCCCTACTACATACACATATTCTACACATTTATTTTACATGAATTTTTAAGAATATTTTTTTTCTGTTTTTTTTTTGTTCTTACATCTAAAGGTGCAGACATTTGTTTAACTCTTTTATTTCAATATTTTTGCTACGAACAAGTGCAGCTGTAGATGTTAATTTGGTTGATTTCTTAACAGTTTTTTTTTCGCTTTTGCATTATTGTTGTTTTCCTTCCTCATCTTAAAAATCTATTTAAGAAAAATCATCTTCGTATTGTAACGCATTTCGTAGCGTAAAAGTGTGAAATGCTCAATTATCGTAAAATTTATATTGATGCTTTTGTTCAGACATTTTAAAATGTCATTGAACGTGTTAAGATTTTTTATGTTTATTATTATTATAAGACAGCGGATATATTTTTATTTATTTAAATATCTTTTCTTTTTTTGCATAAGTTAAGTTCTTGAGATTTCCTTGAGATGAAATCTAATGGGTATGATTTCATCGTAAATTTAGGAAAAGGGATGTAAATTGTGTTTTTTTAACTAGATTTGTAAGTGGAGATATTAATGTGTGGGTTGGACTAGATGTGAAATTGTCTTAAAGTACATTGATAGAAAAATTAAAGTTTCCGGGATTTTAAACTTCAAAACTATGAATGATAGACACACATATTGTGAATCACACGACTGTTGATTAGGTAGATTCTACCAATTATAACTTATTATGTCTCCAGTTGTCAATATGGAATAACCAAATATGCTGAATTTTATGCTACTGCCTAGTAGACCATAGTTACGCAATGATAAACATTTGGAGCATTTTATTGAAATACTTGATAGTGTTAAATTCAGCTATGCCGAATCTTTTATACCTACCTCCCATAAACATAAACTGCTTATGACCATAAGACATATTGATAGGGTGACCATTTTTTTCTGAGCTTAAATCAGTACGCCCAAGTTTTTATGTTTTTTTTTTCTAGAAATAACTCTCTAAAATTTTTTTCTATGAGAAAACACTGATGTTTTATCAACACTCAAAAATATCGGTTAAACTAACTTGACCCAAAGTATTTTGAGTAAAAACAACTGTTAAAAATAACTGCAAAAAACAACTGTTAAAAAACGACTGCAAAAAACAACTGTTGTATTTTGCAGAAAACTTAGTTGATTTTAAACGACTTCATTTGAATATTTTAATAGTTTCCGTGCAGAAAATATAACAAAATTCCACAGGTATTGAGAATATGAAAATCCCTCAGATTTTGAAGACTTTTTCCGTAAGTTTTTACAACTTTCCTGTAAGAAAACTTCACAGCTAATAAGCACGTTTTTTTAAGGCCCTGATTTTCTGAGCGCTTTTTCGAATAAGCTCTGATGACGTCTTCTAAGATCTAAGAATCATTTGGACTCATACAATTTACACCACCTTTCAAAAAATATAAAAAATCCATCGGCCCATTGAAATTTTCGTTACAGAAAACCTCAAAGATTCTGTGTGCATTTTCATATAAATTTAGGAAGATCAAAATAACCTCGTGCTCAGACTCATTTTTCCGTTAAGGAATCTCTTGATTCACGAACTCTGATCTCCTTAGAATAAATTCATTATAGATTATCTCATTTTCAGACTTATAAAAAACAACTCCGACGACTTTTATTATGGAAATTCCTGTTTTTGTATAGAATTTTCGAACAAAATTATTTTTTATGTTAAAATGTTCAAAAATCAGTACAATCAGTATATATTTTAAAAAACCAGCACAAATCAGAACAACGTTTTTAGATCAGTACACGTGATCAAAAATAAGTACATGTACTGATCAAATCAGTACGAATGGTCAGCCTACATATTGATGAAAAACATCAGAGATCTAGCTCTTTAATATTGGACTGCATGGTGTCTTACACAGACGGACATTTTTGGAGACACCTAGCCCCCTAGAAAAATGTTTCCTAAATCGTTTATTACCCTTAAAAGGAGGGCACGCCTAAAAACTTTATTTTCTAATCCCCCGGGTGAAAGTGCAGGACTTTGAATTTTTTTTAGGATTAAAATGTTTCATTTGTTTAACAAAAATACAAAAAAATAAAAATACTGAAATTGTTTATACGTAAATACAGCAGTAATAAAACTCAAACGACTTTTTTTCTAAGCTTATCCTATCAGTGTGGTGGATGTGATGATTAAGGTTACAACCACACTTAGAAAATTATTGCAGTTATTACATGACGGTCATTTGTGTAGTAAGAAGTAGTTGCTGTTTTCAACTACAATTTCAGTTTTTTTTGCATGAAAAGTCTCAAACAACTGTTTTTTGCAGTCGTTTTAAAAAACAAATACAAAAAAATACGACATTGTAGCAAAAGTTTTTTTATGTAGTTGTTTTTAGTCTATAAAAAAAATATAAAACGGAAGTGCAGGAATTATTTCTAAATAATTTTGACGTTTAGAAGTTTTTTTTTTGTTAATTAAAAATTCAGACAATTTGAGTCACAGTAAAAAGTAGTATTTACAGTTTTTTGTATTTGTTAATCAATAGTAACCGTAAAATGTAGTGGACGCCTAAACAACAACAAATGTAGTAGTTTTAACTGTCTTTTCTAGTGGATTCTACCGTCATAATTTTTTGAGTGCAGCCTGTATTGTAAATCTTACACTCAGAAAATTATGTAAGCTACAAGTAAGTTGTTTGTATATTGTACAGTAGTTAGTTGTTTTCAACTACAAAGTCAGTTGTTTTTGTATGAAAAATATCAAACAACTATTTCTGTTAGTTATTTTAAGTCGGTTTTTTTAACTACTAACAAATACTAACAAAAAAGTACTGTAATGTAGTAACAGTTATTTAAAGTAGTTACATTTTTTTTTTATCTCTCAAAAATTTTGAAAGTTTTTTTCCAAAAAATAAAAATTAATTTTCGTTTTTTTATTTTTCACAACTTTTTTTTAAAAGAAAAACAAAAAACTTGGAAAAAATTTCGTCTTAAATTTTTTTTCTGAAAAATTTTTTGAAAAAAAAAAATTATTAATTGATTATTTTATTTTTACTACATGTTAGTTGTTTTGACAAATTTAAGTAGTTTTTACTACATAAGTCAGTTGTTTTTTGTCAATTAAAATAACTAACATTGTTAGTTGATTTAACTGAAAAAGTAGTTGACGCCAAAACAACTTAAAAAGTAGTTATTTTAACTGACATTTGTAGTTCATTTTACTAACATAATTTTTTGAGTGTATAAATATAGCAAAATATCCGAATTTCTATTCTCGCGATAAATGTTGGCAAATTAATTTATTACGATTTTTCCACTTAAGAAATACAATTTCATCATTATTAAAGCAAGTTTTTATATCCACGCATATAAAATCTTTTTGTAGTCCCTTGGGTCCAAGTGCAGGTCTTTGAACGTCTTCTGACATAAAAATGTTTCATTTGTTTAATAAAAATGCAAAATAAAACTGTAAACAATATTTTTTGAGGTTGGTTTAGTTCTTCAAGGTGAAAAACTTTCCGCCTGGTCTGATTTTGTCCATTTACGAACTTATCCTGCCTAGGATATTAGGACATATTCGTGCCAAACTTCAGGAATATAGATATTATAGTTTAGCCTGCATTGTGTTATCAACAGACGGACGGAAGGACATTCATAGGACGACTGAGAACCAATCATGGATCAATAATAAATATCCTTTTTGGGGATAGTTCGATGTGTTACAAACGGAATAACAACGTAAGTATACCTCTATACTGTTGTTGTTCGAGAAAGAATAATTGCAATTCGAAAAGGTGATGGGGTCAGTGGGGAACTTTTAGAGCACCTTCCCATCGCGATAAGTATACCAAATGTTTCATTTATTAAAAAAAAAAAAATAAAAAAAAACATGTAAAAAAGTATATTTTTTCAGAGGTTGGTTCAGTTCTTCAGGGGGAACTTTTTTCCCCCGTGCTCTATTTTTTCCATTCACGAACTAAACCTGACTATGAACATGAGACATATTTGTGCCAAACTTCAGGAGTCTAGCTGTTTATTTTTTCTTGAGGGGGAACTTTTTTCCCCCGGGCCCTATTTTCCACATTCACGAACTAAACCTGACTATGAACATGAGACATATTTGTGTCAAACTTCAGGAGTCTAGCTGTTTTTTTTTTTATTGCATCGTGTTATCTACAGACAGACGGACGGACGGACAGACGAACATTCATAGAATGTCTTAGAATCGATCATGGATCAATAACACAGGTTCACAAAATTTGAACTTTTTCAATTTTGCTGACCTTTGACAACTGATTTATATGGATTTTAGTGTGCTGATTCCGAATCTGTGCGTTTTTTACCAATTTTGCTTGGCTACAATTTCCAAAAAAAAAATTTAAAGCCTCAGTTTTAAACACAAACTTAACTAAATTGAATGCCAGGATTCCAAAACTGGTATTAGCTTTTTTCTGACAGCTTTAGTTTTCGAGTTATTAAAAAGGGCATAAATATTCAGACAAAATTAAAGTGGTCATAAATTTAAAAATTTTATTTTAGCGATATCTCAAAAACTAAAGATGACTCAACAAAAATAAGAGCATTTTTAGAATCAGCATATACAACATACTTAAAGTCGTCATTCACTTTTTGGATGTACACTCTGAAAATTATGTTAGTTACTACATGTTAGTTATTTGTATATTTTACAGTAGTAAGTTGTTTTCAACTGCAAAGTCAGTTGTTTTTGTATAAAAAATATCAAACAACTATTTCTGTTACTTATTTTAAAGTCGTTTTTTTGAACAACTATCAAAAAAGTACTGTAATGTAGTAACAGTTATTTAAAGTAGTTAATTTTATTTTTTTTTATTTCTGAAAAATTTTCAATATTTTTCCAAAAAATAAAAATTAATTCTCGTTTTTTTATTTTTCACAACTTTAAAAAAAAAAAAACTTTGAAAAAATTTGGTCTTCATTTTGTTTTCTGAAAAATGTTTTGAAAAAAAAAAATATATATATATTGTTTATTTAATTTTTACTACATTTTAGTTGTTTTGACTACAAATGTAAGTAGTTTTTACTACATAAGTCATTTGTTTTTTTGTCAGTTAAAATAACTAACATTGTTAGTTGATTTAACTGAAAAAGTAGTTGACCCCAAAATAACTTACATAGTAGTTATTTTAACTGACATTTTCAGTTGATTTTACTAACATAATTTTTTGAGTGTAAGACTAGTGTTGGTAAATATAGACTCACAAACATGCCAAAAATAGCCTATTTTCAAAGTTTCCTTATGCTATATCTCGAAAACTAGAGCTGACCCAAAAAACGGAAGCCAGATTTGAAATCAGTGTACCCCTATTAGCAAAAGTTAAGTCGATTCTGAAAGTGAGGGGGGAAAATAGAGGCTAATTTAGAAGACCCGCATCGCGGCGTTTGTTTGTGTTAGTTCGAATTTTTGTTTAACCGACCTTCGAACTTTGCAGTCAAATGCCGATTTTCAGCATATTGTTTCAAATATTTCCTTTGTTCATGAATTTAAAGAGATTTATGAGAATCGGGAGGGTGATTTGCGAATACAAAATAAGTTAACCTGTCAAAAAAAGGATACCTATTAAAATACGGCTTAGAGTCATTTGGGCCAAAGTATAAGGGGATGTTTGTATGGGGTATAGATCTAAACATGAACAGATTTTTTCAATTTCAATAGGCTTTGTCCTTGGTTCAAAGAAAGATTAAGTTTAAAATGTCTTGCAAATCGATTCATAATTGCGACCTTTATCGTTTACTTAGACAGATGGACAGACAGACAGACGGACATCGCTAAATCGTCTCAGAAAGTGATTCTGAGTCGATCGGTATACTTAAAGGTGGGCCAATATTTCGGATAGTTACAAATATTAGCACAAACTCATAATGCCCTGTACCACAGAGTGGTGTTGGGTATAAAAAATATTAATTTTAATTCAAAGATTCCACTTGTAGATCGAAGATTCCAATTGTAATGCAAAAAGAAAAATCAATTCAATTGATATTTTTCGAATTATAATCGGAAACTTCGAATTACAATTGATATTTTTTCAAGTAACAATTAATCTTTTTCGAATTACAATGGATCATTTTTGAATTACAATTATTCATTTTCGAATTACAATGATCTTTTCGAATAGCAATTAGAATCTTCGAATTGCAATTAATATTTTTCGAATAATAACTAATCTTTTAAAATTAAAATTGATTTTTTTATATTTAATATTGATCATTTTCCAAATGCAATTGATCTTTTTCGATTAAATTATTTTTCAATTAAATTATGTATTGATATAACAATTTTTAAACTGAATTGAGCTAAAAATTATTTTTTTCTGTGTAGCTACTGTTTTTTGTTTTTACTATCTTCTATTTAATTTATAATTAGATTTATAATATATTTTAAGTATTTTTTTATGAAATCATATTTTTTCCAGTGATTTCAGTTGTTTATTTAATTTTATTTTTGTTCGTTCTTTCTGTTATTTTTTGATATTTAGGGCGCTTAGCTAGTTGTCAATTTATGTTGGGTAATGTTGCCCATAAGTGTCATTTGTATTTTAATTGATGTTTTGTTTATTTTAACAATCTCATTTTAATTTTTTTTTGTTTTATTTAATATTTTATCATTTTTGGGGGCTTTTCTTTCTCTGGGTTTTTTTTTTTTCAAATATAGTTTTCTGATGCGATAAACAATTTTTTCGATTATGTTATCAGTATGGTGTACTTTGTTTGAAGGAATTTAACATTATTTTATTTTTTTTTTAGAACTTTTTTAGTAAAGTTATACTGTTGGAAATGAATATGGGGAGGGGGTAGGGTAGGGAGGGTCTGGTTAGTTGCATTTCATTCATATTGATATCTAAGGCGCTTATTTTCGAAGTGCCACCACTTGAGTTATTTGATACTACAACAACAAAAAGTCCATTTAGTATAATGCATGTCGTTTTGTATTTATTTCACTTGTTAAATGGGAATACAGTGGGTGTGAATATAAATAAGGAATCGTTTCACGGACTTTATATTTGAGAAACTTCTGTGAGCCCCACACTGGGCGCCACTTTTTTAAAACCTTCATTTAGTAGGAGAGGTTATATATAATATTGTCGTTATGTTTGTAACTCAGAAATAATGGTCTGGGTTTTCATGATGGATATATATTCCATAAAGAATATATTAGATATTCGTGAACTTCAATTGATTTTAAATCAATCTGTATCAATCGATATCTGTTTAGCGATTCAAAATTTATGAACGAAAATTTTAAAAATTTTTGGTAAGGTTTTGGGTGTGTACGTACGGAGATAAACACAGAATGATATTTAAGAAAGTACATAAAAAATTGTTTCTTAACCTAGAAAATCTTCATAAATACTAGATCATCGGTCCAAAACCAAAAGATAGGTCATGGTCCTGATTAAAAACTGGTAATTCGTTCCGAGGCAGTAGGATCTAGTTTCTGAGATATTTCAGAATGGGGTAAGAAAATCAAGTTTTTTAAATTTTGATAAAGTCCATGTCATCAGTGTGTAGCCTACAAAGTTCTTAACATAACAAAATTCCAGAGCTACAATTTTTTTTATAGCGATCTGGCAAGTATGAATGAAAAATATCACTTAAAAATTGCCCGATAATCGTGGAAAACGCTTTAAGCTTGGTAAATATGTTGGTGATAATATTGATAATGATCAAAGAAACAATCTCGCCAAATACCCGAAAGATCTTCGAGCAATAGTTTTTGAGATCATTAAAAACAAAACTTCAAATCTGCCCCGAAAAATAAAATTTAAGGTAATAGCAAAAAAACGATGCTCTTTCGAAAGCTGATAATGGGAAAAATAATCAAAAAAAATTGGAGTCTGTCTTTGCCTCCCTACAACCGGTTGAAGTTCGCAGTCGTAGTGTATTTTGTCAAAAAAAATATTTTTTGTTTTGGCCGCAATTGGTGTCAAAATTTTCAGAATGTGAAGTATTACCAAGCAAAACACTACCAATCAATACCAAAGAAGCTTTGCGGGTAATAATTTGTAAGTGATTCACAATTTAAGATTCTCAGGACCCTATTCTGCCCCTTAGTCACGTATCTCAAAAAGTAAGCACGGTAGATCGAAATGGACAAACATTTTTGACCATAAACTATGATAATCCTAAAAAGGCCCCGCTGGGTCTGGCACATCGGGGCCTGTAGGGAGCCCTGAAGTGCCCCTACAATAATATTTTTGACATAAAAATATTAAATTTGTTACAAAAATATGAAAAAAATTCCGTTTTTCAGAGGTTGCTTTTGTTTTTTAAAGGAACCTTTTTTCAGCCCTGGTCGGATTTTAAACTCTGACAATAAAAAATATTCGTACCTAACTTCAGGAGTCTACCTCTTTTATTTTGGACTGCATAGTGTTAACTGAAGACAGACGGGCGAAGGGACGGTCATTAATAGAACGTCTAAGAAACGATAACAGAGACCAACAAAGTTTTAATTTATAAGCCAGAGGTTTTTCTAAGGGTTTGAGTTGCGCAGAATCTAAATCTTGTCATCAGGTTTTCGAGACATCTTAGGTTGAAAAATTTTTTTTCCCATATTCGAGTCGTTATAACTTCGAAAATTCACCTTTGTTTATAAAACCTGATATGTTGTCTGAAAGTCCTACAAATTACATTTAAAATGAATGTTTAACCTTTATTATATCTTGTTTCATTTCTGAGATATCTTAACCTGAAGTTTGTTCTCGTTTCGTAACTCTGAATGCGGCTGAGAGTGGTATGTATAGACAAGATATAGACAAGATATCTAAACAATTCAAAAAGCATTTTTTTTGCTTTTTTAATTGGGAATTTAAGAATTTTATAAGTTCGTCATAAAATAAAGGCGAAATGTAGCAAATTTGCATTCATAGGAAAAATACCGTGAATATAGCGAAAGCCCAAAATTTTTTAAACTTCGAGTTAAGATATCTCAGCGAAGAAAAAAGATATAACAGAGGTTAAACATATTGAAGGTATGAAGTAGGACTTTCAGACTACATATCAGGATTTATAAAGGTGAACTCGCGCAGTTATGACGACTGGAATATGGCGAAAAAAAGGTTTTTTCAAACTTTAAGCTAAGATATCTCGAAAACCTCATGTGATGAAAAAATTCTGAGTTCAGATTCGGACTCAGCGCAGCTCAAACCCTTAGAAAAGTATATTCTAGTCCCGGGGTTTCGACCTTTTTTCAAATTTTGTTGGCCTGTGTAATGGATCGATACTTTATGAGGTCCTAGACCAATATTTCATCTTAGAAATTCATCATTTTCCTTTTCCAAACCCACTGTATGTATAATTGCACACATGTTTGCCATTACTTATACGACAAGTAGTTTAGTTTCATTTATTTTTTTGTTTTAAAGCTCGTCTAATGTTCATAAATCTCAAATAAAAGATATACAAAATTAAAACAAATTGAAAATTTCCCACATTATGATGTATGAGTTTATTTTTATACCCTCCAACTACAGTATGGGGGTATACTCACTTTGTCATTCCGTTTGTAACGCATCGAAATATCGGTCGGGGACCCCATAAAGTATATATATTATTGATCTATGATCGATTCTAAGACTTTTCTAGAATGTCCGTATGTCCGTCCGTCCGTCCGTCCGTCTGTATAAGACACGATGCAGTCCAAAATAAAAGAGATAGACTCGTCAACTTTGGCAGGAATATGTCTTTTGGTCCTAGGCAGTTCGGAAATGGGCAAAATCGGACCAGGGGGAAAAAAGTTCCCCCTTATAGAACTTAACTAACCTCTAAAAAACTCCATATTTTCACAGTTTTTTTTGTATTATTTTTAAGAAAATGAAACAATTTGAAAAAGTTCAAGGTCCTGCAATTGGACTAAGGAAATAAAAAAAATTGTTTTTTTTTTGCCCGCCCCCTTTTGTGGGCGTGGATATTAACAATTTTTTAAATATTGATAAAATTGTATTACTTAAGCTGAAAAAGCATAATAAATAAATTTGTAAACATTTACCGCATGGGTTTATGTGTCCCCCAATGACCCCTTTTGACCCCTCCCCAAAAAAACGCCCCTGCATTTTTTTATTATATGTTGGAGGGTATTACAGATTCGGCACAGCCGAATTTAACACTCTCACTTGTTTTTTTTGTCGATGTCATTCGATTCATTTACTCATGTAGTGAGTCGACTCCAACCATACATTGTTTGTGTGTTCAATCCTCCCTAAGGTGGACCTTATTTTGTTTTTTTTTTTCGATTTTCCAAAATCAGAGCCCCACTCATGTCAGAGAAGAGATATGATTGTGGCAACCATAATTTAAGAGCGTCATATTATGATTAAAAATTGTATCATAATATGTTTATAGCAATTATAAAATTTTTGTTGCAATCATATTATGGTCCTAAATAACGAATGTTCGAATATTTATGATCATATCATGATTGCTGCAAAAATGGTACACTCAAAAAATTATGTCATTAACTGTTTGTAGTTTATTAAAAAAGTTTTACGTTTAGTCGTTTTTAAAAGAAAAAACATTGGTTTAATGTTCAGTTTTTATTAATGACCACTTCTGTCCTTTGTTTCAAAAATAACACACTAAAAAATAAAGACTTTCATTAACATTTAATTTTTAAAGTCATTTATTTTTGTTCTGTAAGTAAAAACTACTGATTATTCTTTAAATTTTTAATAACACTGTAAGTAGGTGAAAATGACACACCAAAACGCCGAGACACGTCAACCTTATTTTGGGTCGTAGAATCCAGTGGTGTACCCCTTTTTGAAAAGTTAGCTCAAAATCCCGAGATATTTCGATTTTATATTTGTAGTAGATTTAAGGCGATTTTTCATTTTATTTGAATGAAAAAACTTAAAAAATTTGTTAAAAACTTGTTATTTATCAAAATTTATATCTAGGAAATAATGGACGTCCATTTTCAATCGGACATGCAGCATTTTTTGGATTTATTCAATTTTTACTCATAAATTTGCAAATTTAAAATCGAAATATCTCGTTATTTTGAGCTAACTTTTTAAAACGGAGTATACCACTGGATTCTATGACCCAAAAATAAGTTGGGGTGTCTCGGCGTTTTTGTGTGTCATTTCAAAAGTTTAAATTTTACTTACAGTGTAATTTGTGTAAGTAATTTTTTTTTAATTGTTGATATTTTTTAATGAGATATCATTAGTTTTTACCTACACAAGTAGGTTATTTTTTTGTAAAAAAAAGTTAAAAATATTATTTATAGAATTATAAAAACATGTTTGTATGAAGTGACTTTGGCACGATGGGTAGAATGTCTGACCTGAATGTAGTTGATTGCGGGATCAATTCCCCAAAATTTTATTAAAAATTTTTAAAAAAATATTTCAATAGAAAATTGTAAAAAATTACCTACGAAATCATTAATTTTTAATGTTTTTGAAGGTTATTTTTTTGGAATTTGTTGGTAAAAATAACAGAACTATCATTAATTTTTAATGTTTTCGTAGGTTATTTTTTTTGAATTTGTTGGTAAAAAAGAATGAAAAAACCGTAATTTTTTAATGTTTAGTGTTATTTATTTTAGAAAATTTTGCCAACAGTAAAAAATAAATGTTGATGTTTTTAAAACAAGTGAATAATTACTGGGATGGTTTTCAATTGTTTATTCACTGGTTTTAAGTGTGTTTTTCTTTTGTTTTTGCCTACAAAATATTTTGAGTGTAGGTTATGTTGAATGTACTGAAATTTTTGAGGTGTGCTTACATTTTCGTTCATAACTTTTGAACCGCTGAACCGATATCGCTCAAATGCCAAACTTCTCGGGAGAACTTCCAATAAATATGTTAAGTTTCAGTCATTTCTGTGCAATATTTTGTCCGTGACAGTATTTTCCAGAGACAGACAGACGGACAGACGGACAGGCGGACAGACGGACATACGGACAGACGGACATCGCTAGAATGTCCTAAAATCGATCGGGCATCATGAATATATATACTTTATGGGGTCCCAGATCGATATTTCGATGAGTTACAAACGGAATGACAAACTTATATATACCCTCTATTACTAAGTGGAGGGTATAAAAATATTTTAAATTAGTCGTCTAAAACTTTGAAGTCCTTTTGAAAGGAAGCAGGATCACGAAATGAAAAACTGTAAATGCAGTTTTACTACATTTTGTCTCTAGTTTCAAACGTATATTATCCAGTTTGAGTCTAACGACTTTTTGAATTTTTGTCGAACGGTGTAATATCTCACAAGGCATGTTATTTTTTACTTTTGCTTTTTTCCCGGCACTGAAATTTTTCAATCGATCGAGCTCAAAGTTTTGTCAAATATTTTGTTACCATAACCTCACACAAAGCTGGGCTCCAATTTTGGAAAATCAAAATTAAGCAAAATAAGGTCCACCTTAGTTCCCCTATATCATTTGAACATATGACAACTTTGGCTTACAATCTTATTTAAGCAATCGATGGAAATTTTTGTTTTTATTTTTATGACGTAAATTAATATTTAAAAAAATAGTTTTGTTCGTTAATGTCAAAAATAACTAAAGCTCGTTAATTAGCACAAAAAAATTGTTTATCGCTTTATAAACATTTAAAATATTTAATTTGGTTTTTTAATGTTATTTTAAAAGGAGTTTTGTATTTATAATTTAAAAATTTTCCCCCCTTAAAAAGATTGTTGTGCGTATGATATTCCTACGTACATTCATACATTTTTAGTTAGAAAAATTGATTTATAAATAAATTGAAAAATTTAAAAAAATCTAAAATCCACTCAATCATATTTTGAAGAATTTGTAGCGATCACACACATGTATTTTTTTTAGTTTGGTTTTCTGATAAAGTTCTTATATGCATTAGAGTTTCAAGAATGAATACCCGACTAAAAAAAAATAATGCGGTGCCATTTAACATTTGATCCCAAAAATGGGGGATCCAAAAATATATGATTATATCTTATTAGATCAAAATTTAGATAATAAGATATAATTTGATCCCAAAAATGGAACGGTAAATATTATCTAATTTGATATTATAAAAAATTACATCTAATAAGATCTAATAATATATAATTATATCTAATTAGATCTAATATGATCTTTAATATCAAATCAGATGAAATTTACCGTTCCATTTTTGGGATCTAATTATATATAATTATATCAAATTTGATCTTATAAGAATAAATCATATATTTTTAGATCCTCCATTTTTGGGATCAAATGCTGGATCTATTTATATACAATTATATAAAAAACTATAAGATTATATCAAAACTTTTTTACTCGGGTACTATTTATGCTCACATGTATCTGAAAAATATTTTAAGAATTTGAAATAGTTTAAGAGGAGGTTGTTTTTATGGAATTTATTGTTAGATTTTATATTTTGAAAAAGATTAAGAGTAAATCATTATTATAACCTCCCAGTGTCATAAATATGTTTTTTTTTGTATATTTAAATGTTTTTACAATTTTGATGAATCTTGAATATGTATATTTATATTCTAAAATTATATTATTAAGTTATCAGGCATTAAACGAAGCTAATCGATCATTATTTTTTATAATGTTAAATTTTTTAATTATTTTAAAGAGAACTAGCGAAGAAGCGAACTTCCTGTACACTTCGTTGCGCAATTGCATACACCAAAAAAAAACTTTGTCAAACTACTAGAAAAAGTCTCGTAATCCCATTTTACCAATATTTGACAGTTTTTCTTGTTTTTTAACAAATCGAAATTTACATTTTTTTTTGTAATTTTACAATTTTTCTAATAAATTCACGAGAATTCCTTGTAATTTTAATTGCGCCAAAAAACTGTAAATTTACAATTTTATTGGTAAAAAGCTGGTAAAATTACAAAATTATTGGTTAAAAGCTTGAAAAATTACTAGGAATTCTCGTAAACAAAACCTCCTTGTAAATTTTATCGTGTCAAAAAATTTTTAAAATCACAATTTAATTGGTATTACAAAATTATTGGTAAAAATCTTGTAAAATTACTGGGAGTTTTTGTCAAAAAGGAGGTAGCACAAAAAAGTTACAAGTTTTTTTTTTTTGTAATTTTACAAGGATTTTTTTAATGTATGTAACTTGGACTATAGGATCCTCTCGCGAAATAAAATAAAAAAACACTTCTTTACAAATTCCGCTTCTACAGAAAAATCGGCATTAATATAATGAAACTCATCATAAAAGTTCGTCCAATGAAACTGTTTCATTATATTTATGAAAATTTTCATAATATTAATGAAAACTTCATTAAAATGTTTCATCGGACGAACTTTTATGACAAATTGTTTTCCAGTTCTTTGAGTGTAGGGGAGAAAAATGGAAATAGGGCAATTTGGTACATTTTGTATCTCCTGAGCTAATTGTCCGAGAAACTGCAAACTTATAACAACAGGTTCCTCTCGCAGAAATATTTTTCTGAAAAAGTACTTTTTTGACAATTCAGCTCTTAAAGGGAATATATGGCATTTTGGTACATTTAAGATCCTCTTGCGGAAAAAACATTCTAAGAAAAGCACTTTTTTTTTAAATTTCACTTCTAAGGGGGGGGGGGGGGAATAGGGTACTTTGGTACATTTTGCGTCTTCTGATCTAAAGGTCCAGAAACTTTAAATTTGGCCTATATGATCATTTCGCGGAAAAAACATTCTAGAAAAATACTTCTTTGAAAATTCCGCTTCTGAGGGGAATAAAGGAAGAAATAGGACAATTTTGTACAAGTTTTTGAACTAATGGCTCTAGAAACTTTAAATTTCGGGCTATAGGATCCTCTCGTAGAAATAACATTTTAAACAAGTAAAAAAGTTAAATTCGGCCTTGCCAAATGTAGTGATACCCTCCACAATTTCAAAAAGATTATTGCCAAAAACTTTATTTAAAAGGAAATTACTTTTGAAAAAAAAATTGAAAAAAAAAATAAAAAAAAAATTTCCGCGAAAAAAAATTTTGGTATAAAAAAATCTGCGATTTTTTTCTTTTTTTGTCAAAAAATATATTCGTGCTTCCCAGCAAAATTTTCGGTTGCAAAGAACCGATTGTGGAACAACTTATACTTCCCTAGAACCTGTTCTAATTCTTGTGCAACACCGATTCTTTTTACAAAGGGATTGTCCCAAAAGCAACAGGTGTTTGTAAGCAAAATTAGAACATATTTTTGTTCTTCGGAATCGGTTCTAGAAGTAAAATTTGGAACTGAAATGGGAATTAAAGAAATTTTTTTAATTGTATCAATTTATTAAACAAAGATAAATTCAATCATATCTGACATAAAGTATGCCTCCAAAATTGCAAAATGGGCCTTACAATAATGACATGCCAGAACATACACTCAAAATAATCACTCTGTTAAATTACAGAGATACTCTGCTGAGCCAGCAGAAAATACCATAGATTTCCAACCAGCAAGATTTTTTGTTATTTTACGAAGAAAACTCTGTAAAATGATTTCGATAAAAAAACTGTTAATTTACAGAATTATCTGTAAAATATTGATAAAACCGAAAAGAATTTTACCAAAAAAACTTTGTAAATTTACAAAGTTTTAGTTAAATGCATTTTATGAGTTCAAAATTTTACAAAAAAAAAACTCTGTAAATTTGCGAAGTTTTAGTTAAATCCATTTTATGAGTAAAACTTCTCTGCATCAAAAACATTAATTAAAATTAAAAAAATTAAATTAACAATTAAAATTTTGGTAAATTTGCCCGCTTTAATGCTTCTAAATTGTAAACTTACTTTTTTATTTTTGTGAATATTACGAGTTTTTAACAAGTAACTCCAATTTTACACGTCATCCTCGTAAAATTTACAAGTTTTTATTGTAATTTAAGACACTTTTGAGGGAGGGGTTTATCGGTCATATTTGGAAGTTTTTCGAAGTGATTTTTATTTTTACAGAGCAATGAGTAAAATTACAAATGAAATTTAGTATTTTGGTTACGAGAAAAAACAAAGTATTTTTCTGAAATCCGTATTTTAACAAAAAAACTCGTGTTTATTATCTGTAAAATAGAGAATACAAAGTAAAGTTACAGATAAAATTTTGTTTTTCGGTCACAAGAAAATACAAAGTATTTTCTTAATATCTGTATTTCGACAGATAACTTTGTCAAATATCTGTCGAATTGAGATTACAGTCATTTTACAGAGTATTTAATAGAGTAATTATTTTGAGTGTAGATTTTCTGCAAACTAAAATAAAAAACATAATATTATTAGTATTTGACCCGACCCATATAATGAAAATTTAACTTACTCACCTTTTTGTTAGCAATTTTCACGATTATATCCTGATATTTAAAGAGAACTTCATGTTTTTTTCTTGGTTAACAAAAAAAGAAATGATTTTATTTTTTAATTTTTTTGACACATAATTTTTTTTCAATTCCTGAGAACCAAAATGTAATGAAACTTTGATTGCAGAGAACATGTTTCACAACAATTTTCACTTAACTTGTTCTGAATAATTAAAGTGTAATAGTGTATGATTACTGAAGAACCTGTTCTAGAACAAGTGTTGTCAGAATCGGTTCTGAAAAATTTTCCTGGGTTGTTTAAATACCATTTGGTTTTCAATTATGTTCACATATGTCAACCAGAAGCCGAATTAAAGCATTTTGTATTTTTAGGTTATGTTGAATATACTGAAAATTTTCGCTCATAACTTTTGAACCGCTGAACCGATATCGCTCAAATGCAATACCAAACTTCTCGGGAGAACTTCCAATAAATATGTTAAGTTTCAGTCATCTCTGTGCAATATTTTGTCCGTGATAGCATTTTCCACAGACAGACAGAAAGACGGACAGACGGACATCGCTAGAATGTCTTAAAATCAATCAGGCATCATGAATATATCGTCGCTGCTCCGTCGAAATTTGGTATGTGTTTTTAATGAAGTTTTCAGGAGAGCAAAAAAACCGTTTTATTTTGCCATTTTGCCATATTTTATTAAAGTCAAGCGTCTTTAAAATACATAAATATGTTTTATAGATGTGTACCACAAAAAAAAGAATGATTTTTTAGCTAAAACGAAGATATTAACGAATTACATAAAAAACTACACATAACATATTTTGTTGGAACATTTTTGGTATTAATTTTTTCATTTTTGGACATTTTTATACACATGACCGTTTTTGTTCATAAAACTTAAGTTATAAAATTTAATAATAGTGCAAAAAATTGTCATATTCATTAAAGTGATAGTTAATACACTTTTAAATACCATATTTTGTACAAATCTGCATCCAAGTGCTGTTGCTTCAATGAATTTTGTTTTTTTTTTTAGCGAACAAATTTTACTCAAAAAAATGTTCCTGAAATTTGTGCCATGAGATCTGACCATCATTTCTATATAATTGGGGCATGCTTATTTCAATGGTGAAGTCCGTTTTTGAATCAATGGAACATTTTTCATGGAAATCATCGTTAAAGTTATGCACATTTTGTTGCAGTTTTTTTATTAAAAAAATTCTTCTTTTACAAATGCAAATTTGTTTGGTATGGGAAATGGGAATTAGACTCTTAACGATATAATAGTACAAATTTGGATAAAAATGTTTGCGTTAAAATGTTGAAAATCGCGATTTTTCTCATATTTTAATGATTTTGCGATTTTTTTGCAACCCTATAATTAATTTTCCGAATTGATTTCATGTGTATGAAAAGACTAATGTATGTAATTAATTTCTGCAAAAAAACTTTTTAGATACATATAACTTTTTTTGAAAATCGCGAAAAATCGTTTTTTTATAATGGCAGCATCCCTTCAAAATGTGATCTCATACTTAATTTTTTAGTATAGTATGTAAGCATGCCTAAAACCATTATGTTAAAAATTTTAAGCAAAAATGTTTGTATTTGCAAAAGTTTTCTTAACAAAAACTGGTTTTTAACTACACATACCACTTTTTTTTGGAACATTTTCATATGGATTTCACATAGCTACTTTTGCTAACTTCCAAACCATTCAAGATATCGCTAAACGGTTTAGTGGGCAGACGGATGCCCTATAGAGGTTTCATATTATGCAATAAAAAAAAAAAATCCAAAAATGTCACATACCAAATCACGACGGAGCAGCGACGATATATACTTTATGGGGTCCCAAACCGATATTTCGATGAGTTACAAACGGAATGACAAACTTATATATACCCTCTATCACTAAGTGGAGGGTATAAAAAGTACATTTTGGAAAATTCCGTTTTTAGAGAGAGAAAAAATGGGGAAATTAGGGCAATTCGGTACAATTAGCATCTTCTAAACTAAAATAGGATCATCTCGCGAAAATAACATTACAAAAAAAGCAATTTTTTGGAATATTCCACATCTAATAAGGGCAGTATCTCAACCCTTGTGAACCAATTTGCCTGAAACTTAAAATATATAAAAAAGAGACAATTCTAAGGTTGGAGTGTCTCGGCTTATCGGCCATATCGTGGATTTAGTGGTTCAAAAAATGTGTCAAAAAATGGCGAAAAAATCGTTTTTTGGATTTTTGAGCCATTTATTTATAATAAACTATATGATGTTTGCACATGAGAAGAAAGACTTTTTTAGTTCCTATATAATGGTAGCAAAACCTTTGAAATTTTTTTTTAATAAATGTGTAAATTTTGGCGGGTATTTATATGAAGACGATATCATACGATATTCATATGAATACAAAATAATCCTTATTAAATTTAATTCGACACCTGTTTTTGCTCTAGACGATATTCCTTTTAGTTCGGGAGTTATCGAAATTTTCCCGAAGGTCCACATTGTTTCATAAGGGGACAACAAAATTTTGAAACACCAATATGGCCGAAAACCTCAACTTTAAAATCGTCCCTTTTATATATATGGGGGTTTTCGTGTCAACTGACACAACTTTTGAAACCGATGTCTTCCGATCGGGATGAAATTTGCACCAAGGTTAGTCCTATCGGATAGTAGTTCAGACACAATTTTTCAGCGAGATCGGTCAAGGACTCTCTGAGTAAGATGGGGTCGAAATTTGACATTTTGGCCAAAGAGGGGTTTATTCTCATCCATGTAACTTCTTACCTATTGTTTTTAGCAAAATGTGTTCCAAAGAGTTTAGATAGCTATTTCTTCAGTCTTTCGAAAAAAAATTATAAAAAAAATAAAAAAAATTTTTTGGATTTTTTTTCTTAAAAATCTAAAACTTTTTTGACTTTTTCCTCAAATTGGGCCCTTTTTTTTTTTTTTTTTTTTGATTCAAAAGAAAGCTTAGGTCTTTGCCTTTAAGAGCTATCGGGTCGCTTAGTGGGATGCGAGTGGGATATCTATGAAAAAACTTTAACTTTGGAACACAAAAAACGGTTCTTCAATTTGCACTATTAGGCGTGGGATAGCTAACCACTTTTCGATTTCGATCCGCGATACCCTCTAATTTTTAAAGGTTCGAAAAAGAAAGCACGAGCCACAAAATAAGGGCGGCAGGGTGGGCCCCTCATCGGGGTCAAAGTTGGGCGTAAAGAGGTAAAATCCTCAAAAAGCCCCAAAACTGCCCTAGAAACGCCCCTGGAAGGGTGCAATGTGAGACAAACCTCCAATAATTTTCTGCCCCCAACATTTTTCTTGAACATACCTTACCCCTATTTCCACTTTCTATGGGGGCTCCCACACAAAACATTTTTAAAAAATTTGATCCTACCATTTTAACTTACCCTAAAGTGCCCCAAGTGGAGCCAAATGTATGACCGACCCCCATTATTTTATTTATTCCAACATTTTTTGCGAACACACCTACAATGTATCTTTAACCCTTAAGGTGGTCCCCATACATTTTTTTTTATTTTTTATAAATTTGTTTTATTAAACCAGCTCCTACCGCCCCTTCCGTGCCTCCTAGAGAGGCAAAAATTATGACCAACCCCCATTATTTTTTAGTTACCAACATTTTGTCCGAACATAATAACACCCTATCTCCACTCCTTAAGGGGCTCCCATACGTTATAAAAACATGTATTTTTAAGAACTAATAAAAAAATAAAAAAAATGTATGGGGACCCCCTTAAGAGTTGAAAATAAAGGGTAGGTATATTCTAAGAAAAAGTTGGAGATGAAGAAATATTGGGGGTCGATCATATATTTTACTTCCCTAGGGGCACCCTATGGACAGTTAGAGTGGTAGGAGCAAATTTTTTAAAAATGTCATTTTGTATGGGAGCCCCCTTAGGAAGTGAAAATAGAGGTTAGGTACATTCAAGAAAAATGTTGGGGACAGAAAATTAGTAGAGGTCGGTCTCACATTGCACCCCTCCGTGGGCAGTTCTAGGGCAGTTGTGGGGCTTTTTGAGGATTTTAACCTCTTTACGCCCAATTTTGACCCCGATGAGGAGTCATATGGCCCAACCCCACCGCCCTCATTTTTTGGCTCGTGCTTTCTTTTTCGAACCTATAAAAATTAGAGGGTATCGCGGATCGAAATCGAAAACTGGTTAGCTATCCCATTCCTAATAGTGCAAATTGAAGAACCGTTTTTTGTGTTCCAAAGTTTAAAAATTTTTTTTTTCATAGATATTCCACTCGCATCCCACTAAGCGACCCCATAGCTCTTAAAGGCAAAGACCTAAGCTTTCTTTTGAATCAAAAAAAAAAAAAAAAAAAAAAACGGTCCAATTTGAGGAAAAAGTCAAAAAAGTTTTAGATTTTTAAGAAAAAAAATCCAAAAATTTTTTTTTTATTTTTTTTATAATTTTTTTTCGAAAGAATGAAGAAATAGCTATCTAAACTCTTTGGGACACATTTTGCTAAAGACAATAGATAAGAAGTTACATGGATGAAAATAAACACCTCTTTGGCCAAAATGTCAAATTTCGACCCCTTCTAACTCAGAGAGTCCTTGACCAATATCGCTGAAAAATTGTGTCTGAACTACTATCCAATAGGAACAACCTTGGTGCAAATTTCATCCCGATCGGAAGACATCGGTTTCAAAAGTTGTGTCAGTTGACACGAAAACCCCCATATTTAAAGTTTCAGGAAAATCTGTTCATTATGGTTGAGATATTTCCCTTGTAAGAGGGAAAAAGTAATAGAATGGTGGTAAATTGGAAACATTTTCTATTTTCTGAACTACACCTTTTTCAATTGTATTTCAGAAATTATCAATTGTATTTCAGAATTTACCAATTGTGTTTCAGAAATTATCAATTGTATTTCAGAATTTATCAGTTGTATTTCAGAAATTATCAATGGTGTTTCAGAATTTATCAATTTTTTTTTTCAGAAATTATTAATTAATTATTAATGAGTCCATTTTCAACTGTGATACTAGCATTAAGAAAAGTTTAAACTGTGATATTTTTTTTTTTTATTAATTATACATTTATATTTTTGTTTTATTTTTGTGTTTAATTGTACTGTGTGTATTGTTTAAAACCAAATTTAAATTAAAAATAGAAATGTAAATACAAATTCAAGATTTTATATTCAATAAAAATAATCCCTGAAGAGGTAGGAAAACAGCCTACGAAACGTCGGAGGAAAATATGAAATAAATCTTTTATTTACATATAGGAAATAATTAGACCTTGAAAGCCTGTTTGGAAATCCAAAAAACATTAATATAGTAGAAAAAGGTCGATAAATTTTAAAAAACAATTATTAATTGTATTTGAGAAATTTTCAATTGTTTTACGAAGGTTAGTTTCTGAAATATACAATTGATAAATTCTGAAATACAATTGATCATTTCTGAAATACAATTAATAAATTCTGAAACACAATTGATAACATCTGAAATACAATTGATAATTTCTAAAATACAATTGACAATTTCTGAAATACAATTGATCAATTTAATTTTGGACTAAAGGATCCTTGCACGAAAAAAACATTATGAAAAAAGTCCTTTTTCGAAAATTCTCATTTTAAGGGGGCAATAGGGCAATTTGATACTTTTCATACCCTCTGAACAAATGGTCCTAGAAATTCAATATTTGGCACCTGATTTTCCACCAAAAAATAAATTTTTTCAATTAATTTTTTTTTAATTAACAGTTTTTCGATTAATCGAATTATTCTTAACCGTTTGACAACCCTAGTATTTAAACAAGTACAAACATATTTTTTACACAAAAAAAAATTTTTTTTCAATAAAAAGTTTTATTAAAATTAATTTCATTTACCAATTTTAACAACATTTTTATCAACGATTTTTTTTTCAAATTAATTTTTTTGCAATTATTGTTTTTATATTGCTGAGGGTAGTAATATATTTGGCAAGGACGAATTAAAATTTTTACTAGTTATACCCTCCAACTACAGTATGGGGGTATACTGACTTTTTCATTCCGTGTGTAACACATCAAAATATCTGTTGGGGAACCCATAATGTATACATCGTCGGTGCGTCAACCAGAACCGCACAGAAAAAAAAAATTGAGTAAATTTTAATTCTATTCAGTAAGTTTTTAATTGTGTCAAGTAAAAACTTACTCAAAATTATTTTTTTACAAAAAAAAATGTTTTTTTTTTTTTGTTAACTTTTACCAAATATATAATAGAAAAATGTCATAAAGATGAGTTCAAACTTTTATATACATATACAAAAAACTATAAACTTAATGAGAATTCTAAAAACTAGGAGAATAAAAAAACTAAAATACTGTTAAGTTTTTAATAAATTATTTACTTAGTTTTTTTTAAAACTTTTGAGTTCATTTTTAATTGCGTCAATTAAAAAATTACTCAAATTTTTTCCCCCTAGGAGAACTTAACCAACCTCTGGAAAACGCAAATTTCTATAAGTTTTTTTTTGTATTTTTGTTCAACAAATGAAACATTTTTATATTCACAGGAGTACAAAGTCTTGCGATTGTACCCAGGGGATTAAAGAATCTCGCTTTTTTCGGGCCGCCCCCTTTTGACGGCATAGTTAAAATAATAATAATAAATTATAATAGTTAAGTGCAAAAAACAGAATGAAATAAACTTATACGCGTATTCCTCGAGGACAGAGGAGTCCGACTTCCCCCCAAAAAAAACGTCCCTGTCAAAAATTTTTTTTTTAATTTTTTACATGTTGGAAGGTATAAAAGATTCGGCACAGACGAATTTAACACTCTCACTTGTTTTTTAGAATAGTCATTGTAAATTTTTTATGACAAAAAACAAAAAAAACGTTCACTTTATATTTTTAAAGTGTTGAAAGATTTTCTAGAAATCTTCTACTTAATCTATTCTTCCTGACTTCTGTTGTTTTTTAAAAAGTTAAATGTTATTATCCCAATTCCAAAAATAAAATTTGTTAAATTATCCTTACAAAATTGATGATCAAAAAACTTTACCTGTTGCCTAGTTTTTTCTTCTAAAATTTGGTCATAAGAATTCACTCCTTATCATTATCATAAACTCTAATCAAATAGGTAATAAAGTTTTTTGTGTGTTTCAAGGACTCTCGTACATATTTTCAAGGTTCTAATATCAAAACTATACACTTTTCCAACAGTTTAGTCTTAATTTTAGTATTTGCCCAACCATCTAGAAATTACGACAAATAAATAGAAAATTTATGTTACTTTTCACACTTGTTGTTGTTTCGAAAAGAAACAACAAAGCCCAAAAACCAACCTTCATTTCCTCATCTTACACTCTCACACAATTATGGTAATAATCATGTCTAACACTTGTAAAATAACCAAAAATAAGAAAAAGAGAGTCAAAATCATAGCAAATATTTGAAAATACTTGTAGAAAAATCCAAAACAAAAAAAGTCGTAAAATATATCTCGTAAGGCAACGCCTGGGAAAGAAATATGTATACTTTTTTTACGACTTTCTAAGTGGGTAAAAAGATATAAAACTAAAAAGGAAAATCATTCTACACGACTCTAAAATAACTTAATTTGAAAAACAACAAAACTACAACATTTATATAAAAGAAAAACTTCCGATTTTCAGATTATTACTCGTATTATTATTAGTATTGTTGTTGTTGTTGTTGGTGTAATAATGACACTTAGTTAAATGTCAAATTGACAGCATAAGATGGCACAATAACAAAGAGAGAATAAGAACACAAAAAAAATATTTTACGACCTCTTAGTAACACTTTATCCGACCCCTTCTTATTTTTTTTCTGTTTTTGGGAAACTTTATGTTTGTTTGCTTGGCTGCATGGTTGGATTTATACGGTTGGTGGTACAATTCCAATATAATATTTCCGACCAACGTACAAATATTGTTGTGTGTATACTTTTTATTACAACTTACAACAAAACTGGGAACACCAACATGAAAAAAGTCATAAAACTGAACATGATTGTCATAATTTCTATTTATCATGTAATTTGTATAACAATTTGTTGATCGTAAAATGAAATAAAGATATCTACATAAATATGAGTATATATAGTATAATATTATTGAAGCTTTTACTTTTAACAATATACATTTGGTAAATAAAATTATTTAGGTTGCTTCCAAGTACCCTACACTAACTAAATTTAGTTCAAGGGCAATTACATAATTTTAGGATTTTAAGAATAATGTTCGTGTTTGAGCGAAATTTTGATTGCGACTCCGATAACACAAGTTTACAAATTTCGGTGAACTTTTGGATCAGAACCGATGAAAACAAATCTTTGCGTTACTACTGTGTAAAAATTGTGACAAAATCCGCTAATGGCATTTCTCTTCTCTTTATTTTTAACTTTTAAATTTAGTAACACGAAAATCAGAGATTATTCCAAAAATATGACTTGATTTCATATAAAATGGACCTACTGATTCCAAAACTGCAATCCAAATTTTTGTAGCATGTTCTGTTTTTGAGATATTCGCGTTTGTGGTTTTCGCGTGGAAAAATTTTCAAACGCGAATATCTTGTAAACATGCTACAAAAATTTGAACTGCAGTTTTGGAGTCAGGAGGTTCATTTTATATTAAATCAAGTCCTATTTTTTGGAAGCAACATAACAGTGGACTCCTAAAGTGCGAAATGATTGGATTTTTGACTTTTTAACAGCGAATATCTCAAAAACGGTACTTGATAGAAAAAATTGGATAGCGGATTTGGATTCTGGAGAGAAAAATCTATAAGAATCAGTTCCATATTTCACTGGGAGATTTTTGTTGTCGATCAGTATTATTATTTAGCAATAATCCGAAAAAAAGATCTGCTAGGATTCTCGTGTCCGCTTTTAAAACAACCTAAACTTGCTTGAAGAGGGGTGTGTGCTGTTCATTTCTACAGTTGTTATTGAATAAAATGGATATTAATTGTCAAAAATTGTAAAAAAATATCTTGAAAACTAGAACCAATCTCAAAAAAACGGAGTACACTAAGAAAAAAAAAATTTCAAATTAAGCTAAAACAAACTCAAATTAAAAAGAAAACAGTGACAAAAGTCAACAAACTTTGTTTTTGCTTAATTTGAGAATGTTTCTTTTCATTTTTAAAATGGGCGATTAAAAAGTAACTTTTTAAAATCAAAGTTGCTTCATTTTTAATTTAATAGTGAGAAATTTTTAATTTAAGGTTGATATAATTTTATTTTTGTGTTGTTCCATACCATTTTATTTTATTAATAAAAACATTTTTTTATAATTTTAATATTAAACAATTTATTTAAAATAATAAGGAAATAATATGCAGTTTTATATAAAATTTTTGATTTGTTTTTTATGTGAAACCCAGTCTATGTAGCCTGGTAATATAATAAACTTAGGGCTGGTAACTTATCACAAGATAATCAATGATTAGTGCTAATCTATGTTTCCAAATGTCAAGTTTATATGGAAATAATCAATGATTAGTGTTAATCAATGATTAGCATTTGATAAGTTACCAGCCCTTAGACTATATTGACTGTGGTAAAAACTTATATTACTTAAAAATTGCACATTATACTTAACCTGCTTAAACTTAATTATTTTATTAGTTTCCTTTCCGGGAATTGAATCGTAAAGTCCATTTTATAATTCTTGTCAATTATTTTTTCCACGACAACGCCTTTAAACCAGAGAATCCCTTTAACCAAAAAGAACAAAATCAAGTTAGTCAACAAAAAAAAACATATTGAAGTTTATAACTTACCATTGCTTATATGTAGATATTTTACACAAATCTATTTTTTTACAGATATAACTCATTATATCTTAGGGATTATTCATTTTTTAACAAAAAAATTTTTTTTTTTTTGCAAAAGTTAAGAAATGACGCAATATTTTTTTTTTAAATGAACATGTTCAAATTAAAAATGTTTTCATCTCAAAATTTGACATATAATTTTGAAATGTCAATTCACAACTAAAATTAAAATTGTTTGACATCAAATTGAAAATGAAACAATATAGTTTTTAAAATGAAAATTTGAATTGGCAATAATTCAAATTTGTAACGAGTTTTTACGACAGCATAATAAATATGAAATTATTCATTTTTAAATTAAGAGGTTAACAACTTTAAAACAACAGTTTTTATTTTTAAATCAACATATTTCAATATAAATTATAAAATTTTTGGAAAATAATGTAGCATTTTAAAATTAAAAATGAAAATTTTTGATTTAAATATGCTTTTTTCCCTCAGTGTAGATATTTGAATTCAGCGCCTAAAATATCCTTAGAAGTAAGATTGAGTTGATCTGATCCAAAACCCTGTATACTTGTGTAGATTAGATTAGAAAAGGCCCTATGCACTGCGACCAATATGATCTCTTGTGCAGCTTGTGTAACTAACTTCCTGTCTTATGGTAATTTCTTTTCTGAAAAAAAAATGTTTGCCTTTTTAGGGTATACATTAGACTGCCCAGAAAAAAACCAAGTTGTTATTTTCTTGGGGGATACCTGCGAATTTTGTTCCTTTTAGTGCAAAAAAATTTCGGTTTTTTTTTGGGATTTTTAAAATAATATCTAGAGGTCGCGATCTCGCGTTTTATAACGATTTATTTTTTTTGAGTTTTTTATTATTTTAAATTGTTAAATATGATTAATATGATAAAATATTAATAATTTCAGACAAAAAAAAAATTAAATTAAAAATTAAATATCGCTCATTCCATGAGATGTCTCCCAGCATCTAATCAAATGTTCTTTAATTTATTTGAAATTTCGCACACAGGTACACTATGGAGCAATTAAAATAAATTCGTTTTTAGTTTCGCGAAAATCCACGAATTCGCGAACGCGAATATATTCGCGAATTCACGGATTTTCTCGGAACTAACAACTGATTTATTTTAATGGCTTCATAGTGTTCATGTGTGCAAAATTTCAAATAAATTAAGGAACATTTGATTAGATGCTGGGAGACATCTCATGGAATGAGCGATATTTAATTTTTAATTTAATTTTTTTTTTGTCTGAAATTATTAATATTTTATCATATTAATCATATTTAACAATTTAAAATAATAAAAAACTCAAAAAAAATAAATCGTTATAAAACGCGAGATCGCGACCTCTAGATATTATTTTAAAAATCCCAAAAAAAAACCGAAATTTTTTTGCACAAAAAGGAACAAAATTTGCAGGTATCCCCCAAGAAAATAAAAACTTCGCTTTTTTTCTGGGCAGTCTAGTATATATGGTACAGTGGCTCAAAGTAATAATGGAACAGCGTATATTTGTTAGCAGTTCTTTAAAGACAAAGTTTTAAATACTAAACCTGATTGTTATCAATCGACTATTTTTGAAAAAAGTGCTACATAGAAAATTTTCCAAGCTTGAATTTAAGCTTGATAGCGTCCAGATTGAGCAAATATTAAATGAGATACGAGGGTCGCAATGGAAAATGAAATTATTTGTAGATATTTTTTTGAAATTTTTTTAAAAATATTTCTAAGTCGATTTTTTCCAAGTTCAAACATTAAAAATTTAAAAAATTACCCAATAATTTTTATTTAGTCAACAGCTTGTTTTTCCAACAATCCAAACAAAAAATGAAATTTTTTAAATACAATAGAAGAAATCCGCATTTTTTGACCTCCAACTCTTTCGACCACCAATTTGTTGTAAACAAAGAAAATATTTTATTGTTTATTAATTTGAGTACATCTAAGTATATAGTAATGAGATATAAGAATAATTAAAATTGTTCTTTGTTTACAAAAAATTGGTGGTCAAACGAGTTGGAGGTCAAAAAATGCGGATTTCTTCCACTGTATTTAAAAAATTTCATTTTTTGTTTGGGTTGCTGTAAAAACTAGCTAATAACTAAATAAAAATTATTGGGTAATTTGTTAAATTTTTAATGTTTGAACTTGGAAGAAATCGACTTAGAAATATTTTTAAAAAAATTAAAAAAAAACATCTACAAATAATTTCATTTTCCAGTGCGACCCTCGTATCTCATTTAATATTTGCTCAATCTGGACGATATTAAGCTTAAATTAAAGCTTGGAAAATTTCCTATATAGTACTTTTTTCAAAAATAGTCGATTGATAATAATCAGGTTTAGTATTGATAACTTTTCCTTTAAAGAACTTCTAACAAATATATGCTGTTCCATTATTACTTTGAGTCACTGTATAATATTATTGAAGCTTTTACTTTTAACAATATGTACAATTTTGTAAATAAAATTATTTAGGTTTCTTCCAAGTACCCTACACTAACTAAATCTAGTTAAAGGACAATTACATAATTTTAGGATTTTAAGAATAATGTTCGTGTTTGAGCGAAATTTTGATTGCGACTCCGATAACACAAGTTTACAAATTTCGGTGAACTTTCGGATCAGAACCGATGAAAACAAATCTTTGCGTTACTACTGTGTAAAAATCGTGACAAAATCCGCTAATGGCATTTCTCTTCTCTTTATTTTTAACTTTAAAAATTAGTAACACGAAAATCAGAGATTATTCCAAAAATATGACTTGATTTCATATAAAATGGACCTACTGATTCCAAAACTGCAATCCAAATTTTTGTAGCATGTTCTGTTTTTGAGATATTCGCGTTTGTGGTTTTCGCGTGGAAAAATTTTCAAACGCGAATATCTTGTAAACATGCCACAAAAATTTGGACTGCAGTTTTGGAGTCAGGAGGCTCATTTTATATTAAATCAAGTCCTATTTTTTTGGAAGCAACATAACAGTGCGAAACAAGGTTGGCAATCGATACACACCCATAATAACGGTATTTGGCTATTGTATCGCAACCAATAAAGTTATGGACATTTTTATAAGCGATTATGAAAGTCGATGAAATTTCTAGTATTTTTGATGTATTACTTCGTGTTTGTACCGGTTCATTTTCGTTATATAGGCCAATACCTTTAAACTACCGTTTCAAACGGTATTATAAAGGTACACTCAAAGAATTATGTAGGTAAATTCAAGTGAATATTCACTTAAAACAAATGAAATTTTATTTAAAAACCATTCCACTGTTTTTTCATTTAAAATAAAAACACATTACAGTCAATTTTAAATGTTAATTTAATGACTAACCAAAACATTAAAAAACAAGTGAATATTCAGTTATTTTGTATTGAAAAACAGTAAAACTATAGGAGAAATTTTTTACTGCCGAAATTAAATGTAACAGAAAATTCCTTTTTAATACAGTAAATTATTTTTTTTAAACTACAGAAACAGTAAAAAAATTAAATCCTTTATAAAATAAGTGATTTTTCTTTTAAAATGACTTTACTGATTACTTTTTAAAATAACCTACAAACAGTTAATGACATAATTTTCTTAGTGTATTGGCCTATATTTCGAAAACCAACCGGTACAAACACAAAGTAACACATTTAAAATACTAGAAATTTCACCGACTTTAATATTCGGTTTAAAAAATGTCCATATCTTTATTGTTTGCGGGACAATAGCCAAATACCGTTATTCTGGGTGGGTATCGATTGCCATCCTTGGTGCGAAATGATTGGTTTTTTGACTTTTTAACAGCGAATATCTCAAAAACGGTACTTGCTAGAAAAAATTGGACGGCGGATTTGGATTCTGGAGAGAAAAATCTATAAGAATCAGATTCATTTTTCACTTGGAGGTTTTTGTTGTCGAACAGTATTGTTATTTAGCAATAATCCGAAAAAATGATCTGCCAGGATTTTCGTGTCCGATTTTAAGACAACCTAAACTTGCTTGAAGAGGGGTGTGTGCTGTTCATTTCTATGTTTTCACTTTTTATTGAATAAAATGGTAAAAAAATATCTTGAAAACTGGAACCAATCTCAAAAAACGGAGTAGATATTTGAATTCGGTCCCCCAAAATATCCTTAGAAGTAAGATTGAGTTGATCTGATCCAAAACCCTGAATACTTGCGAAACTCACTTCCTGTCTTAAATATTTTTGCCCGATTTCAATAATCTTTGGGCTCTCGAATGTGTTTGAGATTACTATAGACCATATTGTTATTCATAGACAGTCCAAATTCAAAACAATCGCCAATGATCGTCTTACTAGAAAATTGATGGCGTTTCTATCAAAGCGTTAAAGATAGGTTGTAAGTGGCTGCTGACATTTTACGTCAACACACGTAGACTCTGAGGTCCATTGTGATACCACGGGACTGTAATAGGTTTCCCTACTAGTCCCTGTCATTAAACCAATTTTAGCTTCTAACGAAACTCCTTAGATATTGAATTTTGACATCCGACAAATCAGAAGATCGTACAGCTCCCTAGATCCCAGTGAAGCAAGTCTCTGACCAGAAAGTGCCGGGAAATGGCAGATAAAGTTTTCGATAGTTTCCAACTCCTCTTCATCCATGCAACTCCGCCAAAAGTCATTCGACGGCACATAACATATAAGACAGGGTCCGGTAATTATAGCAACCACCTTCGAAATCTCTCCTCTTGGAAGCGATATCAGCTCAATTGTACGCCCCTGATTAATAGAAGGCCAAATCAGTCGTATTATCTCACACGTCCATCCATTTGCTCATCTTTGATTAGTCTCCGTTGGGGAACAAAAGCCGTAGGTTTGCTTGCAAGATTTTAGAGGCATACCAACACATTCCAATTCTGTTGAAACCTGTAAGGTAGTTCCTAGTCTTGCAAGCTCATCGGCTTTGCAATTCCCTGGAATGTAACAGTGCCCTGGGACCCATATAAGTCGTATGTTAAACTGCTTGGCCATCTCATTTAAAGACGTGCGGCAGTTAAGGGCAGATCTTGTTTTCAGAAACATTTTATCCAGATACTTGAGCGCGGCTTGACTGTCAGAATAGTTGTTGACTGCGGTTTTAGACAAGACATTGCAGCTCAACCAGTCAGCCACTTCCTTTATTGCCAGCATCTCTGCCTGGTAAACACTGCAATGATCTGGCAATCTTCGAGCCAAGCTCAATCCAAGCTCTTCCGAATAGACTCCAAAGCCCACTTGCTCGTGCAGCCTCGATCCATCTGTGTTAAAAATTTAAGGTGACTCCACTTCCCGGAATGTCCCCCATCTAAGACTCCCTGGATGGTATCATAGTGGTAAAGTGGCGTTCAAAAAGGCTCATAGAGGGAGCACAGTCCACATTTTGTGGTATTGTTATATTCTTCGAGATCGCGCTATGGCCACAATCGCTGCTCCTCCATTGCAGCATGCCATTAAGTCGAATTGCCGACGTAGCTGCATACTGCCTACCCAATATGTCCAATATGGTATCAGGTGAAGGAGGATTTCTAATGCAGCCGTAGGTGTAGTACGAAGAGCACCAGTGATGAACATCACCGCCATTCTCTGCACCTTCGTGATAAAGACGCAGTTCGCATTTTTTTCTAAAGCGGGCCACCAGACTGTGATTCCATACAGCAGAATTGGACTCACCACTGCTGTATAGATCCAATGAACGAATTGAGGGCTAAAACCCCATTGTTTTCCAATGGGGTCGTTGCTTTTCTCACCCGTTCCTGAATATTACGCCTGAAATTCAACTTTCTATCCCTTGCTGCTCTCCGGAGAAGCAAGACCTTTTGGTCATTCGTCAAAATATTGATAAAAAAATGCTAGTGAGATTATACTTGCCGGAAATCAATAAAAACAAGTAAAAAAGTTAAATTCGGCCTTGCCGAATGTAGAGATACCCTCCACAATTTCAAAAAGATTATTGCAAAAAACTTTATTTAAAAGGAAATTACTTTTGAAAAAAAATTTTTTTTTTTAAAAAAAATTTCCGCGAAAAAAAATTTCGTAAAAAAAAATCCGCGATTTTTTCTTTTTTGTCAAAAAATATGTTCGTACATGTTTAAATACCATTTGGTGTTCTATTATGTTCAAATATGTCAACCAGAAGCCGAATTAAAGCATTTTGTATTTTTAGTTATATTGAATGTACTGAAATTTTTGAGGTGTGCTTACATTTTCGTTCATAACTTTTGAACCGCTAAACCGATATCGCTCAAATGCAATACCAAACTTCTCGGGAGAACTTCCAATAAATATGTTAAGTTGCAGTCATCTCAGTGCAATATTTTGTCCGCGACAGCATTTTCCACAGACAGACAGACGGACAGACGGACATTGCTAGAATGTCTTAAAATCGATCGGGCATCATGAATATATATACTTTATGGGGTCCCAGATCGATATTTCGATGAGTTACAAACGGAATGACAAACTTATATATACCCTCTATCACTAAGTGGAGGGTATAAAAATATACATAGTATCATAGGTGGGATCTCTTCAGAAGAATTTAGAATTTCCGCTCAATTCAAGTGTACCACAAGTTTCTTTTCTCAATTCTTATTTTCTTAAATGATCTTCTACCTCAAACTTTCATCTTTTAAAGAGGACAGCAAAATTTTTTATTAATTTTCCTTCGGCCAAGCCTTTTTGAAGTTGGGGTCATGCGACAGAATTTGAATGACACCCTCAACCGTGATCTTTATACTTTTACAGAGTTAGGTCGTACCGTTAGGTCAACCGTGATCTTTCTACTTTTACAGAGTTAGGTAGTACTTTGTGGACCATGTTCACAGGATTATTAATGACAATAGCGTATCCGACTCTATGCATTTATTAGAGCATCGTCGGAATTTAGGATATGTTCTGTTGAAGTGAACTCACTAACAGAACCCGATTCTTATTCCTAATACTCGCTGTCCAGTCTGTGGAAAAACACATTATAGAGAAAATGCGTTTATCAGTCGAACTATCTGTACGTGCCCAGTGCCCAGCAACTCTTCAATTTCCAAGAAAAAGATAGCAATATTATCGATTTATTTAAAATACAATCCAGGTTCAAATCCAGTTGGGACTTAAAAAAGCGAAAAGTTTTTTCTTAATATGAGAAAGATAATTTATAAAAGAAAATGGATAAAAGTAAAAACAAAAGGATATACAATTTTTTTTATTGTATTTTCGCATGACCTACATCAGATATTTCCCCAAAGAAGTCTTAGGTGAAATATCCCCAGAAAGTCAGCATGCGCTGACTACTGCTGATTTTTAATGAGAACATTTTGAAAATTTATATGAAACTGTCAACTCATTGCCAGTACATAGAGATGTCTTGTGGATGTCAGCAGTGACTCTGACATGTCACCGCGCCGTCACAGAGGATGGCTCAAGGACGTTGCCAACTGGGTCGATAGAACTACAACGGTGATTTCTTTTTTTTAGCGTTTTCTTTTTGCATTTTTCATTCATAAACTTTTTTTTTTCAAACCCGTCATTTTCCATAAGGTGTTTGTAATTCGACCATTTCAATTATTATACTCTTCTTTCTACTTGTTATTATTTCAAGTTGTAAAACATGTCATGCATAATGTTGATGAACAGAAAAATCGTAAAATCTTGACACAATATTATTACAACTTGTTGATAAGAATCAACTTAAAATAAATGTCTGTCTGGATGGTTGGTTGGATGGTCTGGTTCATTGAGAATTTAATATTTTCCAATTTTTATGTGCAATTCATGTATGACATCCGACAATCATTGCTTGACATTTATGACAATGAAAAATCTAAAAATGTTTTAAAAACATGGCCCACAAATATAAAAATGAGACAAAATACAATGAACTCTTTTGTAAACGTCCAGCCGCGGGAGTAAAAGTGAAAAGGTTCCATTGAGTAGAACAAGTAGAAAAAGTGTCAAGGTTTAATTTTTATACTTTTGTTGTACAATTCCAAAAAATTTCTTTTCGTTATTTTGTTTCAGAGAGATTTTACGACTTTTAAATAGACTTGTTAGACAGTTTTACGATTATTAACATGTTTTTCTTTTTTTTGATTATATTTCTTGAAATTTTTATGGTTTTTATAACAAATTTATTTGTTAGTATTTTTATTGGTTTTTTTGGGGGAAGTTCTTCTTTATTGATTATAAAAACAAGAGGAAGAGGAAAAGGTTTAAGTTGCTGTCAAAAATGACCTCGGTTAATTATTATTGTTATTAAGATGATGATGTTAATGAGGACATCGTAAATTTTTCAATTGAGGGTCATACAGTGATTTAAACGAAGAATAAAAGTGGTTTAAATTTAAAAAATTAAAAAAAAAAAAACAAGTAAAAAATTATAGTCGGACAAGATTGACCATATAATAAAAAGTACCAACATTTTAAAATAAGGGCCAAAGCAAAACATTTTATTAAAAATTATATTTTATATAAAGTACCAAAACAATTATTTTTTATGAAAAGTATTAAAAAAAATGTTTTTTATAAAAAGTACCAAAATAGTTGTTTTTTTATACTGTTTTAGTACTTCTTTTCTTTTTTGGTTAAAATTACAATTTTAATACTTTTTTAAAAAAATATTTAAAAAAGTACTTTTTTGGTTATGAAAAAGTACCATTTTTGTACTTTTATGAAATTTAACTAGTTTGATCATTTTTATAAAAAAAAACACAGCTTCGATACTTTTTATAAAAAAAATCTATTTTGGCACTTTTTATAAAAAAAGTTATTTTAGTACTTTTTATAAAAAAAAAAACTATTTGTACTTTTACTACATTACCATAGCCGATCACATTGCGGCCTGGTGCATCTAGAGTGAGTTGCATCTAATTCAGTGCAAGCAGTATAAAAGTTCGAAATTTCACATGGATGCAGTAATGAAAAATTTCTACTTTTGTACTTTTTATGAAAAACTTATATTTTGTTCACTTTTTATGAAATAGTTTTATTTTGGTACTTTTTATAAAAAAACGGTTTTGGTGCTCTATATAAAAAATAAACAATTTTTGGTACTTTTTATAAAAAAGTACTATTAGCTATTCTTTATAAAAAATATTATTTTGGTACTATTAATACAAAAAGTAGGATTACTTATTAGTACTGTTAATAAAAAAACAATTTTGAAGCACCAAATAAGGAATAAGTTAAAAGTTCCTAAATAGTACTTGTTCATAAAAACTACCAACATGTTTAAAAATGGGTCACAGCAGAACATTTTAATGAAAAGTATTTTTTATATAAAGTACCAAAATAATTTTTTTTTTTTTTTAAGTATCAAAATAGTTCTGTTCATAAGAAGTACCAAAATGATTTTTTTTTTGTATATAATGTTTTAGTACTTCTTATAAACAAGTACTATATTGGTAAAAAGCACTATTTTAAAACTGTTTTAAAAAAATTTAAATACTTTTTTAGTTATGAAAAAGTACCATATTTGAACGTTTATGAAATTAAACTATTTTGGTACTTTTTATAAAAAAACACACAGTTTCGATACTTTTTATAAAAAATCTACTTTCGTACTTTTTATAAAAACAGTTATTTTAATACTTTTTATAAAAAAAAATATTTTTTAGTACTTTTTATACAAAAGTACTATTTGTACTTTTACTACATTACCATAGCCGATAACAATGCAGACTCGTGCATCTAGAGTGAGTTACATCTTATTCAGCGAAAGCAGCGCTGCAGTTATCAAAAAGTACCATTTTAGTCCTTTTTTTTAAAAGTTCTATTTTGGCCTTTTTTATGAAAAAGTTATATTTTGGTAATTTTTATAAAAAAAAAAAAGGTTGGTGCTCTTTATAAAAAAAATGTTGGTACTTTTTATAAAACAACTATTATGGCACTTTGAATTAAAAAAGTACTATTTTGTGTTCTTTATAAAAAATACTATTTTGGTATTCTTAATAAAAAGTGTAGTGTTTTGTAGCACCAATTTAAGAATAAGTTATATGTTCCAAAATTGTACTTTTTCATAAAAAGTACCAACATTTAAAAAAAAAAAGACCGAAGCATTTTAATAAAGAGGCCTGTCACAGACTTAATTCCGTTCGGATTTGGAAAAAGTGGTTTACTCGTAAAACGCAAATCGAATATTTTTTTCGGAATGAAACCACTTTTATGCAATTCAATTCCACTTTGATTTTTAAAAGTGATTTCATTTCGAAAATTATAATATTCGTTTTGTGTTTTAGGAGCAAAACCACTTTTTCCACATCCGAACGGAATTGAGTCTGTGACATGCCCCAAAAAGTATTTTTTATATAAGTACTTAAACAGTTAATTTTGATTAAAAGTACTTTTTTTGGTACTTTTTAAAAAATAGTACTATTTTGGTACTTTTTATAAAAAAAACTGATTTGGTACTTTTTATAAAAAAAACAGTTTTGGTGTTTTTTTTAAAAAACTATTTTGGTACTTTTTATAAAAAAAGTACTATTTTTATTCTCTACAAAAAAACTACTATTTTGGTACTCTTAATAAAAATCTTTATAAAAAGTACTATGATGATACAATTTTGTAGCACCATTAAAGAATAAGTTAAAAGAACAAATATAGTACTTTTTCATAAAAAGTACCAACATTTTTAAAAAAAACATTTGAATAAAAATTATTTTTTTTATATAAAGTGGTACTGAAATTCCAAAATCGTTTTTATATACTGTTTTGGTACTTCTTTTAAAAGAGTACAGTTTTGGTAAAAAGATACTGTTTCAATATTTTTTTTTAAAAAATATTTAAAAAAGTACTTTTTATGAAAAAGTTTTTTTGGTACTTTTTATGTTTATGAAAAAGTTCTATTTTGGTACTTTTTATGAAAATGTTTTGTTTTGCAACTTTTTATAAAAAAACGGTTTTGGTGCTCTTTATAAAAATCAATTTTGGTATTTTTTATAACAAAAAATATGAAAGTTGTTGCTTTTTATGAAAAAGTTATATTTTGGTACTTTTTATGAAAAAGTTCTGTTCTGTAACTGTTTTTTTATAAAAAACAGCTTTGGTGCTCTTTATAAAAAAACAATTTTGTTGCTTTATATAAAAAAAAATTGGTACTTTTTATGAAAAAGTTCTGTTTTGTAACTTCTTTTTTAAAAAAAAAAACGACTTTGGTGCTCCTTATAAAAAAACAATTTTGGTACTTTTTATAAAAATATATTTTGGTACTTTTTATAAAAAAAAATTTTTGTACTTTTTATAAAAAAATATTTTGGTACTTTTTATAAAAAAATTCTTTTCGGTATTCTTTATAAAAAAATATTATTTTGGCACTTTTTTAAAAAAGAAGAATTTTCTTACTGTTTATAACAAAATACTTTTTTTGGACTTTTTATGAAAAAGTTCTATTTTGGTACTTTTTATAAAAAAAAACTGTTTTGGTAAAAAAAATAACAATTTTAGTACTTTTTATGAAAAAAAAACTTTTATAAGAAATACAAAAAATTATTTGTTATTAAAAGTACCAAAGTAACCATTTTTATTTAAAGTTTTAACCACTACCGCAATTCACTAACCTTTCAACGACAAAAATCTGTAGTTAAATTTTCAAAATTTGATAATTACCGACAACTTTCGTTAAAAGTGTTTCTATAACATTTTTCTACCGAACTTTGTTATATAAAATCGTCGGTTCTCCATACAATTTCAAACTAAACAAATTAGTACATTTTCATTAAAAGTACGAAATAGTACTTTAAATAAAAAGTACCAAAATTGTTTTTTTTATATATTGTTTTAATACTTCTCATAAAATAGTACTATTTGGGTAAATAAGTACTATTTTAATAATTTATTTTAAACTTTTTTTACTTTTATGAAAAAGTTCTGTTATGATACTTTTTATAAAAAAAAAAAAAGTATTTTGGTACTTTTTTAAAAAAAAAATATTTTTATACTATTTATAAAAAAAAAATTTAATACTTTTTATAAAAATAGTACTATTTGGTATTTTTTTATAAAAAAGTAATAATTTTGTACTTTTTATAAAAGTAGGATTTTAGTACTCTTTATCAAAAAGTACTATTTTAGTATTGTTTTCTTAAAAAGAGCTATTTTAATACTTTTTATATTTCGTATTAAAAAAGTATAACTTTGGTACCTTTTATAGCAAAGAAACATTTTTGGAGTAATTATAAAAAAAAAAATTTTATAAAAAGTACAAAAAACGTAATTGTTATAGAAAGAACCAGCCAATATAAACCTTTACAAAATCGTACCTTTTGATAAAAAAAAGTAACAAAATTGTACATTTTTTATAAAAAGTACCAAAATAGGACTTTTATTTAAATAAATTTCAATGAAACTCTATTTTATTCATAAATTACACATGGAAACTATTACACTATTACGCTATTATTTTCGGCTTTATGCATAAAGCCGAAAATCACACGAGAAATTATACATGAAGTGGCAACACTGAGCGAAAGGCTCCCAGAAAAAGGTGAAAAAGACCCCAGAGAGAGTTTTATCATTCTTTTAATTCCTTCTTGCAGTATCTTGAGTAATTTTAGAATTATTATTTTTTCTAACCACTGTGCTTCATAAAATAATTTAATTTGTTGTCTTTTTTGTTTTTGGAATACGTGTATCATAAAAATTATGTATTTAAGTTTTACAACTGTTAAATTGTATTTAATTTTCCTGAAATAAAATTTTTGGTCGATTAAAACATGATAAATTTTTTGATTTGTTGTTTTGATTTTTTCCTGTGGATTTATTGTTTTCTATCATAATTTGTTGTGTTTTGTTTTCTATGATAACAACAAGATGTCATAAAATATCAACATGATAATAAACATAAAAAGTAATAAAGTTGGTACATTTACGAGTATTATCAAAAGAGTATTTGTTTTTACAGACACTTGGTTTTTTACAACAGCTTAAGATTGGTTTACTGGCATTGCCACCTGTTTGAGTGTACTAGAGCACATTGGTGGAAGTTCAAAAAAGGGTGGGCAAAAATGTTAGAAAAGAAAATACAAAAACTTCAGAGAATCGTGGGATTCTAAGAGTTCAAAAAACATTAGGATTTTGTTAAAAACTTAGTCTGGGTTTTTGGAAATTTCGATTCTTAGGAGGTAATAAAGTGTACTTTTGGTACTTTTTATATTTTCTAAAATAATGGTCCAGATACTCGAAATGTAGAGTTCTCCAGCAAAAAAATCATTCTGAAAAAATAAATTTTTGAAAATTCCGATTCTAAGGGGTTAAAAATGTCTAAAATAGTGAAATTAAGTACTATTTTTATTTCTCCTGAAATAAAGCCCATAAAAACGTGAAATTTTAAATATAGGACCTTGAAAGAAAAACAGACCAACATTATGAAAAAGGTATCTTTAAGGAGTTTGAATGGTGAAAACAGGTAAACATTTTTACTTTTGTACATTTTCTAACTCCTGAAATAATGGTTCACTTGAAATTTGGAATGGATCATTAAAAAAAAACGCTGTGTGTAGTTTGGTACTTTTTCCATCTCCTAAAATAAAAGTCCAACTGGATTTTTGAAATGTAGCATCCTCCATCGAAACAAAACATTCTGACAAAACACTGTTAGGAATTTCTAATACTAACATGGGAAGTATCTCAACCCTTATGAACCGATTTCGTCATCCCCTTATGAAACATTGTGGACCTTCGGGAAAATTTCGTTAACTCCCGAACTAACACGTCTAGAGCAAAAATATGTGTCGACTTAAATTTAAGCCTCTAATGGGGTGTGTCGGCTTAGCTGCCAACTTAAGAATTCTCTCTTTTATATATATTTTAAGTTTCACGCATATCGGTTCAAAAGGGTTAAAATTCATCCCTTGTAAGAGGGTAAAAAAGGGTAAAAAATTGTACTTTGGTACTTTTTTGATATCCTAAAGTAATGGCCTTTTAAACTTGATATTTTAAATCCAGGTCCACACAAAAAGTGACTGGCTTAATAATTTGGATTAAATCTATTAATCAAAAAATTTTTAATGAATCAATCATTGTTTTGATCAAAGTTTATCTAATTTAATTTTACTGTCGATTTTTCAATTGGTATAACAATTTTCTTCCTAGAAGGAGTTTCAATCAAAAAATTTATTGAAACCGCGTTTTTCGTGATTAAAATTCATTTGCAATTCTTTCTGTGTAGGAAAAACCACCATTTTTTTTACAAATTTCAAATGGCCTTATAATGTGTCACAAGACATTTTTTTATTTTTCAAAAATTCAAAATTGTGGTGGAAATTTTCCAAAAATTAAAGTGTGCCGCGAGTTAAAATGAACGGAATTTACTAGATTTTTTTGTAAAATTATCTTGGAAATTTGTAAAATTCCAAAAAAAAAATTGTAAAATTACAAAAAACAAGTAAAAAAGTTAAATTCGGCCTTGCCGAAATTTGTAAAATTCCAAAAAAAATTGAAAAATTACAACAAGTATAAAAGTTAAATTCGACTTGGCCAAATCTATGAATACCCTCCACAATGCCATTTTTAAATAATAGTGAATTTTTTAATGTAAAAAAAATTAACAATTTTGATTAGAAATATTTTATTTTGAGTAAAAAACTTATTTTTGTAAAAAAATTTTTTCGAGTGTAAATTTTTTTTTAGTGTAAAAATATTTCTGAGTGACAAAAATACTCTGTAAAGTAATTTTGGTGCTAATAATTGTTTTTAAAGCTTGTTTTTTAAAACTCAGGGTTTTCAACACGTGAATTTTAGGTGAAACCAATCTGAAATTCAGGGTTTTGCTTATAACTTTGGAACCACTGGACCGAGTTGGCTTAGATTTGAAAAGAACTGGAACAGAGGAACGACAAATATAGATGCCACACTTCAGCACTCTCAGGATTGTCGTTCGAAAGTTACCGTGTGGTTTATCTCGTAAATTCATGAAAAACCCTTGCTGAAATTCAGTCTTTTGCTCAAACCTGTTGAACCACTTTAAAACTTTTGAAAGTCTTTCAAAAGTTAGCGTGTTTTCAACAGACAGACAGACAGACGGACAGACGGACGAACGTACGTCGATAGATCGTCTTAAAATCGATTGAGGATCATGAATATATATACTTTATGGGGTCTTGGACCAATATTTTGAGGTGTTACAAACGGAATGACAAACTTATATATACCCTCTATCACTAGAGTGGAGGGTATAATAATCGGATTTTACTTTTTTTGTTTGGAACATATTGGAAAGCAAAAAATATGCATTTTTCGATAATTTTGTCATAAGCTTATAATTTATTTGTTAATTCAATCATTATTTTGATTGACTATAAATACAAAATTGATCAATATTTTGATAAAAATCAAAAAAATGTTTGATTGAAAAAATTTTCAATCTATCACCTACAATTTGATGATTGGTATAAAATATTTTTTTAATTGGAGGAGTTTCTATCAAAAAATTGATTGAATCCGCGTTTTTGTTGATTGAAATTCGTTTTAAATTTTTTCTGTGCACTTAGTTTTTTAATGAGCACTGAGGGTTTCTCCTATTCATCCTTTGCTACTGTAATTGAAGGACCTAAGACTCTTAAAACCTAGCCCAGTTCACACTTGGACAATGTGACATTATAAAAACTCCTTATAGAAGTTGCAAAACTTATCGAAGGCTTATATTCAAAATCATCTATCTCGTATTTTCAAGAATATTATTTTTTAATAACTAAATATTTAGTTAAGCATGTTTTTCTTGTTTTTTTTTTTGCAAATTTATTGACCTTTTTGGTTTTTCTCTATCTCATACAACTCATTTTTTTGAATGCAAAACTGTCTATCTCACCAAAAAATTATTTTACAAATATGTTTTTTAGAAGTTTTTGCATGCATCTAGCAAAATTGTTTACATTTTTAAAATTTGGTTTTAAAATGGATTTAAACAATGCAAAACCCTCTATCTTATTATTTTTTTTCGTGCAAAAAATCGGCAATAGCACAAAATTAAAAAAAAATAAACAGTTTCTTGATTTTCCTTCAATATCATATATTTTAAGATAGAGTGTTTTGAATATAATCCCTCAATATGCTATTCTTCAATAAAAACTCTTGTAATATTTTGTCTAACTAAAACTAATCCATAAATAAGATTAAACATTTAATATTAAGTATACATAATTTTAAATTATACCACCAAAACGAATTGATTTTTCATAATACCAAAACCATATCAAGAAAAGTCACACATTCTACGACGAGTGAAATCAAGATGATGAATTTTTTTCTGGGTCTTCAAAATGACTTATACTGTAAAGCAAACAGATTGATCTAAAAATATCCTTAAAAGTACAGCCTTTTAAATATTATTGAAATTTTTAATATTCATATGCATATGTACCATCCATCGAGTGCAGAGTAGGGCAAAAAAGGTGTTGAATTTCAACAAAGTTAATATTTTTAAAATATTTTAGGACCCTTGCTAAGAAAAACACAATAGGATAAGAAAACATGAAATAAAATTAAAAAGAGAGACAGAAGAAAGTGAAAGCGCTTGAAAAAAAATTACAAAAACTAAAACAATTGTTTTTAAACGCGTAAATGGCATTAACCACGCTCCTGATTGTTTTGTTCAATTTGGTTGCGCCCTCCTTTTTTTCATCACAATTTAAGTGAATGCAATGTTGTTTCGAAAAATTTCTAAAATTTTCGAATAGTTTTTTTTTTTCTAAAAGAAAATCTAAAGAACATAGAAGAACACATTAGCTGCAATTGTTTGAACAGAAAAAAAAGATCCTTTTACATTTGAAAGAAACCTTTTCTTGGTTGTTGTTACATTTATGTCCTTTTTAAATGAAAATTCGTGGAATCTTACACTTTGTACATGCAAACATGCATACAAAAATTTTTGACTCTTAAATTTAATTTTCGGGGTATTTCATCATCATCATCATCAACTTTATCTCAGTAATTTCGTGTTCTTGTTTTTTTTTTTTGTAATTTAGGAAATTGTTGTTGGTACCTGAATTTGACTGGTGATGGTGGTAGTTAGTAAGAATGTTAGTTGTTACTTTTGCTGCTAAACTAAAAGTAGCATGTCCTTTAGTTTTTTGTTTTGTTCTCTAGCATTGTTGTTGTTAGTTAACCCTACAAATTTTAAACAAACAAAAAAAATTCTAGAATCTAGGAATTTTCTATTGAAAATTGATAAAACAAAACTTTCTATAGAAAATTCCATAAATATTGATATTTCGATAACTTCAATTTTTCTCTAGAAAATTCTATTGTTGTCTTTATATCGATTACTCAAAATTTTCCATAGAAACATCTACAGTTATCGATATATCGATAGAAAATTCTATAGTTATCGATATATCGATAACTTTAAATTTTCTATAGAAAATTTTGTAGTTATTGATATATCGATAACTTAAAATTTTCTGTTGAAAATTCCATAGATATCGATATATCGATAACAGAAACTTTTCTATATAGTTACTGTTACATCGACAACAGAAAATTTTCTATAGAAAATTCTATAGATATCGATATATCGATAACAGAAAATTTTCTATAGAAATTTCTATAGTTATCGATATATCGATAACAGAAAATTTTCTGCAGAACTTTCTATAGTTATAGAAACATCGATAAAGAATTTTTTTTTATAAAAAATTTTATAGTTATCGATAGCAGCTTTTTTAGAAAATTCTCTAGATCTCGATATATTGATAAAATTCATTAGGTTTTGGTACACCGATAACAGAAAATTTTCTATAGAAAATTTTGTAGTTATCAATATATCGATAACAGAACATTTTCAGTAGGAAATCCTATAGTTATCAATATATCGATAACAGAAAATGTACAGTTATCGATAACAGAATACTTTCCATAGGAAATTCTATAGTTATTGATATATCGATAACTGAAAATTTTCTTAAGAAAATTATACAATTATTGATATATCAATAACAGAAAATTTTCTTAAGAAAATATCTAGAGTTATTAATATATTGACAAAATAAATTTTCTCTAGAAAATTTTACACTTATCGATATATCGATAACAGAAAATTGTTTGTAGAGAATTTTAGAGTTATCGAAATATAGTTAAATCAATATTTTCTATAAAAAATTAAATTGTTATCAATATACTAACAACTTAAAATTCTCTATAGAAAATTCTATAGATATTAATTTATCGATAACTTAAAATTTTCTACATAAAATTTTTTAGTTATTGATTACTCAAAATTTGCTAATGAAAATTCTAGATATCGATAACTAAAAATTTTCTTTAGAAAACTCTTAGTTATCGATAACAAAAAATTTCTACACAAAATTCTATAGTTATCAATATATCGACAACTCAAATTGTTTTATAGAAAATTTTACAGTTATCGTTATAGTTATCGATATAACGGTAACTCAAAATTTTTATATAGAAAATTCAATAGTATCGATATATCGATAACTCAATTTTTTTTTAGAAAATTCTAAAGTCAAAATTTTCTTAGAAAATTCAACAGTTATCGATATATCGATTACTCAAATTTTCTTAGAAAATTCTCATGGAAAATTTTATAGTTATCGATATATAGATAACTCAAAATTTTCTATAGAAAATTCTATAGTTATCGATATATCGAAAACTCAAAATTTTCTATAGAAAATTATATAGTTATCGATATATTGATAACTCAAAAAAATATATAGCTATCGATATATCGATAACACAAAAAAAAAACATAGTTATCAATACATCGATAACTCAAAATTTTCTATAGAAAATTCTATAGTTATCGATATATCGAAAACTCAAAATTTTCTATAGAAAATTCTATAGCTATCGATGTATCGAAAACTCAAAATTTTCTATAGAAAATTCTATATTTATCGATATATCGATAACTCAAAAAAATCAATAGCTATCGATATATCGATAACTCAAAAAAATATATAGTTATCAATACATCAATAACTCAAAATTATCTATAGAAAATTCTAGTTATCGATATATCGATAACTCAAAATTTTCTCTAGAAAATTCTGTAGTTATCGATATATCGATAACTTAAAATTTTCTAGAGAAAATTCTATAGTTATCAATAAATCGATAACTCAAAATTTTTTTATAGAAAATTCAAAAGATATCGATACATTGATAACTTAAAATTTTCTATTGATAACACTGTGCTACAAATGACCAAAAATAAAATATGCAGGGGTTCTCATATGAAAATTCGGGTTGGTTGGTGTCCATAGAGTACTGATATACTCATAGTTTTTCTGGATCACTTCGTTAAGTACGTTTTTTATTGGCAAATGTGTTTAAAAACGCCAATTCTTAAATTACAACTTTAAAAAATTATTACTTTGTTAGTTTGTAACCGATTTTCGACTTTATGGATTTTTTTGAAAGGTATAAGTCTTACCTTTTAAACAAAACAAAAATATTAAAAATCGATCAAGAATTGGCTGAGCTACGATCGTTTAAGTTAAAAAAAATCCAATTTTTTGAAAAAATTTTCATATTCTTTATACTCTAAGTTGAAAGTGCATCATTAAACATTTTTTTTTTTTATTTTTGTATAAAAGTATAGTAAAGTAGCTTTCCAAAACACCAAAAAACATAACAATCGGTTAAAAAATGAATGAGTTATGCTAAGTTTTGCGATAGGACATTTTTAATTTTTTTCTGAAATGCTTGTAATTCAGGTACTTATTATTCATAAATCTTATTGCTAGTAGTAATTTTATGTGCCTATGCATATAAACAAGAGATGGTAACATAATTAGATTTGTGCGTGATTGACACATGATCACAAGTGAGCGTGATTGAAAATCAATTTTACTCACGTGGTTGTGAGTGAGTGGAAAAAAAAATGGGCGTGTCAGTTGCTTCTAAATCCCATTTATAATTTTTTGGTTTTGTTTGAAAAATATGAGTGGTACTTCTTAAAAACAAAAATATTGAGAATAGATTGAAAATAGGCTCGTTTAAGTAAAAAATCTTTTTTGAAAAGTTATACCTGCAACATTTTTATGACAGAAAAAGTTGTACGTTTGCAAACATTTTTGAAACGAAATTGGTAAAATTGTAGGATCATTTGATGGAAATTTTACCTATTTATAAATAAACGTATGAGGCATTCCACACCAAATATCCAGCAAAAAAAAAAAACATGTGTAAAGTAAATTTCTGAACAGGTTGTATGAATAGCCCTATATGGAGCTAAGAACATTGCGTTTTTGGTTTTAAAATTTTTCAAAAACTTGACTTAGGAGGTCAAATATTGGAAAAATGGTCAAATTTGTGTTGAGTTACCTTGTTTAAATATTTATTAAATTAAAACGGAATGCACCACAATCTCAAACATCGATTAATTTTTTTTTTTTTGGAAAATTTTCAGAATTAGTTCTGAAATTTTTGCATTTTTAAAAAAAGTCAATTAATCAAAAACCCGGCCACTTTTTTTTTAAGCTTAGATGTTTGTCTATCCACACAAATAAATTCAGACATATGTTTTTTTGAGAAAATCGCATTTGAATATTAATTTTCATAACAATTTTGTAATTTGCTTGTATTTTCTTGTTTCAAAGTAGCGAATGACTATTAAATATTTGCATTAGTCATACGCTACGTTGAACCAAGCAAATTACCAAATTGTCATGAAATTCAAAATTCAAATGCGATTTTTCGAAAATAACGAAAAAAACATATTACAATTTTTTTGTGCGGATAGACAAACTAGAGATGCCCAGTGGGCAAAAAAAATCTCACCTGACATACAGCTGACTCTCCCTTTATAAAATTGCTGACATCTTCATACAATTTTTCAAAATGTCATCAATGACATGTCAGCAGTTGGTCAGCGGTTGTTTAAACGAATTGTTAGTGGCCACCGATACTGGAGGACACTGCTGACCAACTGCTGACATGTCATTGATGACATTTTTAAAAATTGTATGAAGATGTCAGCGATTTCATAAAGGGAGAGTCAGCAGTATGTCAGGTGTGATTTTATTTTGCCAACTGGGTGGGAACATGAGCAGATAAGAGCGTCAGTGTGACTAAATTCAATTTTACTCACGTGATTGTGAGTGAGTGTGAGAAAGATTATTGCGTGAAAGAGTGAGCGTGAGTTTATTTTTTTGCATGAGTTTGCGTGATTTATTTTCTCTTCATATTTCCTTTCATTCCAAAAAAAGCAACAAAAAAAATGTAAAATTTTGCTTAACTTCAGATTTCGTCCCGAAAAAATCAAAACAAATGTAAAATTTTAGATTTTGCTGAAAATTTTGAAAGATTTTTGAAATTATTTTTAGTATAAATAAGAATATCGTGAGTGTGAGTCAACGTTAGCGTGAGTGACTCTTGCATCGGCGTACGTGAGTGTGAGTTGTATTAAATTTACACACGTGATTGGGAGTGAGTGTTAGAAGAAAAATTATGCTCGTGATTGAGTGAAAGTTAAAATTCACTCACGTGACCATCTCTTAGACAAACATCTAATCTTTAAAAAACTATTTACAAAAAATTTTTTTTTTATTTTACTCACACTTTTTTATTCCACTGACACTCACTCACAACGACGTGAGTAAAATTGATTTTCAATCACGCTCACTTGTGATCATGTGTCAATCACGCACAAATCTAATTATGTTACCATCTCTTGTTTATATGCATAGGCACATAAAATTACTACTAGCAATAAGATTTATGAATAATACCTGAATTACAAGCATTTCAGAAAAAAATTAAAAATGTCCTATCACAAAACTTAGCATAACTCATTCATTTTTTAACCGATTGTTATGTTTTTTGGTGTTTTGGAAAGCTACTTTACTATACTTTTATACAAAAATAAAAAAAAAATGTTTAATGATGCACTTTCAACTTAGAGTATAAAGAATATGACAAATTTTTCAAAAAATTGGATTTTTTTTAACTTAAACGATCGTAGCTCAGCCAATTCTTGATCGATTTTTAATATTTTTGTTTTGTTTAAAAGGTAAGACTTATACCTTTCAAAAAAATCCATAAAGTCGAAAATCGGTTACAAACTAACAAAGAAATAATTTTTTAAAGTTGTAATTTAAGAATTGCCGTTTTTCAACACATTTGCCAATAAAAAACGTACTTAACGAAGTGATCCAGAAAAACTATGAGTATATCAGTACTCTATGGACTCCAACCAACCCGAATTTTCATATGAGAACCCCTGCATATTTTTGGTGTAGCACAGTGTAATTTTACAGTTATGGATATATCGATAATTCACAATTTTTATAGAAATTCTATAGTTATCGATATATCGATAACTCAAAATTTTCTATTGCAAATTCTTTAGTTATCGATAATCAATAACTCAAAATTTTCTAGAGAACATTCAATAGTTATCGATATATCGATAACTCAAAATTTTCTATAGAAAATTCTACAGTTATCGTTATAGTTATCGATACATCGATATCTAAAAATTTTCGATAGAAAATTCAATAGTTATCGATAACTCAAAATTTTATACAGAAAATTCTATAATTATGGATATATCGATAACTCAAATTTTTTTTTAGAAAATTCTTAAGTCAAAATTTTCTTAGAAAATTCAACAGTTATCGATATATCAATTACTCATATTTTCTTAGATTATTCTTATAGAAAATTTTATAGTTATCGATATATCGATAACTCAAAATTTTCTATAGAAAATTCTATAGCTATTAAAATATTGTTAAATCAAAATTTTTTCTAGAATATTTTATAGTTATCGATACATAACTCAATTTTTTCTATACAAAGTTTAATAGTTATCGAAATATTAATAACTCAAAATTTTATGTAGAAAATTCTATAGTTATCGAAATTTTGATAACTCAAAATTTTCTATTGAAAATTCTATAGTTACATTTATCGATATATGGATAACTCAAAATTTTTTATATAAAATTCTGTGGTTATCAAAGCTCAAAATTTTCTATAGAAAATTCCATAGCTATCGATATATCGATCATTGAAAATTTTCTATAGAAAATTTGGAATTGTGGAAAATTATTTAGTTATCGATAACTCAAAATTTGCTAATGCAAATTCTATAATTATTGACAACTCTAAAATTTCTATATAAAATTCTATAATTATCGATATATCGATAACTTAATATTTTCTATAGAAAATTCTACAGTTATTAATATATCGATAACACAAAATTTTCTATTGAAAATTGTACGGATATCGATATATTGATAACTCAAAATGTTCTATAGAAAATTCTATAGTTATCGATAACTCAAAATTTTCTATAAAAACTAAATTTTCTATAGAAACTAAATTTTCTATAGAAAATCGATAACTAATTTCTACAGAAAATTCTGTCGATAACAGAAAGTATTCTTAGAAACTTCTATAGTTATCAAAATATCGATAACAAAAAATTTTCTAGATAAAATTCTACAGTTATCGTTTTTATGCATGGTGCCCTAAAAAAAGTTGTACCGTTTTAGGTTTAAAAATTACTAACAAGGGAAGTATCTCAACTCTTATGAACCGATTTGCCTGAAACTTAAAATATATACTAAAGAGACGATTTTAAGGTTGGGGTGTCTCGGCTTATCGGCCATATCAGTGTTTAAAAATTTCGTTGTCCCCTTATGAAACCATTTGGACCTTCGGGAAAATTTTGATAACTTCCGAACTAACAGGAATATCAACAAGGGCAAAAATACGGGTCGACTTAAATTTAATAAAGATTATTTCTTATCCATATGGATATCGTAGGTCTATGTCTTCACATAAGTACCCCCCAAAATTTTCACATTTTCCTAAAAAAAATATTTAAAGAAGCCGAATTTTTACAAGGTTATGCCACCATTGGATAGGCATTAAAAAACCTTTATTCTCATATGAAAACATCATATAGTTTCTTAAAAAGAAATGGCTGAAAAATCCAAAAAACGATTTTTTCGCCATTTTTTGACCCATGTTTTGAACCCCTAAATCCCCGATATGGCCGATAAGCCGAGACACCCCAACCTTAGAATTGTCTCTTTGATATATATTTCAAGTTTCAGGCAAATCGGTTCATAAGGGTTGAGATACTTCCCTTGTAAGAGCCTGTTTATTATTGCAGTATGCGTAGCTGTTGTTGTAGCTGATGATAATGATGTGTACACGTTGACGACAAGAAGTCAATTTTCAATTTACGACCATTTTGAAATGAGTAATTTCTTTTTTTTTGTTTTTTTTTTCTTCCTTAATGTAACATTTCCAAGTGATTGTATGAATGTGTTAGTGCATTTGGTTGTTTTTTGTGCAGATGTGAAAATTGTTTCGCGTCCTGTTTTCCTAGACACATGTGTTGTTGTAGTGTGCGTTTTTCTATTTTCGTCCTTTAACACTTGGTGCATTGAAGCGCATCTTTTAGTGTATGTTGTAATGTCTAGTTTTTCATATTGTTGGGTTCAGAAACCCTTAGATTTTTATTTAATAAATGAAATAAATGAGTTTTCCACTTTTTTTTTAGTTGTAGCACTTTAATGTGCCAAGTGTGCAATTGTTTTTGTTGTACAATTCATTTGTACTTGTGTCATCTTTAGTTCAGATGGTGCTTACAGATTTTGTGTGAAGATGCTGTACTTTTATTCTCGTTTTTGTTAAATTCATGTTAAATTAACATTTGTCTCTAACTTCTATGGAAGTTTTAATGAAAGGAGTATTTTTTAACATTTCGGACAGTTTTTCGTGCTAAACTTTGCAATGCGCATGTTTTTGAATTTAGAAGTACACTGGGTTTGTTTAGAAAAATTTTGTATAAATTTATAGTAATTTTTATGAATTAAATAAAACTTTAAAATTTTTATTATCAAAAAATATACGGTTTTCTTTCGGTATTTCAGATCAGGTTTGTCCTTAAAAAGAGTCATGCAAGGGAGTAGTAGTTCTCTCCGTTTCTTATACCCTCCAACCACAGTCGAAATATCGGTCGGGAACCCCATAAAGTATATATACTATTAATCCATGATCTATTCTAAGACATTGTATGAATATCCGTCCGTCTGTCTGTAGATAACACGATGCGGTCCAAAATTAAACAGCTGGACTCCTGAAGTTTGGCACAAATATGTCTAATGTTCATAGCACAGTAAAGTACTAGTATGCAAACAATCGTGCTAATTGTGTACTTTCCAATATGGTTGTATGGTTTTTAGTATAGAATTATCCCTGCCTAGTGTCTGTGTCCCTGTACGTTTGAGCTTTTGTGCATGTATTTTTGTTGTTTTTTTACGTTTTGTATGAAACGTCAGAAGTTACACCGTGTGCTGTCACTAATACTTAAACACATCAAATGCAACTCTGTGAACCTACCACTCATGTACTGTGGTTTATAGGCAGGTTAAGTTCGTGAATGGACAAAATCGGGCCAGAGAGAAAAATGTTCCCCCTTGGAGAACTGATCCAACCTCTGAAAAATTAACTTTTTTTACATGTTTTTTATACCCTACACCCACTGTGGTACAGGGCATAATGAGTTTGTGCTGATGTTTGTAACTAGCCGAAATATTGGTCCTAGACCCACTTTTAAGTATACCGATCGACTTAGAATCACTTTTTGAGTCGATTTGGCGATGTCCGTCCATCTGTCCCTACGCCCGTCTGTCTGTCCATGTAAACGGTGTGAAACGACTTGAAATATGAAACTTAAGCTTCTTTTGGCCCAATGACGAAGCCTATTGAAATTGGAAAAAATCGGTCCATATTTAGACCTAGCCCCCATACAAAGGCCCTCTTTAGTTTTGGCCCAAATGACTCTAATAGCCGCATTTTAATAGGTATATTTTCGAAATTTGGCAGGTAATCATGTTTCATCTACACAAATCACTATTCCGAATTTTAAAGAATTCCGATTAGTTCTTCTTGTAGCCCCCATACAAACCTCCTTCCCGATTTTCACATAAATCTCTAAAATTTTATGAAAATAGAAAATATTTGATTAAAATTCTGTAAGTGTATATTAAACGCGTAATTTTAATAACCTTATAAAATATGATTATCCTCGGATCATTTTTGGATTTAGGCCCCAAGTGAAAGTTTCTCCCGATATTCAGTTAAAGCGGTTTAGTGTCAACAAGAAACTTATTTCACTTAAATTTGATTTGTGAGTGTTTTTACACTTATTAAAGAGTCGGCAAAATATAGATCTGATCGGTCCATGTTTGAACCCATTTTCCGGGAAACTCTGGTGTAGGGTATTATATGGTCGGTCTTGACCGACTGTAATTTTCTTACTTGTTTTGCTTATAGTGGTGTGTATGGGGAAATATTTGCTTCGTTATTCCAACAGGTAAAAGAGTACATTTAAAATTTACGATTTCCCAAAATAATCTTATAAACTTGAAATTCTGATTCTAATGGGACAAAAAAGGGATAAAACTGATTCAAATTTAAACCCCAGAATTTCAAAGTTTCTTGTATAGGATCCTCCATCATAATAAACATTCAAGATACAGACATATTGAAAAAAATTTCGTTTTTTTCACAAAACATTCTCCATTGGAGAATCTCCAATTCTGAAAGATTTTTTCTGCACTAAAAATTTCAGATTTTGAAACATTTTTCTATTACAAAAAAATTTCTGATTGTGAGATATTTTTTTCTGAAGAAAATATACGGATTCTTCAGCAATGGTTTAGCATTAAAAAATAGTTTTGGTTGGACTCCAAGCATTAAGTCATCAAACCTACTTAATTTAAAATATCATTAATTGATAATGCAAATAAACTTAATTGGCCATTAAAACTAAAGTTTCTACATTAATTTAATGGCATTTAATGTAACTATTAAAAATATTGGTTCCCAATCTTTTATTCTTGATCTAATGGGATTATAATTTGAATGTTTTAGAAGGGCACTTGGAAAATTTTATATAAATTTATATTACAATATTTTATTTATTTTTATTTACATTTATTATAATTTTTTTTTATTTTATTTTTCAACTTTTTAATTGTGCAATGAAAAAACGTTTATTCTAGTTCGAGGCCATTTTTTATCTCCATTTTGAATAACAAATATTTATGTTAACTTCTCCAATTTAAAAATCATAGATTTCTTTATTCCTTTTCATCGTCGTATACACTGGGTTAAAATATTTGAAAATATGAATACTTGCTATTTGGACCACATCAGTATTTTCAAAATTTTCGAAAGAACTCCGACGATGGGAAATAATTGAAAAATTCACAAAACAAACACCAATTCAATCCTGAAAATTATCAAATTTTTGAATGCAGAAACTTTCTGAGTATTTGTTGGGAATACGTCCTAAGACATATTCCCAACAATTAAAGGCCTCGAACTAGCATAAACTTTTTTTCATTGCATAAATAAGAAATTATAGAAATAATAAAAACTTTGTTAGCTAAATATTCAAATGATATTTTAATAGAGGATCAAATGAGGAGGTTCATAACAAAACGCGCCAATTCCACTTTTTGAGTTTTTTGTTTTTTTGACTGAATACTATTCTACACATTAACATCTATGTAACCCAGGGTTGCAAAAGTTGGTACAATTGTAACATTTTTGGTACAATTCGAAGCTCAAAAGTACAATGGTACACCAATGACTCATTTGGTACAATTTGAAATCCTTCTCAGATTATGTTTTTTTCTTGGAATTTACCCAGTTTCTAGTTTTGATTGATTAACTGTGTCGACTGGATCCATGTTTGGCCAGATCTGAAATTGGTGTAAAAATACGTACAAACCAAATTTGAGTGAAATAGGCGAATATTGTACCAATAGGCAGATTTAAGTAAATATCGGGAGGACGTTTAAACGACGAACTGGAAAACATCGCAATTTCGACTCAAAAATTGATTCTGCGTCGAACGGTATATAAAGATAGCTGCCAGTCAATGTGCCATAAGAGTACTTCTTTCAAAAAACACATGGGGGTATTCACAGTACTGGTGGTAAAAAGAGTACTTTTCTTCATTTTCTTTTTTGAAAAATACATGTAATTTTTGAAAAAAAAGTAATATTTTGTTACATTGCCAGGGCTGACAGTAAGATTCTGAAGACCTTTCATATATTCTGAAATGTATTTTCAAAAATTCATCATTTTCCACCAGTACTAGGACTCTGAATACCTCCTGATACACTTTTAAAGCACCACCAAATAAAGTACAAATGTTAATTTTATAAAAAATTGTTTTTAATCAATGTTTTTCCGTTCCTTTTTTTAAATTAAAATAAAAAAAATAAAACAAAAACTAAACAAAAAAAATGTTGGTACAATTGGGGTCGAAAAAGTACAATTTTGTGAGCTCGTTGGTACAATTTTGATGTACTCATTTTGCAACCCTGATGTAACCATTACCAAAAAACATCCCAAAGCTCAATAATTGCACAGCAATTCACTACTGACTTTAATTATGAAACATCCCAATGCTCAGTACTTACACTCATACTCAGTACTGACTTTGTTTACATTTATGCGTTTATCTAAAAAACTGTTAAAGTGGAATTGGTGCATTTTGTTATGAACCTCCTCATATATGGGGCTTGCCACAAAAAAGATTGGGAAACATTGATTTAAAGTGAGTAGGTGTCCTGGCTTTAAAAATGTTAAGTTTTTTTTTTTATTTTATTTTCATAAACTAATAATGCGTATTTCTTTAAAACATACCAGAACTTTATAAAGTAGTATTTTTTAATTTTCTTATAATTTAATGATCAAATAACTTAAAAGCAAATTTACAACCATTTTTTAATGATATAACTAAGAGTTATTTTATTTTATATGTTAACAAAAAAAAAATGCTATATAAAATTGTGTGGTAAGAAAATAAGTTAAAACCTCTTTAACTGAAATCATAGTTCAGATAAAAATCAAAAACAGCAAAAAATAAAAATATAAATATAAAAACATTCCTACTCATAACACCGTCCGACAGCGAATATTGAACATGAACCGGATGATACACGTCTGAAAGTAGAGATCAACTAGAGTAACACTGCATATACAGTTTTTCATTTCGTGATACAGTTTCCTTTTAAAAGGACTTCAAACATACATTTTGCTAAATATTTTTATAATATTTTTACTTGTCCAAGGATGCCACTTTTGATGGCAAGAGGTGGATCTCGCGTAATTTTTCCATTTTTTATTTTGCCATATCAGAATAAAAGGATTTGAATAATGTCCTTTGAAAATGTTATCAATACAATTTATCAATATTAAAAAATATTTTATAAAAGTTAATACTCTAAAACTTTGAAGTCCTTTTAAAAGGAAACAGGATTACGAATTGATAAATTGTAAATGCAGTTTACTACATTTAGTCTCTAGTTTCAAACGTATATTATCCAGTTCGTGTTCGATGACTTTTTTTATTTTTGTCGAACGGTGTAATAAAAGAAAATCTTTTTATGTACGATGTTTCTTGGGTGTAGTTTTAGCATGCTGACCCTAATGTGTGATGCACCACATTGTCCATATTTTTGCACAACTACAAATTGTCACATAATATTGATGCTCATGAATTATATGGAGATACATATATTGATCAAGTAGGAAACTGCACTAAAAAAACTTTGTTTTTTTCTACCTCTTATATGACTAGAATTTCTTGTATTTTTACAAGCTTTGGCCAAAAATTTTGTCATTTTACAAGCTTTTCACCAATAAAACTGCAAATTTACAACTTTTTTGACGCGAGAAAACTTTCAAGATTTTTTGCTACCTCCTATTTTACGAGAATTCCTAATAAAAATTACGAGCTTTTTTGTAATTTTACAAGCTTTTTACCAATAAAATTGTAAACATGGAAAATTGTAAAATTGTAAAATTAAAAAAAAATGTAAATTTACAAAAAAAAAAATTTCAATCGAAAATTTGTTGTTAAAAAACTAGGAAAACTGTCAAATATTGGTAAAATGGGTTAACGAGAATTTTTCTACACTCAAAATAATAACTCTGTAAAATACTCTGTAAAATGACTGTAATCTCACTTCAACAGATATTTGACAGAGTTTTCTGTCAAAACACAGATTTAAAGAAAATACCTTGTATTTTGTTGTGATAAAAAAACAAAGTTTCCTCTGTTTTATTACTTTTTACTATGTAATCTTAATTTTACAGATAATTAACAGATTTTCTGCTAAAATACAGATTTAAGCAAAATACTTCGTATTTTTTTAAAACCAAGAAAGTTTTCAATTTTGAGTAGTTTTTGTTTTTGTTACCAAACATCAAAATTTTATCTGTATATTTTTTTTTGAGAAAAAGTTGCAAAAGTAGCAAAAAAGTTATAAGAAAAAACCTTTTCAGAAATCTTATAAAAATTTTACAAAATAACATGCATTTAACTAAACTCTATAAATTTACAGAGTTTTTTCTGTAATTTTTTTTTTTGCATCAAATGCACAATATATTTAAATTTACATAGTTTTCATTGCTGAATGGTGGTTTATTTAACCAATATTTTACTAGTAACTCTGTAAATTAACAGTTTTTTTTGTCCAAATCATTTTACAGAGTTTGAAAGTAAAATTACAGAGTTTTCTCTGTCAAAAAGCTTTCATGTTTAACCAATATTTTACTATAAACTCTGTAAATTAACAGTTTTTTTGCCAAAATTATTTTACAGAGTTTTTTTAGTAAAATTACCAAGAATAAAGTATGGTGTTCTCTGTTAAATTAGCAGAGTTTTTCTGTAATTTAACAGAGTTATTATTTTGAGTGTGGAGTAAAACTGCATTTACAGTTTTTCATTTCGTGATCCAGTTTCCTTTTAAAAGGGCTTCAAATTTAAAAAAGATAAATACATTTTGCAAAATATTGTTATAATATTTTTACTTGTCCAAGGATGCCACTGGCGATGGCAAGAGGAGGATATCCCCTAATTTTTCTATTTTTTATTATAATAATGTCTTTGAAAATGTTATTAAAATATTTTGTTGAAAATTTTTAATGATATTGAAGGATAAAATTTTGAAAGGACGTAACTTGCCTTCTTTTTCCTGATATGTAAAAATAATAAAATAGGAAAATTAGTGGAGATACTCCTCTTTCATTTGCTATCACTAGTGGCATCCTAGTACAAGTACAAATATTAAAAAAAAAAATATTTTATTAAAGTTAATACTCTAAAACTTTGAAGTCCTTTTAAAAGGAAGCAGGATTACGAAATGAAAAAATGTAAATTCAGTTTTACTACATTTAGTATCTAGTTTCAAACGTATATTATCTAGTACGTGTTTAATGACTTTTTTTCATTTTTGTCGGACGGTGTAATATAAGAAAACCTTTTTATGTACGATGTTTCTTGGGTGTAGTTTTAGCATGCTGACCCTAAGGTGCATCACACATTGCCAATATTTTTGCACAACTACAAATTGTCACATAATATTGATGCTCATGAGTAGGGCAAGTACTTTCATGAAAATGCATATTTTTACTCAACATTGTAAACATAGCATAAATTAAATATCTATCCGAATCAAAGAATTTGCAATAAAATGGCATTGATTTGTAGTTGCATATTTTTGCATATTTTGGTATAAGTGCATATTTTTGCATATTTTGATATAAATTAGATTTTTTTTTAAATTTCATCAATATTTTTTCAAAACTTCCTTAGGAAAATTCAAACCCTATCCTCTATTTTTTTATAGAAAAATGAAAATAATTTTGGGATTCTGAAAAATTTTTCCTATTGAATATGTTCCTATTCTGAGATATTTATGAATATCTCTTCACCAATCGTAAAGAAAAGTATTCTAAAATAAATATTTTTTTTTTTATTTTTAGTATAAAGAACACAAAGTATTGAAAAATAACTTGTTTTAGAAAAATATTGTATTTTAATATTTTTTTTTCTTTTAGAAAATTCAGTAATATTTAGTGCTTAGAGAAACATAGAGGCGAAGGCGTCAAAAATTGAATTGTCAAAGTACAACTTGTATACATGTATTTGTTGACAAAGTACGACTTGTAAACATGTATTGTGTGGTGAATTCACATCGACAACGTACGTGTGGAAAATTAGAAAAAGATAGTGATATTATTTTTTCTTTCACCTTCGCCTCTATGTTTCTCTATGATTTAGTGACTCAAAGAAAAAACTTCTCAAGTAAAAAAACATTTTAATAACTAAAAATTGTTTCCACTCAATAACAAATTTTTAAGAATTGTCGAGGGCCTTAAAATATTTGACGAAGTGTAATTTATGTTGACAAATTATTTTTTTTAGTAAAAACAATAATTTTTAGATGCATATTTTTAAAGTTTTTAGTGCATATTATGGATTTTTAGACGCATATTATAGGCACATATTTTGGTTTTTTATATACATGAAAGTACTTGCCCTACTCATGAGTTATATTGGAGATACATTGGACAAGTAGGAAACTACACTAAAAAAAACCTTGTAAAATGACAAGATAAATTTTTAACTTTTATTTTTTTTTTTTCAACCTCCTATTTGACTAGAATATCTTGTAATTTTACAAGCTTTTTGCTAACAATTTTGTAATTTTACAAGCTTTTCAGCAATAAAATTGTAAATTTACAATATTTTTGACGCGTTAAAACTTCCAAGATTTTTTGCTGCCTCCTATTTTACGAGAATTCCTTGTAAAAATTACGAGCTTTTTTGTAATTTTAGTAGCTTTTTACCAATAAAATTGTAAATTTACAACTTTTTTTGGCGCAATAAAACTTACAAGGAGTTCTCGTAAATTAACTAGATTTTTTTTATAAAAAACCTTGGAAATTTATAAAATTCCAAAAAAAAAGTAAAATTACAAAAAAAAAAATTAAATTTCGATCGAAAATTTTTTGTTAAAAAACTAGGAAAACTGTCAAATATTGGTAAAATGGGATTGCGAAACCTTTTCTAGAAATTTGACAAGGTTTTTTGTTTTTAATGTGCATGTCCTTTATTCAGGTGTCAGTTACATTGTGCAATAATGTCTCTATAATATTGTACCATAATATTGCACATGTGTGTGTGTTCACCTTAAGAATAAAGTCTTAAATTTAGTTCTGCTAGTGGTGTATAAAATGATTATAAAAGCCAACTGTGACGAGATTTAATGTTTCACAGTTAATGAGATTTTGCGTTTTTATTTTATTTAAAATGACTTTTTTGTGTGTTTTTATACCCTACACCATATTTGTTTTTTTTAAGTTTGAGGTGAGGTTTGTGTTGTAGAAAAAACATTTGATGCACAAAATAACCGCAAAATTTTTGACGCATAACACAGTCTAAAGGCCTTAGGTGTGAAATTTCGTTCGAACGAAAATTCAGCTCAGGTGTGAATTGGTTATTAGCAGGGAAATCAAAAATATACAGTATCATGTTTTTTCCTGTGCATTTTATTGATAAATGGGTAAGGTATTTATCCGTTTCAGAAGTTTTTAAGAAATCTGGCATCGATTTGTTAGAGCATATTTTTGCATATTTTAGCCTTAAAAGCATATTTTTGCATATTTTAGGTTTAAGAGCATATTTTAGCATAAGGGCATATTTTTAGAGCATATTTTAAATTTTTAGAGCATTTTTTCACTTTTTAGAGCATTTTTTTTTATGACAACATGTTTTTTTAAATTTTTTATCCAACAAGGATATTTTTTTTTTTAAACAATTACGGGATTGCGACGATTGATTCCCCTTTGGCCAGTTCTTGCTTCATATCGGTATATGAAACTATGTTTTCTTTAGATTGCAACTTGGTAGAAAATATTAAGGCAAATATTTTTGTAGAACATATTTAACCCTCTAACTACTGCACATAACGGTATTTGGAAGGTCTATTCTCTAAAAAATTCACCGCAAAAAAGGGGACATATTTTTTTAAGAGCATATTTTTATTGTTTTTAGAGCATATTTTCCGTTTTTAAGGGCATTTTTTAAGCGCATAAAACGTGTTTTTTAGAGCATATTTTTGGTTTCCCTGGTTACTAGCGATGGATTTTGTAATTTTCTAACCTTTAGTAATCAGCGCTTTTCGGTTGCCACACTAAATGTTTGTCAGGAATCATTATTTTGTTTTTATTTAACCAATGCACACCGGGCCAGCCAGATCGATTTCCGGCCAAAAGTCCTTATATTTAATTCCTCAAAAAATATCTATACCAATTTTTTGGACATATATAGGAGCTGGTTTCCTTAACTTATATTTATAATCCAACTACACCATTTCCTTTGACAGGTCTTCAAAGTTAAAAAAGTTGAAAAAAAAAATTTGTAAGTAGAGATACTTTTTTATTTTTTTTTTACACATTTCTATTGCTAATGATAAACTTTTGATTTGCAGGGTTCACCCTTATATATTAGCCTTTGTAACGAAAATAACATGGACAAATTTAACTCATTTTCCTGATAGCAATTCGCGTTTTTGTGAAAATAACTATGATTTTTTAGTTATTTACTTCGCGCCGAAAAAATCCTCAGCGATCCTCAGTTCGATACAATCGGTCTATATTCTTTCTTATATAAAATGGATCCATATCTTTCGAAAAAAGTTGCCCAAACTTGCTCGAAATGATCAATGGCGAAATTACAGCTATATATGCAGTGGCCCGAGATTTGCTTTTAAAAAAAAATAATTTAACCCAAAATAATGTTTTACGGCTTGATTAGTTTTTTAATCGTCAGAGAGTGCCTTAAGTGTAGGAAAAAAAATTATCTACATTTCTATTTTTTTTTGTAAAATTATGGAAAATATCAGTTACACCATTTTCAATTAAATTCAAAGATTTTTTATTGAATTTCCAAAATAAAGAAAATAAGTAAATAATTTGTCGTCACCGTTTCCAAGAGCTTTTCTAAAACTAAGTAAGTCATTTACACCATTTTCATAAAAAAAAAATATATATAAAAAACATGTGCGTAGATTTAACTTCAGACACTCTTAATACTCTTAAAACTAATTTTTAGTTAGATCAGACAAAGTTAAAAAATCTAACCGCAATATTGTTTCCGCCATATTGAATTTTATCAGTTCGATTTTAAGATAACAGACCCGGAAACTTACTAGGCCACACTTTCATCTAGCTTTAGCAAAGAAAAGGAATATAACTGTTTTTTAATTACTTGTTACAAACTTTACTAAGCATATTTAGTCCGCCATTTTGTTTTTCAAAATTCACGCCAGTAATTCTGATTCAGTAACTCCAAGACCCCCTTAAAGCAAAATTTGAGTTAAAGCGGACAACTATTAAAAAAATTATGAGTAAGTTAACTACTCGCATCACATAATCATCCCTGGAAACAAAAAAAAAAAAAAATAAAAAAATTTGTCCGCCATATTGGATGCGCCATTGTTTTTTTTAGTTTTTAGCAATGATGGGTACCAATACCTTTTCGATACCAATACCCGTTAATACCAATTCAAATTGAAAACCAATACCAATTAAAAACCAATACCTTTATTTGTGCGATACCAATACCGATAAAAAACCAATACTGATTCCCCACTACCAATACCAATTAAAAACCAATACTTTTATTCTTCAAAACCAATACCAATAAAAAACCAATACCAATTCATTTTTTTCTACTTTCGTATCGGTTTTGTTTCGGTTTTTTTGTATTCTTATTTTCGTTTGTTTTAATTGTGACGTCAAACATTTTCTTTCCATCACATTACTAGGTTTTACCTGACTAACAAATTGCTACAGATGTTTACAAAAGATGTTACATCGATCAGTAATCGTTTGCATGCAAAGTCATATAACAAAACGGATTTAGCTACTTGAATTTTAAAAGCCATAAAAACATAAAACAAATATTTTTGTCACGTTACGTGATTTTTATGACCCCTAATAAAAGTATATCTTAAAAAATTTAGACCTTTTCTGTAATGAATTTTTTTCTTTTGCAAACATTATTAATATGTGATGCACATATATTGAATGTCACTGCACTGTTCATTGCGTTGTAAAAAAAATACTAATGCCCTTTTTTGGAAATCCCAAAATTTTAACCAAGCAGTCGTTACAAAATTATATGTCACAACACCAGAATCCAGAAAAAAAAATTTTGTTTGTTTTATTAGAGGCACAGTCATATTATAAAAGAATTTAAGAATGCATAATGTGCGGTTCATACTTGCTATTTTTGAGAGTTTAAGGGCTACGTGTTTAAAAAATTATTTGTTCTGTATCCATTACGTTTTTATTCAGTTATTGGTGTTTTGTTAAACAACTTGTGAACTCCATATAAGAAAAAAAATTTGCCCGTGTAATTACAAAAAGATCTAAAATCGAAAAAGGGGCCCCTGCACGATAACCCATTTCAATCACTTAAAAAATATGTATGAAAGGATGAATTTCAGGTATATTTTGTTACAAATGTTAAGTGTCATCTTTCTGCAATTAAAAAATATCTACCTTACCACCGCAATTTATATGGCTTTTCTGGAATAACGGAATATTAAACATTTTTTTTGACAAGATTTTTAAGATCTGCCGGTGCTAATTTCACTAAAAAAGTACCTTTTTCCAAAAAAGGAAAAATAAAATTGAATCTTATACCCAATTCACACCTGAGGTGAATCTTGTTCGAACGAGATTTCGATCATATGGTTGTGTATAAAATGATACAGACCATATGATCGAAATCTCGTTCGAACGAGATTTCACCTCATAGTACATTCACACTCAGCTCGAAACCTCGTTGAAAGTACGTACTTTCATTTTGAAAACATAACCGTTCACACCCGAAATTTTTGACGGTTATCACGTTTTCGAAAATTACCGAATAAAATTCGCGAACATACCGACATTAATCGCACACAATTAATTAATTTTCGCACTAATTTACAATAATTTATTTAAATCTTTTGATTTAATGCTATTTTTTATGAAAATATTTAAATATTTTTATTTTTTATTTTTGACACTTTCTTTAATTTATTTTCTTTATGAAATTTAAGAGCTTTCGGACGTACTTTCGTTGAAAACTCATAAAAAAAAGTTTTCAATTTGTATGGGAAAATACGTACTTTCAAATGAGGTTTGAGGCGAAACCTCGTTAAACGGGCTTTCGATGCCAATGTGAATGCACTATCAGGTGTGAATAGGCCTTTAGTTTTATAAAATTTCCTTTTTTTAATTTTTCTAAAAAGAGATAAATTTAAAACGCCTCAAAATATATATTTTTGTAAACCACTTTTGATTTAGTTGGCTTTAACTTTAATTTTATCATTATTATTTAAAAAAGAAGCGAAAAATAAGTTCTTCTCGCATTGGTACAGTGGACATAAATGGAGTAAAAACTGACCAATAAAAATTAGGTAATTTGTTACGCATTTTTATTTTTTATACCCTCCAAAATATAAATATATAAAAAAATGTTAGGGATTTTTTTAATTTTTCCTCCGCGCGATGAATGCTGTCAAATAGATTTATTATGATTTTTGCAGTTCTTCTCCTTCTTCTTTTATATTGATCGTGTGTGGGTAATATTGACGATTGTACAATGGTCAATCTAACCCATACATGGGAATTTTTAATTGGCATTGAATTTTCATTGGCATTAGTTGGAACTAATGCCACTGCCAAAAAAAGCATTAGCATTTATTGCCAATGAAATTTTTTGGCATTATTTGTACTAATCATAGATGGGACTAATTAATTAAAGGGACCAATTAATTGATGGTTTAATTACCATTTAATTGATGTCAATGGTAATTAAATTTTTTTCATTACCATTGGTTGTATCAATTGTGCCAATTAAATTACTAATCAATTTAATTACTAATGATAATTAAAAAAAAATAATTACCATTAGTATGGCATCACTTAAAAAAAATAATTACCATTAGTAAAGGTTGTCACAATATTGTCAAAATCGTTAATATTTAGAAATACCTGTTGTTTTTTGTTATATGGTGTTTTAGTTTTTCACATTTTATAAACCAAACACACGTTGATTGCCTTTGTATTACGGTATTTACACCAACGAAAACAACTTGTTTTTGAATATTTTTTTGGTTTTTGGCAAAAACTACATAAATTTTCCATACAATTTAAAAACTGCGTTGCCAACTAAAACTGAACAAAAACTAGAATTTAGGTTGTGGTCTATGCTACTATCAATTCAGTGTGAATGTTTTTTTCAATTTTCTTTTGGTAAAAACGAATGTCAAAATAAAAATATTTGTTTTTTTGTGAAATTAATATTCAAATCTTTAAAAAAAGTAAATAAATGTGTAATTTAATTTTTTTAATAACGTGTGGCTATTGTAATTTTGTGTTTTTTAGTGAATTAAGAAAATAATTAATTTGATTTGACAAACAAAAACTCTTTTTATTCGGTGTAAACAGTTTGGTTTTCCAAAATGCTTTTTTGCCAAAAACAAGTTAGTTTTTGTTTGGTCTAAACATAGTATATAACACAATATTTGAAATTTTTTATTTTGGTTTTGATTTTTGTCTTTTACATTTTCATATTTTTTTAAAAACATACTTTGATGTTTAAATTTATAACTTTTCAAAGCAAACAAAAAATGTGCAAACCAATTGTTTTGAAACCAATTATAATTGGTGTTTTTCAACAATTGGTGCATTTCATTACGATTAGTAATTATTTTTTCAATTAAAAAAATTTAATTACCATTAAATGGTAATGAAAATTTTTTCATTACCATTGATATCAACTAATGGTAATTAAATTTCAATGGTAATGAAAAATTCCCATCTATGGTACTAATGCCAATGAAAAGGCACAAATGCCTAAAAAAACTATTTACAATTGATAAAAAAAATTAGAAAAAGTGAATGCTCTATTGTATTAAGTATGACTTGAAGCCACATTGTCTGTAATTTTTGTAAAAATAGGTACAGCCATTCTCTTGGAATGATCAATGAAAAATAAAATATTTATGTTTAAATCTCCATATACCGTTATCAAAAAAGCTAACAAATTTATACATTATTAAGACAAAAGGATGTACAACTTGTAAATGGGTATGGACAGTTCTTGATTCTGTTTTTTGTGATTTTTTAATTTTTTTTATTTAAATTTTTTAAAATTGTTCAATTTTGAATAGTTTTTCCAAAATGTTCCGCGACATAATCCAAAACTTAGGACGCCAAAATCTTCATTGGTTTACTAGCATTAAGACTGACCTGCCCCTTTTTCCCGTTTTTTCGTCTGCGTTTAAAATATTAATATAAAGGGAGATGAACAAATCTAAAGTTGTTAAAATGAGCATTTTATAATTGAATAAATTAATTTTATGAATTAACAATTTTTAAGTTTTTCCAAAAGTACAAACATATTTATTTCTATATTAATACTGGATAAAATGAAACCCGAATACACAAAAAACCGATTTGAAGTAGTGTGGTACTTTTGATTACGACGAGTTTAAAAAAGAGGGTTTTCACAAAAATTTTTTTATTTTTTTTTTAATTTTTGGCATTTCAATTTGTGTTGACTGGCACAAGCGGGCAAATTTTTTGTAAAGTATGGATAAAAAGGATAATCCTGGTCCAAACAGTTTTTTGAAAGGGCGTGGAACTTTCTATAACGATGAGTTTTTAGAAGGGAGTTTTCAAAAAAAAAAAAATCGAATTTTTTTATAAATTTTATTTTTTTATAAAATTTATTTTAATTCCATTTTTGAAAACGGACACAAGCGAAAGTTGGGATAGAAAGTTGGGATAGAAAGCATAATTCTGGCCCAGACAGTTTTTTGAAAGGGCGTAGAACTTTTGATAACGATGAGTTTAAAAATGAGGTTTCCACAATTTTTTTTTTATTTATTTTTTTTAAAGGGGTTTTTCAAAAAAAAAAAAATTCGACCTACTCTCTAGACACTCACTTAGAATTTTTCAACTCAACATCACGTGATTTAAATGAAAATCACTTTTTTGAGTCACGCAAATCACGGGACCAGCGACTATCTCCAATTCAAATACATAAACAAGAGACAAGTGTCTCTTCATTTGTTTAATCTATAACATCTGTAAATTTTAATTAAAATGAAGTGTCCACCCTTGAAAAAATTTCCTTGTAGGTCTGAATCTAAAAAGTTTCAAGGCACTTATTTATTACCCTAGGTTACGTTAGGTTAACCTACCCTAATATAGTCACTTAATTTAAATGAAAATCGCTCAATAATCACGTGATTTAAATAAAAATCGCTCACGCCTTAATCACGTGGTTTTTTGAGTCACGCAAATAACGGGACCACAGACCATCTCTAATTCAAATACATAAACAAAAGACAAGTGTCTCTTCATTTGATTCATCTATAACATCTGTGAATTTGATTAAAAATAAAGTGTCCACCCTGAAATAGTTTCCTTGTAGGTCCGATTTCAAAAACTTTCAAGGCACTTATTAATTACCTTAATATAGGCTTAATTTCTGAATTTCAAACAGATCGGTTAACATTTACGACCTGTAGAGACTTTTGGCCAAAAAACCTACCATCACGCCCCAGTGTGCACTGTGTGGCGGACAGAAGGACGACGTACGTTAAATAAATTAATATTAACGACAAAACCTTTTGCATACAAATACCAAAACCGATATAAGATAAATACCAATACTTATTAAAAACCGATACCAATTCGAGGCTAAAACCAATACCAATACCCAATACCTAAATAATTCAAAACCAATACCGAAACCTATACCAATTCAACAAAAAATGAAAACCAATACCTATACCAATACTAATATAATTTTAAAAACCAATACCAATACCAATACTTTTATCGAATTGGTACCCATCCTTGGTTTTTAGTTAAATTTTGAAATCAGCGACCCCGAAATACTGTAGAAGCACATTTTCAGTCGGATCCAACAACGATAAAGACTTTTGGCCGGAGTTGGATCATTCTTTAAATTTTAAGTAGCATATTTAGTCCGCCATTTTGTTTTTCAAAATTTGGAGTAACAATTCTTATTCAGTAATTCCAAGTCATGCAAAAACAAGATTTGAGTTCAATCGGACAATTTTTAAAAAAATTGTCCGCCATATTGGATTCGCCATTTTGATTTTTTTTGGTTTTTAGCTAAATTTTGAAATCAGTGACCTCGAATTCCTCTAGAAGCACATTTTCAGACGGATCCAACAACGATTAAGACTTTTGGCCGGAATTGGATCATGCTGGCCCTGTGTGCAATGAAGAAATTCATGAGCTTTTTAAAATATCATACATGTTGGAAACAAATTTTATAAAATTTGATTCATTAGATTTCATAGTTTTTTTAAAAAAAATTTCATTAAATTTTGTTGTTTTTGACACCTGTCGAGTCTCTTCTGTTTTTTCTGTGGTTAACGCACAAAATTTAGACAAATAAAAAACAGCAAACTTAAATTTATTTTCGGATTTTTTTAAGACTTTTTGTTCGAAATTTAAAATTAAATGTAATTGATTAATTATATATTTACTAAAACTAGCGTTGTTTTATATTATTTCGTGGTTTTACTTATATATTAAAATTTTGTGTGAAAAACCCTAATAAAATCTATAAATTAAAAAACATTTTAAAGTGTATTTTTCTAACTTGTTTTTGTGATTTTTTAGACTTGTTACACAAAATTTAAAATGAAAAGTAAATTATTAATTTCATATTTACTAAAATCCGTGCTGTTTTATATTATTTCGTGAAAATGTATTTTTTCTAACATGGTTAAAATCTTATAAAACAAATGTACTCGTATGTTGTAACTTTCCATCTCTTATAAAACATCGTATAGCGTATTTTCCCATCTCTGTATGACTAACCAAAAATCATCATACGCAATGACCACATACATTTAGCATGAACTACTTGAAATGGTCTTAATAGTTCGTTATAAAAGCCATAAAAAAGGATTTTACAACACACGGAAAAATAACAATCATAAAAATAAATATAATAAACTAAATAAAAATTAACAAAATTCTCTGTCGCGTATTTTAGTATCAAATTAAAATTGCATTTTCCTCGACTTTTATGTGACAATAAATATTTAAATGCCTTCGTTTTTTTCCATGTGTAAAATGACCACAGATCTATAAAAAAAATATAAAAACTTTATAATTAATTCATTTTTATGAGGATTGTAAAATTTTTGTAAATGTTACTTTAAGAAAAAATTAAAACTTACAATAAAAATTTAATAATTTTTCTTAGAATTTTAAATTTAACCTTTTTTGGATGTTATTAAATATTATTTTTTTTATATAAAGATTTGTTATTTATCTGTTTATTATTAATTTTATCTTAAAAAAAAATCATTTTAATCTTTTACGTCTTTGGTTTTTAATAAATATGAAATTATGAGTGTGATTTGTGTTGTATGAATAATAGGGGTATAACATTTTTCCTACAAAAGGAACATTCCTTTGGAATTATATTCTAAAACAATTTTCTTATAGAGCAGGTTTCAGATTCTGTGACACATTTGTTATAGAAAAAATCTCACTGAATGACCCATTTTTTGTACAGAAATCGACTCTAAAATCAGACTCTGAGATAATTTTCGTAAAGATAAAATCTCAGATTCTGTGATACCAAAATTTTTAAAGAAAACTCTTTAGTAGCAAAAGTTTGAATAGAAAAATTCTATATTTATCGATAACATATTTTGAGTAGGTTTATTCTAGATCGAGGTCAAGAAAATGATTTTTCTGTTTTTAATTTATTTATGCTGGTCATTTTGCAATACACTCAAAATATTTTGTAGGCAAAAACAAATGAAAAACACACTTAAAACCAGTGAATAAACAATTGAAAACCATCCCAGTAATTATTCATTTGTTTTAAAAACATCAACATTTATTTTTTACGGTTGACAAAATTTTCTAAAATAAATAACATTAAACATTAAAAAATTACGTTTTTTTCACTCTTTTTTACCAACAAATTCGAAAAAAATAACCAACGAAAACATTAAAAATTAATGATAGTTCTGTTATTTTTACCAACAAATTTCAAAAAAATAACCTACGAAAACAATAAAAATTAATGATTTCGTAGGTAATTTTTTATAATTTTTTATTGAAATATTTTTTTAAAAATTTTTAATAAAATTTTTGGGGAATCGATCCCGCAATCAACTACATTCTGGCCAGACACTCTACCCATCGTGCCAAAGTCACTTGATACAAACATGTTTTTATATTTCTATAAATAATTTTTTGATTTTTTTTTTTTTCTACAAAAAAATAACTGATTTGTGTAAGTAAAAACTAATGATATTTCATTAAAAAATACCAACAATTTAAAAAAAAATTACTTACACAAATCATTAAAAATCAAAAGAATAATCAGTAGTTTTTACTTACAGAACAAAAATAAATGACTTTAAAAATTAAATGTTAATGAAAGTCTTTATTTTTTAGTGTGTTATTTTTGAAACAAAGGACTGAAGTAGTCATTAATAAAAACTGAACATCAAACAAATGTTTTTTCTTTTAAAAACGACTAAACGGAAAACTTTTTAAATAAACTACAAACAGTTAATGACATAATTTTTTGAGTGCACTTATTGTTAGCCAACGTGTGTTTTGGAATTTGTTAGATTTCATTGTCAGGAATATTTAAACAAATATAAAAACACTAAATTACAAGAAGAAAACGGAATGACAGACATTTTTCAATAAAAAATTTAGATAACAGAAATTTTTAACAACAAAATTCCATAGTTATCGATTTTTTTGCTAAGAAATTTATCAATAAAATATTTTATAGTTATCGATATATCGAAAACAGAAAATTTTCTATAGCAAATTCTAAAGTTGTCGATATATCGATAACAGAACATTTTTAAAGATAATTCAATAGTTCTCGATAACAGACAATTTTTTATAGAAAAATCTATAGATATATCGATAACAGAAAAACCTCTATAGAAAATTCTATAATTATAGATATTTCGATAAAGGAACTTTTTCAAATTTGATCCTATAATTATCGATAATAGAAAATTTTCTATAGACCAGTTTAGGTTTGTGGATAAATCGATAACAGAAAATTATCCATGCATCGATAACCGAAAATTTTATAAAAAAAATCTATAGATAACAGAAATTTTTCTGAAAAAAGTTTTATAGTTATCGATATATCGATAACAGAAAATTTTCTATAGAAAATTGTATAGTTATCGATATATCGACAACAGAAAAATTTCTATAGAGATATATCGATAACAGAAAAACCTCCATAGAAAATTGTATAGTTATCGATATTTCGATAAAGGAACATTTTCAAATAAAATTCTATAATTATCGATAATAGAAAATTTTCTATAGAGCAGTTTAAGTTTATGTATAAATCGATAACAGAAAATTTTCGATGCATCGATAACAGAAAATTTTCTAAAAACACTCTATTGATATCGATAACAGAAAATTTTCTGTTCTATAGTTATTGATATATTCTATAGTTATTGATATATTGATAACAGAAAATTTTCTATGGAAAATTCAATAGTTATCGATATATCGAAAACAGAAAATTTTCTATAGAGAATTCTATAGTTATCGATATATCGGTAAGAGAAAATTTTGCTATAAAAAATTCTATAATTATCGATACATCGATAACAGAAAACTTTCTATAGAAAATTCTATAGCTATCGATATATCGATAACAGAAAATTTTCTATAGAAAATTGAAAAGTTATCGATATATTGATAAGAGAAAATTTTCTAAAAAAAAATTCTATAGTTATCGATAATAGAAAATGTTCCACAAAGAATTCTATAACTATCGATATATCGATAAACAAACATTTTCTAAAGAAAATTCTTTAGTTATCGATAAATCGATTACAGAAAATTTTCTATAGAAAATTCTATAGTTATCGATAACAGAAAATTGTCTAAAGAAATTTCAATAGTTATCAATATATCGATAACACAAAATTTTTTTGAAGAAAATTCTATAGTTATCGATACATCGATAACGGAATATTTGGTGAAAACAAATTCTATAATTTTTGATATGTAGCAGAAAAGTTTCTAAAGAAAATTCTATAGTTATCGGTAAAAGAAAATTTTTTTTAAGAAAATTCTAAAGCAATCGATATATCGATAACAGAAAATTTTCTATAGATAACAGAAAATATTCTATAGATAACAGAAAATTTTTAATAGAGAATACTATAATTATCGATAACAGAAAATTTAGAATAGAAATTCTATATTTATCGATATAAACAAAAATTTCTATAGAAAATTCGGTAGCTATCAATGTATCGATATCAGAAAATTTACGATACAAAATTCTATAGTTATCGATTTATCCATAGAATTTTCTATAGAAGACTTAAGCTGAATTCACAATGACGGAGTACTCTGAGCCAGAGAGTGGATTTTGTTCCTTTCTCTTTCACACTTACACATTTTTTGTATGATGTCGTCTCTTTTTTAAGAGATGGTACTCTGTAGCACAGAGTACTCCGAAATTGTGTCGAAGCCTTTACAGTTATTAATGTATCGATAAGAATAAATTTTTCAACAGAACATTTTCTGTAAAAAATTGTATAGCTATCTATACATTAATAACTGTGAATATTCTATAAAAAATTCTATGGATATCGAAAATTTTCTGAATAAAAATCTATAGTTATTGATTTATTCGTAACAGAAAATTTTCTACAGAAAATTCTATAGTTATCGCTGTGACGTGGCAAAAAAAATTATAGTTATCGATGTATCGATAATTGAAAATGTTCTTAAGAAAATTGTAAAATTGAAGTTCTTTAGCTATCGATATATCAAAAACAGAAAACTTTCTACAGGTACTTCTATAGTTATCTAAAACAGAAATTCTCATTAGTTATCAATATACGTATGACAAAAAAATTTCTACAAAAAAATTCAAAAGCTATCGATAACAGAAAATATTTTATTATGGATAACAGAAAATTGTGTGTTAAAATCCTATAGTTATCGATTAATCGATAACAGAATATTTTCTGCTGAAAATTCATTAATTATCAATAGCAGATAATTGTTTGTTAAAAATTCCACATTTATCGATATATCGATAAAGAAAAATATTCTCTAAAAAATTCAATACTTATCGTTAACAGAAAACACTTGAAAAAAATCCTATAGATATCGATATATCAATAACAGAATCGTCCCAGAAATTCTACAGTTATCGTTATTATCTGTTAAAATTTCTAAAGTTATTGCTAAATCGATAACCAAAAATTTTGTTTTAAAATTCTATAACTATCGATATAACGATAACAGAAAATTTTCTGTTGACAATTTTATAGCTATCAAAATATTGGTAACAGAAAATTTTCTGCTGAAAATTCTATAGTTATCGAAATATGAAAACAGAAAATTTTCTGCTGAAAACTTCATAGCTGTCGATAATGGAAAGTTTTCTTTAGAAAATTCTAAAGTTATCAATATGTCGATAACAGAAAAAGTTCTATAGAAAATTCTATATCTAAATTCTATTTGATTCATCCATAACATAAAATTTTTAATAGAATATTTCATAGTTATGGATAACAGAAAATTCTATAGTTATCTATATATCGATAACAGAAAATTTTTTATAGAAGAATCTATAGTTATCGATGCATAGACTTCCGAAAATTTTCAATTGAAAATTCTTTAGTTATCGATAACAGAAAATTCTTTGTACAGTTATCGATCAGAAAATTTTCGTTGGAGATATCGAAAACAGAAAAGCATACAGAAAATTTTCTATAAATATTAAATACTAATCGATATATCGATAACAGAAAATTTTTTCTATAGTTATCGATTTATTAATAACAGAAACTTTTCGTTGATTGATATATCGAAAACAGAAAAACATAAAGAAAATTTTCTTTAAAAATTAAATAGTAATCGATATATCGATAACAGAAAATTCTTTCTATAGTTGTCGATTTATTAATAACAAAAAATTTTCGTTGATTGATATACCGAAAACAGAAAAGCATACAGAAAATGTTCTATAAAAATTAAATACTTATCGATATATCGATAACAGAAATTTGTCTCCATAGTTATCGATTTATTGATAAAAGAAAATGTTAGCTGATCGATATAGTCAAAACAGAATATCAGACAGAAAATTTTCTATATAAATTCAATAGTTATCGATATATTGATAACAGAAATTTTTCTCTGTAATTATCGATTTATTGATAATAGAAAATTTTCGTTGATTGATATATCGAAAACAGAAAATGTTCTATAAAAATGAAATACTTATCGATATATCGATAGCAGAAATCTTTCTCCATAGTTATCGATTTATTGATAAAAGAAAATGTTGGTTGATCGATATATCGAAAACTGAATAGCAGACAGACAATTTTCTATAAAAAATTAAATAGTTATCGATAACAGCATTTTTTTTCTATAGTTATCGATTTTTTGATAGCAGAAAATTTTCCCTGATTGATAAATCGAAAACGGAAAAGCATACAGAAAATGTTCTATGTAAATTTCTATAGTTATCGATAACAGCAAATTTCCTAAAATTCTGTGGTTAACGATATACCATTACCAGAAAATTTTGTATAGAAAATTCTATAATAATCGATACATGTATCAAACACAGAAAATTTTTTATAGAAAATTCTATTGTTATGTATTATAAAAAGTTTTCGATATGAAATTATATAGTTATCGATACATCGATAACTGACAATTTTATATAGAAAATTCTTAGTTGTCAATGCAAGAAAATTTTCTATTGGAAAATTAAGAGTTATGGATGAATCGATAACAGAAAATGTTTTGTAGAAAATTCTATAGTTATCGATAACAGAAAATTTTAATTTTTTTTATAATTATCCTTAAAAAAGTTCTATCCTTAATATTTATAAAATGCATATTTTCATGATGTTTGTCTTTTGTATTTCACAATTCTTTTTATATTTTTCTTCATTTCATATTCTTTTGTTCTTAGATAAGGAAAATTATGATTTATTGTTTTTAACCTCTTTTGTTGTAAGTAGTTGTTGTAAAAGAAAAAAAGACTTATGTTTTTTAATAAAAGTGTCTTTACTGTTTTGTCTGTTTTTTGTTAACTTCTTGTTGCAATTGTCACATTAGATGGTACATCTTCTTTTTGTTTTTTCTATTTTTTTTGTAATCCCTACATTTGAAAGTAACTAAAGTATTTGTATTCATCAAAAAAAAAAGGTAATTTAAAAATAGTCAAGGTGTTAAAGATTTAAACTGTCACTTTAATATGATGAATGTGATTTAATTATACACTGCAATAGGGGTTTTTTTGGAAAGAGGGTATTATTTATATTTGAATCGATCTGTTTATATATTTTTGTTTGCTTGACCAGGTTAAACTGTCTGTTTAAACTACAGGTTGCAAATAAGAGGAGATTATGGAAGATCGATCACTATTTAGTGGAATCAAGCTACGATTTCTTATCGTGCTCGTAAAATATATCCAAATCAAAATATTTTTAAATAACGATTGTGATCTCCCCCTAACTGCAGTGGCTCAAACATGAAATCGTGCAATAAATATGAATTCATTAAAGGAAAAGTTAACAATATTTATTACTTTTATCAAATTATGTTATATCTAAAAATTGCTGCGTAGGCGATATATCAATGCTCTAACTTAAGCTTGACATCACCCAGATTGAATAAATAATTTATGCGCTGCATGGATCGTTCTGGAAATTGAAATTATTTATAGATGTTTTTGAAAAGTTATTTTTTCAAATCTTTCCAAGTCCATTGCTCGATTTAAGGTGTAAGCCACTGTCTAGTTTAAAGCCAGTCCAAACTGGTCTATTTAATTCAATAATAATATTGCTTTCCAACTCTGATTTAGAAAATTTGTCTGATATCAATCATAACATTTCACTATGTTATCAATAAATCCTCAAACTAATAATACCTTCAATAAATATTGACAAAATCACACTACAAATGTTAACTTTAACTTTATCAATCATAAATCTTTTAGAAATAATAAAAATGTTTTTTTTTTTGGTTCATACACATTTCATATCAATTAAATTAAATTGTAACAATTTTTGTTTTTGTTGTCGAACAACAAAACAATTACATGCAAATTTGATAATAAATGTGGATGACCTTAGCAACAAAAATAAAAATGACAAAACTAAAATCCTAAAAGCCGAAACCACATTTAGACACTGTCAGTGTCACAGGGCACAGTGGGACAGAATCGACAGGTTTTGGAATAAATAAGCAATTTATGGATTGCACTGAATATAGATATTCACAATTTGAGAATGAACAACCATCACGGCTCGACACTTTTCATACGAATTGTCAGTAAAACCCGATTTTGGCACGACACAAATTGTAAATTTATTTTAAATTACACAGTGCAACACCCAAAATCGGAATGGGATCAAACCAAAAGCAAATGAAAGTTGACACATTCCATAACAAACCCCTCAAGGCTTTTTTCTAGTTCAGAGCTAAATTTTTTTTACACGTATTTGAAGTTAGGCCACTTTTACTATAATTATAATAATAAATGCTTGAAAACTGTATTAGTGGCGAATGATTAATATTTTAATTGCCTTTAAATAACAATCACACGCAACGGTGTCCAGTGGTTTATATTAATAATTTGGCTATTCAGTAAATAGGTACTGGACCGATTGCAGCAAAATTCATACCAGTCATAGCTGAAGTAATTTTGAGCTTAAGTTTGGAAACTGGATCCTACATGTCCAATAAGGGCACCACCAGGGGCCTTTAAAGTACACTAAGAAAATTATGTCATTAACTGTTTGTAGGTTATTTTAAAAAGTAATCAGTAAAGTTATTTTAAAAGAAATAACTTTTTTTTTGCATTCCTCCACTAATGACATCTATATATAAAAAACGGATGAACCGATTTTGATGAAATTTATATCAAAGATAGTACTAACTGAGTACTCACTATGTGCCGAATTTGAGAGCTATCGGACAAAGTGGCGTAAAATGCCATGCAACTATGTATTGAATTGAAAGTTATTTCAATAATGCAAAAAACGGCTATATGTATGTTCCCTATGGACGCGAAAATGGCTAGACCGATGTTGATGAAATTTTCAGGGAATATTCAAAATAGCCAAGGGAGTAACACTGTGCAATCAGATTTTTAATTTTTTGTGTGTGGGCGGATGGGCAAAATCGAATTTTTACATTGCACCACTAATGACATCTATATATAAAAAACGGATGAACCGATTTTGATGAAATTTAAATCAAAGATAGTACTAACCAAGTACTAACTATATGCAAAATTAGAGCGTGATCGGACAAATGGGCGTAAAATGCCATGCTTTATTGCCAGTGGGCGGAGGGGTGGGCAAAATCCAATTTTTACATTGCACCACTAATGACACCTATACATAAAAAACGGCTGGACCGATTTTGATGAAATTTAAACCAACGATAGTACTAACCAAGTACTAACTGTGTGCCAAATAAGAGCGTGATCGGACAAATGGGCGTAAAAGGCCATGTTATACTACGATTGGAAAAAGGGGCGTAAAATGCCACGCCCCTTTGTACTATACTGGACGTTGCCTGCCTGTTTCGCAATCACGCAAAAACAGCTGAACCGATTCTCTTGACATTTTAAATACATACAGTGCATATGTAGGCATTATAAGATCGTTATTGGAAAAAGTGATCAAAGTTGCAATGCCCTTTGTACTATACTGACCACTACTGAACAAAGAGGCGTAAATTGCCACGCCCCTTTGTTTTATACTAACCGTTATATCTGCCTGTTTTGAAATCACGTAAAAACGGATAAGCCGAATCTGTCACTACTAACCGAACGGGAACAGTAGGTCATATGTAGAGTGCGATTCGGCAAAAGTGTATAAAGTGTCACTCCCGTTTTTCATAAATAAAACGTTATTTCCTCCTCTTTCGTAATTACACAATAACAACAAAACTGATGTCAACCGATTTTCTTGAGATTTCCTATAGATAGTGCTAACCGAGGGTAGAACCAAAGGTGAATAGCTGGACCCTGACCCGTGCTTTAATTTTGTCCGACACTATATTTACATTAAGATGCAATATAAAACAGTTTTTTTCTTAGGTCCAGCAACGCGGACCGGGTATAGCTAGTCTAATAATAAAAGTCACAGAAACTTGATATTTTTAAAAAAATATATAGTAGTAGTACTTTTTCGAAATTGAATTTCTAAGGAGCAACAAGTAAGAGAGTGCCAAATTTTTATGTGCCGAATCTTTTATACCCCCCAACATGTCCACAAAATAAAACATGGGCGCGGTGGGGGATATACCCCCTCGCTACAAATGTTTACAAATAAATTTTTTATAGAACATTTTTATAATTACATTAATTCTTAATATCTACGCCTACAGAAGGGGGGGGGGCGTGGTATTTTATAATCCCCTGGGTCCAAATTCAGTGCTTCGAACTACTTCTGACATAAGAATGTTTTATTTTTTTAACAAAAATATAAAAGATATGTGAGAAAAAATTTATTTCAATTTAGTTCATACACATTATTGGACCCGATTGGGTGAACGCCTTTTGGGGTCGGACCCGATAGACTCAGACCATGATGGGCCCAGACCCATTTGTGTTCCTTAAGAATCGTCATGGTTCTTGATCCAAAGTTTTTGTCCGTTTCGCTCTACTTTGATTTGTTTTTGAGATACTTGAATTTAGAAGACTACTGGGGTCTTGAGAATTTAGAAAACTCGATTACTTTAAAAGTATTACTCGGAGAGCTTTTTGGTATTTGGGTCTTGTTCTACATGTTAAGAGCTACAAAAATGGATTTGAACTTTATGTTGCGTTGGCAATATTGACCGAGATATGAGCATTTTAAAATTTTCGGGAATGCCAACTTCTTTAAATCCAAAGTTAGCACCAAGTGGGGTCCCTACATGTGAAGAGGAACGGCGATGCTATGGAAATCCAAAGAACCAACTATTTTGAAGAAAACTTTTCCATAGCTAAAGTTATTTTTTTTTCGTCAACCAGGCCACCCCTCTCCCCAAAATTGGTATAGGTTGAAAAATTTAAAAAAAAAAGTTGGAAATTAATTAATAGTATTTGCTTTTGAATGCCGAGTGGCGGTTTTTGAATTTCAATATGGTGGATCCAATATGGCGCCCAATTTTTTAAAAATATTACAGACTCGCTTAAAACTCTTCATACACGGGTTCTTGGGGTCGCTTAAGAACAGTCTGCAATTGGATTTTCAAAATTCAAAGTGGCGGATCCATCATGGCGAAATTTTTTTTTAATAAATAACAGATTCATTTTAAACTCTTTACGCATAGTTTTGTTGGAATCTGGCATTGGAAAATCTAACTTCAGATTCTTATTTACCGACCCCAAAAACTCGTAGTATAAAAAGTTTTAAGCAAATCGGTTTATATTTTTAAAATACTAGTCGCCATGTTGAAACCGCCATATTGAATTTTAAAATTCCAACTGCAGATTCTTCTTAAGCGACCACAAAACTTTGGTTAAACCCATAGCAATTTTGTAGAGAGGGGTGGCCCGCTTGACGAATATACTTTATTGTGTCCACGACAGATATTTAAATGCGTAACACACGAAATAATAAAGTGAGTATATCCCCATACAGTAGTTGAAAGGTAGAAAAAGGGGGTAGAAAATTGTATTTTGGTACTTTATGTAGCACTAAAAAAATGGTAATAAAAACTTATGGTTGGAGAGGGTGGTGGGGGATATACCTTTCTCTCGCGATAAATGTTTACAAATTTATACCCTCATACTGTAATTGGAGAGTATAAAAAGAGGGTAAGAAATTGTACTTTGGTACTTTATCTGGCACTCAAAATAATGGTCATATAAACATTAAAATTAAAAGCAAAGAACCCTTTTGAAGGAAGTACCTTTTGGACGGAAGTACCTATTGAAAAATCTTAGAGGGCAAAAAGGGTAACTTGAAATTTGAAATGTGGGAGTCCCACTTCGAAAAAAGAGTTCTGACAAAAGTACTATTTTAAAATTTTCGATTCTGGGAGTATGCATAAAAAGTACTTGGTACTTTTCCGAAACTTTTTAATTTTTAAAAGGTAAAAACTGCTACAAATTTTAATTTGTTACTTTTTCGATTTTCTAAAATATTAATCTTATAAACTTAAAAATTTTAATCTATGATCTGCAAAACTAAAACATTCTGGAAATTTAGATTTTAAGAGGGCAAAAGAGGGTAAAAAAGGAAATCAATCTTTGGCATATAGAATCCTTCAGCAGACTTAACTTTCAAGAATAAGACATATTAAGAATTTAAAATTTTGTTAAGGTAAAAGTAGAGACAAATATGTTTTTTATATCAAGGAGTGTTCTTTTGGTACTTTTTGTATTTCCTGATATAATGGTACTTAAAATTTAAAATTTGGAATGTAGGATCCTTAGGCTAAAACAAACCTTCTGAAAAAAGTACTTTTTAGAAATTCCTATTTTATTTTCTTGAAACATGAGTCATAGAAATTCAAACTTTAATTGTAGAACCCTTCAGCAAAAAATAAAACCAATCTGAAAATTGTAACTTTTATGAATTCCGATTTTAGTGGGGTAAAAAGGGAGCAAAAGTTTGTACTTTGGTACTGTTTTTATCTCCTGAAATAGTGGTTTTTAAATCCTGAAATTTGAAATGTAGGATTATCCGGTCAAAAAAAAAAAAAAGCAAAGATAAAAGTAAAAATCTTCAAAAGTTTGTACTTTGGTACTATTTCAATCTCCTGAAATAGTGATTCTAAAAACTTTAAATTTGGAACGTAGGATTATTACACTCATAAAAATTTGTTAGTATTCCTTACAAAAAAGTCTGTTACCATTACTAATAAAGTTTTCAATTTGTGCCCGATAACTTTTTCAGTTACCATTACAAACTTTGGTTTTCAAAAATTAGTAATCTTAAAAATACTAAAAAAATTAGTATTACTAAATTTTTCTGTACAATTTTTGTAAAATGGATTTTAAAACGCGTTTGTAAATAATATTAACTTTTTTGTAAAAAAATTGTAAATTGTTTATATTTAATTTTTGGTATTTGTATACATCATGTAAATTGCGTATTGCGCTTGTTGTTGCCAATAATTATTTCCATGCAAGTCAGTTTTTGTTAGAATTTTCGATCTAAAAAAGAGAAAATATTGAACACATTTCTTTAATACAAAATATACATACTACCATATAAAATTAATTCTTTGAGGATTGATGTTGAATAAATTGGTGTACGGTAAACTAAAATAAAAAAAAATATCAACATAATGTTTTAAATAGATCACATAAATATACAATTGTTACCTGTTGTCATCATTTCCTATTTTGCTTTATTATTCTAAAAATAAAAAACGGGTTACATAATTTTAAACAAAAAATACTTTACAATTTGGTTACCTGCTATGATTTGTTTGTTGTAATATCTGTTTTGTACATTTTTTTATTCATTTTACCCGTCGCGTGATGTTCACCGATCGAATGTTATTTTGTGACTAAAATATTCAAAGAAAGGCATAAAGTAAATTACACAAAAATCAACCCTTTATGTGCGTGAGAAAAAAAATATTCGTGGTCCACGAATCGTGGATAGCATAAACAAAAAAAAATTCCGCAAGTAAAGAAGAAAGAAAAAAAAAACTGATGTTTTTATGGAAATTTTCCATTTGAAAAGGTCGGCATTGTTTTTTAAATTTTGCATGTCTTCTCTTTTCTCTATTTTGTTTCCTTTTTAATATACATTTTTTTTTTAAATCGAAAAAAAAACTAATGAAGCGTAAATGAATATTAAAAATAATAAACATATTCATATTCATCAAAGCGCAGTTTTATCATTAAAAAAATAACTAATACTATTAATATATTTTTTTTATTTATTTTTTTTTAATTTCCAAATATTTTAATAAAATAATTTTTTTTTTAATTATAGTGTATAGGTTTTCTAGAGAAAAAAAAAACGAAATTTACTAACTAATATTGTAAAATTTACAAAATAATTATCAAAAGTTAGTACGATAATTTTTAAAAAATCAACTGAAAAAATTATTAAAAAATCAGTATAAAATTAATAGTTTGTAAATCGAGTTTACTAAAAAGAATTACTAAAAATTGATTTTTTAGTAGAATTTTGTAAAAAAGTAGTAAAGTTGAGATACAAACCACTTTACAAATTTTTTTACTAACGTATTTTTTTGAGTGTACATATTGCTATAGAAAATGGTATTTTAATAAAATAGTACTTTTATAAAATGGTACTTTATGTAATGGTACTTTTCTATTTTTATTCTAGCAATTTCAATTGTATATGAACAACAAAATCTAGAATAATCTAGCACCCACTTTTTTAATGATCTAACACCTTAACAATCTCCACTTATGGCAACACTGCACAAGACTGACACATTTCAGGAGACTCTTTCCAACACAAAGCCGTGCACTTTGCCACTAACACTGCCTCAGTGTGATTAAAAGCTAAACACTATAAAATTCCACAACGTTAGACGTTACTATCAAACCACAGACAAAAGTCTAAAACAATTTTCAGTTTAGAACGTGCGTCAATTTTGAATGCGTCATAAAATGTTTGCAATGAAGTGATAAGTGGAACTAACACCTTTTATTTTGCGCTGTTATTTTTTATTGAATTTTGTGATATGAAATGAAACATAACCAAACTATCTGCGATATGCCATGTGAGTCCATCCATACACAATACACTTAACAGTTAACAAAAAAAAAAATATTATAAATATGTATGTATGTATGTCGGATGGATATGGATGGATTTGAATATTGTGTTGTATAATAATAAACATTTAAAATAATATGGCAACGCGTTATATGGTACAATAATAATCATTATGACATCGTGATAATGAATTTTAATAAAACTATTCATACATGTTGATGCACACACAAACACTGAGAGTAATTTGATTAAAGGCAACTGGGCCAATTTTTGTATTTAATTAATAGGGCAACCGTTAAGAGGAAAAAGCGGTGATCTCATGTGGACAACACAAAAGATTAGTCCTGCAAGGGCTTTAATACAATCACTTACCTAAAAAAATTCAGTTGGCACAATCGTAAATATTTTAACAACTGCAATAAGCTTGTGATAACCGCAGTAAAGTTGTAACCACCGAATAATCGGTTGCAACAACCTCCAAAATGAGGTTGGAATTTTTACAGTTGTGGTAACTAAACTTCCGACAGGATATACTGATAAAAAACCCACCCAATGACTCAAAACAAATAAGTTACAGAATACCAGTTCTTTGATTAAAAAGGTGTTCAATTAATCTAAAAAAACAGTTTGTGACTAGTCCTGTGACATGTCACAAGGTATTAACCAACCCTGTCCTAGGACATCGCCATCATACAAAAATACCAATATACAGGTTTACTTACTCAAAAGGTTGTTATGTTTGTGCAAAGGTGAAATCCTCTAGGGGATGCTAAACTAGGACAATCCAAGACAGCCCAGCGTTGTTCCTTTAATAAAATTTCCCTAAGTGTATCCATAAAAATATCATCATGCTTGCATGAATTTTATTTTATTATTGACAATTGTTTAAATAATATGCATTTTTCTTTTTTGTATGTATTTTATTACATAGAGGGGCTTTTCCAAACATTCTGATAGTTACGGAAAAAAATCCCTTTAAGTTTTTTTTTTGTTCTGTCATATAGTTGTTGCAAACTTTATTATTGTCATATCATAATCATCATCAAACATCATCAATGTTTATATGACAACGACTACAAAGTGAGTGTAGAAAAGTTTTGTTGTTTATTTAGTTTTTTTTTTTTATGAACACCGCGGGAATGTGACAGCTTGTGTGTGTCAATATCATCAAATTCTTTTCAAAAAAAAAAAAAAAATTAAATAAAACTTCTATTCAAATTTAAATATAAACTGTTTCTCCACTAACCAACCAAGTAACGATCCATTAATTCAACTATCAATGCTCATATTCCCATTATAATAGGACAAAAGTATTTAACAAGGCTGGGCACCAAAAAAATTTCCATAATTTCCCTTACTAATCCTAACACCCTGGGTCCAATTACGAGACTTTGTATTTCTTCTATCAAGAAAAGTTTCTTTCGTTTAAAAAAGTTACATAAAAAATACATCTTTAAGGGAAAGTTTTTCCCACAGGTCCGATTTTGCCCATTTAAGAACCTAACCATCCTATGACCATAAGACATATTCAAGTCAATTTTCATAAGTCTAGATCCTTCCGATTTTACTGTATTGTGATTTCCAAAGACAGAAGAACGGACATCTTTTAAATATGTTAGAATCGATCATGGAGCTACAATAATTTTACTTTATTGAGTCCTAGACATATATTTTTATGTGATACACACGAAATTATAAAATTCATATTCTGTGATAAAGAGATAAAACTCTAATAAGACTGTTGTAATAATTTAATCCAATTACCACTGTCGATGTCGATTCGGTACACAACCTTGGTATTTTGCTGTATAAGTTCAATGTATGTTAGAGCTTTTGTTAACAGTGTATTTAAACAATATGTTATTTGTATAGTTTATTGGATTTTGTTGTCTTTATAGATCCGACCGAACAAACAACCAACTTCAACTCCACTTACTTACACCACCCACCCCCTCCCACTTCAATAAAAGCAGTTGTTTTGTTAATGTCCGTTTTAGACTGCCCATTTAAATATCCCAGCAAATATTTTTTGCACAGAATAACTAATTTATGCCTAGTTTCCGTATGACAAACGACGAATTTTTATGTACATATATTTTTATTTTACAAAATATAAAATTCATGCAAATGCGAATAACTTTCGTCATGCAGAAACTGGGCATTTATAAAATTTAAAACGGTATCAATTGATTTTAATATTAAGTTTAAGACATAAAATTCAAACTAAATTTGAAAGGGGGAAATATTCGATACTTGGACCATCTACAAATTGTATAATTTGGTTCTGAAAATAATGAAAAATTTAAAATAGTTTAAAAAACGCTGCTTGGTTATAAATATATTCATAGAATTTACTTCAAAAATATTGTTGAATACATGTGAATTTTAGTATAAATCCTGTTGTTTTCATAATTGTCGATTTTATTACATCAATATTTTGCTGGTTTCAATTGCAAGTGCGAGTAAATATTTGTATACACAGAAAAAAAATATTGATGGATTAAAGAAAATAAACCAGAGACCATAACAGTTATGAGATTTATTGAAAAAATCAAATTAAACTGTTCAAAAATATTTGTTCAAATAAAAATTAAAAATAACAGTTTGAATTGAATCTGTTCAAAATAACAGAAATAAAAAACTTTTATTTATTATAACTGTTATCAAAAACTCTTTGAGCCTTAAAAAACTTGAGTTGTTAAAATAAAACTAAAATAAACGCACGTAAAAGAATCCTATTGATCGCTAATACTTCAATCATTGGCCCTTACCACAAGAAAACAAAAAGTCTATTTTAACAAAAGTTTTATTTTAAATTTCAAATTTGCAATACATTTTTTGAAAGTCGATTAAAAAGAAAAACAATTTGTATGGAAATAAAATTAAAAGCTGATTTTAAATATATTATATTTTTTATGGTAAGGCTGATTGATTTAAAAAAATTAACTTTGATTGATTTTTTTAAAAATAAATAAAAGTTATTTTAGATTGTTTGAACAAAAAGTTTTTAATAACTGTTATTTTATACTGTTATTGTAAAAATCAAAAAATAAAAGTTATTGCAAACTTAAACACGGGACATCTCTAGACGAAATTTCATATATAAAATACTTAGTTTGGACAACATTCGTTTAATGATTTTTTTAAAACAAAAATACTCACATAGCTGTTACATTTGGTCTCTGAAATAAACATCAACCATGTGAATTCTGCACAGGGTCCCCATATAATTTCGATAAAAAAATTAGTAAAAATAATTATAAAAAATAAAAAAAATATGAGAACCCCTATAAGGGTTAAAGATCGAGGGTAGGTATGTTCTGAACAAGCGTTGGGGCTTAAAAAAATAATGGAGTCGGTCATACATTTGACTCCCCTACACTAAAATAAGTGAACTAAAAGTATTGTTCTACGCACAAAGGGCTACAAAAATGCTGTTGGACTTTTTTGCGTGTCGGCAGCATTTACAGATTATGGGCGTATACAAAATATCGAGAATGTAAAATTTTTGATTCAAAATTAGGACCGCGGAACCCGACAGATATGTAGAGCTAAGTTATTTTATAAATTATTGTAAAATTTCATCCGTTTCGCTCCATCTAGCTTAGTTTCGAAATATCGCCATTTTGAATTTTTAACTGAATTCTAAAAAGTTATTAACTAAATTCTAAGATGTATACTTCCTCAATTCTAAAAAGAATAATACGATGAAGTTTTTTTTAGTAAATATTAACAAAACTTGAACTGAATTGATTGTAAACATATGTTGAAGAAATATACCTAAAAATAGAGATAAATTTGTTTCTTGGATTCATGTTTTGCAAGAGATAACATTATCTCTACACAGAAAAAAATATGGGGAAAAACAATTTGAGTAATCACTTGTTTAAATTTAAAAAAAGTTTTGAGTAATTTTTTAATTGACGCAATTAAAAATTTACTCAAAAATTTAAAAACAAATTGAGTAAATAATTTAATAAGAATTTAATAGCTTTTTTAATTTTTTTTGGAATTTTCTTAGTTTTTTTAATTTTCGTTTAGTTTATAGTTTATTGTATATATACATGAAAGTTTGTAATCATATTTATAAAATTTTTTTATGTCTTTAAGACAAAAATATATTTGGTAAAGTTTGAAAAAAACATGTTTTTTTTTCTTTGTAAAAAAATATGAAATTTTTTTAAACTTTGTTTTTTTTAGAGTAGAAACAGAATAAGCCCGGCACGACTTTTTCCATACGGTTTGGCAGATTAAACCGGTGGCCGGCGCCGATGTGAAATAAAACTTGTTATGTTTTTAAAAGGTGGTGCTTCTTGTTCTGTTCCTGCACTTAATAGTGTCAATTAAAAATTTACTCAAATTTTTTTGGCAAACATTTAATAAATTTTTATTAAAAATTTAGTCAATACTATTAAATCGTTTACTGGTGGAAAATTGAGTAATTTTTTACTCAATAGTATTAAAAATTTACTCAATTTTTTTTTTATTTCTTTCTGTGTATGGTTAAGTGTTAAAAATTGTTTTAATTTATATTTGCAATTTAAAATCATTTTTTTCTGTGTATCATTTATTCATTGCAAGTTGGCTCTGCATTGTATTTTTGTACTGACTTTACTGCAATTATGATTTCTATCGCATGTCATAATCATCAACATCATCATCAACATTATCATTGTGTGTGATCGTTATCATTGTAATCATTAAAAATTGTTTTGTTATATGTCAGTTTGTTTTTTTTTTGTAAGTACAATTTGATTGTCATTGTATTGTTGTGTTAACGGTTTCGTTATAGTTTTCCGCCGACAATTCTAACAAAAAAAAAAACAGATTTAAAAAAATATGTTGTTGAGAACAGTTTTTGCGAAAAAATTTGCAATATTTTTGGGAAATATAAATATATGACGACAGTAATGTATCATTGTTGCAGATTTTAAAAATGTTGTTTCAATTGGTCGTTTGGTTGTCACAACCACAATACTGTTTCGATATTCCTTTCGAACGCAACAAAGACAATCTGCAACATGTGACCATTACACTTACTAGATTCCATCAACAAGAGTGCTTACGAAATCGAACAGTTCGCCATACTGAGATTCTGGGTTATGAAAATCCAGGTAAATGAAAGAAAATATAGAGTATTTTTTTGGGAAGATTTGAACGATTTGCTTAGGCTCTCCAATTGGAAAATATGTTTTCTTGATAATGACGAGGAAGCCGCGGCGGAGATGGTCGTGAATATCATAAAATATAGGTAAAATAGCATTTATTCCATCGAAGTTTTTATTTTCTAAGGGCTGGTAACTCATCACAATATAATCAATGATTAAGGCTAATCAGTGTTTGCAAACGTCAAATTTATATGAAAATAAACACTGATTAGTATTAATCATTGATTAGCTTTTTATAAGTTACCAGCCCTAAGCCAAACGAAAACTTTTAGTTCAATGGTATTTTAGTAGAGTGAGTGAATTTTGACTTACACTCACTCATACTCGCGACAAGAGTTTTCGAGTCAGACACACGACCATATTTTTTCCACACACACTAACAATCACGGGAGTAAATTTAATACAACTCACATTCATGTGTACTTACGCAAGCTTCACTCACACTCACGAAACTTTTATTTATACAAAAAAAATAATTTCAAAAATCTAACAAAATTTGAAGCAAAATTAAAAGTTTAGCCAAATTTTACAAGTTTTAAGAGACAAAAGGAAATATGAAGAGAAAATACGCAAACTCACGCAAACAAAATCGACTCATGCACACTCAGTCATGAAAAGACGACAAACGATCCTACGTGCTAAGATTCTTCCTGCTCCTAATGGAAGCGAGAGCTTTTAGGCGTTTGTCAAGAGAGTTAAGAATAACAACAGTTCGTCCATCCCCACTCTTATAAATGATTTTCAGATCCTTACTGACCTGGTGGATAAGGCAAATCTTTTGGGTAAAATTTTTGCATAAAACTCTGTATTACCTGATATTAATTAACCGCTTCTTGTGCTTTTTAGGGTATCATGTACCATGCCCAACATATTTTTTAAAACACGTCCTCTCGGGACTTAACACAAATAAATCTCCAGTACAAGATGGTATTCCAGAACTTATATTAAAAAGGTACTCATCGACGGTAGCTCTTCCACTGCGGAAACTTTTCAGCATATCATACCTTGCGGGTATTTTCACATTTGCTGGAAAATAGCTAACGTCCAGGCGATCCTGAAAAAGGTGAGTCACGAAATCAGACAACTATCGAACAATCTTACAATCTTAATGTAGTGATCTATTTTGAGTTCAATGGCTCGCTGAATGACCGACAGTATGCTTTCCGCAGAGATCGGTCAACTGGCGACTTGATGGCGTTTCTTTCTGAACGATGGAGCCTATCCATTAATCTCACTGACGAAAGTAAGGTTGTTGCTCTGAATATTTCTAAGGCGTTCGATCGTGTTTGGCACCTTGCACTCATCTCGAAGATTCAAGCATTTGGCGTTGGTAATACGATTGCTTGTTTCATCGCTAGCTTTCTCTATAATCGTACTATTCGTGATGACGTCGATGGGTTCTACTCTAGAAACTTTTTGCTGAACGCTGGTGTTTCACAGGACTCTGTGGTTTCTCCATCTCTTTTTCTTAAGTGTATTAATACATACTGGGTGTTAATATGAGCACTATCTATTCTTCTGCAGACGGCAGTGACATATGACACTCTTATTTCTTTGACCATAGACTAAGTCCATTCGAGACGCCATATGGATAACACTCTTATCGTCGACCTATCGAAAATCTCTTCGCGATGTCTCCAGAATAGGGTTGATTTTAATGCACGCAAGACGGGCGCCATTCTAACACACAAGCGACTTTAGGAATCGGAACCAACAAATTTATCCCATTGTGGTGTGAATATTAAGGAATTGGGGGCTCGCTATAACAGACATATTTTTAAAGTGTCGAAAGAAGCATTTAAGTGCTTAGGGTTTTTAAACGGTGTAGAAGATTTTTTACTACATCTGGCCTACTATCATCATTGAAGTTACTTTACTGCGTAATATGGTGGGCGCTGATGCTTATTTCTTAGAGCATCGTCGGAATGTCGGTTGTGTGTTCTTGTTCTATCGATATTTCTTCGAAAAGTGTTCTACCGAGATAAGAAGCCTCATTCAAGAGGTACATGTATTTAATCGTAATATGCGTCTCTCTAGCAGAGCTCATCCATTTTCGTTGACCGTCACCGGACCGCACAACACACTCTTAGCCAAACTATACGCACACGTTTTTCCTGGACTTATAACATTAACAGAATCAAGTCAAATATCCACACATACTACTCCCTCTTTCCTTCTTCCCATACATTTATTTTCTGATCTTAACACAGTGCAATATATTTATAGGGGCCATCCCCTGAGTGTTGGACCAGAAAAAAAATTGATGTATGGACAACAAATAGAATCGTATTTCACTCAAATTTGGCTTGTGTGAGCTTAAAAAGTTTTTTAGAGATCTAACGAAAGATATGTGTATCCAATCGGTTCATGTTTGGGTATGGGACCTATTATCGGGAAACACTGGTGTGGGGTATAATATGGTCGGTCTTGCCCGAATATAAGTTTTTTACTTAATTTTTACTTGACTAGTTTTGAAAAATTTAACTGATATGGAACAACATTTTGCCAGTTTAGTGCTATGTGTGTTAAAAAAAAGGATCTCCGGAGACAGAAAATTTGTGAAAAACAACAACTCTTAAACAGTAAATACTAAGCACAAACAAGTTCATAAATAAATAACTAATCCTAGTTAGGAAGAGTCCTACATTTGTTTATACAATCTAAATTTGCAACATTTGTCTCTTCATCATAGTCATAAATCTTAAAATTTATCTTTAAACACACGGTTTCTTGTCGTAGGAATGTGTGCGCAAGAGCTTAGTGATCTTAAAGTTGCTGCATATCAGCACTGAACTGATTTTGTTCGTTGATGTTGTTGTTATGGTCTTAAATTATACCAGCAATACCCCTGGTGGAAAGGGATCATCAGCAACATCTACAAAAGCCAAAAAAAAAGACAAACGACCAACCTGTTGGTAAGTTGCTGAGCAAAGACTTGATGATAGTGAAGATGAAAAAATGTTTTATAACCACACGACGACTAATTATCGAAGTTTAAATTATAATTACGCTTGCGCGTGCTTCAACAAAACGTACATATATTTTTTGTTGTTGTTTTTGAACGAAAAAAAAAAAGTTTAGATTTGTGTGTGATCACACGCACATCTTAAGGCGGCACTTTTTTTTGTAAATTTTTGTTAGTTGTTGTTTTTGTGTTTTGGAGCAATAACAACATGGTTCATGTTTAAGCCACTGGTTTAACAAAATCTCTGCTAAAATTTGATGGCACTATTTTTTAGCCAACCATTGGACAATGAAGTAAAACGACCTAGCATTGGATTAACATCCATCGATTAACAAGATTTTGTGATTTTGAGTTTAATAATGTTTTATTGTTTAACAGGCCATATATATTGCTGCAGCAGCAGCAGCAACACTGGTGGAAGTAGTTTAAACTGCAAGCATTTCATTTGGCGCCATAAATCTATCAACACTGTGTAAAAATGATCACTACTTTAATGTGATCTTCATGTATGAAAATGTATGTAGGTTTTTTTTATATAGTTGGGCATAATCGCATGAAAAACAAAATAGTCAGTCGACTCTATTCGAAAACCTCATGTTGAGAAAGATTTACTGCCTCCAATTGCTCAGTCTATTTTTTTTTCGTCTTTGTATTTTTCACAAACTCTTCTTTACAATTTTCATCGCACTATGGGAGGGTTTTTCGTAATCCTTTGTAGGCATAAGTAGGAGTATTCTGCTGAAAATTGTAAAGTTAACGACTTTACCTATTTCTACATCCCACTTCTGGAATTTAAATCTCCTTACTTCAGCATGGTTTAGAAATGTTAACAACCGTTCAAGATGCGGATATAAAAACAGCGTATAAAACCACCGAGATACTTTTATAAAGTCCTCCAGATAATATAGTGGAATAAATAGTATGCTGATTAGATCATCGAAGAATTCGCAAAGAGAAGCTGCAATCAACCTTTCACATACACATTCATCCATTTCCCACAGAACTCAGTTCTCAGAAAATCCATATCTCAAAGAGCTTGGCCTGTTATTGAACGAAATCTACTCTACTCTTTTATAGTGTCATATATAAAAGAGTAGATAAGATTAGAAAAGGGGTAAAGAAAGAACAGAACCGGCAAAAACTAGTGATGTATCAAGAGATGTTATAACCGAAACCAAAAGCAGTAAGCTTATCTCAGTAAGGATCGAATGCCTTGGAAATATATAGAGGGGCAGGCTCTAACGTTCCTAAAGAAACGTTAACAGGTCTCCTTAGATCGACCGCTACAAAAGCCATACTGCATATCATTTAAAAGTGAATAAGCCTGTAAATACTTTAGAATATGGTAATTTACCATCACTTTGGAGAGAGCAGAGAAAATTGCAAATGGGTAATAATTTTAAGTAGCCGCACCCTTTTTTGAGATTGGCTGGACATTGCCCACCTTCCAGCATAAGGGGAAAACTCCATCATCTCAGAGGCCTTCCAAGATACGACCCAATATCCACGAATGCTCTCAAGTTTTGCTTATAAGGCTAATACATTCCCCATACGTTTAAGGCTGGATTACTCAATGCTCCGTTATAAAATAACTTTCCGTTAAATTTAACTTTTTTATACAAATTTTGACATAAGGCTCCGTTAAATCGGCAGTTAGCAGCTAACTTTTCATTGAGTAATCCGCCCTAAATATCCCAAAGCTTACAGCAAGACTGTCTACTAATTGTAAGATATAAAGAAATTATACCCGGGATGTGCGCCCAGCTTAATAATTAAAATAATATGAATTCTATGAATCTCGGTCAAGAAGACAATACATTCGTACAGAAGCCTCCGAAAACCCCAAATTTATAACAAGTTCTTCAGATTAAACCTCCGTTAATTTTCCCTTCTGTATCTCTGAGCAGTGTTATCATTCAAAAAAAAAAAAAAAGTGAGGAAGTTCTGGAAGTTACAAGGGGAACCTGTACAGAAATCTGTTCAAGGAACTGGCCACTAGTATTAGATACTGAAGATCATAGACCTCTTGAAATTGGCAATAAGGAAATTCGGAAAAGGGGTTATGAACTACGGTGTAGGGGTCAAGCACGCTATAACCAAGCAAGTTTTCAAAATTTCGGACAATTGTAGTGTTTCTAGGTAGAGGGACTAAAAAACACTACATCCTTATGATAGGTTAGGTTGTAAGTGGCTGCTGATATTTTACGTCAACACACGTAGGCTCTGATGTATATTGTGATACCGCGGGACTGTAATAGGTTTCCCTACTAGTCCCTGCCGTTAAACCAATTTGACCTTCTAATAAAACTTCTTAGATAATGAATTTTGACATCCGACAAATCAGAAAGATCGTGCAGCTCCCTAGATCCCAGTGAAGCAATTCTCTAACCTGAAAGTTCCGGGCAATGGCAGATGAAGTGTTCGATAGTTTTTAACTCATCTTCATTCATACAACTTCGGCAAAAGTCATTCGACGGCACATTTAACTGCTCTGCGTGCTTCCCTATAAGACAGTGTCGGGAAATTATAGCAACCACCGTCGAAATCTCTCCTCTTGGAAGCTAAGTCAGGTCACTTGTGCACCTCTGATTAATACAAGGTCGTGCAGTCTCATACGTCTATCCATTTGCCCATCTTTGATTAGTCTCCATCGCGGAAAAGAACCGTAGATTTTTCTTGAAAGTTTCTAGAGGCATACCAACACATTCCAATTCTGTTGGAACCTGTAAGCTAGATCACAGTCTTGCAAGCTCATCGACTTTGGAATTCCCTGGAATGTGTCTGCGACCCATATGAGGCGTATGTCAAACTGCTTGGACATCCAATTTAAAGACCTGCGGGAGTTGATCTTGTTTTCAGGAACATTCACTCCAGTGACTTGACTGTAAGAATAGATGCTGACTGCAGTTGTAGACAATACATTCCAACTCAACCAGTCTGTCACTTCCTTTATTTCCAGCATCTCTGCCTTGTAAACACTGCAATGATCCGGCAATCTTCGAGCCAGACTCAACATAAGGTAAACTCGCGAAACTTGGAGCAGATGGCATAGGTACCACCATAATGCTTTCACCGCCACTCCAGCATTTCAAACTTAAACGAAATACCCTTACTGTCGCCAAAGCAAATCAAAGATGGAAGGAACTTGGGACAAGTCGTATAAGCAGAATTTTATGGCCACGCTGTGATTTAGGAAGAACTAAATTCTTACTTACACTTACGAGAATAGAATGTCGTATGTTGACAGGTTTAATAACGGGACACTGTCTTGTCGGAAAACATGCCAAGCACATGAATCTTATTACGGACGCAAACTGTAAAAGGTGCGAGACACCAGACGTCGAAGAGACCATTGAACACATCCTGTGTCACTGCCCGGCTTTGGTACGAACTCGACTATCAAATATAGGAAGTTCACAGTTCGAGACTTTCGAGGAAATTACGAGGATAGACCTGAAGAGCTTGAAACAATTCGCAATGAAGGTCAATATATTTAGTTTACATCGATAAGCGGAAAAAGTTTTGTGGTATCGCTATGGACCAATTGGTCTATGCGGAGTGCCCATCTGGCACCGCCACACTAACCTAACCTAACCAACATAAGGTACTCTGAATAAACTCCAAAGCGCACTTGTTCGTGCAGTCACGATCCGTACGTGTAAAAATTTATGGGGTCTCCTCTACATAGAGTGTCTTCCATCCAAGACTACCTGGATGGTATCATAGTGGTAAAGTGGCGCTCAAAAAGGCTCATAGAGGGATCGCCGTCCACATTTTGAGGCATTTTTGTCTTCTTCGAGAAGACAACCATTGCATTGTGCTATTAAGTCGGATTGCCGACATAGCCGCATACTGCTTGCCCAATATGTCCAATGGTATCAGTTGAAGAAGGATTTCTAAAGCAGCCGTAGGTGTAGTACAAGGAGCACCAGTGATGCACATCAACGCCATTCTCTGTACCTTCGTGACACAGTCCAAATTTGCCACAAAGCAGGCCACCAGCAATGATTTCATACAGCAGAATTGGACGCACCACCAATGTATAAATCCATAAAACGACTTTAGGGCTAAATCTCAATCGTTTTCAAATTGACCTTTTACGGGAATATAAAGGAATCATTGCTTTTCTCATCCGTTCCTCAATATTTCGCGTGAAACTCAACTTCCTATCTAGAGATACTCCAAGATACTTGACCCCATCTGAGAAGGTGATTTCAGAAATAGGATCCACAGCAGAAATCTTATTTTTCATTGTAAACAAAACAAGCGCTGTTATACTTACACAGCCTCTTGCCCATTTAGACAGATATTTCAGAGAACGCTGAAGAATATCCCTCAATGTTGGCATGACAACTACTAAGAGAAGCCATGACACTCATATTACAACGTCTTATATGGGAAGCAGCGGGTTTTGCTGGGATTTATCTGCAAGTATAGCCCCTGCTTAGGGGATTTCTTTGAGGAACATTGGTTTTGGGTTCGTTGGAGACTTCGGAAAGAATGTCATGTCTTTCATTCACGCAATTCAAAAGGAAACGAATGGGATATAGCTATCAATAACTTCGTAGACAGTCTGCTGATCTCAAAGCCTTGGTATCGAAAACCGTAAACTCTAGATGCATAAGAGAACGTTGGAATAGTAAGACTGGCTCGTTTCCAGAGTTACAAACTAGATAGCGAGAGTGCTCAAAGGATTTCTAAGTCGGTTGTGGGGACGATTGAGCCCAATATTTTAATTCCTATATCGGAATTGTGAAATGTAAAAGACAAAGCGCCTGAGACCAAATTTACGACTATGTGGACACAGTTACCTTCTAGTTGAGCATCCTTGATAATATGGCCTAATCCAAAGCTTTAAATACCCCAGAAAAGACACCATCTTCTAATGTGTGTTTTTATTTTACAATAAGTTTCATTGCACTTTTTAGATATAAGGCGATTCAACATCTGCTTCTTACAAAACTTTTCTAGTCTTCTGAACCATTATGCATTCAACTCAAAATAAAGACTTGACCACATTTGTATAAAATTTCAGTGGAATGATTTTTTTTGTTTATTTTCATTTTTCACTTTGTTTTTTTTTTGTTTGTTCCTTAAACACAATTGTTTTTACCATCCTATTAAATCTTTTTTTTCAGCGCTTTTTTTTTGTTTGAAAACTGTGAAAATGCAAAATTGTTTTATGATCTCTTAATCTTAATCGTGCTGCAACATGTCTTATTTATGATTTGTGAATTGGTTTTTATGCAGCAACCGACATGATTACACTCAGATTTTTTTTGTTGTTATCGTATATTTGTTGTTTTACCACCGCAATAATAATAAGAGGGGATTTTTCAGCCTTTGAGCCAGCCATGTAACCAACAACAACAAACAACCTGGTCATACCAAATGACCATCGAGAAGAAAATAAATAAAATTTATTTATATTATTGTATGGAGCAGCGAAAAATGAAACAGAAACAAAAAAAAAATAATAATAAAATGAAGCGAGTGTTCATTTGCCACTTCATTTAATTGTATTCACATTATCGTTTCAGTAATAAATCATCAATGTGTTTTTCTCTGTGTGTTGTTCGCGTTGTTTGAGTTGTTCATTGCTGGTGTTTCGATTTGGTTTTTCTCACCAATAGTTTTTTTTTTTTGTTTTTTGTTAAATGGTTGTTAGTAAATAAATGGATGTTCCAAAGGGGTTTTTTCGTCTTTAAAGTTCACAGGTTGTTGTTTTTTAAATGTGGTTTGGATTTGGTTGCAGATTGTAGATCACTGTTGTTTTTACAACCTTTTTAACAAGTTATTAACAATTGTAATTAACTTGTGAAGTGTAGTGGGCATCATAAAATTAATAAACAAACATATTAAATAAGGTTGGTAATTTATCACTATATCAATTTCAGATGTAGTTCTTTAAAGATCAATTGAATTTTAAAGATTTCATTTGAAATACGAAAATTTCGTTCAGTCATGGCGAGTCGCCATTTGCGACCTAACGGTAGCCGCGCTTGAATGCAGAAGAATGCCAACGCTGATCCTGTCATCCATGTATTTGCCATACGAGGAGGATAACCCCCCCCAGCACAAGATCTACGAACTCTAATAAAGGCTTGTATGACCAAAGTCCAGAATGTTATGGTAGGTGGAGATGCCAATGTTCACCATACACTGCGGGAAAGCACTGTTATCAACAATCAAGGTGAGTTTCTTTTTGATTACCTTTTATTCACCAATTTAGTTGTATGAAACAAGAGAAATAGGCTGACGTTCTACAACAGAATTAGAGAACAGGTTATTGACATAACTTTGGTTTCAAATACGGACTCATTGTCAGTTAGAATTTTAGACTGGAGGGTATCTAATGAATGTCCTTTCTCGGACCATTACTGGATACTTTTCAGCACTGATCTCTCAATGGAGAATAGGATCCCTTATAGGAACCTTAAGAAAACAAACTGAGTTAAAATCCGAAGTCTTTTAAAAGCATTGCTGCCTCCAGAAATGGAGAAGCCGGTCAGCATACAGGATTTGGAGAAATCTGTTAGTTTAGTGACAAACATCCTCAGTGAAGCTTATCTTAAATCCGGCCCAAAGCGCTTGCCTCCGAAGAAGATCAATCAACCATAGTGGACGTCGGAACTCAAACTTCTAAGAACAAAATGTAGGAAACTCTTCAATAAGGCAAAGAAAGATAATACGACGGAAGACTGGGAGAACTGTCGTCTCAGTTTAAATGCTTTCAAAAAGGAAACCCGGAAGGCGAAAAGAGAATCCTGGTCTATTTTCTGTAAGGAATTGGAAGGAACTACGAAAGCGGCAAAACTCCTTTAAGTTCTTTCGAAAGCCCCCAGTGTATCAAGATTTCGTTTTTCAACAAAAACGTTGACAAACTACGTTTTTGTTGAAAACACTGGAAAGGAAACACTATGTGAAAATTACCCTCACGTCAGACAATTTCAGCGAGGCCCAACACGACCATCTTAAAGGCAGGTCTGTTGAGACTGCTTTAAGTGATGTTGTCGGGTTGATTGAGGATACTCTTCAAGGAAAAATGTATGTTGTAGCATCATTTCTGGTGGTTGCGTTCAGCAATATCAAAATATCATCAATAGTTAAAATATAGGCACGGACATACATATTACTCTACGGACGGGCAACATGCAGAAGAGCAGGGCAATTAACTCGGGCAATGATGGTGAATCGAGGAATGTAGTTACAACTGGCACTCTTCAAGGGTGAAGTGATCCCTCCTCTTTTGTGAAATCTCGAGTCACTCAACGGAATCTGTATCAAAGTTGTTGCCTACGCTGACGACGTTGTGATCCTAATAAAATATAAGTTTTTATCAACGATTAGCAAACTCATGGACAACGGTCTGGGAGTTAATGCTGCCAAAACCGAACTCGTCTTTTTCACAAAAGACAGGCTTGTTTTTTCCAAGTTAGATGAAACTCCCCTGGAACTATCTAATGAGGCGTGTAATCCTGGACTCAAAGTTTTCTTGCAACAGGAACACAGAAGTAAGAAGAAAGGATACAAAAAGTCGTTATGTGCTTTTTATACTTGCAGAAGAACTTTTGGAGGAAGGTGTAATCTAAAACTGTATATTATCCTTTGGATATATGGCTATCCATGGTGCCCTTGTGTGGCGGAGAGAAATTGAGAAATCACGTCTCTGCAATCTATTGAAGGTACAGCAACTGACGTGTGTGGGTATCAGTGGTGCTATCAGATCAGCACCCCAGGCTGCCCTGGAAGTGATAAGAAACATTCAGCACGAGGATATTTACGTCAAGAGCACAGCAGCAAAATCGGCTCTCAGGTTAAGGGAGTCGCAAATACTTAAGAAACACTTAATTATAATAAGTACGGTGGGCGAGACGAAACTGGTACAGAAAACCGGCTATATCTCACCCTAGTAGAACTTTGACAGAACATTCGAAGTTCAATTACCAACTAGGGAAGACTCGGTGGAATTCTCTGTTATAACAGAGAATGCGATCTCAATCTTCCAAATACCAACTAGCTAACAGAGCATGCGATCTCAATCTTTACGGACGGATCAAATATGGAGATGGGTACGGTTTCAGGAATATACTCTGAATGCCTCGAAATCGGGGTCTCATTAAGACTTCTGGATAAGTGTAGTGTTTTCCAGGCTGAGGTACTTGCAATTGATAAAGTGACGCAAATGATTATGATAAGGTAAAATTGATGAACGAAATCGATAGGATATCTTGGAATATAATGGAGAATAGGTGGATATAACGGACTGCTTCTTACTTTTGACAAACGGTCAGTAAGCCTTTTAGTAGGGGTACTTACCGGACACTGTATAATTGGCCAAATGTCCGTACGTATGGGAATTTCTGATAGGGACTATTGGAGTCAGTGAAGCACTTGCTAGCATTTGGGGCGAAGATTTTTCGATGTCCTGAATTGCATAAACTGCATCTCATTGACGTATCTAGCAGAATACCTTAGGGAATCGGGGTGGTTTAAGAAGTCGAACTTTGTATTAGAATGGGAATAGGGAAAATAATTAAGGGAATCAAATCCAACTTAACCTACCCCTCTTTCCTACTCCTCATAACCTATTTTCTTGATATCAAAATTTTCGAATCTTAATTTACATATCTTAATGACATACAGACGGACGGACATCGCTAGATCGTTTTAAAATCGATCGAGGATCATGAATATATATACTTTATGGGGTCTTAGACCAATATTTCGAGGTGTTACAAACGGAATGTCAAACTTATATAAAGGCGAAATGTGTGTAAAGACCTATTTCGGGTGAGATGTGGGAAAGGCCTATTTCGGGGTGCTTACAACGTGCAAAAAAAGACAACATAGTCAAATAAATTATTAACAAGCTGCAATTTTATTCTCGTCTCTCAATTTTTCTTAAATCATTCTGATCAATTAATATTAGTTTGATATTGTTGTGTTGAATCGCGTAAATCTTTTGCTGAGTAGTTATTGACATGTTAAAAGATTAAGTTATCAAATAGATATTTGCTTAACATTTTTTGTATCACTTGTCTTGTTTAATATAATAAAACAATAATACAGGGTGATTCAAAAAAGAGTATATTATTTAATTCACTTGATACACCCAGAAAAAAAAATTCCAAACGTTGTTTCTCAGTTGTATCAACTCAAAATTCGGTTGCTGCTACTATATTTGGCTGTGCCAACTTAATTTTTTGATTGCCTTAATTAAAAACCAGTTCTAACAACCGAATTTAGTTGTGACAACTGATATTTAACTGTTACGACCTTTATGCAAATGTTGCAAAAGATTTTTTGATGCAATAACTGACTTTTAGATGAAATCAAAGTTGCCAGTACCGAGACAAAATCATTTTCGGATTAGGCATTATTTTTCAAGGATTTGAAAAATATTTTTAACCGGTAATTGTGTGTGAGAGTTTTATGCACAGTACATGAGTAGTAAGTTCACAGAGTTGCATTTGATGTGTGTAAGTATTAGTGACAGCACACGGTGTAACTTTTGACGTTTCACACAAAACGTAAACAAACAACATACATAAATACATACACAAAAGCTCACACGTACAGGCACACATACACTAGACAGCGATGATAATTCTGTACTAAAAACCATACCACCATATGGGAAAGTACGAAATTAGCACCATTGCACGGTGGTCAATTCCGGCCAAAAATCATTTTATTTTTTTATTAAATCTTGATGAAATTTTGATGCTATATTATAGCTAATACTTCAAAACATACAACTTAAATCTTTTTTTGGGCCTTGTAACACTATATTATTGTCCATAGCAGTGCAAAGTGGAGTATTGTTTGCTTCTCATTTAACCTTTTTTTAAAATGTATATTTTAGTGTTCAATAAAAGTTGGCCATGCAGTTTTCTTCACATTATTTTTGTAAGTTCGCTCATGGATTTTAAATTCCTATAGTAAATAATCATTCCATGTGGTTTTTGCAGATTTTGTGTGCGTTTTTGTCTTAAAGTGATGTGTATGAAAACTAGATAAAAATTAAAAAAAAACTCTGAAAAAAATAAATTTTGAAAGACCATAAAAATCAATTAGAGGCTATTAGAGGTTAGCTATAAAAAGCAGCTTGTACTTTTAACTATTAAAAGTAAGTATTTTAAATTTCAGCCCCTACTTTTACCGATTCTTTAAACCAGAGCATTTCCAGTGGACTCCTTTTTTACAAATGGTGGACTTTTTTAAACCTACAACTCCACCAAAATAGGGAATATGAAGAGATGCTAACTTAAAACTCATAGATTTGAGTTAAAAAAACTAAAAAAAGACGAAATAAAAAAAAAATGTGGTTTAAGGGGGGTTGGAACTAAAAAACTGCCTTAATGTTAGCAATTTTTAAACAGCTAAAAAAATAAATACGTAATGTTATTAAATTCTGTTTTTTCATTTAAAAGAAAGAACATTTTAGTATTTTTAAACATTTCATAACACAAAATTTGGTCAACTAAAATTTTCAGGGTTGCCAGTTAATCGTGTGTTGTTTTTTTAAAGGGAAAAATTGGCTGCATTTTTACAGCAAAAACTACTAAACCGATTTTGATGAATTTTTTTTTGATTTGTAGATAATTAAATTTTCAAGCACTTAACGTGGCCATTTTTTTTGGAAAAAATTGATTTTTGTTGAAGATATGCTAACGTAAACTTAAAAAATAGAAAAATTAAAATTTCTTCTTTCATTCAAATATTAATTAGGTCAAATTTTAAAAAAAATTGTCACGATAAGTATTAGAAAATTAAATAATCTACAAATCAAAAAAAAAAAAATGTCATCAAAATCGGTTCAGTAGTTTTTGCTGTACAACTGCGGCCATTTTGTTTTTTAAAAAATAGCATCCCACAATTACCTGGAAACCCTGGCAATTCTTTGTCATTTAAACTTTTAAAAATATTACGATTGTTAATATTTCAAATAAAAAAAACAGAATTAAAAAGTATTGCGTATCTATTTTTTTTTTTAAATTGCTTACACTAAAGCTGTTTCTTTTAGTTCCAACCCCCCACCTTAATTAGTTTGATACATGGAACACGTCCATGCTTAGTTGGCCAACCACTATATTTGTATGTCCAACGTTTGGAAAAGAGATCAGATATATTGTTCTTTATTCGGATATAAAATTTTTGCTGGATATAAATGTATGCATATAGCAGATATGTTTGATACATTTGGGACGTCCATGGTTATTTGGCCAACCCCTGTATTTGTAAGTCCAAAATTTGGGAAAGTTATCAGATATGTTATTCTTAATTTGAATTTTAAATTTCAGCTATTTACATGCAGAAATAAGGAAGTTATTGATTTTTGGCCGGAATTGACCACCGTGCATTGTTTGCATACTAGTCTGTACTGTGGTTTTATGATAACCAGTTTTAAATATTACTTCATTTGGTATCACCCTATGGCACATGTGTTTAAGTTTATTTTTATATATGCATTATTTGCATTAATATTTTGATTCTTTGGGGTTTTTAAATTTATTACTTTACTTTATTGGGATTTTCTTTTCTAAATGTTTACTCATCACATTTGTGCATTTGTTATATTTCCAGTTGATTTATTGCATTAATTTAGTGTGTTAAGTTGACATGCAATTTGCATGTTCTTATTTTATACTTAAATTAAGTATTTTAGAAAAAAAAAAAATTGTTTAGATAATAACACATTGATACAAAATCGAACTTTCCGAAACGGAATGGGATGAAAACATATGAAAGTTGACATTTTACATAAGAAAACCCTCAAGGTTTTTTTTTAGTTCAGCGCTAGATTTTTTTTGCACGTATTTAAAGTTGTTGATTTTAAAGCATTTAAAGACTTTGTGTACTAAACATGTCCTACTTTAGGTGTCCCTGGTGGTGCCCTTATTGGTTATTTGGGGTCCAGCGTCCAAAATTAAGCTCGAAATTACGTTAGCTATATCCGGTATGAATTTCGCTGCAATCGGTCCAGTACCTCCTTACTGAGTACCCAAATTATGAAAAATAAACCACTGTGCACAGTTGCTTATGATTGTTATTTAAAGACAATTACAAAATTATGAATGTGCCACTTATACAGTTTCCAAGAAATTGTTATTAATCACATAAAAATTTTCAATGTAAAATTATTTTTCTAAAAAACGATTGCTTTTGGGACAATTTTAAATAAAAGTCATTGATTCTGGAGTGTTAAGTAGAATCGGTTACAGAATAAAATGATGCGGTCTGCAACCGTTTATTTGAAACGGAATGTTGATGGGTATTCCAGCAAAAGTTTTGCTGAACTCGCAGTAGCTTTTGGAAAAGAAACTCGAGTCAAGGAGCGCATCCAAACCTGCTGAATTCATGATTCTCTAAGGCGATATCACACTTTAGAGCGCTAATTGGATACACATAAAAAGCGCTTTTAAGATGCACTGAAATCAGGTTTCTTAAGAGCTCTGATTAAAGCATTGTAAAGATACAGTGAATTCATGTATCTTTTCAGAGCTGATTTAAGCAAAAAAGTAAGAAGACTTCATCAATTCCGCTATAGAATACGAGATGTCAGATTCTACACATTCCCCCACCGATTCCAAAACATTTCTCGCACATTCATCAGCCAATTCGTTTTTCAGCGACCCTACTATGTCCAGGGATCTAGATTAGCTTAACTGTGTGCTGTCTGATTCGACGAAGCAATTGTTTACAATTTCTAACGATTCCCGATTTTACAGTGTTTGATTCTAAGGCTTTCAGAGCTGCAAGACTATCCACGAAAATGTTAATGACACAAGGTCTAAGGTCTCTTGGCATGATCATCTGCGCGGCTTTATCAATTTCAAGTACCTCAACCTGGAAAACCCTACAATTGTCGGGAAGTATCAATGAGGACCCAATTTCAAGTCATTTAGAGTTAACCCCCGAGCCCGTACCCATCTCCATCTTTGATCCGTCAGTAAAGATTGAGATCGCCCAGTCTTCCCTAGTCGGTATTTGAAATTCGATAGCTTCTGTCAAAGTTAATCTGTGGTGAGACAAAGTCGGTTCTCTGTTCCGTCCCGCCCACCGTACTTAATATGGTCGAGTGTCGCCAAGAGAGTTGCATAAGCATTTGCTCTCTTAACCTGAGAGCCGATTTTTCTGCTGTGCTCTTGACGTAAATATCCACGGGCTGTATGGTTAGTATCACTTCCTGGCCGGCCTGGGGTGCTGATCTAATAGCACTCACCCACCCCAGTCGTTGTACCTTCTGTAGATTTTAGAGATTGGATTTATTATCCACTGCTCTCCTCCACACAAGGGCACCATAGGTAAGTATTGGTCTAATTATTGCACAACACATCCAGTGTCTAATATGTATACGGTTTTAGACCCCACCTTCTTCAGAAAGTTCTTTTGCAAGTGTAAAAAGGTCATGACGACTGTTTCATCCTTTCTTCTGTATTCCTTTTTTCACGAAAGCTTTGAGTCCAGGATTACACCCAGGTATTTCGCCTCATTAGATAGTTCCAGGGTGATTCCATCTTATTTGGGAAGAAGAAAACTGTCGACCTTAGTCCCTTTTGTGAAAAAGACGAGTTCGGTTTTGGCGGGATTAAGACCCAGACCGTTGTACTTTGCCCACGTTGAAAGTATCTCCAGCAATGATTCCATGAGTTTGCTAATCGTTTGAAAAAACTACTTTTTATTAGATCACAACGTCGTCAGCGTAGGCAACCACCTTTATTACAATATTCCACAGTAGAGGAGATATAACTCCCCCTTGTGTAGTGCCCCTTGTAACTAAGTAATATGTAATATGTGTGTCCGTGCCCGATATTTGTGGGGCATTAAGAATTGATGATATTTTGACATTGTTGAACTCACCTTCCACGTCCAAAAATGATGCAAAAACATGTTCTTTTTGTGAAGAGTATCCTCAACCAGCCCGACAACATCGCTTAAAGCCATTGCAACCTTTAATATATGCATGTTGGGCCCCGCTGAATTTATCTGATTTGCGGGTACTTCTCACATGGATATCTACCAGTCATCTAGCGTTTTCAATTAAAACGATGACAGACTTATGTGTCTGTAATCCTTTGCGGTATTGTGGTTTGTCTTTCCTGCTTCTGGGATAAAGACCACCCTTACCTCCCTCCATTCGGATTCTATATACCCTGATGCCAGGCTACCCATAAAGATACGTAGTAGCCATGGCATGATTATCCTTACACTCAAAAAAAAAACTGTAATGTTAGCAAAAAAAGCTTGTAAACCTACAAGAAAATTTGCTGATTTTGAACCCACAATTTTTTTGCTAAAGTTAGCAAAAATGTTTTGCCAATAATTAGTTAACTAAATATTTTTTTTTTTGAACTTAGTTTATACACATCTGAGGACCCCATTGGTTTCGGACCCTATAGGTCCAGACCCCGATGGGCCTAGACCTAGTTGGGTTCCTTAAAAATCGTCATAGTTTTTGATCCAAAATTTGTGTCCGTTTCGCTCTACCTTGCTTAGTTTTTGAGATACGTGATTATAGGGGACCACTGGGGTCTTGAGAATTAAAAAACTCGATAACTTCAAAAATATTACTCGGAGAGCTTTTGACTATTTTGCGGTCTAGTTCTACGTGTTGAGAGCTACAAAAACGCTTTTGGACTTTTTGTTGTGTCGGCAATATTTACCGAGATATGAGCATTTTAAAATTTTCGGGAATGCTAACTTTTTTAGATCCAAAGTTAGGGCCCATTAGGGTCCACACATGTGAAGAGGACCGACGATACTATGAAGATTCTAGGAACCAAAAATGGCCTCCATTTTGCTCTATCTGGCTTAGTTTCCGAGATAGCGCCATTTTAAGTTTTCTGAAAATAAAAAAATAAAAATTACCATTTATTTTGCTAATATTAGCAAAAAATCTTGTAAAAATGTAGTCAACTCAATTTCAAATTTAGCAAAAGAAATTAGTTCAAAGTTTGTTTAAAATTGCTAATGTGCTAAAGGAAGTTTACAAGAATTTTTTGCTAACAAGCTAATCTCAACTAAAAATTTGTTAAAAGTTAGCTAACTAGCGTTAGCAAAAAAAAATTAGTTAATCTACTAACGTATTTTTTTGAGTGTAGGGACTGCTGCAAGAGTGCCGGAAATATACCATCAGGCACCTGCCTATCTGTAGGGCTTGTAGGAGTGTACCGCCCACGTTTTCTTGCGTTTGCCCACCATTTTTCTGATGAATTCATTGACCGGAATTGTAGTTCACCTCATATCTGCAACCCGGAAAATGGGTATCCATCAGAAGTTCAATGGTTACCTGACTGCTTTCTGCAAAGGATCCGTCTGACTTATTAAGAAATCATGGTACACTGAGGGCTTTGGAAAGAACTTTACATAGTCTCACCGCTTCTGTAGTACCTTGGATTTCCAGGATTCTTTTTTCGTCTTCCGGACATTAAGCATTGAAACTAAGGCGATAGTTCTCCCAGTCTTCCGTCGTGTTATCTGTCTCTGCCTTATTGAAGAGTTTCCTACTTTCTGTCCTCAGAAGCTTGAGATCCGGCGTCCACCATGGTTGATGTCTCTTCTTTGGAGGCAAAAAAAAGAGAAAAAGAGCCGGTCAGAGAAATTCCAGTAGAAGCGGTTTGTAATTCATTGCAACACTAACTTTGTTTGCAATATTTTCAAATTTGAATTCAATCTCGCATACTTAAATGTACCAAAAAAATTTAATTTCCAAAAATCCTTAATATCCTAAAACTTATTAATCCCTTAAAATGATTTTAATTTTAAAAACCCATGAAAAATTTAATGGAATTGTCTAAATAAACATAAATGGAATTTTATAATACACATACCGAATAAAGGCATTTGTTGCTTTATAAATTCCGCTACATGGTTGTCAAGTATTTCATTTAAAACTTTAAACAATTATCGAGATTATACTTGGGTAGATGAAATGCAATAATGAAAGCAATATTGGCCATTGTAGGCCATGTAAATATGCATATTTAAAAAAATGAAAAACAACAAAAAAAAAATGGAAATTCTAATATAAAAAAAATTTTAAGCCAAAGAAGGCAACATGAACAACTATAGCTTATGAAGAAAAATAATACAGAACACTAACACTTAGATGTGAGCATACATACAAACACTAACACAGAAAAAATAAAAGTCAATTTTAAAAAAAATGAAACAAAGTGCAAGAACAATTGCAACAATTCAGGACACAGCTGGATGGTTGAATGTGTTACAGTTAATACGCTCCAGTACATATGGGAATGTATGTATGTGTGTATATGAGACTACCACAGATATGGCAATACTTGACAATATATACAAGAGCAACTCAAGTTATGTGTGCAACCAAACCAGACCTACAAACAAACGTTTATTTTATCATCCTCATCCGTTGATTGTCGCCGTTTTTTTTTTGTTGTTTGTTCATTGTTGCTGTTGTTGTTACAGTTACAGTTGAAGAGAAAGTTAATTAAAATAATGAGTTTTTATACAATTGTGGACAAATATGGTTGACGAATGTTTAAAACATACTTTCACATACATATGAAGATTGGAATGGTCGGGAAATTTGTTTAAATGAATGAGGAATGGAGGGAAGAATCTAAGATGTAATTTAAAATTTCAGAAGTCGGTTTTCGGCTACTTTAATTTGAAAGCTTTTAAACATGTTGCCGAAATATAGACTAGTCTTATAATAACATGAAAATTCATCCACCGAGCTCAGCCGAATACCGAATGAACGAGTTTATTTTGCTCATTTTCGTGCCAAATAAACATGTCAGACTCTCTAGTACCGGAACCTCAAATTGTATCGCTCTCCGGTATGTATATTTTTGATAATATACGCACTCAGAACATTTTGACGTACGAAAGCTATTTGTGTTGTCTACAGAACCTTTAATAACTTAATGGAATTAAATCGTGAATACTTTCGTGAGATTATTTTTCACAACATTTCTCTTGGATAATATCAACAACAGTGCATAGATAAACGCAATTCGATTTTTGGCGTATATATAGCACCATCAAGGACCATTTTTGACTGAATTCAATCGTGGCCGTACTTCGCTCAACGACGAGTTTCGGGATGGTCGTCCATAATCGGTATTTGTTCCGAAAAACATTAATGTTGAGAGTGAACTGATACAGCAAGATCATCATGTAAGTTATCGTGATATTGGCGTAACCCTAAATATAAGTGGAACCAGCATACATTCAATATTCCATGAACATTTCACTGTAAAAAAGATTTGCTCGCGTTAGATCCCACATAATTTGAGAATCGCTCAAAAAAAAGCTCGTGATCTACTAATATGAGTCAGAAAGTAAAGAGCAAGACGAGCAGACGAGCAAAACCCAACAAAACTCATTCGGGCTTAAGCACTTATGCGTTATTCAGTTGCGTTGATTTGCGTCTCTCAATCGTATTGGTGAAACGTAGAACGGCCAATTCTGAATGGTACACAACCATTGGTTTCCATAAGAAATAGAAAACCAACCGCCAAAGACGGATCATTCTCAACCACGATAATGCGCGCTCGCACTCGTCGGCTCAAACAAAGGGCTTTTTGAGCACTTCAGTTATCAAGAGTGTTAAATTTGGCTGTGCCGAATCTTTGATACCCTCCAACATGTAAAAAAAATCTAAAAAAAATAAACAAGTAGAAAAGTGAAATTCGACTTGGCCGAATCTATGAATACCCTCCACAATGCCTTTTTAAAGAATGATAAATTTTCTAACGTGAAAAAAATTAACAATTTTAATTATTATTTTCAGTAAAAAACTTTTTTTTAGTCATTTTGGTAAAAAAAAAGAAAAATTACTATTTTTTTTTTTGAGTGTAACACTTTTTTCGAGTGTAAATTTTTTTTAGTGTAAAAATATTTTTGAGTGACAAAAATATTTTTTAAAGTAATTTTGTGGCTTTCCAATGTTTTTATAGCTTGTTTTTTTAAGGCTAGTTTTTTTCAGCACGTGAGTATAAGGTGAAGCGAATCTGAAATTTACGGTTTTGCTAATAACTTTTGAACCGCTGGACCAAGTTGGCTGAAATTCAATATGAACCAGGCCAGGAGAACGACAAATATATACGTCAAGCATTAGCATCCTCAGAATGCCTTTCGAAAGTTATCTTGTTTTTTATCTCGTAAATTCGCGAAAAACCCTTGCCGAAATTCACTCTAGTGCTCATAACTTTTGAACCACTGGACCGATTTCGATGGATTGCAATATCAACCTGACCAGGTAAATTCCCAACATATATGTCAAACTTCAGAAGCCTCCGGAAAGTCTTTCAAAAGTAATCGTGTTTTTAACGAAAGGTAGACGGACAGACGGACGGATGGACATCGCTAGATCGTCTTAGAATCGATCGAGGATCATGAATACATATCTTCTATGGGGCCCTAGACCAATATTTCGAGGTGTTACAAACGGAATGACAAACTTATATATGGGGCATTCCATGTCAAATCTGACAATTTGAAATTTTTTTTTAGATTTTCCCAATTTGCTAACAGTTTTTAGTACCCTTTAAAAACTCTTTCGTAGTAAATTTTCAGATTTTTTTGATGACCCGTTCAAAAGATATCAACTTTTTAAAATTTGGTAGTTTGTTCCTTTACTCAAACTTCTTTTAATCATAACTTCTTCAATAATGGTCCAAATTAAATTCATTTCTTTTCAAAATTTTTATTTTTTTACATACTTTTTAAAAATTATTCAAAAAAAATTCTTAAAAGTGCTCTAGTATGCGATTTTTAAGTTTTAAAATTTAAATCTTATTTTTGAAAATATATGTACTCTTTAATTTTTACCATATCTATAAATTCTAAGGGGGCTACCACAGAAAATGACATTTTTAAAATTTGCTCCAACCGCTCTTACTGCCCTAAGAGTACCCTTAGAGCAACAGAATGTATGACCGAACTACAATATTTTTTTAGTCCAAACATTTTCTCTTAACACATCTACCCTCTATCTTTAACTATTAATGCGGACCCATACAATTTTTATTTTTTGCAAATTTGTTTTATTTAATCAGCTTCTACCGGTCCAATAGTGCGTCCGAGAGGGGTCATTTTACAAAAATGTTGGAGGGTAAAAATAAATGGGAGTCGGTCTGACTAATGACCCCTCTCGGACGCAACATTGGTAGAAGCTGATTAAATAAAACAAATTTACAAAAAATAAAAATTGTTATGGGGACCGCCTTAATAGTTAAAGATAGAGGGTAGGTGTGTTCAGAGAAAATGTTTGTACGAAAAAATTTTTGTTGGTCGGTCATGAATTTGATTGCTCTAAGGGCACTCATAGGGCAGTTAGATATTTGGAGCAAATTTTAAAACATGCAATTTTGTGTGGAAACCCCCTTAGAAATTGGAGATAGGGAATTCGTTTGTTCCGAAGAAATGTTTAGACGTAACAATTAATTGGGGTCGTTCTTGGAAATTACCTCTTTATGACGCACCATTGGAGCAGTAGAAATGTTTTTAAGATTGTAAAATTACAATAAAATTTTTTCAAATAATTTTAAAAAATAGTAATAATCGTTATCTTACGATCCTACTGGGAAAATAATTTGTAGAATCGATAGAAGTTTTACACAAAAAAATTTCAAAAAAATAAAAGAGTACATACATTTTCAAAAATAAGATTTAAATTTTAAAACTTAAAAATCGCATACTAGAGCACTTTTAAATTTTTTTTGGATTTATTTTTAAAAAGTACGTAAAAAAAAAAATTAAAATAAAAAAAAACACTTTGGACCATTATTGAACTTATAAGTAAAATAATTTTGAGTAAAGGGGCAAACTACCAATTTTTAAAAATTCGATATCTTTTGAACGGGTCATCAAAAAAATCTGAAAATTTAGCACGAAAGAGTTTTTAAAAGGTTCTAAAAACTGTAAACAAATTGGTAAAATCTAAAAAAAAATCAAAGTGTCCGATTTGACATGGAATGCCCCATATACTTTATTGGGTTTCCGACCAAAATTTCGATGAGTTACAAACGCAATGACAAAGTGAATTTACCCCCACACTGCGCTCAAAGAAAAATGCTTCATCATATTGATGATACTGCGTAATCCAATAGCAAACAGAAGATTAAGAAGAACATTACCATCCGATCTGCTATTAATGAATAAGGTATAGATGCTTTTTAGGAATAACCAGTGGCGTATACAGGGGGGGGGGGGGCCGGGGGCCTGGGCCCCCCCGAAATGATTTCAGAAATTTCAGGATTAAGTATAAAAACCAAGAATAAAACACAAGTGTAAAAAAAAAATATTAAAAAAATTTTCGAAACACATTTCAGAATCTGACAAATTTTTCTGATGGAAAATCATTTTCCATCAGAAAATGTCTCAGCATCTGAAAATTTTTTTCGCGGAAATTAAAACCGTTACTAGTCTAAGGTAAAAATGTTTAAGAACTTAAAGCTGTATGTATACAATAAATGGTTCTAATCTCAGAGTCTGAAACATTTTCTATGGTCATAATAACTCAAAATCTGAGACTTTTTCTATAGGAAAAATATCTTAGAATCTAAGAATCTGAATGTTTCAGGATTTGAGCCTTTTTCTATATGAAAATTGTCTGAGATTCTGAGATTTTTGCTTAAGTGAATGTCACAGAATCTGAATCTTCGTGTTCAGGAAAAATGTTCCAGAACTTTTGAATATTTCTATTGAAAAATGTCCCAGATTCTGATACTTTTTGAACAGGAAAAATATCTTAGAAATTTTTTCTATGTGAATAATGTCTCAGAATCTTGAACTTTTTCTATTGGAAAAATATCACAGAAAATAATAGAAAAATAATTCCGGAATCTGAGACTTTTCTATAAAAATTTTTTTAGAATCTGTGACATTTTCATTAGAAATATCTCAGAATATGAGAATTTTTTGTAGAAAAAATGTCGTTTGAAGAATTTTTTTTAGAGGAAAAATGTCTTAGAATCTGAGACTTTTTTTATAAAAAATGTTTCAAAATCTAAGACTTTTTCCAAAGGAAAAATCTCTACAGGAATTTTTCCTTAGAATCTGAGACCTCTTCTACAGCAAAAATTTTGTATAAAAAGTGTCTCAATATCTAAGACAAGTTTCTTGTTGAAATCTAAGAAATATAAGACCTTTTCTACAGAAAATTTTTTATCATAATCTGAAACTCTCTCTATATAAAAAGGTCTTAGAATCTGATACCTTTTCTACAGGAAATTGCACTATATTATCAGAAAACAAGGTATCATAATTTGAGACTCTCTATAGGCGAAATCTCTCAAAATCTGAGACGTTTTCTATAGAAAAATTATACTAAAATCGGACACATTCACATTTTAATAATATGCCACATTTTTTTATAGGAAAAATGTTTAAGAATCTGTCTGTTAAGAATCTGAGAACTTTTCTTTTTGAAAAATGTTTCTGAATCTGAAACTTTTTCTGTATGAATAATGTCTCAGAATCTATGATTTTTTCTTTGGGTAAAATGCTTCAGAATATGAGATTTTTTTTATAAGAAAATGTCTTAGAATTTAGGAAACATTTTTTTTAATCTGATAATTCTAAAAATATTTAATACTAGTAGAATAATTTTTTAAAGGAGACTTGTAGATTGAAAATATGTTTCAGAATCTAAGACTTTTTCTACAAAAAAAATGTGTCAAAAATAAAATCTCAGAATCTGTGACCTTTTCTTTGGGTAAAATGTTTCAGAATATGAGACTTTTTTTATAGAAAAAATTTCTTAAAATCTAGGAACAATTTTTGCAATTCAGAATCTGACGGTCGTAACAAATTCCAAAATATATGCAAATGTAAAACTTTTTTCTGAAAAAAAAATTAAAAAATATTTTTTGGGCCCCCTGCGAAAAAAAATCCTGGATACGCCCCTGGGAATAACCATTGCGTTATTTCCTTACCAAACGTGATTAAGTTGTGTAAATATAAGTTACTGGATAAGCAAATACAAAGCTTAGTTGTAATAAATAAAGGTTTCATCACTTGCTGTCATCAATTTTGATGACAAATTTCTTCATATTGATGAAGCTTTTCTTCAATATGCATTTAACATTACTCATTCGCAACGTTAAATCAAGAAAATACAAGCAAATTACAAAATTGTTATGAAATTTAAAGTTCAAATGCGATTTTCTCGAAAAAAACGAAGAACGTGTTTCTGAATTTTTTTGTGTGGATGGACAAACATCTAAACTTTTAAAAAAAAATTTAAAAAAGAAAAAAAAAAGTGGCATGTTTTTTAATAAATTGACATTTTTAAAAAATGGAAAATTTCAGAACGGGTTCTGAAAATTTTCAAGACAAAAAATTTTAATCGATAGCCCATACAAAACTATATAAGAATGAAAATTTTTGAGATTGTGGTGCATTCCGTTTTAATGTGATAAATATTTAATCAAGCCAACTCGCCACAAATTTGACCATTTTTCCAATATTTGACCACGCCTTCTAAGCCTAGTTTTTGAAAATTAGAAAAACCAAAAACTCAATTTTCTTAGTTCCATATAGGGCTATCCAAACTACCTATTCAGAAATTTACGGGACACATGTTTTTTTGTAGCGGGACATTTGGTGTGGAATGCCTCATATACATATATTATTGATCAGTGATCGATTATAAGACATTCTAGCGATGTCCGTCTATCTGTGGAAATGGTGATCACGACCAAAATATTACATGGAGATGACTCAAACTTAACATATTTATTGGAAGTTCTTCTGAGCAGTTTGGCATTGCATTTGGGCGATATCGGTTCAGCGGTTCAAAAGTTATGAACGAAAATGTAAGGACACCTCAAAAATTTTGGTACATTCAACATAACCTAAAAATACAAAATGCTTTAATTCGGCTGCTGGTTGACATATGTGAACATAATTGAACACCGAAAGGTACTTAGACAAGTACAAACACATTTTTTGATAGAAAAAATCGCGGACTTTTTTTCGTTGAAATTTTTTTGAATTTTTTTTTTTTTAAGTTTTTTGCAATAATCTTTTTGAAATTGTGGAGGGTATCAATACATTCGGCAAGGCCGAATTTAACTTTTTTACTTGTTTTACGTACTTTTTAAAAAAAATCCCAAATAATTCTTAAAAGCGCTCTAGTAAGCGATTTTTAAGTTTTAAAATTTAAATCTAAATTTTAAAAATTTTTGTACTCTTCAATTTTTTTGTGTAAAACTTCTATCGATTCTACAAATTTTTTGCCCAGTAGGATCGTGGGATAACGATTATTACTGTTTTTTTAAATTTTTTGAAAAAATTTTATTGTATTTTTCCAATCTTAAAAATATTTCTACTGCTCTAATGGTGCGTCGTAGACGGGTCATTTATAAGACCGACCCCATTAATTTTTCCGTCTTAACATTCCTTTGGAACAAACTAATACCCTATCTCCAATTTCTAAGGGGGCTCCCACACAAAACGACATTTTTTTAAAATTTGCTCCAACCGCTCTAACTTCCCTAATAGTGCCCTTCGAGCAACAAAATGTATGACCAACCTACAATATTTTTTTAGTCCAAACATTTTCTCTTAACACACCTACCCACTATCTCTAATTGTTAAGGCGGTCCTCCCCATACAATTTCTTTATTTTTTGTAAATATGTTTTATTAAATCAGCTTCTACCGGTCCAATGGTGCGTCCGAGAGGGGTCATTAGTGAGACCGACCCCCATTTATTTTTATTCTACAACATTTTTCTAAAACATACCTACGCCCTATCTCCACTCCCTAATTAGGCTTCTATTCAAAATTACATTTTTATAAAATTTGCTCCAACTGTTATTTGTATGGAAGCCTACTTAGGGAGTGGAGATAGGGCGTAGGTATGTTTTAAAAAAATGTTGTAGGGTAAAAATAAATGGAGGTCGGTCTCACTAATGACCCCTCTCGGACGCACTATTGGACCGGTAGAAGTTGATTAAATAAAACAAATTTACAAAAAATAAAAAATAAATTGTGTGGACCTTCTTAATAGTTAAAGATAGAGGGTACATGTGTTCAGAGAAAATGTTTCGACTAAAAAATATTGTGGGTCGATCATACATTTTATTGCTCTAAGGGCACTCTTAGGGCAGTTAGATTAGTTGGAGCAAATTTAAAAAAAAATTCATTTTGTTTGGGAGTCCCCTTAGAAATTGCAGATAGGGTATTCGTTTGTTCCGAAGAAATGTTTAGACGTAAAAATTAATGGCGTCGATCTTGGAAATGACCCCTCTATGACGCACCATTGGAGCAGTAGAAATAATTTTGAGATTGTAAAATTACAATAAATTTTTTTCAAAAATTTTTAAAAAATAGTAAAAATTGTTATCCACGATCCTACTGGGCAAAAAATTTGTAGAATCGGTAGAAGTTTTACACAAAAAAATTTAAAAAAAAATCAAAGAGTACATACATTTTCAAAAATGAGATTTAAAATTTAAAACTTAAAAATCGCATACTAGAGCACTTTTAAGAATTTTTTTTTTAAAAAGTACGTAAAAAAAATTGAAAAAAGTGCAATTTGGACCATTATAGAAGAAGTTATGAGTAAAAGAGCAAACTACCAATATTTAAAAATTCGAAATCTTTTGAACGGGTCATCAAAAAAATCTGAAAATTTAGTACGAAGGAGTTTTCAAAGGGTACTAAAAACTGTAAACAAATTTGGAAAATCTAAAAAAAAATATTCAAGGTGTTCGATTTGGCAACTAAAAAATACGGTTGTAGCTCAAATTCGGTTGGCTTAACGAATCTATTTTCTCTGTGTAATTCAGACATCGGTTAATTTGATTCCGTCATCGCTGACGTTGAATCTAATTCTCTCTTAAGTATTTCTCGTTCCAATCCACTCTAATATATACGAATTCATATATTTGTGTGCCTTTGTATATTATGTATTCTTTTGGTACTAGTTTGTAGTTCCATCCTCTTTGTTAATGTTCAACTTAACTTTTTTTGTTTTTTTTTTTGGAAAATATTGAATGCAATTTTAATTAAATGCATTAAAAAAACTGCCATTTTGCTTTAACACATGTCTTTTGTTTCACAAGAGGAAATTAAAAAATAATTTCAAACAAACATTTTAATTATTTTGTATTAATTTTAAATTCATTTATTTTATTTTATCTTTGCTGAGAACTGTGACAAAGAAAAGTAAGAATGGAAATGGTTTACATAAAAATTGGTTTATATAAAAATATTTGTAAGGACATTAAATATAATAAAATTTGATAAATGCTTAAAATTTATGCCATTTTTTAATGGAACAATTTAAAAATATTACACACTCAAAATATTTTGTAAGTAAATTCAACTGAAAAAACATTTAAAACAATCGTTTTTCCTTTTAAAAAACGGACTACTTATATTTCACTTGAAACAACATACTTTTTCAGTTATTTTTAGACGTTAATAAATGACTAAACATTCCGTAAAAACAAACGATATTTCAGTTATTTTAACTGTTTACAATTTTTTATTTTGTAAAGTAAAAATAAAATTTTTCGAATAACAAACTACAAAAACCGTACTTCTGTAAAATTATACGGTATAATCAGTTACAAATAATTTAACTGATAAAAATTTTTTCCGTAAATTTTTGTAGTTTATTGTTTTAACAACTGTATAAATCTTTCAATAATTTAGTGTTTTTGAAAAACAAACGATAAAACGTTTAAAACAACTTTACTTAAAAACTGTTTTGAATAACCGTAAATAGTTACTGTAAAACTTTTCTAGGTGCAGGAACATTTTTTTGGAAAAGATTTTACAATACCCAGGATAGTTTTTTAGAAAAGATTCCTCTTGCAATAGATTCTAAAATATGTATTTTATGATAATCACAACATCATTTTCTATGATGGGTTGTTTTTAATCTCTTCATAGTTACCTACAATTAAGAAAAAAGTTATTATAAAGTTTTTTTTGGTGGTTTTAATAATTATGCCCATATTCGGGCGCCATTTTGAAATAAATATCAAGAACAATCTTTACAAGCTTCCTACATTTAAACAAAAGTTAACACAGAAAAAAATATCGTAAAATCAAGAGTAACAAAACAAATTGTTCAACAACGTTTTTAATTGTATCAACAATGTGTATTGTTAATGTGACAAAAATCCGGTTTTATTTCCAATTAAACGCATGAATTAAAATCATTGTTAAAGATTCCACAAAATTCACATTAACAACACAAACAATTTATAAATTCATTTAATCAAGCACAAATATATGCGACGATAGCACGGTGGTAGTGTGCTAAACTCGAATCATGAAGGTTTCGGGTTCACTGCCAGTTGGCGGAACAGTTTTTTATTTTTGTTTTTTTTTTATTTGAGATTATTTTTTTATTATTTTTAGATTATTTTTTATTCTATTTTTAGATTTCAGATTATTTTTTATTCTATTTTTAGATTTTACAAATTTTTCAATTAATTTCATTGTTAATGTAACAATGAATGATGTTAATTTTTTTTTTCAAAAGTTACAAATGTCATTGTTGTATTGACAAAATCCAATGTAGGCTCAGTTTCAATTAAATGTTTAATTGTATTAACAATGAAATTAATTGTATTGACAAATTTTTTTTTTTCTGTGAGTATTTAATTTGGTGGTTTTTGGAGTCAGGCCCCAACTTGGGCGCCATTTTGTAGAAAATTTAAAGTCAATGTCAAGAAATGTCTTTGCAATCTTACATACAATGCTCTTCAAGGATATCTTTCTATATACAGAACAAAAAATTGATATTTAATTTCGCTTAAACTTACTCAAACCACCACTGTCTCCAGACGTTTTTAAGGACAATTGATTTCGCATGTTACAGGTACATCTATTAATGGCCATTGTTTTGTTAATGTTATTTATTTTATTGCTGTTGTTGTTTTTGATGTCAATGTTAGTAACTATAGTTTTGTTCTTACAAAGCTGTCAAGTTTTTTTTTCTTGTTGTTTTTCACTATAAAGCTATTCCCAAAGGTGTAAACGCAAAGTGATTAGACTCCAGGACACAAAAAAGTAATACATACATAGAAATGGTTTATGAATGAAGTGAGAGTGTGTGTGTGTGGTGTCCTACGAAGAACGTGCATATGTATCAGGTGAGTTAGTATGGGGGAAAATGGAAAGAAAAACACCCAAATATCTTTTATAAATTGAAATAAGATGAACTGCAAGTGAGTGTCTGTGTGTGGTGTGTGTAAGGATATGTATGAATGAATTTTGTAACAATATATTAATTGAAATGTTAGTATTGTTGTTGGTGTTGCTGCTGTTTTTGTTGTTTGGTTTGTAGGTCGGTTTTTGAATAATATATTAGAAACGGGAATACGAGACATTTGATGCTCATTAAATAAAGTGGATTTCTATAGCAAAAAAAAAAAAAAGTATAAACAAATGAAGAAAAAAAAAATAGCAAGAACAAATTTCAGGTTACAAACATTTATGGTAGAGTGTGTGAACCTCACCTCAGTATATTATACATGGATACAGGAGATTCTAAAATATTAGGAACGATAACGAAGATATATGATCACAATCATAACACTGTGCAGCAATGAAAAAAACACGAGAACTTGACTACACTCAAAAAAATAAATCTGTAATGTTAGCAAAAAAAGCTTGTAAACCTACAAGAAAATTAGCTGATTTTGAACCCACAATTTTTTTGCTAAAGTTAGCAAAAATGTTTTGCCAATAATTAGTTAACAAAATTTTTATTTTTTTTAACTTAGTTCATACACATCTGAGGACCCCATTGGGTTCGGACCCCATAGGTCCAGACCCCGATGGGCCTAGACCTAGTTGGGTTCTCTAAAAATCGTCATAATTTTTGATCCAAAAATTGTGTCCGTTTCGCTCTACCTTGCTTAGTTTTTAAGATACGTGATTATAGGGGACCACTGGGGTCTTGAGAATTAAAAAACTCGATAACTTAAAAAATATTACTCGGAGAGCTTTTGACTGTTTTGCGGTCTTGTTCTACATGTTGAGAACTACAAAAATGGTCTTGGGTTTTTTTGTTGTGTCGGCAATATTTACCGAGATATGAGCATTTTAAAATTTTCGGGAATGCTAACTTTTTTGGATTCAAAGTTAGGGCCCATTAGGGTCCACACATGTGAAGAGGACCGGCGATACTATGGAGATTCTAAGAACCAAAAATGGCCTCCATTTTGCTCTATCTGGCTTAGTTTCCGAGATAGCGCCATTTTAAGTTTTCTGAAAATAAAAAAAAATTTACCATTTATTTTGCTAATATTAGCAAAAAATCTTTTAAAAATGTTGTCAACTCAATTTCAAATTTAGCAAAAGAAATTAGTTCAAAGCTTGTTTAAAATTACTAATGTGCTAAATGAAGTTTACAAGAATTTTTTGCTGACATGCTAATCTCAACTAAAAATTTGCTAAAAGTTAGCTAACTAGCATTAGCAAAAAAAAAAAATAGTAAATCTACTAACGTATTTTTTTGAGTGTATATAGGTTCGCTTCTATTACCAAAAGGTAGTAAAACCCTGTTTTGTCCAGTTTGGTAAACAATTTCTTCCCCGAATTTGGACATGACCGATACACCATTGGATAGGCCTGTACAAAATTCTAAAATATGAAAAATCCACAAAAACTGAAAAAAATTCAGTTCCCCCTCAACCCTTTGACCCACTAAATGTGAGATTGGTCAGCTAAGAAAAAACAGGTAGCTTTTATTTTCGACCCCTCTTTCACATATCCAAGTTTCAAGACCAACGGTGGGTAACCGCCGAAAGACCTTGTTAGTTTAAAAAAAAAAATGCATGCATCTCCTTTTAAAAATTCCAAATTCTCTTTTGTTCATAATATTTCGGGTACCTCCTGTAAACCTTGTTCTCCTCAAAGCAAGTGTGCATTAAAATAATTAAAGAAAATTAGTATTTTCTTCTTTTTTTTCATAGGGATTTTCTATGATATCTTAAGGGAATCTTTTTTTTTTTGTGAAATCTATATCTCATCCATATATGAATCTAATAACTTTGATAATGGCTATTGTTATTTTTGTCTTAAATCATTTTAAGTCGTTTTTTTTTTGTACACAAGAAAATATTAAATTCAATAGAATATTTTTTTTGTATATTAACTCTGAAAAAAATAATACCTTTGTAAAAAATTAACTATACAGTGGTTTTAAAGATCAAATATAATCCGATTTAGGAATGTTTTAACTAGAGATGGGCACATGAGCAGATTAGAGCGTAATTTACGTGAACCACGCGAGATACCACTTGAGTGTGACTGAATTCAATTTTACTCACGTGATTGTCAGTGAGTGTGAGTGGAGAAAAAATTTGCGTGAGTGAGTGTGCGTGAGTACGATTTTTGCGTAAGTAAGATTTTTGCGTGAGTAAGTCGATTTTGTTGCCTGAGTTTGCGTGATTTGTTTTCTCTTCATACTTCCCTTCATACCAAAAAAACCAACAAAAAAATAGAAAAATTTGGCTTTTCGTCCCGAAAAAATAAAACAAAAAAATGTAAAATTTCGCTGAACATTTTGAGCATATTCTAGCTCGAGGTCATTAATTTCTTTACTAATTAAAACCATGACATGTGTTTCGGAATTTGTCAGATTCCATTGTCAAGATTATTTAGCAAAAATAGAAACGATTTACTACAAAGTAGCTAACGAGTCTAATGACAAATCGTTTGTGCACAAACTAAAATATTAATACATATTCGCCTCTATCCACAATAGGAATTAGAAAGACGAAGAAATTGTACTATACTAGTAAGGCAACGATTGTCAATAACCAACAAAAATATTTAAAACAATTTTACATATGATAGTCCATTGGACTACAACAATATGTGGCACGCCATAGATGTTGGCACGTGATGGATTATTACACTCACAACAACAAATAACATATTAACATTTAACTTTTTCATACAAATTTTGACAAAAGGCTCCGTTAAATCGGCAGTTAGCAGCTAACTTTTCATTGAGTAATCCGCCCTAAGTCTTGCAAAAATGACCAACATAAATAAATTGAAAAAAAAAAATCTTGAAAATTATGCTATGAGAATATCATGGTTGTAATTAGTAAAGAAAATAATGACCTCGAGCCAGAACAAACATCCTCAAAATATAATATTTTAAAGGTCGAATAAAACAATTTTTATTTTTTAATAAAAATTAATCAGAATTTCGCTGAACTTTAAATTTTGCTGAAAATTTTGAAATGATTTTTGAAATTTTTTCTTGTATAAATAAGAGTTTCGTGAGTGTGAGTCAACGTGAGTGTGAGTGAATCTTGTGTGACTGCACGTGAGTGTGAATTGTATTAAATTTACTCACGTAATTGTGAGTGAGTGTGAGTAGAAAAATATGTTCGTGAGTGAGAGTGCGTGATTAAAATATCCCTGTCAAGAGTGTTAGCGAGTCAAAAATCACTCACGCGCTTATCTCTTGTTTTAACTTTCACAGTGAAACTGCATTTACAGTTTTTTTCGTGATCCTGTTTACTTTTAAACGACTTTAAAGATTTATAGGATTGCATTTTTTATCTTTATTAATGACCTCCTTAGTCAAACTTTCAACCCTATCTGTTCTTTTGCAGACGACAGCAACATTTTCCATTCATTTTCCTTCGATCATAGGCCAAGCCTTGATAAGGTTGGGCTCGGGAGACAGAATATGAATGACACACTCAATTAGGACCTTTTTTGCAATTTCTGAGTGGGGTCTGACGAATAAAGTCGATTTTAATGTACGCAAGACCCAATGTTGTATGTTGACCCACAGACGAGTTGTGGAACCAACATTGTCGTCTGTATCTATGGGTGGTATTGGTATTGAGGAATCAGAAACTCTTGATGTTCTGGGCATGAAAATTCAGGGTGATGTACGTTGGAATAAACATGTTTTTCAAGTGTCGAAAGAAGCATTCAAGTGTCTCGGTTGCTTAAAACCGTGCAAGAATTACTTCACTCCTCCCGATCTCCTTAATATTTATACCACCTATATCCGGCCGAAGATGAAATACAACTCCCATATATGGGCAGTGGCTTCAGAGTCTATTTTGAAGTTTCTGGACCGTGTTCAAAGGAGGCCGTCGAAGTTAATCAATGACAGCAGGGTATCCAACTCTATTGACTCTTTGGAGCATCGTCGGAATGTGGGTTGTGTAACACTGTTCTATTGATATTACCACGGTAAGTGTACTGCTGAGATAAGCGAATTGATTCCGCGAGCACGGGTTTTTGTTCGGAGTACTCGCTTGTCTAATAGGGCCCAGTATACCGCACAACGCATTACAGAGAAAATTAATTTATAAGTCGAACAATCCGTATGAGGAATATACTTCCTGCAGAGGTCTTCCCAGTTAACTACAATCTAAAATAATTCAAATCAAATATCCACACACACTACTCCCTCTTTCCTCCTTCCCATAACCTATTTTCTTAATTACCAACACAATGCACTGCATTTATAGAGGACATCCCCTGAGTGTTGGTTAAGTAAAAAAAAAATCTTACTACTCCCTACCGTTAAACTAATGACAGCTCCCAATGAAACTCCTAAGGTATTGAATTTTGACATCCAAAAAATCAGAGAGATAGTGTAGCAGAAAGTGCTTGAAAATGGCAGGTAAATTATTCGAAATATATTATTTTTTTCTTTATTCATGTAAATCCGGCAGAAGTCATTTGACTGCATCTTAAATTGATCAACGTGTTTTCCTATAAGACAGTGCCTGGTTTTGATTAAGAGAAGGCCTAATCTGTCGTATAGTATCACACGTTCATTCATCTACAAAACAAATGCAGATATTATAACCAAAAATACTCCGGACTCACTTATAGGGTTGTTAGTCACCATTACAAATACGGCTATTACAACAGAATTGGGGTTATTACAACCACAACAAAAACAGCTTCCAATAGAATTCGTTATAGACTAACCACTGTCTCAACTGACCTCAAATTTGTGTCACCTACCTCCCATCTAAACCACTGTCCACATAACTTTACATACACTCTCTTGCTTAGAAGAAATATTTTTAACCGTTTTTACTAAAACTATAATGATTGAATATTGTTTTTCAAGTATCTCCCATACACCAGCAAACACATTTAAGTCACTTAAGAGTTTTTGTCCTCATTGTTTGGCCTTTACATTATACATTTATAGTAAAGTTATTCTTTTTTTCGGGGGGGTTTTGTATTACATTCCGTCGAAGTAACAAAAAGAAGATGGATTGGCGGTCGTTTATTTTAATGTTTTTTGTCTCCACAGTTGGTCGCTGGCAACGGTCGATCGTTTGGTCAATGCTAGATTCCCTTTTCTTATAAGTTTAATAATATGATTTGGTCACCAAAGTCTAATATGAACAACAATAATGCCAACAAAATAACAAAAACAAAATGTGGCACGTTATGAATGTTAACGTACTCTGGTTTACAACTAAAAAAATGAAAATAAAGAAAATTTTTACATATGATTATTTATACAAAAAAAAAAAACCAACAGAGACCTTCTAATCTATGGGTATCTTAAAAGTAAAGTAACTCTAGCAACAACAACAAAAATTAAAATCGTGACTCTTTGTTTTTCTCCAACCAACTCGTTCCCTGTATTGGTTCCACCATGTTACATCTATCCATCTATCTGTGGTGACTTATCTAGTTTTGTACCTTCTTGTACTCACTCTTATTTGTATTGTTTGACTTTCTTTTTCTGTTTTTCTTTGGTGTAAGGTGCACATTAGTAGTAATTTTTAATGGGTTATTATATCATGGATAGTTTGTCTATTTGATTTTTTTCCATACTGTTTGTCTATTCATATGACTTTCTTAAGGTATTTTTGGGGTTCACTTTTTAAATGTTTTGTTATTAACCCTTTTAAATACGATTTTTTTATTTCGATCTGAAAGGATGGAGTTGTGTGTATTGGGTCTGCAAAAAAACGCCTTAAGGCTGACGGAACTTGGTAATATGAAGGAAAGTGACTTACAGGGAGATTTGAGAATTGCAAAATTGTTCAGTTCATGATCATTCCAGATGTCACCTCATAAGCTATTATGCTCGATTCTGGAATACGATTTCACCATTCACCTTATTTTTAAAAATTTTATATTTTTCAAATTCGGCCTGTGAATTATGGCCTGTGTTCATAGACTGTCGAAATTTCTAAATGGGCAAAAAAGGAAAAATTTACCATTTAAGAACTAAACCAACCTCGAAAAAAAAACACAATTTGTTTACAGGTTTTTGTATTTTTGTAAAACAAATTAAACATTTTTATTTCAGAAGATGTTGGACGTCCTGTATTTGGACCCAGGAGATTAAAAAATTTCATAATTTTCAGGAGTGGATATAAAAATTTTACTTTAGTAATGATTATCAATAATATTAAATCTTATAACAAAAGTGCGAAAATCATACTTAATCGGTTTTCCAAGGGGGAGGTTCCCCAACGCCTCCCAGTGACCCCTTCCAAAAAAAGTCTCTGGCTGTTTTTTTACACTTTCAAAGGTATAAAATATTCCTTTAAGTCAGATTTAACATTCTCACTTATTTTAGTTAGCACAAAACAAAAATATAATTTTCAAGAAATGGCCCCACGCTAGGGCCAATCTGAATCTTTAAGTTGAAACTAACGTCAATGAGGAGAGACGGGCTAAACTAATGACAGGAACTAAAACGAACCCTTTCGATTGCCTCGGCAGGGTTTTTTTTAATCCAAATATAATAACTTGTGGAAAAAAGGAAAAAAAAATAAAATTTTACATGAAATTCGGCAATAAGGTCATTCAATAAGTCCGTAGGATAGGTAAGAAAAAAACAAAATTTTGACGAAACTAGATTTTTTTATTCAACATAGTTGCCTTCGAGGGCGATACAACGAGTATAGCGATTTTCTAATTTTCCGATAACACTTTTATAGTACGATTTCTCTTTCATGTCAAAATAGGCCTCAGTTTCAGCGATTACTTCATCATTGGAGTTAAATTTCTTTCCAGCAAGCATTCTCTTGAGATCTGAAAACAGGAAAAAGTCGCTGGGGGGCTAAATCTGGAGAATACGGTGGGTGGGTTAGCAATTCGAAGCCCAATTCATTAAATTTTACCATCGTTTTCATCGACTTGTGACACGGTGCATTGTCTTTGTGAAACAACACTTTTTTCTTTTGCAAATGTGGCCGTTTCTTTGCGACTTCAGCCTTCAATCGATCCAAAAGTGCACAATAATAGTCGCTGTTTATGGTGGTACCTTTTTGGAGATAGTCGATGAATATTATTCCCTTCACATCCCAAAATACAGACGCCATCACCTTACCGGCCGACTGTTGCGTCTTTGTTCGCTTTGGATTTGGTTCGTTTTCTGCTGTCCACTCAGCTGACTGTCGATTGGACTCCGGTGTGAAAAAATGGAGCCATGTTTCATCCATCGTCACATATCGACGGTAGAATTCCATTTTATTGCGGTTTAACAACGCCAAACACTCCTCTGAAGCATCAATTCGTTGTTGTTTTTGGTCGACAGTCAGCTCACGCGGCACCCATTTTGCACAGAGCTTTCGCATACCCAAATGTTCATGTAAAATGGTAAAAACACTACCATCTGATATCTTTATAATGTCAGCTAGCTCGTGCACCTTCAACTTGCGATCGTTCAGAACCAATTTGAGGATTTTTTTGATGTTTTCTGGAATAACGGCCTCATTTGGGCGTCCACTGCGCTCTGCATCAGCTGTGCTGGTACGACCACGTTTAAATTCACCAATCGACTTCTCTACCATTTGTCTCGATGGAGCACATTCCGGATAATGTTTATCAAGCCATTGTTTGGTTTCCACTGTATTTTTTTTCATCAAAAAGCAATGCTTTATCAAAACCCGAAATTCACTTTTTTCCATTTTTTTTTTCAATCACAAAAGTTGCTTCAAACAAAATGCTATAATTCACGAATCAATAGTCAGATTGCTGTCAAATTTATACACATGTCATTTGAAGGTTAGTACTAAATAAAAATCATATGGAAAAAATTCTAGTAACGTCATCTATGTTTCATCCTACGGACTTGTTGAATGACCGTTATCAATTGTAAATCGTAAAAGAAAGAAACCATCAATTGAAATTCCTGGAGGTTCAATTGTAATTAGTAAAGACTCAATTAAAATTCGAGATTTTAATTTTAATTTTTCAAAGATCAATTGTAAATTTCCATTCAAGATCAATCAAAAGATAAAGCAAAATTCATTGACGATCAATTTAAATTCGAAAAAGATCAATTATAATTCGAAGATTCCAATTGTGTTCAAAAATTGCATTTGTTAATAATCAATTAAAATTAAAAAAAATATATCAAGTTTTTTTCGAAAAACATGCGCTAGAACTCATAAAATATCAATTGCAATTAGTTTGAAATGTGAAAGAAATCAATTGTAGTTAGAAAAATATCTATTGATGTAAGAAAAAAATATCAATTGAAATTTCAGCAAGATCTAAAGTAATTAGTATGGGTCCCAGGTTACAGAGAAATTCCAGGAAATTGCAAAGCCGATAAGCTTACTCGACCGGTAACTAACTTACAGGTTTTAACCAAATTGGAATGTCTCTAGAAACTTTCCAGCAAAATCTGGGGCTTTGTTTCGTGACGGAATCTAATCAGAGATGGGCGCATGGCTGGTCGTGTGAGACCACACTACAGATTTGGACTTCTCTAAACAGGTGAGTTAATATCGCTTCCAAGAGGAGAGTATTTGACGGTGGTTGCTGTTATTGCCGTGAAATGACTCTGCCGGATTTGCATGGATTTTTCGGCCTGGTGTAAATAGTAAGGAAATCGGAGTCTAGCACCGTTTTAGAAAGGCAAGACCCGTTAAAAATACCTCTTTCGACAACTGAAATACGTGTTAGTTCCAAAGGACATCACACTGAATTTTCATGCTCAGCACATCAGGAGTATCCGATTGGCAATGTATATTCCGCGGTTCATTTGTGAGTCAACATACATTAGGCCTTTCGTGCAATAATATCGACCTCACAGTTTGGTAAAGTGTTTATTCAGGTTTTGGCGCAAGCCTCTTATCTCCAAAAAGCTTGGCCTATGATCGAATTAATGACAAATGTTGCTATCACAGGCAAATAGAATGGAAGGCCTGGAAAATGGTATTTAAAGTCTGACTAAGCGGATCATTAATAAAAATTAGGAATAGGAGAAAGAACAGTGCAAATCGGTACCCCTGAATTTATCTGAAAATCGTTTGATAAGACCCCATCAAAAACAACAGTAATAGTGCGGGAACTGAAAAACTCCCAATAAATTAAAAAAAGTAATGTTCGACACCAAAAGCAGATCACTGAAATGGTGGAGGGATCGACTCCAACGTTCCGAAAGAAACGCTAAAAGGTGTAATGTAGATCGACCGCCACATATGCCATACAGTCGATTATATATATGTGAATTGGTCTCTAAATATTTCACAAGGTGGTAGTTAACCATGCTATCGATCACTTTAGAGAGCTCAGAGCAAATCGCGATTGGGCAGTAATTTTCAGGGTTATTAGTCGCAGTCTTTTAAGGGATTGGCTGGACATTGACTGGACGTCCTCTCACCTTCCAGCATGAGGGGACGACTCCCGCACGGTATGAAGAGCTAAAAAGGTTTGCCAATGGCTAAAAAGAATTGCCGATCCCGGTGACTTTTTACGTTGAGATCTGAGAGAACTCTTTTGACTGATCAGGACACACAAAAAATTAAGACATAGTATAGTTTACTCTTTTGAGAACGGACAGTGGTTGATCGCCTTCTGTCAAAAAAAATTTTTGCAAAGATTTTAGCAAATAGGTGGACCTTATCAACTCTCCGGTTTGAATGTTTATTTAATATTTTAAAAGATTATGATTCGCTGATTCCAAATCTGTGCACCAAATTTTTCCATCACGTCTAGAATTTTAATTATTCGCGGTTGAAAATGCGAAAAAACGCGATTTTTGCATTATTTGAAAGCCTGCACTGCAGACACTGCGTGGAATAAAAATCTGGTATAAAGCGTTAGAGTAGAATTGAACTATGATCTCAAATATATGCATATTTTTTTTGATCATAATCAAAAAAAATTTGAAGTTGTTGGACTATTATTAGCCGACCATGTATTTTAAAAAACACTGTGAAAAAAAATAGAAAAAGCACTTTTTTTAAACGGCTCTAAAACAAAAACCAGATGATCGATTTTTACTGTAATGAGCTCAAAATTTAGGCAAAACTTCATTCTTTCGTATAGACTTTTAAACCCATTAAAGATGTCTTCCGGTTTATACGAAAAATAACACAGAAAACTTAAATTTGTAAAATATATATTTTTTCTTTTTTCTTTGAAAAATATTAAAAAAAACTAAGGTGATTTCAACATCATATTAAAAGGCAAGTGTAACCTAACCAAACGCAATAATTAGAAAAAAATAGTTTTCTATGTTGGAGACCATAGACAACTTATAATTTTCGGCTTTATACCAGATTTGTATTCCACTGAATGGCTGCTGTGCAGGCTTTCAAATAATGCAAAAATCGTAATTTTTCGCATTTTCAACCGTGAATAACTAAAAATCTGGACGTGATGGAAAAATTTAGAGAACAGATTTGGAATCAGGAGATCAAAGTCTTCTGAAATTGATCACCAGAATTTAAACCGGAAAATGAGTGTTGAGCGGTGTAATTAATAAATTAAGAAAATAATAAATCAAAATAAAATTAAATATTAAAAAAAAAAAAATCTTGTTATTGATGAAACCCTTCATCATATTGATGACACGTTACATTGGACGAAAATAGATGTGTTGCATCTATTTTCGTCCAATGTAACGTTCATCAAAATGATGTAGCTTTTCTTCAATATGAAAACTTTTTCTTTGAGTATATAATTCGTTAAAGTTACAACTGATTCGAATTTAAATTGATCGAATTTTAATTGAAATTCTTTTTTGGATTTTTAATGTATTACCAAATACAATTGATCTTTTTTAAATTTTAGTCGAAACTGACGAACATTCTAATTTTGTCTCCCCGCCCCCTTAAATGGTTAATAGTTGACCTCTAATATAATGTGTTATTATTATGCGACTGATTTGTATTATTTTAAATTTAGTTTTGGTTGTTTTTATATTTTTGAACATGTAGTTGTTGTTGTTGTCATGTTTTTGTATTATTTCAGTTAAGTGTTTTAATATTTAAATCAGTTTGAAAAAAAAAATCTTTTGTTGTTGTTCATTTGTATCTTGTTTTTAAATTTCTGTTGTTGTTCTTTTTTTTTTCTTAATAGAAATCGGTTTAATTTCTTTTATAATTATTGTGTTAAAAATTCGATAAAATTGATTTATTTCAGTTTTGTTGTATTGTTAACGTGTCTTAAACACAGACACACACACACATACACATTTAGTTATAAAAAGGCTATGGAATCGAGAGTTTTGTTTTTTAAGCCATACATAAGTTGAGATTAATTGTTTATGTCATACAATGTTATTATGTAGAACGGGTCTTCTTTTGATTTGCCTGTTTTGTTTTTCGTCTTTTTCTTTTGACCATTAGATTAGACTGAAATATAAACGTCGTATAGAAGACTGAATACCTTAATGGCTTAAAGAAGAATTGATTTTATAGTCATTGAACTTTTGCTTAAAATATTATTAAGCTGATATTATTATGCATATTTGTTTAAATATAAATGGAATAAAAAATATGTTTCTCTTTTTTGAAATCGAATTTTTGTTTTGTTAAAAATACATATTTAAGGATTTCCAGTCTTAATTGTTCTATTTAAGCAGCTTGGGGGTCTTAAATGAGACAACAAGTTAAGAAGTAGATTTTTAAAATTTATGGGAAAGTAAACGGTTCTTATGAATAATATTTAAACTAAATTATTTCAGATTCTGAGTCAATTTTGCTTTAGAAAAAATCTCAGAATATAAGAACTTTTTTCTATCTAAAAATTTCAGATTCAGCGAAATAAAAAAAACATAATTTTTTCAATAAAAACACTTTTAAATTCTTTAAAACGTTCTTAGATTCTAAGATTGTTTCTATAGAACAATTATCACATTCTTATATATTTTTCTTAAAAGGACCTAACTAAATTTTGGTACACACAAAAAAAAAAACTTTGTCAAATTACTAGTAAAAGTCTCGTAATCCCATTTTACCAATATTTGACAGTTTTCCTTGTTTTTTAACAAATCGAAATTTAATTTTTTTTGTAATTTTACAATTTTTTTTTTGTAATTTTACATCACGCCATTTCTGAATCCTTCTTATACTATGATCTTCATGAAGTTCCTCAACCGTCTTCAAAACGTTCCGTTTTTTTGTATAAAAGAGTTGGTCCGAACTTTGCGACTTTTACCGATCTGTTTTTTAGACGGGAACATTGAAGCAGCCGCGGAAATGGTTACGAATGTAATTATTCTTGGAATGAAAACATTCATCCCTGAGAGGACCATTTCGGTAAGGCCAAAGGACAAATGTTGGTTTAACCAACATGTAAAGTGGCCGTGAGAGCTAAGGAGGAAGCATCTTGGAATTGGCGCAATGACCAGAATCCTACGACCAAATTGTTACGCAAAAGAGCCAGGACAGAGTGTGCTAGAATAAATAGACGTGAGAAACTTATCTTCGAAAGTCGTCTTCGTTCTAAGGTCTTGTCAGCTCCGAAGAATAGCAAGAGTTTCTGGTCATTCGTCAAAAGGGTAAAGAATGGCTGTAATTCTTCCATTCCAACTCTTTTTAAGGGTGATCAGATAGTGATTGAACCTGTCGATAAGGCTAATGTTTTCGCTGAACTATTTTCCAGGAATTCTTCACTTCCGAATAGCTGTCAGCCACCACCTGTTCTTGATAGGGATCCTTTTGACATGCCGCAAATATTCTTTAGAACTCGGCCTGTTAAAAGGGTGCTTTCAGAGCTGAACACAAATAAATCGCCTGAGCCAGATGGTATACCCGCTCTAGTCCTCAAGATGTGTTCTTCGTCGCTAGCTCCTCCATTGCGCAATTTTTTTAACCTCTCGTACCGTTCAGGCAATTTTTCGAATTGCTGGAAGATTGCCAATGTTCAACCAATTCCCAAGAAAGGCGTGGCAGCAAACCCGGATAACTACCGTCCGATTGCTATCTGTTCAACACTCTCTAAAGTTATGGAGAGCATGATAAATTTCCATCTGGTGAACTACTTGGAATCGAATCGTCTATTAAATGATCGACAATATGGCTTCCGAAAGAGTCGTTCAACGGGAGACTTGATGGCTTTTCTTTCCGAAAGATGGAGCCATTCTATACACCGCCTTGGTGAAAGCAAGGTTATCGCTTTGGACATCTCTAAGGCATTCGATCAAGTGTGGCATTGCGCACTTGTGTCAAAGCTTATCTCCTTTGGCGTAGGAGATAACTTCGCTAAATTTATATCGAGCTTCCTCAGTAAACGTACCATTCGCGTTGTAATAGATGGGTTCTCCTCCAGAGACTATATATTAAATGCAGGGGTACCGCAAGGTTCCGTTCTATCTCCATCTTTATTTTTGATATTTCTAAATGATTTTCTAGATCTTACCTTTAACCCCATTTACCCTTTCGCGGATGATAGCAATATTTGTCATTCATACTCATTTGATCATCGACCTAATTCTGTTGAGGTAGAACATATGAGAAATATTATGAATGTCACACTTAATCAGGACCTGGTTAAAATTTCTGAGTGGGGTCAGACGAATCAGGTGGACTTTAATGCTCGTAAGACCCATTCAGTACTTTTTCACTCTCAAAAATACCGTAGTACCCCCGCGACTGATTTAGTACCTTTTCTATACCAGACGATTTCATACATTTTTCAACCAAAATCCAATAAATCGACCGATTTTCATTGGAAAAATGTTTCAAAAGCTTCAAATAAATGAAATTTTTAATTTTAGCCAACCTTTATTGAAGTTTTCTCTAAAAAATAAATAAACGAATAAGGAGGATGTCATCAATTTAAGAACTTTTATATTGAATTATACCTAGTTTCTTCTTATTTGTCGCAGACGAACGACGTTTGTCGTACCGAAACTGGACTTTAATTTTATTAGTACCTTCGAGGGCGAAAAAGTACTTTTTTGGTTGAGCTCTAGTACCATTTCAAAATTCCGATTTTCCATCCCTGTTGTACGCTGACACACAGACGCCTTGAATGTTTATCTTTGCCTTCCTTAAATATTGGAAGTGTAGATATTAAAGAATCAGATTCTCTTGATGTTCTGGGTATGAAAATGATGTCCGTTGGAATAAACATGTTTTTGAAGTATCGAAAGAAGCATTCAAGTGTTTAGGCTTCCTAAAACGTTGTAGAAAATACTTCACTCCATCCGATCTTCTTCGAATCTACACGACTTATATACGACCTAAAATGGAATAAAACTCCCACGTATGGGCTGGTGCGTCAAAATCTTCCCTGTATCTTCTTGATCGAGTTGAGAAAAGAGCAAAAATGATTAGGGGACGACAGCGTTTCTAAATCCATTGATTCGCTTGAACATCGACGAAATGTGGGTTGTGTAGTTCTCTTCTACCGATACTTTCATAGGAAATGTTCCGCGGAGATAAGCAACCTTATTCCGGTAGTACGTATATTTACCCGTAGTACTCGCTTATCGAATAGGGCACACCCTTTCGTTATTGACTGGTCAGTTGATCGTACTACACATTACAGAGAAAATTAGTTTTTCGGCCAAACAATTCGTATGTGGAATAAACTACCAGCTAAAGTGTTTCCTGCTATTTTCGATATTCATAAATTTAAGACAAACGTCCATAGACACTACTCCCTCTTTCCTCCCTCCTAACCTTATTTTCCTTCCATCAACACAATGCATTGCATTTATAGGGGACATCCCCTGAGTGTTGGTCAAACAAAAAAAAAAAATAAAATTAATAGGAATTCTCGTAAAATAGGAGGTAGCAAAAAATCTAGTAAAATTACGAAACCTCTTTGTATATTTTATTGTGTCAAAAAAGTTGTAAATTTACAATTTTATTGGTAAAATCCTTGGAAAATTACAAAATTATTGGTAAAAATCTTTTAAAATTACTAGGAGTTTTTGTCAAATAGAAGTTAGCAAACAAAAAAAAGTTCCAAGTTTCTCTTGTAATTTTACAAGTTTTTTTTAGTGTAACGTCCTCCTTAACTGGACATTGTTACCCACATTACCACTTTTAACGACTCTTCCCAATAGCCTACCTCTTCAGGGACGGAGCTACCTACTCATACCGGCCGTGGTCATGTATTTGGCGCCCAACATGGGGCCAAACACTATAGGAAAAATAAATCTATTTTACACGAACACGAGCAGAGTCTGCGAGATAGAGAAGGAGATGGCGGAACATATTCTTTGTGCAAGCCCAACCCTGACTGGTAGAAGCTTTTACATCTGGATGACACTTGATATCTCAGGCAGACGCACGAAACTCCGTAAAAAATTGAATTCTCGGCTTGTTAAGAGACGGAGTATACAGGGCACCTGTTTTATGATGCACAAAAGATCATTCTAGTCCTAGTACATAGGGCCCCTTTCATCTAATATATCTTCATTTAAAGATTGGGCTTAACACAGATTGTTTCACTGAATCCTCGACACTAGAAATAGCTCTGAAAATAATTTACATGCCAATATAAATTAAAAGCGTTTAAGCACTACCAATCATTTGAACCTAACAAATAATCCCAAAAGATTTCTAATAGACATTTTAAGGCCAAAATAAGCAAATTCATAATTTAGCTTATCTTACAATAAAGGAAGTGACCTTTTTTCACTCACACAAACCTGGGTTAGATTAAAAACTAAAATACAATGTAATTATTTTACCTTCAAGTTAAATCCTGTTCTTTATAAATAATTTTCTTTACATAGTTGGCACAAACATATGTACGTAAACAATTTTTTTGTTATTTCCTGCCAAACAAACATTCATCATTGATACACGTGCGCAGTTTCACTCAGTCACTCAAAAAATTTACAAAGATTTCACCAAGACAACAACTCGCAAAAAAAACGCATTTTACGAAGGTCTTCATGTTTGCTGTTTAATGTCGATTGAAATAAATATAACGAATTATCTTCATATTCATCTTTAAAAAATATAAAATACATATAAAATTAACTATAATTGCAAATGCAACGAGCGACGAATGAAAAATGGTTGTTGGGCAAAAGTTTAAAGGTCGACATTCCAAAGACATACTCGGGGATCTCAGAAGATCCAATGAAGAAAACCTTATGCTACAATACAGACATATTCTTTGATACATATGAACATAAAACAGGAATGTAAAGTATTCATTTTAACCAGACGATGGAGGAATATATGGGTGATTTAGATTTTTTTTTTTGTATTTTGAGTTTTTAATTTTTTGTATGGCTTAAAAAACATTGAGAATAATGATACGCTGGTCTAACTATGCAGCACGCTCAATGGCTGGCTAGCTGGCTGAAAAAAAAAACAACGAAGATGACGATCATCGCAGTCATCATCATCAGCAACAGCATCATCAACAACATTAACATCATCAACAACAAACAGCAAAAAAAAAAAACATAACAATATTACATGCAATCCATCTACACTTGAAGAAACCAGGTTGATGGAGTTATATAAAAAAGTGCTATTTATTTCGGAAACGGAAATAACTTTTTCGGATAGAGCATACTAAACGTGTTGGGGTCCCTTTAAGAGAATTTCAGCTAAATTTAGACATACCACAAGTTTTTGTTCATTCTCCCTCTCTATTTCTTACTTTCATAATTGACCTTCTAATTCAAACTTCTAATCCTATCTACTCTTTGCAGATGATCACAACATTTGTCATTAATTTTCCTTCGGTCATAGACCAAGCCTCTTGGACTCATGCGGCAGAATATGAATGACACCTTCAACCAAAATATTTCTACTATCTCAGAATGGGGTCGCGAGACCCCGTGTTTCGTGCTAACCCACAGACGGGCTGCGGAATTTGTATCGTCATCTGTATCAATGGGTGGTTTTAAGGAATCGGAAATTATTATTGTTCTAGGCGTGAAAATACAGTGAGATGTCCGATGGAATTTAAGTGTCGAAAGAAGCATTCAAGTGTCTTGGCTTTCTGAAAGGGTTTAAGAATTACTTTAACTCGTCAGATCTCCGTATAAAGCGTCGTTCGAATGTGGGTTATGTGACGCTGTTCTATCGATATAAACATGGGAAATACTCTGCAAAAATTAGTAAGCTTGCTTATCAAGTTGAATAATTTTATCAACTCATTTTTTTAACTGTAATAAAAAAAAACAACACTAACAAAAACTCTAAATGCATTCATTGCTGGTCATTGAGTTTGAGATTGCGATGGAATAAGAATTTTTTTTTGTGTGTTATGCTGTATTGTATGTGTGATGCAGGATTGTTGGCTTTGGTTGATGGTTTTTGGTATGAAATGCATGAACATGCAAATGCCAAAATGTATCAAATTTCACATACAATCATCATAAGAATCAAAAATTAAAAAAAAAAATACGATTGTGTACAACATTAACAACAACAGCAAATACAACTGCAACAACAATAACGCGTTGCAACGCCAGTAACGAGAATTTTTTTCTTTTAATTTTTGTTAATACAACAGCAGAAAAAATACCTCAATGATGATGAAGTTAAGGCCTCCAAAATAAAAACTTAACAAAAAATTAAAGAAAATTTATTTAGAAATTAAAAGTGGTTTAATGCGAACTCTATGAACCTTAATTCGGAGTTTAAAAACATTTGTGTGTCTTATTGGAGTCCTTCTAATTGTACCTTCGGCTGCATAGATGCAGTTCTCATCCTGAACAACAAATCATTAATGGATGTGGATGAACGAGCGGTTTTTTTGCTTTTTCATGAGTCAACTAAACTAAAAATTTTAATTCCGACTACCAGTGTAGTGTTTTTTAGGAGAAGATCATGTCCATATAGGTTAGATTAGAGGTGACGGAGTCCAAGACTACTCACATAGACCGGATGGTCCATAGAGAAACCACAATAATTCCTCAGCGACGCTGATAGAACCCGTTTCTCCTCATCGCGAATTGAACTATTTGCCTTAGGTCGACATTCGAAACCATTTCCAAGCTCCCAAAGTTATGTCTGCCCAATAATTGCAGCCGGGCTCTGGCCAAAGCAGGACATTGGCAAGATCAAGGTCATCGAGCCTTCTACAGCTGGCATCGGAAATAAGTCCCATTTTCTTTCTATGATAACCTTATGGCAGTGCCCTGTGATCGCTCCAGTGAGTATACGGTAGTTCCATTTGGTTAGTGAGAGTAAATAGTTATTTTTTTATATTGTAGCATGACCACAACATTCTACTGATCGTACTTGTTGTTAGCTTTCTCCACTTTCTGGAGAAAGCCATTGCAGTGTTTTTATTGTCGCGTAGCGATCTGAAGTGCTGGATTGGTGGATCGATATATACAGAAATACCAATACCATCAGCACCTTGTTTCGTGAGCTCATGACCATATAATGCGTTGTGTATTGGATAAGGTGCCAATGGATATTATTTGGGAATATGTGTTTTGTCACTGACAACACTGTTAAATTAAAGCGACAACACTGTAAACTAAAAGCGGTACAGCAAGAATTCGCTATTACACGTCGCCAATGTCAGGTGGCAACGCGAACCCACATGTTCCACAAGAATGGTGTAGCCCTAATATGATCGTCGAGCCGCACCGGAACCAGCTACGCAACCTAGTTGTGGCCGTAACATAGCAGGCGCCAGTAAAATGGAAACCCCCTCAGCGGTTTTTGTAGGGAATGTCAGGATGTGTAGTAGAACTGTCCGTCATGCGCACATCGAATCTACTGTATGAAATCAGTGTTTGTGGCTTGCTTTGGCAGCGAAACGGAATCGTATCTCCATCCTGAAAGTACAGAGAAAGTCTTCGATTTAAAACACTGAACTCTTTCGTAGTACTCCTATGGCTGCATTAGAAACACTTTCGGTCCTCACAGCAGTTGGGTCTACGCCCCGGGACCGATGCGGGAATAACAACCTCGCACAAGGACTGCAAACTATCGGACACAGTAGTCCAGCATGTAGGTCAAGGAACCTCCAAATCCCACATTCCCACCATTTTCCCCAACTGAACAGACAACACCGGCATGACTGTTCAGACTACTAACTCTCCTAGCCGATGAAATCGAACAGAACCCTGGTCCAATGACCAACACGTGTAACAGGTGTGGAAGGTCTTTAACTGGTAAGGCCAAGCCTATCAGATGTGCTGCGAGCGCAGACAGTGCTCAACTTCGCTGCTCGAGACTGAGGAATGCCGATCTTTATAGACTGGACTCCATCGGTCCCTGCTGCAGAAGGCCTCAAGCTGCCAATACACGTAGCACACCTGGGGTTGAGGCAGCAGATCGGCCATTCACATCTGTTGGCCGGGCAGGATAATATTCGACCGACTCTACCGACGAACATACAAACATAAGGGCCAGCCCGTTGGAACCTCCACCAGATCTTGACTTCTAGGTATTACAGTGGATTTGCAACGGGCTAAGCAGGAAGATTAAGGATGTTACGGACTTCATGGACAAGAGACGCATACCGATTGTGGACCTCCTAAAAACTAAGCGGACGAGCAGGAATCCAATTTCTGCTTCTCGAGCTATATCATAAGGCAGGACCGCGAAAGATATAACGGGAGGAGGCATTGCTTTTCTTGACCATGACGCCGTCGACTTCCTGCCGCTGTGCATCACATCGAAAGACGATCACTTGAAACTTCAGGTGATCGCCGTTTGATCTGGAGAGGATGAGATTGTGAATGTCTACATCCCTCCAACAGCGGCCTGCCGTTCGGGTTATCGCCCTTCCATTGAATTCCTAATTAAGGGCTATAATAGAGTCATACTCGGTGACCTAAGCGCTCACCATGATAGCTGGAATTATGAGCTGGAAAATGATGTAAAATATAACGTCTTCGGCGAAGAAATTGACAACAAAAATTACTGTATTGTCAATGAGAGGGACCCTACTCGCATCACCGCAAACTGTACTAGCTTACCAGATCTTTCAATAGTCATCATTGACCTTGTGGCTTTCACGACCTGGCATGCTGACATCGCCCTCAACTCTGACCACATCCCAATCACCGTCAAAAAGTCCGGACTTCATATCTGCTAAAGAACAGACTTTTGTGAACTTTCGCCTTCAACTTTGACAACATCCCGGTCACTGTCAAGATCGCAAAAAGTCCCGACTTCATATCTGCTGAACAATGGATTTTTTTGAACTTTCGCCCTCAACTCTAACCACATCCCGATCACCGTCAAGATCGCAAAAGTCAGGACTTCAAATATGTTGTAGAACGGACTTTTTTGAACTTTCGGAAATTGGAGTGGGCCAGATTTGATGATGTGACGGAACTGCAATTCGGTCATCTGACTTCTCCCTCTACAACATCGGACGGAGAACGGAACATAAGAAAGATATTGGTTGATGCGAGAAACCATTACATCCCGGCTGGACGCATCGCAAAGATGTGCTCAAATTTCCAGCTTCATGTTGGATAGCCAATATGAGGCCACTTCGGTAATTCGACACACTGCAATTAAAGGGCAATCCTGATTAGGGTTACAATATCACGGAATTTGGATTATGTTCCTTTTTAACGCTCGCGAACGCACGGGTGAGCTTTATCTATATGAAAAGACACGCTACCTATAGATTCCAGTCGTGCTCAGGGTATTGGGGTGGAATCTTGTCTTCTTGGAAATAAAGCTCAAGTAAATTCGCGAGCGTTACATAAATGGGTCCCAAAGTGGGGCCTCAGCAACTTTTGTTTCAGTTTCATCTGAAACATTATCTCATTAGAGTCTTTATGTGCTGACGTGAAGGGATAGCAGACCAATAATTTATCTCCCAAATAAACTGCGTTCGAGCTTAAAGCTTTTAGAAGCTTTTCAAACATCGATGAAAGTAGTAAAATATTTTCTAAAGTCAAAAGAACTTTGGAAACATCAGTTTCATCCGTCTCAAATTAACCAACTAACTCAACATAACTCTCCAATCCATAATGAAAAATTAAATAAAAAAACCCAAAAGATGCGTAGGTATATTTAAAAATACTATACAAAATCACAAACACACAATAAAAAAAATCTTCATCATTGCCAACAATTTGCAACAGAATACAAATGAATTGCAACAATAACAGAAGAACAAGAAGAAAAAAAACGCTGTTGTGAAATCAGCAAACAAACGAGTGATTTCACGCTGACGATGAACGATACCTACCAAAACTTAGATTTGTTGTTGGCTCCTCTTAACTAGTTGATACAACAGAAAAAAAAACACGTATGGAATATGAATATGTATTCAAATTCAATGGACGACAGACAGACAGACATGACCATGTAACTATGTAAAAAAGAACAATATTAAATGTTGATTACACTATGGATAAAGCACAACAACATCCACAAAAAACGCATAATGGTTATTGCGTATACAGCAACAACATTAGCTATACTACTTGCAACAACAAAAAAAAGTGCGGGTTAACAGGTGGGCTCAGGCAAAAAAAAAATCTTTTTTTCAGGTTGTATATGATTCTATTCAAAAATTCAAAGTATACCATAATAAATGTTGTAGCCTTCATTGTCGCTTTAACTAAAAACTAAATCATATGTTTGTAGAATATATGATTGCTGTTATTGTCGTTCTCATTCCAAAAGTCATCATCAACAACAACATCGTCGTCATCATCATCGTCGTGTGTGCATCATTGGGTGATTGTTGTCTATGTTGCTATTTTATCTAAACTGATTTTATTTATTTGAATACAGCCTAAACTAAAATTTTTAATATGTGTTACACAGAGAAAAAATTTTATTAATGGACTACCACAACTAACGAACATTCCGTGATCCACAATCTACGACATATTTTCAAGCTGTTTAATTTTAGCAGCAGCTTCCTTGACCGTGCAGCTTCCTAGATCCCTCGCAAGTCTCTGACCAGAAAGTAGCGGGCAATGTCAAATAAAGTGTTTGATAGTTTTCAATTTATCTTCCTCCATGCAACTCCGGCAAAAGTCATTCTAAGGCACATTTAACCGCTCTGCATGTTTCCCAATAAGACAGCGTCCGGTTATTAAACACGACCATTCATTTGCCCATCCTTGATGAGTCTCCGTCGCGAAACAAAGCCGTAGGTTTTTCTTACAAGTTTCTAGAGGCTTACCAACACATTACAATTCTGTTAGAACCTATAAGGTAGTTACCAGTCTTGCAAGCTCATCGGATTTGCAGTTCCCTGGAATTTCTCTGTGTCCTGGGACCCATATGAGTCGTATGTCAACTGCTTGGCCATCTCATTTAAAGACGTGCGGCAGTTAAGGGCAGATATTGTTTTCAGAAACATTAACTCCATGGACTTGACGCGGCTTGTCGGTCAGAAAAGATGTTGACTGCAATTGTAGATAATACTTTGCAGCTCAACCAGTCAGCCACTTCCTTTATTGTCAGCATCTCTGCCTAGTTAACACTGCAATAATCCGGCAACCTTCGAGCCAGGCCCAACCCAAGCTTCTCCGAATAGACTCCAAAGTCCACTTGTTCTTGCAGCCTCGATCCATTTGTGTAAATATTTATGGAGGTCCCCTACCCGGAATTCCCCTATGTGGTAAAAGTAACATGAAAGGCAAAAGAAGTCTTGTAGAAGCTTTTGGTAATTCGAGGAGGTGGAATGCATTAAACACTTTCTCTGCCATTTTCGTACATATTCAAGGTACAGATACGGAACACTGGTATCCATACAACTGAAGGATCTCTCTGATTTATTGATTGTAGAAACCCCAAGCATGACGATTTTCTTAAGAAACTCTGATAACCAAGAGAAAAATCAATTGCTCTACGGTAAAGCGATTGACCTCAGATCGGGAAATCCAGACAATCTTCTCAATGGTATCTCTAATACTTTATTCACGAAAGGATATAGTAGATAAATTGGCTCAGATTCAGGTTGGCATGTACCTAGAAGATGCGACCAAATATTTGATTGCTATTAGAAAAGTGGCAACAGTTTTTCAGACGGAAGTATTTCATAATTTTGGTGATTAGGTAAGGTTAGAGATGGCGGAGTCAAGGACTACTCACATAGACCGAAAGGTCCATAGCGAAACCACCATAATTCCTTAGCGACGTTGATAGAACGCGCTAGTCCTCAATGCGAATTTTATTAATTTCCTTAGGTCGACCGTTCCAAGCTCTCGAAGCAGGACAGTGGCATAGAATGTGCTTGACCGTTTCTTCAGTGTTGGTTCATTGCACCTCCTGCAGCTGGTATCGGAAATAAAATCCATTTTCTTTCTATGATAACTTACAAGCCAGTGCGCGGTGATCTTCCCAGTAAGTGTAATGTAGTTCTATTTGGTAAGTGAGAGTAAATAGTCAGTTTTCACCAGTTTGTAGCATGACCACGATCTTCTACTGATCGTATTTGTGTTATGAAATATATATGCGCAGAATTGAAGAGGCTTTTGGTTGACAGAGTCTATCATTTACGGGTTCCGAATTATAGTGGAATTCAGGGAAATGCAATAATTTAGTCACTTTATACATGATCGTTGAGGAATGTATGACCGGAATCAGCAGGGGATCATTGCCGAGCATGGTCTGTCTATTATGAGTTCCAGGTCATACTGGAAATCTAGGTTATGAAATTGCAGATTATTTGCAAACATTTAAAATAATAATTCCACTTATTGTTAGTACGGAGCCTCAGATTTTTTAAACCAAGCGTGGTTGATTCGTTGGATCACCTGTCAGATGAAATTGATTTTTATGGGGGGATGGACAAATGGGCCAACATACACTGTGAAATCGGGCATCGTGAGGAACTGCATACAATCTCTTCGGCGATTTGGGTCTCTGGACACAGTGGGATCCATGGGACCACTTGGCTAATAAATGAGCGAGAAATGGCTCTGATTTGGTGGGAAAACAGGTTGAACCTGACATCTTGGTCGATATGGAGTTGATGAGCGAAATTGATAGAATATCAGAGAATAGAATGAAGTATAAGTGAATATCACTGAGAAGGTTCAGGATATCGCGAAACCTGGCCACTGCTAAATCCTGAGAGGAGAGAAAGTCTTCTAACTTCTGGTAAACAGACGGGTATCCTATTTGTAGAAGTAATGATAGGATGTTCTATAACCGGCCAAATGGCCGTTCGTACCGACAAGGACTATTGTTGGAGTTGTCGGGAAGTGGAGGGGTCATTGAAGCACTTGTTATATGTAATGCTATGTCTGATGAAGCGCCGCCATAGGCACCTGGGCCAAAGTGTTTTGTAATGTTTTAACAAAGTTTCATTGACATCTTTAGCAGAATATTTTAGAGAGTCAGGGTGGTTTAAAAAGTATTAATTTGTAACAAAGGGGAAGTAGGTAAACAACAGCTAAGGAAATCACAATGGGCCTCATGGCCTCCGGGTGAATTTGACCAAATGGTGGGCACCCATTCAACATAACCTTGAGGATGTAAGTTCTTAAGAACTAGGTTGGAAAACATTGATGTGATTCTAGACATAGTTCAGGGACTTCTGTAGTCAGATGTATTAAATTTGTAAAAGCAACTGAGAAATTTGTAGCAAACGCTTTTCTGTCTTTTAACCCTTTCTTTGAATGCCATATTTTTTCTGCCAAAGTGATTTTGATATTTTGTTCATCAATTCATTGCTTAATTTCTCTGCGTGTAGTTATTTTATCCTAATACAATAATAATTTCTACATGTGTGTCCTTTTTGATTGTGGTTTTTGTATTTTATAAGGCTTATGTGGGGATTTTGGTTGCATTTTTTTTTTTTTTTTGTAGTCGTCGTCCAGTTGTTGCTGTATGTAGTTAAGTTGCAAGGTTATGATGACGATGATGCTGATGATGTACTAACCATAGACATGATATTATAAATATGTATATTTTATATTTTAGTGTTTTGTTGGTTGTTGTTAATTTACTTTTAACAAAGCAATTGGTTTTGCAGAATTTATATACATATTTTTTTTTGTTGCTGTTTTAAAATATTAAATATTTTATTTACACCAGTTTTAACATGCCTATGTGGACATGCAACATCATTGCATTAACATTTCAATGTAATGGGTTTAGATTTATTTTCAAAGGCTGGGTGGGATGATGGTCGTTTTCAGAATGATCTAATTTAAAAATAAGAGTTTTGTTTTGAGTAGGTTTATTCTAGCTCGAGGTCAATATTTCCTTTACTAATTGAAACTATGATTTTCTCATAGAATAATTTTTAAGAAAATTATTTTTCTGTTTTAAATTTATTTATGTTGATAATTTTAGCTTTTTTCATACGACTTACGGTTTCCGAGCACAAAAATGTTAAAAAACTGTCGAAAAATCAATATTGCCAAAAAAGCGATTTTTTAAGCGCCCATATATTCCAAAGTATTGATCCAAAAATACTGTTTTTAATCATTTACGAAGCTCTATAAAATAACCAAAAATTTTCAAAATCGGTGATCCGTCAGTTAAACTTCCCATGGATTTGCTCATATTTATTCAACAAAATCTGTAATTAAAGTTTATATCGTTGAAAATATTTAAATTAACTGAAATCAATCTGCTTATTTTTAGAATAAAAAATATATTTCTAAAAATTTTATAAATTAATAATTTATTTAAAAAAAAATTTTCATTTAACTGGTTTACAAAAACTTAAACATTTTTGTATGTGTTTTTGGCTATTGAAATTTTTCTTTGATATAAACAAATCAAAAACGAAATTACAGACAACAGAGACAAGTAAAATATCACATTACATATGTTAAATATACAAACAAAAAAAAGTCAAAAATACCTACAACATTATCATCATCTTCATTGTCCACATCATATATTTTTGTATGAGTTAACAAAATAACGAAAAACCTCAAATGTATCTTAAAATCTTAAAACAATAAAAATAAACATAATCACAAGATAATCATCTTGAGTTTAAGATGAACAACATTTTTACAAATATCAGAAAGACGGACGAAATAAATGGACAGACCAGCAAGACTGACAAATATACTATGAGACACAGAAATTCTTAATTCAACAAGTTAATACCCCCACCCAAAAACCAAATATAAACCAAACGACCAAGTCATTCATCCAACAGAACACAAAATTATTATATGTACTCGTATTATAAAATGTTTATTCCCAAAGACGACAATTTTACATACACATACCAAAATAATCAAGCCTTTCGAGCAAAAAATAAATATAATATTATAATAAATGAAATGCATATACGTCTGAAAGTCTCATTTTCATGGTAACAACGACACCTTCTCCGTTTTAGTTTTTTTTGTTTTGTTTTTAATTCTTTTTTACATAGGAAAGTATTCCAAGTGATAGATTTGAATATTTTTTTATTAAGCTCAAATCAAATTTAATTTGAAGATCTGGTGGCCAAATGCCATATCCAACAAATTACTTCTCGAGAAATGCAACCAAATTGAAATACACATCGAAATTAAAAAGAGACGATGGAATTGGATTGGTCACACCATGCGGAAATCACCAACAGAAATATGCGGACAAGCTCTAGAATGGAACCCGCAAGGTAGCAGAAAACGAGGAAAGCCAAAGCATACATGGAGACGAACTATTGAAGATAATATAAAAAAAATGGGATACAATTTTAATCGGGGAAAAATCAACGCTCGAGATAGAGGAGAATGTCGAAGCTATGTTGTCCACTGGGAGCTAAAGGAATAAGAGAAAAAGAAATTTAATTTTGATAAGGTTAGGCGGTGCCAGATGGGCACTCTGCATAGACCAATTGGTCCATAGCGATATCACAAAATTTCTTCCACTTATCGATGTAAACTATATACAACTTTTCAGGTAATCGTAATTTCCCCCAAAGTCTCGAACTGTGAACTTCCTATAATTGATAGTCGAGTTCGTGCCAAAGCCGGGCGGTGACACAGGATGTGTTCAATGGTCTTCTCGACGCCTGGTGTCTCGCACCTTTTGCAGCTAACGTCCGTAATAAGATTCATGTTCTTGGCATGTTTTCCTATAAGACAGTGTCCCGTTATTAAACCTGTAAACATACGACATTCTATTCTCGCCAGTGTAAGTAACAATTTAGTTCTTTCTAAATCATAGCGTGGCCATAAAATTCTGCTTATACGACTTGTCCCAAGTTCCTTTCATCTTTGATTTGCCTTGGCGACAGTAATGGTATTTCGTTTTAGTTTGTAATGCTGGAGTGTCGGTGAAAGCATTATGGTGGTACCTATGAAATCTGCTAATTATGACAAACAAGACATTAAATTTCTGCATCCCTCAGCGATTCTAAAAGTTGAAATTTCAGAAACATTATTTGGTTTATATTTAGTTGGGGCTGATAAATAAAACTTTCGGTTATTAAAAGGTCTTGGGGGAGATTTTAACTTCCTGATGACTTTAAAACTTTTCAGACAGAAATCTTTGCGGCTAAAGTGTCTCCGGAAGTTGCACTTATCCTTAGAACACTAACTCAAATATTAATTTGTTCATTGACAGTCAGGCTGCGATCAACGCAATCACTAAGCAGTGTACATAATTACTCATCTATGGGCCAGAAAAGTTTATTGGGTTTTAGTGTTTTAAGGGTAACAAGAATGACAATCAATTGACTAAAAGAGGGGTTCTATTTTAACGTTTTTTTTACTTTGTGCCAACACTCAAGTGATGCAGTGAATTGTGTTTTTAGAAAAATAGGTTATGAAGAGAAGGATGAAGGAGATGACCAGAAAGACTTCTGTAAATTCCACATCCCAGCAAAATTTTCCGTTCCAAATAATCGGTTCCAGAACGCATCATATTACCCTGCAACCGATTCTACTTCACGTTCCAGAATCAATGATTTTTGTTTGAAATTGTCCCAAAAGCAATCGTTTTTTAGAGCAAGTAGTTTTTTTGAAAAATAATTTTACATAGAAAATTTTGTTTTGATTTGATTAGAATATATTCAAGAATCTATTGTTATAGGAATTTGTTCCAAAAATTTTTCCTGGGATACGAATAGTTAGCTTCAGAAACGAAATTTCTCTTTAAGTTCACCCAACTCAGCAGAACACTTTTACTTTGTTAATATAGGTAGAACAATGATGAAAAGCCCTTGTTCCGACGATAATTCCCTGAGATGTATTCCCCGGAGTTGTATTACAACTTCGTTCATATAAAAACAGTATTAATAGCACTGTGCTACAGTGAAAAAATACTTCTGATGTAACGTAGTATAGGTTGTTGGTCTTGACGAGTAGATCACAAAAATGCCCATTAAACTTGCCAGACACTCTAAAATTTTAGAGTTATTGTCAAAATAACTGTGTGTGTAATTCAGAAAATTTTCAACCGATTTTAAATTTTTAAACTGTTTTGGATAGAAAAAGGATAGGGCCTTTTATGTGTGTGAATTGGTCAATACGTAAAAGAAAGATATCTATTGATTTTTTTCTACAAAACCAATTTTTTTTTGTTGTTTTTTGAAAATTTTTCGAGTTTATCGATTTTTTTCTGCTATAGTTCGTTTAACAACCTTTACATTTATGAGCGTTTTTTTAAAGATAATTTAATTCTAAATACGATTAGCTTTTTCCTGAAAAATCGCATAATAATTGACAGAGTTGTGATAATTTTTCTAAAAAAGAAAATTAAGATTTTGCAAGAAATCGCCGTTCAGAAAACCCAGGCAAAAAAAAAATAAATTTATCATAAATGGTCATTTACAATATTTTTAAAGGTTTTTGGCGCGCTGAATCCGAATCTGGCCATTAAATTGCTCTATCTCGTCAGGTTTTTGAGATATTTAGCATACATTGATATATCAAAAACTTAATAAGATAGCGCAATTTCAAGGTCAAATTCGTTTTCAGGAGGTCAAAAACCTTTAAAATAATGAAACCCGACCTCTCAGTATGTTCGTTAATTTTTTTATTTTTTTTCCTGCGTTATCCGCACTGCAATTTCATACAAAATCTGAATTTTCTTTTTTAGGAAAATTATCACAACTCTGTCAATTGTTATTTGATTTTTTTGGCATAAAGCTCATCATATTAACAATTAAATTTTTTATAAGAATATGTTTAAAAATATAAATGTTGTTGAACAAACTATAGCAGAAAAAATCTATAAACTCAAAAAATTTTAAAAAAATAGCAAAAATATTAGATATTGTTAAAAACACCAATACATATCTTTCTTATTTTTTTCCAATTCACATACATAAAAAGCCCTATCCTTCTTCTATCCAAAACAGTTAAAAAATTAAAAATCGGTCGAAAAATTTTTAAGTTGCACGTGGTTAAGTGAGAAAAGTCGCAAAAAAAACGTCTTTTGCAATAACTTTAAAATTTGAGGGTGTCTGGGAAGTTTAATGGGTATTTTTGTAATCTTTTCAGCGAGTCCTACAACCTTAACCTCATTTCAAAAGTATATTCGATTTTGTTTTTTTTTTGTAGCACAGTGTAGTTTGAGTATTCAGATGGAGTGAAATACTTCATGCACTGTTGTAAGAAACTTTGCTTTTTCTATCGACACTTGAAAAACATTTTTATTCCAACGAATATCACATTGTATTTTCAAGAACATCAAGAGTATCTGATTCCTCAATAGTTATGCTGATATGGATATGAATGAGGTTGATTCCATAGGTTGATTACACTGGTAGACCAAAAAAATATAACAATGTTAGTTTCTAAGTCTTCTCAATTTCAAAACAAGAGTACCAAAATTACGCAAATATATTAGTTTCAGAGTCTTCTCAAAGAAGGTTGCGAGATTGCACGACCACTGCAAAGCATTTATCAGAACGTTAACTTCGTCTGTCATGTTGAGGTTAATTTCTCGAAAGCTCCTAATGACCTTAGGTTAGGTAAGGGTGGCGGTGACTGATTGCCACCTCGCATACACTTCTTGGTCCATGTGAGGTTTCTGTAGGCTAGCATACTTTTAAGCGAGCGGCAGAATGGTTTTCACAAAACTCGTTCTATGGCACACCTGCTGGCGTTTCTTTCATAACGATAAAGTCGATGGATCCATCATTTTGAAAAAGTAAGTTGCTCTGGATATTTCCCAGGTGTTTGTGTGTCACGGTGCGCTCATATCTAAACTTACAATTAGTGCCTTTCATGTTGGTAATGACTTCTCTCGATTTCTTTCGAGCTTCCTCCGAGATCGTTTAATACGTGTTGTTATTGATAAGTTCTTATCTGACGAGTTTCATTCAGGGGTACCTTATACCCTTCTTGTTATTTTTCTTAACGACCTTTTTAGTCAAACTTGAAATCCTACCTAATATTTTGCAAATTCCAGCAACATTTTTCATTCGTTTTCTTTCAGATTTTAATTAATACAATCTTTTACATTTCGGTCCTTCTAACCGGATCAATCTTTTACATTTTGGTCCTTCGAACCGGATCAATCTTTTACAGAACCTATTTGACCACTCATAGCGGATGAACTTGTGCTGATAACTATTTGAGATTAATCTCAAATATTACTCTTTGAGATGTATAACTGATTTGACCAGTCGATTTAACCTTTGGAGCACCAATTGTTTTTTTTATAAGGTCGTTTCCCTTAAAAACTTTTTTTCGATGTTAAAATTCATTGAACGACAATTATTGTCCAAAGGGTTAAAGCGACTAACCAAAAAAATATCTTCATCTTAAATCAAAAACGGCGATTTTTTCAACTTTGATCTCAATTTCCTAAAAAACCTGATGTGATGGAGAAGTTTGGAGACCGGATTTTTAACCGGCAAAACTTTGTAATCAAGTGTATAAGGTCGCGTCCCAGTCGCATTTTCGATGTTTGGTAGTGTTATCACTGACAATTGGATATCCAACTGTATTGAGTCATTAAAACATCCTCGAAATATGGGTTGGGTGACTCTGTTTTCTCGATATTACCATGGAAAATGTTCTAATGAGATAAATAAACTTATACCAAGAGCCTGCGATTTTGTTAGCAGCTCTCGGTTGTCTAGCAAAGTATTGAAAGGAGGGCGGAGATGCTTATCAATGACAATAGGGAATCTAACTTTATTGCTTCATTGGAGCATTGTCGGAATGTTGATTATGACTCTGACTCTGTTCCATCTATATTACCATGGAAAATTCTGATGAGTTGAGTAAACTAATCCCAAGAGCCCGAGTTTGTGTTCGCAGCACTCGGGCTCTTAGCGTAAGTTCACTTAACTCATCAGAGAACTTTAAAAAAATTACCCCAATGCATTCTTAACCTAGACGGAATTAAAAACCTTAAGAAACTTATAAGTGTAGTACTTAGTGAGTCAAAACTCACAGTCAAAACTTGCAAGAATGGTAACGAATATTTGTTGATTTATGACTAAGATTGGGGTATTGAAAGACTAAGATCAGGACATTGAGTGTATTGTTTTTTTAAATTATAGGGTTCAAAAAAAAAAAAAAAAATTTGCATAATTGTCGACTTTTTAGTCTACAGAAAAAAATATGTATTTTTAAATAAAAAATCTACAATTTCTTTGTCAATACAATTAAAGTGTTTGCACTGAAAGAATTTTGTTCATTACGGCTATGAAAACGTACATTGATTCTATGAAAAAAATCATTAGAAGTGAGCCAATGATGCCCTTCATAGAATCTATGAAACAAATTCATAGAAACCAGAAACCTATGAAAAGTTCATAGGCTATGGAAAAAAAATTATTATTCAATTCTATTTTTATTTATTTTATTATTTTCAATTTTATTTTTTTTTTATTTTATTTTTATTATTTCATTTATTTACTATTTTCTATTTTTAAAAATTTATATTTTTTTTTAACTTATCCCCACCGAGATTCGAACATAGAACCTCTTGTTCGTGAAGCTTAGTGTCTAACCACTTAGCTAAATTATATAAACAAGTAACAACACTTAAAAGCTATTTTGAATAATATTCTGCCTACATATTAAGTTTGTGTCTTTGCTCTGTCACAATGCTCTGCCAAAAGCTGTGTGTGTGTTTGTAGAAAATAAATATTTTGTGTATTTACAAAAATGAAGCGTCATAAAACCAAGCGTTAGTTGGCGAGATTTTTCTTCTTTGGTGGCGCTGATAGCTAAGGCGTCGACAATTGCCACTTCAGCCGGTAGGTCTTGGGTTCTAGCCCCGGTCAGGGCAGCAATGAAAAATTTTTTTTTAATGTTTTTTTATTTTTTTTTATTTTTTTTAATAAATTTATTCAACTGTTTTAATTATTGTAACATTATTTTAATTATTTAAAAAATTAAATGGCATATTGATGGCATTTTCTTCTATGAATGACATTCATTAATTCTATGAATTTTTTCTATGAATTTAATAAAATCTATGAATAAAATTCTATGAAAAATTTCAGAATACTAATGAATATTCATTCAGCCAATGAATTGTTTCATAGATTCTATGAATTTGGTTTTATGAAATTTGTTCATAGATGGAATGAACAATAATTCTTTCAGTGTGCTATTACAACAACGCTTTAATTGAAAATGAGCCAACAATATAAATGTTTTTTCTATGTATGCATCTGTTTTATTCAATCGCTCGGCGGTTTTATAATCCTGATACTCTGGCAATGATAAGCAGAAGAAAAACTCTCACACCAAAAATGTGACAGTTTTAAGGAGAAGCCCCCAAAATTTTTTAAAACTCAATTTAATCTTAAGCATACCTTCTCTATTAGTTATTTTTTTTAATATTATTTTTCTTCTACTTCATCTAACCACAACATAATTTAATACAAACAAAACAAAAACTACACCAAAAATATTAATGACTTATCAAGGATAATTTGACAATTGACCATAAATCAAACTTTTTTCAGTTTTTTGTTTTGTTTTTTCTGTTTTTGGTTATAAGTTAAAACAAAAAAAGTACTGTTTGTATATGAAAAGTAGTAAGAAAACAAAAAAAATAGTGATTATTTTTGTGATGTTGTTTTACTGGGACGTCCCAGAGTCAGGGTGTTCATATGTGAGTTGTTTAATATGTCCACACTTAATTTTTTTTTCGTCTTTATTTCTTCTGGTGATGGTGCTGCTGGCTCAAACAGAGAGTGTGGCATCTCAATTTCATTGTACAGCCAAACTGTCGTCTTTGTCATTTTTTTGTTGGTATTTCATATTCCTTTCTGGGATTTAGATGTGTGTGGTGGACACAAAAAATATTCAGTCGTACATACTTGTTGAAAGTGTCAAAATTTTTTTAATATAATCTAACACCTTTATGATGTTGTTGTTAATGTTGACTGCAGAATTGTTGTTACTGTGTTGTTGGTGTTATATTCAAATGACATGTTGTTTTAAAATGTGTGGTATGTATTTGAAAGTGAAAATGAGAGATATTCGATATGAGTATGAAATTTTTTATGAAGCTACAAATAAATTTTTGATTATTTTATTTGCATTGATTTTGATGACCTTTTAAATGCCAGACAATTTTTGTTGTTAGAGTTCAGGGAAATATATGAGGAACAACAGCATTATTATAATATTTAATTTAAAAATTATCAAAATATGAAATTCGAAAAAGATCAATTGTAATTCCAAGATTCCATTCAAAATTAGAAGATTCCATTTATAAAATTATTTTTATCTATATACAGGGTGTTTTAAGCTCGAGTGACTTTTCTAAATGCAAATTAAACACACATTTTTAAAGGAAATTTATTATCCCTTTATCAAAATATATTGTAGAGGTTCTGAAATTTATGTATAATGTATAACATCTTCCAAATGTCCGCCGTATGCACTCTTACACACGTCGAATTTTTATAACGAAATTTTCGATGACACTTTTGCATAATTGTGGGTCCTTCTCGACAATTTCACGACGAATGTGTTCTTTCAAGGCTTTAATTGTTTCTGGTTAATTTACAAAAACTCCCTCTTTGAGTTGGCCTTACAGAAAATAGCCCACAGGCGTAAACTCTGGGAGTATTGGCGGGAAAATTGCTTCAGATCTTCGTGAAGGTATTCTTCCCGGGAAGAATTCTTCGTAAAAAATTCATAGTTTCATTGGCGGTGTGTCATGGCGCAACATCTTGTTGAAACCACATAGTGTCTATATCCATATCATCAACAATAGGCCAAAAAAAATTTAATGAACTAGAACCACAATTATGCCAAAATGTCAACAGAAATTTCGCTAAAAGAGTTGATGTGTGTACGCTTGCACAAGGGGGCACATTTGAAAAATATTATTTATCATCCATAAATTACAGAACCTCTACTATATATTTTAAGAAAGAGATAATAAATTTTCTTTAAAAATGTGTGTTTAGTTTGCATTTGAAAAAGATACTCGAACTTGAAACACCCTGTATATAAAAGAGTAAAGTGACTGACCGCTGAAGCTAGAGACTTAAAATTTGGACTAAAGGTTCACTAAGGCATAGATTTTTGCCAATGTTGATTCTAAGGGGGTAAAAAGGGTAAAAAAGAGTACTTTTGGTACTTTCTTATAAGTATATCCTGAAATACTGGTCCTAGAAACTTGAATTTTGGAATGTTGGATGATCCTTCAATGAAAAAAACATTCTGAAAAAAAAAACTTGTCGTAAAAGCCGTTTCTTAAGGGGTAAAATGGATACAAAATTGTACTTTTGGTACTTTTTTTATATCCTGAAATAACGGTTCACATCCCGGAAAATAGATGCCCTAAGGCTGCGATTTTGCCATTGTTGATTCTAAAGCTAAGTAAGTTGTTCACCGGTGAAAAAAAATGTTTCGAAACATCAATTAATTTGTAGCGAAAATTTGACAGTCATATGTTTGGTTATGTTTTGCGCGTCAGAATACATAAAATAACTTTAAATAATATTTTGTTGGTAATTTATGTGATATAATTAATGTTTACAGTCCCAAACACTTATAATTACTTCGTTTTACACCTGAATGTTAAATTTCACCGCTTTTTAAATGGTCTGTACAATTTAAAAAAATGTTGCTTATAGTGTTGATGCGTATTGATGCAACATATACCGGATTATTTTGCCGGTTTTTCACCAGTGAACAGAATACCTCTTCAGCGAAATTTTTACGCTTTTGTAAAGCCAGTGTGAAATTTATGTTTTTTTTATATGGAGTTTGACAGATTTTCACGTGAAAACCGAGCAACTTACCCACCTTAAGGGGGTAAAAGGGGTAAACAAGTGTACTTTTGGTACTTTTTTATTTCCTGAGATAAAGGATAAAAAACTTGAAATTTAGAATGTAGGATCCTTCTTTTTCCTTTCTAAAAAAGTACTTTTTGAAAAAAAGTCAAAGTTTGGTACTTTTTATATATCCTGAAGTAACGATTCAAGCCACTTGATACTTGATATAAATATAGAATCCTTCAGTAAAAAAACATTGTTGAAAAAGTTTTTTAAAATTCCGTTTCTAAGGGTCGTAAAAGGGGTAGAAAAGTATATTTTTGATACAAAATTGTGTAAGAAAGCGTGTTTTTGGTACATTTTATATTTGCTGAAATAATGGTAGCAGAAAATTAAAATTTTGTATTTAGATTCATCTCCCGGAAATAGATCTCTGGGTTCTTGCCAAAGTTGATTCTAAGGGGTAAAAAGGGATAAAAAAATTGTACTTTTTTATTATTTCTTGAAATAATGGTCGTAGAAACTTGAAGTTTGTAATGTAAAATCCTTCAGTGAAAAAACTTTCTCGAACAACTACTTTATGGAAATTGCATTTCATGTAAGGTGAAAAAAGTGTATTCTGAAATAATGATCATAGACACTTATTATTTATTAGTAATGAAGCATACTTCAGTGAAAAACCTTGTGAAAAAAGTACTTTTTGAAAATTCCGTTGCTAAGGGTCGTAAAAAGAGTAAAAAAGTATAGTTTTGGTACTTTTTCTATACCTGATATAATGATCCTAGACACTTGAAATTGGGAATGTAGGATCCTTCGTTAAAAACAACATTCTGGAAAAGTACTTTTTCAAAATTCCAAAATTACACTTCTGGTACTTTTTATAGGTCCTAAAATAATGGTAATTGGTAATGGAAATTAAGAATGCAGGAACTTTCGGTGAAATGAGGGTAAATGAGAGTACTTTTGATATTATTTATGTTTCCTAAAATAATGATCCTGGAAAATTGGAATTTTGAATGTAGGTTCACCTCCCGGAAAATATATCCCTTAAGGCTGGTTTTTTCCAATGTTAACTCTTAGGGGGTAAAGGGGTAAAAAGTGTAATTTTGGTACTTTTTTTATTTCCTGAAATAATTGTAATACAAATTTGAAATTTGGAACCTTCGGTGAAAAAAAACAGAAAAAAGTACTTTTTTAAAATTCGGTTGGTTTTTTTTTATGTTTTACAAATAATGGTCTAGAAACTTGAAAGTGTAAAGAAGAGTAAGGTGAAAAAAGTGTACTCTGAAATAATGATTCTAGACACTTAGGTGGTTATTCATAAAAACTGAAATAAAACTAAAGTAGGTTTATTTGACAGATGTTGCAGGCATATTTGTAAACAAAACCTACAATAAGTCTACTATAAGTATTATGAATAACAGCCTTAATATTTATTTGTAATGAAGCATACTTCAGTTCACATCGTGGAAAAAGTACTTTTTGAAAATTCCGTTGCTAAGGGTCATAAAAAGGGTAAAAAAATTATAGATTTGGTACTTTTTATATATCCTGATATAATGATCCTAGACACTTGATATTGGAAAAAACAACCCTTTGTTAAAAACAACATTCTGAAAAAGTCCTTTTTTTCAAATTCCGTTTCCTAGGGCGTCAAAGGGAAAAAAATTACACTTTTGATACTTTTTATATATCTTAAAATAGTGGTACCAAAAATTTTTAATGCAAGACCCTTTTTATTTTAAACTTAGGTTCACTTCCCGGAAAATAGATACCTCAAGGCTAGGTTTTTCCAATGTTAACTCTTGGGGGGTAAAGGGGTAAAGAAGTGTACTTTTGGTACTTTTTTTTATTTCCTGAAATAATTGTAATAAAAACTTAAAATTTGGAATGTTGGTACCTTCGGTGAAAAAAAATCTGGAAAAAGTACTTTTTGAAAATTCTGTTGGTACTTTTTATGTTTTCTAAATAATGGTCTAGAAACTTAAAAGTGTGCTTTTTGTACTTTTAATAATTACGGAGACACTTAAAATTTTGAATGTATGATTCTTCGGCGAAAATATCATACATAGCGCTGAAAAGACACACGATTTAACTGCATGTTAGTAGCGCTTTATCAGTGCCACCAAAAAGTGCGTGACATCGCGCACGGAAATCATGCATGAATTTAAGTAATTTGGATGCTCTTTTTGACTCGTGATTCCTTTCCAAAACCTGCTTTCAGTTCAGCACAATTTCTGATGAAGAACTATGTTTAAATGTTCTAGCGTGCGATGAGAAAGTGTGAAAAAAAATAGTTTAACATATTTTTTCTGTTATTGTCTATGAATTGAAGTTGTATAAAATGTGTCGGCTTTTATCTCAGTTCCTTATATTTTTTTTTGGAATTCAATAGATCTAATACTTATGTCAGCACATCACTTCAGTATTTAGAAAATGTATTCAAAACCAATTATTTTGAAATAATTTTCCATTCATTGATAAATGTCAGGTTTTTATTTAATATTTCATTTTCTTAAATGCATGCAAAATTGCATGCCAATCATTAAATAATTATTCATTATTGTTAATGTTTTTTTTTTTTTATATATGAATAACAAATTGCATCAATCGGTTACAAAAAGCCGTTTTAAAAATCTGTGGAATTTTTACAATTTGTATTTCCATTTTATTTTTTCTTCCGAACAACAATTTTTTTTATAAATTATTTGAATATATTAGTTATGCCAGTCAATTATATAATTGTGCAATATGAATATATTCAATGAATATTATTTATATTTAAGATACATAGTATGTATAAGTATAAAACAAAATAACTACAATAAAAAAATATGTTCTTTGATATGAAAATTATACATTATCATTTAAATTTCATAATTTAATTCCACAGAAGTCATAATAATTGTAAAACTACGCATGTGTGTCTTATATTAAGGAAATATATGTGAATATGAATAGGCTTGCTAAAAAGACCTCACAAACACATGTGTTTAAAAGGGAGACACTTTTTCAAGATTAATAACACATTAGTATTTTCCCAGTAAAAAACTAGCTTCTTCTTCTAATGTATTCAAATACAAAATACTGTTCGAGGTTTTTCCTGTCCAGAAATATTGATATTTAGTTGCTAATTGTAAGTTCTGAATTTCGCGAGTGAGTGAAAAAAAAAATTAAGTGAAAAACAATTTTGAGTGAACAAAATATTGACCAAACAAAAATTTGAGATAAAAATTTATGCACAAAAAATATCATTCCATTTCGTTCCGTTTTCCGTTCCATTTCGTTCCCTGTTCCATTCCATTTCGGTTCATAGACGCCTTATTTATTTTCGTATACCATGCGTTAAATAAGAAACAAAAAGTCCTGAAAAGTATCATTTTACCCTACCTTTACCTATTGTTTACCACCCTTCACCCTAAATATTTTTATTTCTCTTGTTTGAGAAGGTGGATTTAGCAAGTAAAATTTTGCAGTCCTGGGGTCTTTAGTTTAATAATTATAAAAAAGCTCTAATTTTCTATTCGTACGAAATTTTCGAAAACTTTTTTTTTTCTATGTGATGATAAATTCAAAATTTATAAGACCATTATTTTGGGAAATCTTAAAAGTACCAGAGTACAAATTTTAATGATTTTTTTCCCCCAAAATCCTAGCTGATCCTCTTTTCAAGTTATTGCTAAATAATTACACTACTCGACAACAAAAACTTCCCAGTGAGGTATCCAACCGATTCTTATAGATTTTTCTCTCCTGAATCCAAATCTGTCATCCAATATTTTCCAGCACGTACCGTTTTTGAGATATTCGCTGTTAAAAATCAAAAAACCAATAACTTCGCACTTTTGGGGATCAACTGTTATGTTGAATCAAGCAAATAGGAATTGATTTCACAAAAATTGGAACCCCTGATTCCAAAATTGTAATCAAAATTTTTTTATCATGTTCAGTTTTCGAGATATTCGCGTTCGACATTTTCGCGTGGAAAAATTTTCGAACACCATTATCTCAAAAACGCAAAATGCTAGAAAAATTTGGATAGTAGATTTGGATTCAGGAGAGCAAAGTCTACAGTTGGATGTTTCTCTGGGAGGTTTTTAATGTCGAACAGTGTAATTATTTAGCAATAACTCAACAACAGGATCAGCTAGGATTTTCGTGTAAACGATTTTTAAAGTTCAAAACAAAGAGGAATAAAATGCCATTAGCCGATTTTGTCACCATTTTAACACAACCTAAACCTCTCTTGTGTGTTGGTTTAACCAGACGTGAAAAATGCAGTCAGATCCGGAGAGGAAATTTTTAGTAATTGGCTTACGAACAAGAAAGTCGCTACTGATCTGCATCGCAAAAAGGCGAGAATTGAGTGTGCAAAAGTACTTAGACTCGAAAAGGTACGAATGTCTTTCACGTGTCATAGTTCTTTAAGCTCCTTTGGTCGTTCGTTTAAAGATTCTAGTTCTTCTATTTCAACTCGTATAAAGGATAATCAATCATTCACCGACCAGGTTGATAAGACCAACCTCTTCGCTGACTTGTTACGAGAAATTCTTCCTTGCCAGAAAGCGATGAACCAGTACCCGTTGTAGAGAGTGTATCTTATACTATTCCTTCGATTTTATTTCGCCCGAGAGTTCAGGTTCTTCCAGAGTGTTAAATTTAAAGGGAGTAGTGTTTATGGACATTTAGTTTAATTTTTTTCAGATCGTAGAGTCTAGGAAATAAGTTCACTTATCTCACTAGAGCACTTAACATGGAAATATCGGTAAAACAATGATGCACAACCCATGTTCCGACGATGCTTCAATTTTTATTTTGACACTCGGTCCAAAAACTTCATTGCCCAGATATTGTAGTTGTATTTCCCGTGGGGGTTTTGCTAGTTCCTCTATCGGGCGCCTCCCTCTTCGAATGGGGGAACGCCTAGCATGTTTTAAACATGATTGGTATCAGGGAAATAAAATACCTGAGGTGGAACAAAAACTAGCAAAACGGAGTAAGGGCAGCAGCTTCTTTTGTAGTGCGTAGTGGTGGAGGTCGTGTAAATTGGAACAGCTATATGTACAGTTAGCAGAGGCGTGGGTCAAGTATTGGCGAAGCGGCAAAAGTACTGCGAATGAGAAATGGACGGAAACCTTTTCCCATTAATCTTTTTTCCGAATCCGTCTAGGGGTTATGCTGGCAGCACTAGGATGATTGGCTGTGGCATAATCAGCTACTCTTACCTAAATTACCTGATTACCGAAACCTCAAGTAACGAAAATGAAGAGGCCCTATGCTCCTTATAGAAACTACAGGAACCAATATATTTAGACTTCGGTCGGATAAGGCGGTATGAATAGTAAGAAGGTTAGATGGAGTAAAGGAATTCTTTCTACGTTTTCAGAAAACTAGGCACTTGAATGCTTCTTTCGACACTAAAGTTTTTATTTTTACCATTCGCCTCCGGAACAGAATACATAGGGATACTCAAAGCATAAGCAGTGCAATACATTTTAGAAAATTATTGTTTCAACATTTTTCGTAATTTTTTGTTTTGATTTTTTATCTTTGGAGATTGTATAATGTTCATTATTAAGTGTGTTATTCATATTCTGTCCCATGGTCTGAACCTCCACAAGGCTTCGCCTATGATCAAAAGAACATGAATGACAAAAGCTGCTGTCATCTACATACGAGTATATAGGATTGAACGTTTGACTAAAAAGGTCTTTAAGAAAACTTAGGAAACGGGTAGGAGAAGGAACGGAACCTTGAATAACCCCTGAATTAAGCGAAAACTTGTTGTATGAAACACCACCTATAACAACACATCTGGTCGTCGTCCGTTAGCGACACAAAGTGGAGAAAACTTCAAATGGCACAGAATATGGCCCTCAGAGTGGTTACAGAATACAATTCTATGGCATCTGAAGACCACCTACATGATGAGGCCAAAATCCTGCCCGTTTGGAGCCATTGCTAACTTCTCACCCTTCAACTCGTGCTTGGATGTTATACGACCGAGCACCCCAACCATGCAAACGTCGTAGGAACGTGGAATCTGACCTACGCTCCGAGAAAACGGCCGTAGGTCACCTCAACAACCTGGTGCAGTGTGGCAATTTAAAAGAGGCACAGGCCCGCCTCCACTCCGAGATTCCCTCCGAGTCCTTATGGAGGATGAGAGACAATGTCGTACTAGGCGGCAGACCTCCTCCCCTCTCCGAATCAGAAAAGAGCCTGCCGCGTCAGGTCAGGCTACTCTAGGGAGTTAAATAGTTACCTGGCCAGAGTTAACTCGGACGTCTCGATGACCTGCCATCTTTGTTACTCTGTATCCATGGCACCGTTCACCTCTACGCGTGCCCACTCCGGCCAACAACACTGACGCCCTTGTCATTGTGGACCAATCCAGCCGAGACAGTTCGATTCCTCGAACTGGAAGGGTAACGATCCATTGCTCCCATCCCCAATATCCCCTTCCCCATCCCATAACGAATAATTTAAAACTATACTTTTTTAAACTGATTACTAACACTTATTTACTACATGCATGGTAAATTCCAGCGGACGCTACTACAACAACAACACATATAGTGCGGTTCCCGAGAAAACTCTATATGAATAAGCCACCACTTTACTCTCACCAAATTGGTGTATGGATCGACTCCAACGTTCCGTAGGGAACGCTAACAGAAAGAAAGCAATGCTTTCGTAAGTATTGAGACAAAGACCAAGTAATTCCTTACCATTGCATGTTGGTTTTTTGAATTTTCAAATCATAGAACTTACAATTAGTATATTGGACTTGGTACGACTTGGACATCTACGACTTAAAATCTTACGCAATTGTGTGGCACAAATAAATGCTCACCCATTACATATACTTAGACATATTTATGTGTTTTAGAAAACAGACCCCCCAAACAATTCATACTTTATATGCCTTCTTAAAGACTAGGGAGTCAACCATGTAGAAAAAAAAGAATAACTACGACGATGTTCATAGATCTTTACTTAACTAGACGCGCATGTGCAGTGAACATGATTTTAATTGCAGCATATAAAAAAAGGAAATAAAAGCAGCAATACTGGCAAACTTTACCTTTATAGAGAAACCTCAAGAAAATCTGAAATATGTCTACAAACACGTTTATTTTTTTGGTTTAACAACTTTTCTATCCGTGTGTCCATAACCAAACAAATACTTTTTACTACGTACAAGAGAGGAGTAACTGGAAGAATACAATTCTTCATGTATGTATGCCACCTAGAATGTCACCTTTGTTACAACTTTTTAACTACAACAAGCAAACAACAACAGCAACAGGACGACAACAACTACAGCAAAACATCACTAACAACAGCAACAAATAAAAATATGTTTGTATGTTGCAAGTATTAAAACTAAGCATCTTGTTTTGTTATTCATATACGAATATTTTCATTCCTATTCGTATGCTGCTGATGTTGTTGCTGCCGATGTTGTTGCCGTTGCTGCTGCTGTTGTTGTTACGTATGAAGTATATAAAATTAAAAGGAAATAAATAACAAAATACTATGAACTTTTTTGCCACCATGGACATTTTATTTACAAGTTACATGAGACTGACTCTAAATTTCATCCATCCAACATTTGTACTCAAGGCGGTCTTTTGTAACAAGCTCATAATGTACGAGAGACATCGTAAACAAATAAGCCACTTTAACAGCAACAAAAAAAAAAACGAACACAAACTTCCAACAACATACATAAAAAGAAAACAATCAAGTTAACGAGTTCAGATTTTTTTTTTCAAAAAACATTTTACATGGATCCTTATGTTGACATATTTGAACAAGGAGCAAGGTGGGAGGAAGAGTAGATATATTTTAAACAACCTAAGTGCTTTTTATTCGAATTTGTTTTTTTTTTTACTAGAACCTGGATTTTTAGAGATCTCCTGGATTTTTAGAGATCTCTTGAAGTAACCCAAAAACTAGAGAAGATGCAGAAAATTTATAATTCTTTTGTAATTTCCAAAACGAGAACACCAGAATACTGTCGACCTTTGTATTACTTACTTGTATTACTTTAGGGGGGTGGGACTTTTCGCAGAGGTGGAAAGTTTCTGATTTGCCACTCACTTGGGAGTGGCCAGGACGATTCCTTTGTTGAACTGTCCAAGCAGCTAACTACTTCCGGTCTTAGACCAAGTACCCCCGGGCAATGGCTTTGTAGCATCCGCTTTAAGGCTAGCCAGAGTTAGAAGGCGCCACAACCATGTATCCTGAATGGTCGAAAGGACGTCTCAGAAAGTAGGCGATAACCGCTGAAACATGGTTGCATCGTGGGATTGGACACGTAGATAGCAGCCCTATCACCAATCTAGGGGACGAGGGTTAGCAGCCCACATTCCCGAATCACAAATTGCTAACGAATCGCTAACTTTTTTTTTTTTTTTTTTTTTTTTGGCGCCCTATGCTCCAATGGGAGTTAGAGGAACACATATATATATATATTGTATTACTTCACATCCTGACAAATATGAAGTAAGAATATTTGCATGTATTGGTAATTCGTTTGCCATTGCCGAACCCTTCTCGCATTCCGAACTTGGTAAGGTGTCAACAATAGCTACAAAGTATTTAGTATTTATTTATGAGAAGGCTCGTTGGGCAGAGCTCAATGACTTTTTCCGGCATTTTAATTGAAATCTTTGTTTCCTCGATGGCAACTTCAAGGCCGCGGGGAAATTGGTAGAAAATGTTATAGTGCTTGAAATGAAGTCATTAATTTCATCAAAGCACATTTCGGCTAAAACAAGATAAATGTTATTTTAACCAGACTTGCGGAAATGGAGTCAGATCCAGGGAGGAAGCGTTTAGAAATAGGCGTGACGACAAAAAAAAGTTTATACTGGTGTGCTACGCAAAAGGGCGATATCCGAATGCACAAGAGTATTCAGTCACGAAAAGTTTCTTCACGAACGGCGACTTTGTTCTATACTTCCTTCGGCTTCTGGGGGCAGTAACAGCTTTGGGTGTTTGTTACATGAGTCAGGGAATCTTCTATCCCGACTCTTACAAAAGACGACCAAATGTTCACTGAACCGGTTGGTAAAGCTAACCAGTTGGCCGGCCTCTTTGCAAAAAATTCTTTCTTGCCGGAAAGCAATCAAAGACATCATTACGTAAATAAGTCACCGGTTCGGATGGTATAGGTTAGGTTGTAATTGGCTGCTGACGTTTTACGTCAGCACACGTAGACTCTGAGGTACATTGCGATACCACTGAACTGTAATAGGGTTCCTTACTGGTCCCTGCCATTAAACCAATTTGAGCCTTTTATGAAACTTCTAAGATATTGAATTTTGACATTTGACAAATCAGAAAGATCGTGCAGCTCTCCAGATCCTAGTCTCTGACCAGAAAGTGCCGGGTAATGTCAGATGAATCCATATGCCCATCACTGATTAGTCTCCGTCGCGGAACAAAATCGTTAATTTTGCTGTCAAGTTACTAGAGGCATACCAACACATTCTAATTCTTTTGAAACCTTTAAGGTAGTTCATAGCCTTGCAAGCTCAACGGCTTTGCAATTCCCTGGAATGTCTCCGTGCCCCGGGACCCATATGAGTCGTATATCAAACTGCTTGACCATCTCATTTAGAGACATACGGCAAATAAGGGCAGATCTTGTTTTCAGAAACATTGACCGCGGCTTGACTGTTAGAATAAAAGTTGACTGCGGTTGTAGTTAAGACATTGCAGCACAACCAGTCAGTCACTTCCTTTATTGCCAGCTTCTCTGCCTGGTAAACACTGCAATGATCTGTAAATCTTCGAGCCAGGCAAACTCCAAAGCCCACTTGCTAGTGCAGCCTCGATCCATCAGTGCAAAAATGTATGGTGGCTCCACTACCCGAAATGCCCCAAATTCAAGACTCCCTGGATGGTATCATAGTGGGAAAGTGGCGCTCAAAAAGGCTCATAGAGGCAGCACAGTTCAGTGGGTGTTAGATTATATGGGATCGAAAAAAATGCACTTCTTTTACAAAGGAAAAAATGGTTCTCTTAATGTATGAAAATATCTGCAAATTTAAAAAAAAATGCTGCAAAATCAGGGGAAAAAGTAGGAAGAGTACACTAAGAAAAAAAAATTTTCAAATCAAGCAAAAACAATCTCAAATTAAAAAGAAAACAGTGACAAAAGTCAACAAACTTTGTTTTTGCTTAATTTGAAAATGTTTATTTTCATTTTTAAAATGGACGAATAAAAACTAACATTTTAAAATCAAAGTTGCTTCATTTTTAATTTAAAATTGAGAAATTTTTGATTTGAGGTTGATATAACTTTATTTTTATGTTGTTCCATTTTATTTTATTAATTAAAACTATATTTTTTAATTTTTAAACTAAACAATTTATTCAAAATTATAAAAAATTATATGCAGTTTTGTATAAGATTTGTGATTTGTTTTTTTATGTGCAAACTAGTCAATGTAGCCTCGTAAAATGATAAACTCTGTAATCAGACTATATTGACTGTGGTAAAAACTTATATAATTTACAAATTTCACTATTATACTTAACTTCTTAAACTTAATTATTTTATTATTATCCTCTCCGGAAATTGAATTGTTAAGTTTATTTTATAATATCGTCAATTATTTTTTCCAAGACAACGCCCTTAACCAAAGAAGCCCCTAAACCAAAGAACAAAAAATCGTGTTAGATATAAAAAAAAAACATATTAAACTTTACAACTTACCATTACTTATAGACATTTTCCACAAACTTAATTTTTTACAAAGATATATATCTTAGGGATTATTCCTTTTTTAACAAAAATTTACATTATTTTTTTGCAAAAATTACGCCATGACGCAATTAATTTTTTTTAAAAATGAACATGTTCAAATTGAAAATGTTTTCATCTTAAAATTTGACATATGATTTCGAAATGTCAATTCACAAATAAAATTAAAACTGTTTAACATCATATTGAAAATGAAACAATGTTGTTTTTAAAATGAAAATTTGAATTGACAATAATTCAAATTTGTAACGATTTTTTACGACAGCATAATAAATTTAAGATTATTCATTTTTAAATTGAGAGGTTAAAAACTTTAAAACAAAAATATTTATTTTTAAATCAACATGCTTCAGTATAAATAATAAAATTTTTTGAAAATAATGTAGCATTTTTAAATCAAAAATTAAAATTTTTAATTTAAGTATGCTTTTTTCCCTCAGTGTAGGCAAAATGCTCCAAAATCAGGGGGAAAAGTAGGAAAATTAGATGAGAGAGATTTTTTATAACAGAAATAGTGGTAATCCTCTCAATATAGATAGTTAATCCTCTCAATAATAGTGGTAAAATTTACTCATTTTCTAATTCTCTTTGATCTTTTTACAAAATTTTTAAATTTCTGCAATACATTAAGTTTACCAATTTTTATAAACTTGCAGACTGACTTTGGGTCCATTCAAACTCTCTTACTTTCCTTACTCTATGGCACAGTTCACATTTTGTGGTATTGTTATTTTCTTGAAGATTGCGCTATGGCCACAATCGCTGGTCCTCCATTGCAGTGTGCTATTAAGTCGAATTGCCGACGTAGCCGCATACTGCCCACCCAATATGTGCAACGGTAACAGGTGAAGGAGGATTTATACCAGCACCGGATGGTATAGCAGCACTGTTGCTGAAGCAGTACCCTTCGACGTTAGCACGTCTACAGGCTATTTTTTCATTTTCTTATACCGCGCAGAAATCTTTTCCTCATGTTGGAAGGTTGCCATTGTGCAGTCTATCCCTTAAGTGGGTGCGGCTAGTAACCCTGATAGCTACCGCCTAAGCGCAATATGCTCATCACTCTCAAAAGTGATCATGGTAAATTGCCTCTTTTTAGGTATCTGTACGCTAACTTACTATTAAACGATCGAGAGTATGGTTTTCCATTATTAATTTTTTAACTGTGGTGTGTTTACGAATCTAAATCTTTACGTTTTCCTTAAAGTCCTTTAAATCCTTTTATTAACATTAGGTCAATTTTATTCAACAACTTATACAACACAAACCATACATATGTTTGTGTGTAATAAATAAATTTTACATATTTGCTCTAAAGTGAAAGTAAACATTTTTAATTAAAAATGCATAAAATATGCAATATGCATGTAAGTATTATATGTTGTATATTTATGTACTTACCACTTAATTACCATTTTCCAGAACCTGTTGAATCTCGAACAACAAAAGCACACACAACTCAAGTCATCTTTAGAGTAAAATTCATTTATTCAGGAAAAGTGTCTGCGTATAAAATATGATGAAAGAGTGAAAAATGTGTGTTGTTTGTAGTGTGTGAGTATGTAAAAAGTGCATATATGCAATAAAACATTATTTAATATGCATCTCTGACAAGGTTACTACTACACAACTACTAGGATGATGATGATGATAATGGCGAAGAGGAGTAAAATACTACGATGTTAATAATGATGATGACGATGCTGCACAGCACAGGTTGTTAGTCATTTGTCGATGTTTTAAAGTTTTTACTCATTATTACACTATGAAATAATTAAAATTTTCTCACTTTTCAATTAAGAACACAAACACGAACTTACACGAGGAAACACAAGTGCAATTTTTTTTTATAGAGATGATGAGTAAGAGGATGATGATGATGATAATTGTTTATGTAGACTTATAGACCAGAGTAATTGAGTAGTAAGTCATATTGCAAGTGTGTGTAATAAATCACACACAAAAACAAACTTACTTACAACAAAAATATGTTAAAAAGAGATGTAAACAAAAACATTTATTCCTTTTTTTATTATTGTTGTTTTTATTTCACTTATTTTTTGAAGGACAACACACCGGAGATTATAAGGTTTTTTGAATGAATGAAATTGTAAAGAAGAAAAAAAAGAAGAATTTTGCATACAAAAAATAGGAAAAGATAAAGAAAATTTATGAAAATAAACGAAAAATTGTAAAGAGAAAACAAAGAGAATCACCAAAACTACTAGAGAGAGGGGTTCATTTAAAAAATATTACCAATATATTAAAATATTAATAAACAATAAGGATTATTAAGAATAATTATGAGGTCCTTTAAATTTCACCACAAAATGTTGGTTTTATTAAATACAATTCCTCTTTAAACTTCAAATATCCCAGCCTTTTCTTAAAAAAAAAAAACGAGTGGTGTCATCACATAGACAATACCAACAACAATTACGATTAAAAAAAAACACAACAACTACAGAAATAATACCGACTCCATCGTCACAATACAACGACATCAAACGACGAACCACAAAATACGCGACACCATAAATTTCTAATTGCGAGACATTCTAAAAAAAAAAAAACTTTTTTTTTGTCACCTTTTTTCCGTTTTTGCAAAATATTTTCTAATAATTTTAGGATTTTTCCTTTTATGAAATTCTTTTTTTATTTCTAATTACCGTTATTTAATTAAATTTCACTCATTTTCACTTTATTTGTTGTAATAGGAACATTTTATTTTTTTAGAATTGCAAAAAATTTCTATTTTTTTTTGTTAAATTATTAGAAAAATATCACAAATTTCGTTCGATTTGGTCAAAAGTCAAAAAAACTCTCAACTCGCGTTGCGTGACGTTTGTCAAACATACTACAACAAAAAAACCCAAACACACACCAAACAAACCCTAGAGGAAGAACATCATGAAAAAAGGGGGGCTGTCAAAAAGAGGCACACACAGACACCAAAAAAATAATATGACAAGCGCAACGAAAAACGCGATGTCAACAAAATATTAGTACAACAATTGAGTACACGAAAATATGATGGGTCCATCATCATATCCACAAGGAAAACAGCAAGCATCAACATAAATGGTAACCCAAACAACATTGTATTGATGCTCCCATTGTCATCAACTAAAACATGTACAAAATAGACACCCCATCTATAAAGAGCAGGCAGATTGTCTACTAACTGTCAAAAGGCATACACAAAAATCATAACAATCTGTGATGTTCTCTCTGTGGTGCCTTTCGTAACATTAGATTCCTTTGCATTATTTTAAATAACATTTTATGCGAAAACTTTCTTTGTCATCTTAACATGGAAATTTAAAGTTTACAGACAATTGAACTGGAATTTTGACACATGTTTATCAAAATTAGTATCATTTTTGGAGATGTTATAAGTGTAAGTTATTTCTTAAAGTTGGTACTTTTTGAATATTTTTTTGGTACATTTTAAATTGTAAATTTACTGCTTGTGTAAATATCGATTGGAGCTTATCTGATGTAAATTCATCTCATAATATATGATTGGATCCGATTGTATATAATTAAATTTGATCAACTGTTGACAAGTGTGGAAGTGTTTTTAGTTTAACTTCGTACTATTAGTAATAAAATTGTTCGTAGTAGGTTTTTGTGATATCTTCATGCCCCGGATGGCATACCAGCACTGGTGCTAAAACAGTGCTTTTCGACGTTAGCTCGTCCATTGTCAAATCTATTCAGTTTTTCGTATCGTGCGGAAGTCTTTCCCTTGTACTAGAAAGTTCCTGTTATTCTACTAATCCCTAAAAAGCGTGCGGCTAAAAACCCTGAAAACAACCGCCCAATCGCAATTTGCTCTGCGCTTTCAAAACCGATGGAATGCATGATTAACTTCCACCTTGTCCATTATTTGGAGACCAACTCATTTCTTAGTGATCGTCAGTATGGCTTCCGCATAGGTCGCTCTACGGGAGACCTGTTAGCGTTTCGGAACGAGTCGGTCCATTCATCATTTTGGGAAAGGAAAGTGGTTGCTCTGGATATTTCCACAGCTTTCGACCGTGTGTGGCAGGATGCATTCATATTAACTTAACAGTGTTAAGTCTTATTGTTTTTGGTGTCGGCTATGTCTGCTCTCGATTTATTTCGAGCTTCCTTAGAGATCGCACTATACGTCTTGTTATAGATGGGGTTTCATCCAATGACTTTCAAATTAATTTAGGTACCGCAAGGTTCTGTTTTTTCTCCTACTTTATTTCTTATTTTTATTAATGATCTTCTCAGAAAAAACTCCAATGCAATCTAATCTTTTGCAGATGGTAGTAACATTTGTCATTCATTTTCTTTTGATCATAGTCTAAGCCTCATTGAAGTTGGGGGGCAAAAGGCAGATCCTGAAAGACTCACTCAAGGAAGTCCTTTTAGTATATCTGATTGGGGTCAATTGAATAGAGCAGATTTTAATGCGCGCAACCTATTCTTGATGCTGTCAAACAGACGAGCCGTGCAAACAGCATTGTCATCTGTATTTATGGGTGGTATCAATAGTGAAGAATCTGATACTCTTGATGTTCTGGGCATGAAAATTCAATGCGATGTCCTTTGGAATAAACAGGTTTTTCAGTTGTCGAACGAGGCATTCAAGTGTCTCGGATTTCTAAATCGGTGTAAGAATTACTTTACTCCATCCGATCTCTTTAATATTTATGCAACCAACATTCGACCGAAAATGGAATTTAACTCTCACATATGGGCAGAGGCTTCAGAATATTTTTGAAACTCTTGGACAGTATGTAGAGGAGGGCTACAGCGCTAATCAATTATAGTAGGGTATCCAACTTTATTGACTCATTGGAGCATCGTTGAAATGTGGGTTGTGTTACACTTTTCTATCGATACTACCACTGAAGGTGCACTGTAGAGTTAAGCGAGGTTATCGCAAGGGCTCTGGTTTTTATTCGTAACACTCGCTTATCTACACTCAAAAAAATACGTCAGTAAAAAAGTTTGTAAAATTGTTTGTATCCCAACTTTACAACTTTTTTACTAAATTGTACTAAAAAAATATTTTTTTGTAATTCGTTTTAGTAAACTCGCGTTACAAACTATTAATTTTTTACTGATTTTTTAATAATTTTTTCAGTTGATTTTTTAAAAATTTCGTATTAAATTTTCGGTTTTCTTTTCTAGAAAAGTATTGCACTAATGAAATACAAAAAGAAAATGTTATTAAAATATTTGGAAATTAAAAAGAGCATTTAAAAAAATATATAGTTAGTTATTTTTTTATTTTAATGGTAAAACTGCGCTTTGATGAGTATGAATATGTTTATTATTTTCAATATTGAATTACACTTATTTGTCTGCTTCATTGTAACTACTTTGTTTTCTTTCAAATAAAAACATATATAAAAAAGGGAACAAAATGCAGTAAAGAGAAGATATGCAAAATTCAAAAAAACACCGACCTTTTCAATTCTTTTTTCTTTCTTCTCCACTTGCGGACCTTTTTTGTTTTACGCTATCTGCGATTTTTTTTTTCTTGTGTACAGTGTACACAAAGGGTTGATTTCTCAATACTCAGAATAGTATTGGTAATTTTGTGTACTTTTCTTCATGCCTTTCTTTCTATTATTCAGTTGGAAAATAGCATGTGAATGGACAACGTCGCGGAGCGGAAGAAATAAAAAAATGTACAAACAACAAAATATTACAACACAACCAAATGTTAAAGTATTTTTTGTTTAAAATTATCTCTTTTTTTAGGACAATAAATAAAACAAAATAGAAAATGATGAAAGCAGGTAACAACTGTATATTTATGTGTTCCATTTAAGAGCCGAGTCACAATTGGCACCACATTCGGTAACCACAGAATGTTTTCATACATTTTGTATGAAAAGCAAATAATCGCTATGTGGTCGACCACACTGCCGCCAGAATAGATTCTATTCTATTTTTGTAGTGCTCTCTCACCACCCTCTCATTTTTCTCAAATTTGTATCAAGTAGCGTTGCCATATGTTCAACAAAATATGCAAATTTTTCCAATTGGATTTAATAAATTGTGTGTGTGTTGCACACAAGAAACATTGTATACCTGCTTTCATAGGATAACAAAAGAAAAAAAAATAGATGTGTGACTTATTTAAGCGTCTTTTTCTTTATAAAATGTGTCCGGTCGTCTGTCGCTTAATTTTAATGTGTCGCTCTCTCTTTTGCAGTGGTTCGTCGTCGGTGGTGCCAATTGTGACTGGGCTCTAAAATAATATCAATATAATGTATTTTTTATTCTAGAACACCAATTTATTCAACACAATTTTCAAAGCATTTATTTTATGTGGTATGTAATTTATATTTTGTACAAAAAAAAAATGTATTCAATATTTTCTCTTATATATTTCAGATCTAAAATTCAAACAAAATCTGACTTGCATTGAAATAGTAATGGCGACAACAAGCGCAATACGCAGTTTACATATAGTAAAAAAATACCAAAAATTTAAAATACACAATTTACAATTTTTTTACAAAAAAATTTAGTAATACTAATTTTTTTAGTATTTTTTAAGATTACTTATTTTTGAAAACCAAAGTTTGTAATGGTAACTGAAAAAGTTATCGGGCACAAATTGAAAACTTTATTAGTAATGGTAACAGACTTTTTTGTAAGGAATACTAACAAATTTTTATGAGTGCAGTTGATCACATCCATTTGTGGTCGCTTGTGAATTGGATTGCTTAACGCATTATAGAGAGAACTCGTTTATCAGCTATACAAGCCGTATGTGGAATAAACTTCCCACAGAGGTCTTTTCGGTTACTACAATGTACAGAAATTTAAATCAAATGTCCACAAACACTTCTCCATCTTTTCTCCTTCTCAAAACCTATTTTCCTGATATCAACAAAATGCACTGCATTAGTAGGGAATCATTGACTTCAGGGACTTGACTGGATTTTTTTTAAACAACTTTTAGGGGATGTGTTGGTTAAAAAAGTCCACGGTCAAGTCCCTGAAGTCAATGTTTCTGAAAACATGATCTGCCCTTAACTGTCCCACATCTTTAAATAAGATGGCCAAGCAGTTTGACATACGACTTATATGGGTCCCAGGGAGTTGCAAAGCCGATAAGGTTCAATACAAAAAGAATCGAAATGTATTGATATGCCTCTAGAAACTTGCAAGCAAAATCTTCGTCTTTGTTCCGTGAAGGAGACTAATCAGAGATGGGCACATGTATGGACGAATGATTTGGACTTCTCTTACACGAATGACTTGGCCTACTCTTTATCAGAAGCGCACAAGTGAGCTGAAAACACACAGAGAGGTTAAATGTGCCGTCAAATGACTTTTGCAGTAGTTACATGGATGAGGAGGAGTTGGAAACTATTGAACATTTTATCTTCCATTGCCCGTAACTTTCTGGTCAGAGAGTTGCTTCACTGGGACCTAGGGAGTTGCATGATCTTTCTGATTTGTCGAATGCCAAAAATCAATATCTTATGAGTTTCACAAGGAGCTCAAATTGGTTTAACGTCAGGGACTAGAAGTGAAATTTTTTTTGAATTTTTTTTTTTTTTTAACAAATTTTTTTTTTTTTAAATAAAAAAAAATGCTTGAAAAATATTACAATCTCTTTTTTATTTAAAAAATGAGTCTCGAAACGCTGATCAAAAAGATGATCAAATTGTTGAAATCAGCAGAAAAAATCTGATGGTTTGTGCTAGTGCCTACGGTCAGTACCGTAGTACCGGGAACACCGGTATTCCCGGTACTTCGGTATTCCCGGTTCTTAATTCATTCCCGGTATTCCCGGGAATACCGGTATTCCCGGTTCTGGTTCTGACGGTATTCCTGGGACTACCGGTATGTATTATTGTAATATATTGTACAATTAAATTTTTTTCTTTGCTTAAAAAAATACAAAACTTATGAAAAATACCATTTCCATTTTATTTTTTGAATTTAAAAAAAAATAGTTGAATGTTTTTCAAATAATTTTACAAACAATTTGAAATACTGATTAAATAGTGTAATTTAAATATTTTATGGTATAGTAATTTTTGGTTTTTAAGAACCGGTATATATCTAGAACCGGGAAACCGGTATCAGAACCGGGAATACCGGTAGAGAAAGAGTAAGAGGTGTAAAGTTACTAGTTTGTTTTGTTCGCAAACGTACTCTGGATGGTTTTTTTTTTTTTGGATTTTTTTAAAAGTCATGAAATTTTTACTTTATTTGTACTTTTTATTTTGAATATTGCTGATACCCTGACAAAATCTTTTTACCATCCCTGACACTCATACAATTGTTTACATTGCATAAAACAAGTAAACCCAACAATGAATGAAAGCTTTTTTCATTTTTAGCATCCATCCGTTTTAGTAACCCTTAACATTAGGATGTCACTAAAACAAAGAAACTGTTACTAAGAACACTGTTAACAAAAGCTTTAATGTCAGTTAACTAACTACATCCACTCTCACTAAAGCTGTTCTCTTGTGTTTAATTTTAACATTTTCTTTTCTTTCTTTGATGCTGCTGCAGCTTCCATGTTGTTGTTGTGTTATTGATTTTTCACACATTCAATTTTGACACTTGTCATCTGTTTTTGTCTTTTTGACATCTACGCCTCATCATCTTTCAGTTGTTTTGTCTATTTTGCATGAATTAGTTGTAACTTGATATGTTTTAAAGTGTTTTGTTAAGTTTTATTATTAATTTGTGTTGTGTTTTATTAATTTATTTGAAAAAATCTTTTGTTTTTAACATAATCTGAATAAAAATTTGTTTGTTGTGTTTAATTTAAAGTTCTTTGCCAGAAATATTTTATAATTTTGTTGTAAATAGAAAGAAGTGTTTGATTTTGTATAATTTGTGCAAATTTTTTTTGTTTTGTTATTGTGATGGCGTCTTTTTCTTTGCTTTGTTTTGTCGTTCTTAAGAAAAGGTATGATTTTTTTTATTTTGTTTTCTTATTTATTAATTTTCTTAAGTTTTATTATGTCTTATGATTTTTATTTATTTTATTATTTTCATATGTTAAAATTATTCATTGTTGACAATTTTTGTTGTGATTTTTTTTTTATAAAATAATAGCATGTCCGCCTGGTACTTCGTTACCGGTAAATTTCAAAAATTCTCCGATACGGAATCTTAATTTAACTTTTTTTCCTTTTAGGGCGGATTACTCAATGAAAAGTCAGCTGCTAACTGCTGATTTAACGGAGCCTTATGTCAAAATTTTGTATGAAAAAGTTAAATTTAACGGAGAGTTATTTTATAACAGAGCATTGAGTAATCCAGCCTTAGAATAATTTAAACAATAACATAAATATAACCCGGTTTTGCCTGGATGATTCGTTTTGGTGGAGATTTTTCTTGAAAATTTTTGAGTCTTATATCGTAAATAACATAAAATGTTGAGTAAAAACAAATTTTGAGTGAAAAAAAGTTTGGAGTAAAAAAACATTTTCGTCAAAAAAAAAGAGAGTATTAAATTCGGTTGTGCCGAATATTTTACATAGGCGTTTGGTCTGGAGGGTTCGATTGGGGTTGTTGGGGAAATCTTCCCCTCGCAGGAAATGTTTACTTATTCATTTATTATGATTTTTGCACAAATAATTTTCAATTTTATCATTATTTACAGTGCGATTCGTTATTTACAGTGCGATTCATTATTTACAAATTTTGTAGGTGAGTGACTACAAAATTTGTACGTAAAACAAAAAACGCAAATCTGTTTCTGTTTTACGTACAAAATGTGTACAACCTCTTGCATCGAGTTTGGTAGGAAGTTTACTGTAATATTTCCGAGTAGGGAAGACTGGGGAAACCCAGCAGACCTACTGGAAAATTACACGGATACTTTCTACACGGATGGATCCAGACCTTAAATGGCTCTGGGTCTGGCTGGTATTTGGACGATGCGACCAAATGCTATATTGCTATGGGAAAAATGGCTACAGTATTTTAGACTGAAATATTTGCTATTTTGGACGTAGCGTCCTGGATAATTAGGAACAGATGGAGTAATAGGAGAATCAGTATTTGCAGTGACAGCCAGGTTGCTCTCATTGCACTTGAATCTCCAGTCATTTCACCCAAAATTGTCCAGGAATGTAGACGCAGACTCAATGAGGTCTCATGTGGGAATAGCGTCAGTCTTCTGTGGGTTCCGGGTCATAGGGGAATACGGGGAAACGAGATTGCCGACTCTTTGGCAAATCTTGGCTCTGATACAATTCCTTACAAACCGGAACCTCAAATTGGTATTGGCTTGACATGGCTGATGCGTTGGATCAACTCTCATATGAAAGCAACTTTCATGGAAAGATGGTCAAATGAGTTGGCATGCAAGAATACCAAACGTTTTGTGATTATGCCAGACAAGAAAGTGGCTAACTATCTACTCAGCCTCAGTAGAATAGACTGTCGCAGACTTACTGGCTTAATTACGGGACACAATGCCTGTGCTCGTCATATGACGAAATTAGGTGTCTTATCAGACCCATTATGCGTGGCTTGTCTTGAGGATGATGACACAACTGAACATTATGTCTGTTGTTGTCCAGCGTTCTCTAGGGCTAGACTGCGGATATTGGGTTCTAATATTCTGTCTATGGACACGGTCCATGGACTTCCCTTGTCTTATTTTCTCAAGTTTGTGAAAGCAACTGAGAAATTCTGAACAAGCACTTTTCTTTCTTTTTCTTCTCAACCTTTTATCACCCTTACTTAATCTTTCTTTTCAGGGTACGGTACAATGGACTATTTTAAGTCTGAGCGCTATGGACTTGCCTAAAAATTTACTTATTTTTAGGCTTGTACAACCCACCCTCAACTCAACTCAACAACTCAACTCAACGTACAAAATTTCTAGTCACTCAGTTCGTACGAAATACTGAATCAGGACCAGTACTGATTTAACCATTAGGTCACACTGGGCACGTGCCCAGGGCCCCGACCTTACGGGGGCCCCTAAAGGCCAAAAAAAGTATGCTAATTTTTAATCATAATTTTTCCCCTCCATAGTAAATTTAAACTTTTCTTATACAATTTCTGCTTCTAACACATTCTGCGTATAGACAAAGTCTAAATCTGATAATTTTTCTATAGGAAAAGTTCTAAAACTCATTTTCCTACATAAATGGTCTCAGGTTCTGAGACATTTTTCGTATAGAAAAAGGCTCATATTTAGACCATTTTCTTATAGAAAAAGAATTATATTCCAAGATTCTAAAAACATTTTCTCATAGAAAAATACCATTTTCATATAGAAAAGTCTCAGATTCTGAGATCTTTTATCTATAGAAAAAGTCTTTGATTCTGACATCTTTTTCCTTCAGAAAAGGTCTCTGAATTTGAGATCTTTTTCCTAAAGAAAAAGTCTCAGATTATAAGAAAAGGTCTCAGATTCTGAGCCTTTCTTTCAGAGAAAACGGCTTAGATTCTGAGTCCTTTTTCTTATAGAAAAAGACTCAGATTCTTATACATTTTTCCTATAGAAAATGATTCAGATTCTTAGACTTTTTCTGTAGAAAAAGTCTCAGATTCTGATACCTTTTCCTGTAAATAAAGTCATAGATTCTGGGATTTTTTCCTATAGAACAGGTTTTATATTCTGGCCCTTTTTTTAATAGAAAAAGTTTTAAATTATGAAAAAAGTGACAAATTCTAAAACTTTTTTCCTTAAAAAAAGTCTCAGATTCTTAGATCTTTTTCCCGTAGAAAAAGTCTGAGATTCTGAGACCTTTTTCCTATAGAAAAAAGCCTCAGATTCTGAGACATTTTTCCTAGAAAAGAAGTCTCAGAGAACTTTTTCCAATAGAAAAGGTCTCAGATTTTGAAACTTTTTTCGATAGAAAAAGTCTTAGATTCTGAGAACTTTTGCATATAGAAAAAGTATCTGATTCTGAGACCTTTTTCTTATAGAAAAGAAAAAATACCCCGAGCTAGAATAACTCTACTCACAATATATATTTTTTTATTTTTTGTAGGTCCTACTTCTTAAAACAGAACAATACTTTTTTCTTGTCTTGCAACTTTTAACTTTCCAGGTGACCCCAAATTCATTTGTGCCTAGGGCCCCCGCCATACCTTAATACGGCCCTGCATCAGTTAGCGTCGCTTTTTAATCGTCGTAGGGTGATGCAATTTGGCGCAAAATATTAGTCATCTTTCATTTTTTGAGGTACTTTGACCTGTAGCGAAGCAAAAGGGAGGCTAGCTCTTTTATTTTAAGCTCCATCGTGCCAAGTATAGACACATGGACGGACGGGCATTAATAGAGTGTATTAAAATCGATTAGGGATCAATAATGTATATACTTTATGGGTTCACCGACCGATATTTCAATGCGTTACAAACGGAGTGACAAACTGAGTATACCCCTATATGGTGGTTGGAGGGTATAAAAAAAAAACAAAAATGTGGTGAGTTGTGGGACTCCTTGCCAGGGATGCCAACTTAGTGCTTTTCGCGATAGATAGTGCTTTTTGAGGTGTCAAAACGCGAAAATTTTTGACCTAGTGCCAAATTAGAAAAACGCACTAACTTGGTGCTTTTTAAATTTTCAGTTGGTGCTTTTAGTGCTTTTTAAATAGCACTTAGTTTGTTATTTTGAGTGTAACGCATCGAAATATTAGTCAGAGACCCCACAAAGTATATATTTTATTGATTTATGATCGATTCAAAGACATTTTTTGAATGTCCGTCCGTCTGTCTGTCTGTCTGTGGAAAGCAATATGCAGTTCAAACTAAGAGCTAGACGTCTGAAATATGAAACGAATATATTATTATGGTCTATGACCATTGGTCGTATTAAGTTCGGAAAAAGGGCTAAGTCGGACTAAGGGGAAAATATTTTTCCCCTTATATTTTTTACCCGTTTATAAAATTTTTGTGCGCGTTTTGCTCTTAAATAGTTGGCATCTCTGCTCCTTGTTCTTCGCGGTATATGTTCATTTTATTCTTTTTTGTGAACTTTAATATTTTAATTCCACGATTATTTAAACTATTTTTGTATCACGTCCGTCCGGATGGGCCGAAAAAGACGATCAAGTGTTTACTGAACCGGTTGACAAATCTGACCTGTTGGCTGGCCTGTTTGTAAAAAATTCTCTCTTGCCGGAAAGCCATCAACTACTTCCCGAAATCGAGGGAGGATTCCATTACATGCTCAAGATTATTTTCGAGCAAGTGCAGTTAAAGGAGTTCTTGCGTATTGTAACGTAAATACTATTTTATGGTTCAACGAAAAAAAAAATCCGTTTTTCAGAGGTTGGCTTTGTTTTTTAATAGGGATCTTTGTTTCTCCATACTGAGGTTAGAGGGCATAAAAAGTTTCAGATTCTGAGACATAGATATAACGGCATAGTGTCTTAAATTTGTACTTAACTTTTTGCTATTAAACTCTTGAAGTTCCCACAAACCTTAACTTTTTCATAGATCTAAGGTGATAACATTTACCAAATTATTAAACATTTTATATATTTAAGTACAAAAAAATATAAATTAAAAACCAAATAGTGATGTTCATGTAAATGTTTAAAAAAAATGTTTTCCACAATATGAAAAAAAAAAGTTTAAGAAAAATGTATTATTTGGTTAAAACACGCACGCATAAAAATCACGTGAGTCAATTGTTAGATGACTTTTAATGAACTTTAACATGAAAACTTCAAAAATTATTAATAACCCACCAACCGCAAATATTATTATGGCCTATGACGATGATGATTGTTCAAAAAAGAGAGTGGACTAGAAATAAGCAAAGAATAAAAATTAAGAAAAAAAAAAATTAAAAACAAGATTAATTGAAATCCGACAAAAATCAATTGGATTTCGAAACGATCAACTGAAATTAAAAACAAAGATCTATAAAATTTCGCAATAGATCAATTGATATGCGAAAATATAAACGATATTTTCAAATATTTATAATCCTGCACTTAGACCAAGGCAATTTTGTCTCGCATGTATATTAAAAAACGGTCAGTTGAAATTAAAAAAAAAATCTATAAAATTTTGCAATTGATGTGAAAATATAGGCGATTTTTTCATTATCCTGCTCTTCGACCAAGGGGATTTCGTACCGCCCCCTTTTGTGGGTGTTCATATTAAAAACATCTTAAATAATCACATTGTTTTATTACTTAAACGTGACTTTAATATTTAAAAAGTTTGTAAACATGTTTAAGAAAATGTTTGTGCCAATTACTAAAGTAATTGTTGGATTAATTGAATAATTTTCAATTACTTTTTTGTAAAATTTGCTTACTAATTTAATAAATTAATTTTATTTGATTTCAGCAATAAGTTATTATGAAGAAATAAAATAAATTAACGCGGATTAAAAATTTGGTGTGTTGAAACATTGTGTTTCAAAAGAAAACCTGCTGATTGTGAGAGAAAAGTAATTGACACCTTATGTTTTATTTGATTACTCGTCGTAATTGAAAATGTTTGCTCAATAATTTTCTTTTTATTGCTTGACTATTTCAATTTCTTCCAACTCTATTATCCAACCTTTCCAACAAAAATTAAGCGAATAAACATAAAAATTATAGATCGTCGTAGTATAAAGTTGTTTTAAGGTGTTTTAAGAGACATTTAAACAAATTAAATTTGAATAAAATAACAATTCATCTTTGTTACATTTTTTGTTACGAAAAAAAAAATTAAAAATAGACATAATATTTTTTTAATAAGAAAAAATGTAAACAGGACCTCCATATCCACCACATTATGACATTTTTATCAACGGGCCACACGAAATAATTAAACAGAACGTCTCAACCTACAGTAGCTAAAATTCCAAAAAAAAAAAATAAGGATGTCTGACTTAAATGAATATAAATGGTCAAGTTGGTTTGGTATAAACAGCAACAACAGAAAATATAAAAAGGACACAAAGGAAAAGTGGGCTTGTCTCTAACATTTAGAGGTTCTATAAACATTTTGACAGTTTTAGCCAAATGTTTTATTTTTCTGGTTTTCATCTAAATAACACCCTCTTGTTAAAAATTTTGTGGGTAAACCAAGTTATTATAAATATATATGAAAACATAATTGCTTAATTATGGAAATTTTTCAAGGATGAAAAATAACAGAGAGTGTTGAAGAAGAAGAAAAAAAAACAACGAGGCTTAATGGAAAATAAGCCAAAACAGAAAACAATGCAAGCTTGACTAACACGTAAAACCACTATTAGTTTATATTTGGTTTAACACTTTAGGAAATTTGAAGAAGGAAGAGATTTTTTTTTTTAAATATCTGAGAATTTTCTTATAAGAAAAATGTCTCAGAGTCTGTAAATTTTAGCATACGAAAATTTTTTTGAATCTGAGAATTTTTCTATACGAAAAATGTCTCAGAATCTAAAAATTTTTCTATTCGAAAAATGTCTCTGAATCTGAGAATTTTCCTTTATCAAAAATGTCTCAGTATCTCAGAATTATTCGTTACCAAAAATGTCTCAGAATCTGAATTTTTCGTATAGAAAAATGTCTCAGAATCTGAATTTTTCGTATAGAAAAATGTTTCAGAATTTGAGAGTTTGTCTATATGAAAAATGTCTCAGAATCTGAGAACATTTCTATACAAAAAATGTCTCAGAATCTAAGAATTTTTCTATACGAAAAATGTCTCAGAATCTGAAGAATTTTTTATAGGAAAAATGTCTCAGAATCTGAGAATATTTCTATACGAAAAATGTTTCTGAATCTCAGAATTGTTCTATACGAAAAATGTCTCAGAATCTGAGATATTTTCTATACGAAAAATGTCTCAGAATCTGAGATATTTTCTATACGAAAAATGTCTCAGAATCTGAGATATTTTCTATACGAAAAATGTCTCAGAATCTGAGATATTTTCTATACGAAAAATGTCTCAGAATCTGATAATTTTTCTATAGAAAAAATATCTCAGAATCTTTTACTTTTTTAGGAAAAATGTATCAGTATCTAAGACTTTTTCTATAAGAAAAATGTCCCAGAATTTAAGACTTTTTTCTATTGGAAAAATGTCTCAGAATCTGATACTTTTTAAAATGTCTCAGAATCTGAGACTTTTTCTTTAGGAAAATTGTCTCATAATCCGAAACTTTTTCTATAGGAAACAAGATCTCTGAATCTGAGAGCTTTTCTGTAGGCAAAATGTTTCAGAATCTGAGACTTTTTTTTTTAGAAAGATAAGAGAAATATCTCTGAACCTGTGACTTTTTCTATACGAAAAATGTCTCATAATCTTAGACTTTTTCTATAGTAAAAATGTCTCAGAATCTAACAATAAGACTTTTTCCAGAGGAAAAATGTCTCAGAATCTGAGACTTTTTCTATAGGAAAATGTGTCAGAATCTAAGACTTTTCTAAAGGAAAAATGTCTCAGAATCTGAGATTTTTTTCTATAGGAAAAATGTCTCAGAATCTGAGACTTTTTCTATAAGAAACAAGATCTCAGAATCTGAGACTTTTTCTATAAGAAACAAGATTTCAGAATCTGCGACTTTTTCTATGGGAAAAATGTTTCAGAATCTGAAACTTTTTCTATAGAAAAAATGTCTCAGAATCTAAGACTTTTTTTATAGGAGAAATATCTCTGAATCTGTGACTTTTTCTACACGAAAAATGTCTCATAACCTGAGACTTTTTCTATAGTAAAAATATCTCAGAATCTAAGACTTTTTCCAGAGGAAATATTTCTGAGAATCTTAAAATTTTCCAATTGGAAAAATGTCTCCGAATCTTAGAATTTTTCTGTAGGAAAAATATCTCAGAATCTGAGACTTTTTTTAGAAAAAATATCAGAAGAAAAATGTCAGAACTTTAGAATTTGTTTAAAGGAAAAAATGTCATAGAATCTGAGACTTTTTCTATAAGAAAATTGTCTTTGAGACAATTTCTATACGAAACATGTCACAAAATCTGAGACTTTTCTATATGAAAAATGACTTTGAATTTAAGACTTTGTCTTAGAATTTGAGAATTTTTCTATAAGAAATATGTCTCAGAATTTGACACTTTTTCTTTTAAAAAGTTAAAATGTTTCAGAATCTGAGACTTTTTCTATACAGGAAAAATGTCACAACAATGAATTAGTACGAATGAAGAAAGAATGGTTAATCGTTCCCTGTTTCATTTCATTTCGTTCCGTGTAGGTTTAATTCCTTTTCATATATGGTGGTATACTCACTTTGTCATTCCGTTTGTAACTCATCGAAATATCGGTCGGGAACTTTATAAAGTATATATATTAATAATTGATGATCGATTCTAAGACATTCCATGAATGTCCGTCTGTCCGTCCGCCCGTCTGTCTGTAGATAACACAATGCAGTCCAAAAAAAAGTGTATTATTGATCCATGATCGATTCTAAGACATTCCATGAATGTCTGTCCGTCCGTCTGTCTGTAGATAATACAATGCAGTCCAAAATAAAAGATCTAGGATCCTGAAGTTTGTCACAAATATGCTTTATGATCATAGACAGGTCAAGTTCGTAAACGGGCAAATTCGGATTATGGGGGAAAAGTTTCTCTTTAAAGAACTAAACCAACCTCTGAAAAACTTCATTTATTTACAGGTTTTTTGGATTTTTCTAAAGCAAATGAACATTTATATGGAAGAAGAAGTTCAAAGTCCTGAAGTTAGACCCAGGGGGTTAGAAAATGTGGACTCAGGGGGTTATTAAAATGACGATAAAATTGTACTACTGCAGTGATAAATGCATAGTAAATGAGTTAGTAAGAATTTATCGTGAGAGGGTATACCCATAGATTTACAAGGAAGGTTTCTTGGTGTCAACCGCCGATCTTTATGGAATGGATATTATTTTGTAGAGCAGGAAAAATAAAGGGGCACGTACTTTTTTTAGTGGCCCAAATTCATATTTAGGTGGTGAAAACGAGGGGGAAGAAAGGGAAATTTTTCAGTTTTTTGCGTTTATCTCCTATATTATACAAAGAAACCTAGTCATTTTACATACCAAATGATAGGTCATTGGAAAACCCATGTATCTTCGTGTACAAAGAACTTGTCCAAACATGAACAACTTTTTGTCATATTGAGTAAAATGCCAAAATTTTATCACATTTTTGGTAATAAGTCGAAAAATATTGACTTTTTTGGCACGTTGGTAGCATCACGAGATAGGTATTTTAAATACCTTTAATCTGATGCCAAATATTCCTACACTAATTTTGAGTAAATCGTAAAAAACTGAAAAAAGTCAACTTCCCCCCATACAAATCGACCCCACTAAAAAATGAGTTTAGGCCGCTAAAAAAACTACGTGCCGAATTAATTTTCGTTCTGAACAACATGTCCAAATTTCATAAGGAACGGAGGGTGACATCAGGGAGACTCTTCTTTTTTGTAGTCGATTTAAAAATAAATATTTTTTTTTAAGTTGCTAACTTCTTAATTTGAAAATGAATAATCTTAGATTTATTACGCTGTTGTAAAAGTTCGCTACAAATTTGTATTATTGCCAATTCAAATTTTGATGTTAAATATAATAATGTTTCATTTTCAATTTGATGTTACACAATTTAAATTTTAGTTGTGAATTTGACATTTCGAAATTATATGTCAAATTTTAAGATGAAAACATTTTTAATTTGAACATGTTTAAAATCGAAAATCCTTCTCAAAGGGTCTTTTTTTCAAATTTTAAGTTACTGTGAATATTATTTAATAAGATTTCACTGTTCTCCCCTTTTTGCTCCTTTATCGTGTCGGAAATGTTTCACAAAGTAATTTTTAAAATGTTTTTACCGCCGGAGGATTCTTCCTTCAAGACTCTACCTGAAATTTTAAAATTTTTCTTATTCAATTTATCTAGAGTGTAAATAAAATATTCAAATGAACTACTTACATTTTACAAGCAATTACATTTTAATAGTATAGTTTTTGGCCATAACCGCTCATACATGAAGAGTAACTACTGCCAAAAGTTAGTAGATACAGTAGCAGTTGTAGAATTGTTGGTAGTAAAAGTGCGTTTAATATTAATTAAATTATCACAAACCAAATAATATTCACATCATACATCATTTTCTATTACTATTTTCCACATTTCTTGTTTTCTTCATCCTGTTTGTGTTAGTTTTGGAAAATGTGTTTTTCTTTTTGCTAATTATGTGTGTTTGACTGACCAGTAGTTTTAATACCCTACACTTAATGGTAGAGGGTGTATATAAGTTCTTTAAGACGTTTGTATCAACTTAAAATTTTATCCCGGAACACCATAAAGTGGATATTTATGATTCCTGGTCGATCCTAACCTAACCTTTCTGATCACTCGATTCAAAAACAATCTTTCGAAATGTGTTCATCTGTCTGTTGAAAACACTCTAACTTTCGAAAGACTTGGTAGAAGTCACTAAATCTTGGCATATATTTTTATTATTCTTTTAGTTAGATCGATTTTTTATTTTACAAAAATTTTATTTTACTAAAAAAGTTATGAGTGAAGATTTAAGACGCCTCGAAAAATTTTTCACTCAAAAAATTTTTCACTCAAAAAAAATTTTTTTTTTCTAAAATTTTATGTTTGTAAGGCATTTATAAAGTCAACTATGCCCAATTTATTTTTAATACTTGTTAATGGTTAAAATGGTTATTTTTTAGTTTTCGCCTGGCTGACTGAATTCATGTTTGTTAAATAGTCCAGGCTGTCAGTATTGCCATGTTGCATTATTAATATTAGTGTTAATACTTTTAGTTTTTGTGACATTGTTTAATTGTTAAGAAATTTTTCTTCACTTTCATAATAAACTTTTTTTTATTAAATATGGCGGGGAATTTTTTATTTTTTTTTGGAAAATTAAGTTGTTTTTGGAATGTTATCAATTGAAGAAAATCTACAATCATTTATTTAACAAACATTTCATATGGCGCGTATTATATAAATGCAATTAGGGGATTGTAATTACTCATCAGACTTAAAATACTAAATTATGTATTTAAAGTCAAAATTGAAGTCATAGTTTTTGATCGTGTCAACATCTTTCTTGATATTTGAGTTCATCAAAAAGTTGTTGGCAAAAATTTTCAGTTAAACCTGTTAATCAACGAAATTAAATCAATCATTGCTTTAATCAAAATATTTGTTTTTTTTTTTTAATTCTTGGCAAAAATTTAAGCATATTCTTCATAATTTTGTCATAAGCTTACAATTCATGCATTAAATCAATTATATTGATTGACTTAAAATAAAATATTTGATCAAATTTTTTATTAAAATCGAAAAATGTTTCATTGAAAAAATATTCAATTTACCAGCTATTAATTTGGTGATTGTTATAAAAAAATTTTTCATCGGGGTAGTTTTAATCAAAAAACATTTTTTTTTTTTGAAAATTTTTGCACTTTTACGAGTATATCGTAATAAAAAATATGGAATTAGGAAAATTTTTACCCCCATCAGAGTGAAATTTTTCTACAACTTTTTATTTTCCCACGCAGAAAAAAATTTAATTAAAAAATTCGTAGATTTAATTAAAAAATTAATTAAATCTACGAATTTTTCAGCAAAATGCGCAATTTTATAAAATTTGGTATAAACCTAACATAAAACTATAAACAAAATGAGAATTCAAAAATCTATATGAGAAATAAAAAGCTTTTAACAAACTGTTTATACTTCTGTATTTGTTTTTGTAAGTAAAACAACGCAAGCGAAAAACACACACTCGCACACACGGAAAACAAAACAAAAAATGATAATTAAAAAAAGTTAAAAATTTGATTAAAAAATTTATTATATCAATTAAAAATTTAATTGATATTAAATTAAAAATCAATTAATATTTTAATTAAAATAAAATTTTGGGATTTTTAAAAATTAAAAAAAAAATGTGTCATGCGACTCATCACATTTATTAGTTTTAATGAGCTGAACACAAGTATCAAAAAAAAAAAAAAAAAACAAGTAAAAAAGTGAAATTTGGCCTTGCCGAATGTAGTGATACCCTCTGCAATTTCTTATGGCAAAAACCTTTATTTAAAAGGAAATTACTTTTGAGAAAAATTTTTTTTTAAAAAAAAAATTTCCGCGAAAAAAATGGTAAAAAAAATCCGCGGTTTTTTAATTTTTTTTGTCAAAAAATATGTTCGTAGTTGTTTAAATACCATTTGGTGTTCAATTATGTTCACATATGTCAACCAGCAGCCGAATTAAAGCATTTTGTATTCTTAGGTTATGTTGAATGTACTAAAATTTTTGAGGTGTCCTTACATTTTCCTTCATAACTTTTGAACCGCTGTTCCGATATCGCTCAAATGTAATACCAAACTTCTAGGGAGAACTTCCAATAAATATGTTAAGTTTCAGTCATCTCCGTGTAATATTTTGGCCGTGATCGCCATTTCCACAGACAGAGAGACATACGGACATCGCTAGAATGTCTTAAAATCGATCGGGGATCATGAATATATATACCGATATTTCGATGAGTTACAAACGGAATGATAACAGGAGTTTTTGAATTGCGCACACTCACTCACGAGCAAATTTTTTTTTTGACTTACACTCACTCACAATCACGTGAGTGAATTTAATATAACTCACACTCACGTGCACTCACGCAAGCTTCACTCACACTCACGTTGACTCACGTTGTATAAATAAGAGTTTCGTGAGCTCTTTATTTATACAAAAAAAAAAAAAAAAATTAAAAAATCTTTCAAAATTTTCAACTAAATTTATAGTTCAGCGAAATATTACATTTTTTGTTTGCTTTTTTCGAGACAAAATCTTAAGTTTAGCAAACTTTTACAATTTTTTTGTTGCTGTTTTTAGTACGAAAGGAATATGAAGAGAAAATAAATCACGCAAACTCACGCCAAAAGTTTGACTCACGCACGCAAAAATCTTACTCATGCACACTCACTCACAATCACGTGAGTAAAATTAAATTCAGTCACACTCATGCGTGATCACGCGTGAATCACGCTCTAATCTGCTCATGTGCCCATGTCTAGTGGAGGATATAAAAATCGGCAGAATGGTTTTCGAGATATCGCTACTCAAAATTTGCAAAAAAACTGCGGGTTTTTTCCTACGTTCAAGATATTAAAAAAAAAATCTCAAAATTTCTTTCCCTTCCCTTGAGACAAACTTTAATTTTAAACTAATTCGAGCCAAATCCGATCATTTTAACCCGTTGCGCCTTTCGCTTGAAGTTTTGTGTTTTTTTTAGAAAATTTTCACCAAAAACTCTAAACTTTGGCACGGGCAGGCTTGCCATGTCAGCACTTTGGGTGCTAGATCTAGCACCCGCGTTAGTGATCTAGAACCCAAATTTTAAAACAGGGTGCTAGACAATAATCTAGCACCCACTTCAGAATTTTTTAAAAATCTAGCACCCACTTCAGAATTTTTGAATTCTTCACCACCTTGTTTAAATATTTTATTTTTCACCACAATATTTTTTTTTATAGACACAGAAAATGTTAACCAAATTCAGAACCAGCCAAATTTTTGTAGTGCAGCCAACTGTCACTTTTATCAGTTGGGAAAAATAATAGTTTCATTTCGATCTACCGAATTTTGTTTGAATCAAATAATATTAATATCAGATTCTGAGTTTTATTTAGATTCTGCATGTTTTTCCCATACTCTTAAACTTTTTCAATAAAAATAGCCTCAGATCATAAATATTTTTCTATGAACAAAAGTCTTATACTTTTTCTTTAGAAAAATGTCTCAAAATCTGAGAATCCAAAAAATATCTCAGATTCTGGGATTTTTTCTATAGAACAAATGCTTTAGAATCCTAGATTTTTCTTCAGAAAAAATGTCTCTGAATCTGAGAATTTTTCTATAGAAAAAATTTATCTAAATCAAAGACTTTTTCTAAAGAAAATATGACACTTTTTCTATAAAAAAAATTTCTTAGAATCTTAGGATGTATTCTGCAGTCAATACCTAAGTTTAAGTAGAGACATAAGTACAGGGGTTTTCAAGCAATTCGGACCAATTTTAAATTAAAAGTCATTTTATCTTGCTTCGTAATAAAGCCTTTGGCAATACCGCATGAAAAAAAAAAACATAAAAATGGTGCAAACTGCTTAAAAAAGCTCATACATTAAAAAAAAAAAACCTTTTCTTATTACTAGAACAAGTTTCGTAATCCCATTTTACCAATATTTGACAGTTTTCCTTGTTTTTTAACAAATAATTTTCGATCGAAATTTACATTTTTTTATAATTTTACAGTTTTTCTGTTAATTTTACAAATTTTCAAGATTTTTTATAAAAAACTTTAGTAAATTTACGAGAATTTCGTAAAAGTTTTGTTTTGCCAAAAAAGTTGTAAATTTACAATTTTATTGGTAAAAATCTTTTAAACTTACAAAAAAGTTCGTAATTTTTACTAGGAATTCTCGTAAAATAGCAAAAAATCTAGCAAAATCACGAAACCTCCTTGTAAGTTTTATCGCGTCCAAAAAATTGTAAATTTACAATTTGTTTCGTAAAAAGCTTGTAAAATTACAAAAAAAAATTTTCTATTTTTCTCTGTGACTTTTTCTAAAGAAAACGTGTCATAAAATCTTGGACTTTTTTTATAGAAAAAATTTTAGAATCTTAGAAATTGTTTACAAATCTAAGACATTTTGTAGAAATAGTTTCAGATTTGCGACATTATTTCTTTGAAAAAAAAATTAATTTATATAGGTTACAGATATCACAAAAGTTTATTATTTTTTATTTGAGTACATTAAAACAAAAAATATTTTATTTTGAGCATATCGAGGATGAATATTCAAAAATTTGAAATTAACTTTTTTTTTTAAATTTAGTGTATTTTTGGCCGAAATTGGAGACTTTAACCAAATAACCAGGTACTTATTTCAGCTCGTTTGACAAATGCAGGGTAAAAGAGCAGTAAAAATTCAACATTTTCAAAATAAGGGGCACACTAGTGCTCAAGAAATGTAGAAAACAATCTAGCACCCAATTTTATAGCTGTTGAGCGATCTAGCACCCATTTGTTTGTAATCTTGCACCTTCACAGTTTCAACTTATGGCAACACTGGGCACGGGTTAAAATGTTCTGATTAAGTTTAAATGAAATATGAAGCTTAAGCTCTATGAAGAGATCAAAAGGAAAATATTTTGTATATTTTTTTTGAAGAAAAACCACAATTTTTTTGCAAATTTCAAATTGCGATATCTCGAAAACCGTTCGACCGATTTTATTTTTTATATTTGTGTTTACCGCGTGGTGGCGCTGATTGGTAAGGCGTCGACAGTAAACACCTTATGCGAAAACAGGGCTATTATTTCGTGGTGTTACTTATGTATTTAAATTTAAGGATATAGTAAAATTTTTTGTTAGAAAACTGTGTGAAATCTATGGATAAAAAAACAAGTGAGAGTGTTAAATTCGGCTGTGCCGAATCTTTTATACCCTCCAAAATGGAAAAAAAGAACATAAAAAAAATGTTCAGGTGCGTCTTTTTTGGTGGGGGTGGGGGGGTTGGTTTGGGGGTTTGGTGGGAGTCATTGGGGGACACCTTCTCCTTTCGATAGATGTTATCAAATGGATTTATTATGATCCTTCCAATTATTTAATTCAATTAATCATTATTTAAATATATTTTTTATATCCACGCCCACAAAAGGGGCGGGCAAAAATTTATTTTTTATTTTTTTTATCCGCTGGGTCCAAATGCTGGGTTTTGAGCTTCGTCTGACATAAAAATGTTGCAGTTGCTTAAAAAAAGTACAAAAAGCCCTGCAAAAAAATACCGTTTTTCAGGGGTTGGTTTAGTTCTCCAAGGGGAAACTTTTTTCCCCTTGGTCTGATTTTGCCATTGGCGTAGGAAGCCAACATTTCTGGGGGGGGGCTAAAACCCCCTAGATTTTTTTGAATTTTTTTTAATAGAAAAACCCAGACCTATTTCTGAAGCGTTCCCTTTAACATGCGTCTAGGTGTCCTAGAAACGAATGCCCCCCGAAAGCGGTTAAAAATTCATATTTTTTTTAACAAATTTTGATTCTGAAGATTTTTCGGAAATTTAGAACTCCCAGATATGTTTTGTAAATGAAAGATTTTTAATGTTTTTCCTATAGTAAAATCATTAGATTACTATGATTTTTTTTAAGAAAAAGTTCTGATGATTGCAAAAGTTGATGATTATTAGTCAAAATTCTCAAATTCTTTCTTCCAATAACTTTTGTCTATAAAAAAAAACCCCCTTAGAATTAAGAAACTTTTTTAAATCAAAGTTAAAATATTTTCCTGAAGTTAAAACCCTAAGATTCATATAAAAACTTTTTTCAATAATTCAAACTATTTTTCAATGGGAAAAACTATTAGATCTAATATAATAATCATTACGAGTCCTAAAGACTCGTAGAATAATCATAACGAGTCCTAAAGACTCATTATTATTATTTATTATTGGAAAAATTAATGAAATCATTAAATTATTTAAAAAAAATTGTGAATGATTAAAATTCTGGGGGGGGGGGGCTAAAATTGTTCTGGGGGGGGGGCTAAGCCCCCCCCAGACAGGGCTATCTACGCCAATGGATTTTGCCCATTTCCGAACTTAACCTGCCTAGGAATATAAGACATATTCGTGCCAAACTTCGAAAGTCTAGCTCTTTTTTGGACTGTATCGTGTCCTACAGACGGACAGACGGACGGACGGACTAGAATGTCTTAGAATCGATCACTGATCAATAATATATGTATATACTTTATGGGGTCCTACACCGATATTTCGATACGTTACACACGGAATGACAAAGTGAGTATACCACCATACTGTGGTTGGAGGGTATCAAAACATATATGTGAAAGTGTATTTTTCTAACTTGGTTATTATGTAAATTTTTCTGACTTTTTTACGAAATTTAAAATAAAATGTAAATTATTAATTTTATATTCACTGAAATTCGCGCTGGGTTACAAATTAAGGTTGGAGTAAAATTTTGTGTAAAAAAAGAAAGTGAAAAACATAACAAAATGTGAAAATGTATATTTTCATTATTTTGTATACTACAATCACCAGCGACGTATCCAGAAATTTGCAAACGGGGGGGCACAATTCCCAAATTTTTTTTTCGTCTTCGCCTATTAATATTCGTTTTTAACTACACCCAACACGGGGGGCGGCCCTAACACGATTTTCGTTTTGGAAAGTTAAAATTTTTATGAGGGTTTTTTCGTCAACCGGGCCACCATTCTTTCCAAAATTGGTATGGGTCTGAAATTTTTTTAAAAAGTTTTGGAAATTACTTAAAAATATTTAGTTTTAAATGCCGAGTGGCAGTTTTTAATTTCATTATGGCGGATCCAATATGGCGCCTAATTTTGTAAAAATATTACAAATTTGCTTAAAATTCTTCATGCACTGGTTCTTGGAGTCGCTTAAGAAAAATATTTAAAAAAAAATATCACCATGTTGGATCCGCCATTTTGAATTTTTTAAATTCCAACTTCAGATTCTTCTTAAACGACCACAAAAACCTGTGTTTAAAGAGTAAGGAAGAAACCCTCATATAAAAGAAACAATTCTAAGGTTGTGGTGTCTCGGCTCATTGACCACATCGGGGATTTTGGGGTTAAAAAATGGGTAAAAAATGGCGAATTTTGTATTTTTCAGCCATTTCTTTTTAAGAAACTATAAATTTTTTTTAATGCCTATTCAACGGGGGCACAACCTTATAAAAATTTGGCTTTGTTAAATATTTTTATTTATGAAAATGTGTAAATTTCAAATCGTCTTTTAAGTTTCAGGGAAATCGGTTGGTTCATAAAGGTTGAGATACTTCCCTTATCCTTTTGTTTGAAAATTGTTTTGCAGAAACTTATTTTCATGACCCTGATGCATAATTTTTATTAGATAAAAGTAATAATATGTGTTTTTTTCATATTTTACTGATTTTGCGGTATAAATGACTTTTTAGAAACAAAATTATTTCAAACTCTAGAGTTATAAAAAAAGAAATAAAATTTCTTCTTCTAAAATGTTTAGAAATTTGTGAATTTTTTTTTGTTTAATGCTTTTTTGTGTTTAAAATTTTAAAATTTTTCGAATCGAAAGGGGTGGGGCACGTGCCCCCTGTGCCCACCCCCTGTATACGTCCATGTCAATCACATAAATTAAATAAAATTGCAGTAACGGTTACACGTGACTGACCAAAAATTTGCTATTAATGCACATTTTCATTAATTTCAATTTAAGGTTGCAATTTTCCTTCACTTATCTTCTGCTATTCCACATTTAATTAATGAATTAAATTTAACAAAAAACTTGCTTAAACTTTTCAAACAAGTTCTACAAAAATTTTCATTATTTCCAGGTAAGTTTTCATTGGAAGGAACTTTAATGAAATCAGTTTCATTGATTCAATGAAACCTGTCTTCGGTAGAAAATAGTGCCCCCCATTTCCCGGTTCTCGGTATTCCCGGGAATACCGGTATTCCCGGTTCTGGAACCGGTTTCCCGGTTCTAGATATATTCCCGGGAATACCGGTATTCCCGGTTCTGATCCTGGTACCGGTTCTCAAAAACCAAAAAATACTATACCATAAAATATTTAAATTACACTATTTAATCACCATTTCATTGATATTTAGTTGTGTTTGTAAAATTATTTAAAAATCATGCAACTATTTTTTCTTAAATTAAAAAAATAAAATGGAAATGGTGTTTTTCAAATGTTTTGTATTTTATTTTGGTAAAAGCAAAGAAAAAAATTTTAATTGTACACAATTTTAAAAATGTTCATACCGGTAGTCCCGGGAATACCGTCAGAACCGGAACCGGGAATACCGGTATTCCCGGGAATACCGGGAATGAATTAAGAACCGGGAAACCGGTACCATTTCCCGGTAATACCGAGAACCGGGAATACCGGTATTCCCGGTACTACGGTACTGACCGTAGGCACTAGTAGAAAACGTAAGTAATTTTTCATTAAGTTATGTCAATTTTCATTAGTTTCACGAAGATTTTCATTGTACCGTAAAAACGAAAAATAATAAATGAATTTGTAATATTTATAATGAGGGGAAGGTGTTGAAGTGCATTAAAGACTAGGAAAATCCCACTTTAACCCTCTCACTGCATTTTTATTAAATCTATAAAAAATATAATTTCTTTTTATATTTTAAGAAATGTTATCCATTAAAATACAAACAACTAAAATTCATATTATTATTTGGAAATCTTATCTAAAAAAAATATTTATATTTTAATATGTAACAAAACAAAATAAAAATATTTGTTAATTTATTGTTTTTCTTTTAAAAAATTCCTTGTTTCATAAATTATTTTGTTGTTCTTTTTTGTTAAAAAAATTAAAAAAAAAAAAAAAAATCAAGTTAATCACAGAGATTTTATACTTATCGCTACTGTTCGGTGCTGAGCAGTGCAGTGCTGATACTATTTAAATATACAAATATTATTTTATTTGATCATGTGACAGATTTGCTACTTTACTCATAAATTGTATTCACAACCGAGATATAAAATACAAACACATTCTGTATTGTATAAACAGACACTTCCACATTTTTCTATATATTTATATTTATGTAGAGTAATATGTTGTATATTAAAAATTTGTATAAAAACACAAAAAAAAGTTTAAATATATATTTATAAACAATGCCGCCATTATCTTTAAGATGGGGTCTTAGATATTAAAAATATTTTCGTAAAATATAAAAAAACTGAAAGATAGGTAAAGTATTTTCCCTATATCAGAATCTACCTCGTGTATGAAGAGATTTATATGGTGAAAGAATATAAATACAGACAGACAAACATTATAATTTTTTTTAAATGTCGTAAATATTTAACAAACAACATTAAGGTATTATTAGAGTTTATATACTTTTCGCTTTTTTATCTGCAGTCACGTTATATTCACGTTGAATATAGACCAGGGATTCCCAAGTTTTTGATGACGAGTTTACTATTGTAGCCTCAAAAGTAAATTCGTAATCAGTCTCTAGAAATCGGAAGAGAACAAACTGGGTGAAATAAAGGGGGACTTTTTGTGGGCTTTTGGATGAATTACCCTGATTTGAACCTCGAAACTTCTTGTTTATTCTCCTTGCACCCTGAAATACCTGTGGTTTACCTCCAGTTGGTAGTCGCTGACTCTTCTTATAAACACGCATTTTTCGAGCTACTCTTTGACGACTTTTAAAGCTTTGTAACACTTTGACTCCCAAGCATCTTAATATGCTAACATCAATCCGGGCGATTGAAATCATTATCCCTATAAATCCCCTGGACCTGATGGTATCATTCCGGCTGAGATGTAGCAAGTGTCGAACCATATAGACCCCTAGTTGTACACGGCATACATAAGCTGGCCGTATATTCCTTTAAAGTGAATGGATACCAGAGTCGTTTTATCTCGAAGTCTTAGAAAAAATCCGACACAGTTCCGAAGGATTTCAGACCAATAAGTCCATCATAGTTTTTGTTAAAGAGAATGGAACGAATGATAGACTCATATTTGCGTAGAGTGATTGACCCAAAGTTGCTTTTAAGTATAAAAAAATGCATACAGAAAGAGTAGATCAACGAAAACCGCTCTTCATAAGCTCGTTGGTACCATCAAGAGATCGTTTTAGGTAATGTAGTACCTAAAGCGATCTTAATGTAGAGGAAACTCTTGAAAATGTCATCCCAGACTCGATAATTGTGGAATTGTTTGGTTTAAAAGTGAAGCATAGGACCAATTAACATATAACTTGTGAATTGGGAGCTGTTCTTTCGCCGCTTCTTTAGAACCTGACAATAAATAAAATGCTGTTTTCTCTAGAAGCACGTTGTCGCATATTCTGACGATGTTGCGATAGTGGTAATAAGAAAGCCCCTGCCAACATTAAGAGCATTCTTCAGGATTCTTGACATTTTCATTAGATCTACGGCAACTATGACTATACGTAGGATAAATATCGATTACTCTGACCCTCGCAACTTAAGAAGTCACTCCGTTCTTTTAGAGGAATTAAGGAAAACTTGGATATGATATCAGGTAGGATAAACTCTGAGTATCACTTTTGTCGAAAATTTTAGATCTTGATACCGAGAAGATCGGATTAGGATGAGAAGTTCGGATTAGGATGAAGGTATGCCATCTTTGGAAACTGGAAACCTAAACTGGTATACTGACAAATCAGAAATGACGGATCGCCTAACACATGGGTATGTGGGTTGTAGGTTTTGAGGCTAAAATTCAGGCTATTATAATATGCGCTAGAGTCAACATTGCTAAGGGTAAGTAGGGTACCCATATTTCAATCATCTCTGATATAAAGGTAGCACTTAAATCAAAAACGACACTAGAGTATTTTGATACCCTCCGACAGCTTGCCGGTCGAAACAAAATTACCAAATTTTGGATCCCTGTTCATAGAGGTTAATGAGATGGACGATGAGCTTGCTAGGGATGTCTCCGCTACTTCTATGACCGGACCAAAACCTTATTGTGGGGAGAATTGGACCCCCTTCTCGACCATAATAAGGGGCTTGGAGAGGTTCATTTGAGGGGGGTTGTACAATGTACATGCCTAAACAAGAGAAATAAGCAGGTTCGTGGCGGTCAGACTTAAAAAAGTCCATTGTTCCGTACCTTGAAAAGGCAATAAGTGAAGGGTGAGAAAAATTTGAGAAAATTAGACAATGAAAGTCCATGGACTAGAGATGACTTGAGTGACTTTTGAATCACTCACAACCACGACAGGAATTTTTTCAATCACACACACTTACTAACGAAAATTTTTTTTCTACTCACACTCACTCGCAATCACGTGAGTAAATTTGATACAATTCACACTCACGTCCACTCACACAAGCTTCACTCACACTCAGGTTAATTCACGAAACTCTGATTTAATATAAAAAAATACAAAAATAAAATTTCAAAAAGGAACATTTAACACGGACGCAAAATTCTTTGTGACACACACTTACTCACGCATTTTTTTCCGCTAACATACTCACGCATTTTTTTCAGTCACTCTAACGCGTAAATAAATAAATAATCTGCTCATGTGCCCATCTCTACCATGGACCATTTCTATTGACAGAATATCAGAACACATTATCCACAATCAAGCTATTAAGAGCGCTAGAGAACAACATGCGTAATGTTTCCGTGTGTTCTCATCCTCAAGACAAGCTGCTTACTGTTTCCATTTGACGATCACAGGCATTGTGTCCCGTTTTGGCCAATAATTCTGCGACAGCACTCAGACTAACAATAAGTAGATAGTTAGATACTTTCTTGTCTTCATTCGTGTCAAGCCGACACCAATTTGAGGTTCCGCATTGTTATTAATTGTTTCGGAAACATTGCCAAAGAATCTGCAATTTCGTTTCCCAGTGTTACCCTATGAACCGAAACCCGCAGAAAACAGACTCTTCAGATAAGAAGAGGCCAATTTGACTTTTTGTTAGAACAATGCGACCAATTTCACCTTTTGTTAGACCAATGCGACCAATTCGACCTTTTGTTAGAATCCTTAGATCCCTTTTAACGAAAGTATGTAATCGTTTTAATATTCCAGGGGTGGAGTGATAAATCTTTTCGCCTGCCGATGTCCAGAGCAGTGGTTCAAGTGATTTGCAAATTCGAATTCCCTCCATGATCGTTATCTTTCCCTTATGTGTCCAATGGACAAACCACAGAAGGGTTCCGGACCAATGAATGGCCAGAAAGTCTACCCGTTCAAGTGTCCCTTATGGCCCGGAATGCAACTGAGAATTAGACCATTGTTGCGCCCCGTTAGTTTAGGAAATGAATACAATTCATGATAAGATTCAAAGTTGCATCATTGGCTGATAAAGCCTTCAATGCTGATTGGCGGCTGTCAGAAAGTACTATTCAGACACACATATACATATATGGCATACAGTTCTGCCTGAAATATTGATGGGGATTTCCCTAACGAATTACGCGTTGGAAATTCAGACCGAAAATACCTCACGCCAGTATCCCCATTGATGTGATTTGAGCCATCAGTAAACCACACTTGAGAACCCGGTTCTGGATTCTACGAGTTAGTAGGCCATATGCTAATTTCCTGAATATCTATATTAAAATGTCTTACAAAGAGTTGTTTCGGTATCATTCTGTCAGAGATCTTCGCGTATGGGTCCCTATGAATCAAACCCCTATGAATGTGTCCTTATAAATCGTCCGGAATATCTATTTTAAAATGTCTTATGAAGAGTTGTTTGGGTAGCATTCTGTCAGAGATCGTTGCGTATGGGTCCCTTTGAATCGTACCGCTATCTTCATGTGAAACTTTAAGTCCCGCCTGTTATGTTAACGAATTCCGTCAGTCTAGTGACACTTCTGCTCGCATCCTTTCAAAGATTTTAGCATAGCACCTATGTAGGGTTGCCAGACGGCCAGGAATGGCCTGGATTTTCCAGTTATTTGAGGTCTGGTCCAGTTTCCAGTTAAAACATAATTTATCCAGTTAAAAAAGGATTTCTTTAATTTTAACAATTATTTTTTTTATTAAATATTTTTTTACAATTTTTTGGGACTACTTTTTGAATAAAACATTAATCATAAATATAACATAAATGCCTCTTTTGGATACGGAAAATGCGCTCTTTTTGCTGCATTTTCACAAATTTTTTTACAACTTTATCGAGCATCTTGGCCAGTCTAGCGTTGATTTCGGCACGAATATTTTCCTTGAGGTCGTCGATGGTTTACGGATTTCTTGGCGTACATTTTAAAATAAATCCCACAAAAATATGTCTGGATGGGTCAAATCTGCAAATGATGGTCAGTTGTTGTCGCCCTTTTTTGACTTCGCACGTCTGGGAAATTTTAACTCTTCTCCCAGATTTTCAGATTTAACAACTTTAGACTTAATTTTGTGGGGTTATTTAAAAAGAAAAATATACTCTAACAAAACTCAGGCCAATGACGAGCTAAACACAAACATTTCGAGATGCTCGAAAAAAAAGGTACATTTTGCCGTGGCAAATAGAGACGACCATTTAGTCCAAAATAAAACTATATCTCACATATGAAAAGCGGTTGATTTTTTTTTTTTTCAAATTATTAAAAAAAAAATATGTATGGGTCCAGTTACTTTTTCAAAATCCAGCTGAAAATTTTCCATTGTCCAGTTATTAGACTTCTAGTATCTGGCAACCCTACCCCTATGACATAAGTTGGACAGGATGTTCCAGCCCCTGTTATGCCAATAAAGGCCATACGATATACCTTGTCCAGTATAGATCTGGCGGTGTTTTGTTCCAACTTTGGATACCAAATCAGAGCGGCAAAAGTGATCATTGGTCTTACTATCATAAGAAATTACCAGTATATCATGTGAATCAGAAAGACAAATTCCACACATGAGACTTCATTTAGTCTATGTCTACACTCCTGGACAACTTTAGATGAAGTGACTAGAGAATCCAGTACCCTAAGTGCAGCTTAGCTGTCACTGCAGACACGGATTCTCCTATTCCCCGTTTTTTTATATATCCCCCTCCCTAGAAACGCTCCTGTTTTTTAACATGTTGTAGGGTATCAAAGATTGGCGGAGCCGAATTCATCAACCTAACTTCTTTAAATTGTTTTCTTTTAATTTGTGCTTCTTCTACTTAATAAATAAGTCAACAACCTCATTGTATTTGTCATCTAATATTCTTATTAGTTGAGGCATCTTGTGAATGTCATTTGCCACTGTTGTTTGGTTGGTTCGTTGGTTAGTTAGTTGGCTGCTTGATTATTTTGTTGCATCCACATACAAAATAAAACATTTTTACAAATATATTGTCGTCAGCTGTTTAAGTTAATTAATAAGAACATACTTAGTGGCAGTAGCAAAAAATACTCACCAACAACAAAAAAAGCGACACTAAGAATCAAGAAATCAGTACAGAAATACAGAACAGAACTGAAACTGAAAAAAAAAAAAATCAGCCAACACAATATTTTTGTATTATGTATGTATGTACGAGTATGGCTGGTTATATCAGTGGATAAAATCACTTGATCACAATGAAAACAAAATCCCACTAATGTGCTTAAATAAATTTTCCCCATTTAAGCCAATTAGTCCAGCGACGAACGTTTTGTTTCATGTCAACATTTTTATTCTTTATTTTTTTTGCTGCCTTTTCCAAAAGTACGTTTGCTGCTGACAACGTAGTATTTTTTTCCAACTTTTTGCAAAGCAAAACAAAAAAAAGGAATCCGTGGGATTAAAAATGGTTCTTCTTATTTTGGATTTTTTATATTTTGTCCATTTAATATACTATTTTTATATTGACCATCGTTGGCTGTTGTTGTTAATGTGATAGAAGGCCCTGTGTACATTACGCATTTTTAGTATAAAACTTTTTTTTTTTTCTGCAACGTTTTCAGAAAAATACAACACAACATTTTTATTATTTTTATCATTTTTTTATTACATTTAATGTTAAACAGTGGTTTTGGTATAAAATTCATTGGTTGAAGATGAAAATTTAAAAATGTAAATAATTACAGTGAAAGATGCAATTTACAAAAGTGGCGCCCAGATGAGGGCCAAGAGTTTTTTAGTGAGTTTGCCCTCACAGTATGGAGGTATACTTACATTGTCATTTCATGCGTTACGCATAAAAATATCAGTCTTGGACCCCATAAAGAATAAGTGATAAACTCAAAAAAAATCTAGTAAAATTACAAAACAAGCTCGAAATTTTTACTAGGAAGTACTTATTCTAAGAAGTACTTCACACCTTCCGATCTTGGTACTATTTATGCCACCTATATCCGACTGAAGATAGAATAGGATAGGGCCTTCAGAGGGTTTTTTTGGGGGGTCTATGGCGGGGCAGTTTGATACACCTTCCCCTTCGCGATTAACGTTAACAAATTCATTTAGTTCTTGCACTTAAGTAAAACAATTTCATAATTGTTTTAATTACTGAACTTCTTCTAGTATAAAAATATTTTATCTGGTTATCTAAAACACTAAAAAAAACATGTAAACTTAACCTGCCTAGGACCATAAGAAATATTCATTCAAAAGTTCAGGAGACTACCTCTTTCATTTCAGACTGCATCGTGTTGACTACAGACAGGTTACCGAAGGAACGGACATTCATACAATGTCTTAGAATTGATCATGGATCAATAACAAATATACTTTATGGGGTCCCTGGCCGTTATTTCGATCCGCTACATACGGAATGACAAAGTCAGTATATCAGGGGGCCCTGTAGGTTAGTTGGTATCTTGCTAGGCTATGAAATAGGGGGTCGTGTGTTCGATTCCTACTACAACTCTTGGTCGATAATGATAGTTCGTTTTACAACATGGGAGCGCTAGGAGCTAATTCTATAAAAAACAACCAAGGTAAATTCGGCTGTGCCGAATCTTTTATACTCTCCAACATTCAAAAAAAAAAAATATATACAAATTAACCCTCCACGGGTTAATTTCCGCTCGAATATGTGTTTAAAATTTCATTCTTATGCTTTTTGCACTAAAGAAATACAAGTTTATCATTATATAAAAAAAATGTATTCCACGCCCATAAAACGGGGCGGTCAGAAAAAAACGACATTTTCTAATTCTCTGGGTACAAATGCAGGACTTTGAACTAGAGATGGGCACATGAGCAGATTCTCGTGATCACGCGTGATTGTGACTGAATCCAATTTTACTTAATTTTTGCGTGAGTGTGCGTGAGTCGGTTTTTTTTCGGGAGTTTGCGTGATTTATTGTCTCTTTATATTTCCTTTCGGACCAAAAAAAGCAACAAGATAATTGTAAAATTTGGCTGAACTTTAGATTTCGTCCCGAAAAAAGCAAAAAAAAATGTAAAATTTCGCTGAACTTTAAATTTTACTGAAAGTTTTGAAAGATTTTTGAAATTTTCGCTATTGAAATTTTTTTTTTGTATAAAAAAGAGTTTCGTGAGTGTGAGTCAACGTGAGTGTGAGTAAAGCTTGCGTTAGTGCTCGGGAGTGTGACTTGTATTAAATTTACTCACGTTATTGTGAGTGAGTGCGAATAAAAAAAATATGCTCGTGAGTGAGTGTGCGTGATTCCAAAATTCCTGTCGTGAGCGTGAGTGAGTGTGAGTCAAAAATCACTCACGCGCCCATCTCTACTTTGAACTTCTTATAGCATAAAAATGTTGCAATTGTTAAACAAAAACACGAAAAATCATGTAAAACAAGTGAGAGTCTTACATTCGGCTTTTTTTTTTGGGTCGGTTGGTGGGAGACATTAGGGAGCACCTTCCCCTTGCGATTTTAAACATCATCTGAGATAAGAATGTTGCATTTGCTAAGCAAAACTGCGGTTTTTCTTAGGTTGGTTTAGTTCTCCAAAGGGGAACTTTTTTCCCCTTGGTCCGAGTTTTCCCATTTCTTAATTTAACCTGCCTTGGAATATAAGACATATTTGTGCCAAACTTCGAAATTTAGCTCTTTTATTTTGGACTGTATCGTGTCCTCTACAGACGGACGGACGGACATCGCTAGAATGTCTTAGAATCGATCACTGATCAATAAAATATATACTTTATGGGGTCCTAGACCGATATTTCGATGCGTTACACACGGAATGACAAAGTGAGTATACCCCCATACTGTGGTTGGAGGGTATAAAAATTGTATTTTTAAGAGGTTGGCTTAGTTCTTCAGGGGGGAACTTTTTTCCCCCTGGTCCGATTTTGCTCATTTACGAACTTAACCTGCCTAGATAGAGTTGAATATAGCGGTAAGGTATATTCCAAGAATATGTAGGGGTGAAAAAAATATTAGGGGTCGATCACATACTTTACATCTCTAGGGGCACCATTGGAGCAGTTAGAGCTGTAGGAGCAGATTTTATAAAAATGGCATTTTGTATGGAAGTATGTTCCAAAATAATCTTGGAGAGAATAAATTAATGGGGGTCGGTCTTACTTGTTGCCACTCTAAGAGGCACCATGGGAGCTGATTTCATAAAACAAATTTATAATAAATAAAAAAAATTTGTATGGGGACCAACTTATGGGTTAAAGATAGAGGGTATGCATATTCTAAGAAAATGCTGGGGTTGAAAAACTTTTTTGGTCGGTCACACATTTGACATCTCTTGGGGCACCCTTGGAGCAGTTAGAGCGGTAAGAGCCAATTTATATAAAAAGGGTTATCTCTTCTTTTTAAATAAACAAATGGGGGTTTTCGTGTCAACTGACATATCTTTTGAAACCGATGTCTTCCGATCGGGATGAAAATTGAAAGGTTAGTCGTATTGGATAGTAGTTCAGACACAATTTTTCAACGAGATCGGTCAAGGACTCTCTGAGTCTTTCGAGAAAAAATTATAAAAAAAATAAAATAAAAATTTTTATTTTTTTTTCGTAAAAATCCGAAACTTTTTTGACTTTTCCTCAAATTGGGCCCTTTGTTTTTGTTGATTCAAAAGAAAGCTTAGGTGATTTCCTTTAAGAGCTATGGGGTCGCTTAGTGGGATGCGAGTGTGATATCTATGAAAATTTATTTTTTTTTAACTTTGAAACACAAAAAACGGTTCTTTAATTTGCACTATTAGGCGTGGGATAACTAACCAGTTTTCGATTTCGATCCGCGATACCCTTTTATTTTTATAGGTTCGAAAAAGAAAGCATCAGCCAAAAAATAGTTGTTTCTATAATTTTTTTTTTAAACATTTTGTATGCTAAATAATATACAGTTAGTCTAAAAAAATATAAATATCAATAATAAAGGGCTTTTCTGAATTATACCCCAGTTTATATATGTTTTAACCCACTGTGCACCGTTTACATGGAAAGACAGACTAAAAATTGATTCGGAGTCGATCGGTATACTTAAAGGTGTAAATAATTCGGGTAGTTACAAACATCAGCTCAAAGTTACAAACACCACCCTACACCACAGAGTGGTGCAATGAATGATGCAACTTACAATAAAGCGCCCAGGTGAGGACTCATATTTTATATTTTAAAGTTTGATAAAAAAGGGTAAGAGAATTCTAACTACATACTTATTCATCATAATTATAAAAAAAAACTCATCATCATTATTATTGTATTAGAGACAACCAAACCACTGTGCGTTGTTTTCTGTTCTGATTTTTTTTATTATTATTTAAAGGGATTATTGAAGTGCAATTAAAGCCAAAATGTCAGAGCTTATAGCCGCATCACAAAAAAAAAAATATTGTGTAAAAAAGTTTATCATTCATTTAACCATTTTTGGTTGGTTGGTTTAAATGCCCGTTTAATTCTTCATTCTGTGTTGAGTTTTTTTTTAAAGGTTTTTTTTAGCAGTTATTAACCATATTTTATAATTTTTGTTGGGTTTTTAATCATAAAATACAGATTCTGTTCGTGCTTCCTTTTTAGTCACTTTGTCAGCGTAATTTTTTTATTATTTTTTTTCTGTTGACTCAGTTAAAACAATTTGTAGTTTATGTTCTGTTTAGGTTTATTAAATGCCGGCTATTTTCAAAAGAAAAATTGTTTAAAGTCAATAAAGCATCTTTCTCTTATTTTATTTTTTCGTTGGCTAATAATTTTTAGCAGTATGAAATATTTTTTTTTATGGGAATTTTCGTTTATGATTTTTTCTCATTATTTTTAATTTATTAAGAGAATTTTGTAAAAGTTGTCAAAAATTTTTTTTGGCTTGAGATTTTTTTTATTTCGAATTTATTTTAGTAAAACATTACCCAAGCAGAAATTGACGACGGTTATAAAAAAAAAGCGTTCTGAAAGCACTGTAACAAAAAAAGAACGTTCTCAAAACGTTATTTTCGAACGCTTTACGAGCGTTTTCGAAAAGCGTTCTGAAAGCACTGTAACAAAAAAAAAAGCATTCTCAAAACGCTTTATTCGAACGCCTTGAGAGCGTTTTCGAAAACCGTTTTGAAAGCACTTTATTAACAAAATACATGTTCGTTTCAAAATTAAATGGTTTTAAAGCAGTTTTTGCAAACGTTTTTAAATTTTTTTCGTAGTACATACAAGTATAGTATTTTTTAGATTATACTCAATTTTAAACAAATTGTTATAAAAACATTTTGTTAAATCAAATTAAATAATTTTTCCCTACCACCACATTGAAAACGCAAAATTTTGAAAACATAAAACATTTTTTAATTTGTAAATCTATTTTAAGTTTTATTATTATCATTTATGCAAAAGAGTTATAGCAATTGTTTCGTTATAAAATTTACAAATAATGCATTTAACTTCTACAATATGCACACTGACTTCAATAACATCTTCACGTAAATTTTTAACGTTATAAAGTCCTATTTCTTTTGATGGAATTAGATAGACAAAATAATCGTTTATTTCATTAAAGATGTTGCCTTTAAAATATCATTAATTCCATGAGAGACCGAACAAAATCTGACCAGGGGTCTTTGAAGTTTTCAATATTTTGCACACACAAGCGCTATGGAACCATTTAAAGATATCATTTATCAGATCCAAAGAATTTAAAAATTTCGCGATTTTATTCGCGATTTTCAAAAAAAAAATGCAAAATCTGTGTAACTTTGAACAGCTATATATTTTTAAGTACTCATTGTATCTTTATAAAATAAAGCGCAAAATGATAGTACGTTAGTCTATTTTTACATTTAAAAAGATGGAAAAAGTTGGTGGTTCAAAAGTGCATTTTAAATTCAAATGCAGTTTTGAAGTGCATTTTGCGAAACTTTTATCCCTTTTGATTTTTTTTTATTTAACATTATTATTTTCTTCATCATTTTTACTAGAAAAAAATGTCCTCATTTGCTGAAAAAGGTTTCGAGTTTCCAAAAAATAGCGCAATTAGAAATGGTTTCGACATGTAAAATGGTGAAAATACTTTGCCCATTACTGACCAAAAACCTTTTTTTGATTTGTTAAATATATCCATGCCATCCACATGAATAATAATTTCGATTTTTGGTTCAGTGAAATTATTGGGATGAATTATTTTATTTAGAGTTTCCTTTATTCCGAAAAATTTAAAAAATGTGTCATCCATACTCCTCATTATTTTACTGTCACTTCTAACGCCTGATGTTCTAAGTAAGGTTTTGCAACACTTCGGAAGTGATGTATAGCCTTCAGATCTAAATATTATTAGTATTTCATCAATACATTTTTGTTTTTTTATTTTCTAAAATACTTTTATAAAAAAAATATCTACAATTAACGAATAAAAAAAAATATCAGCTTTATATGAAGTCCTTTAAAGTACTGTTTTTTCTTATTTCAATCGCTGGAAAATATCTTTAATTTTTGTATTTAAGCTTTTTATAAGTGCTTTACTTTTGGTTTTTAAAGCGCTTTCATGACTTTAAACAAACCGTTCTGAAAGCACTTTTTTAAAACGCTTTTAAAACGCTTTAAACCTAGCGTAGATCGATGTTATCATTCGGATCATCTGAAAGCGCTTTAAAGATGGTATATGGAACGCTTGTAGAACCGTCCACAGCGCTTTCACAGCGCTTTTGCGATTGTATTTTTCTGACTGGGTATTTTCAAACATCCTTTTCCGGTTAGCGGTGATAGGTTATTAAATATTGTCATTGAAGGTACAACATATTATTTTGTAATAATTGTAAGGTTGAGAGGATTTTAAAGAATATAATTTAATTTGTAAGGAAGTCATTTGATATGTGATTGATATCTGGTTTAAAACATAAAAAATCGGTTGGATCAAACGAATTTTTAATGTTTGTTTAACCAAGCTTTTGTAATTTTGATAAACTGATTTTTAAACAAATAATGATTCAAGTCTAATTTTGAAAATCCCTGGATTTTTTTTCCACAGTATGTTCCATGTATCAAAGTCATTCAAATTTGCTATCTCAAATTTGCTATCTGTAGCTTGTGTAAAAAATTGTCATGACTTGAGATAGGTTAGGTTGTAAGTGGCTGCGAAAGTTGTACATCAGCACACATAGACTCTGAAAACCGTTGTGACACCATGGAACTGTAATAGGTTCCCCTGGTGACATGACATAATCCCCACGGACATAATCCCCATTTAAATTATGGGAATTATGACCAAATTCATTTCGGTCATAATGCCCATAATGGTAGTGGGGACTATGACCGCATATAATTTGGACATAATCCTAATAATCCCCATTACAGGGTTTATGTCCACTATTCTAGTTGGTGATAATCCCAAAAAAAAATTTTTTTTTTTTTGTCGTAAAAGTTTTTCTGCGTAGCGTCCCTTCGGGCTGGCTTAGGGATTTACAAACTCCATAAATTAATTTAGCGGTTTCTCTTAACCCACCCTCTCTGCAGAAAACGGGGATTGTGCCCAAAATTGCTTTGGACTTACTCCCCATAATGTGGGTTATGACCCAAAAAAGTTCGGTCGTAATCCCAACAGGGAACTGACATAGTCCCCATTGAGATTGTAACCGTTTTGAAAACGGTCATAATCCCCACGACTATTATGGGGATTATGACTGTGATGAATTCGGTCATAATCCCCATTTCCGTTATAGGGGTAATGTCCGTGGTGATTTTTCCTGTCACGGGTTCCCCTACTAGTCCCTGCCGTTAAACCACTTTGATCTCCTTATGAAACTCCTAAGATACAGAATTTTGACCTCCGACAAATGAGAAAGATCGTGCAGCTCTCTAAATTCCAGTTGAGCCAGTCTCTGACCAGAAAGTGCCGTACAATGGCAGATAAAGTGTTCAATAGTTTCGAATTCCTCCTCATCCAAAAGTCATTAGACGGCACATTTAACCGTCCTATAAGACAGTGTCCGGTAATTACAGCAACCACCATCGAAATCTCTCCTCAGCTCACTTGTGCCAAATCTGTCATGTAGTCTCACACGTCACTCCATGTGCCCGTATCTGATCAGCCCCCGTCGCGGAATAAAGCTCTAGATTTTGCTTGCAAGTTTCTAGAGGCATACCAACACATTTCAACTCTGTTGAAACCAGTAAGGTAATTCCAAGCAAAATCGTGCGCTTAGGGTGATTGATATGAGAACTGTGTGATTGACTATATGACTCCTCCTACTGTATGGGATGAGAGCGAAAAAATTTAAATACCACCTAGGGAATACTGGAAAAACCCACCTGTGGGGAACCTTCTAAGGTCTACACTGGTGAATCAAAAACGCAACAGAGAACAGGTAGTAGAGTCTGCTGCAAGGAACTGGAAATTGAATATAGTTTACGGATACAGGACGGCTGTAATATTTTTCCGGCGGAACTGTATGCAGTGTCGGAGGCAGCTAGACTCATTTCAATGAGACCGATCTACTCTAGTGAGATCATTATTTACATTAATAGTCAAGCAGCTTTAAAGGCATTGGAAAATAGGAACAAACGATCTAAGGTAGTCAGCCGTTGTCTCAAAGAGCTTCAGGCTCTCATCGAACAACACTACCTAAGTCTGTGCTGGTTCCGGGTCATCAAAATATTCCAGCGGACGAGCTAGTTCGTCCAACGCAATTAAGACCGATGTGCATCCAGGACTGGATAATATTTATATGGAGATCAGGAAGAATTTTGAATGCCAAGAAGATTCAAAATGGGAAAGCAGACATGACTGTATCCAAACAAAGGCTCTGTGGACTCGCGGCGAAAGCGATTTAAAAAAACGCTTCTTCAGGTGGAAAAATCAGATCTAAGGAAGTATGTAGGTCTAATTACAGGGCATACTGGCTTGAAGAGTTATTAGAAAATGTTGAAATTAATTAAAGATGACTTGTGAAGATGGTGCGGGGACTAAGAGATAGTGGAAGATTCATTCCATTATCTTTGTCAGTGCCCTGCACTATCTCGCACTCGATTTAATTGTTTTGGCTCTTATTTCTTTCAGAATAAGGAGGAACTTACAGGGACAAGCCCATAAAGGTGCTAAAATAGATAAGGCTGAGTAAATTTGATAAAGCACATATGTGGACTTAAATCGTCATGCTATGGAACAGGAAGACGGAAGAACTTCAACTAATGTGCAAAGAAGCCCAAAACACTTTTTCCGAGGTATCACTATGGATCAGAATCTGGTCTTGTGGACATAACGTCAACCTCTTAACCTAACCTAAGGTAATTCCTAGTCTTGCAAGCTCATTGCTCTTGCAATTCCCTGGAATGCCTCGGTGCCCTAGGACCCATATGAGTCATATGTCAAACTGCTTGGCCATCTCATTCAAAGACGTGCGGCAGTTTTGGATAGATCTTGTTTTCAGAAACATTGACAGGGATTTGAATGTCAGAAAAGAAGTTGACTGCAGTTGTAAACAAGAAATCGCAACTCAAGCAGTCAGACACCTCCTTAATTGCCAGCATCTTTACATGGTAAACACTGCAATGATCTGGCAATCTTCGCGCAAGACTTATCCCGAACTCTTGCGATTAGACTCCGTAGCCCACTTGTTCGTGTAGCTTCGGTTCATCTGTGTAATGATTTCTGGGAGCTCCACAACCCGGAATGTCCGTCATCCAAGACTCCCTGGATGGTATCAAGGTGGTAAAGTGGAGTGTAGTCAACATTTTGTGGTATTGTTATCTTCTTCAAGATCGCGCTAGGGTGTTAGTTCTCTTCACTTTCTGTTAGCCATTGCGTTGTTTAGATAATCGCGTAGCGATCTGATATTTTGGATAGGTGGATAGATTTGTACCGAAATACCAATACCAATAGCCTCTTGTTGTGCGAGGTCGCCCGCTCTCTCATTGTCTGAACGTTCCAAATCTTGAAACGTCGTCATGGTATTGTCCAAAAAATGTTTAGAATGAGATGCAGCGACTCTCAACTGGAGGTAGACCACACCCCATTTGGATCCTTGAAGAATCCCAGGGTGCAAGAAGAAGAAACCAGAACTTTGCGCAATCTGGATGCCTCATTAACCCCTTCTATATTTCAACAGAAGTTTTCCAAGAATGACACTTAGCAATTCTGATAATTTTTTTTATAACTCTTTAGTCCTCGTCTGCTCTTGAAGACTTGACGTGAGATACAATGGTTATTGTCAGTGAAATGGCTTACCTCCAAATATAGGTTTTCAAAACATAAATTGTTTGGTTGTTCATTAGGGCGGATGATCGAGAAATGCTTTTTCACGAATTTCTCTTGGGCGCTATGCGGGATTGGTAAAAATAGATGCCAAAACGATGTGGTTAAAATTTCAGGAAAATTGCACTTCATCTTGGGGTCCCCCTCCAGCGCTGAAGTTTCCACTTTTTTAAGCCAAAGAGCATTTTTTCTTAAAATTATCAAAAATAAAAATTTGATCTGATCTTCTTAATTTTTGATTTTATGTGGTCCAGTTAATCACATCTATTTAGATTTTAAATATCAGCTTAATACGATATCGGTAACCTCCAAAAACCAGAGGTGGAAAAGTGTGCTTACATTTTGGAGAAACATGAAAAGCAACTTTTTGCAATTATGTAAAAAAAAACACATTAAAAATGATTTTTTTCTTCCCGACTTGGAAAATAGACTACCCAAGGATTCCAAAACCGTTAAAACCAAAAAACACGAAATTCTTGAACGGCGTGTGGACTAATATCAACTTAAGATATTTTCAAACAATTTATTTTATACATTTTTTTTGCCATATTGTTCTATATTTTAAAAATTTTTAACAAATTATGTCATATTTGCCTATTAAAGATATTCTTATTAAAATTTAAGAGATCATTGTGTGTTTGTTTTTTTACATAATTGCAAAAAGTTGCTTTTCGGGTTTCTCCAAAATGTAAGCATACTTTTCCACCTCTGGTTTTTGGAGGTTACCGATATCGTATTAAGCTGATTTTTAAAATCTAAATAGCTGTCATTAACTAGACCACATAAAATTAAGAAGATCTGATCAAATTTGAATTTTTGACAATTTTTTTAAAAAATGCTCTTTGGCTTAAAAAAGTGGAAACTTCAGCGCTGGAGGGGGACCCCAAGATGAAGTGCCATCTTCCTGAAATTTTAACCACATCGTTTTAGCATCTATTTTTACCAATCCCGCATAGCGCCCAAGCGATATTCGCGAAAAAGCATTTCTCGATCCGCACTATTGTTCATATTATTACTGTAACATTCCCTTAATATTTAAAATATGTGATTGCCAAAAGTTTGTTCCATCAAGTGACAGTGAAATTGTTTAGAAATAAAAGTCTTCATGGTATCTTATATCGAACGAATTGTTATCTCTTGTCTGCTTTCTGTAACAACTCATACTGTTTTTTGGAAATTACTTATTTGAAATCGATACATGTAGACTTTTCAAATAAGAAATTTAGTCACCTAAAACTTAATATATTTAATGTTGAAGTTCCATATGCAAACACTGCGAAATATCTTGGCATGAACCTCGACGCTAAACTGAAATGGAAGGAACACATAAAAAAAAACATACTCAACTTGAGATGAAATACAGAGAACTAAACTACCTTCTTGATTTTAAATCAGATTTATCCTTGCACAATAAGCTAATAATATACAAACAAGTATTAGCTCTCCAGAAATACAACATAAATATCATTCAACGTTTTCAAAATAAAGTTTTACGAAAAATGGTGAACGCTCCATGGTACATAAGGAATACTGACCTTCATCGCGACTTAGGAGTTGATAGTGTGATAACAACTATTAAAAAGTATGCAGTCAATCATCATACAAAGTTACAACGCCACACCAATGAGGAAGCATCTCGCCTTTTCTTTAATCCATCTAACGAAAGAAGATTGGTTCGTACAAAACCCATTGATCTGCTTGGGGTAAATTTGCCTTAGATCATCATTTTTAAATCATATATCAATAGAATAATACTACTAGATAGTTCTCAGTTTGAACTAGTTGTAGTTTTAGTAAACAAAAGATTTGTAATTATTTTACATTCAATTATTTGTTTTAATAAAAAAAAAAAAAAAAACTTATTTGAGTGTGATATAAACCAAATTGTCCTCCTGTAATTCTTCAAATAAAAGATATACATAAATTTACTATAGTAATTCGACAAAGCATTGAGTAAACGAAATAATTCTTTAAGAAAAGTGTATCAGAATCAGAGACTTTTTCTCTGAAACGGTCTGCTGTAGGACTTGTAAATAAGTGGAGATGTCAATACAAAATTTTAAGATTCGGAAAAAATTTCCCCCAAACTTTATTAAATTTTTCTAATATTTTTAAAGTTTTTTAAGTTTTGTAAATTTTTCATCCAGGTACTGTAGAAAAGAGAACAGAGTATGTAGTACATACTATGTACTCATACGTTTATAAAGATTTGCGTTTAGTGTTGTTTTCCTTACGTCTTAAGTATTATTTAGAAGTAAAAACATTTGGCTTTGTTTGTCATTTGACAGCAACCAATCTTCTTCCCATACCCAGTAGAAAAGAAAAAAAAAAACAGCATATCAATTCATCCATTTATAGTATTCTATTCATTCATTTATTCCTTAAAAAAAAAAATAATAGTTGGGTCCCTTCCTTTAATTTTAATACAAATATAGAAGATTTTTTTGTATGACAAACATCCCTCTTTCTTTTTATTTGGATGGTTGGTTGGTCGGTCCGTTGCCGCTGTCGTTGATCGCCTGTGCACTCTTAACGCAATTTCGTTGGTAATAAATCAACCAAAGTCGACATTAAATCTTTCTATTCCTTTTATATCCCACACTACCCCATTGTTAACAAATAAAGAAAATTCATTTGGAAGTATTTTTATATGTTGAAAACAAAAAAAAAAAAAAAACAACAAACTAACAAGGGAAGTCTCCCTATTGTTACCCGCCGATCTTTAAGGAAATAGTTTTATTTTGTAGAGCAGAAAAAATTAAGGGACACGTATTTTTTTTTATCGGCCCAAATTCATATTTAGGCGGTGCACATGAAGGGGGAAGAAACGACATTTTTTTAATTTTTTTTCGATTATCTCTTATTTTATGCAAAGAACCCTAGTCATGTTGTAAAGCAAATAAAAAGTCTTTGAAAACCCTACACTCAAAAAAAAAAAACCTTGTCAAATTACTAGAAAAAGTCTCGTAACCACATTTTACCAATATTTGACAGTTTTCCTTGTTTTTTAACAAAAAATTTTCTATTGAAATTTAAATTTATCAAGGTAATTTTACAAAAAAAATCTAGGTAAGTCACCAGAAATCCTTTTAAGTCTTATCGCAAATTACAAAAAAGCTCGTAATTTTTACTAGAAATTGTCGTAAAATAGGAGGTAGTACAAAATCTAGTAAAGTCTCGAGAAGTCCTTGTTATTTTAATCGCGTCAAAAAAGTTGTTTGAATAAAAAAAACCGTTATCGGACAAGCAAAAAGAGGAATATTTTTTTTTTTTTGCAAAAAAAAGTAAGGGGATAGCTACACTCAAATAATTATGACGGCAGATTCCACTACAATAGACAGTTAAAACTACTGCATTTGTTGTTATTTAGGCGTCCACTAGATTTTACGGTAAAATCAACCAAAAATTGTTGTTGTTTTTAACTATTGATTAACAACTACAAAAATCTTTAAAAAGTTCTTCAAATTACAGTTGTTTTTACTGTAACTCAAATTGTTTGAATTTTTTTATTAACATAAAAAAATTCTAAACGTCAAAAAACGGTTGAAATTATTTGGAAATAATTCCTGCACATCCGTTTTTCTAAAAATTTCTAGAAAATTACAAGTTTTTTTATAGAATAAAACAACTACATAAAACAACTGTTTCTACAATGTAGTAATTTTTGTGTATTTTTTTTAACGACTACAAAAAACAGTTGTTTGAGATTTTACATACAAAAACAACTGAAATTGTAGTTGGAAACAACTACTTACTACACAAATGAATGTCATGTAGTTACTGCAATAATTTTCTAAGTGTACAAAATCATAACAAGTAGAAATGGGCATGTGACTCACACATTAATACAGAATCACGTAAATCACGTAATTTTCCTTTAGAGTGTGAGTCACACGCCCAAGTCTTATAACAAAGTCTCAGATTCTGAGACCTTTTTTCTATAGCAAAAGTCTCCGACTCTTAAAACTTTTTTCAATAGAAAAACTCTTGGAGGCATTTTTCCTATTGACAATTTCTTAGATTTTGAGACCATTTCCAATAGAAACAGTCTCAAGTTCTGAGACCTTTTTCTTATATAGAAGAAATCTGAGATTCTGGCACATTTTTCCTAAAGAAAGAAAAACTCTCAAATTCTGAAATCTTTTTCCTATAGAAAAATTCTTAGATTCTAACACCTGTTTCCTATAGAAAAAGTCTCAGATTCTGAAAAATTATTCCTACAGAAAAGTCTTAGATTCTGAGACATTCTATAGAAAAAGTCTCAGATGCTGAAACATTTTTCAGATAGAAATAGTCTCAGACTTTTAGATAAGTCTCAGATCCTGAGACATTTTTTCTGTAGAAAAAGAGTCAGATTCTGAGACATTTTTCTGCTGAAAAAGTCTCAGATTCTGAGACATTATCCCTATAGAAAATGTCTAAGATTCTGAGACATTTTTTTAGAAAAGTCCAAGATTCTAAGACATTTGTTTATAGAAAAAGTCCCAGATTCTAAAGAAACTAAGATTCTGAGACTTTTTTTCTATAGAAAAAGTCTCAGATTCTGAGACTTTTTTCAATAGAAAAAGTCTCACATTCTGAGACTTTTTTCAATAGAAAAAGTCTCACATTCTGAGCCTTTTTTTTCTATAGAAAAAGTCTCAGATTCTGAGACAATTTTAAAGAAAATGTTTCAGACTCTATAGAAACTCAGATTCTAAGACATTTTTCCAATAGAAAAGGTCTCAGATTATGAGACATTTTTCCTATAGAAAAAAAGTCTCAGATTTTGTGGCAGTTTTCCTGTAGAAAAAGTCTCAGAAGTCAGTTTTTTATACCAAAATTGTCACTTTCACAACAATTTTTCCCAAAGAAAATTTCTCTCTATAATATGAACCAGATTAATAGATATTTTATCACACAAATTTTCAGATTGAATCACATTTTTCTTTAACAATTATCAGATTTTTCCTATAAAAATTTTCAGATCTTTTCTCGGATTTTGTTTCTATAAAAAATTTTGAAAAAATTGTTTCTTCTTTTTATTTCTTTTTCTTCTGTTTTTTTCATTCTTTTCCTTTTTATACCCTCCACTCTGGGACCCCATAAAGTATATATTCATGCTCCTCGATCGATTTTAAGACGATCTAGCGATGCCGGTCCGTCCGTCTGTCTGTTAAAAACACGCTAACTTTTGAAAGACTTTACGAAGGCTCCTGAAGTTGGCATATATGTTGGGCAATTACCTGGTCAGGTTGGTATTGCAATCCACCGAAATCAGTCCAGTGTAGAGATGGGCGCTGGTCACGTGATTTGCGTGATTAACGTGAATCACTCGTGAGTGTGAGTGATTTTCATTTCAATCACGTAATTGCGAGTGAGCGTGATTTGAAAAAAATCTGAGTGAGTGATTAGTGAGTGAGTCATTTATTTTTTGCGTCAGTTTGTGTGATTTGATTTTTTGATTTGCCCATTTTTTTTTTATTTCTTGTAAAGAATTTTTTTTTTTTTGTTAAGAAAATTTTATTGCGTGAGTGGATTTTGCGTGACTCACGCGTGAGCGTGATTTGATCCGGCGTGAGTTACGCTTGAGCGTGATTAATTTTTTATACCCTCCAACCATAGTATGGGGGTATACTCACTTTGTCATTCCGTTTGTTATGCATCGAAATATCGGTCGGGGACCCCATAAAGTATATACAGTCGAACCCGGTTATAACGAACTCCGAGGGACTAGTAAAAATAGTTCGTTATAAGCGAAGTTCGCTATAGGCGGGGTAAATTTTTTAATAACCAAGATTTATTTGCACAAAAATAGATCCAATTTTGTTATATTTGATGTTTTTTCGTAAATAATCTACATATTGAGAAGAAAACATTAAAAATATAAATAAACTTTATCAAAATTATAATATAAACCGAAAATGTTCAACCTTTTGTGAGTTTGATAAACATGATTGCCGCACATTAAAAATTATTTATGGGAGTTCGTTATAAAAAGGTAAATACACATGAAATTGTATTCATGGGACCATAATAAGCAGTTCGTTTTAACCGAGGATTCGTTTTAACCGAGTTCGTTATAAAAGAAGTATTTTGTGTGAAAATTGATACCAAAACGTCGGGACTTAAGAATTAGTTCGTTATAACCGAGAATTCGTTATAACCGAGTTCGTTATAACCGAGTTTGACTGTATATTATTGATCCATGATCGATTCTAAGACATTCTGTGAATGTCCGTCCGTCTGTCCGTCCGTCCGTCTGTCTGTAGATGGCACGATGCAGTCCAAAATAAAAGAGCTAGCCTCCTGCAATTTGGCACGAATATGTCTTATGGTCCAAGGCAGGTTAATTTCGTAAATGGGCAAAATCGGCCCAGGGGGAAAAAAGTTCCCCCTTGAAGAACTAAAGCAACCTCTGAAAAAATACACTTTTTTTACATGTTTTTTTGTATTTTTGTTAAATAAATGAAACATTTGGTATATTTATCGGGATGGGAAGGTGCTCTTAACATCCCCCACTGCCCCGTCACCCCCGTCCCGCAGAAAAAACAAACGCCGCTGACAACTTTCTTTTTATTTTTTTACATTTTGGAGGGTATATAAGATTCGGCATGGTCGAATTTAACACTCTCACTTGTGTATTACTCAAGTGAATAGTGAGTGAGCGTGAGTAACAAAAAAAATGCGTGAGTGATTAGTGAGTGAGTGGAATATTGTTTGCGTGAGTGAGTGTGAGTCAAAATCCACTCACGCGCCATCTATAGTCCAGTAGTTCAAAAGTTATGAGCAAAAGACTGAGTTTCGGCAAAGATTTTTTGTGAATTTACGAGATAAAAAACACCATAATTTTGGAGAGGCAATTCTGAGCTTAGCATATATATTTGTCGTTCCCCTGGCCTGGTTCGTTTTGAATTTCAGTGGTCTAGTGGTTCCAAATTTATTAGCAAAACCGTAAATCTCAGATTAATTTCACCTTAAATTCACGTGTTGAAAACACGTTAAACACACTAAGAAAATTATGTCATTAACTGTTTGTAGGTTATTTTAAAAAGTAATCAGTAAAGTCATTTTAAAAGAAAATTCACTTATTTTATAAAGGATTTAATTTTTTTACTGTTTCTGTAGTTTAAAAAAAATAATTTACTGTATTAAAAACGAATTTTCTGTTACATTTAATTTCGGCAGTAAAAGATTTCTTCTATAGTTTTACTGTTTTTTAATACAAAATAACTGAATATTCACTTGTTTTTTAATGTTTTGGTTAGTCATTAAATTAACATATAAAATTGACTGTAATGTGTTTTTATTTTAAATGAAAAAACAGTGGAATGGTTTTTAAATAAAATTTCATTTGTTTTAAGTGAATATTCAGTAGAATTTACCTACATAATTCTTTGAGTGCATGTTTTAAAAAACATTGGTAAGTCACAAAAATATTTTACAACGTATTTTTGTCACTCAAAAATATTTGTACACTAAAAAAAAACAAATACACTCGAAAGAAAATTTTACACTTAAAAAAAAATTCTACACTCAAAAAAAAATTTAGTAAATTATTTTTTTCCAAATATGTCCAAATGATGTTCTGCAAAGTTGTTAAGCTTAACGCCAGCTACAACTTTGCTGAATATTGCGATATTTGGACATTTAAATGGTCAAAATGTGCCACAAAGGCACAAAAAACTAAATGAGAAAAAAATCTAATTAATTTTTGTTCTGAACAACATATCCATACTTCATGAAGATCGACGGGTGTCACCAGGGAGACTTCCCCTGTAAGTGTGTGCGTAAAGTAGATTTTCCCTTTCTGAATGAAGAATTTTCTATATTTTTTTCTTTCTTCCACAATCTTTTACTTAAAAGATTGTTTCATATTATGTCCCTGTGTGACTTTCTTTTTTTATACAATTCTTAAGGTTTAGTTGACAATTTGCTTAGAAAATAAACACATTGCTTCTTAAAAATAATAATTGTTGGGAAATTTATAAAAGAATATATTTGACTTTAAATTTCTTTAAATAGTGAAAGATATTTAAAAAAAGAAATTTTATAGAAATAAAAATTTTAAAAAAGTGGTAAAATTTTAGTAGGTAATTTACAAATCCCACTTTATCTACTTTTAACCAATAATCCATATACAATAATCCATTTAAAGTAGATTACGGTGTAATTCTAATAGATTGTGTTTTGGGGGCCCCTGTAGGCTAGTTGGTAGCGTGCTAGCCTTTGAAACAGGGGGTCGTGGGTTCGATTCCCACCAAAGCCCTTGGTCGATTTCGCTACAACGAGACGACGGTCATTGTTACCAGTTCTCGGTTAGGTTAAAATTATTTAAAATGAGTTGTAAATAAAAATTGGAAAAATAAATAAAAACTGATCATTGGATCAAATTATTTTATAGATTGTGTTTTAATCGACTTACACAATCTCTCTTACATTCCCGTGACACTTTGACTTTTTTTAATATTTTAAGCAGTATTTTATTCTTATAATGAATTTATAATTTAATATTTGTGTTAAATTCTAAATTTAGCTGATTATAATGATAATTATCATACAAATCGCTTACCTGTGTTATTTACAGTAAAAAAAATATCCCAATTCCCTATTTTTAGAAACTCGCTTAACTTCTTTTTGGTTTTTTGATTTGTTCTTTTTAATTTTTCCATAATATATTTTTGATAATTTATTCCTCTACAATTTATATTAATCTTTTGTCAGCTGATTTTAATGAATTTTTAATTTTGTCTTAAATTAAAAATGCTAATAATCTGTTTATATGTCAACGCTTTGTATTAATTATTCAGAATATTAATATTATATTTAAAAATTTATTCATTTATGAACTCTAATAAAAAAATCTAAAAAATATATGTATTTAAAAAAAAAAAATGTGTCCGTGACACACATTTATGCTATTGGAAAAGTTTCAGAATCTAAGACACTTTTCCTATACAAAAACTGACAGAATCTAGGACATTTTTCCTATACCCGGTGAAATATGTTCATATATGCATATTAGAGCAGCACTTTTTTGTATGACAAATAAGTTTTTCCTTTTTTTTAATGTACCAAAAGTGAGGATTACTTCAAAATCTGATCTAGATCCCACACAGCTATTTTTAGAACCTGATGAAAGATAGTTAAATTCTACATTACTATTTGCAAAAAACTTTTGTTTTGAGTAAATTATTCTACTGACAATGAGTGTGAGCGGACAAAGTTAATTAATACGGTATATTTATGTTCCGAAAAAATTTGGTTGTAAAAATTAATGGGTCTTCTTTTTATTTTTCACTCTAAGGGCGGATTACTCAATGAAAAGTTAGCTGCTAACTGCCGATTTAACGGAGCCTTCCCAGCAGAAATAAATCGAGATTTTGGCGACACAGCATCTATTTATAGCATACCGAAGAGCATCCAAAGAGCGCTCTTGAGGATGCCGTAAAAGTAAGGGGAAAAATTAAAATTTTTTGTTAAAATTTTTATATAAAACTCAAAATATAAAATTATATTTTGATCAAATTTCATACATGCTTTCCTTTTAAATATATTTAACACTTTTTGAACAAAAATCCATGAGCTTTTGACAAAGACACATTTCACGCATTAATAAGCGCTGCAAAGAGTGCTTCAATTATTATAACACCTCACATTTTGAATGAAAAAAAATTGAGTACACCATTTCCACTTTAGTTTCAGAAAATACAAATTATATTACAAAAAATGCCCAATCATATTTTAGAATATCCAATTATATTTAAAAATGTCCAATTATATTTCAAAAATTTCCAATATAATTGAACATTTTTGAAATGTAATTAATTTTTTTTTTGTTTTAAATGGTTATATCTGAAATATAAATGGAAGTTTCTGAAATATAATTTGAAATTTTCGAAATATAATTGGAAATTTTTTAAATATAATTGGATGTCTTAGGAGATATTTCTTCCAAATGCTTGCAGGGAGTCAACTGATTTTCAGAATTAGTCAATTGTATTAAATATTTTCCAATTGTATTCAGAAATAGTCAATTGAATTTCTGATTTTGTAATTTGTATTTCAGAAATAGTCAAATGTGCTTTATCTTTATTCTGCTTAAATCAGTTCTAAAAAGATACATGAATTCGCTGCATCTTTATAGCGATTTTTTTAGCGCTCTAAAGAGATGTGAATTCAGAGCATCTTAAGAGCGCTTTTTCGGTGTATCCAACTGGCGCTCTGAAGTGTGACATCGCCTTAGAGAATCATGCATGAATTCAGCAGGTTTGGATGCGCACCTTGACTCAAGTTTCCTTTTCAAATGCTGCTGCCAGCTCAGCAAAATTTCTGCTGGGTTATGTCAAAATTCGTATGAAAAAGTTAAATTTAACGAAGCATTGAGTAATCCATCCTAAGAGGCACCATGTGAGCAGTAGGAGCTATTTCATAACAAAAAAATTTAATAAATAAAAAATAAAGATAGAGAGCAGGTATATTCTAAGAAAATGTTGGGGAAGAAACATTATATGAGGTCGGTCACACATTTGAGCGGTAGGAACAGATTTTATAAAAATTGCATTTTGTATGGGAGCCCTATTATCGAGCTGAGGTACGGTATATTTAATGTTGGAGGGTAAAAATTAATGGAGTCGGTCTTCTGAAAGTCGTGGAGTGAGGGTTGAAAAAATATTGGGGGTCGGTCACACATTTAACATCTCTAGGAGCATCCTTGGAGCAGATTTTTATATAAAGGTTATCTCTTCTTTTCTAATAAAAAAATATTTTCTATAATATCAAATCAATTTACTGTGCCTCCGGGCAAATTTTGATTCTTCTAAGCCTTAAACTTATGTGGTACAAATTTGAGGCCAATCGGATTTAATCAATCCTTGGCGCCCGACAAAAGTTTTGGAGTTTTGAAAATTAAAAAAAAAATAATAATGTCTTGCGACACAATACACTTATTAATTTTGATGCGTTGAACACGAATATCAAAAAAAAATTAAAATCGGTCGAATGGTTTTCAAGATATTTGCTATTTGAATTTTGTAAAAAAACTGAGGTTTTTTGATTTTTCCATTTTCATTTTGTAAATAGAATTGAGACCATATTTCATAATTCATAATCTTACCCCTTAAAAAAGAGGTGTGAGATTTCATTACACTGTTCGACACCAAAAACCTCCCGGCGAAATGTCGAACAGGTGCTGATAGATTTTGGTCTCCTGATTACAAATCTGACATCCAAATTTTTCTAGACCGTACCGTTTTTATTCGTTGTTAAAAAGTCAAAAAACCCATATTTTAGGACTTTTGTAGGTCTACTGTTAGGTATTATAACGTTGCACACAAGGCCAGCATGATCCAATTCCGGCCAAAAGTCTTTATCGTTGTTGGATCCGTCTGAAAATGTGCTTCTAGAGGAATTCGAGGTCGCTGATTTCAAAATTTAGCTAAAAACCAAAAAAATCAAAATGGCGGATCCAATATGGCGGACAAATTTTTTTTTTTTTAATTTTTTTTGAAAAACAAAATGGCGGACTAAATATTATTCTTAAAGTTTAAAGAATGACCCAACTCCGGCCAAAAGTCTTTATCGTTGTTGGATCCGGCTGAAAATGTGCTTGTAGAGTATTTCGGGGTCGCTGATTTCAAAATTCAACTAAAAAATAAAAAAAAAAAAATGGCGCATCCAATATGGCGGACAAATTTTTTTATTAATTGTCCGATTTAACTCAAATTTTGTTTTAGGGGGGTCTTGGAGTTACTGAATCAGAATTACTGGCGTAATTTTTTAAAAACAAAAAGTTACTGAACTTAAAGATAAGTTCAGGAAACCAGCTCCTATATATGTCCAAAAAATTGGTATAGATACCAATACCAAATTGTGGAGATTGTGGAAATTGAGTTTTTCAAACGCCAATAATTCAGAAACGGTACGCGTTAGAAAAATTTGGATGCCAGATTTGGAATCAAGAGGTCTCAATTATACTAAATCAAGGTCTATTTTGTTAGAGCAGCCTAAGAATACGTTACAGGGGAGACCCAAAAAGTGCCAAACTTGAGTTTTTTTTTTCAATATTCAATCGCGAATACCTTAAACACCCTAAGTGATAGAAAAAGTTGGAATTCAGATTTGGAATCAGGAGGTCAAAATCTATTAAATTCATGTATTCTGATTCATGGCACAGTGGTTTCCCTTATATGGGCAAGCGGTCAAAAATCAATTTCTCCAAAACTAAAAAAACTAGGGTCTTCAAAATTTTTCAGCTCATAGTATGCCCGAAGAACTTAAAGTTTGCAAATTTTTAGGAAAAAATATTAACAACTGTAGCCACAGTAGCCATTTGATCTTTGAAGGGTTAATTGGCTCATAGATCTGTTTTAAGAATTTTTGAAATAAAGTATTTCAATATGAAAATTAGTTTGCTTTAATTTCCATATTGATGTTTTCGAAACTTCTAACACTTTCGTGAAGACAATTAATTATAAGAATTAAAGTTTGACCTTTGTTTTGACCCTTTTCAAAAAGCTACACTTAACCCTTAAACGACCACAGGCAAGTACACTTGCCAACGCGTTTTTGGCGATTATTTTCGTTCAAGTAAAAGATGCGATAAAAGTATTAAGAGATGAATTGTAGAGTATGGTTTCCGCAACAAAAGTCTAGTTTACAGTAAGTTTCCAATTTGATCCACTTACTCACTGTAAGCCCTCAAAGTTTGTAAAATAGTTTTCTCTATTTTAGGGACAAAAGGATATTAAAATAGTTTTCTCTATTTTAGGGACAAAAGGATATTTACTTGTAGAGCAAAATCGGGGGCAAGAGGGGGGTAGAGTTCCAAATTCTTGTAGGGTAACTATTAGTGTCCGACCAAATATGCTGCTTCGGTTTCAGCCAAAAATTACTGTTCGGCCACATTTTTGACCGACTATAGCCGAGTACCAAATAATTGTATTAAATTTGTACTCACGAGTTAAAATCACACTAAACACACTTTGAATCCATTAGTAAGCCTCAAAAACATTTTACAAAGCGTTTTTGCAGCTAAAAAATTTTTTTATTTACAAAAATGTCTGAGAACAGATTTTTTCTCAAAATAAATCATTCTAGACAAAATTTTTATACATTTGTGTATTACGCCAAGTCGTGTTTTACTTTTTTTCTTGTTTTTACTACAAAAATATTTTTTTTTGAATATTCGGCTTCGGCTTGGTTTCGGCCGAATAGTGAAAATTTGGCTGAATATTCGGCTTCGGCAAAAAAATGTGTATTCTGTGGGACACTAGTAACTATTATTGAGTTGCAGATCTTTAAAATCACAGCCAGTAGCAAATAGCTTTGGCCAGAATCGTCAAAGGACAAATTTTTTTTCCATGAAAAATAAGGGGGAAGGAGAGGGGTAGGGGTCCAATTTTTTTGTTTCTAAACTGTTATTATGTCACAGATCACGACCATTAACAAAAACTCAAAATCGCTTCGGCAGAAAATGTATGGTTGTCAAATTGTTAAACCGACAGTCAAATGCCTTAAAATTGTAATATAAAGTTAAGAACAACAGTTTTTTTAAAAAAGTAAGTCAAATACCATAAAATTGCAATATAAAGTTTTAAATAACAACAATTAAAAAAAAATATTTCTCTTTACTCATATTCTTAAAAAGAACTAGTACAAAACAAAATGCAATTTTTCACCATTTTTCGTTGAATGACTATGTAAATCACATCCATATGCGAAAATATGCAAAAACCCGCGGCTACAATATTTTTTAATTTAAAGAGGGTTAAAAAATCTTTAATTTGATGTATAAAAAGTTGTGGGCAGATGAGGGCCATATAACTAAAAGTCTATGTGAAAAAGTAGTTTTTAAAAAAAGTGTGTTTTGAAAAGGGCAAAAAAAGTATTCTTCAGGGATTTTTTAATGGGCTAATATTTTTGCTGCTTTTATTATTTAATTTGGTGGAAAATAGGTTAAAATTTAATGTTTGTAGAGTTTTTGGAAACTTCTGCCACAATATCGCGTATAACTTTTTAGATAAACTTAAGAATTATTTTATGACTATGTAACCACAATATATGCAACAAAACATTCCTCCACTTTCAACGAACACAAACATTAAATATCGTAAAAAAAACAAGAAAATTGGTTAGATTTATAAAGTTTAGAGTGTTATCAATAAATTTAGTGCAATAAAGCTTAGAAAAAAAACATAAATTTTTTTGATTTTTGGCCAATGAGGGAAACCATTGTGCATGGGTGGCATTTTTCAGAGTGCCAAGAAGTTTAAGCTATTTAAAAAAAATCTTCTATCTGTTAAAACAAACTTTGAGAGGTTTGTTGTATTATGGATTATGTGGTTTTAAAATAAATACACTATTTTTAGTAATAAAACAAAATTCAAATATTCAATAAGTCCCCCTGACATGTCTATGACACCAAATAATACAAACAATTAATATTTGACATTTGCAAAAAGAAAGAAAAATAAATAAATAGATAAAAAAAACAATTCATGCTTAACCACACAACATAAAGCTTAACAAATAAATGTTTGCCTCACATTTAAATCCCGGCCACAAAATGCCCACAAGACGTTAAGTAAAGCAAAACTTAAAAAAGAAGATTTTCAGGTTAAGTCGACTTTACGATAAGCTACGCTAAAAATAAAACCTCAGTTGAGCCATATGATAAATCTGCTAATTTGATGAGATGCAGTTTGCTTAATTTGAGCTGGATAATCAAGATTGAATGAGCAGAAAAATCTGTCAAGACACACAGAAAAAAATAAAAAAAAATTTGAGTAAATTTTTAATACTATTGAGTAAAAAATTACTCAATTTTGCACCAGTAAACGATTTAATAGTATTGAGTAAATTTTTAATAAAAAATTATTAAATGCTAACAAAAAAATTTTAGTAAATTTTTAATGGACACAATTAAAAATTAAATAAAAATTTTTTTGATTTTTTTAAGTAACTTTTTAATTGTGTCAAGTAAAAATTTACTCAAAATCTATCAATTTATTTTTTTAAAAAGTTTAAAAAAATTTCTTATTAAAAAAAAAATGTTTTTTCAAACTTTACCAAATATATTTATGTCTTAAAGACATAGGAAAATTTCATAAAGACGATTTCAAACTTTCATATACATATGGGGCATTCCAGGCCAAATCACTCACTTTTAGACCCGACCCCTTTCGATTTATTTTATTTTTGGATATGTTTTAGTACTTATTAAATGAAACTTGGACACCAATTTTCAGCCTTTCATTCCAAGATGGTAATCAATTTTTAAAAATGGCGATTTTTTCAAAAAAATTAAAAAATTTTAATTTTCAATTAATTTTGAAAAGTTAAAAATATAGATATCTTAAAAAAAGTTGGACAACGTTTTGTTGGTATTTAAATGTTGTTTTAAAAAAAATATCAAAAAAAATTATTCGAAGTAATTATCACTTATTTTTTAACGTTTAAATATTAAAATCGACTTTTTGAAAAAGTCCGAAACCTTCGATTTTTCTAAAACCGTACTAATCTAAATAGCGCAACTTTTAAGCCATAATTCGAGATGTGATCGCAATTTGTTCTATTTTTTTTTTTTTTAATTTTCAAAATTGCACTTTTTATTTTTTTTTGACTCTGCTTTATTTTATATGGTGCTCCAAAAAAAAATAAATTGGTAGATACTGACCCTAACATACCCTAGATATATTAATTTCGAGGTAAAATTACGCCTCACAAAAATTAAGAACGATCGGACATGGGTAAGGCGTTCCGCATGGGCCTTGAAGTTTAGAAAACGGATTACAAGGAAAAATATGAATTTTTTTCTGTTTTTTCTATTTTTTTGGTATTTTAAGTTAAGTTTAAATTCAAATAGTTACAGAATTATAATACGGAGTAAAATGCCTCTCTAATAAGGTACCAAAAACTAAAATCGGTTGAAAATCAGCCAAGTTATTACAACTTCCCCAGGCATCTAACGTATGGCAGACCACTTGATTAAGCAATACAATCCAATTTTTGAAATTCATAGAAATTTTCTACTGTAATAACATTTTTGTATTCTTCAAGTTCAAATGTAATTCGATGACAAGTATTTTTCACATTGTGTTTTGCTAACATGTTTTAAATTAATGCTAAAAATGCCCACATTTTCAACACCCTTTTGAAATCTCTATTTTAATTTTTTTTTTTGTTTTAAAATTTGGAAAACCCAAAAAAAATATTACACTGAAACATGAATAATGAAAAAATGTTATTACAGTAGAAAATTTCAATAAATTTAAAAAAAGGGACTCGTATTCTTTAATCAAGTGGTATGACACACGCAAGATGCTTGGGGAAGTTGTAATAACTTGGCTGATTTTCAACCGATTTTAGTTTTTAGTACCTTATTAGAAAGGCATTTTACTCCACGTCATAATTCTGTAATCATTGGAATTAAAACTTAAAATACCAAAAAAAATTGCGAAAACAGAAAAAAATTCATATTTTTCCTTGTAATCCGTTTTCTAAATTTCAAGTCCCATGCGGAACGCCTTACCCATGTCCAATCGTTCTTAATTTTTGTGAGGCGTATTTTTACCTTGAAATTAATATATCTGGGGTAAGTTAGGGTCAATATCTACCAATTTATTTTTTTTGGAGCACCATATAAAATAAATCAGAGTCGAAAAATAAAAGGTACAATTTTAAAAATTAAAAAAAAAATAGAACAAATTGCGATCACATCTCGAGTAATGGCTTAAAAGTTGCGTAATTTGGAGTAGAATTTTTATAGTTTTTTACAAAAAATTAGAAGGTTTCGGACTTTTTCAAAAAGTCGGTTTTAATTTTTAAACGTTAAAAAATAAGTGATAATTACTTCGAATAATTTTTTTAATATTTTTTCTAAAACTACATTTAAATTCCAACACAACGTTGTCCAACTTTTTTTAAAAAATCTATATTTTTTAATGGTCAAAATTAATTAAAAATGTAAATTTTTTAATTTTTTTGAGAAAATCGCCATTTTGAAAAATTGATTACTCAACACCATCTTGGAATAAAAGGCTGAAAATTGGTGCCCAAGTTGCATTAAATAAGTACTTAAACATATCCAAAAATAAAATAAATCGAAAGCGGTCGGGTCTAAAAGTGAGTGATTTGGCTTGGAATGCCCCATATACAAAAAACTATAAACTAAATAAGAATTCAAAACACGAAGAGAATAAAGAAAAAATTATTAAATTTGTATTAAATTACACAGCTCAACAAGAAAATGCTTATAGGATTCTGGTTAGTGACTTGGATAGTGTTTGTTGCACTGATTCCAAATACGGAGCTCAAATTTGTCTATCGCGTCACACAGAAAAAAATATGGAGTAATCACTTGTTTAAATTTAAAAACAAAAATTAAGTAATTTTTTAATTGACGCAATTAAAAATTTACTTAAAAATTTTAAAAACAATTTAAGTAAATAATTTAATAAAAATTTAATTTTTTTTATTTTTTTAAACTCTCATAGTTTTTTGATTCTCGTTTAGTTTATAGTTTTTTGTGTATGTATATGAAAGTTTGTAATCGTCTTTATAAAATTTTCCTATGTTTTTTAAACATAAATATGTTTGGTAAAGTTTCAAAAAACTAGTTTTTTTTTTTTTTTTTGTAAAAAAATTTAAACCTTTTTTAATCTTAAAAAAAAAAATAGATAAATTTTGAGTAAATTTTTAATTGTGTCAATTAAAAATTTACTCAATTTTTTTTTTTTCAAACATTTAAGAAATTCAAATTCAAATGAATTCAAGTATCCGTTTCACTGGTATATGCTATTGAATTACAGTGTTTTTCAAGTATAATTCCAGGCTTGAAAATTGAAAATATGACTGGAATTACGCTTGAATTACACTTGAATTCCAGCAATTTGGCTTATTGGGAAAATTTAGATCTTTAACAAATCGACTGGCAAACATTAGGAAAAACTTAAATGTTGTACCGTCTACAATAAAATTGTTTAGGGTATAAAAACCATATATATTAAAACACATAAGCTGACTTTGCGTTAAACTAAAATCCACAAAAAAATATCACACACAAATCATTTAAAAAAAAAAAAAAAAACAATTTAAACACAAAGAAATTATGCAAAAAAAAGTTTAAGATGCTCGTAATTTCATTAAAAAACAGAAATTCCCACAAAAACGTTAAGAAAGTTGAAACAAGATTTGCAAAATGTCGAAAAAAAACCATGACACATTTTTGCCAAATGTCTGTAATTACGACGAAAACAAATGTTTTTGGAGTTAATCAAAAATGATCATAAAATAAGTGGCAACTCAACAGGGGATATAACATGAATTTAGACAAAAAACACAACACAAATTCATAATCATATATAATTTTATGAGCATTTGAAATTAGTATTTATGTTTTAAAAACGGTAGAATATTTTTTTGTTAAAAAAACATTTTTATTACTTTTATATGTGTTTTTTTTTTGTTTAATTTGGTTATGGTCGTCGACGTATGTGGTTGCCTTAGATTTGTTAGTGGTGCTACAAATTAACACCAAATGTTTCTTGTTAAAATTTTTACGACCGTTTGGTTTTTATTTTAAGTTTTAAAGCCAACTCACTTTTACCCGGATTTAAAATAATTATGGGACAAACATGAAAAAGAGCAACGCAAAACTATGAATTTCATTTTTATGACAAAGATTTTTACAGAAAGATCTTGACAAATGTTTAATTTGAAGACACCAAGCAAAAAATGGTCACACAATTTGGGAGAGCAACAAAAGTAATTGTTTTTTTTTTTTAATTTAATTAGTTTTTATTACCATAAAACATTTTAAAATTTAAGAAATAATAACTTTCAACAAGCCTGGGAAAGATTCATTAATATGTTTTTTTTTTTTTTGTAATAAACTTTTAGGTTTTTTAAACTAGCAGATTATAATCAGCTTGAGATTATTATTTTATTAGAGAAAGGATTTGTATATTTAACATATTTACCGTTCACATATGCACTTTATGTCGCTCTTATAAATTAAGCCCAAATTTAAACTACACTGAAAAAAAAAAATACTTATTTTTAAGCATGTTGTCCTTATTTTAAGAAAAGTCTGGTTTGCGAGGACTCCACAGAAATTATTTCTTATTCCAAGTATTTATTTTTTCAAAAAAAAATAGTAATGCATTTACTTCAATATATCTTAAAAGTTATTAAAATTTAACTTAATATAAGTTAAATTGTTTTCATCCAGAGGAAAAATATTTTTGTAAAATGAGCAAAAATTTCCTTAAACTTACGGAGTATTTGGACTTTATCACTGATTGAAATTTGTACATGACAATAATGAAAATCTACCTTAATGTTATGAAAAATGACGTTAAAAAGGAACCTATGTAGGGTTTCATTAAATTAATGAAATAGGTATCATAAAATGTAATTGCAAGAACAAGTTTCATTAAATTAATGAAAATTGTTCATACAAAATATAAATTGTATTTTATGAAAATGTTTCATTACTTTAATGAAAAAAGTATTTAGTTCATATGAAATACTTTCATTGAATAAATCTTACTTTTTATTTTTGAAATGAAATACTTTTGTTGAATAAATATTTCTTTTATTTTTAAAATAAAATATATGTATGAAATTGTAAAGATCTTTTTATAGAATTAAAAATAATAAAAAATGTTTTCACTTAGTTTCTCGCACAAAATTTTACTCCATCCTTAATTTGTGATACACTGAAAAAAATAGCTTCGTGAAATTAATGGAAATTGACTTAACCTTAATGAAAAATAACTCACGTTTTCAACCGAAGACAGGTATCATTTGATTAATGAAACTGGTGTCATTAAAGTTCCTTTCAATGAAAACTTGCATATAAATAATGAAAATATTCGTAGAACTTGTTTGAAACGTTTTATGAAGTTTTTCATAAAATGTATGAAAATATCCATTGATTAAATGTGGAATAGTAGTTGGTAATGAGCGTATGATAATTGCTTTTTACAAGTAACTAGTTGCTAACTTTATTAAGGTTTTGATATGGGAATTACGATAAATTCATTTTGGTTAAAGTTATCAAAATTTCCATAGAAAGCCCCTAATCAAGTTAGGAACAAGTTACCTAAAAACAGCACGTATCATACTCCATAAGTGAAAATTTGCATTAATAACTATTTTGGTAAGTCACATGTAACCATCGCTGTAACCGTCACTGAAATTTTATTTAGGGGCATGTCACAGACTCAATTCTGATCGGATTTGAAAAAAAGTTGTTACTCGTAAAACGCAAAACAATTTTTTTTTCGGAATGAAATCGCTTTTAAAAATCAAAGTGGAATTGAATTGCTAAAAGTGGTTTCATTCCGAAAAAAGTATTTGCTTTGCGTTTTACGAGTGAACCACTTATTCCACTTCCGAACGGAATTGAGTCTGTGACATGACCCTTAATTGCACACTTTTTATGGTTTTCAACTAGTTTTTACACACAACAAAATTTTACTCCAAACTTAAATTGCTCTGAATTGCCATTTAAGGTAAACTATAAAAGACAAAAACGCGATGACTTTAAAAACACGTGCTGCCAAAACGTAGATACAACGTAGCAATGGAACAACACAAATTACCCTACATTTCATCACAAAATTTTAATGACTTAAAAAACTATTTTTCTGTTGCAAAATTTATTATATTTTATAAGAAACAGTCAAAAGAAACACTTATACGGAACTTTTCACTTGTAATTTCAATTAGATATAACCAGCATATCACACACACAAGTTTCAATAACAAAGCAAAAGAATATAAAATTATTTTATTTTATTAGAAAAAAGTTAACACACATGTAAAAATTACAATTAGACTAAACACGCATGGCGTAATAAAACGTCGTATGTTTTTGTTCTGTTTTCTTTCTCTTATTCGCAACGCAGAGTTGTATTTAGTTCTAAAAAATCTTATGATATTTTTTAATGAAATTATGAAATCGAATGAAACAAGTTTCATAAAATTTGTTCATAACATGCATGAAATTTCAATCAGCTTATGAATTCCTTCATTTAAGTAATGAAAACGAAATAACGAATCCGTTTCATTAATATCAGGAAGGTTATTTTTTTCAGTGTACATAATTAATTAATTAATTAATTAATTAATCCTTCGTTGATAAATAGCACTAAAAAACGTCAACGAAGTAAAATAATAAAATAATGGCTATTAAACACAGCTTCAAAAATAATTCGCCAGATCAATAACAGATGGCGATGCAACAACTGTACTCAAAATTATCAACACGCGCAATTACAGTGTTGCCATACTGAAGCCCTTCTATCTTTCAAATCTTTCATCTCTCTTCTATCCCCTTTCCTAAAGAAACATCACGGTTACAGTAGTAATTGATAGGCAGCATTGCCTGAGTGTTGTTTCTTTTTTAAAAAAAAAAAAAAAAAAAAAAAAAAATTTAGTTTTTATTTAAAATTTCGTAAAAAAATCTGAAAAAATCACAAAATAACCAAGTTAAAAAACACTTTCACATATTTTTTATTTTATCTATAGATTTCACTCAGTTTTCTCACACACAATTTTACTATAACGTTTACCCCGAAATAATTTAAAACAACGTGAGTTTAATAAATACTACTACTTATAATTAATCAACAACATTTCATTTTAAATTTCGTAAAAAAATCTTAGAAAAAAATCACGCTCTGATCAGCTGTTTTTTGCGCGCGTAAACTAACAGACTAAACAGACGCGACACGACAAGTGTCAAAAAACAGAAAATTTTCTAAACAAAACTTAATGAAATTTTTTAATGAAACTACGAAATCTAATGAATCAAAATTAATGAATATCTTGCACAATATGTATGAAATTTCACTCAGCATATGAAAAATTTCATTGTTGCAATGAACCAACGATAATGAATTCCATTCATTAGTGATATGAATCGTTTTTCTATCAGTGTAAGTGCTTAAGCTCGTTCCAAGATTTATTAGCTCTGATGGCTTCACTTTCCAGCTGCCGACGCCATGTATGTGATGGACGGCCTCTCGAAATTTTTTTCTTTTAAGTAAAACAAAATTTTTTAATAAAGGCTTTTTTTCTTAAATGCAATCAATTCGCCATAAATGTAAAGAATATTTAATTTAATTTAAAAAAAAACAAATTAAGGAAAACTCTTGTGCTTTTTTAAGTATTTGCATGTACTATATTCAAGTTTATTTTCTTTGTTTTAAGTAAAACCACCTTATATTAAGATAAGTTGAAGTAAATTCAAAAAAAATGGTTACTTAAATTAATAACAGCATTTATTTAATTTCAGTATAGTCATTTTTTTCAGTGTGGAACACTCAAAAAAACAAAACCTTGTCAAATTACTAATATAATAATTTTCGATCGAAATTTAATTTTTAAAAAAATCTAGTATATTTACAAGTATTCCTTGTAAGTTTTATTTCGTCAAAAAAGTTGTAAATTTTCAAATTTATTAGTAAAAATCTTGTAAAATTACAAAAAAGCTCGTAATTTTTACTAGGAATTCTCGTCAAATAGGAGGTAGCAATAAATTTAGTAAAGTGACGAAACCTCCTTGTAAGTTTTATCGCGTCAAAAAAATTGTAAATTTACAATTTTTTTGGTAAAAAGCTTGTAAAATTACAAAATTATTGGTAAAAGGCTTGAAAAATAACATTGAATTCTTGTCAAATAGTTACAAACTTTTCTTGTAATTTTACAAGTTATTTTTTTGATTGTAAAAATTTTTAGTTTTTTTAATTTTCAAGCTTTTTTTACAAGGAGTTTTTCTGAATTTACTAGATTTTTTGTAAAGTTATCTTGAAAATTTGTAAAATTACAAAAGAAAAAATTGTAAAATTACAAAAAAATATTGTAAATTTCAATAAAAAAAATTTTTGTTAAAAAACAAGAAAACGGTCATAAATTGGTAAAATGGGATTTCGAGACTTAACTAATAATTTCACAAGGTTTTTTCTGTGAATAAGAATTTTTTATTTATGTTAAAGAATTCCATTTTAAGAAAACTATGAAGTATTTATAAGTATATGAACTTCATTTTTTTCTTTATAGTTAGGAAATTTACCAATTTTTAAGTTGAATTTACCTACATTTTAGGAAAATTCATGAACAATTTGCTAAGAAATTTTTTCCTAAAATTTAGTTATGTTTTTTTTTTTACAGAAGACGTATTCGTGTTATTTCAGCTCTTTTGGTTTGAACTACATCGTATTATCCACAAACAGACGGAAATTGTTAAAATGTCTTAGATTCGATCAAAAATCAAATACATATACATTTTATGTGGTTCTTAATAGAGATGGGCGCGTGAGTGGATTTTGACTCACACTCACTCACGCTCACGCAAAAAATAATCGAATCACTCACGCAATTTTTTTTTTTACTCACGCTCACTCACATTCACGTGAGTAATAAAAAACTTACTCACGCTCACGCGTGACTCACGCCAGATTCAATCACGCTCACGCGTGAGTCACGCAAAATCTACTCTCGCAATAAAATTTTCTTACCAAAAAGAAAAAAAAATCCAAAAAAAATTTTTTTTACAAAAAATTAAAAAAAAATGGGCAAATCAATAAATCTAATCACGCAAACTCACGCAAAAAATAAATGACTCACTCACTAATCACTCACTCAGATTTTTTTTCAACTCACAATCACGTGATTGAAATGAAAATCACTCACACTCACGCGTGATTCACGCGTGATTCACGTGAATCACGCAAATCACGTGACCAGCGTCCATCTCTAGTTCTTAACCCTTTAACGACCACAAGCAATTATATTAACCAGAGGGTTTTTGGTGAGTATTTTTGTTCTGGTAAAAGATATGGTAAATGTGCAAAAAGATGAAGTGTAGAGTAGACTTAGGGCAACAAAAGTCTAGTCCTCAGAAAGTCTCTAACTGCATCCGCTTACTCACTGTAAGTCCTCAAAGTTTGTGAAATAAAAATCTTTATTTTAGGGACAAAAAGACCTTTATTTATCGCGAGAAATAAGGGGCAGAAAGGCGGTTTAGAGCTCCATATTCTTGAAGAATAACTATTATTGAGTTGAACATATGAAAAATCACAACGGTTAGAAAATTTTTCAGCCAGGACTGCGTTATTGTCATATTGCAAATTTTTCCCCAAGAATAATAAGGGGGAAGGACGGGTGTTAGGGGTCCATTTTTTTTTAAATAACTACTATTTGGTCAAAGATCACAAAAATGTAAATAAAATTAAAATCGCTTCAGCCGAAAATGTATGGTCGTCAAAGGCTTTACCGATATTTCGACATTCCGATGCAATGATCAAGTGAGGGTTGAAAGGGGTTTGCTGAAAACAGCACAGTTCAGCAAAATTTAGGAAAATTAAGAAAATATTTGAAATATTCAAACAATTAAAAAAGTGCAAATTAAATATTTAGAAGTTGGTGAACTATTGTTACAATAAAAATTTCTTGAAAACTGTATAAGAGGCGTATACTTAATTTTCCAATTGCCTTTAAATATCAATCATACGCAACGGTGAACAGTGGTTTATTATTAATAATTCGGCCATTCAGTAAATGCTGCACCGATTGCACGAAATACAGGTTGTAGCTAAGGTAATTTCGAGCTAAAGTTTGGCTGCTGGACCCCACATGTTCAATAAGGGCACCACCAGGGTCCCCTAAGTAGGACATATTTAGTATACAAAACAAGTTAAATGCTTTAATAAAAACTAGCACTAAACAAAAAATACCTTGACTGTGTTGTTATGGAAAATGTCAACTTTCTTTTGCTTTTGGTTTCAATCCATTCCAATTTGGAAAGTTCGATTTTGTATCACTGTGTTATCAGTCAAAATTTCATTTAAGTTAAAGTTTAAGAGATTTATTTTATGCTAAAATCTAATATTTCTTAATCAATTAATATGTTAAATATTTCAAATGCATATTTCAATTATAACATTAAGATATTCAATACTTCAATAAATCTTTTAAAACAAAATATTTTATTTTGTTTTACAAATAACAAACTAACAATAAGTGAGTAACATATCAATTTATGTTTCATATAATATAACACATACTTAATCATTTTGTATGTGTGGTTTTGGTATTAGTGAGTGTCTATGTCTATGTGTGTGTTCACTATTTCATTGAAATATGGCAACATTGAATGAATGAAACTTCAATATCTAAACAAATCGCCAATGTTGGCAATAATTTATAAAACTGTTTATTACAAACGATAGAGAGACGACCGACCATGTATTGAAAGTACATACACCACAAAAAGTAAATTTTACGTATACAATAATAAAATTCAGGAAATAATTTTTCAAAACTTTGGCGCCAGCCATTAAAAAAAAAATAATGCGTTTGTTAAATAAATATAATTTTTATATCATTCTTTCGTTTTTTTTTTTTTTTCAAATATTTCTTAAGGTGTCAAAATTTTTGTTAAAGTTGTAAATTAAACAATAACAAATTCTTGTCGATAAATTTTAAAAAAGAATTTAAATTGAACTTTTATTCAAACAATTAAATTCATATTATAAATTTTAAATATTATTAATTATGACACATGGTTGCCATATTTTATTAAAATAATATTTGTATAAATGCAACCCCTCTTTAAATTATTTCCAAGATAATCATCATCATCATCATGCTCTAAATAAACAAAACGAAGGAAAATGAAATGAAAAAACATGAAATACTAAACAAACAAATTAAATATTTATAAAAATACACTTGTATTGCCATTGCAGAAGCTAGTAACTGTCAAAAAGTGACATTTCCCACATCACATCAACAATCAAAAAATAACAGCAGCAGCAGCAAAAGGCAACACTACAAAATGAAGAAAACCCCTCATATTGAAATTTTTTGTAAAAAAAAATTAAAAAACAAACATACAAGATGTTAAAAGGACAGACAGACAAAAGATGTTGTTGCAAAGAGTCGAGAGAATGAAAATGAAAAATACATGAATTCAACATTAATTCGCAGTCAAATAGGTTGAATATTTCATGCACAAATGTCGTCATTGTCAAATGTCAACATATGAAGACTAAAGTTAAGGAAAAAACATACAACCAACCAAAAAAAACTGGCAACATTCTTTTTTTATTATAAAACCAGCAAAGAACAATAATATTATGTAGATATTGTATTAAAAAAAAAAAATTCACAAATTTATGTATGGAGGAACTCTTGGATTTTAAATCAGAATTTATAAAAAAAAGGAAAATTAAAAAAATGGTCTCCAGGACCCTTTTTATAACCACTTATCCTTACTACCAAATCGAATGTAGAGTAAGGATGGTTGAATGTTTCCAGAGAGTGTGAGTGTGAATTGATAGAAATGAATTAACGCATTAAATAATAAAATGTATGCAGAATGAATATATTGGTTAAAGGAAAAAGTTATTTCTTTGATTAAACTTAACACCAAATGGTGTTAAAAATTAATTTGACGGGATAAACTGACAAGGAAGATGTTTCACAGGACACCCACACTTGAATATTGGAATGAAGGGAGAAAAATAAAAGTTACTTGTTTTTTTTTTAGCTTCCCATTCTGAAATTTAACAAGAAGAAAAATGAAATTCGACTTGGCCGAATATATGATACCTTACGTGAAAAAATGACAATTTTGATTAGAAATATTTTATTTTATGTAAAAAAACTTTTTTTTAGTAATTTAAAAAAAAAATTACTAATTTTCAACACCGGAATTTAAGGTAAAACTAATCTGAAGTTCACGATTTTGCTAATAACATTTGAACCACTGAACCGATTTGGCTGAAATATAATACATACTAAGACAGGGGACGACAAATATATATGCCAAGCTTCAGCATCCTTAGAATTGCCTTTCGAAAGTGTTTTTTATCTCGTAAATTCACGAAAACCCCGTGCCGAAATTAAGTCTTTTGCTCATAACTTTTGAACCACTGGACCGATTTCCCTGTATTGCAATACCAAGCTGACCAGGTAAATGCCCAACATAGATGCCAAACTTCAGGAGCCTCCGTAAAGTCTTTCAAAAGTAGCGTGTTTTCAAACAGACGGACGGACATCACTAGATCGTCTTAAAATCGATCAAGGATCATGAATATATATACCTTATAGGGACCTAGACCAATATTTCGAGGTGATACAAACGGAATGACAAACTTATATATACCATTTATCACTAGAGGAAGGTATAAAAATTGGTTGCCACCTTATGAAAAATTATGGGCTCTGGGGAAAATCCGTATAAAATCCGAACTAGCAAGAATTTCGCCAAACGCAAAAACACGGGGCAGCTTAATTTTAATAGAGATTATTATATATGATTTTGGGGTTCCGAATTCGAACACGACCGATACTCCAATGGATTGGCCCTTAAAAAAACCATTTGATCTGTATTAAATGTTCACATAGTTTGTTAAGAAGAAATAGGAAAAATCCCCCAAAAAACAAAATAATCCCGTTTTTTCCCCTCCCGCTAAATGTGAGATCGGGTTGCTAAAAGAAACAGGTGACTTTTATGTTGCCCCCTCTTTCCTATACGCAAGTTTCAGGATAATCGGTGGGAGCCCTGTGAAAGACCTTCCTTGTGAGTCACAATTGCTTTGTCAACCCATCAAAATTTTTGGGAATCATTTTAGACAGTATATGAAAGAAGCAAAGCACGGATTAGAGGATCAAGAAAGCATACAACGCTTTCTAAGCATACAAGAAAATATATGGCGCAACTTGGGGACTGGAACCGGCTACAATCTAAAGAAAACTAACTATTTACTTTCACATACAAGAAGGAACTGCCGTACTCTTACTGGAGTGATTACCGGGCCTAATAGGTTATCATAGAAAAAAAAATTAATCTTATTTTATATGGCAGCTGGTGCGATCAACCTAATACTGAGGAAACGGTTGACCATATTATTTGACACTGTCCTGCTTTGGCCAGAACCCGCATGCACATATTCGGCAGACTTGCCTTCGAGAGCTTGGAAACGATATTGAAAGTCGACTAACTCGTTTTAGCAGCGTCGTTGAGGAATTATGTGGTTTTGCTATGGACCAAGCGGTCAATGTGAGGAGTCTTTCACTAAGGACCAAGCGGTCAATGTAAGGAGTCTTTGACTCCAATACCTCTAACATAACCTGAGGAGTGTTGTCTACTCCTCTAATGTTATTAAGCATTCGCAGAGGGTAGGAGTACTTAAGAATGTCTGATATTGGTTCTGAAATCCGCGGCATTTATAAGTATTTTTCATATATGGTTTTGAATTGGGAAAAGTGTGAAAGAAAAATTTCTACTACATATGTGGACTCTGGTACCGTGACATAGTCCCCATGGACGTTATTCACATTTCCGTTATGGGAATTATGAATTCACTCTTAGTACTCATAAAGCTGGTGGGGACTTTAACCGAAAAAATGTTGGACATTATCCCAATAAAAACAGGATATAATTTCCAGAAATTACGGAATTCCCCATTAAAGGGATTGTGCATTGAAGACAAAAAAAAACATTGCAGAGTTAACAACTTCGGCTTCATAAAGGAATTGTCAGTAAAGGTCTGCTTAGGCTTGTTGAGTCCACATATTGTCTTTATGCCGGTCTGATCCACTTGGTATCCCGATCTGGTTTACTTGATATTCCGATCTGGTCTACTTGCTATCCCGATCCGGTTTACTTGGTATCGGACGGACGGACATCGCTAAATCGACTCAAAAAGTGATTCTGAGTCGATCGGTATACGTGAAGGTAGGTCTGGGACCAATATTTTGGGTAGTTACAAACTCATTATACCCTGTACCACAGAGTGGTGTAGGGTATAAATATTTGTTATCGATAACTATGAATTTTCTATAAAAAATTTTCTGTTATCGATTTATCGATTACTACAGAATTTTCTGTTATCGTTAACTACAGAATTTTCTGTTATGGATAACTACAGAATTTTCGATATAAAATTTTCTGTTATCGATACATTGGTAACTATTGAATTTTCTATAGAAAAATTTCTGTTTTCGATAAATCAATAACTACAGAATTTTCTTTAAAAATTTAAATTTATTGAAAACTATTGAATTTTCAATACATAATTTGTCTGTTATCGATATACAATAACTATGGAATTCTCTACAGAAAATTTTCTGTTATCGATAACTGTAGAATTTTCTATAGAATATTTTTTTTTATTGAAAACTTTAAAATTTCTTAAAGATTTATGATATTGATGTGTCGATAACTATAAAATTTTCTATAATTGAACAATATAATTTTCTGTTATCGATATATCGATAACTATAGAATTTTGTATTACAAATTTTCTGTCATTGATATATTAGAGAATATTTATTTTCTTTAGAATATTTTTTGTTATCGATTTATTTGTAACCAAAGAATTTTCTATAGAAAATTTTCCGATATCGATATCTATAGCGTTTTTTATGGAAAACTTTCTTTTCTATAGGTACATTTATAACTTTTAAATATTCAGAGAATTTTCTATAAAAAAATTTTGTTATCGACTATAAAAATGTCTACAGAAAATGTTCTGTTATCGATAACTACAAAATTTGCTATAGAAAGTTTTCTGTTATTTTAAAATCGATAACTACAGAATTTTTTATAAAAAAATTTCTGTTAGTGATATATCAAAAACTATAGAATTTTCTATAGAAAATTTTCAGTTATCGATACACTGATAACAATAGAAATTTTTATAGAAAATTTATATATTAATAACTTTAGAATTTTCTAAAGATCGTCGTTCTACTATCGATATTCTATAGAACGCTTAATGTTCTTGATATATCGATGACTGTAACATTTTTTAATAGAAAATTTTCTGTTATCGATACATCAATAACAACAGAAATTTCTGCTGTCCATAACTAAAGAATTTTTTCTATAGAAAATATTTGTTATCGATATCTATGCATTTTCTATATAAAATTTTCTGCAATAGACATATCAACAACTATGGAATTTCCTGCTGTCGTTATCTGCAGAATTTTCTATAGAAAGTTTTCTGTTATCAATATTTCGATAACTTTAGATTTTCTATTGAAAATTTTCTGTTATGGATATATCGATAACTACAGAATTTTCTATAATAAATTTTCCATTTTCGATATAACGGTAACTATTGAATTTTCTTTAGAAAATTTTCTGATATCGAACTATAGAATTTTCTATAGAAAATTATCGATACACCGATAGCTATGTTCGTTATCGATAGATCGATAACTACAGAGTTTTCGATAGAACAGATTTTTTATAATATTTCGACAGCTTTAGAATTTTCTAAAGAAAATTTCCTGTTATCGATGTATCGATAACTATAAAACTTTCTAGAGAAAATTTTCCGTTAAAGATATATCGTTAACAACAGAAATTTCTATAGAAAATTTTCTGTTATCGATACTCATAGAATTTTCTGTTATCGATATATCGATACTCATAGAATTTTCTGTTGTCGATATATCGACAGCAGTTGTCTATATATCCATAAGGGCGCGTTCACACGAGAAAGAAATCGCGACAGAAAAATTGAAAATTTGTCAACTCTAGCATTTTTAAATATCATCTCATTTTCTGTTACATTTTTTCGGTGACTATAGAATTTTCTATAGAAAATTTATTTTTATTGATATATAGATAACTATAGAGTTTTCTATAGATTTTTTTCTGTTATCGGCATATTGAAAATTGTCGATAGATTGATAACTATGGAATTTTCTAAAGAAAATGTTCTGTTATCAATATATCGATAACTATAGAATTTTCTATTAAAAATTTTCTGTTATCGATAACTATAGAACTTACTATAGAAAATGTTCTTTTAACGATACATCAATAACTATAGAATTTTTTATAGAAAATTTTATGTTATCGATAACTATAGAATTTTTATAAAAAAGTGTTCTGTTATCGATATATCGATAACTATCGAATTTTTTTCTCTTATTGATATATCGATAACTATAGAATTTTCTATATATTTTGTCTCTTATCGATAAATAGATAACTATAGAACTTTCTATAGAAAATTTTTTCAAGAGAAGATTATTGATATATCGATAGCTACAGAATTTTTTTATAGATCATTTTTTGGTATCGATACATTGATAACTATAAAATTTTCTAAAGGAAATTTTTTGTTATCGATAGATCGATAACAATAGAATTTTCTATAGAAAATTTTCTGTTAACAATATATCGAAAACTATAGAATTTCCTTTAGAAAATTATTCATTATCAATATACCCTAGTAAAAATATTATGCAAATATTACTAAATAGATGTAATTTGATCCACAAAATGGTTGTATCAAATAATATCTAATTGTATTACTATAGATCAAAAAATATAAAAATTGATACAATTTGATCCTGAATTTGGTCAAATCTAATTATACCAAATTGATCGTATAATATCTATTTTTATACAATTTGATAAGCAAAACCAAAATACGAATCTAATCATATATGGAGCAATATCTAATCATATAAAGTGGATAAACCGTATCAAAATGATAGATATAATTTTATATAAATTTATACGGAAGCATATTAAATCATAAAAGATTGTATCAAATTATATATGAAGGGCTTATTGTAAAAATTCGATAAGCAACATTTCATTTTATGGTGGTTTTTGCCTTAAAACTTTTGAAGTAATGTAGAAAATAAAACTTTCGCAGAACTTTCATTCTCAAGATACTTATAGAAGAATTCCAAAATTTTTGACTACAAAAAAACACTTTTTCGGCCTTTCCTATTTTAATTGTCTTAAAAATTGGTATGTACGTTCTTCTGATTTTTGTTGAATTTCGGTTTTTGTTATTTAGTAAAAATTGTGAATGGTTCGCGTTTTATCGCTGTTCAAAGCTGGTGTTTTGCAACAATTGTATGATAAATACACAATGTTTAAATGATCATATCTTTGGAACGCATCATCCGATTGCCACGAAATAAAGCGCAAAATAATGGTTATGTCCTGTACTTAAAGCAGAATTTTGAAAAAGGATAGGATGCTTTGCAAAAAGGATATTGAATTTAAAAAAATATCCTTAATTTGCAAATATCTCAAAATGCGTATCTTTAATTTTCCTATATTTTTTTGCACATATAGCCCAAAATGTACTTAACAACATATGCAAATCCCAAATTGGGGTGATAAGCGGTTTGTTTATAAACGTGGTTACATGAAACGACTTATTGATTTTTGTTAATAATTCTTGTTTACAAATGAAAAACAATTTCTGCGCACAAACCGCGAATAATTTTTTTGTATGTATTTTGGATCGCTAAACTCAAAAATTTCATTAAAGCGACATTTCGCGAATACATTTTTGTTTAATCAATTTTTTAGCGTTTTTTTGAGGTATTTTTACTATTTTGCTTATATCTTAAGTTCTGTTTATCTGATGTTCTCGCAATAAAAACCAAACTAAAGACAATCAAATTTCCAACAAATCCTACATTCATCATTTTTTCATCAGTTCATAGCTTTACGCGCAAACAAATTTTTTAGCGTTATTTGGAGGTATTTTGACAATTTTTCTTATATCTTGAGTTACGTTTATCTGATCCTTCCGAAATAAGAATCAAATTAAAGACAATCAAATTTCCAACAAATCCTACATTCATCATTTATCAGTTCAAAGCTTTCCGTTCAATAGGCAAACATATGACTAAAATAAGTTTTTTGATTAACAAATCATTTAAAAAAAAGTTTAAGAAATAGAAATCTTTGCAATTAATTACATCTTTTTATTTATCTGCAAAGCCTGAACATTTAGAAATATAATTAAGTTGATTTGATGAAAATCTATAGGTTTACTCCGAAGTTATCACAAATTTTATGAATATACATGATAAAATACAAAAAAAAAATGATAATTTTTTACAATTTCTGTTTATAAAATTTTTAAAAAATGAGCTTTGTTAATAAAAAATAGTTTTTCCTTGTTTGCCTATTGCGCGTAAAGTTATGAACTGATATAAAAATAATGAATGAAGGATTTGTTGGAAATTTGATTGTCTTTAATTTGGTTCTTATTGCGAATAGATCAGATGAACGGCACTCAAGATATAAGAAAAATAGTCAAAATACCTCCAAATAACGCTAAAAAAATTATTTGCGCGTAAAGATATGAACTGATGAAAAAATAATGAATGTAGGATTTGTTGGAAATTTAATTATCTTTAGTTTGGTTTTTATTGCGAGAAGATCAGATAAACAGAACTTAAGATATAACCAAAATAGTTAAAATACCTCCAAAAAACGCTAAAAAATTCATTTGACAAAAATGTATTCGCGAAATGTTGTTTTAATGAAATTTTTGAGTTTAGCGATCAAAAATACATATAAAAAAATTATTCGCGGTTAGTGCGCAGAAATTGTTTTTCATTTGTAAACGAGAGTTATTAACAAAAATCAATAAGGCGTTTCATGAAACCGCGTTTACAATTAAACCGCTTATCACCCCAATTTGGGATTTGCATATGTTGTTAAGTACATTTTGGGCTATATGTGCAAAAAAATAAAGGAAAATTAAAGATACGCATTTTGAGATATTTGCAAATCAAGGACATTTTTTTAATTTCAATATCCTTTTTGCTAAGCATCCTATCCTTTTTCAAAATTCTGTTTTAAGTACAGGACATAACCATTATTTTGCGCTTTATTTCGTGATAATCGGATGATGCGTTCCAAAGATACGATCATTTAAACATTATGTATTTCTCATAAAATTGTTGTAAAATACCAACTTTGAACAGCGATAAAACGCGAACCATTCACAATTTCGACTAAATAACAAAAACCGAAATTCAATAAAAATCAGAAGAACGGATATGTTAATTTTTGGACAAATTGAACCACCATCGGCTGATTGCCTGTGCTATTTTAAATGGAACCAGTCTATACAAAGGGCATAAGCAAGACTTCTGCCGAAAATCTGCCAATGGAACATCAGTAGAAGGCAAAAAACACCAACAAATAAAATGTTGCTTATCAAGTTTTTGCAGTAAGCCCTTCATATGATTATATCAGAAATTTTTTTCGGGTATTGATAACCTAGAAGTTTTTTTGTTATCGATACATTAATAACTATAAAATTTCTAAAGGAAATTTTTTGTTATCGATAAATCGATGACTATAGAAAAATTTCTTTTTGCGATTAATTAATAACTAAAAATTTTCTGTTATCGATTTATTGCTAAATATAAAATATAAAATATCCTATAGCACTTTTTCTGTTATCGATAACTACAGAATTAACGTGTGAATTTGGTTTAAATACAAAAAAAAATTGTTGAAAAAATCACATCTCCCAGCAAGCAGAAAATATAACATTTCCTGTTTTTAACTTCGATTTAAGTCAACATTATAATGATTTCTTTACAAATCACATAAAAACAAACTTTAAACAAAAATTAGGTTAACAGGAGACGTATTACATAAAAATTAAATACAAAAAATAAACATCACGTACATTAAAAACATGGAAACTCTTTCAAAAAATACTTTTATAAAACTTTTGTGATTTGAACTCTTAAACCCCCTCAGACTCCTGATAACTGTTAATAATGTCCACGAACAAAACGAATTCAAATGGAAGAAAAAAATAAAATCTCACATACAAATCACAAAGAATAACAAACAATTTAGCAAACAAAAACTAATAATTGTCAAAAAGTCAATTTCACTTTCAACTAAACATGAAAAATAACAAAAAAATACCAAAAAGGGATAAAAAGAAAATAACGAGAAAAATCTAAAATTCATACAACAGCTGAGTTGTTGATTATCATGACAAAAAGGACATACACAGTGGATGTTTAAACAATACGCTAACGATTATTATGATGATGATGATGAGAATGACAATGATGAGCTAAGCACAGATGATGAATTTCTAGAATTTTGACAAAAAGTCAACCACCAAATAAAACAGGAAAAAAAGGATAAATGTCATATTTGTTGCAATTTGTTTAAAAAAAGAAATCTAAAACAGCAACAACAAAAATAAGGACCTTTTAGTTATGAAACGAAATAATTAAACATACAATAATGAAGGGAGTTTGGTGAATGTACTCAAATGTGATATGTGAACAAAGTCCTGTTTTATTTTAATCGTATACATAGAGATATTTTTGCTTTTTTCAGTTGTATGTGTGTGAAAAGATCTGTCACTTTTGGTCTGTCAGCAATTAACACACTATTCATCAGGGTTTTACTTTGACTCTTTGGCTAAAAAAAAAAACTATGTGACACACATGACTGATCCTTTGTTTAAATGCAAAAGCACATAAAACTAAAATGAAAAAAGGATATGCGAGTAAAATCTAATTTTCACACAAAAACCGGATTAGCTAAATGTAATCTTTTTAGACAGAATTTATAAAAAGAGACTTATAAAAGGTTAACTTTGTCTCAAACATGCGATAGTTATCGATATATCAATAATAGAAAAATTTCTTTTGCAAATTCTGTTGTTATCGATAACAGAAAATTTTCTTTAGCAAATTCTGTAGTTATTGATATTGATTGATCACTAACATAAGTTTTTTTAAAGAAAATTCTATAGTTAAATTTTCTATAGAAAAGTTATCGATAACAGAAAATTTTCTTTAAAAAATTTTATAGTTAGAGATAAGTGAAATTTTATATAGAAATTTCTACAGTTATCGATTGCTGTAGAATTGCGTCAAAAAATATTGGAATATTTCTTTAGAAAATTATTTATTTGTCGAAATATTCATAATTAAGTTATCGATAACTGGTAATTTTCTATAGGAGCCTCTATATTTATCGATATTACGATAACAGACAATTTATTCAAAATTTTATAGTTATCGCTATATCGATGACATAACATTTTCTATAGCAAATGCTTAATATAGTTATCGAAAAAAGAAAATTTTCCAAAGAAAATTATATAGTTAGGAGATTCTGTTGATATCAATTTACCGATAATAGAAAATTTTTAAAGGAAATTCAATTGCACTCGATATATTTTAAAGAAGCCGAAAAGTTCTATAGATATCAATATATCGATAACAGAAAAAAAATTTTTTGTAGAAACTTCCATAGTTATTCGATTATATATAGGAGATTCTGTTGATATCAATTTACCGATAATAGAAAATTTTTAAAGGAAATTCAATTGCACTTGATATATTTTAAAGAAGCCGAAAAATTCTATAGATATCGATATATCGATAACAGTAAGTTTTTTGTAGAAAATTCCATTGTTATTCGATGTAACCGTAACAGAAAATTGTGGATAGAAAATTATGTTTATCGATAAACTAATAACAGAAAATTTTTTATAGAAATCGATAAAGCATTATTAGAAAATTCACCATAGTAATCGATAACATTAGGTTAGGTTGTCTACATAGACTATGAGGCGTATTGTGATACCACTCGATAACATTAAATTTTGTATAGAAAATTCTTTAGTTATAGATAAATCGATGAAAAAAAATTCTGTAGAAAATTCTATAGTTATCGCTAACAGAAAATTTTCTGTAGAAAATTCTACAGTTATAAGAACAACGACAACAATAAATTTTCTATAGAAAATTCTCTATTTATCGATAAATCGATAATAGAAAATTTTTTCTGTTAAAAATTCTGTAGTTTTTGATATATGGATAACAGAAAATTTTCCATAGAAAAACCTACAGTTATAGCAACAACGAAAAAGAAACTCTTTTTCGTTGTTCCTATCGATATCGAGTTATCGATAACACAAAAAAGATCTATAGTTATCGATATATCTAAACCAGATAATTTTCTATGGTAAATTCTACAGTAATCGATAAATCGACTACAAAAAATGTTCTAGAGAAAATTCGATTCATCGAAAACAGAATTTTTTTTACAGAAACCTCTATAGATATCGATATATTGTAACAGATAATTTTCAATAGAAAATTCTATAGTAAAAGGAACAATGAAAAAAGAAAATTTTCTTTTAAATATTCTATAGTTATCGATAACACACAATTTCCTTAAGAGAATTCTAAAGCTACCAATAACCGAACATTTTCTATACAAAGTTCTGTAGTAATTGATATACCGATAAAGATGTTTTTAGTTATCGATATTTTTTACTTAAAATTCCCGAAATATCGATAACAGAAAATTTTCTATAAAAAATTTTACAGTTATAGGAACAACGAGAAAAGAAAATCTTTTTTTTTTAAGTTAAAAATTTTAAATTTTTTATAAAAAATTTTATAGTTACCAATATATCGATATCGGAAAATTTTCTATAGAGTTATAGCTAACATAAAAAAAATCTATAGTTATAGAGATATACCAGATAAACCAGATAATTTTCTATAGTTAATTTTATAGTAATCGATAAACCGACAACAAAAAATTTTCTAGAGAAAACAAGATAACAGAAAATTCTCTTGTTATCGGTAAATCGATAACAGAAATTTTTTTTATGAAAATTCTATAGATATTGATATATTGCAGCAGAAAATTTTAAGTAGAAAATTCTATTGCTAAAGGAACAACAAAAAAAATTGTTTTTTAAATATTCTATAGTTATCGACAATCGACAACTCACAATTTTCTTAAGATAATTTTAAAGCTGTCGATAACTGGAAATTTTCTACACACAATTCTATAGTTATTGATGTACCGATAAAAATGTCTTTAGGTATCGATATATTGTACTTAAAATTCCAGAAATATCGAAAACAGAAAACAAAATTCTATAGATATCGATAAATCTAATCCAGAAAATTTTCTTAAGAACATTCTGTAGTAATCGATAAATCGAATACAGAAACTTTTTTGAGAAAATTTTCTTGTTATCGCTAAATTGAAAATTTGTTCTATAGAAAATTCTATAGTTATCGATATATAGTAACAAAAAATTTTCATTAAAAAAATTTATAGTAAAATGAACAAAGAGAAAAGTAAATTTTGAAAATTCTGTAGTTATTGATTTGTCGATAACACACCATTCTTTTAAGAAAATTCTAAAGTTGTCGATAATAGATCTTTTTTTAGAAAATACGATATTTATCGATATACAGGTAAAAAAAGTTTTTAGTTACAGAAACTTTTGATAACAGAAACTTTCTTCAGTTATCGATAAAAGAAAATACTAGTTTACTTAAAATTCCACAGTTACCGATAAGAGAAGAAAAAACTATAATTATCGGTATATCTAACCCACAAATCGATAAACCGATAATAGAAAGTTTTCTAAGGGAAATTCTCTATATTTCATTTATCGGTAACAGAATTTTTTTTTATAAAAAATTCTAAAGTTATCGATTTATAGCAAAAACGAAAAAAAATATTTTCTTTTGAAAATTCTAATGTGATCGGTTACACAACTTTTTTTATCGAAATTCTGTAGTTATAAATGTATCGATAACAGAAAATTTTCTATAGAAACTAGTGTAGTTATCGATATACCGATAAAAGTGTTATAGAATTTTCAATAGGTATATTTTCTGGTTTGTAAAAATCGATAGCTACATACCCAGTTGGAAAATGTGTCACTGAGGAAATTTCCACAGTCTTCAGGTTCAGATAAATCATAGGTAATCCTTGATGACATGTCCAAATATTGTCAGCACTGAATGTTTGCTTTAAGATTGTGGACAATTCCTCTAAGACGTCTAAAAATGTCTTCAGAATAGCAGTATATTAAATTAGATTTTTAAATCTGGGCAACTCTTCAATTTTCAAGAAAAAGATGGCAATGTTATCGATTTATTTAAAATAAAATCAAAATCTAACAAGTAGAATAAAAGTAATAAATAGACAAACAATTTTTAAAATAAAGTTAGGAACAAGTAGTTAGATGTGGGACTAATAAACTGGAGGTTCCAGGTTCAAATCCAGTTGAGACTAAAACAGGCGAAAAGTTTTTTCTAAATATGAGAAAGATAATTTATAAAGGAAATGGATAAAAGTAAAAATTAAAGGAAATACGAAAAATTTTTGTATTTTCGCATGACTTACGTCAGACATTTCCCCAAAAAAGTCTTAGGTGACATGTCCCCAGAAGGTCAGCCCTCACCACTGCTGACTTTGAGTGAGGACATTTTGAAAAATTGTATGAAACTGTCCTCAACCCAGTACATAGAGATGTCTTGTGGATGTCAGCAATGATTCTAACATGTCACCACTCCGTCACTGAGGATGGCTCGAGGACGCTTCCAACTGGGTATATAATTTTTTTCTGTTATCGATGATTCTGGAATTTTCAGTAAAAAATTTGTTTGTTATCGATATATCGATAACTATAGAAAATTTTCTTTTATCAAAATTTCAATAACTAAAGACACTTTTATCGGTATATCGATAACTACACTAGTTTCTATAGAAAATTTTCTGTTATCGATACATTTATATCTACAGAATTTTCGATAAAAAAAAGTTGTGTAACCGATCACATTAGAATTTTCAAAAGAAAATATTTTTTTTCGTTGTTCCAATAACCAAAGAATTTTTTATAGAAAATTCTTTAGTTATCTGTAGAAATTTTTATAGTTATTGATGTCGAGATATCTGTTCTAAAATTACCGATATATCGATTTCAGAATTTTTTTTTTTGAAAAGTTGTATAGTTATCGGAATATATCAATAACTATAAAATTTTCTACTTTTTTTTATCAATGACTATAGAATGTTCTACAGAAAATTTTCTATAGAAAGCTATTTGTTATCGATTTATTGATAACACCGATTAACAAATCGAAGGTTTTTGGCTCCGGTTTGAAGTTTCACATAAAATTTTTAATGATTTTGATTCGCTGATTCCAAATCCGTGCTCCAAATTTTTCCACCATGGCCGCTGTTCCAAAAAAAGTAATTCACATAAAAAATGTGAAATTGAAAATTTCCGAATTTTTTTTGGTGTTCTAGATTTCACATCCGAAATTGTTTTTCGTTTTGTTTCACATAAATAAAATTTGGTGAAAGTAAAACGAATGCACTTTTTTCCTTATAATTTTTTAAATTTTAATTATTCAATTTCAACTTTGAATGAAAACGTTATCAACAAAACACTAAACTTGATTTCATGTGATTCGGAAATTTTCATGTGAATTGAAAAGTTGTGCAAGACAGAACAGAGGCTCATGTCTAGAATTTTAATTATTCGCGGTTGAAAATACGAAAAAAACGCGATTTTTGCCTTTTTTGAAAGCCTGCACAGCAGCCGCTGGGTGGAATAAAAATTTGGTATAAAGCGTGAGAGTAGAATTGAACTATGATCTCAAAAATATTATGAAAAAAATTTGAAGTTGTTGCACTATTATTGGCCAAACATTCATTTTAAAAAAACACTGTCAAAAAAATTAGAAGAAACACCATTTTTAAAAGGCTCTAAAACAAAAACCAGATGATCAATCTTTACTGCGATGAGCTCAAAATTTAGGCAAAAGTTCATTCTTTCTTATTGACTTTTAAACCAACTAAAGATATCTTCCGGTTTATACAAAAAATGACACAGAAAACCTAATTTTGTAAAATATTTATTTTTTGGAGTTTTTCTTTGAAAAATATCACAAAACTAAGGGTAAATTTTACAAAAATGGTAATTTTATCAGTATCATTTTAAAACGCAAGTAAACCCCAACCCATCGTAATAATTTTAAAAAAATTGTGTTCTATTTTGGAGACCATAGACAAAAAATACTTTTGCGCTTTATACCAGATTTGTATTCCACTGAATGGCTGTTGGGCAGGTTTTCAAATAATGCAAAAATCGTAATTTTTCGCATTTTCAACCGTGAATCTGGACGTGATGGGAAAATTTGGAGAACAGATTTGGAATCAGGAAATCAAAGTCTACTAAAATGATCATCAGAATTCAAACAGGAAAATGAAAGTTGAGCGCTGTAATTATAGACTCGATTTTTTTTATATCTTTCTTTAGAAAATTCTATAGTTATCGATATATCGGTAACAGAAAGTAATATACAGAAAATTTTATTGTTATCTCGATATTGAATATTTTTTATAAAAAATTTTATAGTTATCGATGCATTGATAACAAAAAATTCTATAGTTATCGAAAAATATTCTATAATTTTCTATACCATTTTTTTCTGAAATCGATATATCGATAACTATAGAATTTTATAATGAAAATTTTCTATTATCGGTAACAGAAAATTTCATATCAAAAACTCCATAGCAATCGTTATATCGATAACAAAAAATTTTATAGTTATCGATAATAGAAAATTACTGTTGGCTAGAATTTTTTATAAAGGTTTGTAATGTTTCAAGTTTTTTGTTTAGTGAAAAATGTCTGATGCCAATTTGACAGTTGCAAAAATATATTAAATTATTTTGTTCTTCATGCAAAAGTTCCACCATAACCAGCCTTTCCATTTATTAAAATAAAAATTTTTATTTGATATTAAATTATTACCACTCCTTTGCTATTCATTATGACAAATCATAATTCTAATAAAAATAAAAAATGATAAACAATGTTGTTAACCATTTAAAGTATTCAAAAGAGATATAAAACTAAAATATATTTTTATTAAATGAACTACAAATCAACACCTTGGTATCATGACACAACGCATTTTAAGAAAATTATGAAAAATACTGACAAAATGACGCCTTCTTTTTGACATAAACGAAAAATTTTGAAAACGTTCTAGTATGCATAATAAACCGGAGCGATTTTTTACTGTTTTCAAAAAAAGGCGGACCAGTTTTAATGGTTTTACAAATTAGCTCATTAAAGTTTTAGCTCAATTGGCTTTAAGTCAGCTTTTGAAAAACTTTTGTTTTAAATACTTTTTTCAACAAATCTTTTGAAAATCTTTTTTTGTTTAATTTTTTATTGAAAAATAAAAAATATAAAAAGAGAGTTGTGCTGGTATGAAAAATAACTTTTCTCTCTCGATTTTCATATCTTTAAGCTGAATTTAAATCAGATTGAGCTGCATCTTTACACTTTTTTGTCCCTAGCCTATTTTTGCAAATCATAAAAAATTAAAAATCACTCCAACCTACTGTAAAAATATCTAAACAATTTGCTATAAATGACAACTACGACTATGACATATAAAATGCAAGTGATTGTGATGTTGTAGTTTATAATAATTTCGAGTGATATTTTGTTTTTCTAGTCGTTTATTTGAAATGTTATGAATGATATTGTATATTGTATATGTATGTATATTGTATATCTGTACAACATTGTTGTGTATGAGTTGCGTTGTGTGTACAAGATAATAAATCAAAATTGTTTATTAGCTTGGCACATTTATGAGATTTTGATTTCTATTAAAAACGTATACTTTTCATATAAAACTAAAAAAAAAACAAAAAAAAATCATAACTGAAAAAGTTAAAAATGACACACTCTAAAAATATATTTGACAGATGGCACGCGTGCGCAATGAAAATAATTTTTCATATTTTTTGTTAAAAAAAAAAAAAAAAATAATGCATATCATAATAAAGACAATATATGACAAATGAATTATGACATTGCAATTTTTTTTTAAATTGATTGGAATGAAAAACATTTTTTAAATGTTATGGCATTTTTGGGGAGGGATGAAGCATGTATGTATTTTAATGTATCCTTCACGGCACGGTGGAATAAATGGCTATTTTTTTTGAAAATAACTCAGCCATTCAGTAAATACTGGACTGATAGCCATTAAATTTATAATGGCCATAGCTAACGTATTATTGAGATTCAGTTGGGAAGTCGGTGCTTGGCGGTCCAACGGGGGAGGCAGCAGAACCCCGAAAGTAAGGAACCTTTTGCATACAAACACTTTAAACGCTTGCCTTATCTTTGTTTGTTAGCAGTTGGACGGAATTCACTGTCAAATTCAAGTTTTTTATCGATAGTCTACAAACGATATCCGAATCTTGAAATTTGCGTTAAAATGGCATCGATTTGTTTTTGCAAATTTCTGTGAAAACATATTTTCTGCATTATTCCGATTATTATTTGCATATTTTTGCATACAGTCAAGAATATTTTTCCCTGGATCGAATTCCGGACTAAACTGGGTTGTTGTAATATTATTTTTTTAATAACACTGTACAATAATTTTAAACTTTTTCCAAAATTAAGTGGTTGGGATGATTGATTCTAGTAAAGGTGACCAACAAAAAGATACACGTGTGTCGGCATTTTGAAAGTTCACATCAGAGTTTTATTTTAGAGGCGGTTAAAGTTTCCCAGCTTTGGCCTGTTCTTTAAGCACATCGGTATATAAAACTAGACCTGTGCTTAATCGTTCAATTGAGTGAGCGCTCATTTTCGTTCATTTCAAATAAAAGACCTAGTTCGTTCATCTAGTTCAATCGCTCTTTTGTTGTTTTCGTTCAACAGTTCGTAAACGAATCATTTTGATTATGTCTGTTGGTCGTTCATCTAGTTCAAATCAGTAAATTTTTGTTTTCGTCCAACAGTTCGTGATCGAATCATTTTGATCATGTTTGTTGTTTTGGCTTTCGTTAAAAAAAAAGAGCTGAAATGAACGAACTAGATAAACCGTTAGATGAATAGTTCAATTGAACTATTTCGTTCGTGAACGACTCAACTCTAATATAAAACTATGTTTTATTTACATCTAAGTGGTATGTTCAGCAACTTTGTTGAAAATATTATGAAAATTTTTTTTATGCAACATATTAACCCTCTAACTCCCTCTCACAATGGTATTTTTTGGCTCTATTATAAACAATTTTTAAAAACCCCCGAAAAAGGGGGAGGGCGGGGATAAAATTTTCTGCAAAAATGTTGCCCATAAAATTTTAATATATACTACGTCAGAGCAAATCAAAGCCCGAAAATTAACACTAACTTCAAAAAAAAGTCAAGTTCAAGATTGAGCATTAAAAAAATTACAAAAAAATTAACCCTTACTCAGTGGGTATCAGGTTGGTTGGCTACCATTTAATTTCCTCTCTCAAAAAGTTGGTTCTCTTAGTGTTGCCTATGCTATTGCATGTAAAAACTCTCTTAAACATTAAGAGAACCAATTTATATAAAGTGAAATATTGTTTTGGGGCCTATCAAAATCTCTGATATTATTCTTTACTCTATGCCCTTACTGGACAATCATGAATTTGACTGGTTTTTGATATTTCTGTTAAGTTTTGGGCTTTGGTAAGTTCTAACATATATAGTAAAATTTTATGGCCAGTATTTTTGTAGAACATTTCATCCCTGCCCTTCCCTTTTTAGGGGTGTTTTATACGCTTGATAGTATTAAGTCAAAAATTACCGTTATGTGGCGGAGTTAGAGGGTTAATACATATGTTCGACAAAGGCAGTGGTCAATTGGGGGAAAAAAATTTCTCTCGAAAAATTCATTCTTAAGCTATTTGCACTAAAGAAATACAAGTTTATCAATATTTAAACAATTTTTTTAATCCACACCCAGAAATAATCCACGGACCAAATAAAAACGACATTTTCTAATCCCCTGGGTCCAAATGCAGGACTTTGAACTTATTGTAGCAAAAAAATGTGTCATTTGTTAAACAAACACACAAAAAATCATGTAAAAATATTGTGTTTTTCAGAGGTTGGTTAAGTTCTTCAGGGGGAACTTTTTCCCCCTGGTCCGATTTTGCGCATTTACGAACTTAACCTGCCTAGGAACATAAGACATATTGGTGCCAAATTTTGGGAGTCTCTTTTATTTTGGACTGCATCGTGTTAACTACAGACGGACGGACGGACTGATCATAAATATATATACTTTATGGGGTCCTAAACCGATATTTTGATGCGTTACGCACGGAATGATAAAGTGAGTATACCCCCATACTCGAGTTGGAGGGTATACAAATTACAAAATAAATTAACCCTTTAGCATAGTACTCTGTTCGATTTCACGGGAAAAACTGTCAAACTCCATGTAAAAAAAAAAAATTTGGCAACGCGAGGAATTATAGGGAAATTGCTACAAAACTTTTCACGCATTTCTATTATACAGGGTGGTCCAATAACAAGTATATTTTTAAAACATGCAATGAAATGAACAATACTCAATAGTTTTGGAACCTTATGGCTTATTTGAAAGAGCAAATATTCCCAGTATTTAGGGCAAACGACTTCATTCATGCGGCTGCCTGGGTTAGCTCCGCAGTAGCTCATTCTCGGCACCCATTTTTCTAATGTTTCTGGTTCTATTTCACGAATGGCTTGAACGATATTCGTCGAAAGGGCCTAGAACATTTCTGGATTTTCCATGTTGCATGAATCTTAAACGAGACCCCTCAATAAAATTTCTAAAGGTTTTAATCGGCAGCTCTGAAGTGATCAATTGTCATAGCGAATATGGCTAAAACACGATTTCCGAACTAAGTGCGCAAAATATCGATTATCTGATGAACTGTGGGACATATTGCGATATCCTTCTGAAAATAAATGTCATCCAAGTTGATATATTCTATTACGGCCAACAAAAAATCGGTAATCATGGCTCTGTAGCGCTCACCTTTGACGAAAATGGGGTTTTCAGCTGTATTTTTAAAAATATTGTGTAATGATGCTGATACCCAAATCTGTTGCTTCCAATAGATGAATTGGATTCTTTACAATACCGTGCGAGTTTTACGATCCCAAGATGTAACAATTTGTTTGTTAACATAACCTCATTTGAGTACCTTATTTCGGTTAAAAACTTTTTTCGAAAAACGTGCAGTTTGGCAGCGCAGTACTGCGCTACAACGCGATACAGCGGAGCAAGCCGAGGACGCATCAATGAAGTCGTTTGCCATAAAAAACGGGAATGTTTGCTCTTTCAAATAAAGCCATAAAATTCCAAAAAAAGTTGAGTATTGATCATTTTATTGCATTTTTAAAAAGATACTTGTTATTGGACCACCCCTTACAAGACAATTTTCGTGAAAAAGTGACATTTCAGTTTTGTTATGATCGTTTCTTTCCTATAATTGTCAAAAGTTGTTGATTTTTAAATTGTTTTATTGCGATTTGAGGCGTTTAAAATAAACTTATCTGATATCGGTCGAACGGTTTTCAAGTTATCACCATTTGAAATTTTTAAAAAATTTCCGAAAATTGCGTTCAAGAAATTTTTTTTAAAAAAATCTCGAAATTTTGCTTCCGTTAACTATTTTTTAGAGCTGAAGACGAATTTTCATTTAAACTTAATTTGAGACAAACCAGACCATTTAAACCCATGGCGCCCTTCGATCAAAGTTTTGAGTTTTTGTAAAAATTTTGTAGCAAAGCAAAACTTTGATCGAAGGGTGTTTAAATGATTAGATTTGGCCCAAATAAGGTTTAAATGAGAAATTTTCTCAAGCTCTATGAAAGAGTTAAGGGAAAGAAATTTTGAGATTTTTTTCTTTTGCCAAATTTGAAATAGCGATTCCCCAAAAAACGTTCGATCGCTCCGACCCCGAAATAATTTCACAAATTTCAGGATATGACATCAAATAACAAGGACAATGTTAAAAAACTTCAATAGAAAAAATTCTCCTGAGACTTTTTTTTTTAGAAAAATTTCTCAGAATCAAAAAGTTTTTCTTTGGAAAAAATTACTTAAATTCGAAAACTTTTGCTCTTGAAAAAATGTCTCATAAACTGAGACACAAGCTTAGACTTTTTGTATAGAAAAAATTCTCAAATTCTGAGATTTATTCTGTTATTTTTTTTTATTTTGAGAATTTTATATTCAGAGTTTCCTATATAAAAATCTGAGACTTTTTGTATGGGAAAAATGTCTATGAATCTGAGACTTGTTCTGTAGGAAAAATGTCTATGAACTTGAGACTTTTCCTATAGAACTAATGTCTGAGAATCTGAGACTTTTTCGATACAAAAAATTTTCAGAATCTAAGACTTTTTCTATAGAAAAAATGTCTGAGAATCTGAGACTTTTTCTATAAGAAAAATGTGTCAGAATCTAAAACTTTCCATATAATGTCTAACAAGGGAAGTATCTCAACCCTTATGAACCAATTTGCGTGAAACTTAAAATATATATAAAAGAGACGATTTTAAGGTTGGGGTGTCTCGGCTTTTCGGCCATATCAGTGTTTCAAAATTTCGTTGTCCCCTTATGAAACAATGTGGACCTCCGGGAAAATTTCGATAACTCCCGAACTAACATGAATATCCTCTAGAGAAAAAATACGTGTCGACTTAAATTTAATAAAGATTATTTCGTATTCATATGGACATCGTAGGTCTATGTATTCATATAAATACCCCCCAAAATTTACACATTTTCATAAAAAAAGTATTTAACGAAGCCAAACTTTTACAAGGTTATTCCACCGTTGGATAGGCATTAAAAAAACCTTTCTTCTAGTATGTAAACATCATATAGTTTCTTAAAAAGAAATGGCTGAAAAATCCAAAAAACGATTTTTTCGCCATTTTTTGACCCATGTTTTGAACCCCTAAATCCCCGATATGGCCGATAAGCCGAGACACCCCAACCTTAGAATTGTCTCTTTTATCTATATTTTACGTTTCATGCAAATCGGTTCATAAGGGTAGAGATACTTCCCTTGTAAGTATCTGAGGCTTTTTGTGTAGAATGTTTCAGAATTTGTTCTACCTTTCTATAGAAGAAATATCTCAGATTCTAGGAAAATGTCTTACAATCGGAGTCGTTTCTTTTGGCAAAAAGTATTTTATAATAATGTTCATTCAACCATTTTCTAAAGTAAGTTTTTCCCAAGAAATGTTTTCTATTGGAAATATGATTTAAAATCTAAGACTTTTTCTATAACAAAAATGTCGCTTAAACTGTCTTAAGGAAACCGTCATAGAATCTTATACTTTTCTTTGAAAGAAATTTTCAGATTCTGATAATTTTCTTTATAAAAATGTATCAGTATCTGATACAATTTACACTTTTAAAAAAAGCTTAAATCTCTCAAAAAAAATTTTAAAATATAAAAAAAAATAAGAGTTCCATTGCCAAAAGATTTAAAATTATACAAAAATTAAGAATCTGATTTAGTAACATTTAGTTCTAGAAAACATGTTTATAGGGTGGACCAAATCGGGAAATAGGAAAAAAATTTCTCCCATAAGGGACTAAAACAAAAGCATTTTTTTCAGGTTTTTTGTACTTTTGTTAAACAAATAAAAAATAATATGCCAGAAGTTCAAGGACCTGCAATTGGACCAAGGGGATTAGGAGACGCAATTTTTTTTTTGGTCCGCAATGGTCCCACCGCCACCAAGATCTTTGTTTTCTAAGACCTCACATTCAAATTACTTTCCCTCCAAATTAAAACCAACATTTTGCCTACATATTTGTATACTCTTCTATATATATATACCATGTACTCGTATTGTATTTAATATTTAAAATTTCATTCAAATGTCAACAGTGTTGACACAAACATGACAAGAACTTGCACTTTTGGATTACAAGTGGATGAATACTGTCGTTGGAGTAGAGTAGACACAAGAGGAACTTTTTCATTTTTTTTTTTTTTTTGCATAACTTTCGAATCATAAAAAACATTTTTATAATGGAGAACGCCAAAAAAAAAGGAAATGAAATGAAGGAATAAAAAACAAATAAACGACTTCCTCGTAAATTGAAAAATGGCGTAAAATTGTTTTTATTTCGTTTTTTTTTTTTTTTGTAGTACAAGTGACATTTTATTATTGTTGTTTGTTTTTTTTAATAATAAACACAGCCATTTTTTTGCTCATTTGTTTCTTCATGTAGTCTTGTGTAACAGATCATATGTCAAAAAATCATGCCAACACATGGAATATCTGGTAAAAAGTGTTGTTTTTCTTTTATACATAAATATTTTATTAAATTTAATTATTTGTTTTTTGAGCCATAACCTTCATTTAGTGATTGAAGGTACATTATAGTTTCATTTTTTTTTTGTAATAGATCGAATTATTGATTTTATGTTGATTTGGTGACATCCATCTGTGGATGTGTCTGTTGTAATCGCAATAACTTTTGAAATATAAATTGGAGGTAGCTGAGGCTAAGTATACATACTTGTGATAGTTCTACTCGGGTTGCTATTGAATTTTACCAAAATCAGTCCAGCCGATAAAAAGTTGTAGGTAATGAAACTAAAAATATGCAATTTTATGGATGTGGTTATTATTCATTTCAGTTCAATTTAATTTTTGAATATTTCAGCCTTAAGAGTATTTAAATTTTAATTTTAAGATTTGCTTTAACATTTGTATGTTTGTATTTTTTTTTTTAAATAAATATTTTAAAACATATCGCTTCTATAAAATTTTAAACAAATTTATCCAATTTGTGGTTCATATATCTTTTCATACCTCTCTCTACTCTTCCTAATTCTATGTATTCAAAACATCTTCATGTTTTATTTTATAATTCTATTTAAAATCATTTCTATTTCATTTCTAATACATGTATGTTTGTATGTAGTATGTAAAGAACACGGCATTGGTTAACAGTTTTCGTTGTTGTAATAAATTTTATTTCAACATTCCTGAGACTTCATAGACAACATCGTTTATCTTGTGTGAAATATATACATTTTGTTTTAGAAAAGTATTTTTTTTTTATTTTTCTCAAAATTTCATTTGAATTAAATTTTTTTGTTTATTTTTAAATTTATTGCAATTTTTCTTAAAAACCATAAAACTTTGATCTTTTTAATTAGTTAAAGAATTTTTTTGTTAAATATTAATTTAGAGCAAAAGTTCATAAATACTAGAAATCTTTAAAAAAAGATATAGAAAGCTTTAAAATTAGAAAAAAATTCTATAGTTATCGATAAATCGATAACAGGTAAAAATTGCGAAGAAAATTTTGTAGTCGTCGATAAAATCAAAACAGAAAAATTTTCTATAATAATTAAAAGACAAGCTCGAGGCCACAACATTTTCTTAACAAAATTCTTTAGAAATAGATAAACCGACAACAGAAAAATTTTCTATAACAAAATCTATTGCCATCGATTAATCGACAATGGAATACTTTTCTATATAGTTATCGATAAATTGATAAAAAAAAATGTTCCTTAATAAATTCTACATTTATTAATACATCGATAGCTGCAAACTGTTCTTAAGAATATTTTATAATTATCTATAAATCGATAACAAAAAAAATCTATAGAAAAAATTTATAGATATCGGTACATCGACAACAGAAAATTGTTCTATTTCTATAGAAAATTCTACACTCAAAAAAAAAAAAACTGTAAAGCTTGTAAACCTACAAGAAAAATTTGCTGATTTTGAACCCACAATTTTTTTGCTAAAGTTAGCAAAAATGTTTTGCCAACAATTAGTTAACTAAAATTTTTTTTTTTTTTTTTAACTTAGTTCATACACATCTGAGGACCCCATTGGGTTCGGACCCGATAGGTCCAGACCCCGATGGGCCTAGACTTAGTTGGGTTCATTTATATCGTCATAGTTTTTGATCCAAAATTTGTGTCCGCTTCGCTCTACCTTGCTTAGTTTTTGAGATACGTGATTATAGGGGACCACTGGGGTCTTGAGAATTAAAAAACTCGATAACTTCAAAAATATTACTCGGAGAGCTTTTAACTATTTGCGGTCTTGTTCTACGCGTTGAGAGCTACAAAAATGCTTTTGGACTTTTTGTTGTGTCGGCAATATTTACCGAGATATGAGCATTTTAAAATTTTCGGGAATGCTAAATTTTTGGATCCAAAGTTAGGGCCCATTAGGGTCCACACATGTGAAGAGGGCCGGCGATACTATGGACAGCTCGAGAACCAAAAATGGCCTCCATTTTGCTCTATCTGGCTTAGTTTCCGAGATAGCGTCATTTTAAGTTTTCTGAAAATAAAAATAAATTTACCATTTATTTTGCTAATATTAGCAAAAAAGCTTGTAAAAATTTGGTCAACTCAATTTTAAATCTAGCAAAAAAAATTAGTTCAAATTTTGTTTAAAATTGTTAATGCGCTAAATGAACAACTAAAAATTGTCTAAAAGTTAGCTAACCAGCAAAAAAAATTAGTAAATCTACTAATGTATTATTTTGAGTGTATAGCTATTGATAAGTCGATAACGGAAAATTTTTTTTAAAGAAGATTCTAAAATTATCGATAACAGAAAATTTTCTATAGTAAATTACATAGTTATCGAATTATCGATAACAGGAAGTTCTATCTAGAAATCCATAATTATAAATATATCGATAGTTGTAAAATTTCCATAAAAAAATCTGTAGTTATCGAAAAATCGATAAAAGAAAAATTGTTTTTAGATAATTTGCATAGAAATATCTTTAGTTATCGATATATCGATAACATAAATTTCTATATAATTTTCTATATAATCAAAGAAAAATTTAGTATAGAACGTTTTATTGTTATCGATAACAGAAAATTTTCGATAGAACATTCTACAGTTGTCGATGCTTTGATTTCAGAAAATTTTCTATTGAAAATGCTACAGTTATCGATATATCAATAATATATTCAAAACAGAATATTTTATATTATATTGATTTGCCGATAACTAAAGATTAATACATAGAAAATTTTCTGCTATCAATTTATCGATAACTCTAGAAGTTTCTATAGAAAATTTTCTTTTACAGATATATCGATAACTATAGAATTTTCTATAGAACCTTTCTGTTATCGACATATCGCTATATTTCTGTTATTTTCTGAAAAACTCTCTGTGGATATATCGGTAGCAGTTATTTTATGTAGAAAATTGTATAGTTATCGATATATGATATCAAAAAAATTTTCTAGAGAAAATTCAATAGCTATCGATAACAGAAAATTTTCTATAGACAATTGTTATCGATACATAGATAACAGAAAATTTCCTATAGAAAATTTTATAGTTATCGATACATCGATATCAAAATATTACAGTTATCGTTATATTTATAACAGAATATTTTCTATTATATTGATTTACCGATAACTAAAGAATTATCCATAGAAAATTTTCTGTTATCGATTTATCGATAACTATAGAAATTTCTGTATCGATAAAAGAAAATTTCTATAGAAAATTCCATAGTTATCAATATATTTCTATAGAAAATTCTATAGTTTTTGATGTGTCGATAACAGCAAATTTTCTATTGAAAGTTCTATCGTTATCGATATATCGATAACTGAAAATACTGTATAGAAAATTGTCAAGTTATTGATATATCGACATATCCATAACAGAAAATTTTCTATAGAAACTTCTATAGATATCGATAACAGAAAATTTTCTATGGATTATTCTTTAGTTATCGGTAAATCAAACCCAAAAAAAAATTTTATGGAACTTACTATAGTTATCGATATATACCAGAAAATTTCCATAGAAAATTTTATAGTTTTCGATTTATCGATAACAGCCATGTTTCTATAATTTTTTTTGGAAAATTCAATAGTTATAGATATATTGATAACAGAAAACTTTCTATTATAAAAATTCTATAGTTATCGATATATCTGTGACAGAAAATTGTCTATAAAAATTCTATAGTTATCGAGGAATCGATAATATACATTTTTTGATAGAAAATTCTATTTTTATCGATTACAAAATTGTTATTTTCTATAGAAAATTCTACAGTTCGATATGTTCATAACTAGGGTTCGGACTTTTATGCAAATGCATATTTGTTGTCGTCAGTCTGAGATCAACAAAAACTAAATATCTTTACGAATTAAGAAATTTGCAGTAACATGGCATCGATTTGTTAGTGCATATTTTTGCATATTTTGCTTTTAATGCATATTATTGCATATATTGCTGATATTACATATTTTTGTCGCATATTTTGAAAAAATTTTTTTTTTTTTTATTTTATGATATTTTTACATTGCTGTATATATTTTTTATTTAATAATGTATGCCTTAAAGTACACAGAAAAAAATATGGGAAAAGTGTTGAGTATTCACTTGTTTAAATTTCAAAAAAAATTGAATAATATTTTAATTGACGCAATATAAAAAATTTACACAAAAGTTTATAAAAAAATTTGAGCAATTAATTTAATAAAAATTTAACATTTTTTTTAATCTCATTTTTTTTCATAGTTGTTTTGAATTCTCATTTAGTTTAAAGTTTTTGTTTGAAATCATCTTTACGAAATTATTCTATGTATTTAGTAAAAGATTAAAAAAAAAACATTTTTTTTTGAAAAAAAATGTAAAACTTTTTAAAACTTAAAAAAAAAATTAATAAATTTTTATTGGACAAAATTCAAAACTTAATTAAAAAAAACGAAAAAAAATAATGAAAAAAAAAAAGATTTAATTGTGTCAATTAAAAATTTACTCAAATTTTTTGGTATACATTTATTAAATTTTTATAAAAAGTTTACTCAATACCATTAAATCGTTTACTGGTGCAAAAATTTAATAATTTTTTACATAATAGTATTAACAATTTACTATTTTTTTTTCCTTTTGTTTCTTTTATAATTTTGTGTTTTACGTTATTTGAACTTGAATTTTTGTGTTTATTGTACCTTATTTTTGTTTAAAAGACTAAATTTTTAGGTCTTTTATGTTCTTTTTTGTTTTTTCTTATTATTTTTATTTTATTTTATCATTAATAAATGTTTTAAAAAAATTTTTAAGTGCATATTTTTTAAATTTTTAGCGCATATTTTTCTTTTTTTGCTGAATATTTTATGCGCATAAAACGCGATTTTAACTGCATAAAAGTCCGAACCCTATTCATAACAGAATATTTTCTATAAAAAATGTTATTGTTATCGATATATAGAAGATTCTATAGTTGTCGATATATCGATAACAGAAAATCGTCCATAGAAAATTCTAGTTATCAATATATCGATAACAGAAAACTTTTTTATAGAAAATTGTATAGTTATCGATAAATGGATAGCAGAAAATTTTCTGTAGCAAATTCTGTAGTTATCGATATATCGTTTCTATAGAAATTTCTAGTTGTCAATATATCGATAACAGAAACATTTTAATAGAAAATTCTTTAGTTATCGATATATCGATAATAGAACATTTTCTATAGAAAATTAAATAGTTATTCATATATTGATAACAGAAAATTTTCAATAAAGAATTCTTAAGTTATCGGTAACAGAAAATTTTGTAATATAAAACTATTAGTTATCGGTACATCAATAACAGAAAATTTTCAATAGGAAGTTCTATAGTTATCGATATATCTATGACAGAAAAAATCGATAAATCGATTGCATCGATTGAAATTTTTATACAAAATACTTCAGTTATCGATATATCGTTTATAGAAAACTTTCTATACAATTTCTACAGAATTTTCGTTATCGATAAAAGAAAATTTGTTATTAAAAAATCTACAGTTTTTGATATATCGATAAAGGAAAAATTTCTATATAAAATTCTTTAGTTATCGATAACAAAAATTTTCTTTAGAAAATTCTGTAGTTATCGATATGTCGATAACGGAAATTTTTTTATTAAAAATATAACAGATAAATGTTTGATAGAAAATTCAATATTTAATGATAAATCGATAACATTTAATTTTATTTGAAAAAACTGAAATATTGCGATTTAGACCGTATTTAGTTCACAATCAAGTTTTTGGCATTTGGGTAGATGGAAAACAAGTAAATGAAAGTCTTTCAACAAAATACCTTGGTGTGCACTTACAGAGTAATCTTTCATGGGATACACATATTCAGAAACTTAGATCCAAAATACTATCTGTAGTTGGTCTACTATATAAGTTTAAGAATAAATTCAACACAAAAACAAAATTGGTTATATATCAAGCTTTAATACACAGCCATTTAAACTATTTGCCTATTATATATGGTTATAAAAAAACCAATGAATTTAAATCTCTACAGAGGGCTCAAAATAGAGCATTGAAAACAGTTTTTAACTTGCCTCTTACGTATTCAACAATACCTTTGTATAAGGACATAGCTAAAAACATTCTTCCTGTACATGGCTTACACAAAATGCAACTTTTACTTTATGTTTTTAAATCTTTGAATAACATTGGGCATCACACAATAACTTTTTCCAGAAATCAAACAGCTTTCAACACAAGGAATAATTCGAATTTGAGGGTAGCACGATGTCGATTGGAAACCACAAAACAGCGAGTAGAACACATTGGTAGTTTGGAATTTAATAACCTTCCTGAGAATACAAGAAATATTGTTCGAATCTCTATTTTCAAGACAAATGTTAAAAATTATCTTTTTCGAAATTTAGAAATGCTTCTATTGTGATTATTAGTTTGATCTCAGTTATATCTTAAAGTTTTGCTTTATTTATTTTTTATTATTTTAAAATTTGTTATTATCTTTTTTTTTTTTTATTTTAAAATTTGTTATTAAAAAAAAAAATTTTTTTTTTTTTTTTAAATATACTTAAGTTTATATAATTTTTATTTGCCAACTCGCCTCAATAATGTCTTCAAGACGCAGAGGCACAACATATTGTTAAACAATTATTATGAATAAAGAATTAAATTAAAAAAAAAAAAAAAAAAAAAAAAAATTCTATAGTGATTGTTGCATCAAAGCATTAAATTTTCTACAAAAAATTTTTTATGTCGATAGTTTCGTATTTCGTATAAAAAAATTCTACAGTTGTCGTTGTTTATCCTTGTTTGTTTGGCCATTTCTTATAGACTACCTCATATACACAATTTTGTCTCTATCACTTCACTTTAGTCCATTTAACTAATTTTCAAATTAATCATTAATTCGTTGCGATTTAATATTGATGTTTCTCAATTAGTAAAAATTTTGTGCTACAAAATTCATCAGCCATACCTTCCAGTTAAATATTTTGTTTATTTTTTTTAATTTTAATTAACAAAATTTTAACATTAACCAATTAAGAATTCAAATGAAGCCTTAATTAAAAATCACTCAAGAAATATAAATATAAACAAACAAAAAAAAAAAAAAAGGTTCACTATTTTAAAAATTCATTTAAATCATTAACGAATAGTTAAAACAAAAAACTAAATATACGAAATTTAAAAAAAAACGGTTTAGCAGAAAGGTTCAATTTTTTAATTAGCTAAAAATATATAAAAAAAAGCTTGACAAAATAACTAAAAACGTTTTAAGCAAAATATTTTATAAAAAAAAGCTACACCGAAAAAATATGGTAGTATTTCAAAATACAAAATTTTTTTAACACAAATTAATAATAAATTTTTGATTTATAATTCTAAAGCAAATTAAAAATAATTTTGTTTTTGATTATATAACTAAACTTACTACATATTTTTTTCAGTGTACTACCTATATAAATTTAAAAGAAAGTTGTTTGTCACATAAATTCCTAATTTTTGCTACCAAAGTTGTAATTTGTTGTTATTTCGATTAAGGTTGAGTGAGCTGACATTTTAAATGTTGGTTTTATGAGATTTTATGTGTTTCATAAATTTATTTAATTTTTAAAATATGTTAAATAATTTTAACAAACTTTTTAAAATATTTTTTAATAATTTTATTTGGACAGATTAAAAATATGTTTATTAGTGTGCCATTTTTTGTAAATATAATTTTATTAAAGTAGAAAAGTTAAATTCGACTTGGCCGAATCTATGAATACCCTTCACAATGCCTTTTTTAAGTGATAGTACATTTTCTAACGTGAAAAAATAAAATTTTTGATTAGAAATATTTTATTTTGTGTAAAAAAAACTTTTTTTTTGTAATTTTTGAAAGAAAAAAAATTTACTAAATTTTTTTTTGAGTGTAAAAATTTTTTCGAGTGTATTTTTTTTTTGTTTTTTTTTTTGTGTAAAAATATTTTAAAGTGACAAAACTACGTTTTAAAATATTTTTGTGATCTACCAATGCTTTTAAAGCATGTTTAACGAGTTTCAACACGTGAATTTTAGGTGAAATTTATTTGAAATTCACGGTTTTGCTAATAACTTTTGAACCACTGCACTGTGGGCCAGCATCCCTGAATTTTGGCCATAAATAGACCGCTTAACCTATATGTCAAAAAGGTATTGCATATGAGTGTTAAAGGATCGCTGATCACGATTCTGGAAAAAAAATTTCAAAATTCAAAATGGCGGATCCAAAATGGCGGACATGATTTTTTAATTCTTTGTTTATTGTGTTTAATATAATCATTATCGATGTATTTGGGATCGTTAATAACGAATATGAGCTCAGACTTTTAAAATTCAAAATGGCGGATCCAATATGGCGACAAATTTAAATTTAAAATTGTTTATATGTTGTCTCTTTTGGCCAAAAACTTAGATTTTAATGGTTTTTCGGATTTTAAAACTGGTTTTGGAATTAAAGATTTGAAATTCAAAATGGCGGATCCAATATGGCGAATATGCTTTTATAATTCTTAGCTAATTGTACTTAAATTAGTAATTTTTTATGTATTTAGGATCAGTAATTACGAATATGAGCTCCGATTTGTATACCCTCCACTTAGTGATAGAGGGTATATGTAAGTTTGTCATTCTGTTTGTAACTCATCGAAATATCGATCTGGGACCCCACAATGATGCCCGATCGATTTTAAGACATTCTAGCGATGTCCGTCTGTCTGTCTGTGGAAAATGCTCTCGCGGACAAAATATTGCACAGAGATGACTGAAACTTAACATATTTATTGGAAGTTCTCCCGAGATGTTTGGTATTGCATTTGAGCGATATCGGTTCAGCGATTCAAAAGTTATGAACGAAAATGTAAGCACACCTCAAAAATTTCAGTACATTCAACATAACCTAAAAATACAAAATGCTTTAATTCGGCTTCTGGTTGACATATGTGAACATAATTAAACACCAAATCGTATTTAAACAAGTACGAACATATTTTTTGACAAAAAAAGAAAAATCGCGGATTTTTTTTTACCAAAATTTTTTTTTGCGGATTTTTTTTTTTAAAAAATTTTTTTTTTCAAAAGTAATTTCCTTTTAAATAAAGTTTTTTGCAATAATCTTTTTGAAATTGTGGAGGGTATCACTACATTCGGCAAGGCCGAATTTAAATTTTTTACTTGTTTAAATTCAAAATGGCGGATCCAATATGGCGTCAAATAAAATATTAAGTTTTTTTCTATGTTGTCTGATTTTGATGGTTTTTGGAATACCAAATCTGATTTAAGAATCAAATATTCACAATAGCGGATCCAATATGGCGGACAAGATATTTAAATTATTGATTAATGTTTCAAAATATCAGCAGGAAATGATTGCACAACACGAATACGAACTCAGATTTTTTGAAATCAAAATGGCGGATCCAAAATTTAGGACATAGCTTTTTAAAAAAAATGTACAATGTTTAAATTTCTAAGTTTTTATTAATCCCTCTTTTTGCTTTTATCAGAAGATTTTAATAAAATATTTCTCTTTTAAATGCGTCAAAAAGTTGATATATTCAGTGGCTCATTTAAGAGAGAACTTTTTTATTTCCAATAAGCATTTGCCATCCTAAATGTACAAATAATGCTACAAGCTTACAACTTCGTAAAAAATATTAAAAATGCTATTGCCAAAATAAGCCCGCTTAAATGCGTTACCAGCTTTAATGTTTAGCACTAGAGATGGTAGCTTGCCACGTGAATTACTCGTGATCGAAAGTGGGCGTGATTAAAATTTTTTGTTCGTGAGTGATAAGTGAGTGAGACAATTTTTTGCGTGAGTGATTCGTAGTGAGTGCAATTTTTTTGCGTGAGTCAAAACTATTTAATTGTATTGATTCAGTTTTTACAATTTTTTTCGTGTTTTAAATGTTTAGCGTGAGTTACGAGTGAGCGTGAGTCACACGTGAGTGGTGTTTTGTTTACTCACGTAAATAGTGAAAAAAAACTGTTGAGTAAATTATGTTTTTTTTCGTGAGCGTGAGTCAACGTGAGTAAAAATTCACTCACGTGCCCATCAGCAGTTATAACGCCAATGTTGAAAAAGTGAGGCATTTTTTATTAGAAATCAAAAGAAACAAAAATATCGAAAAATGTTGAAGTTCCATTTTAGGGCATTTCTAAACGTCATATTTTGGTTTATTGTCTCTAGATCAAAAGTTTATGAACGGTCGCACAAGGTCGCAAAAATGTGAATAGAATACATTGTCAGAGACAGATCGTAGTTCGAGGTTTGTCAATATCGTTTGGACTTTTTTGGACTTTGGTGTTGAAAAAAGGCGGATTTCAACAAAAGTATGAATTTCCATAATTTATTTAAAAAAAAATTGGCAGTTTATATCATGTGTTGAACAAACAGGTATGTCTTTAGGAGAACTTCACCGAAAATATGAAAAAAATATTGTGTCGAAGTACAAAAAAAAATATTTGTTTCATAAATAAAAAATATAAAAAAAATCTCAAACATTGACTTTAACCTCATGCAAAAAAAAAAACTTTAAGCTATAATAAAAAGATATTAAAGGTGGACAAAATACAAGATGTCGACATTCCGAAAAAATATTTTTTAATATGTGTTGCCTTACAGACCTTATTGGCCAAAAAATGGAAATCCTGGCCCACAGTGCACTGGATGGACTTGGCTGAAATTCAATACGAACCAGGCAATGGGAACGACAAATATATATGCCAAGTTTCAGCACTTTCAGTCTTTTGAAAGTTAGCCTGTTTTTTATCTCGTAAATTCACGAAAAACCCTTGCCAAAATTCACTCTTTTGCTGATAACTTTTGAACCACTGGACCGATTTTGAGGGATTGCAACACCAACCTGACCAGGTAAATGGCCAACATATACGCCAAACTTCAGGAGCCTCCGTAAAGTCTTTCAAAAGTTAGCGTATTTACAGCAGACATGCAGACGGACGGACATCGCTAGATCGTCTTAAAATCGATCGAAGATTATGAATATATATACTTTATGGGGTCCTAGACCAATATTTCGAGGTATTACAAACGGAATGACAAACTTATATATACCCTCTATCAGTAGAGTGGACTCAGCAAAAATAAATCGAGATTTTGGCGACACAGCATCTTTTTATAGCATACCGAAGCCCATCCAAAGAGTGCTCTTGAGGATGCAGTAAAATTAAGGAGAAAAAATTTAAATTTTTTGTTAACATATTTTAAATAAACCCTAAAATATAAAATTATATTTTGATAAAATATCCCACATGCTTTCCTTTTAAATATATTTAACACTTTTTGAATAAAAAACCATGAGTTTTGGACAAAGACACATGATTCCATTGCATCATTATTGCGCATTAATCAGCGCTGCAAAGAGTGCTTCAATCAAAACACCTTTTGAATGAGAAAAAATTTAGTACACCATTTCCACTTTAGTTTCAGAAAATACAAATTAAATTACAAAAAAAGTCCAATCATATACTCGACTCTCCAATTATATTCAAAAATGTCCAATTGTATTTCAAAAATTTCCAGTATAATTGAAAATTTTTGAAATGTAATTTAACATTTTTTGGTTATGAATGGTAATATCTGAAATATAAATGGAAGTTTCTGAAATATAATTTGAAATTTTCGAAATATAATTGGAAATTTTTTAAATGTAATTGGATCTCTTAGGCGATATTTCTTCCAAATGCTTGCAGGGAGTCAACTGATTTTCAGAATTAGTCAATTGTATTTAAGATTTTCCAATTGTATTCAGAAATAGTCAATTGTATTTCAGATTTTGTAATTTGTATTTCAGAAATAGTCAAATGGGCTTCATCTTTATTCTGCTTAAATCAGCTCTAAAAATATACATGAATTCAATGCATCTTTATAGCGATTTTTTCAGCGCTTTTTCGGTGTATCCAACTAGCGCTCTAAAGTGTGTCACCGCCTTAGAGAATCATGCATGAATTCAGCAGGTTTGGATGCGCTCCTTGAGTCGAGTTTCCTTTCCAAAAACTGTTGCCAGTTCAGCAAAATTTCTGCTGGGGAGGGTATAAGAATGGCATATTAATAATTGTAATGAAGCACTAAAAAAAAACCTGCAAAATGAAAAGAAAGGCTCGTTATTTTCATTTTTTGCTACCTCTTATTTGACGAGAATTCCTAGTAATTTTACAAGCTTTTTACCAATAATTTCGTAAATTTACTAGCTTTTTACGAATAAAATAGTAAATTTACAACTTTTTGGCCGCGATAAAACTTACAAGGAATTCTCGTTACTTTACTAGATGCCTCCTATTTTACGAGAATTCCTGGTAAAAATTCGGAGATTTTTTTTTAATTTTACAAACTTTTCACCAATAAAATTGTAAATTTACATTTTTTTTGGCGCAATAAAACTTACAAGGAATTCTCCTAAATTTAATAGATATTTTTTACAAAAAAAATTGTAATTTTACAAAAAAAAAAAAAATTTTGATAGAAAATTTTTTGTTAAAAGAACAAGGAAAACTGTCAAATATTGGTAAAGCTCCTATTACACTAGATTTTTTTTGTTTTTTATTTTTTATTAATTGAAGGAATGAAACAGCAGAAGAAGAAATGAAAAAGAAACATAAAATAAACAAACAAAAAGTGGTGATTACTTTCTTTTTGATAAAAACCCGCTGAATAAATTAAAAAAACCGCAAAAAAAAAAAAAAAAAATCGCTTTATTTAATGAAAAACAGAAAAGTTGGCAACACATAATATCATTAATGCATAAATGTCAAAAAAATATATAAAATTTTTACATTTTTTTTTTGACATTCAGTCATTTGATAACCAAATTTATCGATAACACAGGAATAAAATTTGACGTTTACTATTTTTTATTAGTATTCTTTTACTCTTCACACTTGTTCAGATTTCCTATAGTGATATATTTGCCCTGTTTACATAATTTCATCAATACAAAAAAAATGTAGTGTCATAGGGGCTTAAGATGGGATTACGAGATTTTTTCTAGTAATTTGACAAGGTATTTTTGGAGTGTAGTTGAAATTGAAGTCCATAATTTCACCACTCCACACAGGGCCAAACAGATCTATTTTTTGAAGAAAAAATGCAACATCCTTTCCACAGAAAAATAAATTTAAAACCGACTTTTAATTATATTTCCATACAAATTCAGCCTTACCATCGAAAAATAAAATATATTTAAAATCTGGTTTTAATTTTATTTCCATACAAATTGTTTTTGTTTTTAAAATCGACTTTCAAAAAATGTATTGAAAATTTTAAATTAAAAATAAAACTTTTGTTAAAAAAGACTTTTTGTTTTCTTGTGGAACGGGTCATTGTTTTTGTTTTTAAAATCGGCTTTCAAAAAATGTATAGAAAATTTGAAATTTAAAATAAAACTTTTGTTAAAATAGACTCTTTATTTTTCTTTGGTACGAGCCTAAGACTTTCTTTAGGATTTTCCCAAAAATATATTCATAAATCTTTTTTTTTACATTTTTGCCATTTTACTCATCTCTGAATTGTTAATGTTTATATTAATAAAAGTTTAAATTAAGTCATCCTATTACATTTAAATACTCTTAACATTTAGGGATTTTTTTTTGGAAATATATCACAAAAAAATAGCATTAATATTCATGTTGCTCGAATTTTTTCTACCATAAAACTATTGCATACCAAATGCACTCTACCATGATGTTGATGATGAGTATGATAGTGCTGGTGGTTCTTCATGCTCTTCAACTCTGAAATGACTCCCACTCAGCGCTGCCAACTTTGACGATTTATCGTCATTTTGACGATTTTTGAAGTCAATTTTACTAAAATGACGATTGACGATTTTTCATTTTCGCCAGAAACAAAAATGACGATTTTATTAAATGAGGAAAAAATGGTAAAATTTTTGTCAAAAAATTCAAATTTTGTAAGCAAATTCTTTGAAGTTCACTTAATTTTTTGAAAAGAAAAGAGAAAAACCTATATATATTTTTTTTAAAGATAGTTACTTTTAAGAAAAAAGCCTAACAATTTCGGGAAAAGACAGGAAAAAATAAAAATTCACCAGAAAAAACATTAAAAAAAAGTTTTTTTTGTTGAAAAATAGACTTGTTTTAGAAGTGGTCAATATAAATTAATTGGTGCGTTAAATTTACAACGCTCCAATATCGGGATGAATTTTAATATGGGGGATATGCACAAAAAATCAATTTCAATAATCTTCGTCCTTGGGCCATAAGCTTTCTTAAGTTTCAAATTTCAGGTCAATTAATTGATAATTGGGACTTGAAAAAGGTCGAGGACCAATATTTTGGATAGTTACAAACATCTACGGAAACTCATTACACTCTGGACCATGGAGTGGTCTGGGGTATTAACATTTTTAGTATTTATTAGCGTATTTTTGTCATGACGATTTTTTGACGACAAATTTTTTTCAACTTGACGATTTTGACGATTTTTTTTTTAAAAATTGACGATTTCTCAAAAAAAAAGTTGGCAGCACTGCTCCCACTTTATATTCGTATGTATTTGTATAATCATAACATACACATTCTCTGAAATATGGCGTTTAGATTTCAATGGGAATTATTAATTTTATGCCAGAAAATTTGTATTTTTAATTAAATCGTTGCTGTATTAACAAACAATTTAAGTGTATTCACAAATAGTGTTGTTGAATAAAATATCAATTATTTTCTTTGTCAATACAATTAAATTGTTTGTTAGTACGAAAACATGTGAATTGATAAATAGCCTACAATACAAATTTTTGTGCAATCAATCGAGCTTTAGATAATAGCATTATACGTTCCGTTAAAAATTTATAATTTCGGAGAGTTACATGGTTTGAAACGGAACACTTGGTTAAAATTGCTTAAATTCGAGATAATCTAAATGGAGTAACATCCAAACTGATGCTGCTGATACTCTGTACTGCCGGTTCATATTGTCACAATTCCGTATAAAGTTTATGACAAGAGTAAAATTTAATTGTTTGTAATTATAGCAGATTTTTTTCATATGAATTCTCATAAACATTTATGCATTTATTCACACATTTTTTGTGTTATTAAAATTTCAAACACACATTTTTTTTACACCAATTTATAAAGGGTGTTCAACGCAAGTATTTTAGTCATGCAAACAATTTTTACCGCAAATGATACACGATTTTGTAACTTGAATGAGACAAAACAAGTAAAAAAGTTAAATTCGGCCTTGCCGAATGTAGTGATACCCTCCATAATTTCTAAAAGATTATTGCAAAAACGTTATTTAAAAGGAAATTACTTTTGAAAAAAAATTAAAAAAAAAATTTTTCGCGAAAAAAAAATTGGTAAAAAAAAATCCGCCATTTTTTTCTTTTTTTGTAAAAAAGTATGTTTGTACTTGTTTAAATACCATTTGGTGTTCAAATATGTTATCTTAAGTCAACCAGCAGCCGAATTAAAGGATTTTGTATTTTTAGGTTATGTTAAATGCACTAAAATTTTTGAGGTGTCCTTACATTTTCGATCATAACTTTTGAACCGCTGAACCGATATCGCTTAAATACAATACCAAACTTCTCAGGAGAACTTCCAATAAATATGGTAAGTTTCAGTCATCTACGTGTAATATTTTGGCCGTGATCACCATTTCCACAGACAGACGGACAGACGGACATCGCTAGAATGTCTAAAAATCGATCGAGGATCATGAATATATATACTTTATGGGGTCCCAGACCGATATTTTGATGAGTTACAAACGGAATGACAAACTTACACTCAAAATAATAACTCTGTTAAATTACAGAAAAACTCTGCTAATTTAACAGAGTACACCTTACTTTTCCAGCTAACAACATATCTTGGTAATTTTACTAAAAAACTCTGTAAAATGATTTGGACAAAAAAATGTTAATTTACAGAGTTTCTAGTAAAATATTGGTTAAATAAACCACCATTTAGCAAAAAAACTATGTAAATTTACATATATTTGTAAAATACATTTGATGCATAAAAAAAATTTACAGAAAAAAATCTCTAAATTTACAGAGTTAAGTTAAATGCATGTTATTTTGTAAAATTTTTATAAGATTTCTGAAAAAAAAAAAATTTTTGATAATTCTTTTTGCTGCTTTTCAACTTTTTCTCAAAAAAAAAATATACAGATAAAATTTTGATGTTTGGTAACAAAAACAAAAACTACTCAAAACAGAAAACTTTTTTGGTTATAAAAAAATACGAAGTATTTTGCTTAGATCTGTATTTTAGCAGAAAACTCTGTTAATTATCTGTAAAATTAAGATTACAAAGTAAAAAATAATATAACAGAGGAATCTTTGCTTTTTTGTCACAACAAAATACAAAGTATTTTCTTTAAATCTGTATTTTGACAGAAAACTCTGTCAAATATCTGTTGAATTGAGATTACAGTCATTTTACAGAGTTATTATTTTGAGTGTAGTAAAAATAACGAGCTTTTTTCTAATTTTACAAGATTTTTACCAATAAAATTGTAAATTTAAAACTTTTTTGGCGAAATAAAACTTACAAGAAATTCTCGTAAATTTACTAGAGTTTTTTGTAAAAACTCTTAGAAATTTGTAAAACTACAAGAAAAACCGTAAAATTAAAAAAAAAAATTAAATTTCGATCGAAAATTATTTGTTAAAAAACAAGGAAAACTGTAAAAAATTGTTAAAATGGGATTACGAGACTTTTTCTTGTAATTTGACAAGGTTTTTTATTAAGTGTAGTGAATTTGTAGAACAATTTAACCCTTCAAAGGGACTTATTTTAAACTTCAGTGTTTAATTTGAAAAAAGGGGTCAAATGCCCCCTAAAAAAAACAACTACAGGTTTAGTGGATTAAGTTAATTATTTAGTATAAATTGAAAGAGGGGACCGACTCTAAAATGCTTTAGACTGTTTTTTTGTAATATAAAAGCTTTGTTGAAAACTTTCAGTTATTAGCATTTCAATGAGTATTCTTCTTAATTCTTAAGCCTCGCCTATTGCCAGTCTTTAAATTATAGCTGTTGTGAATACCCTTAATAATCAAATGAATATTTTATTCTCGGTGTATATGACGTGTTTAACTGACAGTGAATATAATTTTTTAACTGCACAATTACTGTATTGTTTGATATTTTGTTTTTTTTTTAACATTTTGCTTTTTATTTTACAATATTTTTTTTTTTTGTAATAAATTTATGTATTCAATTTAAATATTCATTTCAACAAATGAAATGAAATATTTTAATTTAAATGCCTTTTAAATTATTTAGTATGTAGTATTTCATATCTTGAACATTTTTCATTTAAATGTTGTTTAAATGTTAATTAAACAGGTTTGCGATATTGAATTGAAATTAATACTGATTTGAAAATTTACTGTATTTGCTTTGGACTTTACAATTAAGCTGCTACAACAGACATTTCAAATGACACCTTTTAAATTATATATCGATATTGATTTTTCAAGATTAAAAACTGATTATAAAAAAAAACGTGATACTCAAAGAGTTTGTACCGCCAGTATTGGAGAATTTTTATTTGTTAGTAATACAAGGAGAAGAAATATGATTGTGGCAATCATACTTTAGGAGAGTCTTTATATATAAAGGAGTTGGGTGACTGAAGGACTGATTCATCAGCGCCATGTTGAAACCACTAAAGATAGAGAGTTGAAATTCAAAATGTAGATGCTATTCCCGGAAAATATATCTACACTCAAAAAAAATACATAACTAATATTTTGGGAAAAATTTCCACCTAAGTAGTTCATAACTTTTCCTAATATTTTTCTAACTATAAGAAAAAAGCTTTAGTTCACATACTCGTAAACATTTCACAGTTTTCTTAAAAAATTTCCTCTAAAAGGTAGTTACTAAAGATTCATTTACGTACGCTTTTTTACCCTTCGATAACTAAAAATCCCCTGGTCCTGATGGTATATATCCCATTATGCCAAAGAATGGTGGAGATATCTGGTGAAGAATCTTGAACGAATCTTTTTGGCCAGTCTGGCCCGTGGTTATGTTCCATCATTCTGGTGCGATGTCAAAGTCGTCTTCATTCCAAAACCGGGAAAGGAGGACTACACTTTGCCGGAAAAGTTTTATACCAATCAGTTTGTCTTCTTTCCTACTGAAAAGTCTTGAACGAATGGTTGGAAAATTCATTAGTTAAGTAACATTAGTCGAGATTCCCTTAAATAATCAGCAAAACGCGTACCAAAGTAGCAGATTTTGTGAGTTATGAGGGGGCTTTTGATAATGCTGCCTTTTACACGATTAAGGCTTCTGCTGAAGAGAATGGTGTGGACCCAACATAGACTAAAAAGGGGAAGCCTCCCTGGTGTCACCCTCCGATCTTCATGAAATTTGGATATGTTGTTAAGAACTAAAATTAATTCGACACGTACTTTTTTTTAGCGGCTCAATCTCATTTTTAGGGGGGTTCGATTTGTATGGGGGGAAATTGACCTTTTTCAGGTCAATTATTTACGCCTATTTAAACAAAACTAATATAGGCATGTGTGGTATCAGATTAAAGGTATTAAAAATACCTATCTCGTGTTGCTAACAACGGGCCAAAGAATTTTCGACTTATTAACAAAAATGTCCTAAAATTTTGGTATTTTACTCAATATGACGAAAAGTTGTGCATGTTTGGACACGCTCTTAACACACGTAGATTGGTTTTTCAAAGACCTTTCATTTGGTATGTAAAATGACTAGGTTTCTTTGCATACTATAGGAGATAAACGAAAAAAACTGAAAAATGGCCTTGTCTTCCCCCTCCTTTTTACCCCCTGAATATGAATTTGGGCCGCTAAAAAAAAATTGTGTCCCTTTATTTTTTCTGATCTACAAAATAAAACCAATTCCATAAAGATCCGCGGGTGACACTAGGGAGACTTCCCTTGTAAGCCAACTAAATGGAACGAAGCTCTCAAATCGTGAGAGGAACAAACTTTCGGCAATGCGCGCATCTGACAAACAGAGCGTTATTTCGGCCTCGTCATCGAAGTCTCGTAAAAGGTTGCGCTCGCCCGACGAGAAACCTTTACCTAAGAGATCTAAAGTGACCGGCAACGTCTGGACTCAGTCTATTAAGTGAAGTGGTGAAAGGTAACTTCGTTAGGGCTGTGATCAACAGGGAGAATGGGGATTGTAGTATTCCAAGGGACAAGTGGAGTTTAGTTAAAACTAAATTAAATGAAATCTACTTTAGGCTCCTTGAGAGTATGCCGGATTTTCTTCTTACTACTGCCAACGCAGGTTGGTATCAAGGGAAATATCCGCAGCCGTGTTTAAGGTTGCCATTAGCCGAGTGGGAGAGTTATGGTCTGGAGCCTGACTGGTTGTTGTGGAAAAACATGATATCCCATCGCAACCCATAACTCATGCATGGATTCTAATGGCTACAAGTGAAACTGAGGTCATTTTAAAGATGATAAAAGTCTGCAATCGTGACCTTCCAACTCAGAATTTAAGAGTTGTATTGGTAAATGTGGAATCGCTTTCGCTTTTAGCCAGGACTGACGGCATTATTAGATTTGGCTTTTTTCATATAAGAGTCAATGTTTACAAGAGCAACCAGAGGCCTATTATGGACGCAGCCAAGCCAGTGACAGAGTCAGCTGGGGAGGAGAATCTGGAAGACGTTAATATTCAGCTGACTGATTATAGGCTGATGGGAGATGCATCTGGCATTTTCGAAACCGAATCTGGTAACGAATGCGACCTCTGTGATGGGTGATGGCTGACATTCAGGACGAGGCCCTTGCAGTGAGGAATTCGAAGAGTTCTGTTGCCCCCGATTCAGAACAGATGGGACACACATCTGGCTTATTCGAAACCGAATCTAGGGACGAATGAGACCTCTATGATAACACGGAGGACTTTAAGTCAGCCTCAGTTGCACTTTTGCTCCGCCTGACGGCAGAAGCAGTTGACTTGGTTTTTATTCACTCTCCTCCAGTGGAGAGTCGCTGGATCTCCTTCTAAACACGCATTGGATCTACATATCCAAGAGGTAGCTAAGAAATCTCTGTGCAGACTCCGTAAAAATGGATTATGACATGAAGACTAAAATGCAGGACATGGTCTATTGCTTAATGAGCTTTCGGAACTTTGTCCGATGTTTGCCATGCCCTAAGACAGTATTACGGCTTGCATAGAGTTTGGTAGGAAGTTCAGTGTAAAATTTCCGAGAAGGGAAGACTGGTGCGATCCAGATAAACTTCTTAGAAACTACTCTGATACTTTCTATACGGACTGATCTGGTACCTCAGTTGGCTCTGGATCAGGTTGGTATTTGAATGACGAAACCAAATACTCTCATGCTATGGGCAAAATGGCAACAGCCTTTCAGACTGAAGTGTTTGCTATTTTGGATGTAGCGACTTGGATAATTGAAAATAGATGAAGGGATAGGAGAAGCAGTATCTGTAGTGACAGTTAAGCAGCGCTCAGGGCATTGTATTCTGCAGTCACAACATCTAAAATTGTCCAAGAGTGTATGCGCAGACTCATGAGCTCTCATGTTAGAACAGGGTCTGTCTCTTATGGGTTCCGGGTCATAGGGGTATACGGGGAAATAAAATTGCCGATTCTTTAACAAACATTGGCTCCGATACAATTCCGCAAATCCGGCGCCTCAGATTGGTATAGGCTTGATATGGATGATTCGCTGGATCAACTCTCACATGAAATCAATTTTCATGGAAACATGGTCAAATGGGTTGACATGCAAGAAAACTTAATGTTTTATAATAAGACCAGACAAGACAGTGGAAAACTATTTACTCAATTTGAGTAGAAGGGACTGTCGCAAACTTTCTGGCCTAATAACAGGACACAATGCCTTTGCTCGTCATATTATGACGAAATTGGGTGTCTAATCAGACCCCTTGGGTGCAGCTTGTCTTGAGGATGAGGACACAACAGAACAGTTCATCTGTTGTTACCCAGCGATTTCAAGAGCTAGACTGCGAATAATGGGTTCTAATATTCTGTCAATGGACATGTTCCATGGACTTCCCTTGTCTGATTTTCTAAAGTTTGTGAAAGCAACTGAAAAATTCTGAACAAGTACTCTTCACTGTGTTTTTCTTAAACTCTTTTCTAATCCTTTACTAACTTCCTTTTCCGTGTAAGGTACAACGGACTTTTTTAAGTTTAAGCGCTATGGACTTGCCTATTTCTCTTGTATAGGCAACTCAACTCAACCAGTGCTGGTATAGCATCCGTCCCCCGGTGACTTATTTACATTAAGATCCGCAAGAAACCTTTTAACTGCACGAGCTCTGAAAATGTCCTGGGCATAGTATTGGATACCCTCTCTAGTTTGGGCAGAGGTTGATTGCTTTCCGCCAAAAAAACTTTCTTGCAAAAAGTCTGGTCAACAGGTTGGCTTTATCAACCATTTCAGTGAATACTTGGTCGTCTTTTAAAAGAGTCGGGATAGAGGAACTTGCATTTTTCCTAATTCTTTTAACATACGATAAAAAGCTCTTAATGTCCCGAGGAGCAGAAAGAACATAAGCACGAAGTCGCTGTTCGTAAAGAAGCTGCATTCCTGCTAGTCTGGTTTCAGCAATATTTACCCTTTGACTATGATCGAACAATATTTTCTTTTTCGTGGTAAGTTTGAAATAAAAAGCTCCATAATGTATCTTCTTTTCGTAAGATCATGGATACTCCAATCTCAAATTAATTAAAATCTATCATTTATGATTAAACTATTTATTTTAATCAAAAACCCTCTTTCGTAGATATCTTCAACCAGCATCAAAATATTTTCAAAAAAAAAAAAGAAAGAAGAAAATAAATAATAAATAAAGAAGCACTTGGCATGTCATGTTTTGATATGTCAATTTAGTAAAAATGAAAATAGATTAGGAGAGAAACTAGAGAATACCAACAATTTAATGATTGACAGACTGATTTATATAAACATTCATCCATCCATCCATCTATCTCATCATGATGATGATGGTGATGGCACCACATAACCACCAAAAATATACTTAAAACCTTCATCATGTTTTATTCACTCCATTCACGATGCTTGATCTAATGTAATGGAATTAAACAATCCATTCCAAAAACGAAAATATAAAAATAGTTTTATTATATTGGAGGTGTTTATATTTCAATTAACGCAATAATATGAGGGCATTTAAAGCAGCAACAATTTAACTTCAAATAATTAACAGTCATTAGGGAGAAGCAGCACAAAAATTCATATAATGAATTAAGAAAATTTACTACATTTTAACCAAATTAACTTTTTCTCGCTCTGGATCTGCCTGCGCTGTTCTGTATTTCACAAATTGATTTATTTACAAAAATTGTCACTAGTACGTGTGAAAGTCATAAATAATTTTTATTTTTGTAGTAAAGAATTGGTGGGTTTCACAACATCGCAATTCACAAATGACATTTATTGTTCACACTTTTGTTGTTGTGTTCAAGTTGCTGTTGTTGTCCTGGTCGATATTGTTGTTGTAAGCTAATTTGTTGTACATTTTTTAAAAGAATATTTTGACGAGGGAATTGTTAAAAGGGCCCATTGCTGAGAAGACGTATAAGGTCGGTATACAGAAAAGAAAAAAAAAAAATTAATTAAAAAATTCGTAGATTTAGTTAAAAATTAATTAAATCCGGACCAATCACTATAATGCGCATTTTTTTGCTAACGTTAAAAATTTTTACGAAAGTTTTTACACAGATGGATCGAGGCTGCACAAACGAGTGGGCTTTGGAGTCTATTCGGAAGAACTTGGATTGAGCCTGGCTCGAAGATTGCAAGATCATTGCAGTGTTTACCATGCAGAGATGATGGCAATAAAAGAAGTGGCTGACTGGTTGAGCTGCAATGTCTTGTCTACGACCGCAGTCAACATCTATACTGACAGTCAAGCCGCGGTCAAGTCCCTGGATTCAATGTTTCTGAAAACAAGATCTGCCATAAACTGCCGCACGTCTTTAAATGAGATGGCCGAGCAGTTTAACATACGACTCAAATGGGTCCCAGGGCACAGAGACATTCCAGGGAATTGCAAAGCCGATGAGTTTGCAAGACTAGGAACTACCTTTCAGGTTTCAACAGAATTGGAATGTGTTGGTATGCCTCTAGAAACTTGGAAGCAAAACCTACGGCTTTGTTCTGCGACGGAGACTAATCAAAGATGGGTAAATGGATGGACGTGTGAGACAACACGACTGATTTGGCCTTCTCTTAATCAGGGGCGCACAAGTGAGCTGACATCTCTTCCAAGAAGTGAGATTTCGACGGTGGTTTCTATAATTACCGGACACTGTCTTTTGCCGAAGTTGCATGGATGAAGAGGAGTTGGAAACTATCGAACACTTTATTTGCCATTGCAAATAAAAGTTTCGTGTCAACTGACACAACTTTTGAAGCCGATGTCTTCCGATCGGGATGAAATTTGCACCAAGGTTAGTCCTATTGGATATTAGTTCAGACACAATTTTTTAACGACATCGGTCAAGGACTCTCTGAGTTAGAGGGGGTCGAAATTTTACATTTTGGCCAGAGAGGTGTTAATTCTCATCCATGTAACTTCTTACCTATTGTTTTTAGCAAAATGTGTCTCAAATAGTATAGATAGCTATTTCTTCAGTGTTTTGAAAAAAATTTAAAAAAAAAATTTTTGATTTTTTTTTTTTAAATCCAAAACTTTTTTGACTTTTTCCTCAAATTGGGCCCTTTTTTTTTTTTTTTACTAAAAAAAAGCTTAGGTCATTTCCTTTAAGAGCTATGGGGTCGCTTAGTGGGATGCGAGTGGGATATCTAAAACACAAAAAACGGTTCTTAAATTCTTAAATTTGCACTATTAGGCGTGGGAAAGCTAACCAGTTTTCGATTTTCATTCGCGATACCCTCTAATTTTTATAGGTTCGAAAAAGAAAGCATGAGCCAAAAAATGAGGGCTGAGGGGTGGGGCCATATGGCCCCTCATCGGGGTCAAAGTTGGGCGTAAAGAGGTAAAAAACCTCAAAAAGCCCCACAACTGCCCTAGAAACGCCCCTGGATGGGTGCAATGTGAGACAAACCTCCAATAATTTTCTGCCCCCAACATTTTTCTTGAACATACCTAACCCCTCTAACTCAGAGAGTCCTTGACCGATGTCGTTGTGTTTGAACTACTATCCAATAGGACTAACCTTGGTGCAAATTTCATCCCGATCGGAAGACATCGGTTTCAAAAGTTGTGTCAGTTGACACGAAACCCCCCATATGACAAGTTTAAGCCGCCTCAGAACCTTTCAAAAGTTAGCATGTTTTCTACAGACTGGCGAATATCATTGAGGGTCATGAATATATGCCAAATCGGACACTTTATTTTATTTTTTTTTCTTTTCCCATTTTTTACAGTTTTTAGTACCTTTCGAAAACTCCTTCGGGGGAAATTTTCAAATTTTTTTTGATGAAAGATGTCGAATTTTCAAAAATTCGGAGCTTGTTGATTTACTCAAACTTCTTTTATTCATAACTTCTTCAAAAATAGTCCAAAATCTATTTTTTTTAATAGTGTGTCCTAGAGGAGTCAACGGTGAGACCGACTCTCAAATGATATCGAATTTTCAAAAATTCGGAGCTTGTTCCTTTACTCAAACTTCTTTTACTCATAAATTCTTCAAAAATGATCGCAATTGCAAAATTTTCAAATGGAAAACTTGTACTTTTTAAAACTATTGAACTTAAAACTCTAGCTCATTAATATTTGACATGTAGGATCATACAAGAGAAGGGCATATTTAAAAATTTATTTTATTTATTTTAAATTGGGGTAAACGATGGGTAAAAGTATAGTAATTCCAATTAAAAAAATTAATATGGCGCCATATATCCTTTGATCCCAAAAATGGAGGATCCAAAAATATATGATTATGTCTTATTATATCTGGTTTGATATAATTAGATCCCAAAAATGGAACGGTATATGTTATCTAATTTCATATTATTAAAAATGATATCTAATAAGATATAATAATATCTAATTATATCTAATTATATCTTATTAGATCTAATATGATCTTCAATATGAAATCAGATGAAATTTACCGTTCCATTTTTGGAATCTAATTATATTGAATTATATAAAATTAGATCTAACAAGATATAATGATATATTTTTGAATCCTTTATTTTTGGGGTCAAATGGTTGATTAATTTGTATTTAATTATATTAAAAAATATATGATTATATCAAAACTTTTTACTCGGGAAGTGACACTTTTCATATTTATTGAGATAAAAACTCTGGAATTTTTCGCTTTTTTAACGCGTGTTATACGGAAATGAATGAAATCTACATGGAACGAAATGAAATGGAACAGGAAACGAATTGGGATAATTAGGGTAACAAATTTTAATAAATCAGTGACCCAATTGCAATAAGGCGGGGAACGTTATAGAATAAAACGAGATTGAATATATTTTTAAATAAAAATTTTAAATTTTTTTTCATTCAATTTTTTTATATTAATATTTTTTTCACTTAATAATTTTTTTTACAAAACTTTTTTCACTCAAATTTTTGTCACTAATTTTTTTACTTAAATTTTTGTTTTTTCACTTAAACTTTTTTTCATTCGGACTTCTTTTTGAAATTTTTTGTATGCGCTTTACTCACAGATTTAAAATATGAACGAAACTACCAGGCCTTTCAAATTTGTTCCTCTAAACGTCCCTGGTGTCGCCAAATGAATGTGCAAAGTAATTAAACACTTATATTTGTTGTTAAATATATAAAAAAAAAAAAAAGATATACTACTACTTTATACGTATTTTATTTTGACCAAGTTCATACAGGCCAAATCCATAACATAAGAATTAAACCAAACATTTTTGCTTGAGCAGGACTTTTGCATGTGTCGTTGGCATAAATTATGACTGTTTCATGTGGTGACTCTCTACATTCAAACACTTTAACATAAAAAAATATTCAAACATACTCGAGCATTCAACAACTTGACATTTGTTGTTTGTTTTTCGTGGTGTTGGCGATGTTGTTGTTGTTGGAGTTGTTACTTTTGTTTTATTACTGTGTTGAATGTTTCACATGATTTGTGGCATTTGAAATTTTGGAGGTTGTTACCACAATCCACCATAGAAACAACTACGGCAGCAGCACCAGCAGTAGAAAACTCAAATGAGTTTTTGAAAACATAAACAATAAATTTTTCAAACAAGACCAATTTCTATATGGAGAATATACTAACATATCCACATATAGTCAAGGTAGGTCAGTTCCAATTTTAAAATCCAAAATAGTATTTATTATCTTGAACAAAATATTTGAAATTTTGCCAGTGTTTAAATCTTTCAAACTAAATACACATTAGTAAAATTGCATGCAACACATTCACACATTCTCTACTCTATTCGTAATTGACTGCTTAATGTTAATGCTGCTGCCTTGGCTGCTTCACATGATTAGCATAACTATGCATTTTATTTTTCTCCAAAAAAAATTAAAAAAAAAAACAAAAAAAAATTTGGCATTGCCGAATATAGGATATGTACTTTTATAAAACGTACTTTTTATAAAAGGTACTTTTTATAAAACGTACTTTCTATAAAATGTACTTTTTATAAAAGGTACTTTTTATAAAAGGTAATTTTAATAAAAGGAACTTTTTATAAAAGGTACTTTTTATAAAAGGTACTTTTTATAAAAGGTACTTTTTATAAAAGGTACTTTTTATAAAAGGTACTTTTTATAAAAGGTACTTTTTTTAGAAGGTACCTTTTATAAAAGGTACTTTTCATAAAAGGTACTTTTTATAAAAGGTACTTTTTATAAAAGGTACTTTTTATGAAAGGTACTTTTTATAAAAGGTACTTTTTATAAAAGGTACTTTTTATAAAAGGTACTTTTTATAAAAGGTACTTTTTATAAAAGGTACTTTTTATAAAAGGTACTTTTTATAAAAGGTACTTTTTATAAAAGGTACTTTTTAAAAAAGGTACTTTTTATAAAAGGTACTTTTTATAAAGGTACTTTTTATAAAAGGCACTTTTTATAAAAGGTACTTTTTAAAACAGATTCTTTTTAAAAAAAGTTACTTTTTATAACGCATATTTCGATAAGTTACAAACGGAATGACAAACTTATTACGTCTCTAACTAGGTAGAGGGTATTCAAATATTTATCCTTAACTTGCAACAAATGCAGAATTTTCACAATCACCAGAAGAAATAATAAAAAAAAAAAGATTTTAATTTATTGTAAATTTGCCATAAATTAAATCATTGCCTCTCTGCTTAGTTTTGTGGCAACTCCACTGAAAGTGTTGCATAAAAGAACTTTATTTTTCCGTAGATTTATTGTGCGGGAAATAATTCATGACACTATTTACGGTTTTGCAGGTTTAACGTATCGCACTTTTTTTAGATTTCTTTCTCAAACGAACGCACACGCAGTTTCACCTACTCTCCATATACACTCAAAAAAAAAACTTAGTCAAAATATTAGTAAAAGGTGTTGTAATTTACTTCAACCAAACTTTAGCAAAAAAATTTGTAAAAATTTAACTTTTACAGTTTTTTTTGGAAATTTACTATTGGTAAAATACAAAAATCTTGTGGTACTTTTACTATATTTTCTTGCTAGCTTTTTTTTTTATTTTACTATAATTTTAGCAAAAATATTAGTATTTTCCTTTAAGAAATGGTAATACTTTTTATTTTTTTTTTCTTAGTTTTAAGAAAAAAAAAATTGTTTAAAGTGTTCTCGTGTGGAAAAAAAACTCATTGATGATGCTGCCAACACCATAGCAAAGTAACCATCCATCAACTGCATGTGCGCTGAAAAATAGGCTACACAATTTTTAGTATTTTTTACCATATTTTTTGGTAATTTTACCATATTTTTTGGTAATTTTATACGAAAATTTTTTAAAATTTGCCACCTAAATTGTTAATAAAAAGTTGATAATTTTGAAAAATTATTTTTTTTAAATGTTAACACATAGTTAGATATCTAATCTTTAATATCCAAAAGTTTTTTTTTTATTTTTTTTTAAAATACATGTGAAAAAAATTAAAAATTCGAAAAAAAATTGTAAATTTTTTACAAATTTTACCTCAAAATGTAAGAAATTTCTTGTGTAGACTACTACGCAATTCTCATTTGTTCTACTTAAGCTAAAAAAAATGACGCAAAAAAAATAAAAAAAGTGAAGTGTTTTTCTTTAAGTTTTTTGTTTAAAGTGTTTAAGTGAAAAAAAAAATCATTTTGGATTTTGATGTTGTTGGAAGTCCAGTTACTGCAACTACAGCTGCTGAAAAGAAGATGCTGCCACCATCAAACCGAAGAAACCATCCAACAACTGAAGTAATAGTTGACGCTGCTATTACTACATTTAAAGAACGTGGTGCTCAAAACAGGCAAATTTTTTTTTAGTATGTTCACCAAATTTTAAATCAACTACTAATCAGAGAAAAAAATTACTAAATAAAACAGTTTTTTTACCAAATTACAAATTTTTTTTTATCTATTTCAATTTTACCATTTTTTTTGGTAATTTTACCATATTTTTTGATAATTTTACAAGGTCGATTTTTTACAAAAAAAAAATGGTATTCTTGTAATTTTACAATTTTTTTCCTAATTTTTTGATTAGCAAAATGGTTTTGCTAATATTACCAAAATTTTTGCAACGTCCAAAACTACAGTTTTTTTTGCTAATTTTAACCATTTTTTTTGCTAGTTTTACAATACTTTTTTTTTGAGTGTACATTTTTTTACCACCTCATAAACTAAAACAACCTTAGCAGTGGAATTGCTGCATTATTGCAAAAGCCATATTTGGGGCTACACATTTTGTAGCCAAAAGTTCATAAATACTATTTTACTGGTAACATGCGTTTAAATGCAATGACAACCACGAAAATCGTATATGCAGTTTTTTTTTTACATTTTCACTCCAAAGGAATTTGTATTTAACACCTTTTTTTCTTGGGTTAACAAGTCAATGGTGTATTTGAAAAGTGGGGGTTAAAGGAGATATAAAATATTTGTAAATAATTCGATTGGGATTTCTATTCAATTTGTCTTTTATCGGTGAAAGTTTGAACTTGTGCTAACTGATGGTTTTACAGGTGATCATCGCACTCAATAAAAAATTATGCTAAATTTAAGAAAATAATCCTAAATCCAAAGAAATTTTTGCTATTTCTGTATATTGCATCCTAAAAGTGAGTACAATTTCATTTTAATTTGCTTTTTTAAGTTCAAAAGGCAAAATGTTTTTCGATTAGAGATGGGCGCGTAAGTGGGTTTTGACTCACACTCACTCACGGGAACAATAATCGAATCACTCAATTTTATTTTTTACTAACGCTCACTCACTTTTCACGTGAGTAAAAATAAAATTACTCACGCGTGACTCACGCCAGATTCAATCATGCTCAAGAGTAAGTCACGCAAAATCTACTCACGCTGAAAATTTGTTTACCAAAAACCAAAATAATCTCTTGAAAAAAATTTTGCGAATCTCGTTAACTAATAGCAAAAAGTCGGTGCGCATATTCGAGCTGATAACAAGAAAAAATACACAATTTTAGGAGGGTACTTTACTTTAAGTCCACAACAAGCGGTTTTTGGAAAATTAAGTTGACTTTTTTTAGGGAATTGGTTTACATTTAAGCTTCACTACGTTCCTGTTTTTATGCAGTTTCAAATTCATGTGATTTAAATTCAATTGAGTTTTTTCCATTCTATGGAATACATTAGAATGATGTTAACAAAGTTGGTTTTAATTTTATTTACATTTTCCTAAATCAAATGTTACACTTAATATTTATGGGTTAGTTTTAGATTAGATAAGTATATTTTTATTTGAACGAAAATTGTGCGCGAATATATATTGTAAGTGTAGGGAATTAAATCTTAAACCAAAATGCATTCTTTCAAAAACTCGTTACTTAATTAGATAGATCACACGAGTGTCCGGTGAGATCTTAAATAGTCTCGAAGATCGATAATTTATAAAGAGCCATGCAAGTTAGTTGGGGGGTTTATGCGGCGTGCTACCTACCTCTTCATTTTCATTCGGCACAAAAGAAAAATATAGCAGTAGACTAGCATTTTTTTTTGTATGGCGAAAAAGTTTTTCTTCCGATTTTGAACGTCTGAGCCTAAAACTTATGTGGTGCCAATTTAGTGCCAATCTGATTAAATGAACCCGTGGTGAAAACTTAAAAAAAAATAAGTTCTTGCGACACAGGATGTTTATTAATTATGATGCGCTGACCATGAATATCAATAAAAATGAATATCGGTCTAACAGTTTTCGAGATATTGCTATTTAAAATTTTCAAACAAATTTTAACATGATAATGTTTTTCGGCTGGTGTCTATTTTGACTGTATAGGCTAACAATTAACGAAAAAGAAAACAAGAATTACTATTTTCTTAAACCAAAAATTTTAATAACTTGGGTTTGTAACTTTGATAATAACTCGCCTCCTGGTGAATAAAACCGTTTTTCACCAGCTGGTGAATAAAAAGTAACATATTTATTTTTCAACAAAAAAAAATTTTTTTTCCATCAAAATTTTTTTTTTTTTTTCATAAATTTTTTTTTTTCATCAATTTTTTTTGTTTTTTTATTAAATTTTTTTTCATAAATTTTTTTTTTTCATCAAATTTTTTATCAAATTTTTATTATCAATTTTTTTCTCACCAAAAAATTTTTTTTTTTCAATTTATTTTTTTTTTTTTATCAATTTTTTTTACATCAAAAAATTTTTCTTTCATCAAAAAAATTCATCAAAAACTTTTTTTCATCAAATTTTTTTTTCACCAAAAATTTTGGGTTCTTAAATTTTTTTTAACATAATTTTGTTTTTCGTGAAAGAAATCATTTTTTTTTTTACATAAACCACTTTTTCACCAAGTCTAAGCTTTTCGCTTAAAAATTTTCCATTTGCTTATCAAATGTACATAAAACAAGTGAGAGTGGTATATTCTTTGGTGCCGAATCTTTTATACTCTCCAAAATGTAAAAACACTTTTTATACCCTCCAAAAATTTTGGGTTCTTAAATTTTTTTTAACATAATTTTGTTTTTCGTGAAAAAAATCATTTTTTTTTTACATAAACCACTTTTTCACCAAGTCTAAGCTTTTCGCTTAAAAATTTTCCATTTGCTTATCAAATGTACATAAAACAAGTGAGAGTGGTATATTCTTTGGTGCCGAATCTTTTATACTCTCCAAAATGTAAAAACACTTTTTATACCCTCCACTCTAGTGATAGAGGGTATATATAAGTTTGTCATTCCGTTTGTAACACCTCGAAATATTGGTCTAGGACCCCATAAAGTATATATATTCATGGTCCTCGATCGATTTTAAGACGATCTAGCGATGTCCGTCCGTCCGTCTGTCTGTCTGTTGAAAACACGCTAACTTTTGAAAGACTTTACGGAGGCTCCTGAAGTTTGACATATATGTTGGACATTTACCTGGTCAGGTTGGTATTGCAATCCAGCGCAATCGGTCCAGTGGTTCAAAAGTTATAAGCAAATGAGTGAATTTCGGCAAGGGTTTTTCTGGAATTGACGAGATAAAACACGCGGTAACTTTCGAACGGCAATTCTGAGGGTGCTGAAGTGTGGCATATATATTTACCGTTCCTCTGGTCCGGTTCGTTTTAAATTTCAGCCAAATCGGTCCAGTGGTTCAAAAGTTATTAGCAAAACCGTAAATTTCAGATTAGTTTCACCTTAAATTCACGTGTTGAAAACCTGTTAAACATGTTTTAAAAACATTTGTAAGTCAGAAAAATATTTTAAAAGGTATTTTTGTCACACAAAAATATTTTTACACTAAAACAAAAAAAAAAAAATACACTCAAAAAAAAGTTTACACTCAAAAAAAATTTTACACTCAAAAAAAAATTGGTAAATTCTTTTTTTTTTTAAAAAATTAATAAAAAAAGGTTTTTTTACACTAAAACAAAATAAAAAAAAAAAATACACTCAAAAAAAATTTTACACTCAAAAAAAAAATTAGTAATTTTTTTTTTTTTTTTTTTCAAAAATTAATAAAAAAAAGTTTTTTTACAGAAAATAAAATATTTCTAACCAAAAATTTTATTTGTTTCACGTTAGAAAATTTACTATCACTTAAAAAGGGCATTGTGGAGGGTATTCATAGATTCGGCCAAGTCGAATTTAACTTTTCTACTTGTTTGCACTTATTTTTGCATTCACTTACGAAATGTACAGCTCTTTTGGTTTTTTAATGGGGTCCTCGACTGATATTTTAATTCGTTTTGTATGGAATAGCAAAGTAATATAACAATATTTTTTATAAAAAAAACTTTGCTTTGGCAAGTACAGCCAAATCTTCCGCAAAACATTATCATGATTTAACGTTTTGGGCAAGAGTACAAAATTCGCAGGCATTTTTAAAAAAAAATTGAAATTTTTTTTCCTTGAACCTTTCATAGGTTACAAATTGAATCTTCAAATTACAAATAGAATCTTCGAATTACAAGTAGAATCTTTAAACTACAAATAGAATCTTAGAATTACAAATGGAATCTTCGAATTACAAATGGAATTTTCAAACTATAATTATAATCTTCGAATTGCAATTGATCTTTTACGAATTACATCTGTAAATGGTGTAGATTTTTTGCTACATAAAACTTACAAGGAATTCTTGTAAATTTACTAGATTTTTTTTTTGTAAAAAACCTTAAAAATTTGTAAAATTACAAGAAAAACTGTAAAATTACAAAAAAAAGTGTTAATTTCGATCGAAAATTATTTGTTAAAAAACAAGGAAAACTGTCAAATATTGGTAAAATGGGATAACGAGACTTTTTCTAGTAATTTGACAAGTTTTTTTTTTGAGTGTACATAAATTAGAGAATAAATTCTAAGATCGACCTGTCTGAGCGAAATCGAGTTCATGACGTCAAAATACATAAAGTTTAGATTTAAACTTTTTTTTCTCTATCTCGTATTTAAATTTGGACAGTCACTTTGGGGACTTTCCTTTTAAGATTACAGGTTCAGGGGGTCGAAATACAAAAAGATTTGTTGGTCTGGTTTCTGGGTCAAAAACCTTTATTTTTTGTTGGGTATCAATTCTTTTCTATGTTAATACAATTAACATTTTTTGTCAATATGATCAAATTTCAAAAATGTTGATTAAATTCTTAATTAGATCAGAAAATCCTACTTAGAATTTGTCAATTTTAATGAAAGTCTATTTTTATAGATTTTCTGAAACGAGTTTTTCTTTTAATTGTTCTGGTTATATGATTGAAATTCCTTAAAACAAAAATTCTTCCATATCATGATGATTTTGTAAAAAATTAACACAAAAAAACAATTCTTCTTAAATATTTATGTTGCGGTTTAACGGATAATAGAAATTTAAGATAAAAACACTTGTTACATGCCTTGTTGCATGTTGTAATGTTTGAAAAGTAGATTATGTTTTTAACATAAACACCTTTTCTTTTGTTCTTATTCGAATTTTCATTTTCTCCAACCGCTTATGATTTATGATCGAAATTCTCAATAAAACAATCACTCTACACACATCTTGTTGTCTGTCTGCCACGAATGAATTATTTATGTGAAACATCAAAAAAGTGTCGCATTGCTGCAAGCTGAATTTTTAAAATGAATTCAAAAGAAAATTAATGATTTTTCAATAAATTTGAAATGAAAATTTCAATTCACTTTGATGATGATGGTGATCTACAAAATAGTCGTAAAAATGACTAGGCACCATTATCATTATCATACAACGATGTTGATAATGATGATGACGAGGAGGACAACAACGATCAATGATGATTTTAATCTTTAACAGGCGCTTAAATTTAGGGAACAAACTCCCTTTTTTTTCATTGTACATGTGAATTCATTGATATTGATGATCATGATGACTGGTCAAGTCCTTGTATGTTTTTGGAAATTTTATAAAAATATAAAAAAAAACAACACAAAACGCTTTGTAGATGACAATGCATTGCCTTTTTAACACATCATGTAAATTGATGTATTCATTTTGTTTGAATTCGAATGTATTGTAGTTAAACCATTATCAAATATCTTTGATATACTTAAATTTACAATTAGGGCTAAACTTATTTTATACTATTAGTAGAAATTGCTAGAAGGTGCTGGATTTAGTTTTTAATTTTTAAGGGGGTTTAACTGTGAAATATTTAGCCCAATATCCGAAAGTTTTTTCTGCTATCAAAAGTACTATTTCAAAAACTACACTAAGAAAATTATGTCATTAACTGTTAGTAGGTTATTTTAAAAAGTAATCAGTAAAGTTATTTTAAAAGAAAAATCATTAATTTTATAAAGGATTTCTTGTTTTCTACTATTTTTGTATTTAAAAAAAAAAACAATTTACTGTCTTAAAACTGAATTTTCTGTTACATTCAATTTCGGCAGTAAAAAAAATTCTTCTATAGTTTTACTGTTTTTCAATACAAAATAAGTAAATATTCACTAGTTTTTTAATGTTTTGGTTAGTCATTAAATTAACATTTAAAATTGACTGTAAAGTGTTTTTATTTTAAATGAAAAAACAGTGGAATGGTTTTTAAATAAAATTTAGTTTTTTTTTAAGTGCATAGTCACTGGAATTTACCTACATAATTTTTTGAGTGTACCATTATAAAAAGTACCATTTGAAAAAATGTACTTTTATAAGAGGCACTTTTTATAAAAGATACTTTTAATAAAATGTACTTTTTATAAAAGGTACTTTTTTTAAAGGGTACTTTTTATATAAGATACTTTTTGTAAAGGTACTTTTTATAAAAGGTACTTTTTATAAAAGGTACTTTTTATAAAAGATATTTTTAATAAAAGGTACTTTTTATAAAAGTACTTATTATAAAAGGTACTTTTTGTAAAAGGTGCCTTTTTATATGTACTTTTTATAAAAGGTACTTTTTATAAAAGGTACTTTTTATAAAGGTACTTTTTATAAAAGGTACTTTTTATAAAAGGTACCTTTTATAAAAGGTACTTTTTATAAAAGGTACTTTTTATAAAAGGTACTTTTTATAAAAGGGTACTTTTTATATAAGATACTTTTTGTAATGGTACTTTTTATAAAAGATACTTTTTATAAAAGATACTTTTTATAAAAGATACTTTTTATAAAAGGTACTTTTTATAAAAGGTACTTTTTATAAAAGGTACTTTTTATAAAAGGTACTCTTTATAAAAGTACTTTTTATAAAAGGTACTTTTTGTAAAAGGTACTTTTTATAAAAGGTACTTTTTATAAAAGGTACTTTTTATAAAAGGTACTTTTTATAAAAGGTACTTTTTATAAAAGGTACTTTTTATAATAGGTACTTTTTATAAAAGGTACTTTTTATAAAAGGTACTTTTTATAAAAGGTACTTTTTATAAAAGGTACTTTTTATAAAAGGTACTTTTTATAAAAGGTACTTCTTATAAAAGGTACTTTTTATAAACCCGGGTAAAAATGAAATATATATGATCATATATGAAGATATATGGATCATATATGATCATATATATTTCATTTTTACCCGGGAAAGGTACTTTTTATAAAAGGTACTTTTTATAAAAGGTACTTTTTATAAAAGGTACTTTTTATAAAAGGTACTTTTTATAAAAGGTACTTTTTATAAAAGGTACTTTTTATAAAAGGTACTTTTTTTATAAAAGGTACTTTTTATAAAAGGTACTTTTTATAAAAGGTACTTTTTATAAAAGGTACTTTTTATAAAAGGTACTTTTTATAAAAGGTACTTTTTATAAAAGGTACTTTTTATAGAAGTACTTTTTATAAAAGGTACTTTTTATAAAAGGTACTTTTTATAAAAGGTACTTTTTATAAAAGGTACTTTTTATAAAAGGTACTTTTTATAAAAGGTACTTTTTATAAAAGGTACTTTTTATAATAAGTACTTTTTATAAAAGGTACTTTTTATAAAAGGTACTTTTTATAATAAGTACTTTTTATAAAAGGTACTTTTTATAAAAGGTACTTTTTATAAAAGGTACTTTTTATAAAAGGTACTTTTTATAAAAGGTACTTTTTATAAAAGGTACTTTTTATAAAAGGTACTTTTTATAAAAGGTACTTCTTATAAAAGGAACTTTTTATAAAAGGTACTTTTTATAAAAGGTACTTTTTATAAAAGGTACTTTTTATAAAAGCTACTTTTTATAAAAGCTACTTTTTATAAAAGGTAATTTTTATAAAAGGTGCTTTTTATAAAAGGTACTTTTTATAAAAGGTAATTTTTATAAAAGGTGCTTTTTATAAAAGGTACTTTTTATAAAAGGTACTTTTTATAAAAGGTACTTTTTATAAAAGGTACTTTTTATAAAAGGTACTTTTTATAAAAGGTACTTTTTATAAAAGGTACTTTTTATAAAAGGTACTTTTTATAAAAGGTACTTTTTATAAAAGGTACTTTTTATAAAAGGTACTTTTTATAAAAGGTACTTTTTATAAAAGGTACTTTTTATAAAAGGTACTTTTTATAAAAGGTACTTCTTATAAAAGGAACTTTTTGTAAAAGGTACTTTTTATAAAAGGTACTTTTTTATAAAAGGTACTTTTTATAAAAGGTACTTTTTATAAAAGATACTTTTTATAAAAGGTAATTTTTATAAAAGGTACTTTTTATAAAAGGTACTTTTTATAAAAGGTAATTTTTATAAAAGGTACTTTTTATAAAAGGTACTTTTTATAAAAGGTACTTTTTATAAAAGGTACTTTTTATAAAAGGTACTTTTTATAAAAGGTACTTTTTATAAAAGGTACTTTTTATAAATGGTACTTTTTATAAAAGGTACTTTTTATAAAAGGTACTTTTTATAAAAGGTACTTTTTATAAAAGGTACTTTTTATAAAAGGTACTTTTTATAAAAGGTACTTTTTTTATAAAAGGTACTTTTTATAAAAGGTACTTTTTATAAAAGGTACTTTTTATAAAAGGTACTTTTTTATAAAAGGTACTTTTTATAAAAGGTACTTTTTATAAAAGTTACTTTTTATAAAAGGTACTTTTTATAAAAGGTACTTTTTATAAAAGGTACTTTTTATAAAAGGTACTTTTTATAAAAGGTACTTTTTATAAAAGGTACTTTTTATAAAAGGTACTTTTTATAAAAGGTACTTTTTATAAAAGGTACTTTTTATAAAAGGTACTTTTTATAAAAGGTACTTTTTATAAAAGGTACTTTTTATAAAAGGTACTTTTTATAAAAGGTACTTTTTATAAAAGGTACTTTTTATAAAAGGTACTTTTTATAAAAGGTACTTTTTATAAATGGTACTTTTTATAAAAGGTACTTTTTATAAAAGGTACTTTTTATAAAAGGTACTTTTTATAAAAGGTACTTTTTATAAAAGGTACTTTTTATAAAAGGTACTTTTTATAAAAGGTACTTTTTATAAAAGGTACTTTTTATAAAAGGTACTTTTTATAAAAGGTACTTTTTATAAAAGGTACTTTTTATAAAAGGTACTTTTTATAAAAGGTACTTTTTATAAAAGGTACTTTTTATAAAAGGTACTTTTTATAAAAGGTACTTTTTATAAAAGGTACTTTTTATAAAAGGTACTTTTTATAAAAGGTACTTTTTATAAAAGGTACTTTTTATAAAAGGTACTTTTTATAAAAGGTATTTTTTATAAAAGGTACTTTTTATAAAAGGTACTTTTTATAAAAGGTACTTTTTATAAAAGGTACTTTTTATAAAAGGTACTTTTTATAAAAGGTACTTTTTATAAAAGGTACTTTTTATAAATGGTACTTTTTATAAAAGGTACTTTTTATAAAATGTACTTTTTATAAAAGGTAGTTTTTATAAAAGGTAGTTTTAATAAAAGGTACTTTTTATAAAAGGTACTTTTTATAAAATGTGCTTTTTATAAAAGGTACTTATATAAAAGGTACTTTTTATAAAAGGTAGTTTTTATAAAAGGTAGTTTTAATAAAAGGTACTTTTTATAAAAGGTACTTTTTATAAAAGGCACTTTTTATAAAATGTGCTTTTTATAAAAGGTACTTTTATAAAAAGTACATTACTTCAAAAATTATTTTTTCCAGATTTTTTTTTGCTGCAGGATTCTACATTCCAAATTTCAAGTTTCTATGCCCATTATTTTAAGAAATAACAAAAGGTACTAAAAGAGCACTTTTCACCCCGTTGACCCCCCTTAGAATCCAAATTTTCAAAATTTCAAGTTTGTATGACCATTATTTCAGTAAACAAAAAAAAGTACCAAAGTACACTTTTTTACCTATTTTACCCCCGTAGAATCAACATTGGCAAAAACTCAGCCTTAGTGAATCTTTTTTTCGGGAGGTTAACCTACATTGCTAATTTCAACTTTCTACACTCAAAATAATTACTCTGTTAAATTACAAAGATACTCTGCTGAGCCAGCAGAAAATACCATAGATTTCCAACCAGCAAGATTTTTTCTTATTTTACAAAGAAAACTCTGTAAAATGTTTCGATAAAAAAAACTGTAAATTTACAGAATTATCTGTAAAAAATTGATAAAACCGAAAAGAATTTTACCAAAAAAACTCTGTAAATTTACAAAGTTTTAGTTAAATGCATTTTATGAGTTCAAAATTTTACAAAAAAAACTCTGTAAATTTACAAAGTTTTAGTTAATTTCATTTTATAAAACTTCTCTGCTTCATAAACATTAATTTAAATTAAAAAATTAAATTAATTAAAATTTAAATTTTGTTAAATTTGCCCGCTTCCAAATTGTAAATTTACTTTTTTATTTTTGTGAAAATTACTAGTTTTTAACGAGTAACTCCAACTTAACACGTCATCCTCGTAAAATTTACTAGTTTTTATTGTAATTTAGACTTAAACTTTTTAAAGAGGAGTTATCGGTCATATTTGGAAGTTTTTTGAAGTGATTTTTATTTGAAAACTGTGTTACAGAGCAATAAGTAAAAATTCAAATGAAATTTAATTTTTTGGTTACGAGAAAAAAACAAAGCATTTTTCGTAAATCTGTATTTTAACAAAAAACTCTATTTATTATCTGTAAAATAGAGATAACAAAGTAAAAAGTAAAATTACAGATAAAATTTTGTTTTTCGGTCACAAGAAAATACAAAGTATTTTATTAAAATCTGTATTTCGACAGATAACTTTGTCAAATATCTGTCGAATTGAGATTACAGTCATTTTACAGAGTATTTAACAGAGTAATTATTTTGAGTGTAGTACCATAATTTAAGGAAATGTAGAAGGTACCAAAATTACAGTTTTTTACCCTTTTTACCCCCTTAGAATCATCATTGGCAAAAATCCAGCCTTAGTGGTTCTATATTCCGGTAGTTGAACATACAGTCCAAATTTCAAGTCTCTATGGCCATTATATCAGGAGATTTAAAAACTACCAAAAGTACAGTTTTTTACACTTTTTACCCCCTTAGAACCAACATTGGCAAAAATCCAGACTTGGTGGAACTATATTCCGGTGGCTGAACTTACATTCCAAATTTCAAGTTTTTAGGACCATTATTTAAGGAAATAAAAAAAGTACCAAAAGTACAGTTTTTTTACCCTTTTTACCCCCTTAGAATCAACATTGGCAAAAGTCCAGCCTTACTGGATCTATATTCCGGGAGCTGAACATACAGTCCAAATTTCACGTCTCTATGACTATTATTTCAGGAGATATAAAAAGTACCAAAAGTACAGTTTTTTACCCTTTTTACCCCCTTAGAATCAACATTGGTATATTCCGGGAGGTGAACCTACAGTCCAAATGTCTAGCTTCAGCGGTTTGGGCTGGGCGATGATGAATGAGTATGTCATTCAGTCAGTCAGTCAGTCACGTTAGTCTTCTTTTATATATGGGGGTTTTCGTGTCAACTGACACAACTTTTGAAACCGATGTCTTCCGATCGGGATGAAATTTGCACCAAGGTTAGTCCTATTGGATAGTAGTTCAGACACAATTTTTCAACGAGATCGCTCAAGAACTCTCTGAGTTAGAGGGGGTCGAAATTTGACATTTTGGCCAAAGAGGTGTTGATTCTCATCCATGTAACTTCTTACCTATTGTTTTTAGCAAAATGTGTCCCAAGGAGTTTAGATAGCTATTTCTTCAGTCTTTCGAAAAATTTTATAAAAATGTCATTTTGTATGGGAGCCCCCTTAGGAAGTTGAAATAGGGGTAAGGTATGTTGAAGAAAAATGTTGGGGGCAGAAAATTATTGGAGGTCGGTCTCACATTGCACCCCTCCAGGGGCGTTTCTAGGGGAGTTTTGGGGCTTTTTGAGGATTTTTACCTCTTTAAGCCCAACTTTGACCCCAATGAGGGGCCATATGGCCCCTCCCCACCACCCCCATTTTTTGGCTCGTGCTTTCTTTTTCGAACCTAAAAAAATTAGAGGGTATCGCGGATCGAAATCAAAAACTGGTTAGCTATCCCACGCCTAATAGTGCAAATTGAAGAACCGTTTTTTGTGTTCCAAAGTTAAAAAAAAATTTTTTTCATAGATATCCCACTCGCATCCCACTAAGCGACCCCACAGCTCTTAAAGGAAATCATCTAAGCTTTCTTTTGAATCAAAAAAAAAAAAAAAAAAAAAGGGCCCAATTTGAGGAAAAAGTCAAAAAAGTTTTGGATTTTTAAGAAAAAAAAATTTTTTTTTTTTATTTTTTTTATATTTTTTTTTTGAAAGACTGAAGAAATAGCTATCTAAACTCTTTGGGACACATTTTGCTAAAAATAATAGGTAAGAAGTTACATGGATGAGAATCAACATCTCTTTGGCCAAAATGTCAAATTTCGACCCCCTCTAACTGAGAGAGTTCTTGACCGATCTCGTTGAAAAATTGTGTCTGAACTACTATCCAATAGGACTAACATTGGTGCAAATTTCATCCCGAT